>JAGSMP010000107.1:3434177-4788354 GCA_029286625.1 Parnassius orleans | reverse complement strand
TGAATGAACAAACAAGCGTTTCTAACTCACCTCTCTTAAATATCTTTGCCTACTCTAATAACAGGACAGTATTATCGCATGACGCAGTCGCTCGCTACTTAGGTAGGAGCCGTTGCGTCAGCGGGCTGTATAAATGGCAGTTGTTTTGGCTCGCCGCTCACTTAGCGGTCAGCCACCGCAGAGTCTACATCGCCTGAGGATGCCTCGTGTAGAGGCGAAACACGTGTCGTATTGTCATCGGTGGTGTGTCTTTCCTAGTGTAGTGGTGTTGGGAGTAGTGGTGCTGGGATTAGTGGTGACGGGATAGTGCACGCAATTGAGGGAGGGCGGAGGTGCTCTTCAAACCAGGTAAGACACATCATTTTATTTTATTAAGCGGATGTTTGCAAAGTAAATATTTACAACTTAATATAATGGATTTCCGCAAAGTAACGCCTGATTCTATTAATTACATTGAATGGAACTAGGTTTTTACGGATTTTATTGCGTTTAATTAAACTATTTTTATATTCCCAATGTTTCGAGTACTTTGTAGCAACCGTGGTCATGGAGGCTGAGGTGTCTAATGTCATAGTTAACCCTGGCCACTATCAGCTTAATATCATCGTGACCATGGCTGCTGCAGAGCATTCGAAACGTCGGGAATATATAAATAGGTTAATTAAACGCGATTGAATCCGTAAAAAAACTAGTT
This sequence comes from Parnassius orleans, assembly GCA_029286625.1. Taxonomy (NCBI): domain Eukaryota; kingdom Metazoa; phylum Arthropoda; class Insecta; order Lepidoptera; family Papilionidae; genus Parnassius; species Parnassius orleans. The sequence goes on along the minus strand of JAGSMP010000107.1, from coordinate 4,787,660 downwards.
AAATCCGTAGTAACTACCAAGTCACGGTATGGGCGCGCTCATCTTATGCCTTCTGGAACGGCTGTTACGGGTAATTTTTTTTTATATGTGAGGGAGGCAAACGAGCATACGGCTCACCTGATGGTAAGTGATTACCGCCGCCCATGAACAACTGCAACACCAGGGGAATTGCAGATGCATTGCCGGCCTGCTGTTTTACCACATGCTTGGTGAAGAAAAACATCGTAAGGAAACTTGCATGTTTATGAAACTAAAACATTTCGAGAACATGACGGTCTCTTCCCTATAAACCTCGGAAACGTGAAAAGGACTGTCTCTAGCAGTGGGGCGTGTTTGTTGCAACTTAACATTTTTTATGTATTTTCATCTCAAATAGTAATTTCTTATTTATGTAATACGCACAGATGCAAGAAGGTGTCGGTCGGGTCGCACGCGATCTCGCGGGTGATCGGGCGGGCGGGCAGCAACATCAACGCCATCCGCTCCGCCACCGGCGCACACATCGAGGTCGATAAGCAAGGCAAGGGCCAGGAGAGCGCATCATCACCATCAAGTGAGCACAACTTCTATTCCTTCACAACGTACAAAGAAAATGTTTAGGTATACTTGGTTTCTTTGAATTATATGATGGTGTCTTCCCTGTTCACTATCAGCATAAAGGAATTCACCTTAATATACTAGTCCAAGTGTTTTATAAAGCTTATGGGATAAGATAGAGGTAGGCCAGTTATAATACACGAGAACAATCCTAACAACATCCAAAAATCATTTGTATTATCACACAAACGTTGACTCTGTCTTCAATTTAAGCACAGAACCCGAAGCATAGTAATCAGATACTAGATTAGGTCAAGTAGCCGCGGCACTATTTTTTATATATGATATTATGTAAAAGAAAAATAAGGTTGCGTTAATTTATTTATTACTCTGTGAATACATTGTTTTTCTGTTTGTGCTTGTATTTTTACTACATTTTGATGATAATATTGTAATTTTTATAATAACCTTTTTATAAAATTAATTACAATAAATTTTTATTTAAGGAAATTGATGGCTAATACTTAATGACGATTTTATTGATTCGTTTCACAGTCAGTGTTTTAAAAGAGTTTGCCATGTTCTAAGTTGGTTAGACGAGTGATTTAGTGTATAGCCTAAACCTTAAAAAACTGCTGTTGTCAACCCGCCTACCAAGCGTGGCAATTGTGACATAGAGGGAAATATGAGAAAATCTGTGCGGCAGGCTTATGTTCAATGGACTTAAAAACCGTAACGGTTTATGACGTAAAATAGTAGGGGTTTTTAATTGAAAGCATTCCTTGTGAAGCGCATTCGTGGAGGTGGTGACTGAGTTGTGTGTGTGCGCAGGGGCTCCGCGGAGGCGACGAAGCAGGCGGCGAGCCTGATCGCGGCCATGATCCGCGACCCCGACGCCGACATCGCGCTGCTGCTGCCGCGCGCCAAGCTGCCGCCGCCGCCGCCGCAGCCGCAGCAGCCCAAGCCGCCCAAGCAGCCGCCCGCCAAGGTACCGCCACGAACCAAACACCATGCACAACACACCAACGCAAAAAGTATAAAAATATTTATTACTCAAGTGGGACCAATACAATCGAGCTGTATTCTTATTTAAATAAATATAGCAAATAGAGGATCTTTAACTTTTTCTGTGTTATGGCATTTATTAAGAGAATTGTTAGGTATCTCAATTTTATTCATATAGCATGCATTATTTTTTTTTAAATCGGGGTGACAAACGAGCACACAGTTCAACTGATGGTAAGTGAATGCTGTGTTCTATAGACATCTATCTTCAATTTAGAATTAAATGCAAATGCGTTGCTATCCCCGAGAACTAAGATAGAATTTATAGTAAAAAGAGTCCCCGCTACCTCTGTATTCACCATACGTAACAACAACATTAAGTCCTTTCATGGTCAAGGCTACTCATTCGCGTTGTAATTATAATATATATGTATAGTATGACTCCACCCCGTAAACACACGGTAATCAATTCAAGTGTTATATAGAAATTATTTTTACCCATATAAACGTGATAGAGCCATGCTGCAGCTATATTAGTAGTATAGTTGTAGTACGAATGGGTCGGCTCGACCGGAGAAGGACCACGCTCTCACAGAATACCAGCGTAAAATAGCAGCTTAACACTGCTGTGTTTCGTATGGTGAGTATAGAGAACCGGAGACCCTTTTACTGAAAAGAAGCATTCCATCTTAGTCCTCACGGGTGACAACGCATCTGCATTTTGATTCTTTAATGAAGATAGATGTAGATGTCTATGGGTCACAGCAACCACTTACCATCAGGTGGACTGTGTGCTCGTTTATCACCCTATCCTATAAAAAAATCAATTAAAAGTTTAGCACTTGTAGCTCGTAATACCCACTTCAATCGACACAAGAGTGATAATAATAGTCCATGATTGTGAATGCCGACAGGCGGGCACGAGCAGCGGCGGCAGCAGTCGCGCCACGCCCACGTCGCGCGCGCCGCCCAAGCACGCCGCGCCCGCGCGCGCGCCGCCGCCGCGCCTGCACGCGCACCGTACGTACCGCGTGCACACGTGCACACGCAATCGCACGCACGCACACGCGCACACACACACACATACACACACACACACGCACACGCACACGCACACATTCATGCACAAATACACACACACGCACATCACGCACGGTCACATTTACAGACATTAAACGTGCGACACAAAGTCACTACAAACACGGGCCCGTATTATCCACATTAACGTTGTCTGCTCACGCAGGCCAGTGGATGATTGCGATGTTAAGCTTTTATAGAGTTAAAGACAAAACATTACAGTAAATATATTATGTATAGTATTCTAATGATCGTCTTTTCTTAAGGTTCCGTAGTTACACAACAAGAAACCCTTAGTTTCGCCATATCCGTCCATCCGTCCGTCCGCCCGTCCGCGGTTTTGCTCAGAGACCCTAGGTGCTACAAATCTGTAATTTGGCATAGTTATAGATATTAATTACGCTTAAGAAACTGTGAAATAAAATTATATATAGGTTATAGGTCTTTGAAAAACATTGGGAGTGTCATATCTTGTGTCACATCTTTTCGATTCAGGGTCCGTTCGCGAAATATTTAGCTTTAAAGTGATATTTTTCATTAGAGTCATATGTCATTTTGGAAATGTGAAAAGTATACACAATAGTGGTATATATATATAATAAAGTTAAAAGGAAAACTATCACAGCTAAGTAGAATTAAGAAGTTAACAAGTAATAGTCGACCAACTTATAAAATGCACTTGGATTAGTAAAAATTTCGTTACAACTCCATATAGAAAATGACCTAAAGCTATTACTACTAGCTGCATTAATAACTTTGTAATGTTAAAATAAACATTTTATGAAGAAAACGACTTATATGCATTACTACTATTAGCTTTACTTTTTCATTTGCGGGATAGATAGGGTATTATTATCAAAATCGAAAAGTTTTTTTAATCTTTTTTGAATGCCACTCCCTATAAGGCTGATTTGAAAATGAGTCCTTCAGTTACGATCTTCCTATTTGGCCCCATATTTAGTCGTTATAGCGGTTAAACCGCGAACTCACTTATTATGCTTATTATCAAGGAAGCCCACGTATTGTGACCGGCAACTACGGAACCCTACCTCTACGTTGTGCGTGGCCCGACACGCACTTTTTTATTTTACGTTTTTAAAATTTTCATTTCAATTCTTCTTAACCCCATTAATTTTTCGTTTTCTAGTAAAATTATGACCATATACACATGTCTATTAAAATAATTTTGACAAGTAGATATTTGCATGTAGTATGCACTTCCTATTTTATCTGATGGGGTTTGTCATTGTATTGCTGTATTGATGACTGTATCATATCTACAATATTACATTGATGTGTTGTATTAATTGTGTTTCTTAAGTTATTTGCCTCCTACAAAGTCTCCCACAAGTTGACTACGACTTACCAACGGTGTAGCTACTCTGAATTTTTGAAGAAAAAGTCAGTTTTTCCTCTTAAACTTTAACTCCCCCTGATTAACACACAAATTCAGTAGCCCCACTCCAACTGTTATTAATACAAACAACAGCTAACCCATCGAACGTCATTTTTCTATAAAACAGAGAAAATTCTGGCTTTCGGGCTACAGTATTATGTCTCTACAACCATCTCCATATTTATAACAATGAATTTGAATGTTCCTTCTAATACAGTATATTATGTCTATTACGTTCGTAAAACCACTACATTGATGATCATTTTTAGTTGAGATTCAAATGCTTGAGAGCATTAACAAACCTGATATTAACGGCTATAATGCCTTATTGTTCTAAGAAAATTAATATTGACACGATGAACAGATCTCCATAAAATTCTTTCGAGGCACCATATCATCATGTTTTAGTTTTATTTAAAAATGTTTCTGTAATCAAATTCTACGATCACAATGCGATTTCTAATACAACAAAATCTCGTAATCATCTCACTATAACAGCATAAAATAACGTAATAACTTCAATATCCAGCAATCACAGTTCCTGAGAAACGGGCGGCCGTTTCGAGCGCGCCGAGCGTGTTGTCTTCGAGCGCGACGAGCACGCCGATTGTGTCGAGCGGCGGCAGTACGAGCGCCGTGAAGTCGGGCGCCCTGTCGTACACGGGCGCGATTGTAGGCGCCCGCGGACACACGTTCGCCGCCAAGGTCACCGCCGCGCCCGCCGGCAACGCCACGCCCAACGACACCAAACCACGCCCTCCTACGCAGGTAAGCATTTGGTTTTTAATTGGTATTAAATGATTGTCTGCGATATTTTTTTCATGCACAATTTAATGGGTTGGTCTACACACTATTTAGGGATTAGTTCATTATTCATCATAGTTATTATACAGCCCATAACAAGTCAACTGTTGAACATAGACCTCCCAGGAATGCCTCAAAGCATGGTCCCGAGCTACCTACATCCATCGACTTCCTGCACGTCTTGCTAGGTCGTCAATCCATCTAGTGGGGGCCAGCCCTACTCATCGTTTACCGGTACAAGGCTGCCACTCGAGAACCTTTACTCCCCATCGTTTGTCGGTCCTTTGTGGTAAATGGCCAGCCCATTGCCACTTCAGCTTACTGATTTGTTGGGCTATATCGGTTATTCTGGTTCTATTACAGATATTCTCAACATTAATTTTGTCACCCATAGAAATTCCAAACATATTTCCTCATAGCACGCTGAGCGACTGTGAGCTTTCTAAATTACGCTCACCTTCATTGTAAACATACACTGGTTAGATGGTGCGATTTGTTCGTTATAGTAATATGGTGTGTTGTGGTAGCCACGTAAAAGAATTCTTATCTATATTTTGTCACTTGTGTCCGAGTCCACTAAAGAAATTTCGGTGTAATCATAGGTAAAGTGTGATTAACACTGGCGGATCTTTTTAATGATATGAATGTACTGTGTACTTTTAGATCAGTGTTTCCCAACCAGTGGTCCGCAAGAGCTAAAATATCGTCCGTGAGAGATTTAAATATTTTACCTACCTAATCGTTTTAAATGACACATTTTTATTTTTCGGCACGCGGGTAGTGCCGAGAAAATAATAAATGAAATAATAAATTTTTTACCAAACATGTATGATTACTTTTACAATAAATACACAAAAAATACTGTGAATGAATGCTTCTTTTCAGTTTATTGTATAATTATGTTAAAAGTTGTGATTAAAACTTATTGTTAGATTAACATAGTTTTTTTTTTCACCTTGCAGTCCCTGCTAACAGTAAAGAAATCAAAGGGGTCCCTAATCTAGGGGTCAAAAAAAGGTTGGCAAACGCTGCCCTAGATAGTAAATCGCGCTGTTTTAGCGTAACTAAAGTCTATTCACTCAGACAGTGCGATTAGACTCACTTTTTGGAATAGGATAAAGAAGGGTAGTTGTTTTGTCTGATAATGTGTGACAGTGAGACGTGTTGGTTTGTTCAGGGCGCGGCGAGCAGCCCGGGCAGCTGCGGGGCGGGCGGGTCGCCGCTGCGTGCGCGCTCGTCGCCGCTGGAGCGCGGCGAGGAGGAGCCGCGCCGCCTCGACCTCAGCCCCGACGCCGGCTGGGCGCCCGACGAGCCCGCGCCCGCCTCCGCCTCCGCTCCCGCTTCCGCCTCCGCGCCCGCCACCGCCGCGCTACACATCAACACGCAGCCGCAGGTGGGTGTACACTTGGTAACTTGTCAATGAGAAAGAGACGTGAACTTCCTTCTGGAACTATAATCTAACTACTTACTTATTCTACCTTTACACTAATATATATTCTCATGGGGCCTACACTACATGGGGACAATTAGCAACTAGTTATTTTTAACAGACTTCAAAAAAGGAGGTTTTTATAGTTATTTTTATATATTTTATAAGTTTTTATGATCGCCGATTTCTCCATCTATTGTGGAACGATTTCAAAATTATTTTTTTTATTAAATAGTTTATTCTTCAGGGGAGATACCGTCTAAATTTGGAGAAGAAATTCCACCCTAAGGGTATAAAAATAGGGCATGTACTTTTTAATGTAACTACTTAGACAATATTGAGATTGTGATATTCCTTAATCCACTCCAAAGAGTAAAAAATTACTTTTAACAAAAAATAAAAGCAGACTTAAAATAATTAAAACGAATAAAATAATATACGTTAATACATATATATATATATATAACATTGTGTTGCATTTCTTAATAAAATTAAAAAATACAACACAATGTTTGTTACTAGTAAGATAATGTAATTGAACCTACCTTGTAACGGAGAGTCGGTCGTGTGTAGAGATACCATATATCAGGATTTGTCTTGACATGTCAGGACTTTAGGCTCTTGTCAGGATTGTGGTCGAATTATGGAAATGTCAGGATGGAGAGTTAGAATCTGCGACGTGAATTGAAGGACGCTTGTTAATTATGTTTGCAACAAAATGTCAGGATTTTCCATGGAAATCAAGTTATTTGTGAGGACTTTTCAATTTTCCATCTGGTAACCTTAGTCATATGTGCAGGGCGGCGGCAGCGGCAGCGGTGGCAGCGCACAGGAATACTCGCTGTTCAAGGACCTGTCGGCGGGCGCGGCCGCCATGTGGGGCGCCGGAGACGCGCACCACAACGTCGACCCACCGCCGCCCCAGGTTTGTTTATCCATCAAGCCCCGGATACACTAGAGGGACATTTTGTCCCGCAACATGCCGCAGAACACTAAATCTACGTGACGATGCAACGTTGCCCTGTGACCCGCAACATGGCCCGCAAAATTTTACGTGACGCGGGTAATGTTGCTTGTTCCGCCCTTTGTCCCCAAGTATATCCAAGGCTTTATTTATCCATTATAAAATATCGATATGTTTATCGACATTAGAACATTGCCGATACGATATTATCGATATTGCCAACACTATTAGCAACGCGATAGAATTGCATACAAGAAATGAGGTGTCATACACTAACCATTAGAAAATTGTTGTGAGTCACTTGCCTAAGGTTGCTTCGTCTGAACCTGCTAAATCTCTTTTTTCAAAAGCAGGAGTTACGGTCACACAGAATAAAACTAGGCTTCATGGCTAGATACCGAGCAAATCACTATTTTTAGAGTGGATTGATACTCATTATTGGCATATTTAATTGTCTATAATAAATTTAGTAGCAATTTTATTTAAAATGTGCCTAATTATTTATGACGTATACAAATATGGTAGAAAACGTGATGAAGAAACATAAACTTATTTGAAACGCGCACTTATGCACACATTTTCACCTAATACCACTTACAATTAACTATATAGTTTACTACAATACTTGAAATGTGTATAATGTTCTACCTTTTTTGTTAGTCTCAGAATTCCTCTACTGGACATAGGGTGGTATTTCCCAGCATCAGTCTGCATGTTTTTTTTTTTTTTGAAGATTGGTCCATAATTGTTACATTGAGCTAGTCATAAGAGCAGACCTTAATACCCTTTACTAATGCAAATACTGTCGAATCTGCTAATCTACTATTCTCGTGGCCACACTTTTTTAGTGTATAGAGAAATTCTCAGTATCTTCCACTGCAAGGCTAACGAAAATGTTATGCTGGACTTCTACCATCATAATTTCCATTGTAGTCACTTCGGAACCGGTATTAACCTACGAAATTCTATCTGGATTTCGTCATCGCTTTGCTCTGCTACATACACATCATGGGGATAGCTCTTACCACCAAGCATTTTTGTAGTGCTATTACTGCCGTGATTCACTCAGTAGCAGAAGCATTTTAAACTAAGTTGAAATAGTGGTTGTAGGACTCCTATTCCCATGCGGTCCTTTTTCTTCTTGTGTGGTTTGTAGGTAGGTATCATCTTCTTACCCATTTCTGTCGTTAAATAGCAATGCCTGTACTACTGTGTTCTGGTCTGAAGGGTATATAGTCGGTATCAATTATTGGCTTGGAGGCATTCTATCTTTGTTTTAAGAGGTGTCAACGCGTTCGTAGCCTTCTTTGTTTTAAGTTGTCTGGAGATGTACATAGGCTGCAGTAACCATTTACCATCAGGTGGATTTTAAGTTCGTTTGTCACTTCGGTTTTATAAAAAAAAATACGGGAGTATTAGTGGTATTAACAGCTTACTGCTGGTGTTTTTTTTTTTAAATAAGAAAGGATATAAAGACATTTTTTATTGAGGCGGTGGGTATGCGTCAGGTGGACGCGAGCAAGGCGCCGGGGTACCGCGGCGGCGGCGCGGGCGCGGGCGGCTGCTCGCCGTGCTCGCGCGCCTCCTCGCACGGCTCCACGCCGCCGCCCGCCTACGCGCCGCCCGCCCAGCCCGCCTACCACGCGCCGCTGCCCATCGGCCCGCCGCCGCACCAGCACGCGCACCAGCCGCAGCAGCACCCGCAGCACGCGCCGCAGCACCAGCCGCAGCACGCGCAGCACCCGCAGCAGCATCAGCAGTACCAGCAGCAGCACCAGCCGCAGCACCAGACGCAGCACCCGCCCGCGTCGCTCGGTCAGTTGCGTTTGCCTTTTGCATTTATTGTGGTACGTTTTGTAAAACTACCAAATTGACGATTTATTGAAGATGGGATCATCGATCACTAATAAAAAACATGGGACAAATTAACAATAGACTTAACCGATAAGCATGTACCTGTCGTAGATATATAAATGTGTAAAAGGCGACATATTTTCAGTTTTAGGACCATATCAAATATAAATCCTTAATCTCAGACAAGCGTGATAGCTTATGTAATGGCTACATGGCCCTTTAGCCACAAAAATTCAAATGCTTCATTATTATTATTTTTTTACTTTAGGCAACACTGTCAATGCAATGGACTTGAGCGGGCTATCCCGGAATGGACCTATCTACCAACAAGACAATTCACGAAATGGACACAATATGATGGTATGTATACCTACACTTATTATACAGGAGTGTTGATTAGAATTGCAAAGAATTTTAATGATATTATGTATATTAATATATACGGTGAATAGCCTTTTACGACATCTTTGGCAACTAACACAGTTGACAATTTTTTTTTTTCATAAGTTTTACATAAACATAGAAACTTTAAGTATATATTAATACTACACACCACTAAATTTTTTCAACGATTCTGCCATCAAAATGTCAGATTGCATTTTCGGTTTTCTCTACAATCTTCCGAATTTCCGTATTTCGGAAATCGGATTGTTCGAAAAGCTGGAATTAGTTAAGTTTGTGTGCGAAACGATTCGTAATTACTCTCGAAAATAGACGCATAGACGACATAGACGTAAATACAGCTCGGAAGAGAAATACTTCTATAGTTCTTACACATATCGCCTATGGAAGGACAAACCCACCACACTTCTTGCTTCACACCTCCAGAGTAGTACCTACCATCTTTAACCAGTTTCTGGAGGATTCCGATTTTAAATACCTATGCTTAAATTAACTCTTCAGTACGTTTGATTTTCATAAGAGGAGTGTACAGTGAGTAAATGGGTTGTTGTTTGCAGCCGGTATCGATGTCAGGGAACGTGGGCATGAGCGGCGCAGCGCTGGGGCTGGGCTACGTGGGCGTGGAGAACGTGTCCCGCCTCAACCCGCGCGCGCCGGACTTCGCGCAGCGCCACCCGCTGCTGCAGCACAAGCACAGCGCGCAGGTGCGTGCCGCCGATGCTGTCTCGCATGTTCAGCTGTCAATGAGAGAGACTAGTTGCTCTCTGGATGACTTTAATTAGATCGTTTAGTATACCTTGTATTGTGGACACTGTAGTGGTTGTGTAAGAATAACCACTACTCCATATCGTCCTGTGGGTGTCGTAAGAGGCGACAGAAGGAAACAAATCAGGTGATTGGCAGCAGCGTCTTCTTAACAACAATTATAAAATAAAAAATTACACGTGGCAACCATGGCCTATGTTTAGCAGTGGACTTTTATAGGCTGTAATGGATGCATGGAAAGTTACAGCCTAAAATACTAGCTGGAAAGTGCCTCTTCTTATTTTTGAGAGAATTAAGGAGTAGTTAGTCCGCCACACTGCTCTAATGCGTGTAAGCGAACTTTACATGTCTTCGAAAATATTTCACTAAATCAGACATGCAGGTTCCACACGCCGTGTTCCTTTACTGCCGAGCACGTGGTAAACCAGAACTTAAACTGAACTGTAAAATTTACGTCAAACGCTTAATTTCTGTGCTACCATGTCTTTACATAAAGTAACTGAATATAATGAAAACTAAATATTTTATGTAAATCCAGAATCATTTATCATATTACGATGAATTTTACTGTAATAATTAATTTGATAATTATTCATCATCATCATTACAGCCCTTCACAAGTCCACTGCTGAACATAGGCCTCCCCCAAGGAATGCCACAAAGCACGGTCCTGAGCCACCTGCATCCATCAACTTCCTGCATGTCTTACCAGGTCGTCACTCCATCTAGTGGGAGGTCGCCCTACACTTTGCCTACCGGTACGAGGCTGCCACTCGAGAACCTTTTTTTCCCCATCGGTTGTCGGTTCTTCAAGCTATATGGCCGGCCCGTTGCCACTTCAGCTTACTAATCCGTTGGGCTATGTCGTTTACTCTGGTTCTACTGCGGATATCCTCATTTCTAAGTTTATCACGCAGAGAAACTCCGAGCATAGCCCTCTCCATAGCTCGCTGAGCGACCTTGAGCGTCCTCATACGTCCAGCAGTGAAGAACCACGTCTCAGTTCCATAGGTCATCACTGGCAACACGCACTGGTTGTACAATCTCGTTTTCAAGTGTTGAGATGTACCTGACGTGTCGCAATTTCTAACGCTGCCCAGCCGAGTTGAATCTGTCGATTGAACTCTCGGTCGAAGTTGGACTTACCTAGTCGGATTATTTGTCCCAGGTACATACTCGTCAATAACTTCGAACTTAGTGCTCCCAACAACTACCGTCATGATTAAACATGATCTTTGTTTTGTCCATGTTCATCTTAACACCTATCCGTTGGGAGACACTATTGAGGTCACTGAGCATAGTGCTTAGGTCCTCCAGCGATTCTGCCATAAGGACTATATCGTCGGCAAATCGAAGGTGAGTGATGTACTCGCCATTGATGTTAATACCGTATCCTTTCCAGTCCAGTAGCTTGAAAACGTCTTCCAATGCAGCGGTGAAGAGTTTCGGGGATATAACGTCACCCTGTCTTACACCTCTCTGCAGTTGGATAGGTTTCGTACTCTGATTCTGTACTCGGATCGCCATCGTAGCCCTGCTGTACAAACACTTCAGCATTTCGATATACCGACAGTCAACTTGGCACCGCTGAAGGGATTGTAGCACCGCCCAAATTTCGACGGAATCAAAGGCTTTCTCATAGTCCACATACGCAAGGCAAAGTGGCAGATTGTACTCTTCTGTCTTCTGTACGATTTGCCGAAGGGTGTGTATGTGGTCCATGGTACTAAAGCCACTTCGGAAACCGGCTTGTTCGGGAGACTGGAAGTCGTCGAGTCTGCGTGCGAGACGATTCGTAATGACTCTCGAAAACAGCACGTAGACGCGGCTCAGAAGGAAATCGGTCTGTAGTTCTTCAAGAGAGCGTTGTCGCCTTTCTTGAATAACAAGACCACCGCACTTCTGCTCCACGCCTCTGATGTAGTGCCACCATGGAGGACGGAAGTAAAGAGCTTCTGAAGGACTTCAAGTAGCGGTTTTCCACCCGCCTTCAGAAGCTCCGCTGTAATTCCATCCTCGCCTGGGGCCTTGCCGTTTTTAAGGTGCTGCAGAGCCATTCTAATCTCGCTCAGACTGACGTCCGGGATATCATCGGAATAGTGTCGGATAAGACTTGCTCTTGGATCGTTACTCACACTTGCGTGTGGCTCCAACGATGATGTGTACAGCTGCCCATAGAACCTCTCAATCTCACTCAAAATCTCAGGTGTCCCGAAACGATGCTGCCACACTCGGTCTTCAACTTTGACAGTTGGCTCTTTCTGGCAGACAGATCTCTGGCAAAGACTTTGGAGCCTTGGTTCCGCTCGATCGCTTCTTCAATACAAGCTGTATTGAAGTTGCGTAAGTCCTGCCGCATACATTTGGAGATCTGTCTGTTCAGTTGCCTGTATGCTGTCAAATCTGTTGAAGACTGCAGCCTCATTTCCCGTCTAACAGCCATGAGATTAAGAGTGTGATCGGAGAGTTTTTGTGTTCTTCTGCGGCGGGTCTTGCAGAACTTAGCTCCGACCGCATGGACAGTTTCCACGAGCTTGTCATTCATATCGTCCACTGCATTGCAGTCTTCTAGGCACTGAAAACGGTTTTGTAACTCGAGCTGAAAGGTTTCGGGACTCTGGACTAGAGCACGAGGGGACGGAGCGTTGACTTCATTAGACGAGACCTCTCCAACTTAACGTTTAGGTTCAGTGTGCCTCTAACCATTCGGTGATCGCTGCCAGTTTTCACCCTCGCGATCACTGAGACATCACTGAACAGTTGTCGTCTGGTCGTCATAATGAAGTCAATCTCATTTTTGTCGAACCGTCGGGGCTCGACCAGGTCCACTTCCTGTGGGGCCGCTTCTGGAAGAAAGAGTTCATCATAAAGAGTCCCTCTTTCTCCATGAAGTCGGCTGCTGCTGGCCCTTGGGTTCCGTTGCCCTATTCCGAATTTCCCTACCTTCAGCTCACCGTTCTCTCTTGTGCCTAGTTTTGCATTGAAGTCTCCCATTAATACCGTATTGGGTTTTGGAGGAATGCATGGCTTTAAAGATATCCTCATACATTTCCTCCACTTCCTCATCGGGATGTGCCGAGATTAGTGCGTAAACCTGTATGACCTTCAACAAATACCGTTTGGTGATTCTGAGTATAAGGTACGCAACCCTCGTCGACACACTCGAAATCTTTACAACGTTGTTAACGAAACAGATGGTCGCCTCCCGGTGATAGAACAAGTTGCCGGAATCGAGGATTACCGTGTCCTCCCCTCTTCGGCCCTCGGATAATCCTATAATATGCCAGCGTTACTTGTCTATCTCTTCTTCCAGCTCCAGGATCTTCTCGTTAGTCCTCAGGGAATGTGCGTTGTATGTTGCCAGGTCGAGTCGTCTTAGGGGCAACCGAACCTCCACCGGAGATTTAGCACCTCCTGCCCCGCTGTTACCATGGTCGCCACCGTAGCCAGGAATAGCGGGGCCGCCGGGGACTGGGGGCCGTTTCTTCGTAACTTTCATCATTGGGGGATATTTGCCATAGTTGCCACGCTTGGCGAGCGGGTTGGCAACCGCAGTTTTTTTTGTAATATTGATGTTATCAGGAAGATGCTGCTACCCATCTCCTGCCTGTTTCCCACAGTCGCCTCTTACGAATCCCACGGGAAGATATGGGGTAGTGGATATTCTTAACGGCCACTACACGTCTAATTAATATTGATAATTATTATAGTTCGGCCGTTCAGAGAATGCGTTCCTGACACGTCGCGATTGAACTGACGACGTAACTTTGTAATGGCGTTGCAGTTACGATAAAAATATTTTGCTGGTTGTTTACCGTTTTAACAATTGATGAGCATTAAAACAACATTATTATATCAATAATCAATGAATGTTATAATTTTGTGCCAAACTGAGTGTCAAATAACGGTAAACAATATTTTCTAAATCTATACTGCGCTATTACAAGGTTATTTATGTCAGCGCTTTATATTTGTAGTGCTGTGCTAACAATAACAGGCAATAACAGTATCGTAATCTGTTCTTATACAGTTATACTTTATAAAATAATACGTTTTGTTTTTCTTTTTAAGAATTTGAAAATAATGGACTATAAGATAACTTTTATTAAATATAAAATAAAACTACGACCAAACCGAACGCGCGAAAGAAAGTAGCATTTTATATTTAGGTTGAAAATGGTAACCCCAAATGGCGTTATGGGCCGCCATTTTGTGACGCTAAAACAGTCGTCTGTTGTCGTTTCGTGCGCATAGACCACGTTCTTCAAGTGTTTTCGATCTGTTTTATTTGATTACCCGGCTTTCGTTTAATGGACTGTTTCTGCTTTTCAAACTGACATCGGCGCTAAATCGGACTTCGATTGTGTTTTTATTGCGTTCTTTTACTTTTGGTGCATAATAATGCCTAAACGTGGACAAACATTGAAAAGTGGAGCCCGTGAGTTAATCATCAAGCTGCAAGATTACTTTGAGCGGAGCGGCAAAATGGCGGACCCTGTTACCTGTCGAACAAGTACAAGAACGCGTCTCTCAGGCGCTTGGGTTAGCAAACGAACGATATCAAATATTAATAAAGAAAATTTCGGCTCTACTGGCACGGAAGATAATATTTTACGTACTCCAAAGAAGAAACGCAGAACTAAACCCGTGACAGATATTGACACCTTTGACGCCGATGCAATCAGAAATTATATATATGGTTACTATTCCAGAAATGAATATCTCAACAGGAAGAAGCTTTTGGCATCGTTAAGAGAAGCTGGACTGTTTAGCGGGGTAAAACTGCTTTAACCAAAATCTTAAAAGATATTGGTTTTCGTATAAAAACAGACAAAAGAAAAATTTTATTAGAACTATACGACATAATTTTAAAACGGATAAGTTTTTGAGAGAAGCAAAAATATTGATAACTGGGATAATGTCGTGTTCATTGACGAGACATGGCTAAACGCCAATCACACGGTTTCCCGTTCTTGGACGGATGATACACAAGCGTCGACGTCGAAAGTACCAATGGGTAAGGGGGCCCGTCTGATAATATGCCACGCAGGTTCTGCAAAATACGGCTTTGTGGAGAACGCGTTACTGGCATTTCAATCAAAACCACAAATGACTACCACGAGGAAATGAATGCCACTACATTTAAAGTGGTTCCAGAACGTGCTTTTGCTCAGCCTACCAGAGCCTTCTGTAATATTCATGGATAATGCCTCCTATCACTCGGTTCAAATACAAAACCACCTACCCAAGCTAATAAAAAGAAGAAATGGTGGCTTGGTTACAAGCAAAAGGCATTGACGCAAATATGCAGATGCTAAAACCAGAGCTAATTAAATTAGTTAAAGAAAATAAAGCGGCAAATGTGCGATACGAAATCGATGAACTGGCTCTGAGTACGGTCATCGCGTTCTAAGAATTCCACCGTATCATTGCCAATATAATGCGATTGAGCTAATCTGGGCTCAAATAAAGGTTACGCCGCCCGCCACAATACTTCCCGCCATTCAGCACGAAAAGATGATGACCCTATTAAAAGAAGCCTGCGGGGAAGTCACAAGAGATGACAGGGCAAAGGTTGTTGTTGTTGAGAAGACTAAAACCTGATTGTGGAACATTTTGACCGAGATATCAGGATTGATTCTGTTATTGATAATAATATAATTATACATGTAGGCGAAGATGATGATGAAGACACCACCTCCTCAAGCGAATCGGAGTCTGATTAATATTCTGTACGCACATTCAATTCAATGTACTTTATTGCATAGAAATACAGATTGTAACTTTGTAACAAAAATAAATAAAACAATTTTATTATGTTAATATTACCTTTTTTGGTTTCCACTTAAATTACTAAAATATACATTTTAAATGATTCCGCCAATTTAAAACGAAAATAATCTTAAAAATAATGCGGCGGTTCATTTTGGAGGAACGGTAACGAACTCAATGTTATGTTGTGCCCATCACTAGTCGTGACTAACTGATAGGTGTCAGGAACGCATTCTCTGAATGGCCGAACTATACGTCATAAAAAAGTACACATTCATTCCTATGAACATTTACCAAAAACAATGCTACTATTTGGTGGTCTGTTTAGAATGCTTCAAATTATTTGATATTGATAATTAGTCTGGTAATAGCAGTGCATTATTAATAATGATTTATCTTATAACTTCAGCAGCTGTTCGCCGGCGGCAACAACGCGGGCAACCTGAGCAATCTGCTGATGTCATACCAACAACCGACACCCAAGCCCATGCAGCACACACCGCAACCCCACCATCCCTACCAGGTAACATTTCAGAAATACGACACAATACAAAAAGTTTAAAATAATAAGTAAAGTGAAGTTGCGGCCTACATACGTTCCACTGCTGGGCACTAACTTCTAGAAAATCAACTTAACCCTGCTGATCTGAAATAATATGGTTGGTCACAAAGGTTTTTTTTTAAAGACCTTTGGGCATGCTTATGAGTTGTGATACTGGCGACCGTGAGTGATGTTCATGGATTTTATAAAAAAACTATATCGACCGTCTTACTACAATAAGTATTGTATAATAATTAGTCTCAGGCATAGAGCAACATGGGCCACTAGCAAACCGAAGGGAAGTAGCCATACGCACGCATTCCCTCTGTCAAAGTACAAGTGAACGCAATTCTGTGCGTACAATAAAACTAGTTGCAGCCGCACTGTTCACTGGACTAAATCTAGTTGCGCGACTCAGTCGACGTTCTACAAAAATGCCGAATTGTTCAGTTTTTGCTACAAAAAGAGATCTGCCACGTCAAATTTACAAAAAGATACCTTTCAGTAATTTTTAATCACATTATTTCTATTTACTTCTTTTTAAACCTAAAAATTACAATAGTAACGGTCGTGTTGTTTTGGATTTGTTTACCAACACAGGCCGCTCGCCCTCATACAATATGCCGATCGGTCGAGTGACTGACCCGAGTCGGTATTAGAGTTGTTGCTATCATCGAGCAATACTGTTATAATGTATCCTATGTATGTGTGAAGTTGTTAGTTTATTGTTTTAATTGTTATGTGTGAGTTTAGTAGTGTCAGACGATTGTTTTTGTGTGCGCAATTTCCCTACTCAATAAATGACAGACAATTCTGTTTCGGGAAAAACGCTATGGCTACTCTCCTCCGGTCCGCCGGAGGCCCGTTTTGCTCTATGGTCTCAGGTTTAAACAAAAATCTATTACGAACTAAAATATAAAGATAGTTTAATGTGAAGGTAGAAAAAATAATATATTTTCTCCTTACCATGCACCCGGTCAATACACGATACAATACAAGTTTCTCGATACAAAAAATTACCGATCTACGTTCGATTTGCAGTTTTTTTACAAACCAAATTTAATTTTAATCAAGTACTAATACTCCTTTTTGCTATAACACATATCAATTTATAGGTAATTCATTTTGAATCAATTCCACCCGATGGTTTTTTAATTCATTACATTTATTAAAAAATTATACGTTTGGATGAGCAGTCGCTGCTAGAGCGCGGCGTGGGCGTGGGAGTTGGCGTGAACGTGAGCTCGTCGGGCGGCAGTGGGGGCGGCGGCGGGGGCGGCGGGGGCGGCGGGGGCGGGTGGGGCGAGGAGGAGGAGCGCAAGCCACGGCCCATCGGCACCGAGCGCGCCTGGAAGCTGACCGGCGGCGACGACTGGCCGCACGCGCACCTGCACCACCCGCACCTGCCCGACCACGAGCGCTACCAGGTGCGCCCTACACCGCTGCTACACCACCATACACTGTGCATTGTGCCTGCTGCAGCCAAACATAAGGCTGCAGGTGCCTTACCGGCTCTAATTATACTGGCTCTCTATACACTTCACACCGGAAACCAGTGCAATTATTGCTATTTGGCGTCAGAAATAGGTAAGAAGGTGGTTCACTTCTTCTAGGACTTCTAGGTAGAAAAAGAATCCTACCATCTAGCAAGCACTACACCTGCCACTCACATTACAACTGAATACTACCTTTACTACACTCTACCCATCGCGATATGTAATTCTAGTCTATATATATAATTCACACGAGATCTAAAGGAAATGGCAACTAGTGAAATTTAATTGAAAATTACTGTTTTTGAGCGAAATTAATCTGTGGAGTTTCAGTCCAACACATTGGATTAGCACCATGTCACATTTGTAGACCCCTAAGAACAATAATTTTTTAAATATTTTCTATAAGAATTAATACAACTAAAATTTCAAAGTTTTTATTATAATTAGTGTCGTTACAAAATTACGAGAATTAAGATTATACGAGAGAGAATTTACTTCAAATGACGACCTTCCACCATTATGCTACTTTACTATTGAACTACGTCGGCTTCACAGGTCGATTTAGTACTTGACAGACCGTGTAGATGGCAATTTTACAGAATTATTTCATTTCTAAAATTTGTTTTAAAAGATTTCTACTTGAAGTTCCCAATTTATTTGAAAACCTCTAAAATGGGAGTATTCACATATTAATTTTGTATTTATACATCGACCTGCGAAGCCGATGTAGTTTATTCAATGGCGCTGTTATTAATGCCGCAAAGGTTCCATACATTAGTTGACAGGGCCTGGTTTTGAGAAACAAAAAAAATATTATTGACTTTGACCTGACGGAGTTGGTCCGATCCTATGTCGAGATCTGAGATGTTAAATGTTCTTAGTACGGTTTGACATTGTATGTGTTGTGTGAGTGTAAGCATTGTATGATGTGGCAGGGCGTGAGCGGCATGGGCGGAGTGGGCGTGGGCGTGGGCGCGGCGGGCGCGCTGGAGGGCGCGTACGGCGGCGGCGCCACGGCGGCCGCGCTGTCGCTGATGCACGCGCTGCCGCTGCACTACCTGCCGCCCGACCACCAGCACTGGGACCAGCAGCCGCACCCGCACCCGCACCCGCAACACGCCGCCGACAAGCAGGTAGCACACCCTCGCATTGACACATGGGCGCGGCGCTGATGCACGCGCTGCCGCTGCACTACCTGCCGCCCGACCACCAGCACTGGGACCAGCAGCCGCACCGCACCCGCACCGCAACACGCCGCCGACAAGCAGGTAGCACACCCTCGCATTGACACATGGGCGCGACGCTGATGCACGCGCTGCCGCTGCACTACCTGCCGCCCGACCACCAGCACTGGGACCAGCAGCCGCACCCGCACCCGCAACACGCCGCCGACAAGCAGGTAGCACACCCTCGCATTGACACATGGGCGCGGCGCTGATGCACGCGCTGCCGCTGCACTACCTGCCGCCCGACCACCAGCACTGGGACCAGCAGCCGCACCCGCACCCGCACCCGCAACACGCCGCCGACAAGCAGGTAGCACACCCTCGCATTGACACATGGGCGCGACGCTGTCATACGAGGCGACAGAGGGAATTTTGACTTTATTACGTGGTAGAGCCACGCTGCAGCTGTATTATGATTGTAGCACGAATGAGTCGGTTCGACCGGGGTAGGACCACGCTCTCACAGAATACTAGCGTAAAATAGCAGCTTAATGTTGCTGTGTTTCATATGGTGAGTGTAGAGAACCGGAGACCCTTTTTACTGGAAACGAGGCATTCCATCTCTGTACTCAGGGATTACAATGCATCTGCATTTTATTTCTTAATTGAAGGTAAATGTAGATTTCTATGGGCCACAGCAACCATTTACCATCAGGTGGACTGTGTGCTCGTGTGTCACCCTTATTCTATTAAAAAAAGAAGATGGACAGCAGTATCTTTCTGATATCAACTCAAAATTATAAAAAACTGCAATTGCCAACCCGCCTGTCAAGCATGGCAACTATGACAAAATCCCTCCTATGAAGTACTCTATGGGGGAGGCCTATGTTCAGCAGTAAACTTTATAGGCTGAAATGGATGGATGGATAAATATAAAATTTCATCGTACGAGGGTATACCGAATTGGATACCAGCTGGCAACAATGAAATTGGTAATTACAATAATAATATAATATTAAATTGCAAAAAATTTATTGGTACTCGTAGATTGGAATAGTTCTTCCGAACTCTGTATTAGGTAGTTGTCGTTGAAAGTTTATTCTGAACTCCATGTGGATGAAATCACGAACACAGCTCTTTAATTCTATATCTACCTAGTAACTTCTGAATTTCAATAATGTAATGTACCTTTATCAAAAAGCACGTGTTTGAATGTTTGTTGTGTTTCTGTTGCAGCAAGCGTGGAGCAAGTGGACGCACTAAGTGAGCGGCACGCAGTTGCGTAGCGGCGCCAGCCCGCAAGGATTATATGTAACTGTAACCCTTGGAAACGGTGTAGATATTAGTGAGAAAGAATTATATTATACAGATTATCTATATACATAATAGAGAAAATGTCCTATCGAGATGAGAACTAGCTATACTGTACGATCGACTGAAGTGAACATTAAAACGATTCATTATAATGAAACTCGTGAGGGGAGCGGGATGTAGTTTTATTTGTTACCGCCGCGGTTACATTTAGACGAATTCTATTTTGTTAATGTCGGCGTTTCATATGATGTAGATATCGCGTCCCGGCGCCTAGTTGCTAGCTCGGAATGTGATTCCAGTGAGCCTGCTGTTTGCGTTGCCTTTAGCGGCCGTCGCCGCCGCCTCCAATATACATATTTTACACTATATTATGGCATAATAAGATATTCATTTGGATGATTGATACGCAACCTGACCGATTATTAAACGTGTATTAATAAATTTGCTTGTACATGAAGATTAAATATCATATATTGATGCACTGTACCTACTGCTGTTTTTAATACCACCTAATCTCTCATATTATAGTTATTCTCTTTTTTTTAATTAGGTTTATCTGGGTAATGTGTATATTTAAATATAAATTATTAAAGAGAACTTGCTTTATCTCGAATAAGCCGGATGTGCGGTAAGTTCTTGGCAAATAAAGCGTTGTCGAAATATATTGAGTTGTTTTTGATGAGGGCCTTACATTTCACAGAAAGAATGATTATATATCTATACAATATACATATAAATAAAATTGAGGTGTCTGTCTGTAATATTGAAATAACAGGCTTCTATTAAGCTCAGAGTGTTATTTGCATGTTATTAACACATAAATGATCATTTATAAAATTTTTGCCTTTCTGTCTGTCTGTCTATCTTTCTGTCCGGGGCTAATCTTCGTAATGGCTGAATCGATTCTAATTAAACTTTTCGAACAGATAGAGAGCAATGCCAAGAGTGATCTAGGCTTATATTTTATCCCAAAAACTTGAAGAAGTTTTTGCAAAAAAAAAAACGAAGAATTGATAAATGTATTGTCTTTGATTATCTTAAATCTAAATAACGCTGCAATAATAGATCCTACCCAGGAGAATTACGCTCTACTCATTTACCGACAATACCATTACAAACACGTTAAATGTCACAATTAGTGAGTAACCGTAAACGGGTTG
Organism: Parnassius orleans; assembly: GCA_029286625.1. Classification (NCBI taxonomy): domain Eukaryota; kingdom Metazoa; phylum Arthropoda; class Insecta; order Lepidoptera; family Papilionidae; genus Parnassius; species Parnassius orleans. The sequence goes on along the minus strand of JAGSMP010000107.1, from coordinate 4,765,978 downwards.
CAAAAGAGCTAATGCTTCTACATTAATGAGCATGAAATAGTTGCTGAAGGTAATACTAACAAAATTCAATTTGCAATCACAGACATTGCATCGCACAATGTGTGCTGGTACTGCTTTTGTCAATCCGCTTGATGATAATACAACACATTGCCACAATAAGACATTATTGGTAGATTTTCCTACCAAAGGAGGAAAAATTAAATGTCAAAAAGTTGATCTAAACAATAATTTTAATAAAAAATATAACAAAAGTGTAAAGAAATTCTCCTTCAAGTCAATAAATAAGGAAAACAATTTTGACGGTAATATTTTTATGGTAGATAATTGCAAACATCATTTGTCTTATTACAAAACGTGGGTTATTGATAATCTCGGGTTTAAAGAAGTTTTGTCATGAAAGAATTATTATATTATGAATTATATTATTTTATTCAAATATAGATCACATGTAATTCTTATTGAAAGTCATTTTCAACCGACTTCAGAAAGTAGGAGGTACTCAAATCGATTTTTTTTATTTGAAAGCTGGTGCTTCTCATGTGGTCCCATATAAATTTGATCAAGGTCTGACCAGTAGCTTTTAAGTTATCCTTAATAATTTATATTGAAGTCGGATGTACAAAATTTTAATTTTACCATTTGTTTACTTTACCACTGGTTCGGATAAAACCTCTGTCCTAGGAAGAACTAGCAAGAAACCCAGCAGGACTTTTCTTAAATTAAATTTTACAATATGAAAGGTTGTACAAACTATTTACAAAAAGTTATTTACAGAAAAGGAGCCGCGGCGCCAGTTTTCACAATTTCGACATTTGCTGTCAAATTTCATACTTTACATTTTAGTTCGCATATTTCCATGGGGCCTGTTTCGTGAAACAGATTTTTGTAATAAGACTGAATGACTAATATTGATGGGGTATGTTATATTTTTTTAATAAACGTCACCCACACACTAGGTTTGTCTCGTGTATCGTGTAGGCAGCTTACACACATAACACGAGGGCAAACATACAGACCCGGAACAATTATTTGTAGGCCATTTAGACACTTGTTCGGTGCGGGATTAAAACACACGGCCCTCAGCGCTGCAACTCATTACTAAGCCACTACGCCACAGAGCCGTCAATTCGTCGGAAATTGTATGTGATCATCACTAATCCTTATTACGATGGAACATATTTAACAGTGGACTGATGATAAGACCAGGAAGGTGTTTGTTAGGTAAGTGTACTTTATATCAAACACCAAGTTATGGGTGACAAACAAGCACACGGTCCACCTGATAGTCAATGGATTCTGTAGCTCATAGACCTATCTATCTTCGACTTACAATCAAAATGCAGATGTTTTGTCACCGCTGAGGGCTAAGCTGGAATGACTTATCCAAGATAATTATTTCTTCATACACTATGTGAAACAGCAGCATTATTACAGCCACATCCAATATCCTTCCATCATCTATAAAAACTACTTCTTAACACAGGTCTGCCCCCCTAGATTGCCTCATAGGAGAGATTTTGACGTAGTTGCGCTTGGCAACCGCAGATTTAGATTTTTTTATATAGAATAAGGATGACAAATGAGCAATACAGTCCACCTGATGGTAAGTGGATGTTGTGGTCCATAGACATATACTTTTATCCTCGATTAAGAATCAGAATGCAAATGTGTTGTCACCTCGAGGACTAAGATGGAATGCCTCATTTCCAGTAAAAAGTGTTTTCGGTTCTCTATGCAGAACATACGACACATGGGAGCATTAAGCTGCTATTTTACGTTGGTATTCTGTAAGAGCGTGGTCCTACCCCATGCTACAATAATAATATAGCTGCAACCTGGCGCTACCCCATAAAAAAAATTGAATTGTTATGAGGAAGATGCTGCTGCCATTCTCTTGTTACATTTTTCCTCTGTCAACTCTTATGACACCCACGGAGCGATATAGAGTAGTGGATATTCTTACACCGCTTCTGGTTAAAAATATAATAAAATAATAAATTATTTTTTGATATTAGGGGAGACCGGGGATGGTTGACCAAATTTCAGTGTAGACGCTTGTATTTTCATTGTTTTGATATATATTATTGTAAAAAGCTAAATAAATAGCTTCTGGAAAAAATAACAAAAAGCTCGCAGTCAATTATGATATAGTGCACAAGCTTAATTTTGTAGAACACGAAATATGAGTCAACCTACCCCATGCCCGGGGTTGGTTGACTTGTTAGTAGGGTTAAGTTGACCTATGAAATAATTAGTACACATTATAGGAATAAATATGATAAAAAATATAAGAAGTATTTGTAATTTTATTACAATAAAAATTTTAATCCAGACAATTTAAATATGCATCTTAAATTATTATAAATTAGAATAGACAACATTAATAATACATTTAAACATTTGTCAACTAAACACTGAAAACATAATACTTTTATTATCTGAAACTAGAAAACTTTTTATTAACTTAATAATACACAACAGTAAAAAACAGTCTTGACTAATTCAACTAATTTAATTATATATTTTTAACGAAATAGATCACATTTTTGGAATTATCAAATCAGTCTTCTAAATCAGAGGTGCAATTTTTGCATTTATGGAACAAAATATTACCGTTTGCACAGTGTTGTGCATGGACCCCTAACTTGCACATAGTGCACTGAATCCATGTTCTTCTAGGAATACTCAAAATATAAGATTCAGTGCACTCTAAACAAAATGAATTACCCTCATCACTTTTGTCTTCTTCGTCATTATTCCTTTTATTTGTCCCACGAAAATCTCTTTTCCTCTTTCTTTTCTCTTACTCTTGTTAGTCTGTCTGTATAAATAGTGCAAACCTTCGAGCTTCATACGGAGTAAATCCGTAATAAATATCGGCTGCCTTCTTGAGGTAATTTTCTAATGCGAGTTCTTCCTCATCATTAAATATTTGTCTATTTTTAGTGTAGCCAGCGCTCACCAAAGTCAATTTACATCTCGTCAATGACGGTTTACTTTCTAACATTTTCTTCATTTTTACCACGTGGCGTTGGGTGTTTTAAACAGTATAGCAAATTATTTTGCTGTAGAATTAGTACTTATTTTTATCAAAAATAACTTGTTGACATGCTCTATCGAAGTTGGGTGTACTTCCTCGATCAGTCTTTTTTTTTGTACGTTCGCATGGTTCTGCAACAACAAGCATTTGATAATTAAAAAGAAAACTGACTGGGTAGGTTGACTAGGTGGTCAACCAGCCCCAAAATAAGTTGGTCTACTAGCCCCAAATCGCTTTTTAATTTTTAACCACATGGTATAGCCTCAAAACTGCGGCGAATTAAAAAAGAATGATACGTAATAAAAAGATTAACAATCAAACTTTTACTTTAAATTACTTGAAAGTAAATAACAACGGGTATATAGGCGTTACTATAAAATATATTAGGAGGAAAACAATTACTTACATGGTTTGTTTTTGGATATTAAGCTCCTTCTCCCAAACGACGTGCGTACGCGATGCCGCTCTTCCGGTACCTGAGCGGGGGTAGAAAACGGTTTCTCGCGCCTAGTTGGATGAGGCAACACTTTTGAGTAAGTCGAGTTTTGACAGTAAGTCAACCTGTCCCTATAGTCAACCATCCTCGGTCTCTCCTATTTTATCTGATTACATAGATGTAAGCCTCATATTACATTACTGAAATGGGCAAACTTAGTCTGAAAGTTTAATTATGCTGCTATATTACGTCGGTGTTCTGTACGAGCGTCGTGCTGTGTTGCCCCGGTCGAGCGGACGTATTCGTACCTCATTGTACCGTATATGTGCCTCCTACATATAATACTAGTTATATAATCACTTGGCCTATAATCATCTCTGTTAGTCTATACGGCTCTTACAGCTTCATCTGACACAGGGCCTTTCAGGCCGCGAGCTATTTAAAAAGTGTCAGTCTCAGGTGAAGTGTCAATGTTTGATGTGCCTGCGACGTTTGGGTCTAGCGAGCGTGACTTGGCCTATAGTGCTGTTGTCACTGCTACAGTGTTCACTTGGCCTATAATGCTGTTGTAGGGTAGTCACTTACCATCAGGTGAGCCGCATGCTCGTTTGCCCCCTCTTTTATAAAAACAGGTGGGTGTTGTCTCTGCCACAGTGTCTGTGACACTGCAGGGGTTTTCGCTATTATTCTTATGGAACAATCATTAAACCTTTGTGATTTTACAAAAATGCGCAAATGAATTTACTACTGTGATAAATTATACCCAAAATTATCAAAATATAAATGAATGAATAAGATTTTTGTTTCAAACGTTGCAAAGAACAATTTAGGAAAAAAAATATTATTCTTTAATTCTTCTTGTCATATACAAGGAGAACTTTTTAATTTGATTATGAATTTAGTTAAAACAGCAAAATTACAATATGCGGGCCCATTTTTTATGATGATGTCATGTTTAATGGTACAAATTGGAACCCCACCCCACTACATCCTAAACCTAACTTCGATATCAAAGCCATATACCTAAAACATGAGCATTAAATGAGGGCATAATAAGTTATTGAATTAAATTAAAAAAATTGGAATTGTCGCTGTGGTTAAAGGTGCTCTAATACTGACTTGATTGGTTGGCCTGAAGTCGCCAAATGAAACATTTTTTATAATTATATACCTTTATTAATTTTTGGAACAAATATCAATATATTTTTACGTTTAAATAAAAAAATACTAAAATAATTATTTAAAAAATGTCATTTGAAGTAGGAAGTAGAGATTCCACTTTATAGTCAAACAATTGGTACTTCAGTCAGATTTGCTAAATACGTCTTAATTTGAAAACTAAAGTACTTTTGCCCAAATTTGTTATTTTCTTCATAGGTCTAGAATAAATATTTCAGTTTTCAGGAAACCGTTGATTATGTGCACAAGATAATATGCTTTAATGTTTTGTTCTTTATTCTCTAATACACATTAATGACACTTTTTAAATCGTATTCTGAAAACTGACCATTTGAAAGTGTAACTTGAAAACTACCCCATGAGGACAATAATATGACAAATAACAATAACAAATGCTTAAATGGCATTGAATTTCAAATATTATAGTAGTATTTATTATACCTACCTATTATCAACTAACAAAAAGTAACTATTACTACTTATGATATAGTGACAATGCAATGTTATCTTTTATTTTTAAAACATCGTCACATGATGATCAGTATGGTCGTAACTATGTATAAAAACTGATATAAAACTCAACCAAGAAAATAAAAATCTTCGCTATATTGCATGTAATAAATAATACATAATTTATATTTAAAAAAAACTAGTCGTCTCGAAATGTTGACAGACAACTTCTGTGCATCTTATCCCTAATAAAGATTGGGTTTGGCACAAAACCATTATTTCAAGGGATTCTTTTTTAAGTTTCCCGTGAAATTATACAAAAAGGTCACCAGTTTTCTCACAGATTGGAGCAACATAGTAATGTAGACGCTACATGCTCGGACTAAGCCTTTATCTGCTGGTGTTCCACAAGGTTGTTTGCTATATAGCCTACCTTGTTTCTTCAGCAATTCATTAACCGATTCGTTGCAACACCAATTTTCGACAACTTTTAGATGTGGCGGCGAACAAATATTTCGTGACACGCCTGTCGTATCAAGCGCCATAGAAGTTGATGACACGCCTATTGTGCCATCAGCCATGTGTAAAAATAATGTTCTTTTTTATGCTTTTTTCACTTCTTTAGACCTGGTTAAGTTTAGTTGACATAAAACATCAGGTGCAAACGGAAGGATACTTGTTTTTAGTGGCTAACTACGTGTTTTCCTTGAAATGGAGAGTGACTTTTTTTAAACAGAGATTATAAACCTTTGGTATTTTTTTTTTATAAAAAAAAAAAACATTTATATAAGTAGGTACAGCTAAATCACCATGAAAAACCTTGGTTTTTATGAAATGAAATTTTCACCTAATAATAACGTTTGTAAATATCAAACAATCAAGAACCTTAATTTGGAAAAAATAAGGTTCATTGATATTTACAAATGTTATATATTATTTAATATTATACAAATGTAAAAGTAAAGTCGATCTGAAAACGTCTAATTAGTAAGAATAGCAAAACAAAAGTGTTTTCAAAAGGAAAAAACAATAGCCAGATGCGCCGGCGCTGTACGGCGGCGGATAAACAAAAAACTATTTATTAGCGAACTTTTTTATGCATGAACGCGTTCGAACTGTTTCAAGCAAAAATAAGCCTTATACCATATCACAAGAGCACATGGTACTTCGTAGATCCATTCGGCCATAGTATTAAGACGGCAGTTCAACCATTTTAAGCAAAATTAAACAACGCATTGTTTTTTTTTTTAACAGGAGACTTGTTTTCCGGAAACTTGTTTACAACTTGAGTTTGTGAGCGATCGCAATGAATGCTATTATTTGTTACTTATTAAAGTATTTTTCCACAACATGATTTAAAAAACCTACACAGTAAAAAGAGTAACATGTACAAGTTAAAAAAGGTCAACCCCTAAAAATGACAAATTCTCAAAATATCCAGAAACGAAGCTATAGGCATGAACTACTCGCAAAATAATGAATGTTTTGTTCTGGATATATCTTCCAAAAACGCAATTTGAGGCACTTATAACGATTTTTAAAAATGACACGACTCGCGTGTCATACGCCACACAAAAATAATCGATGGCATGCCTGGCGTGCCATACGCACTGAATCGGTTAATTACTATGCAGATGACAGCACTGGTACTGAGATTATCTCGTACCTAAATTTGAATATTTGTTAAACAAAATCTCTGATTGTGAGCGAGTAAATGTAGTACACAAAAACCTGAGAAGACAAAGGTTTGTGCGTTCACCATTTGCGCTAAAAACTTTGTTTTTAGATTTACAGGGCGCAAGTTCGACATCACATGCAATATTGTGCTCATCTTTAGGCCAGGGCACCCTAGCCTCACTTTTTTTCACTTTACCAATTCTAGCGAAAAAGTTGAAACGTCGACGACAGGCTTCTTTCTTAGTGGCTTGAACCACTGGTTTTGCGAAGAGGCTCATCTCTCCATTGTTTTTTATCGCAGTGTACCAGGAGCAGTGTTCTAAAGAATTGTTCACTTTTACAAAAACTGTACGAACAACAATAGATAGTTTTAGAACAGTTAGTGTGAACATGACTGTTATTAATTTATCACTATGAAAAGAAGCAGCATTTTTATTTTTCTAGTCAGGCTTTTTCAAATGAAATTACAGAAATATCCAAATTATGTACATAAACATTGTTTCCATAAAGGTATTACGATATTGTGATGTTCATACAAATTGATATTGTAAATAATTTATGACCAAACCGTTTGCTTCGTCATTCATCATAATCTATCAAGGCAAAGAGTGAATATAGGCTTTTGTTAACCATCTTCGGCTGCATCTCCACCTACCTTTAAGTAGGATAGTAGTTAGGTACCGGTTTATAATAGTTAAAAACAAAAATCTTTCTTCGTACTCTAGTAAAAAAAAAATTGTTTTTTTAGTGTTTAAATCACTCAAGAAACATATATTAGGTACCTATTTTTTTAAATTTCTTACATAATATGAAAATTATTAAAATAAAACAGTATTTACGTCTTAATCTATCCTATCTATAGTTGCAATTTTCTTCGCCTCAACAAAGGAATATCATAAAATGCTTTGGAATCAAGAAAGATGATCACACAGAATGCAAACAACTGCATTATTTATTCTACAACTCGGTGTGGCGCGCTAGGATTTTGCTCTCTAGATCTGCGTGCATCTTCTCGACCTTCCTGGCGTGCTTCTTGATCTGCTGCTGCTGGTCCGCGAACATGTCCATCTTGTCACCAGCCGCAGCCACCTGGCACATAAAATACTTACTTTGATTTCAAACGCAAAATGCTTTAAAAGTTACTATAGTGAATGTGATATGATGATATTATATAACAAGCAAATACAAAATGTACGAATTGAAATAAAAAATAGGTACCACGAAGCACTAAAATTAACAAGTTTTGATGCATTAACTCGGTTTTTTTTTGAGTGGAAATAAGGTAGAAGAAGAAGAAATATATCACCAAATGAAAACAGGTTCGTTACCAGCAAGATTTTTGTAGCACAGAACTGTTGCAGAAAAAATCATGAGGAAAATGAGCGAAACAATAGCATTTAAAAGACTTATAAACATCAATATTTTTTTGTTTACTTAGTGTAGTGGTAAAATTCTTTTCTGCCTTACCTATTTCTGCTGCCAAGCAGCAGTGCATGCCGTTACCGTTACAGCCTAAGTCCACTGTTGGCCATAGGCCTCCCCATAGATTGCCTCATAGGGGGGATTTTTGCCATAGTTGCCACGCTTGGCAAGCGGGTTGGCAACCGCAGTTTATTTTTATTTTTAGACGTTATTAGGAATACGTTGCTGCCAATCTCCTGATTAGCTTCATTTTGTCGTCTCTTACGACACCCAAGGGACGATATGGGGTAGTGGATATTTACACCGCCACTACATTGTTAGCAGTGCGTGCACTTCTCTATAAATCCGGTCTGAAGGGGATACAGAGTCAGAATCATTACAAGGTGTGAGATATTTCATCTTAGTCCTCACAAATGTGATAACGCATCTATAGTTCGCAACTCAACTGCAACATATTGGGTTCGTTTGCAACCAGCATGAATCCATGGGCTGCAATAGCCACTTACCATCAGGTGGATTGTAAAACGGTATTTCGCTTCAATTTTATAACAAAAAATATTATTTCACAATTCACATCTCTGAATGACGTGGATCCATACAAATAAGTTTAGCTGCCATCCCACCTCTAAAAGCTTTACTGTAACATTCGGTAATTTTCTATTTTGTAATTAACAGAATCACTGCTGTGTACCGTAGTAAGGGAGTCCATTATCCAATTTCGTCCCGTGTGTGTCATATGAGGCGACTATGGGAAATGCCAGAGGTCTTATAGCTTTGGAAAGATGGCGGCATAAATATCTCTTTCCGTCAGACTTAAAATACCTTGAACAGCGACGGGGAGCAGCGTCAAAAATGCAAGACGTGTGATACTGCGAACATCCGCCTGTCAAGCGTAATGATTGTATATGCATATAAACATTTTGTATTATTCAATATTTGGTCAAACTTACAATGGCTAGTAGTATACCGCTTCCATAATCGATCGAGTGATGGTTTCATATTAATTCGATTGTTAATTGGAATGGGTGAAATTATCGAATAATTTCGATTTTTATTATTTCGTAATATAATTTTAAAAATAATTATTTATTATTTTCATATCATCATTATCAATACAGCCCTTCACAAATCCACTGTTGAACATAGGCCACCCCATAGAACACCACAAAGCACGGCCCTGAGCCACCTGCATCCATTGACTCCCCCTGCTTGCCTTACTAGGTCGTCATATCCGTCAATACTTTTATATTTGTAATAAGAATTACTTTTGTTTACAAAAACTAATAAACACTAGATGATTTTTATTCGTTTATCGACGGGGAACAGCGTTAAAGGTGCGAGACGTTAAGTACTGCGATTGTCAATCGGCCAAGCGTGACGATTAGATAGAGGCAAATCCTCTAGTGTGCCCAGTAGTAGATTTTAATAAGCTGATGAAAAAAGTAGACACAAAATGACAGGTCCTATTTGACTAAGATCTGTAGTGCACATGAATGGCAAGAAGTATAAAACTTTGCACCCAAGAAAAAAAATAGTTTTCGAACGGCAACTAAGTAATTATTTTTTTATCATTCATTTTACAGTTTGGAACTAAAGTCCAGAATGAGAATGAGTTTGAACGAATTGATAGTTGTACATAATATTATAGCAAACTACAAATTTGAAGTCTATAGTAAGCCGCAATAAAGACAAAATACGATGAAAAGCTTTAAAGTGACAAATATGCATGCATGCAAACGGGTATATCAAAAACAAAAATTTCAAACAAGCAATACAACACCTTGCTATGATGCTTCTCTAAATTGCTTACGTGGTCTGCATGTAAGTGTCGCAACTTCAGGAGCCTGGACTCGTAGTGCTGCAATTCAACCTGCATAGCATAAATACAAGTTTTCTTAAAATTCTGTATTCGTTGCAGGTTGCAGCACGGCTAGCATGGACTGGGGATAAAAAAATATCCCCCGATTATATCCACTAACAAGAGATAAAATTATCTTGTCGTTTTGCCAAAGCACGGCAACGAGGAGAAGTATATCCCCGTTTGACATAACGAGTAGACATAATATATCCCCCGTTCGTAGCATGGAGCCAAATGAAAGATAAAAAATTATGCTTTTTTGACATTTGAATGGGACAATTTTATCCTAGTTCATTGGACGTGGGTTTAAGTTTATGTTTAAGTCTACCTCCCATTTTATCTACTGTGGATATTACATCCACCGGTGTGCCCATGCTCGCAGGGTGGATAAAACTAAGCGAAGGAGGGGATAAACATTTTCTCCTTTCCCCAGTGATAAAATTGTCTCCTGACCATGCTAGCCCTGCAGCAGTTTATATGGCAGTAGTTCATATGGTCAGTGAACAGCTATTACCTTTAGTTAAAAGTTACAATTAAAATTGTAATTGTACCCCAAGTTTATATATATACACGCGGTATAATACCACGTGTTCGTCAGTAATAACAGACATCGTGAGAAAATCAGCATCTGATAAATTAAAAAAAAATCGAAGACGTAAAAATCCGACAACACGCATTGGCGCAACGCAGCGAATACTGAGGGGTTTCCTCAGAAATGAGGTGTTTTTGGGACAATATAATTATTTTTTGGGATAATATAATTATATACGTCCACTGCTGTACCCAGCAGTGGACGTATATAGGCTGTAGCTTTACTTTTATTGAAAAACGAATAAAATTTACTCGGTACTAGTAAATGCATATCCAAATTTATCAATTAAACGAGTTTTGCGTCTGCAGAATATAATATCATACGAGTACAACTAATATTTAAAGTCAACTATAGTACTTTACGCAGTTAAACAAAGGGACTTGCCGACGCACACACGAGCAGCTTTGCTTTGCGCGGTATTTGCGTTCCCAACGGGTTTTCTCTACACTTCAGGTCTTCGGGCAATAAAGCAAAATTCACTCACCACTTCATACCGGTGCAGTTTTTCTACTACATCTTTCGATCAAGTTAATCAGCAATATTCATGGAGTTAAACCTTATACAATCCGTACGGATAAAAAATGGGATTAGAAATCACGGCTCATCGAGCCCGTACCGTAAAGATGCACATGGTACTGGGCTTATAGCGAAAACCCGCTAATAACGGTATATATTTATAACGTTATATTATTCGGTTAATTTGATTTTTTTTAATTAATGGGAAAAATTTGAAAAAAATTGTATACGCAAGTAGGTACATTAATTTTTAAATAAAATGAATAACTAACCACCCGCTCTGGCTTCGCCTGGGTGGGATCTAATTGACGACATAAGATAGTCATTAAATATATCTTACCAATATTTATATTTTAATAAAATCTCTACATTTTTTGATTAAATCATCGTCGTTTTATTAGTCAGTTCAGCCATTCCAAAGATTAGCCCGGACAGACAGAAAATGTAAATATTTTATACAAAAATATTAACAAACAAAATCAATAATAATTATGAAGAAAAATCTGAGTATCGCAGCTCACAATTACACAAGGACAAAAAATTCGCAAAACCGTACTGATTTTTTTTCGTAGTTTATGGCATTTGGTTATCATTGATTCCAATGACAAGTTGGACTGAAGTTATAGAACGTAGGAAAAACGTATATCGCAACGTATTTTTTTTTACAGTCTTTACCGGCGGGTGGAGTATAGATACGAGGGCGACACTGAAAGTTTTTGGAACTGGCCACTTGTAAACGATATAATAAAAAAATAAGTTCAAATTTTGAAAACGGAACTCTTTACCAATATTATTGTGTAGTATGTATTTTATTAATTTGTCATTTGTTTACGATTTGGCGGCAAATTGAAAATTGTCTGTGTCACATCAGCATGAATTTAACGCGAGAAAATTTTCGTACAATGATTTTTTATGACTTTCGATGTCATTTAAGTCAACAAGAAAGTTATGATAGACTTCGATTGGCCTTTCACGATGAAACCCCATCTCGTGCCACTGTTTACAACTGGTTTAATGAGTTCAATAATCTCACCGATGATCTGCGTGAGGGACGGCCTTCTACGGCGACGACTGAAGATAACATCAATGTTGTGCGGCGTATGATAGAGACTGACAAAAAAGGTGACTTATCAGCAGATTCGGACAAGCTTAGGCATCGGTATGAGTCAAGTGCACAAAATACTCCATGAACATTTTGCGGTCAGGAAGCTTTGTGCCCGGTGGATACCTCATAATTTGACAGAGGCTCAAAAACTCCGTTGTGTTGATTGGTGTCTTGAAATGGTTCAAAGATTTAACGGAGGTGACTCAAGTGCTGTGTTCGACATACTTACGGGTGACGAAAGCTGGATTTATTGTTATGATCCTGAAACTAAGAGACAGTCTGCCGTCTGGGTGTTTCCTTCCGAGTTGCCAACTAAAGTGAAGAGAGGTCGAAGCGTGGGAAAAAGATGGTGGCCTCGTTCTTCGGAAGGACAGGAACAGTTACTGCAGAGTGGTACACTAACAATTGTTTGCCACATGTCTTGGAAAAAGTTCGCGAGGAACGACCTCGCAGTAGGATCCTCCTTCACCACGACAACGCCTCGTCGCACACCGCCAAGCAAACAATCGACTACTTGGCGACGTTAGACGTGGAATTACTGGGTCACCGCCCTATAGCCCCGACCTCGCACCTTGCGATTTTTATTTATTTCTTAAATTAAAAGAAAAACTTCGAGGAAAACGTTTTATGGACACCGAGGTAGCAGTGGCTGCGGACGAATGGGCAAAGTGCTTTTCTCAGTGGTTCCATCGGATGCAGCGATGTATTGATGTAAATGGACACTATTTTGAAAATATATAATACAACTAATAACTTGCTAGTTTATTCAGTTTTTGATTTTCTAAGAACTTTCAGTGTCACCCTCGTAGCGACAGTGTGTGAATAGAGGCGGCGCCATTTCCAATCCCATTCTTTAACCGCACGGGTAGTACATTAGTTCAAAACTCACCTTTAAAGAGGCCAGTTCATCGACAGTGAAGTTAGCCGCCGCAGCTATACGCCATAGACCCTGCACCTTGGGCTCTATGAATTCTTTGTTCGTGGGACCTGATGGAAAGTGTATGACATAATTACGTCACGTCCGAATCAAATTACGGAACTATATATAAACATCATTTATGAGATAAAAATTCATAGTGTTTTATGAAAATGTAATTAACATAATATTTATTGTTCTCCACAATAGGTCAAACACGACGTCAACATTCATCTAAATGTCTGTGTGTGTAATCATCACTAACCTCTATATACCATAGAGGTCAGTGGTGTCGTAAGAAGCGACAGAGTGAAAGAAACCAGGAAACAAAGGTCCCTCTTACGAGGCAATCTATGGGGAGGCCAACATTCAGCAGTGGACTTTGATAGGCTGTAATGAAATAGATTGTAAGTACATGTACTCACGCACATTAAATTATTTTTATAGAATAATGGTGACAAACTAGCACACAGTTCATTTGATGGCGAATGGATGCTGTGGCCCACAGACACCTACATCTATCCTCTATTAAGAATCAAAATGCCGATGCGTTTTTACCTCTAAGGACTAAGATGGAATGCCTTGTTACCAGTAAAAAAGGGTTTCCGGTTCTCTACACTCACCATATTAAATAGAGCAGCATTAATCTGCTATTTTACGCCGGTATTCATAGGCATGGAACACAAAGAAAATGACAACACAACAAGATCACACCACAGAACCAAAAGATCCTATGGCACCGCATGTTTGGGAAGGATTTAAGTAAGTCAGAAAATAAAAATAAAAACGTTTAATGGCCTGACTTATAATCGTTGACTATCATTTGCTTGACTTAAGTATTAATTATATCTATACCTGTCTTTTTCTATTGTCCTTTAGTGAAGATAGATAAAAAAAACTTTAAGCATTGCTTCAATTGATGTCGATTTATATGAGTAAGGTCTTAAGTGTATTTTTATTTAATGACTTATGGTTATGGTTATGGCAATGGAATGGTTTATGCAGCTATTTCATTCTGTTATTCTGTGAGAGCGTGGTCATTCGGATCGAGTCGAGCCGACTTATTCGTGCTGCAGCTATAATATAACTGCATTGTAGGTCTACCACAAAAAGACCAACCACATAGTTTTAGGTGCATATTATGCTGGTAAAGAAAGTAGAGCATGGTTTTTGCATCACTTGAAATATGCGTGATGATTTTGTATTTCTTTGTTGGCCTCTTAGCCCATTCACTGCTGCAAAAATTGCAAATGGTTTTAGATGCATATGTGTGCGTGAATGTGTGTTCATACAATAAGTTGAGCATGGTTCTGGCGTCACTTGAAATGTACGCACGCAGCGTTTCGTATATCTTTCTTTGTTGGTCCGAGGTTAACCTAAACATAAGTAGAACACAAGATACAGGTTGCCTAAAACGAATATCTTCTATCGAGAAATACAGGGATATTTATTTAGCACATTTACTTTCGAGACTATAACATCAACGAATTTAATAGTTCCAGATAAGTAATCAAGAATTGTGGCTGTTGGAAAAATCGACTACCAGGAAATCATCATTCCTAAGAATTACAAAAGGTTACTGAAAAGAGAAACATTTCATACCCTATGTCACTTCCACAACTAAGAGGAATCTTACAACACCCCATATGTTAAAATCTGTCAAGCCACTTAGGCTACAGAGCGTGCTAAAGAAATAAACATACATACATACTTACATCCTCATCATCATCATTATTACAGCCCTTCACAAATCCACTGCTGAACATAGATCTCCCCCAAGGAATACCACAAAGCACGGTCCTGAGCCACCTGCATCCATCGACTTCCTGTACATCTTACCAGGTCGTCGCTCTATCTAATGGGGATACACGTATATACCCCTGAAAAATATTACCCTCCTTCTGGGGCAGTCGGGTAAAAATCACCTCTAGCAGCGATCCTCTGCAGCCTGTCGTATCCATCACGCAGCGATCTATGCTTCTCCCTCAGTAAGTTAGCTTTATCCACAAAGTCCTTGGATGGCACCTCGTTGGTCTCTAGGTTCACTTCATTAAAGTTCTCTATTTCTTCTTCGTTAACAGCATCTAGAAGTAGACGAAGATATTAATTTAAGTAACATTACGTCTATTTATAAATCTTATCTTCCTTGCCATTTCAGTGACCTATGTTCAGTTCACTGACATAATTAGACTGATTAGGAGGGAAAAAAGATTAGGCTCTGGTCTGTCTTATTTTATAAAAGTGAGTATAACAAATGAGCATACTCTCCAATTTTCAGGCATTACATTATACAAAAAAAAATCCTCCATGTTTTTCCGATAAAATATAGACATCTCTTGACACTGCTCTCTGTCTGTTCGTGAAGTTTCATCGCAAGCGATTCAGCCATACCTGAAGATTAACCCGGACAGACGGACAAAAAATTTTTTTTTATTCATGTTTTAATAGCAAGCAAATAACCCATTTAGCTTAATAGAAGGCAGTTATTTCGATATTACAGACAGATACTTCATGTATATTCATTTATATGCATATGTTGTATGTATGTACATGTGTACATTATATAATACACGACGAGGTCAAATTTTACAAGGATTTGATTGCAAAATATTTTATGCTGATTCTATTTCTATTTACTTAAAGTTTGAGCTTCAGATCACAGTCGCCCCATTTAAAAGAATGACTCAATCGTGATGCAAGGGGGCAACGAAATTAATTGGGTACAAATTTCTGCCATATGTACACCAAACTAGGTCATTGTCATGTTTTATGATTTGCACACACGTGTGACTACGTTCTACTTTTATATAGTACTAATATAATGCGAGCGTTTAAGCGAAACCAAAGACCCAAAGTCTTTGCCAGATATCTATCTACTAGAAAGAGCCACCTGTCTTAGTTAAAGACCGACCGAGTGTGAATAACGATCAAAGAGCAAGTTTCATCAGACACTATTCCGATGATATCCCGGACGTCAGTCTGAGCGTGATTAGAATGAATCTCTAGTATCATAAAAACACCAAGGCCCCGGGTAGAAAACAGGTACTTGAAGTTCTTCAGAAGCTGTTCAGTTCATTCTTACTCCGGCGTTACTCCGGAGGCGTGGTGAAGAAGTGCGGTGGTCATCCTACTGAAGACAGCAGACGGAACAGCAAACAGATTACAGACCGATTGCTTCTTGAGCCGCGTCTACGAGCTGTTTTCGTGAGTTATTTCTAATTGTCTCGCACGCAGACTTGACGACTTCCAGCCTCCCAAACAAGCCGGTTTTCGAAAAGGCGTTAGTGTCATAGGTATATGTGGTAACATATACACCCTTTGGCAAATTGTACAGAAGAGCGAAGAGTACAATCAGCCACTTTGTCTTGTGTCTATGAGAAAGCCGTTGACTTTGTCGAAATTTGGGCGGTGCTACAGTCCCGTCAGTGGTGCCAAGTTGACTGTCAATATATCAAAGTGCTGAAGTGTTCGCACAGTAGGGCTACGATAGCTATCCGTGTACAAAACCAGAGTTCGACACTTTCAATTGCAGGGAAGTGTGAGACAGAGTGACGTTATATGCCTGAAATTCTTTGGTAGACATTTTCAAACTACTAGAATGGAAACGATACGGTATCTACATCAATGGCGAGTACATCACTAACCTTCGATTTGGCAACGATATGACGATATTATAATAGGTCGGGGGAAAAGTTTCTTTGTATTTTGTTTGTATAAAATTGAAGAAAAATCTCAATTTTATACAAGCAAATGATTGTACTGTTTGTATTTAGTTGGTTTTAATATCAAAACATATGGGACATTAAGAAAAAGAAAAATGAAAATAAAAACACTTTCCCGCCATTATTCAATTGTTTTTCTGTCCGCCAAAATGAGTGTATCTAACGAAGTAATTCGATACATTCTGAAGTTTTATTACAAGTGGTAAATTTACTAAGACTCCAATATGAATATAATTTATTGTTGATTTTTTTCTAAACCGCTCGACCAATTTCGATAAAACTTAAATGGGACCACTTGGGACGTATACCCTTTGAAACAAAAAAAGAATTTTCAAAATCAGTTCAGGCGTCTTTGAGTAATCGGTGAACATACATGCTCCTTTTTTGAAGTCGTTTGAAAAAGGGAAATGGGATTCAAGCCGCAAAAAAATTTGTGACGTTTATGGACCTAATGCAGTGTCAGTAAGAGTAGCACAAAGTTGGTTCAAGCGTTTTCAGTCCGGAAATTTTGATGTCAAAGATGCAGCTCGCTCTGATCGCCCTCATACGGATAGTCGATCCTATTTTTGAAAAACTGGCCAAGTGCGTGTCAGGCCACGCACAATGTAGGTAGGTATGGTTCCGTAGTTGCCCGTCACAATTCGTGGGCTTTCTTGATAATGAGCATAATAAGTGAGTTCGCGGTTTGACGCTATTACCAGTAAAAATGGGCCCAAATAGGAAGATTGTAACTGAAACACTTATTTTCAAATGAGACTTGTAGGGAGTGGTATTCAAAAAAGATTAAAAAAACTTTTCGATTTTGATAATAATACAATTTACATCAAATCATTCACATGCCAAGGTGCAAAGATGATCATAGTTGACTATCTGTCTATATATTCCCGGCAGTGCAACCTTAAGATATACATATATGACCGTAACGAACCTTCACATAGATCACCACTGCCTTAAATTATCCTGAGGTTGCCCGCGTAAACCAAGAGTGTGACGAATGAAACTATAATATATGAGGCTTATGATTGTATGAACACTTTGAATGAGGCCTACAATAACTACCAACTAAAAAATAAGTGAAAGTAATAAGTAAGTAAGAAAGATCCTCCCTGCCTATCCCGCAAATGAAAAAGTAAAGCTATAGTAGTAATGTATATGTCGTTTTCTTCATATAAAATGTTTATTTTAAAGTTATAATGCAGCTAGTTTTAGGTCATTTTCTATGGAGTTGTAACGAAATTTTTAGTAATCAAAGTGCATTTTATAAGTTGGTCGCCTATTACTCGTTAACTTCTTAATTCTACTTACCTGTGATAATTTTCCTTTTAAGTTCATTATATATACTGCTGTCGCGCGCCACAATTAATGCCTGGTACATGGCGACACTAGTTACCACTAGCGCCTTCTAGTATCGAGTAGCAGAACTAGGAGTCAAGATCCTTCTAGAAATTTCCATGGAAGAACTTTCTAGAACTATCGACACCTAGTCAGTCGGGACCGGTATGTACTCGAACATTCTAGATGTTTCTACAGTAGAAGGTTCTGTAACTATTTGAGGCACTATTTATGGCCGGTATAGACCGCGACCCGAGCAGTGTTGAATTGGCGATACAAGCGAATACTTCGAAGCGATACAACTGCGAACTAAAGTGATCAGTAGTACGATTGTGTTTTGTTATTAGTGTGGTTTTAAGTTGTAATTAGTGTTCTGTAATTAAAGTGTCAGTTTTGGTTATTCACTCGGCTAGACAATTTAATTGTCTCGAACTTCAAGGTCGTAACACTACTATCGTGTATACTTAAACATTTCCAAAAACAGCGGTTTAGTTGGTAGAGTATCACTTTAAAGCTAAATATTTCGCAAACGGACCCCTGAATCGAAAAGATGTTCTTTCAACCCACAGTATTTTTGAAATACCTATCCAACGATACCCCACAAGATGGAACAGACGGGTAAAAAAAATCATCCTCCATTTACTTGTATGGGAAGTACTTAAAATAAAAATGTTTTTTAAGATTTTATTTCACAGTTTTCTTCTTCTTGTTGTGTAACTACGGAACCCTAAAAAGTGGAGCAAGATAGGCATATTTATAGTTACGACATAGCCGAGAAATTGAGGATTGACCACAAAACAGTTTTTACTCATTTGAAAAAGTCTGGCTATACATAAAAGCTCGATATTTGGGTACCACACGAATTCACTGAAAGAAACCTAAGGAATGGTGTACTCATTTGCGATTCTCTATTGCAACGTAATGAAACCGAACCATTTTTGAAAAGATTGATCACTGGTAATGAAAAGTGGATCACCTTCGACAAGAACGTGCGAAAATCTTTTTCGCACGTTCTGGTCACAGGATAGTCTAGCTCCACAGACTGTAAGCGAAACCCGGATTAACACGCAATAAGGTGATGCTGTGTGTATGGTGGGATTGGAAGGACATCTTTTATTGTGAGCTTTTACCGCGGGGATAAACCATCGATTCGGATCTCTACTGCCAACAACTAAAATGAGAATTGATTAACAGAAAAGGATAAAAATGATAATTAGAATCGCTGGAGGACCTCGCACTCGTGACCATCATACCGATCAGGATGATGTTACTGGCCAATTTCTGTTTCAGTTTCCCTCTGTCGCCTCTTATAACATCCACAGAACGATATGGGGTAATGGATATTCTTACACCGCCACTACATATTTTATCACATATTTTTTTAATTAGTGACCCATGGTACAGGGGGACTAACGTCCTAATGTTGGACGTCCCAATGTCATAGTAAACTACGGCTACCTTTAACTTAAAATTATAAATTTTTGGTCCAATTTACGCAGGAGGAACATATAGTGGCTCAGGACAACAGCTTAAAGAGACCTTACAGTTGGGAAACGAACGTACTAGTGCAGATGCAGAGCAACGGTGGGGGCATTGCGGGGCAGGGGGCGGGCCGACTTTGCGCTAGCGCAGTTCACTGAGTCTGCTATACAATACTTGCGGTTGGCGCGAGCGTGTTTTATAGTACTTATTTAACTAATTTTAATTGACGTTTTCGAAAAATATAATGTCTATAGTGGTAATTTACTGTTATAGTTATATGAGTTACTAAGTTGAATTAAAATGACGGCCATGCTTATGTTTACCTCATTTTTTTTTGATAAAATTGTTTATCCGAATGCAAATACACTTCATAATTAAATTTAACAATCGAAAAGTGTTTTCGTGACACTCTCATTTTATATATATTTGGCAGTGCAACACTTGTAAATGTGTTTTCTCATGTAGTAATAAAAATGCGATTGTTCGATAAATGTTTTTAACTTAAAAGTATGTACATAATTTTAATAAATGATAATGAGTATTATAATATCCAAAATTATTATATTTCCATTTTCGTGACGTTTCGCAACTGTAAGGTCTTTTAACTGTGCTCAGGACCATGCTTTGTGGCATTCCTTGGGGGAGGCCTATGTTCAACAGTTGACTTGTGAAGGGCTTTATGATGATGCTGATGATGATGATAGGATCCTAAGAAAATGGTAGCACCCAGCTATATCCTCTAATGAAATCAGGATTTTTTGATTTTATGTCAATAGCCTTGTGAATTATCCTTGATAGGAATCAGTATTCTCTTGTGAGGATTTGCGGTCCATAAAATTTTAGGTAATGGTGGGGGCGATCCTGAACATGTTTGCAGACGTTCCCACAGTAGCTAACTCTGTGAAGGATGGTGGTGACATTCACTATTTAAATATCTGTACGAGTCTTTTTTCTATACACAAATTATGAAAAAAAAAAAAAAAATTCATACTTTTGAATCCCTCATGTCCCTCAGTCTCCACATTGCCCAATAAATCATAGTACTGGTCAATTTTCTCCTGATGATGTGTGAACTCCTCCCTCAAAGCAGATAGCTCCTCAGGCGTAAAACCTGAGGCCTCTGCCTTCGACCACAGCATGTTCAGTTTCTTGTCCTTGAAGAGACTCCTGTTTATATAGTCGTCCATGGCAGAGTTATGTACCTGTGGTTGTTTTGCAATTTAATATTTTTAATATACACATTCATTTACATAAACTAATTCATCTCTTATAACTCGATAAAGAATATACTACATGTATCCCATTGCACACCACTCAGAGGACGTGAGACAGCAGGAAAGAGTGCACCGCTCTGCTTGAGTACAACTTGGAGGATTTCACATGTCTCATATCATAAGAAAGAAATGTTCTCTTTTATTTTTAAAACATGTACGTACTGAACTCTGGCTGTTTGCTTAATTTGCCTGTTAATAACAATGGCTCAAAAATAAAATCGGCAGATTTGACAAATTCGTTGTATTAAATATAACAATATGTATAGACATGGGTATATTATACACATTTCTTTAGTTACCGTTACAGCCTATTAGTCCACTGCTGAACATAGGCCTCCCCCATAGATTGCCTCATAAGGGGATATTTGGGATTTTTTTTTATATAGGAGAGGGGGCAAACGAGCATGCGGCTCACCTGATGGTAAGTGACTACCGCCGCCCATGAACAACTGAAACACCAGGGGAATTGCAGATGCGTTGCCGGCCTTTTAAAAAGAAGAAGGCTCTTTTCTTGAAGGTCCCTAAGTCGTATCGGTCCGGAAAAATCGCTGGTGGTAATCGATTCCACAAGGAAGTTGTGCGAGGAAGAAAACATCTTCTAAATCGCACAGTGGTGGACCGCCAATCATCCAGATGGTATGGATGGCAGCGCGAGTTTTGTCGCAATGTGGGATGGTGAAATTGAGCGGCTGGAATTAGTCCGAACAATTCCTCAGAGCACTCCCCGTGGTAGCTATAATAGAATCGTGAATGAATGTCGGACCAAAATTAATAATTAAAAGCTGAAAGTCCGGATTAACTCTGACATCGGGACGTCAATCGCCTCAGTCCCCCGTGACCATGGGTGCTGTAAAGCACCCGAAACGTCGGGAATTAATAAAATAACTTAATTAAACGCGATATAATCCGTAAAAGTAGTTTAATTCAATAGATGTCTATGGGCCACAGCAACCACTTACCATCAGGTGGACTGTGTGCTCGTTTGTCACCATTATTCTATAAAAAAGAAAATAGTAACAATGTAAATTTGTTTGTGTTAATATAATTGTGTAATATTTGCATAAAATAGGACTACTTAAGGTACAAAATTGAAAATATCGGCACGTACTGGGGTAACAGTGAATTTTGACTGCATTTCGAAAAAAATAATATTTAAAAAAAAAAACTATAAAAAAATGTTGTAAATAATAATTGATTTACGCACATAGAATCAGATGATCTTTTAAATATGCCTGAGTAGAATATGGTTTATAGCTAGTTGTATTCAATCAGTCCTAAGCCTAAAGAAAAAGTATGAAGAGAAGGTCATCTAAGTTGAACCATCAAAACGTTTTCCAATACATACATTGAATCAAATTGTTTCTAAAATTGAACGTCGCGTCGTAGCGTTGAACTAAAACCGTTCAATGAATTAACGGTTTACGTTGCAAGTTGACATTAGTAGTAGGTACGTTAACTCGTTGACTAATTTAACTAGTTGACAAACGTAAATCAACGTTAATGTTTCGTTAACGGAAAAACCGTCAACGAAACATCTCTAGTGGTACATGCGATAAAATACGCAAAGAAATGCAACATATCTACGCAGTGCCAGTGAGTTAAGCCGATCGGAAAGAACTCGGTCGTCGACGATTCGAACCGCTCTGCGCTGGATGCGGTCAAGTGGAAGGAGCTGGCATTGGGGAGCCCCTGCCCAGAGATGGGAACAACCCTCCACCTCCCATGGCCCCACCGACCCTCAGGTCATACGGGCCGATGAGGGAATCTCGGGAGATGCGCGCGGTACTTGCACGTGGTTCTTTACCCGCGCGCACTGTGTTGACTCCCTACAAATATTTCATTTATTCCTTGTCCCAAATTTTACGTCATTCTCCCCCTTCTGGGGCTGACGGCACTATAACGCCTACGACATCGGGCCCTCCTACCAGCAATCTCTCCTGCCCCATTCCACGATCGCGACACCCGTGCGCAAAACTCGCGCAGCAGCCCGTAGTTCACCCCAGTGGCGTTGAGTCCGATGATATTGCTGAGGTGACTCAGCACAGCTGCTCCAATTGTTGGGTCGGCAAGATAGACGCCAGCCCACTGATGACCGCCCACCTGGACGATCCCCGCAACCTGGGAGTACTGGTCTTGTACAAGAACAATGTCCAGGTGCAGTTCACGCGCCATGATAGGCAACTCAGCCGTGGCAAGCTCCCCCCGACCCAGGTTATTTCTCCTAGTCGTAGTGCCTTGTCGTCTTGGTTGTCTACGGGGCCACCCTTACTGGCAGTATTGAGTGCTGGCCACGGAGCGTTGCTCTGCATACAGCCTTGCTGGGCAGTTCCTCGCCATGGTCACGTGCGAGCCAGAGTCAGATCCACCAAATCGCTTGCACATAGCGCATTTCTCCTCCGTGGACCCCTTCCTCTCCACATTTTCCACATACAACCTCCTACTTCGCAGGATGTCCATACTGTTGACACCTCTGACAGCACGTGACATCCACGTAATCACACGGCTCCACCACGTCCCAGCCGACGTATAGCCGGTTGTACCCGATCAGGATATCTCTCAAGGCAGCCGAACATTGAAGGATCACGGTTGTCCGCATGAGTGGGAGATCTATGTTCAGCAGTGAACTTGTGAAAGGCTGTAATAATGATATATAAAACAATAGTGGTCAAAAGTGTTAGTTGTATGAGAGGAAGAAATATTATCTAAATTAATACCAAATAATAATAATAAACACCAAAATTTGTGACAAGTTTGGGCTTCTCATGTTACTAGAGTACATGGAAAAAACATATAGTCAAAAGTTAACTTATCATGAGCTGAAATAATTTATAGTCTCAGATTTTTTTACATCTTTTTAAGTGGTAACTATGGAACCTAATAATAATTTATGATTACTAAAACTTATGTGCTTAATATCATATTTACTGAATAGTAATGCCAATTGGCACAGCTCACCTTCCGTCATATCAATTCAATGTGGTATTGTTATACTATAAAAGATACATTTCATAAACTATATTTAAATTTGAACCTTATTACTTTGGATTAAAGAAAAAATTAAATAGCTAATATAAAAGATATTTTTGAAGAATAGTAATACCATATGGCACAGCTCACCTTCTGTCATATCAATAATAATTCAATGTGGTATTGTTATACTATAAAAGATACATTTCATTAACTATATTAAAATTTGAACCTTATTACTTTAGATTAAAGAAAAAATTAAATAGCAGGCTCATGTTTTAATTGGTAAACACCACTCTTTTTGAAACATTAATGTGCAAATTTGACTTATTTAAATTGTTGAAATAAAACATTTTGTTGTTCGACATTGATCATGGTTTAAGTATGTTTTTTGAAACAATTTTACTACATTTTGCAATTAAAAAAAGGTTTTTCAAACTATGAATGTCCACACTGAAATATTTTGGGTATTTGATACATCTTTATGAACTCTTTCTAATAAAAATATTAAACCAATGTTCAGGGTTGCCATTTCTAAGGCTGAGTTATAATTTCAAATTAATTTTATTTCAAAATAACAAAAGAATCACTTATAACTCTGAGGGGTTGACGTAGATACCTACTTACTATGTTGATCAGTTAAACAAATTTAAAGTCCTCAAGTTTGGCACATCCATGCACCTCAACTGCACACATATCACACTTTCCTCCCCCCCCTTGAAAACCCTTGCTATAAGCACATCATGTATGGACCATCAACCTGCTGCTATGTGCTTAATTACAAGCTATGTTATAATGGTGTATGATGAGTCATTAGAATCAGAGACACGACATCTAGTAAAATAATTTTCCATCTCAGTCGTCTAGCGTGAAAATGCACCAATATCATTATCATTCCTTTGAAATAAACATAGATACTATGAACCGCAGTCATCAGTTATGACATAAAATAAATATTATTAGGTACAGCTAGCTTCATTAAATGTATTGAGTTCTTGAGAATTATCATCAGCTGTCAAAAAGGAATTTACTTCAAAATTTAAAGATTTAAACTACTCTGATGAAATAAATACCACTCACTGGATCCATTTTCTGTCTGCCAACGTTTTTATCTTCGAAGTGCTCGCAGTCCATAAACATTCATAATGTTTGTTAGCTTTCGCCTTAAATCAGCCTCCTTCAAGCCCTCTTTGTCACCTCCTTCACTCTTAACTCTCTTATAAGTAATTTCTTCTTTATCTTGTATCATCAAGTCACTATAAAGTGACTTCAATTTAGGCTCCGTAAGGCGCTAAAACAAAAGTTTAAAGCAATTTTCATCATTGTGGTCTGACAAAAATTTAACATTTTTTTTAACCAATGGACAACCAAATTCTCTGCAGATCTTTAACCCTGTGTTGTCAACATTTAACGCATACAAACTAAACATTTTGCTTTAACTTTTGTAATGCAGTACAGCAAAGGAGTGGAATTATTTGCTAGCATCTGTTTTTGCATACAATTACAATGTAGAAGCCTTCAAGGCAAAAGTAAGTAGGCTTCTGTTACGCTAAGACAGTCTTGTCATTTACTACAATCCATTGCTTTATGTTTATATTATAATTCTACAGACATGTGTTTGTCACTGAACTCCTCCTAAATGACTGGAACAGATTTGATGACATTTTTGTGTTTGAGTGGGTCACTGGATGGTTTACTCTCAAAAGGCAAACAAGGCATAAAAATAAATTATTTTACCCCAAATGCAGCTCTAGATTTTATGCAAACAGTGCTCCTATGATGGCTATTAAAATATATAATAAATTACCCAATAACTTAAAAGACATGCCTTTGAATAAATTTAAAATTGAGATTAATAAATGACTTGACAAGTGTTACTATAGTGTTAAGGAATATTTTAATTGATTACAATATTATTTAATGTATTATGTAATTTATTCAAGCTTTTAACATTATGTACAATTTAATGTGATTATTTTAAGATATATTTCCACACCGGTACAACTCCCGGTAGAATATTATTGAGACACTCATACTAAATACCTGTATTACCTAAACATTTTATTCTGCAAATAAAGACTTTGACTTTGACTTAGATTCAAAATCATACATGGTAGGTGGAGGTGTTGAAGAGATCTAGAAATCACCCGTGCGAAGCCGGGGCGGATCGCTAGTCTTCTATAATTCTATTATGTTCGCAAAAAATAAAAACGTTAAAATATACATTCCCGATTTTTTTAATGTTACCTGTTGAGCTTTTGTCCATAAAATATTTAATTTGTTCATTCTAAACGGCTTTTGTAATGTTCTAAAGTCTACTTCACTTTTATTCTTCTCATTAGCCGACCTCCCATATTTATTTTCACATAAAACATTAGAAAACATAAATAACATTGTCAGAAATAATGGAAGAGTTAAGATTTTAGGATTCATTTTATGTTAATATGTTATTAGTAATAATACAAAAATATAATATCACTAGTAAATAAATTCTATTCATAGATAAATAGATATGTAGCAAGCTACAGACAAAGAGAATATAATCACTACGTTTTAGGCATTCGTCAGATATATCAAAACGAATCTAAAATCCGATTTCAAACACAAATCGAATCGTATCGATTTCTCAAACTAGAAAATCCGATTTCAAAAATCGACCTAACTAAGCTACGATCTTACGATCTGTACACCCAAACGATCGACAATAACCAAATCCAAAGTTTCGATTTGGTTATTGTCGATCAATTCCACATCAGTTTGCGTTTGGAATCCAAACGCAAACTGATGTGTAGAAATCCGTTTTCTCAGTTTCTCTCTTTCTAACCAAACACAACATAGCTGAATGAAAAGGATGGCGTGAATTTTGCGATTTGGATTTCGGTTTGTCGGCTATGAAATCATTGAAATATGCGATCAATATTATCCTTACTGCTAAGTACTTAAAGTTTATATTTGCTTTGCGAGATTATGTGTTGATGAATTTTTGGTTCCGTGTTTGGGTGTTTGCTTACTAGAATCTTTGAAATATGCGATCTATATCGTTCTTATTATTAAGTTGTTAAAGACTATATTTGCGAGATTGTTTAAATATTTATTTTTGTTTTTGGTTTAGTGTTTGTTTACTAGAAATTATCTTTTGTTTTCATGTTGCTTTCGTTTAGATGCAAATTTGACCTTGTTGATAAGTGCTTGGTCAGTCGTATCATATGATAGATATGTTGTAATTACAAGTATGTTTATTGCCCCTTTGTTTAGTAGAGTTTAGAGTTAAAAAAATAAGTTAACTAAGTGAATTGTGTGTGAGTATATATATAAGTAAGTTTACATAACAGTGAGGTATTGACTCATTTTGACAAAAAAGAAAATGCTTCTGGAGTTGCAGTGTGTAAATATTGTAGTCAAAATATATCATATAAATATACAACGGGTAATCTAGAAGCTCATTTAAATTTAAAACGATCTCACGCTTCAATTTATTTGGCGCAAAAGATATACGAATATAATTTACGAAATAATAGATTTACGAAATAAAAAATATTAAGAAATCATTGTAAATATGCCGATTTTAAAATGCGCCGGATAAGTTTTAATTTCCTAAAAATTTTCTGCTAGTCCTAAGCCCAGATAATAGCGCAAATCTGTTTCTGTATTACATTTGCGTTTGTCGTTTCGTTAATTTATAAAACGAAATATAAATACGCAAACGAATTGGCGTGGCTAAGCACAACTGAAATCGGATTTTTAAAACGGATTTTGAAATCGATTTTGAAATCTGAAATCGGATAAATATCCGTTTGCGTTCAAATCCAAAACGCCCATTACTACTACGTTTAGCTAAACGTAGTGATTATATTCTCTTTGCGTTTAGCTACAGATACGACAGTGAATTGAGCTCTAGGTAGAGAGTAATTGTGTTCTGTGGACTTGAGCTTTCAGTATATATAAAGGTACTCTGTGGACTTGAGTGATTCTGTTGTGTTGATATGATTGAGATTCACAGAACACATTAAGGCCGGCCACATACATACGGAATTCCGTTTCGGGATTCCGTTTCGATATTCCGATTCGAGATTCCGAACGATAAGAAAAGATAAGATTAAATGTAAAACATACATAAACACACCTTCGCTTCGGTCGTGCGACGATCACTGAGCGCTAGACATGCGTCAGATATATCAAAACGAATCTGAAATCCGATTTCAAACGCAAATCGAATCGTATCGATTTCTCAAACTAGAAAATCCGATTTCAAAAATCGACCTAACTAAGCTACGATCTTACGATCTGTACACCCAAACGAATTTCTCGCATTTGGAATCCAAACGCAAACTGATGTGTAGAAATCCGTTTTCTCAGTTTCTCTTTCTAACCAAACACAACATATCTGAATGAAAAGGATATTATCCTTACTGCAAAGTACTTAAAGTCTATATTTGCTTTATGAGATTATGTGTTGATGAATTTTGGTTCCGTGTTTGGGTGTTTGCTTACTAGAATCTTTGAAATATGCGATCTATATCGTTCTTATTATTAAGTAATTAAAGACTATATTTGCGAGATTGTTTAAATATTTATTTTTGTTTTTGGTTTAGTGTTTGTTTACTAGAAATTATCTTCTGTTTTCATGTTGCTTTCGTTTAGATGCAAATTTGACCTTGTTGATAAGTGCTTGGTCAGTCGTATCATATGATAGATATGTTATAATTACAAGTATGTTTATTGCCCGTTTGTTTAGTAGATTTTAGAATTAAAAAAATAAATTAACTAAGTGAATTGTGTGTGAGTATATATATAAGTAAGTTTACATAGCAGTGAGGTATTGACTCATATTGACAAAAAGAAAATGCTTCTGGAGTTGCAGTGTGTAAATATTGTAGTCAAAATATATCATATAAATATACAACGGGTAATCTAGAAGCTCATTTAAATTTAAAACGATCTCACGCTTCTATTTATTTGGCGCAAAAGATATACGAATATAATTTACGAAATAATAGATTTACGAAATAAAAAATATTAAGAAATCATTGTAAATATGCCGATTTTAAAATGCGCCGGATAAGTTTTAATTTCCTAAAAATTTTCTGCTAGTCCTAAGCCTAGATAATAGCGCAAATCTGTTTCTGTATTACATTTGCGTTTGTCGTTTCGTTAATTTATAAAACGAAATATAAATACGCAAACGAATTGGCGTGGCTAAGCACAACTGAAATCGGATTTTTAAAACGGATTTTGAAATCGATTTTGAAATCTGAAATCGGATAAATATCCGTTTGCGTTCAAATCCAAAACGCCCATTACTACTACGTTTAGCTAAACGTAGTGATTATATTCTCTTTGCGTTTAGCTACAGATACGACAGTGACTTGAGCTCTGGAGAGAGAGTAATTGTGTTCTGTGGACTTGAGCTTTCAGTATATATAAAGGTACTCTGTGGACTTGAGTGATTCTGTTGTGTTGATATGATTGAGATTCACAGAACACATTAAGGCCGGCCACATACATACGGAATTCCGTTTCGATTCCGTTTCGATATTCGATTCGAGATTCCGAACGATAAGAAAAGATAAGATTAAATGTAAAACATACATAAACACACCTTCTCGCTTCGGTCGTGCGACGATCACTGAGCGCCAGACATGCGTCAGATATATCAAAACGAATCTGAAATCCGATTTCAAACGCAAATCGAATCGTATCGATTTCTCAAACTAGAAAATCCGATTTCAAAAATCGACCTAAGTAAGCTACGATCTTACGATCTGTACACCCAAACGAATTTCTCGCATTTGGAATCCAAACGCAAACTGATGTGTAGAAATCCGTTTTCTCAGTTTCTCTCTTTCTAACCAAACACAACATATCTGAATGAAAAGGATATTATCCTTACTGCAAAGTACTTAAAGTCTATATTTGCTTTGCGAGATTATGTGTTGATGAATTTTTGGTTCCGTGTTTGGGTGTTTGCTTACTAGAATCTTTGAAATACACGATCTATTCTTATTATTAAGTTGTTAAAGACTATATTTGCAAGATTGTTTAAATATTTATTTTTGTTTTTGGTTTAGTGTTTGTTTACTAGAAATTAGAGAATTCTTATTTTTCATGTTGCTTTCGTTTAGATGCAAATTTGACCTTGGTGATAAATGCACGCGTGCCGGTCAGTCGTATCAGTGAATTACAGGATATGTTGTAAATACAAGTATGTTTATTGCCCGTTTGTTTAGTAGAGTTTAGAGTTAAAAAAAATAGGTTAACTAAGTGAATTGTGTGAACTTACTTATATAAATACTCACGTATTTATATAAGTAAGTTTACATAACAGTGAGGTATTGACTCATTTTGACAAAAAGAAAATGCTTCTGGAGTTGCAGTGTAAATATTGTAGTCAAAATATATCATATAAATCTACAACGGGTAATCTAGAAGCTCATTTAAAACGATCTCACGTTTCAATTTATTTGGTGCAAAAGACAAGTACCAATTTAGGAAATAAAAAATATATTAAGAAATCATTGTAAATATGCCGATTTTAAAATGCGCCGGATAAGTATTAATTTCTACAAAACGTTTCTGCTAGTCCTAAGCCTAGATTGAAGCATAAAGGATAATAGCGCAAATCTGTTTCTGTATTACATTTGCGTTTGTAGTTTCGTTAATTCATAAAACGAAATATAAATAAGCAAACGAATTGGCGTGGCTAAGCGCAACTGAAATCGGATTTTTGAAAACGGTTTTTGAAATCGATTTTGAAATCTGAAATCGGATAAATATCCGTTTGCGTTCAAATCCGAAAACACCCATGACTACTGAGCGCGTTCCGTACGGAATTTACGTAAGTGTGTTGCGACTCGTGCAAAATCTATGGAAGACTTGCGTTCGAGCGGCTTTTTCCGTTCGGGATTCCGAACGCACAGGCGGTCATACGGAATCTCGAATCGGAGAAAATTCCGTACGGAAAAATACCGTACGTATGTGACGGGTCATAGATTTTATATGGACTTGCCGCGTTCGGAATCTCGAATCGGAATATCGAAACGTATCGTATCGTATGTATGTGGTCGACCTTACTCTACCAAAGATAAATAGATATAGACCTCCGGAAGCGGGGAGGGAGGTGGTGAATGCTCATAGCATAACACGCAGCCGGCTGCGTGGTTATGTGGGACTCACTTTGAAGAAGTATCTTACCCACTAAACACCACCTGTGGGAACGGTTTTAGCCTGTATGGCCTTTCCGCCGAATGGAAGCGGCCCCTCAGGAAGGGGCGCTTGCATTGGAGGCACTGACCTCTACATATACAAAATTGGAGGAGATTAGTAGGAAAAGGTATGTCGAGAGGCGAGGGGGATGTTAGCTGTTATGTATCATTTTGCTATGACGTTTCCTATGTCCAATATTTTGAAGAGACTCAAACTAATAAGAAGTGTTACTGCTCGTGAGTACAATCAAACATGCGTAAGCATCATATTAGTTTGTGAATCAATACAATACCATAGATATAATACTATATCTATGTACAATACAATACTTATTTATTCTTTTTTTTAATAACAGGCTTTACGGCTCTGTTCTAGCCCTTCTGAGCCTGAAATTATATTATACTGCTTCACAATATGTTGATGCGTCACATTGTGCAGCCCTTGGGAGATTTTGACGGCAACTTGAGCCAGCAGACAGCTGACAGTTGGCGATGGTATCTCATGGCGCCTAAGCAGACAGACACCTAATCTTGAGAATCACATCACCATCAGAGCACTTGTTTCACCGTTTCCACTAATAGCTCACATGCGCAGACACTTAATACACAAAATCGCACCACTTTTGCATATCAAAATCCACTTCAAACCATTATTTAAACAATAATAGAGGAGCAGCAAATCGCCGCCGGTCAAGTTCCCGCCATAACCCCCCTTATTTATTCTGTGACAATACAATCAAAGAGTATAGCTCATTAGCTCAGTATAGCCGAAGAGTATAGTAATTGTAGGAGTAGGACAGGAAAAGAGGCCCACTTGTGTGTTTTGTGTGTGGTATTGCGGTACAATCAGAGAGTACTTTTTATATGGGTACAATATGGAGAGAATGTTTGGAGTATAGGTTTACAATTTAACTGTATCTTATTTTTTTATACGTATGTTTCACGATATCTTCGGCGGCGCCACTTTACAAAGAGGTAAAATATTTGACAGATTTCATAGCGGGGACGATAATTTCTTAGGAAAATGTAAACTTTAAGCTGAACGCACATTTGTCAGCACCGTACGCGCCGTATGCGCTGCATTTTCTAATGGCCTCGCACATTTGCACGTACGCGCCGTCCGCGCCATACGCAAATCTTTTGTATTGCCGACAACTTTTGCAGTTTTTTCCAACTACTGGTGTGAAACGTTACAGTGACATTGATCGCTCGGATCGCCTGCTTATTGGCAGAGGAAGAAGAAAATAAATTTTGAATAAAAAGAAGATTATGGATTGAAATGTATGTTTATAAAGCATCAAGTATGCAATTACATTTTAAAAGAAAAAACGAGCAATAATATCGTTAAGTATTTAAAAAAAATGAAGGGTGATATTATTAAAATGTAGTATATTATATTATTATGTATATATGTATAATATAATAAGGGAGATAAATAAGAAAAAATAATATAAGTCGGAATCATGATAATATATTTCTACGAACATATTTCAATATGGCGATATCTTGTACGTGTTCAGTAGGTATCGCCAAACATAGGAAGAGTATAGTCATTTAAACGTGTGTGCACACATAAATTGTCGTTTCTTTTATTCAGATTACCTTTTAGCTAATACCTAATCAAATAATCGAATGTTATTCCGCGTTTAATTGGTATACGTACATCTTATGTGATGCTTTTATATCTTTTAAAAAACATAACTTTGTAGACACATCTAATTGTAATTTAAACTAACATACATACATATATGACTATTGTAAGCCTTTACATCTTTTAAATAACATAACTTTGTAGACATCTAATTCTAATGTACACTAACATACATACAACATCACAAACACACATACATGCGCAATTATATACATAATAATACCATTTATACATATCCATTCAACATACATGCGTGCACACATCATTTTTTAAATGACGATACTCTACGAAACAAATACCTTGGGCCTATTTCCCGAGTAGTAATGAGAATCTAACACGTATGTAAAGTTTGTTTCAGTGAGTGCTGAATACTATTGCTTGTATTTAGTTAATCTTCGTTCGCAAAAGTAGGTGATTTTATAGAAATCATTCAAGTTCTAAAGTTTTTGTGAAGTATCTATTATTTATTTTACATTACTAAACGTCCATAGGGACGTGCCACTGGAAAAAAAGACTTTATCCACAAAAATATCAGAAAGAATGGAAACCCAAGGAGAATTCAAAATATGGTTACGGCCTGTAGCAAACGATCCTACAAAAGCTTTTTGTACTTTTTGTCATTGTGAAATATTTGCAAGACTTGGCGACATTAAAATAACACAGAGAGAAAAAAAAACATAACTCAGTGCGAAGTAATGACTTAGTGTCCGAAAAATTGAATTTCTTCCTGCTTCTTCAAATAATACAGACACCATGTTCATTGAAGAACACACATCCATACAGCAAATTGACCACTTGACTGTTTTACCGATTCAAAGAGTGTTATGGATATAAAAGTGTACAGAACGAAATGAAGTGCAGTAATAAAGAATGTGTTAGCTCCACATTTCAAACAGATGCTATTGGATGATGTTAGATCACAAAAGTATAGTGCACTATTAGATGAATCCAATGACCTTTGACGCAAAATAAAGTTATATCCGCATTTCTAGGATTAGAACCACTGTGGAACGCGGATGCTCGTGGAATTGTTACTGCCTTGGTAAACTGTCTACATGGTCTTCTAAAAAAAACTTTATTGGAATAGTGGTGGATAATGCCTCAGTCATGACTGAATTCAATAATAGCGAAACTAATTTAACAGGTTCCCTGTCGGCGAAATAGACACAATAGTTAAACAATCGAAATGTTCATATTATATTCATGGGACAAGAAAAGGAATAATTCTAGTCAGATATGTTTGCCACTCATTGCAATTAGCTGTTTTACATGCGTCAGAGCAAACATTACCACGAAATATAGAGTTTCTTATTAAAGAAACCTATAATTGGTTATAACATTCACCCAAATGTTGTAATAAGTGTAAATTGTGGCGAGAATCCTTAAAAAATATTGCGCTTTTGTGAAACTCGTTGGCTGTCTGTTGAAGAAACTGTGACCAGGATACTGTCTCGATTTTATATGTTATGTTTATTGTCATTATGTTCACAATTAAAAATGGTATTTTTATTACCTAACTTGTGATTTCATTTTAAATAACTTGGTGAATTCTAGGATTTTTTAGTTAAAAATATCCCAAAACCTGTGGATATTTGTGACCATAACTAGTGATAAATTTTTCTGCAAGGTGGCTTTACTGCCGCACAAACTATAATATTAAGGTTATAAAGTTCTAGGCGGTGCGTCGTAATCTATATCTATGGCGGAGTGATTATATTCTCTTTGGCGGTCAGGCTGGTGCAACTTCCATAGTAAAAATTATACTTACGAGATAGGTCAAATTTTAATGACGGTTATCTCTTCTTTCTGCTTTTCGTAATATGTCTAATAACGGCATTGTCAAATCAATTAGGTTCAAATGTCAAATCAAACAAATTACATTTGTATAATTTTATTTATTAAGCCGTTGCTCATTTACAGAATTGTTAAAAAATAAATATACATTATAAAACTTACAATTAAATGGTGCAAGAAGCGGAAAAATAATAACCAGAAAAGGCTATTCGTAGCAGTATTTCCTTAGATGATGAAAGGTTTATGGTGATTTCAACTTTAATTGTAATATGATATTTAACACGAGTACATTTATGGACTAGCCATCTATGTAGGACAGGTTTTTATAGTGTACGATTTTGCACAAATACAAACATACTATTTCCTAAATCTGATAGTTCGTTGGGATGGCAATCGGAAACGAACTATATTTAGAAACTACATTATCAATTGTGCTCAATAAAAATGTGATTTTATTTATATTATTTTTTCAGATGCAAGCAATGGGTGAAATAGCTGGCACATGCACCAATTGAAAGATTCACATGTTATAACATATTTGTGGCAAACATTCCAAATCCGAGGATTTTGAACCCAACTAAAACGAACTGTTATTTCATCAGTGGATTTAGTTTAAAGTTCCACTATTATGTGTATGTTAATTAGGGTTCATTTACACGTAGAAAAAGATAATATCCCTCTAAAGTCACATTTTGGTAAGAAAACGATTATATAACTAAACTCAAAGTTATTCGTAATTACCTGGTTATAAATTTTTTTTATAGATTCATCTACAAACATTTGCTATAATGAGCACTCATTTTGAAAGCGACAATTAGTAAACAATCTCTGCGAGTAGTATGTACATAGGTACCTCTGTGACGAACCCTAGCGATTTGTACATAGTATTTTTTACACTTAAAAGGAATTTAATCGAATCAGTATTTAAAAAACCAAATATATTTACCCTTTAAAAAGAACAAACAAGCATCTAGACGCAGACTATTTATTTTACAGCATAGCAACACTTGTTCAGTGTGGAAACAAAGCCTCGGTTCTGCAATGCCGCAGCCAAACGCTTAGCCACTGCGCTACGGAATTTATTATACATTTTTTGTACCTAATAATTGTAGAGATATAATTACAAATTGCTGTGTGGTAAAATACATTGATTTCTTATCCTCATGGGCATTTTTACTCAATCCCCACGTTAAAAAAATTATTTCTCATAAATTATTCAGTATAGGGATCTAACTTTTATTAAAAAATATAGATAAACAATACATCGATAAAAGTTATATCGTTAAAATTATTCGAGGATAGACATTTACAGCACTATTATAATTCTTCTATGTTGTCAGCACTGTTTGTCAAAAATTAAATGTCATGTCTTGATGTTGGTGAGTAGCTTTGCGCAATGTCATACATTTACTTTTTCTTAGGAAGTATCTCCTCTTAAATGTAGTGATTATATTCTCTTTGGCGGTGCGTGTTGCGTTGTTGATTGCTCTGTGCCACTCTGTGTCGTTGTCGATGTCGCCGTCCCCGGAGTTTATATTGTATATTATTTTGATAAATATATGCCATCCACATCCACATCCATTGCCATTTTGATCGTACCCTGCACATGTCGTTTTACAATTTGCTCAAATTCCAATTCGTGTAATTAGTCGTCGTTTATTCGCAATGTGTAGCATTAAATTAAGATATTTCCTGTGGTATTTTCATTCTTTCTTGTAAACTTTATTTTTTCATAAACAGGCACGAACATAGGTACATACCGCTTGTTCATCAACACTTTCTCTCGTTGATGTCTTACCAGTATTGTTGAGTTGTACGAAGGGTTCGGCGCGAAACTGAGTTCGATGTCACCGTATGGTGTAGTGTGTAATTAAATATTAAAGAGATTTGTGTAGTGTTATGTGTCTTTTGTGATGGTTGAGCGAGACGGGATGCGACGGGGTGGCGGTAGCAGTGGCAGCGGCGGTGGGTGCGGTTGGGGTGGCGGTATGCTGGGCCGCTGGTCTCTACGACGCCTACTATTAGACAGCCCTTTAGTGGGAAGGAGACTAGCTCATTCAGGTATGTGAAACATTTAATTAAAAATTCAGTTGTAGAATTTGTTAAAAATATAAAAAATAAGAAGCATTAAGCATAAAAGATTGACAATCCCTCATTTACTTTCTTTAGTTTTTCACTAATGCTCTGTTAAAATAATGGAATATTAGTTAATTAGTACAACACAATATGTTGGTTGTTTCTCTATTTCTACAAAAGAGAACCGGAATTTATCAAGTAAACATGGTAAGTTATAACTTTTAAACTTTTTTACTGTTAAAATTGACATTCATCCACATTTCTTATAACAATCTAAATGATTATTAAAAGTGACGGCTTTTAAATTTATTACAGTTTGTTACAGAACTGAGTATAATATAATAAAGATACCTAGATTAGGTAAGTTTAAAAGTTTGTTCATAAACATAATCGAAATCACATGCAAATACTTGTTTGTACTAATCATCATATCTAATTTTAAAACATTGGGACAATAAGGTGTCCAGGCAAATAGGTCATTGCCACGGGCTTGATTATGTCAATCATGTGAATTTGACCTTTACATTTGTCTGCTTGAGATGGTTATTGATAATGACTTCAATCTATCTTGATAACATATTTTATTTTAAACTGGTCTTTGTTGGAAACATACACATTTAATGAAAGTATCAAGAAGGAGTAAGTAGCTATGTGAATTATCTAAGGCAGTTTATTTTTGTTACTTAATTTTTTAATTAATAATGTTTTCATGATGAACTTATGATGGACTGTAGTGATGATAGCGATGAATAATAATTTATATATCCTTTTCCTTGAGTGTATCCTGGCTTGGATATATATAACTATAACTTTTTAATTAAAACATCTTTTGACTATATTTACTTTTAATTCAATTATATAAAATATTTATGAACCATGGCTAGTCCTGTTATTTTTTTTTAGTTTAGTGTTTAATATTATTTGTAAGTAGCTTAGTTGTTAAAGATTGTATATTATTTATGTTTCAATACTTCCCGCAACAAAATTTTGTATTATCTTATCTAATGGGGAAGACAAGGTGTAAAAAATATATAAACATAATTTAGAAAACTGAACTTACCACAAGTGAATAATTAAAAACTGAAGGTAATTTGAGTTAATTATAACATCATAACCTAGAACTCGAGCCCAAATGAGCCCAAGAATATGAGCTGAGATTAATAAGAAACCAATTCAAATATTTGCATAATAATAAGAAATCGCTCACATCGCTTTGCGAATGAATGAAATGTTAAAGGAATAAATGATAAATACCTAATATCTTGGCAATTACGATTAATTTGTGCTATTTTTCTCTTTGTGCTATTTGTATTTAATATAAAAAAAAGCTGAATAGACCAGAAGTTGTGACACCTAACACCCAACCTAAAATGAATGAATCTGTTAAAGCCATCCAAAGATGCGCAACATTAATAAATATTGTGTAGTATATTTCTTCCCTTTCTCCTCATATTTTTGTTAACCATTTACTGTTGAACATGGGACTTTGCCATAGTGAGAAGTCTTTGTTTTAATTGTCACTTGGCAAGCAGGTTAGTGATTGCATTGTTAGAGGTCTCAACAGCTTTAAGCTGCTTTCCTTTGCCACTCTTGGTATATCACATCAGCCATTAAGACAAGACATTATAATATATAGGATGGGCAATGATATTTGAGTGTGTTTGTTCGGGTGGAACTTAGTAATTGATTTTAAACTAACTTCCAGATGAGCTAGAGATTTCAAATTTTAAAGTTAGTTCAAAATCAGATTGGATTAGAAAAAAACATATATTAAAAATTAATACATATAACATTAAAAAAATTCACTTGTTATATATACTTAATAATTGGTTTGAATAATACTTGTTTTACAAAATTAAATACAGTTGTAAGTACAGTGTTGGCTTTTAATATCAAAGAGAACAAGAAAAAGATAGGTGTGTTAAATTCAGCTATAAAACATAGATAGTAAAGAAAAATATAAGAGTAAGGTTCTTATTCTTATATTATATATTATGTATAAGTTCATTTCCTACAGTGGGGCAAATGTTGAGATGAGGTCCTAAATCTTGATTATTCATACATTATTATTATTATTATTATAAAGGCTGAATTCTGCACTAAATCTAATGTATCAATAAACAAATAAACATAAAGGGCTTGACATATTTTTTTCTTGCCCTTATCCCAAGTTATTTGGGGTCAGCATAGCATTTTTATCCTCTATTAGCTGTCATCCCCCACTCACTCCCATCTTACGCATGTTAGCACTGACACAATCCATCCATCTTTTCTAAGGCCTCTCTCTACTTTTATATCGATGAACTTTCAAAATAAAAGGCTTGACATGCATCACACAAAATATAGCAGAAACATTTGGTGATATGAAAATTGAAATTTGCAGGCTGTAAGTTGGCAACAAGTTAGTTCCAAGTAAGGTGTTAGTGGATAATTAAACTTGCTGATTGTCGACTATTAATGGAATTCAAATTAATTATACTCAAACAAAGTCATGTGGTTCGGCGATCGGCCTACCTGTTTAGTGGGTCCTGAATTCATTCCCAGCTGAAATACTTGTTTGTAAAGTACCTTATAAGCAAAAATTAATGGTTTTAAGTTAATGGTACCTTAGTTTAAATTCTGTAAATTGTAGTTTTTTAATAATTCTTTATTAGGTACTATTACTATTACACTAATAGTTATCCATCAAAAATATGTTTATATTTCGACGTAACTAGCAAAATTGTTGAATTGTTGAAAGTATAATGTCAGGAATTAGTGCATTGTTTAAAAGACCTATATTTGGTAACAGATGAAGAGAGGCTGTTATAGCAGAAAAAGCCACCTAAAATTACTAAAAACTGTGTTTCGCAATGATTAATATCTATATAATATTCTAGTCTAGATAATTTTACGTCGAATTTGCAATACATACGGGGAACAGTTTGTTTCGCAAAATGACTAGGATTGCTGTTAGTTGCCTATAGTCTGCCCAAAAGCAATAAATACTCTATATCATAGATTATTAAGGATACAGCCATTTGTTTTGTCTTGTTTAATGAGTTTAAAAGTGGTCGCACTAATCTCACCGATGATCTGCGTGAGGGACGGCCTTCTACGGCGACGACTGAAGATAACATCAGTGTTGTGTGACGTATGATGGAGACTGACAAAAGAGTGACTTATCAGCAGATTCGGACAAGCTTAGGCATTGGTATGAGTCAAGTGCACAAAATCCTCTATGAACATTTATAGGTCAGAAAGCTTTGTGCCCGGTGGATACCTCATAATTTGAGAGGCCCAAAAAGTCCGTCGTGTTGATTGGTGTCACACCATAATCAATACCATACCATAAACAACACCATAATCATGCCACAGCCACCGTATTCACCGGATTTAGCCCCCTGCTACTTTTCTTGTTCCCGAAACTCAAGAAATCCATGAAAGGACAGCGTTTTGCAACGATTGAGGACATAAAGACTGCATCGGTGAATGAGCTGAAGGCTATACCAAAAAGTGCTTATCAGAAGTGCTTTGAGGATTGGAGAAAGCTTTGGCACAAGTGTATTGTATCTGAGGGGGATTACTTTGAAGGGGACAAAAATATTGATGAATAAATAAATATTTTTGATAATAAAAAGTCACCTTACTTTTTGATCACACCTCGTATTTTGAAAAGATATAATAAAACTAATAACTTGATAGTTTGTTTAGTTTTTGATTTTCTAAGAACTTTCAATGTCACCCTCGTAATCATAATTGTGACGAGATTGTGTAATAAAGAAAACGGGGAATATACCTACCTACATATTATGTTATTTATTTTGTGAGTATTGTGTATGGCAGTTATGCAGTCTAGAAACGTCCAGTGTATAATCAATAACACTCGCTTATTTGATTTATATACGTACATTTATTATTGACTAGCTGTTCCCCGCGACTTCGCCCGCGTGTAATTTAGGGTTTTAATTTTCTTGTGCGAACCCTAATTATTTTTTAAAATATAAGTAGCCTAAGTTACTCCTTATAACATGAGCTATCTACCAGTGAAAGTCCCGTCAAAAACGGCCCAGCCGTTTCGGAGATTAGCCGGAACAAAGAGACAGACAGACAAATTTAAAAAAATTGTGTTTTTGTTATAAGTACCGTATATACTTTCATATGCAATTACTAAAAAGCTGTAATTTTGACATTACAAACAGACACTTCAATTTTATTTATTTGTATAGATAACAGTCGATGTAATTGCAGAAAGATTCCTCAGAAGCTCGTGAGCATATTTGCTAAGTTGTAATTTATAGTCTCAGGTTAGATGAAACAATGGGACGGTAATATAAACGAATATTAAAAAGAAATCTATAAAGACATTCATGTACACTGTTCCTAAAATGATCACGATGTTAAAGCTCGCTGCGTTTGACAGACTTCGTAATAATGCTGATGGTTGGACTCGTTCGACTGAACGTTCAAGAGTTACTTTCTAATCGGAATTCGAAAGGGTTTCATTTTATGATTTTTTTTATAGAATAAGGGTGACAAACGAGCACAGTTCACCTGATGGTAAGTAGATGCTGTGGCTCATAGACATCTTAATTTATCCTCGATTAAGAATCAAAATGCAGATGCGTTGTAACCCCTGAGGACTATGATGGAATGCCTCGTTTCCAGTAAAAAGGATCTCTTCGGTTACCTTTTGACAACCGCTGAATTGCAACTTTTTTGCGCGTAACAACTGCAGAGCTTCCAGCAACTTAATTACCTCACCATAGATACTGTCGATCGACCGATATTGGTTTCCACGATAACCCCTTACTAAGTAAGCCGCTGCAACATCAAAGGTCGCCGCGTGCGGCGTACACCCGCAGGTGAATTTGGCATTTTAAAACGAAGCGCCGCCGTAGTAAAAGGTTCTTAGCTACCTAACTTGTGTTTATTATTTATATTCATATTTTATTACAATAACCATAAATTATAGAATACTATTTTATTCTTCGAATAGAAAAACATTTATTTAACAAACACAATAAAAAATAATAAAAATAAAAGCAAAATAATAAGTGCGCCTGCGTGTGTACCGACACTATTTTAGTGAACAGACTATACATGAAGTGGTAACCCCGGTTATTTTTATAGGCGCAGTTTGCGATGTTGCATATTTAACACTTTCACTGTCCAATTTTCAGACACAATAGTAAGACAATAGCAATGAACTATATGTAGTGCACGGGACAGCGAATGGGTTAAGATGATCGT
The DNA here is from genome assembly GCA_029286625.1 of Parnassius orleans. Lineage (NCBI taxonomy): Eukaryota > Metazoa > Arthropoda > Insecta > Lepidoptera > Papilionidae > Parnassius > Parnassius orleans. Next base: position 4,724,055 of record JAGSMP010000107.1, on the reverse strand, counting down.
TTCGACCTTTGTTGAAGTTGACCAAGATAGCTTGCCATGGTCTCGTAGATGTCTTAAATTGATTCTTAAAACGTCACTTGGGACTCACATAAAAAAAAAGTTAAATTTATTTTAAGAGGCGAATTGTATTCCATGTTTTCGATGTATCTAGGTCTCGCTGACTGTTGCTTCACTTTGACATTTGGAATCGACTTGAGCAATCTTCGACTGTGGTTAATTGATATATTGATTTCGTAATTAATGCAACACAACGGCTACGATTTGAAGTATGGCTATGATTCGCCGTGTACACTTGTGCGTACAAGAAGCGGCCATAGGCAAGTTTGTATTTATGACGTTCTCATGTAGAAAAAATCTTGCACGTAATTTTTATAACGTCGTTCAATCCAGCAGATGTGATGGTAATTATGGTGGACTGTGTTATATAGGATGAAACACGCATGCAGTCGATGGATGGCTAAGGACCACAATTTGTAGTAATCGTAGGGGGAGGCCTATGTTCAGCAGTGGATTTATGATAAGGGAGGGAGGGGATATTTAATAGCACATGGTTTTGTATATTGTTACTTTTTAAAGACACTTTTATATACGTTCCATTGAAAGGGATTTTAGAACAAGAGAGTCCGCCGCTTGTAGTGCTGGTTAGCGGTGGCGCACTTTTAATCTTCACGACATATTCATCATTTCTCGACCATAGAGTTATCTTCCCAATGTTTTTCGTCACTGCAAAAATATGTAGTAAAACATTACTTATAATGCAATAGAATTTTTGATGATTGAACTGGGTTTGCTCGCGTAATATTTATATAAGCGCTATTCCCTGAGGTACCACAGTTAAAATTTGTTATATATTTACATTATTTAAAAAATGATCTGGTTAAATTTTCCATGGGATCACAGTGAAGGAACCTTGTAAGAGATATAAAAGCCTGGTTGTTTGCAGCCAACTCACATGCCTTAACAATATGCACTTGAATTAATAACCCTCCTTTCTTTTTTGAAGTCACCTTAATTTTTTATTACGCTGCATAATTAATACAATCTTGATTAATGAAAAAATAAAGCAGAAATTGCATTATATTATTCTTCGGGGTACCTTGACCCAACTAAAAAAAATTCAAAGAAAACTAATAAACTAATTGTCATAAATCGCATCAAAATTTACAAATAATAATTTCAATGTGAAAATGAACAATTTAGTTTTAACGTTTGCCACACTGTCGATACATAACAAGGTTAATATTATTTCTACATTTTGGAACTCATCATTTCAATGCCAGATAATGTGATTAACCGTGGTAGAGCCATGCTGCAGCTATATTAGTAGTATAGTTGTAGAAAGAATGGGTCGGCTCGACCGGGGAAGTACCACGCTCTCACAGAATACCAGCGTAAAATAGCAGCTTAACACTGCTGTGATTCGTATGGTGAGTGTAGAGAACCGGAGACCCTTTTTACTGGAAAAGAGGCATTCCATCTTAGTCCTCATGAGTGACAACACATGTGCATTTTGATTCTTTATTGAGAATAGATGTAGATGTCTATGGGTCACAGTAACCATTTACCATCAGGTGGACTGTGTGCTTGTTTGTCATCCTATCCTATAAAAAAAAAAAGTATTATTATACTACTATAGGTACTAGGTAATTCAAATTAAAACAAGCAAACATTATTACACTATCGTCTTTCGATTTTTTTTTTACATATTTATGTCAAGAACGCACATTTGAATAAAATAGAGGTCTCGAGTGTGCGAAAATGGCGCAACTATTCAAAACGTACTCTGTACGCTAGATTGTTGATCTTTGATAGTTTAAAGCTTCTCGATTTTATTCGGATTCCCTAAACTTTTAAGATATTTGTCTTCATCAGTCCGTGAACCGTCCAATAATAGGAATAGGCCTAGGTACCACGAATTGTGGTAAGACCAAGCTCTCACATAAAAGCAGCATAATACTACTGTGTTTCTCATGTTCAATGACGAAAACCGGAGGCTTTTCCAAGTGGTAGCTACGTATTCAAACTTAGTGTGAGAGCTGACAAGGCATGTATTTGAATTATTAATTGAGGACATGTATTTGTCTGTGGGACAAAGTATTCGCTTACCATCCGATATCCAAAGACCTTGATGGTGCTCTCTGTATGTATAATACGTATAACACTCGTACGTAGACCACGTGTTCTACGTATTTGAGGTTTTATTAATACCAGATAGTTGTATCGTCAAGGTCACGCCGCGCCGGGGCCATAAGGAATGTCCAAGCATATGTCACAGTTAATTTTTACGATATCCTCTTAAAGAAATTGGTTTTAAAAGAGATCTTGTACGTCACCATCATACGGAGATTTTAATTTTACATGTGCGTTGGTTCCAAGGTCACCAATCATTTAAAAAATAATTTTCCTTTAACCTTTAGAAATTTCATGTCATTAACTATTATTCATATTTCACATAGATCTAAACAATAATGGTTCATGCGAACCTGCCTTCAACAAGTAGATTGAGTATATTTCACGTTAATATTAATGTTCTATCAAAAGTATTACGCTCTCCCGGCTCCCGTAACTATGACTATATAATAATAAGTTAATAAGCGGATGCTTATCCGCTGGGAAATCTGTTGAACGTAGATAATAAAAATCCGTAAACATATCTTGCTATAAATCCAGTTACTTATTGGATAAAATGAATAGTTTATTTCCTATCAAAAGCTTACTTATCATATTATATGGATTATTTAAAAAAAATATGAACCGATATAACCATTATTATTATAGGATTATATTGTTATAGGATGTGCTGCATTTATGTGGGACTACTGTAAAAGTTTACTCTTTCAATTAAAATATTAGAAATGATATGTACATTAAATCAGTCTAATTTATAATCCCACTTCTTTAAGAAAGAAAGTATTTGATTTTCCTTGTTTCAGGCTTCATTACACAATATTGGGAGTAATTATCGAATGTTATTGTAATATTGACAATGGTTTGTTAAAAACTAAGGTAAATTCTTTCTTCGAGGAACGTGTAATGAAGTTACTATGCGTGTACTATAAGGACTGTCAAACTGATGCACTAACGTTTGCTAACTTTAAGTGCATTCTGTTCGATGTGCAGAAATCACTTTATTGATTATATAAAAACAATAATTATTACAAATATGACATAAGTAGGTTAGGTTTAATCATTTACTACAGTCTTTGCAAAATCGGCGAATCATACGGATTGATTTCTATACGAAGCTTAGATTATAACGTGCCTTTCTAATTCTCGAGCAGCCAACGTAATTAGGGTGTCTGCTAACTATAGCGAAGAGATTTCATTTGAAAACGATTGTATCTCTATCGACATAAATTTAATTTTGTTTTTAGTATGATAATGCAAACGGATTAAAATATTTATTTTTGTACTGCATTTATGCGAAGTCGCGGGTATACCTGATATAAATATTATATGGTGTTTAGAGTTCGTTGATAATATGGTAATTCTTCTGAGATCTGTTTTTATCTAAGACAAGTTCTTTGTTTTGTAGCAACACCGAGATCAGAGATGTATTGGTTTGATGTATGTAATGTTTTCAATCTTAATAGACTTTACTTCTATAACAATTTTTTCATAACCTCTATATCTTCATTTGTTGATATACTGGAAGACAAAAAGTCCCAATCGACGATCGCTAGGGCAGTCAGAAGTCAGAGCGTTCTGTCGCGCGACTGCTCGACCGCATTACAGCATTATGTGTTACTACCGACACCTTTGATGTCCGTGACACGGTGGACCTGCAGATTGATTGTGTATTGTGGAGAATCGTGAGAATAGCCAGTGGGAATTACCACAACTGCGTTTTATTACCTCATTATAACACTTTGAGAGCTATATATTTTTATACGTGGTAGAGCCAAGCTGCAGCTATATTATGGTACAACCATAATATAGCTGCAGCTTGGCACACGTATGGGTCGGCTCGACTGGGGTAGGACCACGCTCTCACAGAATACCAGCGTTAAATAGCAGCTTAATGCAGCTGTGTTTCGTATAGTGAGTGTAGAGAACCGGAGACCCTTCTAACTGGAAACGAGGCATTCCATCTTAGTCCCCATAGGTGCAACGAGTGATGATGAGTGTAGATGTCTATGGGCACAGCATCCATCCATCCATCCATCCAAAAACAATTAGGAATTCCATCTTAGTCCTCAGAGGTGACAACGCATTTGTAGCCATCGATCACTAATAAAAAAAACTAGATACACACTCCCTTGGAAAAGTTCTCTAAAAACTGTCGCCAATTATTTTGACGTAATTCTAGTTTAAATAAATATACATTAATGTAAATTCAACCTTAAATGCATTGCCTAAAGTTGTATTCACAAAGCTACGTAGAAATTAAAAGCGCACCCAAATGTTCGAGTGAGCGCTCATTCGGTAAGGACATTTCTTGTCACTGATTGTGTATCTAGTTTTTTATTAGTGATCGATGTTTGTAGCCTTATTTGTGTGAAGTTGGCTACAGGTGTCCAAGGACTGCAGTAGCCACTTACCATCAGGTGGACTGTAAGTTCGTTTGTGACTTTAATTTTATAAAAAAATACAAGAAACCAAACGTCTAACGCCATAACAAAGCTATTCATGATTCGCAGTTACACACGATCGAAGATGAATAGAAGATTATAGTTCGCAATGCAGTCGTCTGTGTATGGCCGCTTTTATCCATGTCATTTCACTGTACTGATCTGTATTTAAGTATCGAAGTAGTGCATAGCTGTCACAATACAGTCACTAAAGCTGCCGATTGTGTGATGTGTCAAGTACGACCGGGGGATCGGCCTCGCCCCGGCGATCAGACTGTCTCAGGCAACGCAACAACCAGGTCACCGTACTCGTATTTCGAGATTTGGAACGGCTGCGACAAAGATTCTATTATAACTGTATCTTTCTGGGAAATATAAAATAATGGATGCAGTTAATGATTTAGATGTATCACTATCATTTCTCAACCGTATCAATGCTAAATATCTAGAATACTAAAAATTTTACATTAATCATTATTAGATTATTGTATTTTAACCAAGCTTATTATTTAGTAAAAGATTTTCCGTATACATACCGTCATTGTCATACATTGGTTATTTTGTTCCTTGAATTAACACATGATAGATCTGAAATCATTTCATTTTACTACTTTATCAAAATATTTCAACACTACGTTTTTACTCCTTACTTTTGAATGATATAGTCTCTTTATACCATAATTTTGGAGGCACAACGAAACTAAATTTATAAAAACTTTTCATCAGTTAAGAAAAAGTACACTTGCATAATATATAAGATTAAAAATTCTTGTGTTAGGAGAGGTTCACCGGAGTCGTTGAATGGCGGGTTAGAACCCACGACTCTTGAGTTTGCAGTTCGCACCCTTAATCAATAGGCTACTGTGGCTTTTACTTTTTTTAACTAATTACTTTTTCAATAATATCATATCGCGGCCGGTCTCAGTATTTTATGACTGGCGTTAAATAGATGGTTACACCGTCGTCTTACGAAAGACAACATCTACTTGGCATTTCCGATAGTAGTTTATTACGATACCTTTGGGACCCATTATGGCCTATCCACCTTACAACGACAACTGCTTAGCAAATAGGAACAACGACTGCTTTTTTATAGCATAGAGGTGACAAACGAGCACACAGTCCACCAGATGGTAAGTGTTTGCTGTGGTCCATAGATATCTACATCTACCCTCGATTACGAATCAAAATGCAGATGCGTTGTCACCCGTGAGGATTAAAGTGAAATGCCTCGTTTTCAGTAAAAACGGTCTCCGGTTCTCTACATTCACCATACGATACACAGCAGCGTTAAACTGCTATTTTACACTGGTATTCTGTGAAAGCGTGGTTCTTCCCCGGTCGAGCCGACCCATTCGTGCTACAACTATACCAGTAATATAGCTGGTAGCTGCTGCATGGCTCTACCACGTAAATAATGCTAATGAGAATCGTTTTTTTTTAATATTACTAATATTCTCTTTATTAACTCCTGGTAACCTTAAATTGCTTGTTAGGAGTGGTTCACGACAGTAGTCGAACGGCGGATTCGAACCCACGACCTTATGAGTCGCGGTTCGCACCCTGCCATTAGGCTAGTGTCGCGTTTATCGAGTCAAACATTTAAAAATCTTTTATAAAGATAGAATTTACTTGCGTCCAGTCAAGATAAACATGTTTAAAAATGCCGGTTTTGCGGCGATCAAATATTTCATAAATACCACCAGATATCATAAGTGAACAAAATTCACTGGTAATATTTAAAAACCAGTTTTAATTAGTTTGAAAATATTTTTTCACTTTGTTATTTATACTCTTAATTAAATATTTTAATGATTTATTTATAAAGTAACAATATACTAAGTTAGTTTTATTAATAGTAGTTTTATTATAACAATTTAACTAAACTAAATTGTTATTACAACTATTAATTTTTTTAATAACGAATGCCCTCTAACATGTAATGTTCCAAAAAAGCCCAATAGGAATGAGAACTAACTTAATATACTATAGTTACTTTTACTTTGACCTTTATACTAAATTAGCTGACTGATTTTATGGGTTTTAATTTTTTTGCGCGGAACTCCAAATTCTTTTTCTAAAATAAAAGTAGCCGAAGTTACTCCTCATAACATCAGCTATCTGCCAGTGAAAGCCCCGTCAAAATCGGTTCAGCCGTTTCGGAGAATAGCCGGAACAGACAGACAAAAGTTATAAGTACCGTATATACTTTCATATGCATTTAGTAAAAAGCTGTAGTTTTGGCATTTACAAAAAATAGTAGCAGGATTTGTTTTTTGTGACTTATCGTATATCGTACGTATCAATGATCTCTTCGTACGGTGGTGTAATCATGTTTTAACGATAAAAAAATCTCAGGACCTCCAGCTAGCCTCTAGCAAAAAAGTTGATACCTGTCTCATTAATTGTTGTCTAGATAACTACAATGTAAACTACAATACGATAATGTATAAAAAACTAATTAAATAACGGTTTAACGGTTTTCCTCGAGTAAACGTGATGAAGCAATTTAGATAGGTTATTTTATAATAGGGCAACGTTGACACAATTTTTTAAATAAAACATATAACTACATTAGAATATTTTTATTTGTTTTATTTATAGCATCGTTTTTAAATAAAAACAAATTATTTCGCAATTATTATTACGCAAAGTACGGTGTTCAATGATCGTTTAATTTCACTCTCAAATACCATCCTCTACCTTTCATACGTCACGAGGATTTTATTAGCTTAGTTTTAGTTTTATACTTTTTCTTTGCGCATTAAAATTATGTGTCGTGTTTTCATACTTAAAACCGAACTTGTTGTTTTAATAAAATTAAGTAATTTAAGAACTAATAGAATATTAACAGAGAGAACTTCGGGCACAGATAAGACTAACTAGTATCACGCTTGGTCGTAGTTCGACCATTGAATGTATTTATGCTCACTTTATTTTACCTGTCTTAGCGACAACATACGCACATGATTTTTTTTGAACATCCATGGCATAATACCATTTCAATGATACATATTATTAAACGTACGATAGTTTTAGGAATTTTATGAGAGAAAAGCTTGGTAGTGATCACCTCGCTCCCAAAGGTTATTTTCATTCATGTCCATCCATCCATTACAGCCTGTAAAAGTCCACTGCCGAATATAGACCTCCCCCATAGATTAGCCACTAGGGAAGATTTTTGCAGTCGCCACTCTCGGCAGGCGGATTGGCAACTGCTTTCAGTTGTTATCAGGAAGATGTTGTTCAGCTCCTGTTTCAGTTTACCTCTGTGGCCTCTTACGACACCCACATAACGATATGGTGTAGTGGATATTCCTACACCGCCACGTCACTTCAAATATAGTTTTGATTAATACAATTTTTGAACTTCGCTATTGACAAATATTCAACATTTATTGGGATTTTGTTGCAAAAGCGCCCCATACATTGTCCCATAAATGAATTACTAATTCTATGTGATCGCCAAGGAAAAGGATGTGATGATAGTTTCAAAATCCTCAACGGCCTCCACAGAAGCTGTAATCTTCAAAGTTGTTTGTTTCGGAAACGGAACTGCCACAATAAACAGTTTCTAAGTCGTTACGTCAGATGTACTTGGTTTCCTTCATGTGAATGCCAATTTTAAATGATGTGAGTATTATCTTTTAACTTATTCCGCAAGCTATTTGTCGTGTTCATTAATATAAATAAGATTAGTTAGAGGTAGTCTTATTTAAAAATACGCGCCTACCTTGTATTTTTGGTAGATTGTGTTTACCTACCTTATATTTTTGGTGGTTTGTATTTGCATTGATAAAAGTGATAAAATCTTCCAAAACTACAAGGAAAGCGCGTGCAGTTTTAAAATTAGACACTATCTTCAAATATTTGAGTTATGGTAGCTCAGGAGCTAAGCGCTCTCTGTATTACACAGTACGCGAACAACCCGGATTCGATCCCCGCCAGCGCCGTTAAATAGTTGATTGCAATTTTAAGCGCTCATTTATCACGTGCTCGGCAGTGAAGGAAAATATCGTGAGGAATCCTGCATATCTAAGCAATAAATAAAACTTCGAAGAAATATGAAGTCTGCGAAAAGGCATTGGGACAGCGGGAATTTCCTTCTGCTGCAGTTTTGTGCTGGTAATATGTGTCCGTGTAGTCAATCACTGATCGAGCCCACCCAATCATGCTGCAGCCATAACTAGTCGCGTCACATCATTATGACGTAATCTTACTTATCTATAGTGTGGGTCGCGCCTTATGCAAACGTACAACTTACATTTGCGTGAAGAAATCCTTGACTTCCGGTTGTCATTTCCCAAGCCATTACGACATAAGCGGTCGGTCACAAATTGATTTCGCTGATTCGCAGTTCTCGTACCAATATAGGCTTTAATAGTAAAAGCATAGGGCTCACAAAAGCATAGCAAAACAGGCAATGTAGTAGAGATTACCACATGAATTCAAGCTTGCAATTATGCACTTTCATGTATAAACAATACAGTTCAGTTTCGTATTCATAAGTGTATCTTACGGCACTACACTTTACTCGCACAAATTTTAAGTTGTGGTAACACGATTTCGTTTTTAACTGTCAATCATTCAAACGGGATGCTGGTGAAAGTTGGCGGTACGCGTCGAGGGGTTTTCTTTGCTGGCTAACCCTAATTACATAAACACTCACGCCTGTCACCCAGAGGGGTAGGCAGAGACTACGGACTTCCATTTGGCACGATCCTGGCACACTTCTCTCGCCTCCTTTACATCCATATATCTACGCATACACGCTAATTACTTATTCATTATTTAAACCCTAATTACTTATTCATTATTTAAAGTTGTATAAAATACTAGCGGATACCCGGCGTGTGCTACTACGCTAAAAAATAAAACATTTTGTTTATTTTATTTGAAAAAAGGAAATTTTGTTTATTTATTAACTTTTTTTATATAGAGCCTAATGCATTGTTTTAGTGCATATCTCATTACATGAGTGTCGTAAGAGGCGTTTTAGGAAAGCCTACGAAATTTTTGTTCTCCAATGGATGGTTGTATAACCATCACGTATTTACATATTATATCAGCGCCGCAACTATAGCGAATATCGATTATGAAATGTCTTGTAATGCAATCGTTAATTCGCTTGCCAAGCGTGACGATTAAAGCAAATCCTGAAACTTTATTTCAGATGTCCAGGGTGCTAAACTACGCCAGCTTGGTCAAAACCATAGCGCACTGTTACTATGTCAATAATTCATTAATAATTCATTATGGTTGAACAAAGCCAAACGATTTTACACGCCTGGTTGTTATGTGGCTAACGGTTTTAATTAACGTAATTTGATTGATTTGATAACGTTATTTGAGTTGATTATTTCCTTCAAATTTATATTACAAAATATATTAATTGAAATGCCCCAGAATATTTTTTCCGCTTCCTAATTATAGAGGCAAAGCCAGGAAAATTATTCCAAGATTTTAGTCGAAGTCGTAACCTTGGAAGACAAGTTTGTTTTGTTTAATACATCTCTAGACAGTGTTAGGTTATTTCTTATTTCATATGTACAATCTAAGGCTGGGTCCTCATTTGATAATCTTGGAAACTACACGTACTCTCCACAACACGTTTGGACGTGGAAAAGATACGAGTATCGGAGGAAAAGTTGTAGAGTCCATATAAGGAATATTATGCCTATACGTCGACATGTTATGTATGATATACTTATTGAAGGTCATTCTTAATTTAAGTTACCACTGGTTCGGAAAATACCTCTGTCCTATGAAGAACCGACAAAAAACCCAGCGGCACATTTAAAATAACGAATAATTTACAATCATGTACTATATTAGACAATTTACTATATGGTCGAAATAGGCGTCCATGCTTAAGATACAAATGTTTATTTATTTATATTGTTTGTATTAAATTTATTTTAAAGTTGTTATAAAAATATGCCATACAACACATTAACCATTTCTGGTGCACAAAATTATCGAATGTTTATAAAACTTCAAATATCAATCTTACGTCTATACTATACATATATAAAATTGAAGTGTCTGTCTTAAATATCGAAATAAGCGCCTTCTTTTGAATGGTCGTTAATCAAAAAATAATTGAAAACATAAAGACAAGATAAACAAAAGTACGCTAGCATTATATTAGTCGTTAATAATATGTCAAATCAATATAGCTGTCTAATAAAGTGCGATACGATATGCCTGATCAAGATGCGTCCAGATGATCAAATGTGGACTGGCCTTATAAAGGATCTTGTGTAGTAGATTGTGAAATATAAATGGAGATTAGGAATGTAAAAATTAATTTACCATCTAGACTTTACACACCAAATAATAGTTGATTGCTTATTACTAATATTTGTAATGATGATAAACGAGAACACAGTCCACTTGATGGTTACATGGATGGATACTTGATGATTTGGATAAACACATACCATTATTCTCAATTAAGAATCTAAATGCTGGTGCGTTGTCAATTAGAGGTTTTTGATGAAAAGCTCGAACATCCGGTTCTTGTCATTCGTTAAATAACAAACGATTACAGGTTTTTGTTGTTAACAATCAATTCATTAGTTAACAACAAAAAACAACAGAATTTGGTATTTTTTTTATGCTGATATTCTGTTAGAGATATCTGTGTTTGTGGTCCTTTTCCAGTCGAGCTGACATTTTTTCAGTCAGTTATAATACGCAATAGCGGGGCTTTAACACGTAAAATAATTACCAGTAAACCCTGTAAGATCTGTATGTTCTCAGTTGTTTTAGCTGCGGCGGTTTAGAATGGGGAATATTAACTAATCTGTCCGGAAAACAATTACATTACATTAAACCACACGTTAGGTTATTATAGTCGTGTATTATTATAACGCAGAAAGACAGCGTTTAGTCTTTGGAATTTCATAAACAAAAGTGAAAAAATATTCTCATTCACGTACGAATAACGACTTCAATGGATTCCTCGCGAGCAAACAAAAATGTTTGTTTCCGTGAAACGCGGGACGCGGTCTATACGTTTGTTGGTACCATTGCCCTTGATGAGTTGCAAAAACAAATTGTTTGGTATGTTGTTAGATAGGAATTGACTGTCTATAGTTGATCACCTTGATAAAGGTGTTAGTTAAATAATCGTATTTACCTTTATACCTGCGATCCCTAGAAAAAGTGCAAATTCTGAAAGCAGGTATAGCAAATAGCAATGGTTATTCTAGGCGCTATGCTATTGGAACTGCGATATGATTTGGCCGAATTCCTCAGCGAGTACTCGACATACATACTACTGCAAGAAGCCGGCTATACAGAATGCTGTAAATAGCCTCTCACATAGGATTTATGGTATTAACATGCTCGGCTGTCGCGCGCTTTGGATCTTACTCCGCGACGTTAGTCTAGATATTCTGGATATTTTGTTTTTTTACATACGTAGTGGTTGATCACCATCTGTCGGAGGCCTTGAGAGATTTTTGCGTTTCCCATTCTGACGACACCACGATATCAGGCCTGATGACTGGAGTGGTGGACAGACATGCCGTCATCACATGGTCTTTTAATGTGGGATTATTAGTTTCATGTGCGTTTTCGTTTCAGTTCAATTCAAACAGTTCGCTTTACTCGCCACGCTCATAGTAGCTCGTAGTCATATTACTAGAAGCTTGGCACCGTAGATACTGCTCCATGCCCGCGACACATATATTTAATATTATTTGGCTCCGAATATATAAGACGGTTCCTCTTCGTCTACTAAATAACTTATTACTATTTGTTGATCAATTTGCGCAATTAAACATACGATCCATCCGATTATGCCCACACCCTGCATCCATCATCACGAATAGCCTGTACATTAGCGTTTTAACTTTACGTCTTACGATAGCATACTCCTACTGATCCCGTTCCCTTGACCCACCACATTTTAACATACGAACTTGACCCGCCACCCGTAGCTAATGAGTAATGCGTGGGCATGCACACACGACGGTGTTTATCAACCGTTCAGCCGTGGGTAATCGTGAATAGGCGCGCTCGTCTGTAGTAACGTAATACTATAGAAGTGGTATTAACATTTGTCCCTATTAATAATTTACCCCCCCCCCCCGCTCCCCCTCCCGCATATTGAATTTTTGAATCAATTCCTAAACACGAACTCATTTGTATTTGTACACGGTAGTCACCCCACAAATGTATTATGACTGTAGCACGAATGGTTCTGCTCAACCGGGGACGGACTTGTTTGTGCTTGTTTTTCTTTAATTATAGCAAATCTTAGTTGAAGCTATTGTCAATCTCCTTAAAGATATAATGTATCTCCGATTGCCTAGGGTTATACGGACGTAGACTACTGATGAGTACTATCTTAGTGTACTCTTTCCATACACCCAACTCTCACTGTTAGAGCTAAAGCTTTCTAAACGAACACGGGCTATGCCTACAAAAATAAATAACGCGTGGTTTTACCGCGGAAAACAGTGTAAAATCAGTAGTTTATGTTTGTGGTTATATTGAGAAATACTTTATTACTTATGTATGTACTAGTCGGTCTTTTCTACCTAGCCTCTTGAATCATTGGTATTCAAGAAATACACAAACTAATCAATTTTTCTACTTTGAGTTTTGGCTTTATTTCTGTATTTTGTATCATTTAATGATTTAAATTGAGAGTAAGAGGGACGAAGACTGAAGATAAGAACAATACTAAAATTAAATTAATACGTTTCTTTATTAAGAATTCGAAAGTAAGTAGTGTTCTTAAAATTTATTCGCTGCTTAACATGACCAAAAGTCTCGCAATATGTCTAAAGGTGTCTACCGACTAGTGGCGGTGTAAGAATATCTACTACCCCATATCATCCCGTGGGTGTCGTAAGAGGCGACAGAGGGAAACAAATCAGAGAGGACTTCAATAGGCTGTAACGGTAACGGTAAAGGAGTCAATAAAAAAAAAACATCAAGTGTATATTTATAAAAGCACATTACCAAGTATTACGAAGTATTGTTTGTGGTTTATTTTTTTTCTGTTTTCATTACTGAACCATTCTGCTACTAAAGAGTGCAAGTAATTTTATTTACTAACGTTGACATTGCCACCTATTGATGAAATTCCTTTCATGTTAGATAAATGTTTCATGGAAGATTCGACCGTTAATGGTTTCGCAGCTAGAGGCAGCTATTGTCGTATCGGTGCGGATGCTTGACGCGCCATCACTCTTTATCACTTCCAAGTAATAAGCCAATGAACCGGATGTAGGTCGGAAGAGCAATAAGTTTTTGTATGAAGATGTAACTCCCACGCGCGTATTGTTTGGTACAAATAGAATCACATACGTTTATTGTATTATGTTGCCTTCTTTAATAAAAAAACAAGTAGTAGAATATTTAGTAAATAGCTATACCTGATGTACCTTTACAGTCTATCAAAATTAAACTGCTCAATAGAACTCCCCCATAGATTGCTTCATAGCGGGTTTGGATGTCTGTCATAGTAGCCACGTTGGAAACCGTAGTTTATTTATTTAACAATTTATGTACACACAAAGTAATGTTACAATAAAAAATAAAAAATATATTTTGTACAAAGGCACTGCTTGTTTTAAATATTGAAATTTCTTCCAGCAGGCCCGATACTGGACAGATTTAAAGTGAAGCAGATTTAGTGTGCACTCTCATAATAAATATTATAATATTAGGTCCTTACATAGGAAATTAGCGTTTTGTCGTACTGACCACTTTGATCTGAAATATCTCCTCTTTGGTTAAGAATTCCAAATTCAAATTTATAAATTCATTTAGCTAGTACATTTGAGTTTTGAAAACAGTCATTCATTTGTTTTTTCCTCATTATTTTATTGTTTGGCGTCACTTATTACCGCACAATGGAAAACATGAAATATCGGTATATTTACGAGTACGAGTTCTACCGTGGCACCAGTGCTGCAGAAACAGCTCGAAGGATTAATGATGTGTACGGCGCTAGTGTCGCAAAAGAAAGCACGGTACGTTTTTGGTTTCAACGTTTTCGTTCTGGAAATTTCGACCTTTAGAACCAACCCCGTGGACGGCCGGAGACCAAAGTGGAAAATGAAGAATTAAAGGCTATTTTGGAAGCGGATCCATCACAAAGCACTTCAGAGATAGCTGCAGGCTTCGGTGTAAGTGATAAAACTGTATTAATCCACTTGAAGCAAATCGGAAAAGTAAAAAAACTTGAACGATGGGTACCTCATGAATTGAGTGAATCGAACTTGCAAACACGCGTCGATTGCTGTGTTACTTTGCTCAACCGACACAATAATGAAGGGATTTTAAATCGAATCATTACTTGTGATGAAAAGTGGATACTGTACGATAATCGGAAGCGCTCGTCGCAATGGCTGAACCCTGGAGACCCAGCCAAATCCTGCCCTAAACGAAAATTGAGTCAGAAAAAGTTACTTGTGAGTGTTTGGTCGACTAGCGCCGGTGTCGTTCACTACAGCTTTCTAAAATCTGGCCAAACGATTACGGCAGATATCTATTGTCAGCAACTGCAAACCATGAAGGAAGAACTAGCTGCTAAACAACCGAGATTGGTCAATCGCTCTAGGCCACTGCTGCTTCACGACTACGCAAGACCACACATTGCACAGCAAACAACCACTAAGTTAGATGAGCTACAATTGGAATGTCTGCGACATCCACCGTACTCCCCGGACCTTGCTCCAACAGATTACCATTTTTTCCGGAATTTGGACAACTTATTACTAGGAAAAAAATTCAACTCCGATGCGGCAGTTCAAACCGCCTTCAAAGAGTTTATTGATTCTCGCCCCCATGGTTTTTTAGTAAAGGGATCAATGAACTACCTATGAGATGGCAAAAGTGCATAGATAACAACGGTGCATACTTTGATTAATTAAATATATTTTACAAAAAAAAAATTGACTTTATATTCCTCCCGTACAAAACGCCAATTTCATATGTAAGGACCTAATATTAATATACATAATATATAAGTTATTTTATTTTTAGTTGTTATTAGGAAGACGCTGCTACCTAACTCCTGGTTTGTGTACCTCAGTCGCCTCTCACGAGACCCACGGGACGATATAGGGTAGGGGATATATTCTTATACCGCCGATACACGTAGAATATACCTGATCTATGAATGTGCAAATTATGCAGCTAACTGTCACCTAAATATTCAGTTGAGGTAGGTATTTTGTATTGACTCGTACCAATGTCAAAGCTTGCCCGATTCTTATATTCACGTAACTGAAACTTTATGCTTCAGTACTGACGTTATCTTCTATTGTTGCCTCGACTGGATCATCAGTGAGATTGGTACAACCGTGTTTTATCAAACCAGTTGTAAATAGTAACACGGGCTTCATCATGAAACGCCCAGCAACCTTCAAACTGAGATTTCCTCCTGTATCTTTGAGGCAGTTTACATACATAAAATGCACAAGGACAAACATCTAGGTCCGTATCAATTATTTGTAGGCGATACAAATACTGGTTCCGTGCGGGATTCGAACCCGCGACCCTCAGCGCCGTAACTCATTGCTGAACTCATTGTACCACGGAGCCGTTAATAAATGTACATTCCCGTATAAATTTATTGTTTACTAAAACCACTACAAAAATATTCCCGAAAAATCGCGCGTAAATAACATCTTGGCACGATACAAACAATTTCTGGAAATCACTGCCAATTTATAAAAAAATTATATGAACGAATTTAATACATTTTGTGAAGTTTAGAAGTTCAATTTTCCAAATTTTTCTTTCTTTGCATTGTTACTTTGAACAGTTTTAAAAACTTTTAGTTTTACTGTTTATTAAATTACGAAACGGGCTCTTCTTGTTATTTTAATTTGTATTTAAAATCCTTTTTATATCCTAAACTTAACATTTTTAATGGATCTTTTGTCACAGAATTTAGCTACACCTATTTATTCCAGTGGCTACACACAAGAACTCACTGATATGTTAAATATTTCAACTACTATTTAATTTACATTTTATTCATATAGATTGTGCAATTTGAATTAGCCTAATAAGTTTTTGCTTTCATTTATAAGGACAGATAACGGTGATTCACATTAGACTGGTTGGACCACCCGGTTTTGTTTTATCTCATCTCTGTAAATAAATTAAAGAGAAAAATAGTAAGACATTTAAAGACGTTCTGACTTTATAAATTTTTCATATTTCAACATAACCTATATATAATATGTCAAAACGTTTCTTTGAACTGTTTGATCTGCAATATTATATCACCACAGTCTAATTACTACCACAGAATAAAAAATAGTACAAGAACTACTACTAACAGTCGGTCATCGAAGGCATCTGGACGGGGCAAACGTGCGGTGCGCATAGACTTAGAATATCTAAGTCTATGGCGGTGCGGTGCGGGGCGAGAAGCAGGCTGAGCACTTCCACACAGTTTCACACAGTTTCCTGTCTGTCCGCTAGGGTTGCCCCTGTCACGAAATAAATTAAAATGGTTCACACTACATGTGCGGTAAAAACCTGTGAGTCGTCCTCATTTAAAGATATGGAATGAGTTTCATCAGTTTCCACATAGACATTAATTTGTTTAAACGTGAAATAAAATAAAATCCGTCTTTTATTTTTTTATTACTTCCCGTTCTGACAACCATAGCAATTTATTGTTTATGTCGGCTTTTCCGACAACATCAAACGCGATGACTGACTGTATGTATGTTCTTCTTAGGCTGCGATATTACTGTGTAGTGGCGGTGTAAGAATATCGACTACCCCATATCGTCCCGTGGGTTTCGTAAGAGGCGACAGAGGGAAACAAATCAGGAGATGGGCAACAGCGTCTTCGTAATAACGACTATAAGTATATGCCATAATTGCCATGCTTACAAGCGTGGCAAGTATGGCAAATATCCCCCTTATGACGCACTCCATGGGGAGGCCTATGTTCAGCAGTGGACTTTAATAGGCTGTAACGGTGACGGAAACGAATTGAAATATTATTAGGCCTAAACACGACTTAACTTTGTTCTGTGGCCTAGATATTAAATATTTATTTTCATTACAGTGACGTACGTAGCTCGCTTTTATCAATTCATATCCGAGGACAAATTTCTGGGACTTGTCAATGAAAATTTTATCGTATAATGTACGGTCTTGACAAAATCCTTGAAATAACGAGGCTCATCTTTAACTTTTGTTTTTCACTGTGGCGGCTTTGCGCTTTGGTTTAAATGGATCATTTCCAAATTGCGCTCTTTTTGGCTCCGACTGGCAGTTGGATGGAGACGTAAAAAATCTGCTGAATGTAGTCGTTAAATTAATTAAGATTAACAATTATGTCTAAGGTGAATGTTTTAATTCTGTCTGGTTTTTGAAGGTAAATAAGAGCTGATTCGTTGTATGTACTTATCATTAGAATGCGTTGTATTTACATATCATTAGTAGTGACTTAAGTTTAATTTGTTCGTAAAATTATTTATATTTGTGCTTGTATGTGTTGTGGCGATATCCAAATATAATTTTAAAAAAAAACATGCGTGAGTGTAGTCGAACACTCGGTTGGAACGAAGTTCCTTTCGTAGTATATTATTATTGATAAACGTATTATATTATTGATTAACAAATACAAATAAATTAATTACTAGCCTCTATTAAAATGAAGTGTTATTTAAAATAATATTTCTTTCATGGCAAGATAAGAAAAAGTGCGAGGGAGATGTATATTATTCCATCTCGCTCGCACTATAGAAAGGGGGTCGTGACGGAAAAAGTAACAATTAAACAAAAAACACAATTCAGTAGTATGAGTACATGTCTGTTCCAAGTCTTCTCACACAAATATGCTAGGTACATCAAGATTGCAGTGTAAATATTTTTAATTTTTATAAATCCTAATGAGTACACCACCGCGCCGCGCCGTGAGCACGTACGTTGCGAGAGCTCTGCCGCAAAAAATGTCGTTAGGCGTTATATTTCTGCATACGTATGCGATAAATGATCAGTCTCTTGTAATTGTAACTCTTGGAACTAATACGGAATTATTTCGGAAATTTTTAACCTCAACAAATGTATATATAAGATAACAATAAAACGTATGTTTTAAACGCAAAACAAAATTCATAAACAGGCACGTCATTTGTACACGTGCTAGGGCAACGATGCAACACATCATGACCGCAGTACGAATGGGTCGTCGCGACCGGGGAAATACCACCAACGCACAAAATGCCAGCGTTTAATAGTAGCATGATGCTGCTCCCTTTTGTTCGGTTAGCGGCTACATCCATGGACCTTTATCTGGTTACGCGGCATTACATCTAAGCCCTCACGGGGGTAACGCACTCTTCATTTTGATTCTTAAACGAGAATAGATGTAGGTGTCTATAGAAAACAGAATTCACTTAGTGCAATCACAGTATCAAGTGGGCTATTTGCTCGTTTGTCATCTTCATTTCTCGATAAAAATGTTTGTTCTTCTCTCAATCCTGGCATTGAGTGCTCCGTCAAAAGCTTCGCTGCCCAGTTAACTTTTTAGGGGCTGCTTAACTGTTAATGCGATATGCATGGCTTATGCGGCCTTCAACGATACGTAATTGTCCACGATACATGCCCAGGCCTCATAAACTGCTTCCTAAGCAGTTTATAAGGCCTGGTTATGTATTTGGAAGTTCGAGTTGTAAACGAATTATAAATTAGTATTCAAACATAATCCCGTAATGTCGGTACAAATATAATCTAGGTTATTTAGAACACTTTCGAACAATTAATTTTCAATGAATAATCACAAATGGCACCGTCTCGACCCAGTTGCTATGTATATTATTATAGCTCGTTCGTAACGGTGTTGTTTTTTTAAAGGCCAATTACTTGCAGAGACTGGTTCTGTCTAATGACGGCTTGTAAGGCCCAATTGCGTCGACGCCTAAAAGTGCTTGCTTCGTAGAAGAAAGACGCAAATGATATTTTTTTATTTAATTAGATTGGAAATATAATCCATTCCATTTCTCCTTTTCTTGTCTGGGTGCTAAGTAAGTTGCCATAATTATTCTACCATTCGTCAATAATTATATATACCTCTAAATCATTGTTTTTAGGGTCTGTAGTTGGCATATGAAATAATATTTATAGCGTAAAAAAAATTGATAAAACTTTCAGAACAGTCAGCAGAACTTTAGAAATATTTAGAAAATCTTTATATAATAAACTTTATATAGTAAACTAAAATAATAAAAACCCGCGTAAAAGAACATATTAGCTGACGTGGAGAAGCGATGTTCCGGGAAGTCTGCACTGTAGTCTGTCAACATATTCAGGTTCACTTCCGCCATTACATCAGATTTGATAGACACCTAATAGACAACTAATAATTGCAAAAGAACTCTTAATTCCTTATAAGGATCATTATTTCTTTATTATTTGAATAGGGAGGATATCTGGCTGTAAATCAATAATTAAAACTAGAAGTTAGTCCGAGTTAACATGACATCCTTGTTAACTATGGGTGTTCACCTTGTTCACTTGTAAAGTCTTCAGAATAAGTTATTTCATTATCATTACATTTTGTTAAATGTTTGGAAGTCTTAAAAAGTCTCGACTTTAAAAAAGATACGTTGTATTCCTACCTGTATTTCGTGTGTATAAAATTGCCTCATCGGATAACAGTTAGTGAACATTAAGGATTAAATGTGTGCAAACCGTTTCTTACGCAGACGTTATTGCATCATGTTGTAATATATTGCTTACTGAGCGATCCGCCCCGGCTACCTACCGGGTCCAAATGTGAATCTAAATCATCTAGAAACCCATTCAAACACACACAAAAAAATTCATCAAAATCGGCCGAGCCGTTTTTGAGTTTTAGCGAGACTATCGGACAGCAATTGACTTCTAGTATAGAAAGATGATAATTTAAATACATTATCATAAGCAAACTTCTAGATAGTTCTGAGTAGGGATGGGAATACGATAAAATCCGTGTAGAGGACATTCAATGTTTTTTTTTTTAATTTTTAGAACATATTTCTTTCACGTATCTACTTCATCGTTTACCGTCAAACCTTTAATAATGGTCAAAAAGAGGGTTTATTTTTCTGTACGTTCAACATTTTTAAACGACTGATAAATATTGATAGAATCAAATCGATCCTGTGAATTTTATTACGTCAATTTCCAACTTGGCGTACCTAAAAGAATAAGAAAGAAGTTAGAAATTGATGTTACAAAATTATGCTTATTGAAAAATACCTATTTAATTAAATAATAACATCAAAAAAATCCTTTAATTTTTTACAGGCCAATTATTGTTCATGTTCCTTGATAAGTCTTTAGATGGCTCTAAAAGATATTTATCACTGTCAAGTTGTTATTTTAATAGTAGTATGCGATTTTTGTTGTTTTACTTTGAATGTTTTCAATAATAGCTTTTTTGTAAGGCAGAAGGTTTTGCTTCATGGATTTTTGTTTAGATTAAATTTTTCGAAACGTATTTTACCTGGATGTACCTTTTTTGTGCCTAGGAGTCCGTCCATTCGGGTTGATACCACTACCCTCCTATCTATTTCTAACGCCAAGCAGCAGTGCACCCACTGCTTTGTTCCGACTTGAACGGTAAGAGTCAGTCGGAAAGTCAGTAAGGTCAGGCATTTCATATTAATCTTCAGGAGAGTCAACGAATCTGTGGTTCTGTAGTTAATGAAACAGATCAGCGTCAGCTGGCGGTAGATAGTCAGATCTTTTTGGATTTTTCCATAGCCGCCTCTTTAGACACTCGCACGGTGACATTATTTACATCCATCCAAATTTCATACAATTTATATAATTGACCCCCTTACCTTGAAGCCGTTCACGCGCTTATATATAGAACCGGTAGTAACCCGAGAAAAAAATGCAGACGATAAAGAAACAGTAGTCATAAACAGCATCCTTTATTGTTTACACAGTTTTAATATCGTTAGCACGTATATCTCGGCATTCTACGAGTGATATATATTACCTACCATGCACGTGACTTTAAGAAATGCAAACAAAGAAAATTGAATTTTAAATGAAACGTTGAATCTGAATTGTAATTTCGTGTAAATCAAATAAGAATATGCACGTACATATTTGTTATTTTATAGTTGACCTTATAATCTCCTTGTCTGCACCGCAGACAGTTATAAACTTTCATTTATACGAATATACATATATTATCTGCGTTATAAATATTATATAATCTATAATTGTAAAATCCATACATAACTGGTGTTCATAATAATTGTGTAGTCTATACTTCCGGTGCAATTCAAATATATAAGTATTGTACGTTCGTTAAGACGAGTTCAAAAAATTAGATATCTTAACGGGCACAGCAGTTTATGTTCAGCTGTGGACTTGTGATTTGCTTTTATGATGAATGATAATAATATTCTGTATTAAAAATGCCTTTCATCTCATTATGCATGCACGCTTCTCCAGTACCTATTCAATCAGCTTTACATTATGTCTGTTTGCGCGTTCAAATACCGAGCGAGACGATGTCGCGTCTTACAAATGTTTATTCAATTGGCGTATGTATCGATTTTGCGAGCATCGCAATTATTTCACGCTTGCCCGCTACAACTTGCGAAGTAAAACACAAAACAAACAAAGGACGCGGCATTTCCGCGGGAGCGACAACAAATACGTTTTAGTATGGTGATAGTCTTGCTTTTTAATTATTATTTTTTAAAAGAATGGGGGTAACAAACGAGCACACAGTCCACCTGATGGTAAGTGGGTGCTGTGGCCCATAGACATCTAAATTTACCCTCGCTTAAGATTCGAAATGCAAATGCGTTGTCAGCTCTGAGGATTAAGATGGAATGCCTCGTATCCAGTAAAAAGGGTCTCAATACTAAAAGGGGTTCTCTACACTCACCATAAGAAACACAGCAGCATTTAGCTGCCATTTTACGCTGGTATTCTGTGAGAGCGTGGTAGGACCCCGTCGAGCCGACCTATTCGTGCTACAATCATAATATAGCTGTGGCATGGCTCTACCACGTACAGACAGTTTAGAAGTATTTTTGAGTTTCCGATTATATAAAAATTCGGTTAGAAAATTATGAGATATGATTGTGTTGTTATAAACGTTCATACGCCGTGTAGTGACGGCATAAGAAAATACACTACCCTATATCATCCCGTAGAGTGTCAAAGGAGGCTAAAGAAGGAAATGGAAACGGGAGATGGGTAGAAACTTCTTCCTGTTAGGAAGATCCTGATAACAGCTCTATAAAAGAAATGCGGTTCCAACTACGACAAATATTATATTATATTATATGTCAGGTAGTCTCTTGGGGAGGTTTATGCTTAGCATGAGTATTTTAATGATACGTACAAAACGTAATGACTTTTTTGTAATTCGTTTCGTTCGTTTTTTGTAATTAAAGTGGTAAAAATACATTTTTATTTATTAAATTACTTATTCTCATTAATTAAGTAAGTGTATATTAAATTTAGCTAAATTACATTTTCAAACTTAACAAAAAGGACAAGTTTTTTCTAGAACTACGTTAATTTAAAATATAGAGATGTAATAATTATAAGTCATCGGATAAAAATATTATATAAAGTGTTAACACTGTAATACAAACTATATGTACATATTTTTTAATAAATATCGAGGCGATATAGAGGTTGGTATAATATACTAATATTATATTTTTGTCTGGTCTGTCTTAACATAAATTATTTACGCTTTTACTAGTATTCATGATGAGAGTGAACAAAGACGTGAGCATAAGTTATATCGCACGAAATCAAGTAATCGCAAGCGCAGTGAGGCAATTTGGTTCTGAAGTAACCACAATAAATGGCTTACTCAATCGCCATATCCGCTAACAACCTATTACCGTATGAATAAAAATAAAATTATTAGTTTTGTACTATGATGAAACAAAAGGAAACGATATAATTAATACTTCACCACCACTTCGCTTACACTTGTGTATGTATATGTGTGTGTGTCGAACTACTCGTTCTAACTCTGGAAAGTTATGTAGGTCCAGTTTTATTATTATATATTTGATGTATCGCTTATATAAAAAGATCGGATGTAAGTTCAGACGCAGTGTCAAAGACCAGGACAACCAAAACATATAGACCCAAATATCAATTATTGTGTAGTTGTATAATTGTGGGGTCCGACAAGAATTCGAGCTCAAGACTCGAGGCGTAGTAACAGGCACTTCGACAATATCTATATTATACTAGCTTTTGCCCGCGACTTCGACCGCGTAGATATTATACTTTAAACCACAGGTGATCCATCAATAATCGCACTTTCATAGTAAATTCCATCACCCTCTTTAGGGATGATTTCCGTGATCAAAGCTATCCTATTTCCTTCCCCGGGACTTAAACATAATATTTTATATAAATTTTATACAGCTGAAAGCATAGATAATGGATAAACTGAAAGTTGAAAGTGAAATACAGCTTTACTTTTCAGAATTACGGTCGAAATTCCACCACTGGACGACTACTAATTTTTATTAAATCAAATTAGTAATCTTTTTGTTTCGACTCATAAAATTAGTGGTCTACTGTCGCTTTTATTACTACTGTAAACAATAATATTTATAGACAATTAGAAAAATAAATAGATTTTATTTTATAATTACGAAATTAATTCTTCCTGTAGATTTGAATATGTTTTTGCTCATCATGTTGTATATGAATAACATAAAATCCCCCATTCTTAACTGTATGTAGCTGAGTGGAAAATAAAAAAAGGGTATAACTAACAATACTTATGCAGGGGAAACGACCCTTGACAATTCATATAGCAAAGGGAAGATTTAATGCCAAAGCAAGTGGGCTTGTTACAAGCTCCTGGCAAGCGATAAACGCTTTCTGGAATGGATGGCGGTAAAACCACCTTTTTTTTATTGAAGTACCAATTTGCAAATCTGGAGTGTGGAGAATGTTTTATATTTTACCTTTTTGTGAGCCGTAGTAGCTCAGGGGTAAGCGCTCGTTGTAAATCTTATAGTACATGAGCAACAGCGATACCCGTCGGCACCTATCAAATTTTTAATTGCGTGGTAGAGCTATGCTTCAGCTATATTATGATTGTAGCACAAATGGGTCGGCTCAAACTGAGAAGGACCACGCTCTCACAAATGGTGAGTGTAGAGAACCGGGGACCCTTTTTAGTGGAAACGAAACATTCTATCTTAGTCCTCAGCTCGGGGGTGGCAACGCATCTGCATTTCGATTCTCAATCGAGGATTTTTTTTTATAGAATAAGGGTGACAAGCGAGCACACAGCCCACGATGGTAAGTGGATACTGTGGCCCATAGACATCTACATCTATCCTCTATTAAGAATCAAAATGCAGATGCAATGTCAACCCCGAGGACTAAGATGGAATGCCTCGTTTCGAGTAAAAAAGGGTCTCCGGTTCTATACACTCACCATACAAAACACAGCAGTAGTGAGATGCTATTTTACGCTGATATTCTGTGAGAGCGTGGTAGGACCCCGGTCGAGCCGACCCATTCGTGCCACAACCATAATATAGCTGCAGCATGGCTCTACCGCGTAACAAAAATGTAGAACGGAAACTGCGTGAGTAATCCTTCATGTCTGAAGAATAAATATGTTTCGAAGACACGTAATCTTCGTGTGCAGCACGATGGGCTAATTGCTCTATAACGCTCAAAAGATTGAGAGGAGGCTTGTGTTCAACAGTAGGACTAATATACATATAGGCTGTAACTTTGATCATCATCATCATTACGGCCTATCAAAGTCCACCGCTTAACATAGGCCTCCTCCATAGATAGTCTAATTGGGACGGCTTAGTACCAACGCTTCAGGTGTGTTGGCATCCGCAGTTATTTTTATCATTTTGAGTTTAAGAAGATGCTGCTGTCCATTTTGCGCCACCACCGCAAGGCGTGCTTTGACTTTACCTGTATGTTCCCTAGACCATCAAATCATATCTATCCTATGTGCCTTGGAAGATCTCATTATGATTATCCATTATGTCTAAATGCAAAATATTTCTTTATTAATAAACAAAATGTTTTTATTCGACAACTGATTACACAATTTATAAAGTATAAATGCTACAGAATGCTGTTCGTTTCTATATTAATATTGTTCTTCATAATAATAAAACGCATTCCTCTGAATTATTCGTATAGTCGTATTTGTTAAAACTGGGCTGGAACTCCGTGATGCAGAAGGCCGTGTTTTTCGATACTGCCTTTATAGTTCGCGGGGTTTTTTTCCTGTCCCCCTAACCCTTGGCCGTTTGTCTCTTCTGCTTTCCCAGTCGGGTGGGGTTTTATTTAAATAGTGTGTTAATTAATATGTAAATACATATATTTATCGTATTTTAGTTATTTGATTGTATTTATATATGTACCTATATCCCAAACAGATGAGAACACTATGCAAATTAAATAATTCATAAATTTTTCATACCTATATAAATATATCAAAACATTGCCGATGCGATGTATTGTAAGCAAATAATATACAAGTATTGTTTACAGCAGAGAAATGTATCTACTATGAATCAAACAGGATATATACTATACATAAATATCTCTCTCTATTTGCTTACAAAAATTCCAGCTTTAGTGAACAATCGTATTTGATAAATAATTGTATTCCGATGGCATCTCGCTGGCGCGGGCGCTCAGGGACTTATTGCTAAGAATATTCAAATAGATTCCTTTGAAGATTGCTTCGGACTGATTTCTAACGTTGTTTTCGACATATGATAGCAAATATACTTTTGTGCTATTGACTAGACGTAGTTACACAAAAAGAAACCCAACCCCCAAAAGGTTGCTATTGAGATATTGTATTGTATTGTAACGTTTTTAGTTTAAACCGGTATACAGTCGATAATGGCTTGCTTCGCTTTGCTTTAAATTTTACTTTTAGTTGATGCTGACGTTTTTTTTTACCTTTTTTCAAGCCAGTGCTTGACTACAGTTTCACCTGGTGGTAAGTGACCTTGGATGATAAATCGCTCTGTCTTAGCGTAACAAAAGCCTATTCACTCTTGCCTTGAAGACGCCCAGGTTGTAATCGGACGGGAAGACAGACGCAGGGCTTTTGCAGGAACGGTTTTTTTTCCAAGGATTGAATGTGTAGACACTAAATGTGCACGTCATGCATTGCACGCCATTTTTTGTCTGAAACATTTGCGGACATGCGCAAATCAACTCACCAAATTTTAATCGTTATTGGATGAATGGATTAGGAGCGCATGTGGGAGAAACAAAGAAACGTTTGTATCTCTTCGTAGTGTTGAAATGTTAAATTAGATGACGGCTTGGTAGCTCAGTGACTAAGCGTTTAACTGCGGCCTAACAGACCGCGGGTTTGAATCACGCATGGAACAACTATTTGTATGGCTTACAAATAATTCTTCAGGTTTGTTAGTGTGCAAGCTATGTATATAAAACGCTCCCACGATACAGGAGAAAATCTTAGTGTGGGTTTACCTTAAAAAAATTAAAAGTAAAAAAACTTTTTTAAACAAGTTTTTATTTAAATGTGCTAAAGAACAAAATAAACTTTTCCTTTAAAACTTTTACTATCAACTTATAACGTCATTACACAATTTATATGATATAAAAGCTTGTCGCGAAATTTACGTGTGTAGATAAACAGGGTCTGATTGATTTTAATTTTTAAAATTTTCAAACTAAGTAAATACGAGTACTTAAATCTTGCGACAAGCTTTTATATCATATAAATTGTGTAATGAAGTTATAAGTTGATAGTAAAAGTTTTAAAGGAAAAGTTTATTTCATTCTTTTTAGCGCATTTAAATAAAAGCTTGTTTTTAAAAAAAGTTTTTTTGCTTTAATTTATTTTTTACTTTTTAGTTATCGCTGGACAGGTTTCTCAGTCTGTTCATCTCATTCAACGCATCATTGTCGTAAGGGCGTTTGTCGGTTAATTTCGAACAGTCTAGCTCTTCTATAAGGAGACCTTCTAATGATTTTACCCTACTTAAGGCCACGTATGCTTGACCAGCAGCGAAGAGCTTCGAGCCTAAGTATACAATGGCATGGTCGACGATACTACCCTGCATTTTGTGTACTGTGCAAACCCAACATAATATAATTGGTAGTTCTTCGTTCTGCAGTGCCGTGACTATATTTTGCTAGAAATTGCAGTCTTGGGTTGAATGAGATGAACACCGTCTTTACCGAAGTCTATACGGACGGATGGTACTATCATATATTTGTGTTCTCCGGAAGCAGGGCCATATGATTTCTGTAATATGTATGTCCAATGGCACCTTTCACCAGACCTTTGGGCAGTCAAAGTTTACCAACCTATGCTAAAGACTCGAACAATTCGACCTCAATATCATAATCGAGGACTCCAAAAACCCCAGCACACCAAAATTTCAGACGGATTGACATCATGTTACACCCTGATGCCACTCAGTCCTCGGCACGGCCTCACCTTGATTTGGGTGTTTGGAGGAATGCGCCACTTATTTCAGCTTGAAGCTTACTTTTGCCTTACGAAACTCAGTTCCGGGTTTGATTTTGGAGTTATCCTTCTCCTAGACAGGTTGCAAACTGAAAAACTGTTGACGCCTATCTCGCCAAATTACACAAGTCAAAGTTAACCAACCGATGCTATAGACTAGAACAATTCGACCTCAATATCATAATCGAGGACTCCAAAAACTCCAGTACACCAAAATTTCACACGGATTGGAGCAACGGAGTTTATGATCACCATCTTATTTTTTTAACTCGCATTCGTATTCTCAGCAAGTCTTTCATTTGATACCCATATTGTAGGAAAGCATAAAAACTTAGTCTGCCATCTTTAGAAGTCCGCCATATTGGATTTAGAGTGACGTCACTTTATTTTTCGAGTTATACTCAGCATGCCCTTTTATTTGATACCCATATTGTAGGAAAGCATAAAAAACTTAGTCAGCCATATTGGATTTGGAGTGACGTCACTTTATTTTTCGAGTTATACTCAGACTCAAGCCCCTTCATTTGTATATTGTAGGAGTGCATTAAAAATAACTTTACTTCTGCCATGTTGGATTTATAATGACGTCACACAGCTAGCCATGCATTGTCATCCAAACTTAACGTGTATACAAAATTTCAGCTCAATCGGTTGAAAATATCTACTTCAAAATTGAGTTGCTAGATTCCACGCGCACAAACATAGTTAGTTACATTGCAAATTAAATAAAAGCTTGTAAAAAAGACTATTATGCTCAAAAATGTATTTTAAATTACTCGTATGGTGGTAACGTTTTAAAAAAGAGCGATGATAAAAAAATCCATTATTGTTATTACTTAATATTTGATATGATATGCGCAGATGACAGCCTTTTGATAAGATTTTTTTTTCATTCTACGAAAAGGTCGCAATGAAAGGTCGCTTTCAAATATTTTCTATTAAAATCAATTATGATATTAAATTACTTAGCTTTCAATGTAATGGCATCGATTAAAAGTAAGGTTGACCGGCAGAGAATGCTTTTAGCATTAAGTCCGCCTTTGTTCACGTACATTGTATAAGATTTAATAGGGAGAAAATAATTAAAAACAAAGGATAGAGAGTACGGCGTTCTATTTACAACGTCAACTATCAGCTTATAAGGCATTTTCTAAACAAGGTTCAACCGGTTTAAACGAATTCCACCTAATGTATGCCGTTTCTATAAATAACCAACTAGGACTTGGCGGCTTTTATTTAACTGCATAGTTATTAATAGTTCTACTTCAATATTAACGATGGCATATTTTGTGCCTTGTGAATTAAATGATCACGAATGAATTAAGAGTTTGAAAGTTGTCTTAAGATAAAGAAAATAAGAATATATTGTTCTTGTTTAACTATATATTTCATACATGGTGTTATAGCCAGCCATATTTGCAGCCTCGTACCGGTAAGCGAAGTATAGGCGACTGCCTACTAGATGAAGTGACGACCTGGTAACATATGCTGAAAGTCGGATGGATGCAGATGGCTTAAGACCGGCCTATGTTCAGCAGTGGATTTGTGAAGAGCTGCAATGATGACACTGATAAAGACGTGGTAGAGCCACGCTGCAGCGTATAATGACTGCAACACGAATGATTGGCTTGTTCGGGGAAAGAGGTCCACACACGCATAGAGTACTAGAATATAATAACAACATAACACCTAAACCACGTATCCCTGATACACTGATTTGTATAATATTTTGACGAGAACTTTACGTTATTTGTGTGTTGAGAACGCATGATTCTGGATCGTGAGACTTTGGTTTTGCAGTGTTAATAGAATAAAACGAAACTATTTATTTAATAAAATAAGTTACAGCCTATATACGTTCCACTCCTGGGCACAGGCCTCTCATTTCTGAGAGTGTTTTAGGGTAAGGCAATGTGCCCCAGTGCGTGTTGGCGGACTTCACATGTCTTCGAATAATTTTTTTAACTTCTCAGACGTGCCGGTTTTTTCAGGATGTTTTCCTTCACCGCCAAGCACGTGGTGAATCGGCTCTTGAGTAACACAATTAGTAATTTCATTGTGCTGGCGGGGACTGGGCTCGGGTCGTTTGCGTACTGAGATATTTACAGTGAGCGTTAAACCCCTGAGCTACCACTGTATTATTTTATAAATATTTAAGAATGTTTGAGTTTTGTCTAGGCGTCAGTGGAGGACATTCTGCGTCGCCGCTCTTCATTGAGTTTTTACACTCAAACTATTAATCATTATTCGCGCCGAAACCGCGGCGAAAACCACACTTCTCAAAAATGTGGATATTAGCTTGCGTTAACACAGTCGCTTGTCAGTTATAAAACGATTGTTAGCCTTGTAGAAACAGCTTATTTTATTGGTATATTAACGCGTTTCTCGTAATAACCAGCTTTACACAATCATGTGATTTTGCTACTGACTTTAGTCATACCACGTTTTTTGTCGTTATTCAAATTAAAAGATGCTGCATGTAATATGCATTATTCATAAATAAATATGTCAAAGTAGAAATAGATTGTAAATGCTTAAATTTCAAAGAAGTTCGATCCTCACGAGCAACAATTTTTTTAAAGGAACCATCATGAGGTAATCAAATGTGTTTTGTGGAAATTTTAGTCATTAGTAATTTATTCCAAAAACAATATACATTGTGTGGGAAAACTTCATAAAATATAAATGAAATTAATTAAAATTATTCGTGTTTACTTAAAAATGCCTAGAAATTAATTATTAATTAAATAATGCATGCAATATTACTCTTTACCAAACTCAATATAATCATTCACTGTATAGAAACTTTTTTCCAATAAAGAATATTTTAACCTTTGTTTAAACTTTAAATATGTTAACATTATTTATGGTTTTAGCGCCTTAGGTAGTCTATTAAAAAGTTTTACAGCTTGATTTTGAAAAATTCTTGAACCTATAATTTTGTTTTAAAGAAATTGGAAAAATAAAGAAATTTAAAATTCGTCAATACGAACTAGAGCAGCGTGATGAAGTCAAATGATGTTTGTGTCTGTATTCTTTTGCATGTAATTTTACTTTAATGTTCCATGTAGGTCTTTACTTACACCGTAAATATAACAGATTCATAATAAGCAATGTCAAACGCTTCAAATATTATAGAAATTGGTGTATTTGTTTATAAAAGGCATAATGGATCAAATCAGATCACGTGCTATTGTAAATTATTGTTCGACGGGATAACCAGTCTTAGCTCAAAATACGCTTAATGTATGCGAATTACGAGACGTGGGTGTCGGATGATAGTTCTGTGTAGTGCTCAGTACTGTATACTAGTTAGCCTTGAGCTTTGTGTTTACGAACTCTTCTGTCAGCGCATTAGACGCCAGATTAATGGGCTTAAGTCACAATCCGACTCGGGATAATTTTTTAAAAGAAATGAATAATTTTTATTTGCCGGTTCACAATTTAGTACAGACAAGCTGTAGTCAGTTCACAAGGAATCTGACCGATCCAGTCTCTCAGTCCGGACAGTGATTATAAGTTTTGAGTGGAATGAGCTAATCACGGGCTCACGGTTCAAGAATTTTAAATTAACCATATATTAAAGCAACTATGTTAACGTTGGCTTTATTCAGTTATCCACCGTGCTTTGTGGCATTCTTGGAGGAGGCCTATGTTCAGCTGTGGACTTGGGAAAGGCTGTATTAATGTACCTAATTTATGTAATGTGAGATGTGAGTCAGTTAGCAGTTCACCGAAGTGTTTACATCATTACATTTGTCCACAAACGCGCAGTCTTAGAAAAAAAAAACATACTATATTAAGGTGCGATTTGCATTTTAGGTAATTAATTAACTCTAAAATATATTTCCTAAACCAAGGAAACATACTCTTAAATTAATTTATTAACTTTGTAAGAGTATATCAACAAAAACTGGTAGATCATGTGTTGGGGATTTCACATTTTAATTATTTTTCGATAATATTAGACTTAATTATAAGTAAAAACCAATTTCAAAAAATTAAAAAGAATATAAAATAATTTCCGTATAATAGCTTCAGAAGTCGTATAGTATTATAAAGCCCTTTGTTATGCATGTTAAAAGCAGGAAGATCCTGTCTGTGTCAACCCGTCACAAGGTGTTGTTTCACAAACATATTCTGATTTAGAAATAGTGTCCTCTAGACTGCATTTCTTTTACGGCGTCCAGTCTCAACGTAGTTTAGCCATCTGCGCAGGATAGGATCGTAATGCACTAGTGTGTGCGCAAGCACATACCTATGCACTCTCTATTCCCTCACTCACATAGTCCGATGGGACGACAAACCAACACAATCGGAGAGAAATCAGGCGCAGAATTATCAGCTTTATATGCTTTCCGAGGCAAAGGAGTGAAACAACGCTAACTTCATGATTTCGGACTGCTACTGAGAATTAAATGACATGAAAACCCAATAACTGATTTTGGCTCGAATAATAATAGCCTATATTCACCAGACTACTATCTACTTGATGATCAAGATCCAGTCACTACAGATATAGCGTAACATGTTGACGTTGTCTGCGTTTAGCCAACACGGAATTTATTTTAAGAGACAGACAATAATTTAAGTTACATATTATGCGACGTAATCCTGCCTACACATCGGGAAGCGACCCGCGCGGAATGATAATGAGCGTAGATATATTATTGATCAACGGTGGACAAGGTCGGTTGGGCTCGCGATGCAGAACGACTGTGCAGTCTAAAAATACTAGGTGCAACAGTCGTATATTTGTACATACCTGATATTGGAGGAGCAGTCGTCCGCAACTGATGCATCATACTTTACAAAACATACTCGTATTTATATATGTTAAACATATAATTGTCTAATAAAATGGGAAATCATTCATGCATAACACTTAAATTATCGTACAGTCCTACTCCTTTCGGTATAGTGCCAAGAAACGCTTAATGCGTTTCCTCGCTGAATGGGGGATTATACTGAGAATTATACTGAGCCTTTGAGGGAGAAAAGAACCAGCCCTCTTATTACCAGCAGTGACGACCAGTCATTGGTAGAACTTCGCCGCACGTGGACCCCATGGACTGATAGTCTCTACAGAAAATGGTAAAAATATGTAGTCATCTGACTCTCAGAGGCTCACTTAGTTACTTACTTAGTTTTTTAATTAGTTTTTCTATAATAAAATGTTCAAAACATAAGTAATTAGTTTATTAACGATTGTATTTTGTGTGAATAGTAAACGGACAATGACGTAGTCCTCCACGGCCGGCTATACATATAGCTCGAGGAACTATTAACAAAGGTTGTTGAGTGGCCTCGTGACCGGCAAGCGCAGGGCGACCTCTTGCTATATGGAGCGATCACCTAACGAAGAATACAGTCGATGGATGTATGTAAGCTGTGAGTCATGGTTTTTGGCAAACTATGTATTCCATAATATACGTCAATAGTGGACTTGTGACGAATTCTAATGATGATAAATCGGACATTGTATTTTCTGTAATCTTATTGAATAACGTTGCATTTATATATTATCTAATATCACTACTATCATTGTGATATCATTTTAGATTATTGATAGTGCCCTATCATCAGTATATAGTTTCTAATGATGAGTCATACAGGTCTTTTACTAGTACTAACACCCGTCTCTCAAAAATTAAAATGGAGAGAAACTCTGAACATAGCCTTTTCCATAGCTCGCTGAGACCGCCAGCATTGAAGAACCACGTCTAAGTCACATACGTTATCACTCTTATTTTAATGTTCTGAGAAATGCATGACAAGTTGTGCCGCTATCTCACGAACGCTATCCAACCGAGTTGGATCTGTCGATCGACCGCTCGAAGTAGGACTTACCTGGTCTGATAATTTCTTCTAGGTACATAAATATACTCGTCGAAAACTTCAACCGTGCGATCAACTATTCCGAGCGTAGGTGTGACAATATGGACATTGCACATGATCTTTGTCTCGTTGATCTTAAGACCTATTAGATGGGAGACACGATTGAGATAATTGAGTATAGTCCTCCAGTGATTCTGTCATGATCACCATGTCGTGTCGTGATAATCATCAAGTATAACGTCTTAAATTTTTTATTATAATAATTTCCACATACTTAATACCTTTCAGTCGGTGCAAGACAGTGTATTAAAGACTTAAAGCCCCGACATTTATTTTAAGACACCAATCAAAATGTTAATGCTTTGATTGTGAAAATAAAAATAATCTATATAAAACTAAAAAATTCAGTGACCTTACCTCTTACATAATATCTGATACTTAATATATTTAGTTACCAAAATCGTGACGAATACAATGTGTTGTATATTGCAACTGTCATTGTGATTTGTGATTGATTAACGATTTACAATTATAAATTTAGTGTTAATGTTATAAAGATTTATTTTATTAATTTCTTACCAATTTTGAGCTTTTCTGATAAAATGTAGAGCTTAGATCACTCCTGGCATCGCTCTCCAACTATTCGTGAAGTTTCATTATAGTCGGTTCAACCATTTCGAAGATTAGCCAAGACAGGCAGACAGACAGACAGACAAAATTTAAAAAAATGATAATTTAAGTCTTAATGGTATGCAAGTAGCCTATTCAGTTCCATAAAAGACAGATATTTCGATATTACAAACATACACTTCAATGTTATTTATATGTATAGATAAATAGCAATTTGGCTGGAAGTCAGCAGTTTTCATCCAGGTCAACGATGCCTCACGTTTCATATGATGTGGGTAATTCAATACATCACTGAACGTACTTGAATAATCGTTCTCCGATTTCCTTGAATTTTGTAAACAAAGGATTTATTTCTCAATCGTCGATATGATACAAAAGAATATGAGTTGACAGTGCTTTTTTTCTTCTTTGAAAATGCGCACGTATGTATACGCGATGTAAATACGAGGGTGGATTGAAAAGTACTCGGCCTAACCAAGAAAATAAACACATACTAAATCAGTAATATTTTTATTTTCTACATAATCACCATCAAGTTCAATACACATTTGCCACCTCACCCCTTCCAAGCATTTAGACCGTTGAAAAAAAATGATTCTTCCTTAGAGTCAAAATATGCGTCTACAGCTGCTTTGACCTCGTCGTTTGTCGAAAATCTTTGACTTCCAAGTGCTTTTTAGGTTAGGGAACAGAAAGAAGTCTGATGGTGCCAGATCAGGTGAATACGGCGGATGCGGTAACAGTTCAAAGCCACAGTTGTGAATTTCAGCCATTGACTGTACTGACGTGTGAACACGGGCGTTATCTTGATGAAACAGGACTTTTATTCTGAGCATTCCTCGGCGTTTTGTTTTATTTCCTCTCGTAAACGACGTAGTAAGGTGCAGTAGTAATCAGAGTTTATAGTCTGACCCTTTCAAGATAATCAATCATAATCACACCTTTCGAGTCCCAGAATACTGAAGCCATCACCTTATTTGCCGACAAAATCGACTTAGCCTTTTAGGGGTGGTGAACCAGGTCTTCTCCACTGTTTTGATTGTTGTTTTGTTTCCGGTGTACAGTAATGAACCCATGTTTCGTCCATAGTAACAAAACGATTCAAAAATCATCTGCATCGGCTTCAAATAACTCAAACAGTCGCGTGAAATAGTCAATCGCGTCCTTTTTGTTCAACTGAAAGCAGTCGCGGAACCCACCGCGCAGACACCTTGTGGAAACCCAACTCGTTGACAATGATGTTTTGAGTTCGTTCATAAGAAATGCCTATAATCTCGGCTATCTCTCTAATTTTAATCTGCGGTCTCCATTATTAAATCAAGTACTTTTTAATATTTTCGTCAGTAGTTGACGTCGAAGGCCTTCAGAGCGGGGTTCATCTTTCACTCTCTCTACCACGCTTAAATTCTGCTATCCATTTTTGACGGATGAATATGACAGAGCACAATCGCCTAATGTACTGACCATGTCATCATGGATGGCTTTTGATGATAGCCCTTCTTATGGAGGTACTTAATGACGGCACGCTGCTCGATTTGCTCCATTCGCGGAAATTATGTCCGATTACTTTGTTAATAAATTTATAAAATCACAACTAATTATCGCACACGTTTCGAACTTCACACAATGAACTAGTCTGAACTGAACTAAATAATGTGGGTAGATTTGATTTTAGAATTGAATGGATCTGTGTTAGGCCGAGTACTTTTCAATCCACCCTCGTATTACTGGCGATCGCATGACTGACTATGGGGAATATCTTACTGCGGGTCCCTAGTTTCAATCTTGTGTAGTTTTTTTTTTATAGAATATGACCTGATGGTAAATTAATGCTGTAGCCCGTGTGTAGAAGTATATCATCTACATTTATCCTCGATTAAGAATCAAAATGCAGATGCGTTGTCACTTGTCACCCCCGAGGACTGAGATGGAATGTCTCGTTTCCAGTAAAAAGGGTCTCCGGTTCTCTACACTCACCATACGAAACACAGCCGCATTGAGCTGCTATTTTACGCTGAGAGCATGGTCCTTCCCTGGTCGAGCCGACCCATTCGTAGTACTACCATAATATAGCTGCAGCATCACTCTACCACGTAAGTCATTTGTCTGCCTGTCCGGGCTAATCTTCGGAATTGCTGAACCGATTGTGACAGATAGAGAGCAATGCCAGGAAGGATCTAGGCTATATTTTATGAGAAAAACTTTAAGATTTAAAAAAAATTAAGAATAACTGATTAAATAGATAGTCTTTAATTATTATCTTAAATCTAAATAACATTGACATATCCTATCCGAACGAAGCCGGGGCGAGTCGCTAGTTATTAATCTGGTTAATTTATCACAACAATGGTTAAGCGTATTTACTCTAGTTTTTGATGAAAAATAGAGAAAGAAATATATTTGTGTATATTTTTGGACACAAGAAATGCAGTTTTAAAGTATAGTTTGATGCAGCGTTACCTTGAGTTGACTGTAATTATAATTCAAAAATGAAAACAATTACTATTTATAATCAGCACTTAATAATCAATCAACACGTTTTTCCATTCCTATGAAACAACAGATTTTTTTCTGAATGTTGCCTTGATTTGTCATTATTATGGCGTAATAATGGATTATTAAGTAAGAGTTAAGTCGTTGTGGGATTTCGTTACGGTCTTCAGAACTCAGCACATCTGAATAATACACCATTCACCTTGTTTTATTACAAAATACATTCTCCATTCGATCGATTCTGTTGAACTGGCTGTTGTACGAGTATAGTGTAAAGCCTCTACTTCAGAATATGATAATTCGAAAGGCTGTATAGGTGTGCAGATGAGTTTGTCATTTAGAAAAGAAGTTAACATAATTTCCTTTAGACTCCAAATCATTGGATAAACGTGTACCACCGCAAATATATCTCTTATTGCCTTATTCTCTTGAAACCTGTGTCTATGTTTGTAATATCTGCCTCTAAAAATCGCGACAATAATTTACCCATGGACATCTATTAGCTTCGTTCTACAATTGATTTTGATAGTAGTAATTGTCGCTGCGAACATATTGTATCTATAATTTTTGAGGCCATCGATGTGAACGTGACAAGTCGAGTCAAAACTAACGCCGACTGGTATGTGAATCGAACACAATACAATGAAATCCGGTTGCCAAAATTACAGAAAAAATAGTTGAATAGTTAGGTCGATTGATGCTTGAAATAAAGGGACTTCTTAATTTAGGACAACTATCCTTAAACCATAGTTTAGACCCGAAACTATCAGTAAACCTTCTTTTGTAATAAGACAGAACATGTAAATTAACACAGAGCATTGAATTAATAGTGAGGCCGGGTCTGTCACGCTGCTTCAGTGCGAATGACAGACTTCACATGTCCCTCAATTCTTTATTTTCCTTTTTAATTTACCCCTTTAAAGGAAACTTAACTGTCTTGGTAAGTCAACGCCTTTTTAATTCTAATTGTAACTTCAATTACTTCAATTTCGCTTAAATATAACCCGTCATTTCGAATTCTTTCACACAACTTTCCCTGCGCAGCCATATGGTATATGTTTATACTGTTTGACAAGAGCACGCTGACAACACATTGCATAATCATAACTTGAGTCAAAACAATACTTAAGGATTTCTTATATTTACACGAATACTGCATATTGTAAGTTAGTTACGGTCTATATATACATACATACATAAACACTCACGCCTGTCACCCAGAGGGGTAGGTAGAGACTACGGACTTCCATTTGGCACGCAGTAAATAATCCAGTGTTAGAGGACTTCATATGTGTTCAATATTTTTATTAATATAATGTACATTAAAATATTTCGATAGGAGAGTATCGCAGATATCTCAAACAGGAGATGGGCAGCAGCATCTTCTTTATCTATTTATTTTTAAAGGACATCCTACAGTAGTTACAATTTATCTTTTTGTTGCTTTCTATCTTTGAATTACATATTATAAATATTGAACTACAAATCGCAGGTTTCACAACATGATTAAATTAAATATATGATAAATATTAAAGAAAAGAAAGGGTTTTTGATAACAACTCCAAATTATAAAAAGCAGCGGTTTATAAACCGCCTGTTAAGCGTGGCAACTATGGCAAAATCCCCCCTATGAGGCAATCTAGGGGGTGGCCTATGGTCAGCAGCGGACTGGACAGCAGGTTGTAATGGATGGATGGGATGGAAGCTTGAATTTACTTTTGTATTACGTAGAATAATAGAATCACTAACTACACATATGCCCTAATTAAAATTGCGCATTCATTAGTGTAATGTAATTTCCGCAAGAGCCAAGTGAGTCTGAACCGAGCACAAAACAGCTCGGTTCTCGCGTGCCCCAGTTCGCCTTAACGTGTCGCCGGGGGAAGGGTGCCGTTTAGTTCGAGGGCTAACGATGAGAGATTAAAAGTAGTTTGCCGAGAGCACCTTGGTAAATCTAGTACTCGCGTCTGTATCGATAAGTATTACTTAAACGTATGAAACTATGTTAACTACTTTAACTTCTGATAGATGCACCATTATGATTTACTTGTAAAAGATTTTTAATGTATTTATGCTACTAAATAATCTGTCGTCGTAACTGTCTTTACTAAATCTAATATATAAAAATTAATTTTTGTTTGTTCGTATTTTATGCGCTGCCATACCGTTCATTACATTGCGGTAAAACTTTGTCAACTAACGGCCGGTCTCAATTTCATACAATCAGTTATAAATAGATAGCTACCCAAGGTAAACAGTTAAGTTTAAACTATCTTTTACTGTCGTCTCAATATCATAATTTTTGAAAGCTTACTCGAGATACAAGATAGATAGTTCATGATAACTTTGGTTAATGCGTCCCTCCTAAGCGTTTTGTTTTTCCTTTAAAGTGATTTTTTTTTATAGTATAAGGGTGCGTTTCCATCAGAGATGTGCAAGGTAGCAAGGCTGTGGAACGGTGTGAGCGTTTCCATCAGAAATGTGATAGGACGCTGAGCGGTGCGAGGATGCGTAGCGACGCTGTGAAACGGTGCGCAGATGAGCGGTGCCAGGATGTATGTGAGCGGGCTAAAAATATAATTATATCTATGGCTGTTATGAAGAAAAAGTAAAAAGTTTCAAAGTTCAATTTTACAAAGAGATATTATTATAAACTGGAATGTTTTAAATCATTTTCAAATTGAATGTAGTTCGTTTTGTTTAAGGCTGGGTGTTCCTGTTTTTGTCCGTTTTAAAATTGGTTTTTGATAGCCAAATTATTAAATTTAGAATCTGAAAAAAAAAATTAGATGCATTCTTTCTCCTTACAATGTACCTGGTCAATACACGATACAATACAATTTTCTCGATAGATAAAATTACCAAACTACGTTCGATTTGCAGTTTTTATACAAACCAAAATTCATTTTAAACAAGTACTAATACTCCTTTTTTTCTATAAAAAATATCAATTTATAGGTAATTTATTTTGGCATCAATTCCACCCGATAGTTTTTTTTCATTACATTTATTAAAAAACTTATCGATTATTCAAGTGATTTTCGATCCGCACGTCGCTTGTCGGTGTCCCGCGGGACGTTGCCGAGGTTGCCTCTTCTGCTACGTAAATAATATTTAAGAAATAAAATAAATTGTAAATAACTTTAGTTTTATGGAACTTATATAGACTATAGGTAAGCTTTTGTTTGTGTGTTTATTTCTCATTGTGTAAATATTTATTTATAACATTAAAACAATATTTTTGTGATTATTTTGTAAAAATCACGATCAAATGCGCGGCCCGACTCGATCTTTGCGACGACAGCTTGTAAATACCTAATGCGCTTGGAATTGGAACACCCAGCCTCAACCTCGCAACACATCCCTCACACACATCCCTCGCAACACAACCCTCGCAACACATCCCTCGCAAAACAAGGGAAGGTTATGTGCGAGGGATCGCACACAAACTTCCCTTGTTTTGTATGTACAAAAACCTCGCTCCGCTGAGCTGTTTCCACTAGAGCTGTGCAGAGCGAGGCTAGGAAAATGAAGTGATTCTATTGGTTCTTAACAAACACATCATTCGCTACGCATCCTCGCACATCTCTGGTGGAATCGCAGCCTAAGGGTGACAAACGAGCACACAGTCCACCTGATGGTAAGTGGTTGCTGTGGCCCATAGACATCTACATTTATCCTCGATTACGTATCAAAATGCAGATGCGTTGTCACCCGTGAGGACTAATATGGAATGCCTCGTTTCCAGTAAAAAGGGTCTCCGGTTCTCTACACTCACCATACGAAACACAGCAGCGTTAGGCTGCTATTTTACGCTAGTATTCTGTGAGAGCGTGGTCCTTCCCCGGTCGAGCCGACCTATTCGTGCTACAACTATACTACTAATATAGCTGCAGCATAGCTCTACCACGTAAAAAAATGAATTGCGTCACGTTCTACAATAAAATATTATGATGTATTTAAAATATTATGATTATTATACAATTTTTTTAATTATTGGAGTTTTTCGTTTTTAATGTAATATTGACAATTATCCTTTAATACACATTTCTAAATTAAGGCTTGCATCAAATAATAACAAACTTTTATCTTAAAAAACGAAGCAACGAAACGCAGCGCTTGACGTTCTTCGGCATTGACACATTGGCACTTGCTCGACTTGACATTGACAGTTTGTGACCACCACAACTATGGAGTGTAGAGGTAAGGAGAACCATCCCATATGGGGGAAAAGTTGAAAAAGTGTCCAACTGTATACTGAAAATAGAGGTTCCAAAACCTACCACAATAGCGCTGGCGTCTGAAAAACTACGGTATGAACATAGCTGTTGTAGACGGAGTGAAGTGTGCTGAGTTCAAATATTTAAAAAATTTCATGACTAGTTAGTAAAATGCCAGTATACAAAACATCAACTATTTACGTAGTCTAAAATAATCAAGTAAATATAACCAAAAAATCTGCTGTGAGAAAACGTGATTTTATTAGTGTGACTTTTTTTAAATAATTATCAGTGATTTTATATATATTTTTATAAAACGTTATAAAATAATTGAATAATAATGGGAAAACTTGTATTGTGAAAAGTTGTCCAAGTGGACGTAAACTAAAAACTATAAAAAATGGTTCGCCTCAGCTTTTGTCTTTTTTCCAACCTACTGTATATTGAGTAATTTATTTTGAATTATTTATTTAATTTACGACACCCTGATTGAGAAATCGAATTTAAAATAATTCCATCCATGCAAAGTGTATTTTCATATAGTATTTAACTCCTTGTTTATTTCTCCATCTTATTTTAATTACTTTTAGCGCTTTTTTTTTAATTTATCCTATACTACCGCAGTGCCACCCTTATTGGACGCGTTTTTACGGACACTTATTCACATACAGAGATGGTTCTCCTTCTACTCTATACTCCATGACCACAACCAAACATCAAGAAGCTCAGCAGAAATACACTGCCGGCCAAAAGTTTAAGACCACCTTAATTAAAGTAAGAAAATTAAATAAAACTCCAATAAAATATTAGGTACTTACATATGAAATTGGCGTTTTGTACGGGAGGAATATAAAGTCAATTTTTTTTGTAAAATATATTTAATTAATCAAAGTATGCACCGTTTTTATCTATGCACTTTTGCCATCTCATAGGTAGTTCATTGATCCCTTTACTAAAAAAAAACCCATGGGGGCGAGAATCAATAAACTCTTTGAAGGCGGTTTGGACTGCCGCATCGGAGTTAATTTTTACCTTGTAAGTTGTCCAAATTCCGGAAAAAATGGTAATCTGTTGGAGCAAGGTCCGGGGAGTACGGTGGATGTCGCAGACATTCCAATTGTAGCTCATCTAACTTAGTGATTGTTTGTTGTGCAGTGTGTGATCTTGCGTTGTCGTGTCGTGCGCAGCAGTGGCCTAGAGCGATTGAACAATCTCGGTTGTTTAGCAGCTAGTTCTTCCTTCATGGTTTGCAGTTGCTGACAATAGATATCTGCCGTAATCGTTTGGCCAGATTTTAGAAAGCTGTAGTGAACGACACCGGCGCTAGTCCACAAACACTCACAAGTAACTTTTTCTGACTCATTTTCGTTTAGGGCAGGATTTGGCTGGGTCTCAGGGTTCAGCCATTGCGACGACGCTTCCGATTATCGTACAGTATCCACTTTTCATCACAAGTAATGATTCGATTTAAAATCCCTTCATTATTGTGTCGGTTGAGCAAAGTAACACAGCATCGACGCGTGTTAGCAAGTTCGATTCACTCAATTCATGACGTACCCATCGTTCAAGTGTTTTTACTTTCCCGATTTGCTTCAAGTGGATTAATACAGTTTTCACTTACCCCGAAGCCTGCAGCTATCTCTGAAGTGCTTTGTGATGGATCCGCTTCCACAATAGCCTTTAATTCTACATTTTCCACTTTGGACTCCGGCCGTCCACGGGGTTGGTCAGAACCAGGTCGAAATTTCCAGAACGAAAACGTTGAAACCAAAAACGTACCGTGCTTTATTTTGCGACACCAGTGCCGTCATACATCATTAATCCTTCGAGCTGTTTCTGCAGCACTGGTGCCACGGTAGAACTCGTACTCGTAAATATACCGATATTTCATGTTTTCCATTGTGCGGTAATAAGCGACGCCAAAGAATAAAATAATGAGGAAAACACAAATGAATGACTGTTTTCAAAACTCAAATGTACCAGCTAAATGAATTTATAAATTTGAATTTGGAATTCTTAACCAAAGAGGAGATATTTCAGATCAAAGTGGTCAGTACGACAAAACGCTAATTTCATATGTAAGGACCTAATATTAAATGTTTAATTAAACTGTTAAATCATTCAATAAAACACTTTTTGACAATCAATATACTTGAAAAGCGTAAATAAATATTAACAGTCCATGCTAAAAAAGGCTGATTAGGTTAGCTAAACTGATTTTTCATCAAAAAATCCTCTTCTGCATTCTATGACTTTTTTCACAAGTCTCGGCGTACGGGCAATCAATTTGTTGATAGTGTCTTGTGATATATTGCTCCAAATTTCGCACAAAGCATTCCACATTTCTTCTCGCGAGGATGGACTACAATTACGGACGTTCCTATCAAGCTCTTCCCACAAAAGTTCAATGGGATTGAGATCCGGGCTCTGAGGAGGACAAACCATGTTTTTTAACACCCCTTGTGCCTCTTTCTCTTCCAAATATCCTCTGCATAATTTTGAGCTATGCTTAGGATCATTGTCCTGTTAGAAATTTGAATAAAAATTGAATCTCCAATTAATCGCAACCCCGAAGGAACGGCATTTTGTTCTAAAAATTTTTGTACTCTTCCTTTTTGATAATTCCGTCAATTTTGATCAAATCGCCAGTTCCTTGGCTAGAAAAGCAACCCCAGACCATAATTGAGCCACCACCATGCTTGATTGTTGGGACTACACAGTCTGGCATCATCTTTTCTTGGTCACTGCGTCGAACGTAAATTCTTCGTTTTGAACCGAATAGCTCAAACTTGGATTCATCGGTCCAAAGAACTTTTTTAAAATCTTCTTCAGTCCAATCTCGATGGGCAAGGGCCCATTGCATCCGTCTTTTTCTTGTTTTGTGTCCTTAGCAGAGTTTTTCGAACGGCGACACGACCATACAATTTCGCATCTCTCAGTCGCCGTTTTACTGTAGTCAATGATAAAGGTTTAACTCGGGTTTTGTTTACTTCAACGCGGATTTGTTGCTGTTAAGCGTCTATTTCGCTTGCTGGTAACAACAATGAAATGATCTTTACTTGACGTGGTAGCTCTCAGCCTTCCCATGTATCGAGTTATTGTGCCATGAACACAAGTCTTCGATAACTTCAATT
This sequence comes from Parnassius orleans, assembly GCA_029286625.1. Classification (NCBI taxonomy): domain Eukaryota; kingdom Metazoa; phylum Arthropoda; class Insecta; order Lepidoptera; family Papilionidae; genus Parnassius; species Parnassius orleans. The sequence continues at coordinate 4,679,675 of JAGSMP010000107.1, read as the reverse complement.
GTAAAGCAATCTCACGTTCGGATTTGCCTTCACTATGTAAAACAACGATGGCAGAACGCACTTCACTGCTAATTTCGCGTGCTTTTCCCATTTTAAGACATCTTCACTGTAGAAACCACAAGTTTAGACTAATTGAGATTGTTTGTGAACAAAACCATGTAAACTCAGGTAATAATAAGTCGGAAACACGTGTTTTTTAAATAATCCTAATTATTGACCAATGTGAAACAAAAGCAAAGCAATTAGTTATTAGCCCATCATAAAAATATTATTACGACTCTATCACCTGGCTCTAACGCAGCGTTTGTCGGTGTTTGAAAACAATACATGTTTATTGTCCAATAACTTGAAAGTAAATACATAAAAGAATGATTTCTTTAGATATTCGATATTAACAATAGAATATGCAGGTGTACATTTCTTTTATTTATCTTATGGGATTTCGTTACAATTTATAGATAATTATGTTGTTTAAGTGTGGTCTTAAACTATTGACCGGCAGTGTAACTAAATAAAATTTTGTTTATGTGTAGCAGTATTTTATCAGCAATAAGCATTAACATGGCTCAACAAAATACGATAAGTATTGTGAACTTTTTGCCGTGATATATACATTTACAGAAATGTAACAAAAAAAGCTTGGGTCTTTCTCAAATTCGCGCCAAAAATTTAATTAATTCTTGCTATTGCGCGAAGGTTATGGGCATACTACAATTAACTTACAGTAGATGTCGCGCGTATCATACCGACATATTATATCATTCAATATATATATCATTCAATTTCAATGAATGTATTATCATTCCTAATTAAACAATATTACTCTTACAAATTTAAAACGATATTTCTACAATTATTTCCTCTGCGGTAGCAACGAGCCGGTTACCAGCTAGTCTGGAATAATTTGTGAATTTTGACTCGAAATAGTTTTATGTAAATCTTTTTTATTCACAAATAATTTATTTTTATATTGCTATTTATAAAGGACCGGATCAACGGGCGAGTCACTATCTTGCGGTAAAGAATACGGCGATTTTCTCGTGGTTAGTCGTTATTCTTTAAAATTTGTTGAAGAAATGTGCCAAATTTGATTCAACGCCGTCAGCGTGGCTTGTCCTCTAACAAGGCCGCAGCTTTGCGATGATCCACCAATGACCTTTACCGGCAAGCCACCAAGATCAATCAGTACCTTAATACCTTTGGGTATTTTAGCATAAAAAATCACGATCCACAAGTTTTAAAACATTACAAAATGTTGCGCAGTCTCCTCGCTAAGTCCAACTTCTTGTATGTTATATCCGGTTGTTCTCGACGATGAATATTATTATTCAACACATTACGCAATAAATCTGTCCATGTTCTTGTATCAAGAGATGTCCACAAGCTGTTTGTAAGAGAGCGCGTGGGTCGCATTCTGTTTGTATCCCCAGCTGAGCAGATCCGTCAACGCGCCGCCGTTACACAAGTGACGAGTTGTATAAATTTAATCTTGACGCGAGAGCTGTGATGTCATAATTATTCTTTACGAAGAAATTTATGGACGCTGACAGTGATGATTATTGCCGAGTAATGGGGAAAGTGGATCGTCTCGAAATGTAAGGCTTTCAGTTTGCGACGCTTTGTTAATAAGATTAAATTTAAACAAAGTGAGCGATAATGACGTAAATTATTGTTGTCTTGCAATAATTTTGTAAAGTACAAAGGTCTGTCTTTTGTTGTAGTCTGTCGGTTGGTAATAGCAGAGTTATCTCTGCTATTTTCAACCGATAAAAAAAGGAGGAAGTTCTCAATTTGATTGTTTTTTTATGTGTTACCTCAGAACTTTTTTCTAGGAGAACCGATTTTGTTGATTCCTTTTTTATTTGAAAGCTGGCGCTTCTCATGTGGTCTCATATAAGTTTAATGAAGATCTGACCAGTAAGTAGTTTTTGAGTTATCCTTAATAATGCGTATTTAATTGACTTCGACTACATTGATGATGTTCTCATTTTATTTATATTGAGGATCAAAGTTTTTGATTTCACCACTTGTCTATTGATTAGTTTTCTTATTATATCAACACTACGGTTGGCGATAGGAGTACCAGGCGTCTCGCATCTTTGACACTGCTTCTTGTGTCCTGTCTCGGTATTTTGTATTTTCTATCTTGTGGAGTTGGTTACACTGCTGTCTGTCGAATGTTAAGACATGTTTTTAGAAAAATATTCTTTTGTAAATATGTACGAAATATAAGAAATAATATTCCGACATCAACATAACCGTGAACATTTCTAAAACGCTCGTTTTCGTTAGAATACGTGCAAAATATGTAAAATTTTTAACATTGCGAAGCACCGTTTATGTCAGCACCGCACAAAAAAGTAACAGTATCTACGGTTAGTAACCGAAGTTACTTCCGTAAACAAAAAAATAGAAAAACAATATTGAAATCCCGTTGTAGCGACTGCTCCAAGTATTAAATTCAACGGTTCTTTAAATAATAAAGAACTCTTCACTTACATCAACCTGCTAGACGGCCTTTATAGCGGAAAAGATTTTTCGTAATCGCCTCGCTTGGGAGGAGTTCCGTGGGAAACCAAGACGTCGTTTGGCACCCATCTGAGAAATCGACATCTAAAATAATAAAATCTTTATTGATCAACCAAATCTTTACAATGATCTTGAAACATGGTTGGAATTTTCTTGTAAGTGTAACTACACCTGTGCCAGAAGATCCCGCTCCTCCAAAGTCATATTACAAATAGTGATCAATTTAATCTGTGAGATATAAACTATTAAAGAGAATAAATATCTGTCACTATTATGTCCTCGTCTATCGGAGACATTTATTTAATAATAGAATAGAATAGATAAGAACAGAACATTCCGTTCTATTATTAAATACTACATTAGTAGTGATTTAATAAAAAAACGGGGAAGGCCATGTCCTCATTCAGTAAATATTTAAATAAAACTAGTTTTACGGATTTTATCGCGTTTTATTTAAATGTGTAGTGTTCGCGTAAATATAAGAAAACTCATTCAGTAAATTTTGAGGGGCTGGTGTAGAAGAAGAACGATTAACAGTATGATAATTATTGTCACATGAGTAATCTGGATTACGTTTTACAAATATCTACGTCCTTAAAGAAAAGTGGGCAAACGAGCATTCGGCACCTGATGGTACGTGACTAACGTCACCCATGAGCAACTGCAACACTGGGTTAATTGTAGGTGTTTAGCCCGCCTTTTAAAAAGGAGTAATCTCTTATCTCAAAAGTGGCTATTGGAAATGAAATAAATATTAATAAAGTTCTCAGGGGTGATAATGTATCTGCATTTTGATTCTCAACCGAGGATAGATGTAATGTCTGTAGAATGTAGATGTCTATGGGCCATAGCATCTACTTACTATCAGGTGGACTGTGTGCTCGTTTGTCACCTTCTATAAAAATAGAGCATTAACGTAACGCGTTTATTTTATGTTGATGAATTCAACATCATTGTACATTTTATTACTCTTGTAAATTTTATCTAGGTAATAACTTTAAGTAATTAAAAGAAACATTGAAGTATAATAACTCAATGTTCTCGAAAATAATTTGTTTTAATCATAACTTTAAAATGATAGGCACCTTTACTATGTTTTCTCTTTGACCGGTGTGTGTGCGTGTGCTTATTAACGTTATGTATAAATATTAATAATAATAATAATACAATTATATATTTATACAGCCCAACTAGATGAGAAAACTTATATATACCCCAATAATAATAATAATAAGTTCTTTATTTCCAAAAGGTAGTACAACCAGATATTTGCTTAACACTTAATAAAGCTAATTTGGTACATATATTTGAAACATACCATCTGCAGCCGAACTAGGAGGAGACCTGTGCATCAGCTGTCAGCGTTATATCCGCACCGTTAATTTACATAAATATTAGGATGCAAGCAAAAGTTAATTGACTTATATTATCTAACGAGTTTGTACTTTATGCTAGTTTTATATATTATATAAAACTTAATAGGTATAATATTTTTATACAACCTTTTGCTTTACCTTTACCGTGTAGTGACGGTGTAAGAATATCCACTACCCTATATCATCCCGCGGGTGTCGTAAGAGGCGACAGAGGGAAACAAACCAGATAATGGACAGCAGCGTCTTTCTCATAAGTAACAACTACAAAATAAAATGCGTAGTAGTAACGGTAACTTTTTGCTAATATTATTAGAGATTGTTTTACTGATAGTGATTTACAACCTGTATGCGGTTCCACAGCTGAGCAGCTGAGCCTCCGTTCATTTCTCCCGCTCAGAAATTAAAACAATGTCGCGCTGCTCCACTGCGTGATGGTGGTGTGAAATTTTCTAGGTGGTAGAGCTACACTGCAGCTATGTTATGGTTGTAGCGCGAATGGGTCGGCTCGACCGGGGCCTACCACGCTCTCACAGAATATCATCGTAAAATAGCAGCTAATTGGTGAGTGTAGAGAACCGGAGACCCTTTTTATTGGAAACGAGGTATTCCATCTTAGTCCTCAGGGGTGACGACACACCTGCATTTTGATACTTTATCGAGGATGAAATGTAGATGTCTACGGGTAACAGTATTCACTTACCATCAGATCGACTGTGTGCTCATTTTGTCACCCTTATTCTATTAAAAAAGTTCTCGAAATATTTTATTCCTTAGAAATTCAGATTACCTCACAATGTTTTCCTTCACTGGCAGCACGTGGTAAATTAGCATTTAAAATCGCAATTAATAATTTTTATGTTGCCGGCGTGGATCGAACCCGGACTGCTCGAATACTGTGAAATTTTCGGACAGCGTTAAGCCTCTGGGCTACCAAAACTTACTGATAAATTTTAGAATATAACCCACATTTTAAACACAATGCGTATATATTTGGAGTTGGTCAGTGGAAATTTGTTTCGTTTTGAATTTGCAATTTAATTAATTAGCTATGAATAATAATCATTGCTTGTTACATTTGTAATACAAAATTTAACATGACAGTTTAAACCAATAATATTCAATGAGAACATTTTATTCTTTATTTTGTTTCAATATAGTGTCAGTATGTTAACATTTGAATTAAGTTAAAAGTATTCTAGGTATTTATATTACCGGTATCATCACGTGGACTAATAGTTAAAATGTGCATTAGTAGGAATTTAAAATCACTAGTAGAACTCCTTTCAGCCTAACGGGCCTGTAGTTAGTATAGTATTTACCGTATGCATATACTGTATGTAAATCATTTCTACTAATGGGAGCGGCTGACGTCCAGCAGTAGACTCCCAACAACCATTACCATTACAACATCAAAAGTACACTGCTGAACATAGCCCTCCCCATAGATTACCTAATAGGGGGGGATATTTGCCGTAGTTGCCACGCTTAGCAAGCTGGTTGGCAACCGCAGTTTTTTTTTCGACAGCTGTTATCAAAAAGACGCTGCTGCCCATCTCCTCGTTCAGTTTCTCTCTGTCGCCTCTTACGACACCCACGGCATGATATGGGGTAGCCTTACACCGCCACTAGACGGTTAACTTTAAACAAGTTTCTTAATAATTGCTTCTCACTTCGACTTCGGTCGTCTTCAAACAAGTTTCTCAATAATTATTTCATACTAACCAGTATTAAGTTGAGGAAATCTTTAACGTTTCGGCAGTTTGCTCTCGTGGAAACTGGTCCACAGATGTTATTGTTATATTGAGCTGTCTGGCGGTGTCTGTCGTCTATGTGTGAAAATTGTAACTAATATGTTACTTTGTATGATATTACGTAAGCGGTATAATAGTACGTTGAGCGAGAACGAGCATAAGTAATCAACGTGCGTTATGCGTTAGTTTGTATCCTTTCAATTTGAACTTCACTACGAAAAAAATAATAATTGCGTGCATCATGAAGCAGATTGTATCATTTCAATGTATGCTCATCAGCAACAAACATTCAAAAAATTGTTTTTGTACTATGTATGGTTTTGAAAATTTTTAATTTACAGTTTTCATTATAATAAATAGGGTAGGTAGTACAATAAATGCTATATAACTTTTCTATAAGAACTACCACGCCTCTAAAAACAGAGAGACAGACACGAATATTGGACATTAAATTAAACAAATTTTACGGATTCTATGGCGTTTAATTTAACTTATTTTTATACAACCAGTCTGAGAACATGTTTAAGATCGTCCTCGCCATTACATCAGATTTGATAGATCATTAATCCTCGCAAAAGAACACCGATTCCTACCAAGGATGATTCGCGAGGCTATTGAAATAAAAAAAACATCCTTATTTCAATAGAGAAGATGGATGGGTACCACCATCTGCTTGGGATCCTATAATTAATAAAATTAAATCCAAACCCAAGCATACCACTGCAAGACTTCAAGGTACTGTAAGCTCGTTCTGCGTAGAGCGGATATTCAAAAGCTGAAGGTAGCCGGGCTATCTATGACATCGGAACGTCAAACACCTCCGTCCCCCGTAACCATGGGTGCTATAAAGCTAGCTATGACATCGGGACGTCAAACACGTCCGTCCCCCCGTAACCATGGGTGCTATAAAGCACCCGAAACGCCGGGAATTAAAAATAAGTTAAATTAAACGCGATAAAATCCGTAAAATTAGTTTTATTTTATATCATTTTGATGTCAACAAAGTTTGCGAATAGGCCTGTAGATGTATGCTGTAGATTTTTCATCTTTCAAAACTACGTCTTCGCATTCTCTTGGCTACAAACTTACACTAGCAACTTGCATTCCTTTCGAATGATTCGCTGATCGGGCAGTTTCTACAATATAGCATATTTACGAGTCATGAAAGTGTAAATTACAGCTTTCAAGTTATTATTGTAGTTTTCTGGAAAATGCAAATGTGTGTGTGTGTGTGCGTGCGTGCGTGCGTGTGTGCGTGCGTGTGTGCGTGCGTGCGTGCGTGCGTGCGTGCGTGCGTGCGTGTGCGTGCGTGTGTGTGTGTGTGTGTGTGTGTGTGTGTGTGTGTGTGTGTGTGTGTGTGAATGTGTGAATGTGTGTCTTCTTTGAAGTGCCGGTGTGTTCGAAGCGCAATTAATAGATTAAACTCTGTAAGTACATACATTATTGATAAGAAAGAAATAAAAATAAATTGTTTAACCAACTTTATCTAAAATTTGTTCAGTTTCCTCGTATGTTAAGGTTTTTAACCACTCAATTATTACCTTTTTGCATACGTGTGATACCTCATGGTGGAACTTTAATTTTACGTTTATTTTATTATAAATGTAGACTGATTGAATTGCATACTGACGCCGTGCAAAAGCGGTAAATTATTTATTAAAGTTTTTAACTTAATATACATATTTCTTTTAGGTATTACAAGTCAGTGCATGACTACTATCACAGTTTAAATACCTAGACTCTCTTTAAACTGTTCTACTACTCCATCTGATGATGCACTTAGTGGTGATGTATCCAAAGATGGTAAAGCGCACCGACTTAGCTTAATAAAAGCCTATTCACTGTTGCCTAATTCTACTATCCACTTATAATATCGAATATAGTCGTCAGTTTTAACCACTCTATTATTTTAATATTAAAGCGTAATGAATTATATGGGGACTACATAACTTAGTGGCCACCATATCTGCTAGAAAACAAGCAGAGAATGGTTGTTTCCTAGCTTGAATCTGGGACGATATATCTATCGGTTTCCTTAGGCTTGTTATTCGTATACAAAAGACTTGACTGCGTCGTTGTTCTAGTGTTCATAAGAGCGACGAACGACATTTGATCAGACGGTCCCGCACTCGAAGCCTGGGTCGGGCCAAAAGCAGTAACTTGACTTTTTTTCAAGAAATTCTCAGTAGCAGCCCGAAGTCAGGAAGTTGGCGGTGTTTCAGCGTGTGCCTCGGAAAGCACGTAAAGCCGTTGGCTCTGTGCTTGATTTTTTCCGGTCGTGCCGGATTGTCGTCCCATCGGACTAATGAGTGAGGGAAAAGAGAGTACACCTCTGCTTGCGCACACACTCGTGCACTATAATCCTGTAATGCGCAGGTGGCTAGTATCCGTTGAGGCTGAAATTGGGGCTGTAGGACATTATTACTTTCTTTATTACAAAATATTAGCTAGTAGAAAAAGTTGTTGACAAATTATTTCGCTAAAAATATGTGGATGTTTTGGTATAATGAAATCTATTATTGTTCAGTCAGAACAAGTACATACAAGTTACAAGACGGGGCTGTTATTTTCCATGGCTAATTTAGTAATGTATGAACGTAAGAAGCTGCCGTGAAGCAGTGAGGGTGTCGGTCGTTAATGTTATATACATAAATATAGTCATCGCTTACACTATACTGCATTCCATGGGTCTTTTGCATAATTCTAATACGTATTTATAATTACTCATATAATAAAGCATTAGAGGAAGTGTTTTTTTAAACTTTAGGGATATTTTTTTTTAAAAATAAAACAGAAGTGACAAACGAACTTACAGTCAACCTGATGGTAAGTGGCTAGTGCAGTGGATACCTGCAGCCGACTTCAAAACAAGAAAGCTACAGATGCGTTGTCACTTGAGGACTAAGATAAAATACCTCATAGCCTCTAATTACACTGGCTCTCTATACCCTTCAGATCGGAACACTGCAGTCGAAGCACTGCTATTTCTGACAGAATTAGGTAAGAGAGCGGCAATAATAATTACGCCTCCGGGTGTACCGAAACTATCTTAGTGAACAGACTATACCTACCCAGGCGGACTCTTAGGCAGAAAAGGAGTCTTAGCACCCAGTAAAAGGAGTAGAAGCCAATCGTTGTAGTCAAGCACTGGCTTGTGATAAGTTTAAAAAAGTTTGGTCTGTTTGCCAGTCTGTTAATGCATACAGCACGCGAAAACTGCTTTCGATTGCCTTTGTTATTATAGCTAATAGTCTCATTTAAAAACATAGCCAAGTTTTGTTTCAATACGTTGAGTAAAACCAACGTCACAGCTTGAGGCCTCAGTACCACTTTGCTAACACTTTATAAATTAGAGTTTACGATTTTATGATTGTCGTGTTATTGCGAAGTATGTGGACATAACTTCAAGTGAAATAAATAACACGCGAGTGAAATAGGCTAAGGGGCACGAAGACATGATGTGTGCATCTATTTTGGTACTCCCTAATTTGAAGACTTCACGTCTATTTTAATAATGGTAGGTACCTAATGTTCACCTCGCCTATTATACGGCTGTTTATCTTGATTACTATACTAAAATTGTTGATTCGAATAAATCTTATAGCCGACTTCAGAAAAAGGGGAATCTCAATTACTGTTTGTTCTTTTTTTTGTGTGTATGTTACTCGATATAAACGTCAATTTGGACCGATTGTAATATTTTTTTTTATAAACAGATACTTCAGGTGTGTCCCATATAAATTTTGAGAAAAAATTTCAGCCCCCAGGATTATGGGATGAAGTTTATAATGTAACTATTTAGACGACATAAGAGCTTTTGCTTTTCTTCAGTCCACTGAAAAGGGTCAAAACATTAAACTTTTAATAAAAGTAAAAGCCGACCTCTAACACTATTGTGCCTTTTTTTAGTTTAGTTAATTATTAGTTCCTTGAAGTCGGTTTTTACTTTTTATTAAAAGTCTAATATTTGTGAGAAATATAATATTATAGTAAGTTTAATATGTCTGTTAGCTAGTTTATTTATCTGTAGAATTTTAAATGAATGGTTTTCTTTCGGGCAATTTTGAACGATTAGAAAAACTTTTGGAGGTGGTAATAATGGCTATGTAACTCGAGACTTTATTTTAGTGAGAATGGCATACGAGAGTCGAGTGAACTGGTAGCGGTTACTATAGTCCATAAACGTCTCAATGAAGAATCGCTATAAACATGTATTTTTACCGCTAAAGCCTAAGATAGAATACGTCGTTACCCTTCTCCAGATTTCTAAAAACGCGAAGGAGTTTTGCAATATGGACGCAAATATACTGCTGTTTTTAGTAAAAAATATTAAGATGACTTACTGCTCAATTTAAGAATAAGAATAACACTTTCGTTCGTTACACAATAGATTTCACAATATATGAGCCGTTATGTTGTTGTTCTCGTAAGTTCGTGTCAATAAACACAACTTGATTTTCCTTAACTTTCTGTTCCACTTTATAGTGTTTGCCGATGTGTTTTTGTGGTCTTAATTAAACTAGACTAGTATACTATGCCTAACATATATTGCTTATCCGCCCTTTAAATCCATAGCTCCACTGCTTGTTTGTTTGTTTGAGACACGTTTGTCGAGCATAGAGTGGATACTTCCCGGTCGATATTTGGATGGGAGGGACCACGCTCTCACATAATACCAGCGTAAAATAGCACCTAAATGCTGTTGTGTTATGGTGAGTAAAGAAAACCGGAGATCCTTTTTAATGCAAACAAGGTATTCTATCTAAGTCCTCAGCACGGCTAGCATGGGCTGGGGACAAAAAATTTGTCCCCCGATTATATCTACTAACAAGAGATAAAATTATCTTGTCCTTATGCCAAAGCACGGCAACGGGGAGAAGTATATCCCCGTTTAACATAACGAGTAGACATATTATATCCCCCGACCGTAGCATGGAGCCAAATGAAAGATAACAAATTGTGCTTTTTTGACATTTGAAAGGGACAACTTTATCCTAGTGCATTGGACGTGGGTTTAAGTTTATATTCATACAAAAAATCTATCTAAGTCTAAGTCTATCTCCCATTTTATCTACTGTAGATACTATATCCACCGGTGTGCCCATGCTCGAAGGGTGGATAAAACTAAGCGAGGGGATAAACATTTTCTCCTTTCCCTGGAAATAAAATTGTCTCCTGCCCATGCAAGCCCTGAAGGAGTGACAACGCATTCTGCATTTTGATTCTTAATCGAGGATAGACGTAAATGTCTACGGGCCACAGCATCCACTTCCATCAAGTGGATTGTGTGCTCGTTTGTTACCATTTTTCTTTAAAAAAAACTTATATATACAAAAAAACAAATACAGCAATAATTTCAGTCGATAAAAATCAAAGTAAACAAATCGCCTCCAAGTGAACAAGACAATATCACTAAAGCCTTTTTGTGCGACTGCGTCCAAATAATGAACGCAAGTCTAGTGCACTGTTATTTCCTCTTAGTGCTTTGAACAGAGTTTTATATTGATACTAAAATGGCGCAGATCGAACGTGCTACGTAACAATGAACATTTCATTCCAGTGGAGTCAAACAATTGCGTTCGTATCGAATCGCTTCAGTTTAGGGTTTTAACCGATTTTAGAGATTTAAACGATTCACTGTATAGCACGATCCTTTCTCATCTTGACATAATAATAAAATTCGACGAACAATAAACAGAGTAATGAAAGTCATTTTATCGAGTGTGGGTTGGTGAAGAACATTACACGTGCTGTATTTTTTTAATATTAGATACGAGTGCAATTTTTCTTGATTTTTTAAATTGCAATTTACAATTACAGTGATGTTGACGTCGAGGTTCAATGTTTGTTTACTTACGCCAGGTTCTTGAATGATCGCGTGTTCCGCACGAAAACCACACAAGGAACAACATTCAAAAGTGATAACTACCATTTGATCACAATATGTACGTACTAATCATTTCTTATATTTCCGCGAATACTACACAAATAATTTGTTTTGGAATCGTCGGTAATTTTAAATAATTTTTTTTTTAATTAAATATATATTATATAATTTTAAATAAATCCGAGTAATGCAGTAAAAATTAGTTTTATTCAGTACTATTGCTTAATTTTGTAACAAACAGTAGTTACTACTGACGTCAGTTAAAATTAAATTTCAGTTTATCGCAGTTTTTATGACAAATCGTAAACTGCAAAACTATGCTAGTATGTTAAATTAAAATACCATTATGTAAATTGTTTTGATTTTACTTATACTACAAATTTTTTACGAAATCTTTATCAAAATGTACAAAAGCGTTAAAACATATTCATTATGTTTCGCGTCTAAACGAGGTATCGTCAGGAGAAATAGACTGCGGTAGCTTACCGCAGAGAATTGCTTCGTTTAGGGGCGAAACACATGACGTATTATCGACTCGACATGATGTTTCCTAACGTATGCAATTATGGGAGGGAGTAAGGTACCCTTCAAAGCTTCAAACTAAACGGAACAAAATAAAACAGGGCTTAACAAATTTTTTATACCTTTAATATAATAATTACACTTAAAAAAAGTAAAAAACAGACTTCAATAAACTAAAAAAAGTAAAAGAATTTCCACATATTTTAATAGCTTGTGCCTTTAATACTTCGGTACACGGTCTTGACTTTTGACTGCCTCGTTGGGCTAGTGGTCGTAAGCGTAAGTTTAAAATTTGACCTTTTTAATCGGGCTGAGCATTATCACAATCTCAAGGTACAGACGGCTCCGTGGCGCAGTGGCTCAGCATTGAGTTGCGGCGCAGCAGGCCGCGGGTTGGAATCCCGCACGGAACAAGTATTTGTATGTCCTTCAAATAATTGTTGCGGGTCTGAATGATTGTTCTTGTGCAATTTATGTTTGTAAACTGCACAATACAGAGAAAACCCTAGTGTAGTGGGTATTGTTTTTTTTTAAAGATTCTCTTGTAAATAGTTACAATAAAAATTCCACCCTCAATATTTCTACTCTCAAGGGTAGAATTGTTTCTTTAAATTTAAATTTATTTAACTTTTACGTTTTACTTAAAATCAATTTACAATTGGCGAAGAAATCGCGTTAAATACATCAAGAAAAAAATAGAAATTCGAAAAAAGTCGATTTGAGAACAGCTACTGAATTGGCCATTAAGTAACGCCTGATTTTCAACTTGTTAATTATACAAGTCGTATAATATTCTAAAATTATGTAATACTAATATCGCATATGGCCCCTAACTCCGTCAAGATGCGGGTCGTACGAAGGAGCGCACGTGTCGCAGACAAGGAATGCAATCGGATAGATTTAATTGAGGATCGCGCGTGCCCGGCGACGGCAAAGCCCTGCTATGCGCGACATGTGTTCGCCGTATGCATTTTTATGGCTTATTTTTAGGAACAGGGAATAGTCTATTTCTATTGCATTACAATGGAGTTAAACTGTTTTGCGAAAATCATTACAAAAAAGGAAAAATATTTTCAAAAATTGTGTAACTGGACATGCGCCGCCGCCGATAGTCGACTGTCTTTGCCAATAAACGATACCGATATTCATATATAATAACAGCGATACCGATAGTAAATTTAAAAGAAGGTAAAAATGAAACACAAATTAAGTTGGGTAACCAACAGAAAATTATGGTTGCTATCATCATGTTGCAAATATCATGTAACAAGTATTTTTCTTTAAAATACGATATTTTTAAATTTGCGACGAAAGGCGATTTCGCAAGTCGGTTTGTATGAGACCTGCGGTGGAAAAATAGTCTCTCGGATGCGACAACGCACTTGAAAACTAAACGACCGCGCGCTATATCACTTTTGTGAAATGTTAAATTTGCAACATATCGTTATATCAGCAAATAAATATCACCCATGCTGATATATCGGCAAATCCAAAATATCGCCGACATATCGGTATTGGATACAACCCTTATTATCACCATCACCGTTATCTACTGTATGAAGCTAAAAGTTAAAACCTGAATAACTTGCTGTTCAAGAACATAACTCTATTTTTATTTTATTTATCTTTATGCGAGTAGAAATCGCTATCGTAGATCGATCACCTCGAAACTGTGATGCTGCAACCTTTTATATCTACTTCCATTTCAAGCAAACTTTCACACACATTTTGCATGCGGATCCTAACAAATATTTTTTGTTTATATTTATCGTCATCGTGTCCTTAAGCGCGTTTTGAAACGCTAAAAATGGCTTGGTGACATTGTATAATTGAGGGCACTTCATCCAACACGAGGCAGATTTCACCGCTGGTTTACATGTCGCTCCGACCTGACACCTTTGCCCTCGTTTTCACTCGCTTTGTTTAAAAACAACAATTAGACAAAAAAACTGTTTTTCTTTTTACACAAGTGGCATTGAAAATTTGTTCTGTAATTTACGTTGACACCTGTTGTTTTTTAGCCATTCCATTTTTATGATTTTGTTCGTATTGACTTTGATATTAATAGATATTTTAACATAAACCAACTTCTTCCTCGAATGGGAAGATTTATGTAATTAAATTTTAATTAATTAAGGAAATAAAACTGCATCGTATAGGTATTAAAATATTTTTACATCTAATAATTACTCGCCTTGTGATGGCGACATAAAAAATCTATCGCGCGATTTCATACCGTGTGGATGGTTGTTAGAGGCGACTGTGAAAAATGTCGGAAACATCTTAAGACTTCAACAGCCCCGTTTATGGCAGACATGAAATATCCTGTGACCTGGAGCTGCTTCCAAAGTGTGAGACGTTAGCCAATCCGCCTGGAAGGCGTGGTGATTACGGCAAGTCCACACACTGCTAGAGTCAGTGGAATAAATTACTCTGTAGTGGTAGAAGAGACGAATATGGGGAAGGCCAGAAGTCTCATGGCCTCCGATAAACGGAGATGTACCATCTCGTCAGTTGTAAAATACATTCCTTGACCAGCGACAATAAATAGCGTCAAAGGTACCAGACATTTCGTGCCGTGGTCGCCAAAAAACTAACTAATAAATAACTAACTAACTTAAGCTTGGCGATTCTTCCTACAATAGGAGAGACAATGGGAGGAGGACCCTAGAAGAGTCTTCTGCCTACAAAATATCGACACTATCAACAGAGTGGTGGCAGTGTGAGTAACTTTAATGTAACTGTTCTATTGTATATAATCCATATATAGACCATGCATCTTATATGGAGAGATAATACAGGTACCTATATGGAGGCGAGAAGCATCAGAAATGCGAGGGATCTGCATTCACTAACTCGAAAAGACGCCACGCTGTATCATTGCATTTATATTATTACCCTTTATGATACATATTTAAATTTTATTTTATACTGTTCGTGACACCGCTATTGCTTGAAGGCATGGCACGTTTAAATTTACAATTGAAATTACCTATTTTTCTTATCGATGATCCGGATCTCGGCAAGTTTTTATAATGAGCATTGTCAAGACATGTCGGTGTGGTGTGCTGCGATGTTATTCCAAACAATTTCTTGCACAGACAGTTAGACAACTTTTAAGTGGCGAAACGATCCTCTGCAACTTTACCTGTTCGTGTCCCTAAAGTAAATATTGTTTCAGTCGTGATTTACACGTAAAAAATTTTGAAACATCTATATATATATATAATTATATAAATAATTTTTTTACAAAAATCTAGATGGTAATTATTTTCTTGAAATTTGCTGTAGTGCCTGTATTTCAAAATTTATTGACTAGTTTCCACATATAACACCATGAAGCCACCGTTATATTTTATGACCAATGAATGACTTCCAGTTTGGTTGCATATCGAATGTTGATTTTCATTTATCACATAGTGAACGTTCACTTTTATCACAAAATGTAACTGAAAAATTCGTGATCAGAAATTTAGCTGTAGCACATTAAATTACCTGTTCCCCAGGGTAATGTTAGCTGCTAATAAATCTCCACACAACAGCTCCACAGTGACTTACTGTTACTTACAAACGGAAGCTATCGGTGGGTTTCCCGTAGCGTAACTCGACGAACAGTCAACCGCCGACAGTCATTACTCTTCGTGAGAAATCGCCACCGCAAACCTCCGGGCTATTCCAGCGTGCAACTTACTTTTATTTTAAACAGGACCTAACAACCGCTTTGACTGCACGGAATTCTCGAACTTAAATCTAAGTGTGAAATGATGTGTGACCCTTTTCACCTTTATTTTTATATAGCATTTCCAAAAACTTTTGCGTCACTTTTAGTTCTTCTGCGGTTCGTAAATTTGAAGGCATTTCTTGATTGCTCATGCTAAATCCGCATGTACTACGAGTTATAAGCTAGGGGATATAAACTTTCGACTTTTGTGAAATTTAATATATTATATTTTTAATTGAAAAATTTACTATGCACTAATAATATTTAAATTTAGTATTTTATAGAAATACTTAAGATAAAAGGTTAAAGTAATAGGATATAACGTCTGGTCTTCTCATCTTTTTGACAGGGTTATTTAGCAGTAGAATCCATGACGTTGTTACGGGTTGGCGGATTTTACATGTCCAGAGTACATACGCTAATTCTAATCTTGCAATGTGGTTCCATTTTTATATTTGTTCTAGTCCCGCAGCTTCCAAAATAAATTATTATACACTAATAAAATATTTTATTTGCGGAGTTATATACATTTTTATGGCGCTATGCGTACTTTTTAGGGTTCCGTAGTTACACAACAAGGAACCCTTATAGTTTCGCCATGTCCGTCCGTCCGTCCGCGGTTTTGCTCAGAGACCCTTGGTGCTATAAATCTGTAATTTGGCATATTTATAGATATTAATCACGCCTAGACAACAGTGAAATAAAATCTTAAAAAACATTTTTATTTTGGGTACTTCCCATACAAGTAAATTGAGGATGATTTTTTTTACCCGTCTATTTTTATTTTAACGTGGTAGAGCCATGCTGCAGCTATATTAATAGTATAGTTGTAGCACGAATGGGTCGGCTCGACCGGGAAGGACCACGCTCTCACAGAATACCAGCGTAAAATAGCAGCTGCTGTGTTTCGTATGGTGAGTGTAGAGAACCGGTGACCCTTTTACTGGAAAAGAGGCATTCTATCTTAGTCCTCACGGCTGACAACGCATCTACATTTAAATTCGGAAACGAAGATAGATGTAGATGTCTATGGGCCACAGCAACCACTTACCATCAGGTGGACTGTATGCTCGTTTGTCACCCTTATACTATAAAAAAAAAAATTACATCATGTGGGATATCGTTGGATAGGTCTTTCAAAAACACTGGGAGTGTGGAACAACATCTTTTCGATTCAGGGGTCCGTTTGCGAAATATTTAGCTTTAAATTGGTATTTTTCATTACAGTCACGTGTCCCCCCCTCTACCAACTAAACCGCTGTTTGTGGAAATGTGAAAAGTATATGCAATAGTAGTATATATAATGAAGTTAAAATTAAAAGGAAAACTATCACAGCTAAGTAGAATTAAGAAGTTAACGAGTAATAGTCGCCCAACTTATAAAATGCACTTGGATTAGTAAAATTTCGTTACAAGACCTAAAACTAGCTGCATTATAACTTTGTAATGTTATTGTAAACTATTAAAAATAAACATTTTATGAAGAAAACGACTTATATGCATTACTACTATTAGCTTTACTTTTTCAATTGCGAGATAGATAGGGTATTATTTTCAAAATAGAAAAGTTTTTTTAATCTTTTTTGAATACCACTTCCTATAAGTCTGATTTGAAAATAAGTCCTTCAGTTACAATCTTTCTATTTGGCCCCATTTTTAGCCGTTATAGCGGTCAAACCGCGAACTTACTTATTATGCTCATTTTCAAGAATGCACACGTATTGTGACGGGCAACTACGGAACCCTACCTCTACATTGTGCGTGACCCGACAAGCACTTGGCCAGTTTTTAATCGTCATTTGACCTCATCTCGCTTTGTTCTATGATTTTGATTGAACGAATGTTTTATTACAGTATTTTTACAGAAAATAATTGTTTTATCGATATATAATAAAATATATTTAATACTTTTTATGGTATATGTGTATATGTAAAGAGAACTATACTAAAATATACGACTTAAACTATCAAAATAGCTAAATATGTAACCTATTTTATTTTTATTATGTACTAGCGATCCGTCCCTAACTTCAGACAGGTGATTTCTGGATTTCGACAACAGCGCCACCTACCGATTTCAATTGTGAATCTATAAATCCATCCAGGGACTCAAACACACAACAAATTTATCAAAATCGGTTCAGCCGTTCTCAAGTGATGATCTTTCGTACATGCGGCAATTTACTTTTATTTGTATAGATATTTCAATCGGTTCAGGTTTTTAGATGACATGTCTTTTCTCGTCGAGAGCGGTCGTAGTCGTTATTTAAAGTTATCAGATGTTGATGCAGTCTCTTATGATGCCTTACCATCTCTCGCTATGTCGTTGTTAAATTCATGCTTCTAAATGAGGAGCTACACATAGGATGTTTATTCTGGTCAGTCGGAGGCATTGGTGGTCTTTTGCGAGCCCTCAGGATCATGTAGGTACCACATATTTCTATAGCGTACGTGTCGGAATATGTCCGATGAACTTATGAGTTTGCTAATCGATAAATAAAGACTGCTTATACATAGACTATTGTAAACATACTGACTCATTATTAAACCGACGCTTATCTTCAACTCGTTTGAATAAAGATAACGTGTGTTTTGATTGGGTGCTGTCAGCTAAATAGTCGGTTTTCTAACCCGGAAAATATATGTTAAAACCATAGACTTAGAATATACTGTACGCCAGTAAATTCGAAGTCTATGGTTAAAACACAGTTAGCTTTAGAGTTTATCCCTCAGAGTTTTTATTATAATTCGAAATTTTTAAATATTACAAAAAAAAATTAAAATGACACTAAATTGAATAACACAAAATTAGCTGATGTCTTGCAACCTAAACAGTATTATTTTGGACCCAAAATGGTATCACATATGGGATATGTATAGCTCTTCCATATTCTGTTGGAGATAACGACATTCTCTCAAAGGACTATTCTCTAATTCATGAAGGGATTCGACAGCTTATTTCATTAAATGTTTTAGTCATTCCCCTATTAGTCTATATTAAATTTACAATAACTGCGGTTTTCAACCTGTCTGCCCAGCGTGGTAACATTGGCAAATACCCCCCTATGAGGCAATTTACTGAGGAAGCCTTTGTTAAACAGTGGACTTTTGGTAGGGTATAATTATTAAATAAAAACCTACTTAAACAAGATATACAGGAATGCATGCATACTTAAAATGTAGGTATACTATAATTAAAATACGTAATGTACAGAAGCATATTTATATGTTTACGATAACCGTTGAACGCGAATCAACCTCGTTAAATTGATAAATAAAATTATAATACAGGAATCTAGCAAAGATTTTACGTGTACAATATCTATTTCTATATTATCTTCCCAATTACAAGAAATTCTCCCTAATGACTGAATTCCTTTGCGTTACAGCAAATTATGAAAATATCGGCAACAATGTAACACTAATCACTAATGACTGGCGTAAATATTTTATGAAAGTCGTCAAAATTTATACATTTAAACGAATCGTCGGAAATTTTTAAGAAAATACCTTTTTATTTTTAAACAACCTACATTTAGTCAAATGCCATCTGTCAACTTATTATACTTTATGTTTGAAATTGTATAATCCTCTCAAAGCTTAACAATCAAAGTAGCGGTCGTAATCAGAGATATCCTATCAGTCAGCTGACAGTTTTGGTTATCTCATCAAATTGCATGACTCATAACTCACGATTTACGCTATCACTTGAATAAGAAGTCATTTTAAGCCGACTTCAAAAAGAAAGGGGTTCTCAATTCTACTGTGTTTTTTTGTATTTATGATTCGAGATAATTATCGTTGGATACCTGAAAACGTTTTGAGTGTACGCTGTCATGTAACCATACACAGTATTAAATTTATTATGCATTTTCTCCTACTACGGATGTACTTTCTTGTAAGTTGATATAATATACATCACCTTACACATCCAATAATAGGAAAATATTAATTAATCAAAAATAAGGTTTAGTCTACATCGTCAGTGGTGAAACAAATTTTATTTTTTAAATTTAATATGTAATACTCTAGGTGTGGTCTCATATAAATTTGGAGAAAAATTTCTACTCCTAAGGGTGGAAAAATAGGTGATGAAATTTGTCAGCGCCATTTTAGTTGTTACCTGGATTTTGTCATATTCCTTAGGCCACTTAAAAGGGTCAAAAGTTAACTTTTAATAAAAGTAAAAGCTTCTAAAGTGGCTAGTGTTCGGGTATACAAAGTGCTTATTAGCACACTTTGTATACCCGAACACAACTGTGAATGTATTGTTGTTTAGTTTAATAGTTGAGCAATAGTTAAATTTAGCGAAAATAAGTTAAGGTATCCTACCTTGAAAATGAATCGTAGTTTTGGGGGCGTTGCTTAGCCCTTCGTCGGTCAAAATGAAAGTGATGCAAATACTTCATGTACGCGAATTATGAGATAGCTATACCGAGCACGCGCTCGGAAATAAACTACGTAAGTGCCAAAAACATTTTTATTTTTTTAACGAAACTTGTTTATGGATTAAAATAACCGGCGAAGTGCGAGTCGGACTCGCGCATGAAGGGTTCAGTACCATCGTAATACACGTTTCTAGTAGGGTAGCCCCTTTTAATTTTTAATTTATCTTAATTTTTATTATTTGTGAAATACACATTCTGTAAAAATTTCAACTGTCTACCTACTACGGATCATGAGATACAGCCCGCTGTCAGATGGATCAGACAGACGGACGGACGGACGGACAGCAGAGACTTAGTAATAGGGTCCCGTTGGATACCCTTTGGGTACGGAACCCTAAAAACGATTATGTGAATTAAGATATGATTATTTACTATGCTTTAAAAATATTTCCATGAACTTATTCGTAAAAATATTGTGGTGGCACGGAGAAATGTAACTAATTAGAGCCTACTTTACATTTTTTTTCTATCGAGAAAATTACATGTTATCGTGTTTCCCTTTTATGCAATTCAAGATTATATAGTCAAAAATCATATACCAAAAATCTAATTCGTAATCTAAAAAACTAAAAGAAATATGTGAAATAGAAAAAGCACCAAATTTTCCTAACCGCAACCAGACGGACTCTTAGGCAGAAAAGGAGCTCTACCGTTTTCGTACCACGTCAATGAACTCTCGGCGACTTTAGAATCTAGCACTTTTACGTCTGAATCTAAAACTGAAATATGTATGTCTGCTTCTCTTTGTTAATTGTGTACTTAATAAATATGAGCTAGATATAAGTATGTACTCGCATGTATCATAGATTATTATAAAAAAACATTGCATGCAATTATCACATCAACTGTGTTTTATAAAACAGTTGAAAAAATTGTAGGCACGTTTTACTTTTCAGTGTTCCGTGCCTAAATAAGCACAAACATTTATGAAAAATCACCTCGATTTCTGTCTGCCACAGAAGTTTTTTTAAGGACTACTTCACGAAAATGATTTTAATTTGGCGTAGTTATAAAATACAGATACTTAAATACAAACGCGAGGTTCAAAACTTTGGAGTTGGTAAATGAGAAGCTTTTGTCTTTAGATCGTCGTGCGGCGCCTCATTTAATAGCTCTTTGAAGCATAATTTCATTAAGTATTTTAATTCAACATTTTTTTACGAAAAAGACTTCAATAATTGCCTACTTCCACAGAACAAAAGTAATAAAAAAAATGATAAGGATCTGATAGTAAGGAACACTAATTATGCAAGTATAGATTGCACTTGGGCGATTTCTTACATTGTCCATTATATAACATATGCGTTGAGTCACATGTTAATTTTATTCATTATGTCCTCGATTATTTTAAATCAACTGCTTTTTTCTTGTTACAGTACTGGATCAAGGCGACGGCAGGCCGGTGAAACTGAATACAGCTGATCAAACTCAGACAAAACAAACGGCCGTGCAATTCATTGCCGAAGATGAAGAGGTAATTTGAATGAAATCAGCAATATATTATATCTTATTGCTTATATAAACAAAGGTTATATTTTTATAGTGAATTCTTGTTTTTTTGTAGAATAAGGGTGACAAACAAACAGCACACAGTCCAACTGATGGTAAGTGAATGCTGTGGCTCATTAACATCTACATCTATCCTCAGTTAAGAATAATAAATGCAAATATGTTGTCAGTGTTGGAATGCCTCGTTTCCAGTAAAAAAGTATTCCGGATCTCTGAACAGAGCAGCATAAAGTTGCTATTAGGCTGGTATTCTGTGAGAGCGTGATCCTTCCCTGAACGAGCCAACTCATTTGTGATACAACCTTAATATAACTGCAGATGGCTCTACCACGTATGAAAAACATTTTTGGAACATTCATAAAACTTTGTGTTATGTAGGAGCCACTAGTAGGCTTATTAGGATTTACCTATTCAATCCATATTATTTATTTCCGACCCTAACATCTCTCTTCTATTTTTATTTTTGTTCACACGTGCTGCGTCTGATATAGCAACCATCAATAAGCAGTTGAATAAATATCCCTTCGATCCATGTCGATGCCTCAACATCTGTCTTATCTCTTCTATTTGTCATTTTGAGATATTTTACTAATAAATGTTGGACGTATATGCACTGTAAATAACGATGCCAGATTATTCGTTTCATTTATTACTTTATCACTATTGTTATTGTCTCATGATTCAAATCTGATGTTTGCTAACATCAGAGTTTTAGATTGTAATGGATTTAATAAACTGTTTGTTCTCGTTAGAAAAACGTCTTTTGTATAAAATTATGAATACAAAATTCATTTTTAAATTAAAACTTTTCCGTAACAGATATTGGATTTTTGAATAATCTTACATTCATCGATTTTAACAGACTTTTACATTTTAAAACACATCTTAATTCAAAGTTGATTCGATCGAATCTCCAGTCTGCCGCTAAGTTTCTAATGGCCCGCCTGTGAATGACTTACAAACTAGTCCTATTTTCATCTAAAATTAAACTGCGTCTATAAAGGCGATTCAATGACCCGCCTCAATTGAATAAGTTTCTAGAGCATTTCATAATGTTGTTTTTTTATATTAAATTTATAAGCACTTAGAATAAATATCTTTATTTGTTTTGTCTCGTTTTCGCCTTCGAGTTTCTCCCAACACGAACCTCATTTTGAAACGAAAAAAAAATTGTTTCACTAAATTTTAACATTGAATACAGGCGACATTTCGTTTATTTTCAAAATGCTTTTGACATTTCTTAAATAACTTTTTAATGCGACATCTAGAGAAAATAAATTGGTTAAAATTAGCGTGCGAAAATGAAATTATATGTATTCCCTAGTTTGTAGAGCGAACTTGCATTGTTATGCACGGCAATGTAGAAGTCTATACCAACAATCGCGTGCACAATCACTGCCAACCTTAACAATCAACACAACTATCCTCTGCACTTGGAAACACCACCGTGTTCCACTTGTACTTCTTCAATAGCCCGTAAATATACTCTGCTGAATGGGCATCTCCCGTTGCGTGGAGGATATGCCTTTATCGTCACGCTTGGCAGGCGAATTGACGATTGAAGTACCGGACGTCTCGCATCTTTGTCGCTGCTCCCCGTCACCGGTCTGGTAGTTTTGTGGCTGGCCAAAACCATTTTGGTTATATCGCATATATCGGAAGCCATAAGATCTTTCTGGCATTTTCCGTAGTCGTCTATTACGACATCCGCAGAATGAAATAGGGTGATAAACTGTTACGGCGTCATCACACGTTTTTTTCTTATTTGAACCTAATTGATCATAATATATAAGGCAAGGGATAGCTTTTGTTGTTGGCGATGAGTTTGTCTTAATTAAAAGTAAATAATAACGTTTGGAGAAAGCTGAGTAGTACCTGAGAACAGTACAATATTATTCTAATAATGAACAGTTTAACAAGTTTATTATCAAAAAAGAACCTGGCTGCAGAGATCTATTAATTATTAAAAAGGTTTTTCTAAATTAGGGGTAAAGAATTATACCACTCCTTGAAAATTGTGGAAGGTCATATCCAGCAGTGAACAGTTACGGTCGCGAGAAGCAGAATACAACCTTACAATATTGTTTTAATAATAATGTACAGCGATTTTTAAAAGACTGCGGTATGCAGTGTATTATATTTGGTCCTTAAATATGAAATTAGCGTTTTGTACAGGAGGAATATAAAGTCAATTGTTTTTTTGTAAAATATATTTAATTAATCAAAGTATGCACCGTTGTTATCTATGCAATTTTGCCATCTCATAGGTAGTTCATTGATCCCTTTACTAAACAAACCATGGGGGCGAGAATCAATAAACTCTTTGAAGGCGGTTTGGACTGCCGCATCGGAGTTGAATTTTTTACCTTGTAAGAAGTTGTCCAAATTCCGGAAAAAATGGTAATCTGTTGGAGCAAGGTCCGGGGAGTACGGTGGATGTCGCAGACATTCCAATTGTAGCTCATCTAACTTAGTGGTTGTTCGTTGTGCAGTGTGTGGTCTTGCGTTGTCGTGAAGCAGCAGTGGCCTAGAGCGATTGACCAATCTCGGTTGTTTAGCAGCTAGTTCTTCCTTCATGGTTTGCAGTTGCTGACAATAGATATCTGCCGTAATCGTTTGGCCAGATTTTAAAGCTGTAGTGAACGACACCGGCGCTAGTCCACAAACACTCTGGTAACCTTTTCTGAGTTAATTTTCGTTTAGGGCAGGATTTGGCTGGGTCTCCAGGGTTCAGCCATTGCGACGAGCGCTTCCGATTATCGTACAGTATCCACTTTTCATCGCAAGTAATGATTCGATTTAAAATCCCTTCATTATTGTGTCGGTTGAGCAAAGTAACACAGCAGTCGACGCGTGTTTGCAAGTTCGATTCCCTCAATTCATGAGGTACCCATCGTTCAAGTTTTTTTACTTTCCCGATTTGCTTCAAGTGGATTAATACAGTTTTATCACTTACCCCGAAGCCTGCAGCTATCTCTGAAGTGCTTTGTGACGGATCCGCTTCCACAATAGCCTTTAATTCTTCATTTTCCACTTTGGTCTCCGGCCGTCCACGGGGTTGGTTCTGAAGGTAGAAATTTCCAGAACGAAAACGTTGAAACCAAAAACGTACCGTGCTTTGTTTTGCGACACCAGCGCCGTACACATCATTAATCCTTCGAGCTGTTTCTGCAGCACTGGTGTCACGGTAGAACTCGTACTCGTAAATATACCGATATTTCATGTTTTCCATTGTGCGGTAATAAGCGACGCCAAAGAAAAAAATAATGAGGAAAAAACAAATGAATGACTGTTTTCAAAACTCAAATGTACCAGCTAAATGAATTTATAAATTTGAATTTGGAATTCTTAGCCAAAGAGGAGATATTTCAGATCAAAGTGGTCAGTACGACAAAACGCTAATTTCATATGTAAGGACCTAATATTAATTGATTTAAATGACACATTCGTAGGAAAATGCTTTATCGTTTTTGCTAACGTCGTATAGGTATTGTTACAATAAACTATAATCAGTACTATAGTAGTATGTAGGGAAGGCGAATCTAACGTCAATCCGCAATTTAAATTCCTTAAAACCATTTAGAAGGTCTTCACAGGGGGTGATAGCTCATAACGGAACACAACATATTGTACCTACATCATAGACCATAACCCCCGAAATCATAACGCGACTGCCCTCAGACAGAGCGGAAAACCTGATTCATATCATTTTACGTGATCTCGGATTGCTTCGTAATCGCACAAGTGCTGTTGTAAAGCAGTTTGGTCTCTTCATTACTGCCAATGACAATATTACGCTCTCTGCTTCGTTTGTAAACTGGCTCGATCTAGTCTGTATTTTTGTAAATAAAATTCTTTTTTGTAAAAACATTTTTGTTCTTGTCACAAGCTCAGACTGCGTTTTCTCAATATTGTGAACATTAATGAACTCATCCTCTCGGAGAAAAGTTGTACTTATTCAGCTCAAAATTGTTTCATACAGTTTAATAGCCAACTTTTCTCTTTTCTTTATAAATTTCAAATGAACGTAAAAGTTTCGTCAGCGGTATAATCTTCTTCAGCAGCCCGAAAGAAGTCCACTTTTGGACACGTGCACGTTCTCCCACTGTAGGAAATATTTTTGAAAAGATACATCAATGAACTCTTTTAGAGTTCGTTGGGATCATGGAACATTTTCTGAAATCTAACATTCCAAATCTAGCTTAATTTTTACTTACGTATTGGACAATCTCTTGATTCTATTAATGTAATAGTAATAACCAACTAACATACTACAAGTAGATCAATGGTATTGACTATTGGCATTATTCTATTTAATAGTTACATTAAATTACACGTTAAGTCTATATTATATCTATTACTTTATATAGTTTGACTGTGCTTAGTCTGAAGGAAAGCAGCGTGAGCATAGCTACATGTTTGTGTAATCAAAACTATTTCTAGGCCATGATTTGAAATCATCCAACACGCAATTAGGGTAACACTGCTAAAAGCTCTCTAATAAACACTGTGCTCAGCGGTGTTTACTTTAAAATAACAATTATGCTGACACTAAGGTGCGTTAGTAATACTTCACTAAGTACTTTACCCGTGTTTGAATTGGTTTACGTGATCTCGTCCATAGTCACGTCCAACGCCTCACGTTTAGAATTAGCATCACTTTCTACCTCCGCGTTCCGTATGCATGCAAAGTGTGCGATTGCGAAACCTTGCATAATCATCATGCGCTTTTGGTTTTCCTTTTTGCGTTAGGTCGTTGATTTATTGGGGTTGTCGCGACACTGTAACTAATGCGTTGATAATTCAAGCGATCGTCCAAGTTGAGCAACGTTTGTTTCATCTACTCGAAAAGCAGTCAACGTCCCCGCTAACCGTAATTAACCGGATGCCCACCAATGATTATTTTCGAGTATGTTTCGTTACGGTAGATTCTTTATACAACCGAAGTAGCTAGGTTTTATTCACCCGACAAGAATTACTTGGAAACGGCTTCAAGTTGGAATTTATTCGGTCGGTATAAACTTAAAATATTTTATATTAGTGGCTCTACCACGTAAAGTTTACCCATACTCACAAGTACACTGTGTGTTGGTGATTGCAAAGTATATACCTTCACTCATAATCACAATCTACTACAGCATATCATCCTTTGGGTAATAATAAGAATGTCTTAGCAGTAATAAATAAAAGTTACATGACAGCGTAACAGAATCAATCACGTCATTTCGTTTCGTAGGTCTCTTCGGCGACATCGGTGCTAATAGTAAGTGGAAGGAAAGGAAGATCTAATGATCTCCGCTAGATGGCGTTTTAACCATCCTATATCCCAGATATAAAATACACAGATCAGAAACTGGTGTTGCAACCGCCAATCCGCCTCTAGCAGGCGTGACTACGGTTAATTCTTGCAGCTATAGTAGAGGCTCTAGTCCAGTAGTGAACTGTTTTATAAAAAGAAGCAGAATCAAATCTTAAATGAAACACGACTTATGAAATTAATGAGAAGAGCGTTGCAATAGTAAGATAGCGTAGATTTAGATATAGATGTGTATAAAATATCTAACATAGAATTGAGATATTTGATCTGACAAATTCTAAATACTAAATTCAGTGCAATCGAAGCGAATCTTTAGTAAACGAAAGTAAGTAAATAAAAATTATAATTTCTTTTAAATGAAACTTTTTTTTAGGGATTTTATCGCGTATATTTATTTATTAACTTATTTTATATTCCCTACGTTTATTTTACCGCACCCATGGTCACGGGGAACTGAGGTGTTCGACGTCCCAATGTCATAGTTAACTACGGCTACCTTCAACTTAAAGTTTTAAAATTCGGGTAAAAATAAAGACATTTTATTCAAAAATATTTTTTTTGCTAATTGCGATGTCCTGCATCCTCGGTTCAAGCAAAATAACCCTTTTACAATTTTTATTTCACGCATTCTATATAATGCTTTCGATGTCTAAAATAAACGATAAACTGTGTAGCAGAATACACTTCTAAATAAATAAACAAAACAAGTGATTCATTAGTTGTCTACTAATGTCTCCCTTTTTGTTTTCTTCGTATTCTTCGTTTAATTAACGATAGAGCTGTGTAAAGAGGTTTAGAAATTCTGTTATAACTATTATTTAATGATATTATATGTTATTTTTAGAAGAACTAACAACCTAGCGTCCTTATAAAAAAAATTGTTCACATTTTTTTAACAAGTTTTTATTATTCTATGTATGAATGTAATGGAATTTTGTAGTCCGTAATTTTGTAATAAACGTAGTGTGGGACGTCCCCTGACCAGATGGAGCCACGATCTGCGCAAGGTGGCTGGTAGAAACTGGATGCGTGTAGCCGAAGATCGGGCTAAGTGGCGCGCCTTGAGAGAGGCCTATGTCCAGCTGTGGACTGCCGCGGGCTGATGATGATGATGATAATTTTGTAGGCGTATTCAGAATTCAGAGTGGCTCAGGACCGTGCTTTGTGGCATACCTTGGGGGAGGCCTATGTTCAGCAGTGGACTTGTGAAGGGCTGTAATGAATGAATGAAAAAAAATTCAGAACCGTTGACATTATAATAATTTTATTCACTATGTCCTATTATTCTCACTAGGATAGTAACAACTCGTGAACAATACGTGTTGTATGATTAATGTATGATAAGGGGGGAGATAGAGAAAGTTTTTCATCTTAGTTCTTAGAGGTGAATACTCATCTGTATTTTGATTTTTTATCAAGAAAACATACAAATTTCTACGGGCCACAGCCATACAATCAGGTGAACTGAATGCTCGTCCTTGTGATGTGACCCTGAAAATGATAATGATATGACCCTACAAAATATTAATTTACATGGAGCCGTGTGATTAGATATTTTTAACTCTAATTACACTTTATAGAAGCTTTTGCCAAAAAGTGGGATACGTCAGTTATTTTATTTTTTGTTTCACAACAACGCGATTCAAATTCCTTGCTCGATTTTTCTTAAAATATTTTGCTGAATAGTGCTTTTATATAAAATGTTATATATCTATTTTTATAGGTACTTAAGTATGTATACTCATAATATAATATATATTAATTTCACATATAAGTACACAGGTATTTTGCACGCCTCACACGTGAGGAGGTGCTCTACTCTCGATATGTGGCCATACCTCAATTTTGCTACATAAAAGCGTTCTTATACTTTTAGCTAGACATCAAATTTTTACGTGGTAGAGCCACGCTGCAACTATATTATGGTTGTAGCACGAATGAGTCGGCTCGACCGGGGTAGGACCACGCTCTCACAGAATACCAGCGTAAAATAGCAGCTTATGCTGCTGTGTTTCGTATGGTGAGTGTAGAGAACCGGAGACCCTTTTTACTGGAAACGAGGCATTCCATCTTAGTCCTCAGGGATGACAACGCATCTGCATTTTGATTCTTAGTTGAGAATAAATGTAGATGTCTATGGGCCACAGTATCCACTTATTATCAGGTGGACTGTGTACTCGTTTGTCACCCTATGCTATAAAAAATCCATATTATTACTAACGTTACAATAACCACAGACATTGAATTATAGGATTAATTTTTCTAATTGATTTACTTTAAGATAATTAATAGAATCAGGCGTTACTTTGCGGAAATCCATTATATTAAAGTTGGTAAAAATTACCTTGCGTACATCCGCTCGATAAAATAAAATGATGTGTCTTACCTAGTTTGAAGAGCACCTCCCGCCCAAGTGCTCTTCAAACTAGGTAAGACACATCATTTGATTTACTTTAGATTAAATAACAAAAAATGTAATTGATTAAATATATGGACTGCCATCTGTTGGTCTGTGCGTCGGTGAATCTTCTCGCTTAATAGAAATGTAATTAATAGAAATGTAAATGTATATTCTAAGGAGGATCCCTATTGATTTTTGTTATTGAACTCAACACCGTTTAAAAGTTATTAACGAAAGTCGATCAGATTCTCTGTTTTTTATCTTGTAAAAATTATGGTCACTATTTTTATTTTTTTCATCAAAATTAATATTTAAATTATTACGAGTATGAAAGAAAGAAATAAAATAAGTTTATTTAGTAAAGTTCCCAAAAAGGTTCCCACCTTGGCAATGTCTAAGCTCATAATATAAACTATCACACGTATTATATTTATAAAAAATAAATAAAATAAAAGTTATCGATTTTATCGTTGTATCAAAAAGTATTTGCCAAAAGAAAACTAACTTTGGACAGACGTTCTATCCGTGGAATTTATCATACATATCATTGTTTAAATATTACTTGGTGTACATTAACAATTGAATAAATAAACAATAAGGGCGAGTGAAAATTTTTCCCTCTCAGGGGAATTTCCAAGTGTTATCTATATCCATATATATATAAGCGAAATACCACTGACTCACTCACTCATCACGACATCTCCAAAACTCACAGATTACCCCCTAATAGATACCGCATCATTGAATATTTTTGTTCTGTTTCGAGTTCACCAAACTTGGCGGTATGCAAGGGTTGCGGGGGACGTGTCAAATGCGCTGTGATTGGATATTTAACCTTAATTCCTGCCGCGGTCACCATGACTCCGCCGAATATTTGAATTTGATTTTCCGTTAAACTGCGCGTTGGCGTGCGTCTATGTTACCTTTTCTACTTGTCGGTTAGTGTCGCGCATGCGTCAGCGAGGCTACACGTGCACGCGTTTAGCTTGGGTGAATAAAAATCTCGTGAGCGGTCATGGTGACCGCGCGTAAAAGTACGTGATTATTTTATTCGTGTATTTGTTTGTTTATTGTCAACATGAATAAAACGACGAAAATATAACAAGATGGTTGGAAGAAGAGATGTCGGATGAAGGGGACCCGTGACGAAGATTGCAGCGATGTGGACTCCGTTTGTTCTGACAATCCCGTGCCACAGAAGACTGCAGATCTGATGACTGCTTGGTATTTCATCTTCAGAGAAATCGACGAATCATTCTACTGGTGAGAATAGATTTGTGTCTTCACAGCGTGTGAGAGTACCAGTTACTCAAGATGATAACTTTTCTTTGGATGACGAAATACCTTTATCACAACTTCAAACGAGAAACCAGGCTACTTGGTAAAATCGTTTCAGGTGGTCTTCTGTTCCAGTGCCATTCGTGTGAACTCAGCATAATATTGTGTCACAAGCACCAGGACTAAAACCACCATATCGTGATGTATTCAATGAATCAACCACACCTCGACCTTTGGAGTCTTTTTGTTACGAATGAGATGCTCGATAAAATAGTATTATACACTAATCAAAAATAAGGCAGTTGTGACCAACATATAAAAAGCAAGGATGCGTTCAAGATTTAGATCGAACAGAACTAAAGGCCTTTATCGGATTTTTATTTTACACGGCTATATCAAAGAAAACAGAGAAGATTATAGATCGTGGTATAATACGGATGGCTCTGGCAGGAAATATATCGGCATATTGAGTAAAAATAGATTTGAAATTTTGATGAAAACCATCCGTTTCGATGATTCTGAAACAAGAGCTCAAAGGAGAGACTGACCTGGCTGCACCAATATCAGAGCTTTTCAATTCTTTTATTCAGAACTGCCAAGAAGTATACAGCATTGACACTTGTGCTTGCATAGACGAGATGTTGGTGGCTTTTCGTGGCCGTTGTAAATTTAGAATGTACATGCCGAAGAAGCCAGCCAAATATGGCCTGAAACTTATGTGCCTTACAGATGCCAGAAATGGTTTTCTCCTCAACTCCTACATTTACTTAGGCAAAGATTCTGATGGAACAAATTTGACAGCGGAACAAAAACGATTGTCAAAACCTACGCAAGCAGTTTTACGACTTATCCCACCAGTGGAAGGCTCGAACAGAAATATTACTGCCGACAATTGGTTTTGTTCTATAGAACTTGTAAACATTCTGAAGGATAAAAAATTGACTCTGGTGGGCACTCTAAAAAAAAACAAGCGGGAAATACCACCAGAATTCTTACCAAGGCGGCAAAGACAAGTTGAATCATCGGTTTTTGGTTTCACAAAAGATATAACTCTCACATCTTTTGTTCCGAAGAAAACAAAGCCGTGGTTATGATTTCTAGTATGCACCATACGGCTAGCGTAGATGAAAATACCAAGAAGCCAGAAGTTATTATGTATTATAACCAGACTAAAATTGGCGTCGATTTATTGGATCAAAGGTGCTCAAATTATTCAACGGCCCGACGAACGCAAAGATGGCCCTTGGTAATTTTTTATCGGCTGCTGGATATATCTGCTTCAAATGCTTACGTCATAAGTTCACACAATCAAACACAGAGAACCGGAAGCAGATTCAAATTTATGAAACGGCTAGCACAAGATCTGACGACACCACACATGCGACGGCGAGAGGTTATGAAAACACTCGGGACATAAAATGTTCAATACGCCGCATTTTGAAAATTGAAGATGAAATGCCCAGCTGTTCAGATGCAGATAAACTAGAAAAACGTAAAACATGTTCAACTTGCCATCCCAAGAAAAGACGCAAAACATTTCACCTATGTTTTATGTAAAACCCATCTGTTTGGAGTGCGCCAAAAAATGTGCAAAATTGTCATGAAAAATTGTGAACTTTACCCCTGCAATTTTTATCAAATGTTCATAATTTTTATATTTTTATAACTTTGTTTTGTTCAAATGTTTATAGATATTGAAAAAGTGCAAATTGTTCTAATTTTAAATTCTAATTTGATTGATCTCATTATTTGAAGATGATTGTTAATTTTGAGAGAAATATGCCTGCATTTATGTTTTGTCATTTCATAGCAGAAAATGTTGTGTTATTTAGTTTTTTCTTTCAATATCATTATTATAATCTTAAAGTGTGTTTCATTTATTATTTATTACATTATTGACCCATTACATAAAAACATGGTTTTAATGTAGGAGTCACTGTGACCTGGGCAGGTACATGCGTTACAAATATAGTGGCAGGAACTTGAGGGTTAAAGGTCAAACTTACAAGCACCAAACCATAGTGATGGAACAGGGTTGGGATGTTGATCGATAAATTTGGGATTTATTTGATTATTGATGATTGATAAATAAATATACTAATCAATTTTTATTTGATATTTATTTAAAAATAAAACAATGTATAGATATATTTGTACATTTAATTTATAAATATATATGTAGGAGATTCAGGAGCAGATCCCGATTTTGATCTCGGAAATACATCAGGATAGCGTTAATTGTAAAAAATAGTAAAAGTGTATGAGCGGATGTTCAACTTGCTCTCTTGCTTACGCAATTAATCATTATCAGTAATGAGACAGCGTAGCGCCCTATACATTCAGTATAGAGAAATTACAGTTCGACCACACCGCAACATGTCCCCGCCACGATCGCACACCAGTGTAACGTGAGGTACGTAATTACATGATAACACCAAAGTATGCAAACCAACAGCAACACTACTTATCTCAGTGTAACACAGGGCAGCCTCTCAGCAACACCATCCTCCTTGCCTGCATCAGAAGAATTACTAAAATGAACAGAACCACAACACTGTATTAATTATCACACATTTTTACGTGGTAGAGCCATGCTGCAGCTATATTAGTAGTATAGTTGTAGCACGAATGGTTCGGCTCGACCGGGGAAGGACCACGCTCTCAGAGAATACCAGCGTAAAATAGCAGCTTAACACAATGTGTTTCGTATGGTGAGTGTAGAGAACCGGAGACCCTTTTTACTGGAAAAGAGGCATTCCATCGTAGTCCTCACTGGTGACAACGCATCTGCATTTTGATTCGCAAACGAGGATAAATGTAGATGTCTATGGGCCACAGCAACCACTTACCATCAGGTGGACTGTGTGCTCGTTTGTCACCCTATCATATAAAAAAAAACACTGTATTAATAATAATAATCTTAGTACTCGTAGCATAACTTCACTCGTAGAATGACTCCAGCGGAATCTCTCGCGCACGGCGCCTACAGTGAACTTTATACTGCACCAACAAGTGGGGGTTTCTCGATGTACCCTCAATTCCACCTCGCTACCATCGATATGACGTTCCGCTAGAGTGACGCAACCTCTCGCTCACTCGATTCAACTGGTATTTTGTAGACACTCCGACATATATTTCACTGATTTTTAAAATGGATAAGCTTAGTATAAAATTGACTCACAGAATTCTTAGGATCTGTCTTCCTGGATAAGTAGAGTAATCTTATGTCTATGTATTTTTCCATGACACTCTTAGCTAAATCAATGACATGATTACAACTTTCGTGATCGAATTGGTGATTTTTTATTTCAGGAAAAATATCCTCATTAACAAAACTGCTTAATGTTTGTGTTACAAAACGGAATTTGTCTTTGTAATATATTTGAGAACCTTGATTTGAATCGATTGAGCTTCGAATGCAAATTTTCCGCCTGCATCTCTTGCGTAAATCAAACTGGTTTTTTTCTCATCCAGGGTTATTAAAGCTTTAACGCACTTATTACATTTGATTTTCTTTATTAAGTAATATACAACAGCGCCAGCGAGATATTCTATTATGCTTTCTGAAAACTGAGATAACACCAAGGAATCAATAAAAGTTTCATCATCGCGTTCCTCAGTCTCGCAAGTTACACACCTTTCAGTCGTCATATTTATACGTTTTATAGCTGAAGACCATTTTGATATGGCAATATGTTCTAATGCTATACAATTACCGGTATTGATTTCTTGCAGTTCCAAGTGTACAAGCATTTTTCTATAAATTCCATAAAACTGTTTTGGCGTTGGGTTGTTATTAGCCCCTCCATGTGATCTCATATTGCAGAAAAACAGTTCAATGTGGTCTTGGCTGATACGGTGAAACAATATATAAGGACAGCGCTGGTTCTTTATCAAATCATTAAATAAATAAAAAATTCAATACATATACAGAGTCCTAAAAATCAATTAATCGCATCTGCCTATTTTTGAAATTAGTTGTCAAATTCATCAACACACTTTTGCACATTTCTAGTTTTGATAAAATAACTTTAGAGTTTTCAGCGTTTAATGCCATTTTCAGTCCATATCCATGCACTTTCGAATCTAAGATATCAAATAAGTCGTTTAAGATTAACAAAAAATTAGCTGTTCCATCTATTCCTTGAAACTGGGCTATCATCAAGGTGTTTTTACAAAATTGAAGAGCTATTGATACACTTCTGCTAAACAATTGAGTGGCAAGCTTTACTTTCATAATATTCTTTTAAAAAAACAAATGTTCAGATCGTAGCTTGTTAGCTGCGTGAAACTTCTCGTCTTATTGCAACTGGTGTAACATCTCAATATGACTCCATTTTATATTATTGCCTTCAGCGTCTTTAAATTCCCTGTAATGTTCAAAACTATTTCTAACTAATTTTATCATGTGAGCTGGATCGAGAAAGACAGCTATTTCATTATTTTGCGCTTTAAAAACAGTTTTCAAATTATTCGGATTTAATTTGCAGCCGAGTTTCTTGGCCATTGATATATTGGCTGGACAGCCGTCAAAGGTCACAGCTTTGACTACCAATTCAGCTTCAAAGCATAAGTCAATAGCTAAGTAAGTAAAAATTTTTTTTTGGTCAGCTGTCACTTTATTAATAAAAAAATACGCAATAGGAACTTTCCATTTACCGTGTAATGAAACAACTAGAAAAAATAATGCGTCGGTACATTCTTCTCTACAGTCTGAATCCACACTTCCACTGTAATCTACATAACCGTATGTCTTTTCTACTTTCCTCTCAATTTTCATTTCATCAAAAACAATACAGCAATGAATAGGCAGATTTGTCTGTGTTGCCTTAAATTTCAAAGCATCAAAAGCTTCCTTCGTGAAACCTGGACGACCATCTACAGATCTGTACCACTTTCCTAGTGTTTTTACAGAGGGTAAACAAGTATTAAATGTTTTGCGTACATAATTATAAGCCTTAGTTGAATAAAACTGTGGTGAATATTTTTTTCTAACAATTTTGCCTGATTTTCCTTTCAATATTTGACGACGCACTACATTTGACCCCTAAGGAACTTAATGCGTCATTGTTTTCGGCTGTCAATAAATTTTTGTTTTCTAATTCTACCAATAATGACTTCAAAGAAACTATTTGTCTTTTTAGTCTTCTGTTGGAATCACTTAACTTTTTAATTTTTTTACCTTTTTTGTTCATTACGTTGGTTAATTCGATGATTCTTCTACAAAGATGTTTTTAACTAAGTATAAAATGCAGATGGCGTATCAGGTATAGGAGATTTTTTTTTTTGTTTTGTAGACGTTTCTAAGCAATGTCTCTGATTTTTAGGTATAGGCGGGTTTTTTTGTGTCTTTGAGCGGTGAATCAGCAATCTGAAATACGTATTTGTTTCTTTTAAAATATTACCAATAGTTATTTAGGTACTCATAATACGTTTATTATTCATTTATAAAAATTATAATTATATCATTAATTCTAATTATAATCATAACGCATTTTAAACGATGTGCCGGCCACAGGAATTTCCGTATTTTTAGCTTTTCTGCAATTTCTAGCAATATCTGCACCACCTATGGTAGGGACGGGTGCCTAAAAGTAGTATTGTTAATTAATACACCATATGGCACGTCTTCCAAATTCAGATGTACTTAATAATAAGAATAAGATATTACTGAAGTTCATGTAACACAAGAATACCAAGTCAAAACAATAAACACATTATAACTTTTACATGTTTATGATTACCGTTAAAATAGTTTGATTTCGACGTAAAATTCACCTACATTGGTACTAATCTTTAAAAAAATGTAAAGTCCATACCAAAATTGGCAAGTATAGCATCTCTTATAGCGGAATCCAACAGCCTTCTACGGTTTTTCATAATATGAAGATTGTCTTCTGTGAAGTGTCTTGAGCATAGCACACTATTTTTGGTGGAAACCATTCGTCCCTCGACAAGTTGCGTCGATCCACATCTTTTCCTTTCGGGACATTATGAAAGTGAAGCTTGCCACTCAATTGTTTAGCAGAAGTGTATCAATAGCTCTCCAATTTTGTAAAAACACCTTGATGATAGCCCATTTTCAAGGAATAGATGGAACAGCAAATTTTTTGTTAATCTTAAACGATTTATTTGATATCTTAGATTCGAAAGTGCATGGATATGGACTGAACATGGCATTAAACGCTGAAAACTCTAAAGTTATTTTATCAAAACTCGAAATGTGCAAAAGTGTGTTGATGAATTTGACAACTAATTTCAAAAATAGGCAGACGCGATTAATTGATACACCGAGATTTACCGGATTTTTAGGACTCTGTATATGTATTGAATTTTTTATTTATTTAATGATTTGATAAAGAACCAGCGCTGTCCTTATATATTGTTTCACCGTATCAGCCAAGACCACATTGAACTGTTTTTCTGCAATATGAGATCACATGGAGGGGCTAATAACAACCCAACGCCAAAACAGTTTTATGGAATTTATAGAAAAATGCTTGTACACATGGAACTGCAAGAACTCAATACCGGTAATTGTATAGCATTGAACATATTGCCATACTAAACTGTTCTTCAGCTATAAAACGTATAAATATGACGACTGAAAGGGGTGAAACTTGCGAGACTGAGAAATGCGTTGATGAAATTTTTGTTGATTGCTTGCCGTTATCTCAGTTTTCAGAAAGCATAATAGAATATCTCGCTGGCGCTGTTGTACATTACTTAATAAAGAAAATCAAATGTAATAAGTGCGTTAAAGCTTTAATATCCCTGGATGAGAAAAAAAACAGTTTTATTTACGCAAGAGATGCAGGCGGACTACTGTTCCCGTCCAACATGGTCACCAAAATTTGCATTCGAAGCTCAATCGATTCAAATCAAGGTTTTCAAATATATTACAAAGACAAATTCCGTTTTGTAACACAAACATTAAGCAGTTTTGTTAATGAGGATATTTTTCCTGAAATAAAAAATCACCAATTCGATCACGAAAGTTGTAATCATGTCATTGATTTAGCTAAGAGTGTCATGGAAAAATACATAGACATAAGATTACTCTACTTATCCAGGAAGACAGATCCTAATAATTCTGTGAGACAATTTTATACTAAGCTTATCCATTTTAAAAATCAGTGAAATATATGTCGGAGTGTCTACAAAATACCAGTTGAATCGAGTGAGCGAGAGGTTGCGTCACTCTAGCGGAACGTCATATCGATGGTAGCGAGGTGGAATTGAGGGTACATCGAGAAACCCCCACTTGTTGGTGCCGTATAAAGTTCACTGTAGGCGCCGTGCGCGAGAGATTCCGCTTGAGTCATTCTACGAGTGAAGTTATGCTACGAGTACTAAGATTATTATTATTAATACGGTGGTTTTTTTTATAGGATAGGATGACAAACGAGCACACAGTCCACCTGATGGTAAGTGGTTGCTGTGGCCCATAGACATCTACATTTATCCTCGTTTGCGAATCAAAATGCAGATGCGTTGCCACCCGTGAGGACTACGATGGAATGCCTCTTTTCCAGTAAAAGGGTATCCGGTTCTCTACACTCACCATACGAAACACATTGTGTTGCTGCTATTTTACGCTGGGCTATATTCTCTGAGAACGTGGTCCTTCCCCGGTCGAGCCGAACCATTCGTGCTACAACTATACTACTAATATAGCTGCAGCATGGCTCTACCACGTAAAAATGTGTAATACTTAATACAGTGTTGTGGTTCTGTTCATTTTAGTAATTCTTCTGATGCAGGCAAGGAGGATGGTGTTGATGAGAGGCTGCCCTGTGTTACACTGAGATAAGTAGTGTTGCTGTTGGTTTGCATACTTTGGTGTTATCATGTAATTACGTACCTCACGTTACACTGGTGTGCGATCGTGGCGGGGACATGTTGCGGTGTGGTCGAACTGTAATTTCTCTATACTGAATGTATAGGGCGTTACGCTGTCTTTTTACTGATAATGATTAATTGCGTAACCAAGAGAGCAAGTTGAACATCCGCTCCCACACTTTTACTATTTTTTACAATTAACGCTATCCTGATGTATTTCCGAGATTAAAATCGGGATCTGCTCCTGAATCTCCGACATATATATTTATAAATTAAATGTACAAATATATCTATACATTGTTTTATTTTTAAATAAACATCAAATAAAAATTGATTAGTATATTTATTTATCAATCATCAATAATCAATAAATCCCAAATTTATCGATCAACGTCCCAACCCTGTTCCATCACTATGGTTTGGTGCTTGTAAGTTTGACCTTTAAATATCCAATCACAGCGCATTTGACACGTCCCCCGCAACCCTTGCATACCGCCAAGTTTGGTGAACTCGAAACAGAACAAATATTCATTGATGCGGTATCTATTAAGGGGTAATCTGGGAAAATTCAACCCCTGAGGGTGTTACAACTTGTAATAATGAATACGTTTGTCAAATTTAAATTAACTGAGAAGTGATTTATCAAAATTTATATAAGACATTAGCCTAATGGTTTAAAGCACTTGTGGACTGCGAATCTCAAAAGTTGTGGGTTCGATTCCGCCATTCGACTACTGTCGTGAACCACTTCAAACTATTGTAAGCTTTATTGTAGGGTCTAAAGGGAATATTAGTATTTTAAATATACACTAGTGAAAAAATCGTTTATCAGTTGACTTAATTTACAATTGATTAGTATTGAACAAATACCCCAAAATATGACAATTTAGCTTGTTTTCTTTACTATTTATATTTAAAAAGTCAGTAAAGATGTTACGTGAATCCAGCCAATATTTTCTCTAAATACCGACTTTACCTGCAAGTAGTGCACAGTTGACGGAAGAGGTGCTGGTAAGTAGTAACCGATCCATAGGGAAAAATCCACCCATGTTTAACTAGTGATGGGGCCTAATGTAGTCAGTTCTTGCAAATCTTATTCATTTCAACTAGCGTATTTTTTTATAGTATAGGGTGACAAACGAGCACACAGTCCACCTGATGGTAAGTGGTTGCTGTGACCCATAGACATCTACATCTATCTTCAATAAAGAATCAAAATGCAGATGCGTTGTCACCCGTGAGGACTAAGATGGAATGCCTCCTTCCAGTAAAAGGGTCTCCGGTTCTCTACACTCACCAAACGAAACACAGCAGTGTTAAGCTGCTATTTTACGCTGGTATTCTGTTAGAGCGTGGTCCTTCCCGGTCGAGCCGACCCATTCGTACTACAACTATACTACTAATATAGCTGCAGCATGGCTCTACCACGTAAAAATTATATACGTATTCTGAACGGCCTTTTTTCCAGCCGTAAACTTTGTCAATAATAAAATGCATATTGTTTCTATAGTGATAAGTATACTTACTCGAGCATTGCGGATCTAGTTCAAATTTGGCACTGCACCATCTTCTATTTAGGAACAAGAAAAAATTTAAAAAATGTGCATTAATCATGTATAAACGTACGAGGTGAAACTTCTTTACGACATGTCATTCTTCTTTAATTTTAATACTCATGCAGCCCCGGCGGTGATACGTTACAAAGAAACGTGACGTTATTGATTTTAAATACCGTACTACATCAATAAAGAAGTTTCACTTCAAAAAAAAATGTGTATTATCTGAAATAATGAACTCTAGGTTTATGGTTTTATTCATAAGGACAATATAAATTTTTGTCCCCAGCCCATGCTAGCCGGGCTGGAAACACATAACACGAACACTACCTATGTACCTACGTCATACGAGTAATTACTATGTGTCTCCTTCATTTGAGTTTAATTTCTTGCCTTGCTCACCACATCGCAACGGAACCTTACTAATTTAACCTTTTGTTTCAACTGAAAGTAAGCTCACAGTTTATTGGCAAATTATGACAAAATAGTAATCACCAAGATATTAATCTATTTAGATTCAGCTTAAATTGGTCTATATTTAATTGCGGTATATAACACTATATTACGTAAATGTGATGCAGACATTTTAAACGACGTTTTAACTGTTATGTAAACGGTTTGTCACTGATTACATGGTGTTTAGACATCACGATAGTATTGATAAGATTTGAATGGTTTAGTATAGCCGTGGGCAATATATTTCTCTATAAAAAGCCAGCAAGAAACCAAACACAGGACTCTCGCCATTACAGCTCTGCACAAGTCCACTGCTGAACATAGACCTCCCTCAAGGATGCCGTAAAGCACGATTCTGAGCCACTTGCATCCATCCACTGAACCTGGAGAGATGCTTCTTTCTGCATTTTTCCTGCATCTCTTTAGAACGGCATCCTTTTAGTGGGGTTTGCACTACACTTCGTATGTCATAGACTACGATAATTCGTCTCCGTCCGTATCTTAAAAGCTCAGATTTTAGAACAAAAGGTCTATAATCTAAGCTAACAAGGCACAATCAATTTTTAATATCGTAAACTTATATGTTTCAAATTACATATTATGTAGATATCGATGTATTTATTCGATGATATTGTTCTGAAGGCCGATTAGAACTCCGGGGATTACTTTGTAATATTATCGAAAGCGATCGACAGAACATATAATTAATAATGGCACAATTACTAGTGTACCTGGTAGCATTATAAGTATGATATAAGACAAAATACATCCCGAAACCATTTATACATATATTTTTATGATCCGACCGGTATTTAAGTCAACGTGACGTGTTATGTTGAGCCACATAGTCTGATAGTCACGCACTCTTAATTTTTTTTAATCCATATTAAAAATTAAATCTTTATTGTGCCCAAACATCTTGGATATCAAATTTTTATCGGATTGAAGTCATTGACATCTGTGTTGACATACGTCTTCATTCATTTTATTTATCAACTAACTATCTCTCTTTAAACTGTGGCTATGATGTGGACTAAGAGCGCTAGCTATCTTTAATATAGGTCACTAGCTATTTTTTTTTATAGAAACATGCGTGAAATTAATATGGTATCTTTGCATTTTTTTGAGTACTAAACTCTGCAGACCCGACTTTGACCTTGCTGACTGTTGGCCGCTAGAACAAGTTGTAGTACGATGACGCTTTCGGGTACCGTTCAATCAGCTCCTGTATTCTTGTCCACAATTGGACATGGGCATTTCCAAGAAAATGGTACCTGGACACGTTAACACCGCCAGTATAATTACAAGCCATGAAGCATTTCATCTTATTCCTCAGAGTCAGAAGTGACAAAGCATATGATGTAGCATTCTTTGTTTGAAGTTGGCCGTAGGTGTCCACGTACTGCAGTAGACTACAGATTAAATAGACTGTCACGTGTTTGTTTAGAAAGTTGCTTAGTTTTCTGAACTTGTTATGTAATAAGGCTTCTATATAATATTTATAAGTTTATTTTCTATAGTGTCAGCTTCCCTCGAAGTATTCAATTTGTATAAACAGCTGGTATTATCTTATCGGGGAGATTGATAATAATCTGCAGTGTACTACTTAAATGCTCCCGTTGTAGTTCTTGCATTATCAAATACTGAATTATTAATAATTTGCAGAATTAATGTTTTTTCTTCATTACGATCCTTGTTGTGCTCTAATTTCTTTAAATTGCCTTTTTAAGATGTGCCACGTTGGTCTAGGATTTACAGGTCCCATGTTTATGTGGAACTTTTAACAAAAAGCATGTGTCAACTGTGTTATTGCTTAGTATGTCGTAAAATGCGACTAATTGGATGTTGGGTTTGTGATTGTATTGGCGATGGGCTTTATCCACTAGTCACTTATCGTTTCTTTCACAATTTTCCACCCATATTCTTTGGCTAAATGTGGTCCAAGTAGTTCGCTGCTCTTTAGACTCAGCATACCTCTCGGGGATTACAGATAGGGTACCCATACTTTATAAAAAAGTATTGTACGTTATTTCGGGCAAACGTATACTTTATGAAACCAAGAAAGTACGTGAAAATACTTTATTTTACCTATTTTTACTGTTTTAAAAGTTTTATTTTAATGTTTACTAAAAGAACAAATTACATAAATACATCATTTACATATGTCAATGATACACAACGAGCTATATAAAAATAAGCTATATGCGCAAGGAAATAATTCTGACAATTGTTTATCAGATTTATCCGATTCACAATAATGGCAAAATATTTTTCGAAGTATGTAGTAATCATTTTGTAAATTTATACAAGATCGTGTCATGTCTACTCCCTGCGACGGTAGTGTCATGTCCGTCACTTCAGCGTTATTTAGTTTTTTCTTCTAATGCTTCTCTTTCTTTGAATGCTAAGTGAGGCGATGAAAGGAACAGAGTGTTAAAGATAACACTTTGTTCCTTAGACATAGAATGTAAAGATGTAGATGTAGCATATCAAATAAATAATACTTTATTTACACTTGTCGTACTTTTTCTTAGCTTAAATTCATTATCATCATCATTACAGCCCTTCACAAGTCCACTGCTGAACATAGGCGGGACATGGCTGAACATGGGGAGCCCAAGGAATGCCACAAAGCACGGTCCTGAGCCACCTGCAGCCATCGACTTCCTGCATGTCTTACCAGGTCGTCACTCCATCTAGTGGGGGTCTCAAGAACCTTTTTCCCCATCAGTTGTCGGTTCTTCGAGCTATATGGCCGGCCCTTTGCCACTTCAGCTTACTAATCCTTTGAGCTTAGTAAGCTGAAGTATATGTCGGTTACTCTGGTTCTACTGCGGATATCCTTATTTCTAAGTTTATCATGCAGAGAAACCCCGAGCATAGCCCTCTCCATAGCTTGCTGAGCGACCTTGAGCTTCCTCATACAGCCAGCAATGAAGGACCACGTCTCAGATCCATAAGTCATCACTGGCAACACGCACTGGTTGTTCAATCTCGTTTTCAGGTTTTGAGGTATATCTGACAAGAAGATGTGTCGTAATTTCCCGAACGCAGCCCAGCCGAGTTGAATCCGTCGATTGACCTCTCGGTCGAAGTTGGACTTACCTAGTCGGACTATTTGTCCTAGGTAAACATACTCGTCAACAACTTCGAGCTTAGTGCTCCCAACAACTACCGGCATAGGTG
This sequence comes from Parnassius orleans, assembly GCA_029286625.1. Classification (NCBI taxonomy): domain Eukaryota; kingdom Metazoa; phylum Arthropoda; class Insecta; order Lepidoptera; family Papilionidae; genus Parnassius; species Parnassius orleans. The sequence goes on along the minus strand of JAGSMP010000107.1, from coordinate 4,635,896 downwards.
TGACATGGACGTTATACATGATCTTTGTTTTGTCCATGTTCATTTGTTCATGGGAGGCGCTATTGAGCTCATTAAGCATAGTGCTTAGGTCCTCTAGCGATTCTGCCATAAGGACTATATCGTCGGCAAATCGAAGGTGAGTAATGTACTCGCCGTTGATGTTAATACCGTATCCTTTCCAGTCCAGTAGCTTGAAAACGTCTTCCAATGCAGCGGTGAAGAGTTTCGGGGATATTATGTCACCCTGTCTTACACCTCTCTGCAGTTGGATAGGTTTCGTACTCTGGTTCTGTACTCGGATTGCCATCGTAGCCCTACTGTACAAACACTTCAGCACTTCGATATACCGACATTCAATTTGGCACTGCTGAAGGGACTTTCGGTTCCGTCGAAATTTGGGCGGTGCTACACCGCCAAAATTGCGATGGAATCGAAGGAATGCGATGGGATCTCATAGTTCAAATACGCAAGACATAGTGGCAAATTGTACTCCTCGGCCTTCTGTACAATTTGCCGAAGGGTATGTATGTGGCCTATGGTGCTAAAGCCTTTTCGGAAACCGGCTTGTTCGGAAAATTAAATATACTCAAAAAAAGATGGCGACCCTAATTACAGATACTTTTTTAATTCAAACTTACAAATGACAGTGGAGTTAGTTTCACTGTCCTCTCACTCTTACAAACTGTTCGTGTCTATGTACATCTTTGCTCATAATCCGTGCCACAGGGTATAATAAAGAGTAATTCCATAGACTTAGAATATTCTAAGTCTATGAGTAATTCATACTGCGAACGTAATAAGTCGTGTATTCGAAGATATTCAGCTTAGTTTAAGTGGTTGCTTGTTGAGTAATGTTATTTATAAATTGCCTTGTTTGATTGTTTTATAAAAATATAATAATTATATAAATATATAATAGGTTTTCTATTCAATTCGTAAGTGATTAAGATTATTAAAAATTTTAATGAAATCATCTGAGCTTGAATTGTAGGAAGTTTAACAATTGCGCTTATCTCTTATTTTAATCTTCATTGCTGGGAATACGCTAAATATATATATATACTGCATATAACATAACTACAGTAGTTGTCTCCATAATAAAGAAATATACATTTTTATTTTGTATTAATGTAAGTAATCCTAGAGTAGAGAGAGAGTAGCGTAAAGTAGCGAAGATTGACTCTACGTCGATCTGGGTATTTGTGAGGTCGCATACTTGCGACTAACAAATTAATGTAATGAATGTGTATTATTAGCATCTAACAAATATGTAACTACATTTTTTTTGCAGTTTTGTTGTCAACAACAATGGCCAGGGGACAATTCAGGGGAATGATGTATTGCACGTAGGCGGTTACAGGAAATGAAATACACATATATGCGCGACTATCACATTTTTATTCCAGATTTGTATTAGCATACTTTTCCTTAAATTTAAAAACTTTTGACGTTACTTTCACTTTCTTTATTTAAAAAAAGACATTTAGGCTTTTTTAAATAAAGAAAGTGATGAAAATTTATTTTGGATAGAAATATAAATTAAAATAGTTTAAAATAACAAGAAAACAAATAAATAAGTCATAGCAACAATTTTATTATAACATTTTTACATTTAAAAAATAAAAAAATAGGCGCTTACAGGATAAAATGTTTTTGCTATGTAGAAATTACATTTAGCATAATATAGTGCTGGTGCTGCAATAATGATCTGGCTCGTCTAGACGCCCTGATCACCCCATTACCATACAATTTCAGACGCGACCCTCCTTCCCGTGTCGTTGACTTTGTCTGCCCAAGGCGTTTCTACGCTTTGTTCACTTGAAGGTTCGAGACGACCACATTGTTTAGTAGTTATCTGAATCATGGTCTCGTGTTTTCAATATATCTCGGTATCAATAATGGTAAAAAAGTTTATGGTGAATATGTCTCGGTCATTGAATCCAAGCCTTCTTCCGATCTGATTAGCATTACATCTGGTAAGAGATAGTGAATACGTGTGTGTGTGTGTGTGTGTGTGTGTGTGTGTGTGTGTGTGTGTGTGTGTGTGTGCGTGCGTGCGTGCGTGTGTGTGTGTCTTTGTGTTGAAACATACATTTAAACCCCATTTTAATTACCAAGGTGAACCTTTAAATTTTATAATACGATGTTTAGGAGTTGAACGCATTAAATTTTAAACCCGGATTAATTCCCACGGACAACAATACATGTTTCAATCATGTTTTGCCACGGTGCAGTGATAATAACAACATTAAAAAAAAACGTATTTCTGAGAAATCCAAAATATTTTAAGAACACGTGAAGTACGCCAATTTGCGCTGCAACCTGGAACGAAGCGTAATATTACTTATTGCAGTATTGAAAATACGAATAAATAAGGCTTCTACTTTTATTTGAAATTATCCCAAATTGAATGTGATTTATGGGTAACAACGTTTTTGTCTACCGATAGAGAGTAATTGTGTTCTGTGCTACCGATCGACCCTTACGAACGTGTGCAGTAAAATTAGTTAAAATAATGCATTACCACGCATTTTGAATTTAAAAGATTAAAAGGACAGAATGTTTAAGATTTTTTTAATTAATTTTTCTTCACCATTTGCCCATATTACTTATTCTGAACCTTCTCTACAAATTTGGCCGGTTATTGGAAAATAACTCTGTATAATGGTATATAGTGTTTTCAAAACTTACAATCGACTATACAATTTATATCACAGATAACATATTACAGATCGGCTGTAATCATAATGGTATAAATTTTATGGTCAAGCCCACTACTGAACATAGACGTCTCCTTGACTGACACAAAGCACGGTCCTAAGTCACCTGCACCAATTGGCTCCCTGCACGTCCACTTTATCATCTAGACATTTACTAGGTGGTAGGGACTCCTTTTCTGCCTAGGAGTCCGTCCGGATAGGTACCACTCTCTAACCTATTTCTACCGCCAAATAGCAGTGCTTGCACTGCTGTGTTTAGGAATAGAGAGCCAGTACATTACAGTTACTGTGAGGCATCTTATCTTAGTCTCAGAGGTCACAAAGCATTTGTAGACTTATTTGTTTAAATTTGACTGCGGGTGGCCACAGACTGCAATAGCCAATAACCATCAGGTGTACTCGTACCTTAAGTACGTTTGTCACTTCAGTATTATATAAAAAATAATCTAGAGAGGTGATACGCACTAGCAACATGCACTGGGTTGTTCCCTTTTTTATGTTTTGACGAATACTAGATCTATCGTCATTTCCGATTCTGTCGTACTCATCCCAAATTATCCTGCTAGCTGCATCGACAAATGTGTGCAATTCTCTCGCGACGATATTGTACCAACGAGGAATGTGAAGTTCTCTTATAGCGCGTAGATTCGTTAACCACGCGACCCAGTGAGGTTGGAGTTCTTCTGGAATAGGTTCATCCCAACCAGTTCCATATCGCCATGTTTCCTGCCTCTTGTCTCTTTGCAGGTGTTGTAGGTGGTGAGACCAGACCAAGCGGATCAAATAGTGACATAATCACGCTCAAGGCTTCTCTCTTTGTGGGCGGTCGTTCTTTTCGTATTACTTCCGGTGGTGTCTTCTTTTCATTTAGGTGGAAACCGATGCAGTCTTCTTTTACTTCCCATAGTAATCCTAGAGTCTTCTCGATATCATTTCCTCCTATGGGTACTGTAGTGGTCTCCGTATCCGTGTTGAAGTGACGTAACACAGATTGTCGGTTCGTCACCCACCCACGTAGAATAAAACCGGCTTGACGATGGATGTAGGCCACATTTTTCGATACTTCGGAACGTCAAATATTACCATTTCAATTCAGTAACACTCTTTTATCATTAAAGTTGTCCGACACCCAAAAAATCCAACAGGGTTCAAGAACAAGCTTACTTATTAAATTATATTTTTAAATTATATTATATTATTAAATTCTCATTCATATTTCTATTAAAAGGATAAAAGGGATATTCAATAATACGCAATTTGGAAATGGTTTATTCCTGAAATAGGTCCCGTGATAAATTAGGATGTCCGTCCGGGATGCCCTGCGTTGCCCTAGTTTCCGATTGTTCTATTTAGCGTGGGCAAACTTTCAAACAACGCTGTTTGTAAATATCTATTAATTTCGTTGAGAGTATTGTACAATTGCGGATAAAACTTCAACCTTTGGAACGCTAATGTATACTGTTTAGTAGGTGGCAACCCCTATCCCTATCCTTATATATTACTGTCTATTGTGATCCGCTTTGAAAGGCATAGAACCACTATAAGAAGACAGACTGTGAAGGATTCAAGCTAAAGTGACAACGCATGTGTACTAAACTTCTTTGGAGTTAGCTCTAGATCCATGGACGTGGTGTGAATCTATGAAGAGGCCACGTAACTTCAGGTGGACTGTTAGTATGTCTATTACCCGCTAAAGAATGTAAAAAAACACGATTAAAACGTTTTCCACGAACATAACATTCGGCTGCGATTTGAAACGAGAACCCATAAGAACGTATATGATGATCTCTAATCCAGTAGAAAATGTTTTTGAAATAATTAAAAATACGACGACCTTGATAGTATTTTAAAACAAAAACTTTATTTAGATGTAAAGTAACACAAAACGGCCTTTAAAATTTGGGCGTCGGTAAAATATTTTTAACAAGACATTTAATTTCATTGTAAAACCTCGTTTCTTAGCTCAATTTTTTCTAACAGCATTAGTACGAGTGGAACGTACCTGGTCGCTAATAGATGCAGCGGATGAACTTGATCTGTCGATCAACGCCTCTCGATTCTCGGTCACGTTTTCTATATTTGGACAGTTTAGTGGTACAGATATAAGTTCTGCGGTGTTGCGGTCTGAACAGAGCGCACCATTTATGTTAAAATAATTTTAACAAAAGTGGGGGTGACAAAAGAGCACACAGTTTTTACGTGGTAGAGCCATGCTGCAGCTATATTAGTAGTATAGTTGTAGCACGAATAGGTCGGCTCGACCGGGGAAGGACCACGCTCTCACAGAATATCAGCGTAAAATAGCAGCTTAACGCTGCTGTGTTTTGTATGGTGAGTTTAGAGAACCGGAGACCCTTTTTACTGGAAATGAGGCATTCCATCTCTTAGTCCTCACGGGTGTCCAATCGAGGATAGATGTAGATGTCTATGGGCCGCAGCAACCACTTACCATCAGGTGGACTGTGTGCTCGTTTGTCAACCTTATCCTGTAAGAAAAAAGTTCACCTGGTGGTAAGTAGACTGTGGTCCAACCTACATCTATCATCGACTAAGAATCAAAATGCACGCCTAAGGACTAAGATGGAATACCTCGTTACCAGTATAAAAGATGACCATTTTTTATGACAAAGCAGCATTATGCAGCTATGTTACTCTGGTATTCTGCGCGAGCCTGAGCATGGTCATTTTCCGATCGGACCGACCCACTCGTGATACAGCTGCAGAATGTCATTCCCACATGAAGGAGGGAAGCTAAATGTTAAATATGAGTTGTCAGTAATGGATTTGAAATTTAAATTACCGTATGCATTTTATTGCAAAGTCGAGTTTAAAGTGTAAAATAGCACTAACTTTAGGTTAGGTAAAGTTTCATTAATATTATCATCATCATTCACTGCTGAACAAAGACTTCCACGACAATCGCAATTTATGAGTGAAGTCTAGCACAGTCATCATTGACTCTGCATGTCGCATTAGGTTCTTATCAAATTAAATGACCTGTTACTTTATGTTGGTACCTACCACCCACTTACTTACTACCTACCTATTTGTCTATAATATTTTCTATTGCGGTGCTGTGACAATATTACTAAACATAACACCGGAATTATTTTGGGACTAATTTTAGCTAAGCGTCATCATCCGTACAGTGGCAAATTCAATATTCAACTACTGTAAATTTTAAATAAAATCACTGATCACACTAGATTCAACAGTTTTATTCATTACAATATACAATAATATTTACACTTTTTAAAGTAACTATTTTAACTTTTTAAAGTTATATTAAAGTTGTAAATATTTACTTTGCCAATATCCGCTTAATAAAATAAAATGATGTGTCTTACCTAGTTTGAAGAGCACCTCCCGTCCTCCCTCAAGTTTTTGGCTCGCCGCTCACTTAGCGGTCAGCCACCGTAGAGTCTACTACGCCTGAAGATGCCTCGTGTAGAGGCGAAACAAGTGTCGTATTGTCATCGGTGGTGTGTCTTTCCTAGTGTAGTGGTGGTGGGAGTAGTGGTGCTGGGATTAGTGGTGACGGGGATAGTGCACGCAATTGAGGGAGGGCGGGAGGTGCTCTTCAAACTAAGTAAGACACATCATTTTATTTTATTAAGCGGATATTAGCAAAGTAAATTTTTCCAACTTTAATATAATGGATTTCCGCAAAGTAACGCCTGATTCTATTAATTATTTTTAAAGTTAACTAGCTTCTTGTAAAGGGTATGTGTCCTTTTTGATTATGATTAATAAGCCCAAAGTGAATGTTCGAAATAATGAATACTCTTATGAACGTCAAAATATACCTCTGGTTCAAAAATCACGACCTTTACAGATGTTAATCGGCAAGAATGCAGCTATAACAACAAATAATAAAAATAAAAATAAATTAAAAATTAAAGGGCTCCCCTACTAGAAACGTGTTTTACGATGGTACGGAACCCTTTCATGCGCGAGTCCGACTCGCACTTGGCCGGTTATTTTCAGGAAGTTTTATAATATTAGGTATCTGATATTTTATTATATATTTTAAATACTTTGTTAATAAATATTAGTGTTTACGCTAACCATACTCAATATTTAATGTAAAATAACTGAAAACGTCCGCGAACGTTCATTATATACTTATAAACCCACAGGAATCGAATTAACTCACAGGTCGTTGTTTATTGAATGATTTTAATGACTCTAATTCTCTGATTGCAAATGACTTTTATTACTCGCTTTGATTTGCATTTTTTAATTGCGACTAAAAAAATTATTAAAAGGAGCTTGTAGAGTCAAAGATTAAAAAGCCATTCGACATAATACTGAAAATAAGTAACAAATTTTGCTATTTCAACTTCTTTTAACTGCCTAATTACACACTCGTCAAAAGTATCGATCTATCTCTATGCAAGTCCAGAATCAACTGTAATTATCAGGATCACGAATTAATTCACAAGCTGCTTTTGCGGTAATATTTAGTCTTAAAAAACTTAAAATAAAGCGCTAAAAATCAGTAAAATTAGTTTTAATTAATGCTTTTGCTGTATTATAGTTGTAAATTATAACGTGGCAGTATAAATTAGGAATGAAAGGGGGCTAAAGATTAATCCCTAAGGAACACCCATTCAAACTACTACGGCCGGAATTACATAGGAAGATAAGTTGACGTAAGGTATAATGTAAGATTTCTAGTGCTAAATCTTCAACCCTTTCCCTAACCCAATAATCAAATAATAAGAACAATTCGATTGTTTACTGTCGTGTTTATTTCGCGGACAGGGAAACTGTTAAATTGTTAATAAATGTATCGTGTTGTCCACAGTCAAAAGCCTTGGAGAGATCAAGAGATCACAAAAAATATCAATATTTTAAATAAAATAAGACATGTATTATTGTTACCAGGAAAAGATTATACAACTGACAGCTAATTTACCATGCGTTTTTTTATTAAAGTCTCAAAGAGCGCATGACTCGAGTCAAAACACTGATTATTGTTGAGTCATGGACCTTTGATTAGAGTTTTAGACGAAGCCAAAAAATTCAATTTATATTCTGATTTAGATATTTTGTGATTCCGTCATGTTGTATCTGTCACATAAGTGCTACACGAATACGGTTAGAACCTGTCTACGTCTGCACGTACACAAGCAGCACTAGTATATCCTCAACTGCCGATATATTGCGGAAGTTGTCGAGAGGTCTAGGGGACATCATTATTAAAGTCAATCACTTTAATCACCAGGGTGAAGTGCTGGAGTGTCCGCTATGCCTGTCCACGTTTGTCGCGGCTGGAATGGTGCGACTTGCGTGGTGCGCTCATCGCTGCTGCGAGCCCTGCCTGCGACAGTACCTCGCCATCGAGATCTATGAGGCGAGGGTCCCAGTCAACTGTCCCGTGTGCCAGGAGAACATGCATCCCTTAGGTAAGTTAGTAACGTTTAGTATGCTCTTTTAATTCGTAAAAAAAAACAAATTAGCAAACAATCAGAACAAAAAAGTCGTGGCAGTTTGTTGTTATCATACCGTTATTTTCAGTTCATGAGCTCTTAAGTGCAAACCTCACAACTTATTTTTTTTTTCTTTTTATAAGCCAGTGCTTGGCTACAATCCCACCTGGCAAGTGGTATGAAGCACAAGAATTTTTATACTACGGCGTATATTCTTTGTACTATCCTAAATAGGATTTGTACTATCATAACCGTCTTTGATACGGTCACAAATATGTACAATTGTTATGATGAATATCTTATAGAGTGTTTATTCATACGATTAATGATTACAAAATGACATTATGTGCTTTCACGTCACTAATTCGAATTAAAAGTTGGAAGGTAATTTTAAAGGCCAGTTTAATTTTGAAGGCCAGTAGACCGAACGACTTTATTCGAATAGGTAACATCAATCATTTGAGAATTCCAAAAGGTAAAATATGAAACAAAGATTTTATGGTTCTAAATTTAACTAACATTAGTCATCACCAGTCCATGCCTTGTTTATTCCCTTAGATCTCCTTAACGTTTCCAGACCATATTATGTGTGTAGCACTAACATGCTCAACTCAAGAGTGGGTGCATTAACAATATTGTTCCGGTTTGAATAGTAAAAGAATAAAAAAAATTAAAGGCTGTGAAGTATTTCATATATAAAATGTCAGGGATAACGCACCTGATGTAGCCTTCTTCGAAGTTGACTGCAGCCGCTGATTAAAGGTAATCGTTCACTATCTAGGTAATGAGCAATGACATTTACCATCAGGTGGACTGCAACTTTATTTGTCGCTCTGCTCCTACTCAAATAACCTAGCTACACATGAAACTATATAAAGTTAGTTATGAAGATCCTCAAAGCATTTTAAAATTGAAAAATACAATTTTTTAACTTTTCTATTCATTTCATAAGTAATTAAAAGCACTGCAAGCATCTGAAGATGTAATTTATATGTGACTGTCTAAATTTCTACCTTTCTTGTTCTTAATTTTTTAATTCTAAAGCTGAATTACATTGTCCTCCACCAAATGTGTTGAACATTATATACATTGTAACTGCTTACGCTGAAAGATAAGCCCGTCAGTGTGCAGACCGTCAGTAATGTATGATGTGCAGACAACGTCATTGTGTATATTAATATTCCGAACATAATTATTTCGATTTGCGAATATAAACCGGTATCCGTATACGGTTTTCAAGGATTTTCCGTTATAGTATGTGAAGTAAAAATAAGCTATTACATAACAGTAATAATTATATTTAATTAGAATTACATAAATTTTTGGACGCGGTTATTATAGTATATGTAAACACTGATATGAATTCAAAACTTAATTGTTCATATATAATCGTTTTAAAATTGTCAGCAAATAGCCTAAAACACCAATCGAACTGTAATATACCACTTCTGCAGAATTCCTTACATTTACTATTTTGATCTAGTACTAGAATTCGTCGTATGAACTACGAACGTCGTTGGCAGCACTGATCACGCGCAGTCAGTTGTCTGCCTGATCACTTACAATCAGATGCTTGAAACAGATAGCACTATCACCACTTAAATTTTTGTGTCATCAATTAGATGGTGTTATAATATTCAAACAATTGTGGCACAATTTTACAATTGAGTCAAAATTTTAACAAATTTAATTGCTTTTTAGTACCAATTCAAAAAGACTGCTATGAATTATCAGGCTCTCAATTTGGAATATTACATATGAAACATTAGGTACATATGTTCTAAATTGAGGTACTATATTGTCGTATCCATGCTTGCTTAGTAGGCGGTTGGCGATATAACTTGGCAAGATATTCAATCGCATTGCCTCACACTGGTTTAGAGACTTCAGATTTGTGCACAGGTTATTATTGTGATGAGAATTGAGGAACGTCCTCAATTCTCTAGAAATTAAAATGTTCTCAGAAGTCAATTCCATTCTATTGCCAATGTTTTAACTTGGCGCGAGTTTATAAAGTCAAGTTTATATTCAAGTCTAGTCGATTTCAAATCAATTTAGAAATATCCGACAATTGTATCTGGTTAAAATAAGATAGGAATTCTAATAATGCCCCGACTTAGTGTCCATCAAGATCTAGCCGTGACAATCGTTTGAGAGCAGAGACAACTGTTTCTAACGGCTACTTCTCGTTCATGACAATGGATTATACGGACAAAGACTGAGCTCATAGTCAAACATCTGGCAACATGGTAAATATAACTGTCTATATTATATTCAATACGAGATGTTCGTTTTTGTTGTGAAAATATATTATACCAAAAATATTATAAATCCAGAATATGTTTAAAACATGATGGAAAAAGGTCAAGAGAGAGATTTATAATCAGCTCCGGTTGAACAAACCGACACAGGTTATATCTTACATTAGATTTAGTGTTAACGAATTAACAAAACTTCGTTAATTACAAAAAGGCACATGGTAGGCACATATGTGTTCAAGTATTTTTGACAAATAAATCTATATACAACACCATGGCAGGCACGTAAGAGAATTTATCCATTACCACTCACTGGTAATGTTGCTCCCCGTTAGTAGTCTCAGAGGCTTTGGGTTGATTTATTTAGGTGGGTTTTCATCAAAAGTCGATTGCCAAAGTCTCGTTGAGTCACATTACACATTTACATTAACTAAAAATACAACAAAGAATGTAGTTAAAAAGACTAGAACATGTTCGCAAACAAGCTGCGATACTTCGCACTTGGCAGTAGTCATAAAACTAGTGAAGATGCGTAACTAATGAGTCAGTAACGAACAAAGCATAAGAAACCATAACGTTACCGTTACAGTCTAAGTCCACTGCTGAACATAGGCCTCCCCCATAGATTACCTAATATATTAAAATATATTTGCCATAATTGCCACGCTTGACAGGTGAGTTGGCCAAGAAACCATGGTTTCACGGGTTTTCAAATATTTCGTCGGAGCGTCTGTTAGAAATCATGTAACTTCTGAACTTGACCGATTAATGTCATACTTATATTCACATAATATACATATTTTGTTTTGTCGAAGCGATGGTTCATAGTTATGCTAAGTTCTGATAGGTGGTGCTGAAGTCAAGTTATTAATAAATTCTATATGTATAGACCAAAACAACTCATATTCACAATATAAGATAGTTTAGTGCTAAAGTAGTAAACCACAATACTACTACTCTACACGGTGGCGCTGATTAAAAACTGGAAAAGGGTGAAATAAGTCTGCCAAGCCAACTAGTAGAAGTACAAAAATCAAATGCTTATTTTCATTGACATTTCTTACGTAAACCAGCACATCGAAATGTATTCAATGGATTTAATCAAGAGATAAAACAATATTGGATTTTTAGCCGACTTCTACAAAGTAGGAGATTCGCAATTGGACTATATTTTTTTATATGTATATTACGCGATCTTCGACATTTGTGAACATATTTATACCTCAAGGGTTCCATTGAAATTTAAAGAAAAATTCTACTGAGTTCCATAAGTCCGATAGATGCTCGAGTCTGAAACCGCTACATAAATCTATCGGATATTTTATTAACACCACCAGTATATATACAGTGTCACGACGTATGCAGTGTCAGACCCCTGTGTAATATCCTCGTTATTCTTAGCGATTCACCAATAAATCGTATACGATAACGCCGAACAAAAGTACAAAGTAATTATTAAACTTTTAATAAAAGTAGATAAACGATTCAAAAATTGAAAAAAAATTACCACATAACAGTTCCTGAAGTCGCTGCTAAAACATTGTATTGAAGAAACTCGATTTTAAAAACTATTATATTTTACATTGTAATAAAAGTTTAATAATTACTTTGTACTTTTGTTCGGCATCACCTTCTCAGCATCTTCTTGCTTTTCAGCAATTGCCAATGAGACCCGTGTGAATTATTACTGCTATAACGTAATGATGAGTTTATCATAGAAATAAGTGTCAAATGGGCATATACTCGTAATACACTTGTTGTCGCTCATCTATCTTTGACTAAAAATCAAAATTCTGGTGCGTTGTCACCCCTGGGGACTTAAATTGAATGCCTCGTTTAAGTTTTTTCGTTTCAATTTCTCTCGTTTTTGGAGGAGATCACACCCCAATCTCCCGTTCCTACTCTCTTCTCATTCTCTCCTTAACTTTTTAAATAATACAACGAAAGGTGTGTATCGAACATATAAGGAGAGTGAAAAGCTCCTACTGAGTCGTCGCTTCTATCTTGTCTTATTCGATTCAAATTATCATGACACTGCAGCATAAACATTAAGAAATACATGAGATAATCTATTCAGCGACACTCTACCTCGTGCGTAACCTAAGCAGGTCAGTGTTTTTAGATCCATTATAATGTTGTGAAGTGTTGTAAAAAAGAAGTGTTATAACTAAAATAATTACCTGGTGTTTAGTATTTTACGTACAACATAGTAAGCGTCGTCTGTTCGTCTGTTCAAAGGTCGTCTGTTCCAAGTTTATATGATAATTACGTAAAATATATCAACATAGTTTTTGAACAATGGTGTAAAATTTACAACCACGCTTCTCAATGCCATTGTCCATTATTTCGTGTATTTTCTGCCACTAATCGGATTTCCGTATGTTTTTATTATTGTTTGACTACACTGTCGTAATCTATTATAAGATTTATTATATTAAACAATCAGCTACCCTGTCGCTTAAAATCAGTAAAAGACTATATAAGCTTACCAATGTCATTGAAGGAAATTAGTATTTATTGAAGAACATTTTATTAAACGAACTTATTTAAGAACTTTCCACTATTTTTATTAGTAAATAATTTAAAATTTTGTGCAACCGACTTCAATATAAATTATTAAGAATAACTCAAAAACTATTGGTCAGACCTTGATCAAATTTATATGGGACCACATGAGAAGCACCAGCTTTCAAATAAAAAAAGAATCATCGAAATCGGTTCACCCAGAAATTGTTATGAGGTAACATACATAAAAAAAAGAAAAAAAAACATACAGTCGAATTGAGTACCGTCTCCTTTTTGAAGTCGGTAGAAAAATAGCGATACGTGAATGTATGTGTGCAGGAACTATTATGTTTCTTTTTATTTATTTATCAAAATACTTCATCATTTATGATTTTTATATAATCCGCCAGTAGGTAAACCAGCACACGGTCCACCACATCTATCCTCGATTAAGAATCAAAATGCAGATGCGTTGTCATCCCTGAGGATTATTAAGATGGAATGCCTCGTTTCAATAAAAGGGTCTCCGGTTCTCTACATTCACCTACGTACACTGCAATTTTACGCTAATATTCTGTGTGAGCGTGGTCCTATCCTGATCGAGCCTACTCATTCATGCTACAACCACAATATAGCTGCAGCGTGGCACATCCATGTATAAACGAAGCTAGTATTTCTTATTATGGTTATTATTATTATTTTTATATTTAAAATCCCAAATATATAGGTTAAATAATAAGTAAGTAACCACAATATTGTATCTATTTAACTTAAATTTTTACTGTAACACACATCCCAATACTATGGAATGTACACAACTATTGATCCCAAGACTGGTTTAGTTTTGAAACTGATGATTTTTTTATTTGTAGTTTTTGTTTCGTGGATAGTAAATTAATAAATAAATAAACATATTTTATTTAATAACTATCTATTTTAAAATTCGAAAGTGCCATATGATATAGCGACCTGCGCAAATAAGGAAAACTGATAAGTTTTCTAATGACGCACGTGATCATTTTTTGGTCATAATCTGTGTATTAGCCTGCGGAGTGATTAACTCCTTACGTGTCGCGATGATTCAGCGTTCAGCTGAATGAATTATGAGATTAATTTTACTGCTAAACTGTACCTTACTCCAATAAAACACCTGTTATTTACGTTAGGAGGGGCCCGTTACATGTAGGGTTGCCGACCATACTACATATCCTACTATATTAGTTGTCCGGATACTATATTTAAAAAAAAACATAGATAAGCGAAATTACTATATTTAAAAAGTTTGTTAGTAATAGCTCAAAGCAGCAAAAATATTCCTTTTAAAAATTAAAACATGTTTTAGAACATCATTACAGTACCGTTCACAAATTCACTTCTACACAGGCCTCCCCCAAGGATTGTCGCAAAACACGGTCCTAAGCCACCTGCAATCATCATCTTCCTGTATGATTTACCCGGTCTTCGCTAGGTCATCAGTCCATCTATTGAAACATACCATAAGTTTATTTTTTCAGGCAAATATGTCGAAAATAAAATATTTGAAATAAAAAAGAGTTGGCAACGCTAATTACATGATTGATTACAGACGGAATGCTGGACTGTCTTACGCCACTGTCTAATAGTATTAATTTTAAGGTGAATGTTTTCAACACGGTATTTGACTCTCTTGAACGTAGAAATACTCTAAAAGATTTGTCAAAACAAACTTTAATATATATAAAAATCCTGTGACACGATGTTCGTTCACGCTAATCTCCGAAACCGCTCAAACGATTTTAAAAATAAGTTTTGTAAATGTGTTTTGCTTGCTCCAACTTGAGAGTTAGAATAGTTATTATCTCATAAATGACCCTCAATATTTTTATTGCGATTGGGTTTTTATAGGACAAAAGGTCGCCGGAAAGGGCAGAGCAACATCTGCCTGGCCAGCTAGTATTCAAATAAAAATTGCATGAGGATATAGTGTAGTGACGTCATAGTTTTGAGAGTCTAATAACCATCTTATTATATTAATAGACTAGATTAAATAATAGATAGAAAAAAAAAAGATCGACGAAGTTTTAAAACTATTAATGCTTGCAAATTCAAATTAAATGATGAAGTTATTGCAGTGATAGATAATGTCGTGAATCGTGACAAATATATTATTGTTTTACTTATTATAAGCTAGTGGTTGACGACAATCGCACCGTCTTTGCGTAATATTCAGTAATCGAAAATTTGTTTTCATATTTTTTTTATCTGCTAGATTTTTAAACAGACAACTGTAATAACCATTCGATAGTTTATACCGTAAGTAAATGAAATTTTGAATTAAATTTTTAACGAGCTCGTAGTGTCCCCTGTTAAAAATGGGCCTCCTGTAGTTGGGTTTTTATATCAATCACCACGATTGGCCGACGGATTGGCAATACTGTCATATACCTTTATTTATCGAAACTCATGAGATCTTTCTAGCATTTTCTATAGTCATCTCTTACGCGACCCAAGGAACGAGATGGGTTTTCTTACGCTGCCACTACACGCAGCATATTGTATTCTATTAGGCTGCGTTGCTTACATATATACAAATTACGTATATTTATACAGGGCATCCAACTTTTGACCTATAGACTTAATTTATCTGACGTAGTTATTTTATAAAATATTTTTTTTATTTTACTGTTTATTGTTTTCAAATGTGGCCAGCCCTAACCACAGGCAACAAAGTTTAATATCAGCTTAACTGGGTGCTGATTGCGCCCGCGAGAAACAAAAGGCGTCTTTCATTATGCCACTAATGAGGCTTTTTTTAATGATAAAGGCTTATGAATGACGTCTGAATGACGATGAGGGAAATTCCGTAATAATAGTTTTTTATTTAATATTGTTTTGATATTGACTCAAGCGGGTATTGTTATACCACTTAGCTTGGAGTATTTATAAGCAAGTTATGCTTATAAATACTCTAAGGTATACCATATTACAGATTATGTCTGTAAGAAATTAAGGGAATAACTTGAATCAAACATTATTTTTGACTTTTTATTACTTACATTAAAAGGGTTGTTGGTTTCGTTAATTTTGTTTAGGTATGGTCTGTATTACTTACAAATATTATAGCAGCATAAGCTGCTGTTTTTCGTATGGTGAATGTATAGGATTGGAGACCGTTTTTACTGGAAACGAGGCATACCATCTTAATCCTCAGGGGTGGACACCGCAACTGCATTTTCATTTATAATCGAGGATAGATATAAATATCAATTTAAATATTATGTAAATAAAAAAATTGTTAAATTTTTTTTCTACAATTTCAGCCCGTTCCACTGCTGGGCTTCTCCCGTTGTAGGGAGGATAGAAGTAGAAGTGACAAACGAGCACGTAGTTCATCATCTATCTGGTTTGCAGGGTATAGAGAGACTGTGTCGTTACACGCTTTGACCATTCCAACTTATTGTCCTTAGATGTGACAATACATCTGTGACCTCATTCAGTTTTAATTGATCGTCCAAGAGCTGCAAATAGGCACTTAGTATCAAATGTAAAATATAATTATAAAAAAAGTAGCAGCTACATTCGAGTTTCCTTTTATTTGTCCTATAAACGTAATCATCGGATACTTACATAATTTGTAATGAGACAAATAGTTAAAACAGTAATTTACAAAACCAGACTGCGTAAAAAAAGTTTACTGAAAAGAGCAAAAATTTATATTATTCGATGTTACTTCTACAAGTAAGACGAATCTAAGCACATCCCATATTATGTTAAAATCCATTCAGCCGTTTAGGCTACAGAGTATACCATATACATACGTACATACATACTCACATACATACACCAGAAAAACAATACCTTTCCGTTGATACAGTCAGATAAAAAGGCGAACTCGTCAAATTAGTCTATTTACACAGCATGTAAAAATAATAATGATTTATAGATGAAATGTACAAGTTGATGTACTTACGCAATAAAGTGAAGTAAACATACCCTCGCAACTTCCATCCAAGTAATAAATTAGCGATTGCGTTGCTTGCACTTCGCAACATAGCACAGATAGTTAGTTACTTGCGATGTTCTCATTCTACAACGTTAATAAGTACATATTATTATGCGTGTTTATTGTGCAAAAGTTTGACGATGCTGATAATATTTGGAAAATTCTTATATTCCCCTTTTATTGGCTATACTTATGTATATGCATAAAGTCTAAATGTGTAATGCTCCGTTTAGATGACGTTTTTACTTTTTCTATTGCTAAACTTCCTATTTACTTTCTTCTTATTACTTAATTATTTGTTGAATTACAAAAGACCATACTGTATTATGTAGAAACACAATCAGGTGGCCACCGTATTTCTAAATTAAAAATATTTAATATTTATAGTAATATCTATAATAGTTTGATCGTGAAGTGGGGGGTGTAAGAATATCCACTACCTCATATCGTCCTGTGGGTGTCGTAAGAGGCGACAGAGTAAAACTGAAACAGAATATGGGCAGCAGCAACTTCCTGATAAAAACCGAAAAAAATTGCGGTTGCCAACCTGCCTGCCAAGCTTGGCAACTATGACATAATCCCTCCTATGAGGCAATCTATGGGTGAAGCCTATGTTCAGCAGTGGACTTTTATTAGGCTGTTACGGTTACCTTTAATAGTTTTATGTTAATTCTACTATAGAGGTAAAACGAATGGCGAATTTAAAACTAAATTATGTAAATTGTTATTAATAATATTTTTCACGATCCGGGATGGGTTCGATCCCCGCCGGCACTAATGAAATTGTTAATTGCAATTTTATGTGATAACTAACCACTTGCTCGGTGTTAAGAAAATCGCGAGGAAACCGGCATGTTTGTTTATTTATTATTTATTGTTATCCTCTCAGATTTAGGAGGCGGCCTCTGACTAACAGTGAGACGTATATAGGCTCTAAATTTTTTAATATTAGCCAGGTATTTATTAGATTAGTGAAATGGAAATATAAAAAACTTAAAGCGCAATCACTATAGGACGCAATTCGCCGAAAACTTACAACGTACTTCCTGACTAATTGTATGTTCAATTGTTTATGCTTAAAATAGTATATAACTGAAGAACATATGAATGAGAATATAAGAAAACGATTTTAATTAAAACTACTTATCAGATATTAAATAATTAATTAAGTGTCTAAAGAAATTGGTTTAGAGATTAAATTATCATTTCTGGACGAAAAAGTTCGAATAAAGGGATGTCTGAGCGTGTACTCAGACGTCTTTTTAAAAACAGTTGAATCGGACTCTATGGTTCATAAACCTTCCAAACGGGAAGTTAAATGGTATGATGAAAGTACTACTTTCAAAATTATTTTTACACTATTATTACCTTTAAACCGATCAACAGAAAGACGAAATAATAGATGTGAGGAGTTTTTAATCATCCTTTATTTAGTTATTTATTCGGAAAACCCTCGGCTAACAATAACAGAAAATAATTAAACTATAGGAAACCAATTATGGGTTTTCGCTAATAGTAACACTATATAAATATTTGCATGCGGTGAATTACCGACATTTCATAGGACAATATCGCACCAACCGTAAGCTTTACAAGGTAATATCGCCCAGTAATTAACTAAACTTTACTGATAAACAAAATAAAAATAAAATCATCGGCAAAATTCGAAAAATGGCTTACTCAGAACTCGTCTGGCTGAAGTGACACTTGTGTTGAATAGGTCTTAATCCAACTATTTGAATACAGTAATACAGTTCCTGCTCACACGGTACATATAGCTATTCTGCCTATAATTTGTCCTGGCCGTGGGTAGTGATAGTGGGGCCTTTCGTCTAACATTTTTAGGAGTTTTAATATTTATTTTGAAAGTAGATTTGGACAGGACTGGACTGGCAATCTTATGTAGAAAAGTAATATCCGCTATTTGCCTTCGTATTTCGAGTGATAAAAGATGGAATTTTCTACATTTTTCGTAATAGAGGTTAGAGTTGTAGTGGTCTTTCAAAGGTGTTTAATAAATTTCATCTGGATACGTTCAATTCGAGTTATATTAATATCTATAATATAGTATTGGGGGCTCCATACTTGTGATGCATATTCCAAAATAATTCTTACATAACAACAGTACAAAATTATCAAGTTCCTAAAGCAGCGCATCACAAACCCTAAGGCTGTGGAAGACCGGCCAATTATATTTTCAATATGTTTGTCGAACAGAAGTTTCGAGTCATGTATAACTCCCGAGTTACGTACGGAACACTCTCTGGACAATGATTGGCCTCGAATCTGATAATCATACAGTAATTTATTTGATTAACGACTAAATGTGACAACTGAGCATTTTATAAGTAAATAAATTGTTTAAATCATTTTGTAGTGCTTTTGCGTCTTTTAATGAAGATATAATTGCGAAAATTTTCATGTCATCTGCGAAACAATAGACGAGAGTTACGCAAACAGTTATTGATATCATTGAAAAAGATAGCAAAGAGTAAGCAACGAGTCCTGGGGAACACCGCTAGGAACCTTGACCCAGCAAGATTTTTTTTTTATAGAATAAGGGTGACAAACGGGCACACAGTCCACCTGATGGTAAGTGGATGCTGTGGCCCATATACATCTACTACATCTATCCTCAATTAAGAATCAAAATGCAGATGCGTTGTCACCCCTGAGGTCTGAGATGGAATGCCTCGTTTCCAGTAAAAAGGGTCTCCGGTTCTCTACACTCACCACACGAAACACAGCAGCATTAAGCTGCTATTTTACGCTGGTATAATGTGAGAGCGTGCTACAACCATAGTTGTAGCGTGGTTCTACCAAGTTTAAATAGGAGGCGGCTATGATTAATCGAGTCGAATGCCTTACTGTAATCCGTGTATATGACATTAATTTGATGGCTTTTATCCATGGAATCAGTAAGGAAATCATTAAGTAAAACAAGGTTCGTGACAGTAGACCTACCGGGGAGGCAGCCTTGCTGGGAGTCGTGAAGTGATTGTCTGATAGCTGAGTATATTTGAGAATGCACTACTTTTTCGAGGATTTTACTTAGTATGCATAATTTGGAAATAGGCCTGTAATTATTGTTGTGTTTTAAACGATGTACGTTATTCTTGATTATTTTTATGTACTAGATCAATATTTATACGAGTGTATACATATGCGTTCCTACTGTCTTGTATCTTACCGGATCCGTATTTCTTGCATAAAAATGTCAATGTTCCCTCGGGGATAGGACACATCCCGTATTTTGGTAAATAGGAGGAGCGTTTAAATATTCAACACATAAACTGATTATAATATTAATATTTCACTACGGAACAAGTCAATCAGGATATTTTTTTATAGAAGAGGGGGCAAACGAGCGTGCTGCTCACCTGATGGTAAGTGATTACCGCCGCCCATGAACAACTGCAACACCAAGGGAATTGCAGGTGCGTTGCCGGCCTTTTAAAAAGGAGTAAGCTCTTTTCTTGAAGGTCCTTAAGTCGTATCGGTCCGAAAAAATCGCCGATCGATTTACAGGACATAAGGGGCAAATGCTCCGCCGTATTCTACAGTTGCATATTGGTGTAAGGTGGTGGTTTATAATTCACGAAAAATCACTCTCGATGCCTTACGATAGCAATAACCGAAGAAATGGTAAAAGAAAATCGAATAAAATATTTGAGCAGATCGCCGTGTAATTGCAGAAGCAAAGATTTCTACATTTGTTTTTTAGAACTGTAGCAACAATATCATGATCGTTTTTGGTCGCAATTTATGATAATAGGTAAAGTGTGGTTTCACCATAAAGATCCCGAAACATCATCTTAAGCTTCTAAGAAATTCAAGGCGAATCCTAAAGTCGGCAAGATCATGGGCTCTCTTTTCTGGGTCAGTAAGACTGTTACTGTTGCGGGCACTTTGGGTTGTATGCAAAACAAATAAAAAAATTGCGCAAGTAAATCCACAAGAACGGTGTGGCCAACTCGCAAAGATTGTTTTGTTTTACCAAGTTAAATTGCTCGAATGAAATCCATCGCAACAGCGGATTTGTGTGACTCACAATATACTACTATCTTTAAAATACATCCTCCATTTTTACCTGATCTTCCTTCTAGTCATTTGAAATGAAATAAAATTTAATTAAACAATGAAAGTTACCTGTAATAAATTCTTACGTCTTATTGAACGCCCCTAGATGGTAAATGGACTGGTGTTAAATTCTGTTAACAAACTTTATTTGTCCGGGGTAAAAAACAAAAATCCCGTATTTTTTAAAACTTCGTAATGGTTTTTCCCTTGAGTCTGAAAAAAGTTGGCAACCCTAACGCCTTTATACAATAAAAGTAAAGGGGTTCATTCATAAAAATGAGTTCCCAGTTTTCTGCACAATCAAATGCCACCCTCCGCCTTCCACTCGCTATTGTAGCCGTAGATAACCCTTGGTCGCTTCGATTCTAAGAGGGTTTTGTGGTGTTGGCTTTAAGAACCTTCCAGTATTTTCTAGGAAGTTTTAGAAATTTCTTAGAAAGGTCTTACCGAAACGAGTTCCTTTCTGTAAAAGTTAAAGTTAGAACGAGACACACAAAATTATTTGCTGTAACACGATCAAAAACAAATTACGCACAAAACGCATTGGTCAGTCGATTGCATAGAACTTTTAATAACCAATTTAATGTTACTGACATTTTTCATAGCAGTAGGTATGTGTTTAAAAGGGAAGTTCTTGAAGTAACACACACACACACACACACACGCACGCACGCACGCACGCACGCACGCACGCACGCACGCACGCACGCACGCACGCACACACACACACACACACACACACACACACACACACACACACACACACACACACACACATCAGAGAGAGAGAGAGACGCACCGTTTTTAATTTTTAATTCTTAAATAGTATGTTTTTGTGGCTCAAACTTATTGGTTGTCGGTCGATTAATATAAGTTAAAAAATGTATAAAGTAGATCCGTTTTGGCTGTAAGTTTATTTCTTAAGTTCATTTACATTGTAATTAGTGCTGTGGATCTTGTAATAAATAAAATAAAATAAAAACATTTGCAACACATTTCGCCAAGTACTACCGCTAGTTGTACCCGCTATTTTTTAGTTGTATCAATTTATCATATATCATAATATATTCCTTATCTTACCTAGCCACCACCAGTTATTGCAGCATTACAATGTAATTACCAGTACCAGTTACCAGTTATTTTATTATATTACCAGTGTAATATAATAAAATAATCGAGACGTATTTAATGACGTTATGTATTGTATTTTCAGATGTCCGTCGAATAGTAGACAACCCGACGCTTTACGACAAATACGAGGAGTTCTCGGTGAGACGCGCACTGGCCGCGGACCCTGACACACGATGGTGTCCAGCGCCCGACTGCAGGTAAGGTTTCTTTTATCAGCGTAGTGAGGTTACATCCAGTCCCTTTGTAGAGTTAATTTAGTTTAATTCAACTAATGCGACAAAGGTTTCACAACAATGGAAGCTTAAAGGCAGGGCGCCATTAGGCTTCCGTTGTTATGAAATATAACAACTTGGCATGGCTTTATAAATGATATAGCCTTTGAAAAGTACTTATCAATACTTTTTTTATGTTGCGCATCTAGAACTTACTAACCATTATGCATTCTACAGTAGTCCTGAAATATGACAACGCTTGGTGTGTTTGGTTCTTATTCAGCTTTTAAAAAGTATCCCTTGCCGTTTCCATTACAGAATCCATGACACACATGAACAGAAATTCTAAAAAGAACCTTTGTTCTCCATTAGAACGAAGCAGTTTTATAATATCGTGTTTATACCAAATGTAAAACACCAGACTGGCATCGGGGAGCAGCGTCTAAGGTCTGAGACGTCTGGTATAGTGGTCGCCAATCCGCCCGCCAAGCTTGGCAATTTTATAGCTGGGATGTTATGGTTGACATTTTTCTAATCAGTCTAATCAATATTATATCTTTGTTGATTAAATATAGCCGCTGCTTAATAAGATGGTAACCAGAGTGTTATTATGTGATAAAATAGCTAAGGCTAACGCCCGCGGGCACTCCGCTGGACCCGTGCTCCCTAGATTACCGGGCCGAACAATTACATCTGCCCACTCGAACGCGTAAGAACGCGCGACCGACTGTAGTCTATACTCAAATTTTACCACGGAAGGTTTGGTTTTTTCCCCTGTTTTTCTTTGTTCGTCTTATGCAGCATTTGCTCATTGTTTAGATATTTTACAAACTAGATAAACTGAACGGTTCTAATTGTAACTTGATTTTTTTATTTCGTACTTTGTGTAGCTCTAAGATTTTTTGCTTTTTATCTTTAAAATTAAACAAGTGAAATTTTTTAAATTTTTACCACGTTTTTTTATCATGTTCTTGTATTGTCATCCGAATTTGAGCTATATTTTAAATTTCAAGTTTCCAGCTCATCGGGAAGTTGTTTGAAATCAATTACTAAATTCCACCCGGAACGAAAGACAACAAAAAGCGACTTAATAAAAACGTAGTAAATGTATCTATAGCTATAGAATAAACAGTGGCGTAGCTAGGCGTGGGCGAAGTGGGTCCTCGCCCACGGCCTCGCACTTAAAGGGGCCTCGCGAGGCCCATTAAAATGCGATGCCCCCAGACTTTATCACAGACGACTAATTAATTTGATCACTTTTACGCTCGAAAAAGAACGCCACAAATTTAAAAGAGTGTTTGTTTGGGGCCTCGCAAGAAGCCCCTCTTACTCTTAAGTGTGACTGCGAGGCCGTTGTAACTACCTTCAAAGACCGCGACCGTTAGATTGACGGAATACGAGACTTGTCAGGAATTAATAGCTATGGGTAGGTATGTCGTGTCAAAGCATTTTTGGTAGGATAGATCTTGTATGTAGATTTGCTATGTAGGCCTATGTTCTACAGTGGACTTGAAATAGGTTGAAGTGAAGAATAAAATTTCAAATACATTTTCATTTTTTATTTTAAAAGGTTATTTGTTATGCTGCTAACATTACTAAAATTCCCATCAACCCCTCTAGTTTAGCCTAAAATAGTTGTATTAAGAGTACTTCACGACAGTAGTCAAATAGCTAGTTTTAACCTATTATAAAAAAGAAAACCTACCCATAAACTATTAGGCTTTGTTGCTTGATTGTAATAAATAACATATTAAGTGTCTGCGCCGCAAACAATTATAAACTTTCATTTTACAAATACATTACATTATCTGCGTTATAAATAATATATACAATCTGTAATAAAATTATAAAATCCATAGATACCTAATTCGTATCTTGGGAACTAAAGAAAAGGGGCCTCGCTGATGCGACTTTGCCCACGTAGAACTACGGATAAATGAAAAGTGATAATTTAGTATTGGAGAAGGGTAACATTATACATGATTTCTCGAATCAGGTTGTGGAAAATTTTGTTAGCAAATAAGAATAGTGTGAAATAGGTATTGTTAGCAAATAAAGAGTTAAATATTGTTAGCAAATGAAAAAATATTTTTAGTTGCACGCAAGATTTGCGTTTTTCGCAAAAAAAATCGTTCAAGGGCCATCCGAACGCAAACTAACAAGAGTTATGAATAATCTAAAAACAATAGACAATGAGGGCTAGTTGGCACTAAGGTGAATTTATTTTGCTACGCAGATAATCACACAGTGTCATTCTCGTTGAAAAGTTGCGGTTTAGTTATAACTTTTTCGGTTTTTAGTATATATATTATATACACACACAAAACAATGCCTCAGTGCTGTGTTCTTTAATTTTGTACACATTTTTTAATTCTTCTTTTAGGAATATCAGTAGTTTGGTTTATCCATTTCTAATCGATTTACATAAATCATAGCTAATATTTCAGAAAGAAACATCAATCTCTACACTTTTATAACAAATTACCTTCCCCCGCTTTGAGACCTGTTAAATATTTCACCACATTCCTAAGTGGCACCACGCTGGTGGTGCAGAAAAAGTGGTGGATGTCCTCATTATTGAGATGTCGTAAACCAGTTGGTGAACCGGTTGGTAAAGCTAAACCGTGTAGTGGCGGTGTAAAACAGGAGATGGACAGCAGCATCTTTCTGATAACAACTCTAAGTAATAAAAAACTGCGGTTGCCCACCCGCCTGCCAAGCGTGGCAACTATGGCAAAATTGTCCCATGAGGTATCTATCGGGAGGCTTATGTTCAGCAGTGGACTTTTATAGGCTGTAATGGTATGGAACCAGTTGACGTAATAAATCCCATTTCAGTTTCGCGGTGGTGGCGACTGGATGCGCTTCGTGCCCGAAGCTAACTTGCCTGGCGCCGGGCTGCGGTGCGTCGTTCTGCTACCACTGCAAGGCGGCTTGGCATCCCACGCAGACCTGCGATGCGGCGCGCCGAAGTCGCCAGCCGCCACCGAGGGCGCCACAACCGCAGCACGCCGACATGGAGCACGGTGAGTTCGCCATCATTGTTGCAGCTCAAAAACTTAGTGTCGGCATAATCATCTGCCCCTGCAGCTATCGACTCCCTTTACGCGTAATTTTTCCGTACTGATACGACTTGGGACCTTCACGAAACGAGCTTACTCCTTTTTTAAAGGCCGGCAACGCACCTGCAATTCCCCTGGTGATGCAGTTGTTCATGGGCGGCGGTCGACACTTACCTTTAGGTGAGTCGTATCCTCGTTTGCCCCTTCTTCTGTATAAAAAAAAAATGCGTCTCATCCAATCTCCAATTTCGTAAGCCGCCATCGGCGAACGGAACAAGACTGGCGCTCGAGAACCTTGGGACAGTCGGGGAAGACTCCACTGATTTTTTCGAGTTAATGGACGGCCTATTGCCACTTTAGCTTATTGGATCTTAATCTTAACGATAAGCCCCCAGGATTCCATTTGGGGTACATTCGCGGAAGTTACCTTTGACATTATTTAAAGAAAAGTTAAACATATTCGTTCAACCCTCGAAAATTCCAATATGACGAATTGTTTAACTTTTGTGTGTGAATATAATTTTTACATTCACACACAAAAGTATACCCCCAATCATCAACATGAACCCATAAGCTTAGCGTCCTGATGACGGCGTATGAGAATTTGTAACTGTTCATCATTCATCTCGTCCTATATGAGAGAGAGAGAGAGAGAGAGAGAGTTGACGATAGGAAATACGTCTTCGTATTAGGTAACCATCTCATATATTGTTTTATGTTACACGTAAAATATCCGGGCGAAGACGGAGAGCAGCATTAAAGATGCAAGACGTCTATTATCTTCTATTCTTCATCAGCACGCACAATGACCTTGTACCTAGTGACGACGTGAGAATATCCACTAGCCCATATCGTCCCCTGGGTGTCGTAAGAGGCGACAGAGGGAAATTAAAACGGAAGATGGGTAGCAGTATATCTCTGATAATAACTCAAAAAACAAAAAACTGCGGTTGCCAAGCCGCTTTTTAAGCGTGGCAACTATGGCAAAATCCTCTCTATGAGGCAATGTGTGTCCTATGTTCAGCAATGGACTTTACATAGGCTGTAATGGAAGTAAAGGACGCACAATGACAATAAATTAGATAGATAGGGATCTCTCCCATAGCTGGGCAGATATGTCGTAAATACTATGCTTGGAATCAGTATCTGAGAAAGAGATACAAAACAACGTATCCAAACACCAAAATCAATATTTTTTTGTATTTTCTGCACCATTTTATACGTGGTAGAGCCACGCTGGCGCTATGTTATGGTTGTAGCACGAATGGGTCAGCTCGACCGGGGTAGGATCACGCTCTCACAGCTGCTGTGTTTCGTGTGATGAGTGTAGATAACCGGAGACCCCTTTTTACTGGATACGATGCATTCCATCTTAGTTCTCAGGGGTGACAACGTATCTGTATATTGATTCTTAATCAAGGATAAATGTAGATGTCTAAGAGCCACAGTACCCACTTACCATCAGGTGGACTGTGTGCTTGTTTGTCACCCTTATTCTGTTAAAAAAAAAACTACTTTTTGCGTACATAAATTGCACATGGATAAACATCCAGAGCCGAAACATTTATTTGTAAGCCTTACATACACTTTCCTTGCGGGATTCGAGCCCACCGTCCCGCACCGTCACAGCCAAACGCTTAGCTACTGCGCTGTCTATATTATTTACTTCTAAGTGCACGACTCCAAATTTGTACAAGAAAATACCTCAAAAGGGTGAGAATGACAGTTACAACGTTTTATAAAGCTAAAGCTAACCGAGTAAGGTCTCTTCAAAACCCATAAATGTTAAAACTCCAACTACCAACTCCTAACCATTTTTTTCTTAGCACGCAATAGTCTATTACTGATGGACGTAAGCCTCTTTGAACTCGCTGTGTAAATTTTATGTACTCTACAATAAATTATATTATAGAATACTTATAACAGTGGTAAATGTTTTGGTTTCAGGGGATGTGAAGCCCTGTCCCCGCTGTTCTGTCCTGATCGTGAAGGTGGAGGACGGCTCGTGCAACCACATGGTGTGCTGCGTCTGCGGCGCGGAGTTCTGCTGGCTTTGCATGAAGGAGGTCTCCGATCTTCACTACCTTAGGTGAGGTGATGCCGAAACTGCCTGTTAGCACCTAAAAAAACCTTTCATTAAGCATAATATCGTTAAAACAAGTAATGTGATTCAGTAACACTAACTGCGGTGGAACAAAATAAAATTTATAATCACTAGGAATGAAATATGCACTTTTTCTTGCTTTAAGTTAGTTACAGGTGTCTATGGGTTGCAGAAGATGCAGTAGATGGTTGTCATTTAGATGATGAATCTTGAATTTAGATTCAACAAATTGTAGATTTTATTCGTAGATAGATCAACTATCATTAATGCTTAACAAATTAATAGTAGGTAATGTAGCGACACACATGAGGAAGCAGTATAATCAAGTTTAGTGTGTTTTTTGAGAACGAACAATACTTATATATATATATTTTTGGAGGAAAAATTTGTGTGCCTCTTTTTAAGCATATTGCGCGCACAGAGGAGTATGAGATTGGGCATAGTTCTTATGGAGAAGTTATTATGGAGGAGTGCAGAAAGCTATCATTTATATATAATACTAGCTGGCCAGGCAACCGTTGTTCTGTCCTCTCCTACGACCCTTTGTTCTATAAAAAAATCCTTAAATTCGTAATAAAAATATTGAGGGTCACTTATCGGGATAAAACCTATCCTATCCCTTAAGTTGTGGCACACATTGTGGTCAAACTGGTCAGTGCAAAATTTTATTGAAATCAGTTGAGTAGTTTAGGAAGTTCATCGTGGACAAATGTGATGTGACATGTAATTTTTATATATAAAGATGTGTTACAAATGAATGGAATAAAATAAAAGATAATATTTATTGTTTACGTTTATACTGCCAATGTCAATCACATAATAGTCTGTGGTCAAACACAGAGTAGAGATTGTCGAAAAATAATTTAAATATTTGCCAAAAAATCACTAGGTATTAATTTTGTGTGATTTCAAATGTTCAATTTTCCATAGTCCGTGGAGTACATGTCAAAGCAAAAAAGTGTTTACATTGTGTGTATTTTATATTCTGTCCATTGGATATTTGTATTTTACGTATTAACGTACAACTGAAAGTAAAATACAACATAAAAATTTAATGAATAATTATACTTTTAACAAAAAGTAAAAACTGATTTCAAATTGCTAAAAAAGAAGTTATTTATTTGCTATCCTTATCCTTCAAATTTGTATGAGACCACCCTTGATGTATATATAACCTGTTTAATAAAAAAAAAAAGAATCATCAAAACCGGTTCACAATCTGCAAAGATATCGTGTAACATACATACAAAAAACGAACACTCGAATTGAAAACCTCCACCTTTATGAAGTTGGTCAAAAACGGTCGAATTTCGACCACTAGGCGACCGTTCGTTCTAATAATAAAGTAAAGTATAATAATGGTGTGTGTCTATGTGTTGCAGCCCGAGCGGGTGCACGTTCTGGGGCAAGAAGCCGTGGTCGCGTAAGAAGAAACTGCTTTGGCAGCTGGGCACGCTGGCGGGCGCGCCGCTGGGCATCGCGGTGGTGGCGGGCGTGGCGCTGCCCGCGCTGCTGGTGGGGCTGCCGCTGTGGGCCGGCCGCCGCGCGCACCGCCGCCTGCGCCGCGCAACGCCCGCGCGCCGCCGCGCCGCAGTCGCCGCCGCCGTCGCCGCAGCGGTCAGTAGCACACAGCACACCCACACAGCACTGCCGCTGTGGGCCGGCCGCCGCGCGCACCGCCGCCTGCGCCGCGCAACGCCCGCGCGCCGCCGCGCCGCAGTCGCCGCCGCCGTCGCCGCAGCGGTCAGTAGCACAGCACTCGCAGCACACAGCACTCGCAGCACACAGCACACCACTCAGCACTGCCGCTGTGGGCCGGCCGCCGCGCGCCGCCGCGCCGCAGTCGCCGCAGCGGTCAGTAGCACACAGCACTCGCAGCACACAGCACACACACAGCACTGCCGCTGGGCCGGCCGCCGCGCGCGCACCGCCGCCTGCGCCGCGCGACGCCCGCGCGCCGCGCGCCGCCGTGCCGCCGCCGTCGCCGCAGCGGTCAGTAGCACACAGCACTCGCAGCACACAGCACACACACACAGCACTGCCGCTGTGGGCCGGCCGCCGCTCGCCGCCGCGCCGCAGTCGCCGCAGCGGTCAGTAGCACACAGCACTGCAGCACACAGCACACACTCAGCACTGCCGCTGTGGCCGGCCGCCGCGCGCACCGCCGAATGCGCCGCGCGACGCCGCGTGCCGCCGCCGTCGCCGCAGCGGTCAGTAGCACACAGCACTCGCAGCACAGCACACACACACAGCACTGCCGCTGTGGGCCGGCCGCCGCGCGCACCGCCGCCTGCGCCGCGCAACGCCCGCGCGCCGCCGCGCCGCAGTCGCCGCCGCCGTCGCCGCAGCGGTCAGTAGCACACAGCACTCGCAGCACACAGCACACACACACAGCACTGCCGCTGTGGGCCGGCCGCCGCCTGCGCCGCGCGACGCCCGCGCGCTATAAAATACTATACTATAAAAATTAAACCAGCGCCTAATCTACTATCTAATTTACGTCTTTAATATTTTCATAGGATTGTTCTTAAATATACTGTGTTAGGATTTGCATGCTTTATTGAAGAAAAAAAATTGTATTTGCATTTTTAGTAGTATTAAAGAAGTAGTAAGGTTAAAGGATGGTGCGGTGGGTTGCAGCTGGTGGTGTCGCCGCTGGTGGCGGGGCTGGCGGTGGGCATCGGCGTGCCGATCCTGCTGTTCTACGTGTACGGCGTGGTGCCCGTGTCGCTGTGCCGCGCCGGCGGGTGCGCCGCCGCGCCGCACCGCTACGACGACGAGCGGGACGAGCGCGACGAGCGGGACGCTGCGCCCGACGCGGACGCTGTCTCGCGTCGCCTCGAGCCCAGCATCGGTGAGTAAGCTATACGCCACCGCGTCAGCGACGAGCCTCCGTACCTTTACTCAATCATTTTGTCAATGACTGCTCTACACCTCTAACCTAGCGTCAGCGTCTACTATATTAGAATCAAAGATCATTCTCGAACAATTAATTTTAACGAGTCTTTACTTATTATTTCTTTAAATTAAGCTGTTATACTGTATTATTTAAATCAAATTTAAAGAATCTTTACTTATTACTATCCTTTGACAGGCGACGCGTCGTTGTCCGCGGGCTCGCAGCAAGCGGAAGCGCGAGCGCCTTCGCTTGCCGCGCTGGCGGGCTCGCTGGGCGGGCACGAGGCGCCCTCGCCGGCCGCGCACCGGCTCGAAGTCACCGCCGACGTGGCCGCCTCGGACACCGCCAGTGCCGCCTCGTGGCCCGACGACCTGCCCTCCACCTCGTCGCGCTCGGCACGGCTCCGCAGCTTGTTCCTGTACGGCTCGGCCGCCCCCCCACCGGACCCGGAGGCGGGCACGTGCCCCCCACCCACCGCAGTCCGCTCCGCCACGCCCGATGCCTCGTAACGAACGCGACCGACACGCGACGGTCAAAGTGGACGCTACGATACGTTTAGTACCGTCAAGTGAGTTAAGTGAAAAGGACTGAAATAGGAGAAGTGTGAAATTGTGAATCGGTTGTGCTTTCGAATTGGTTTACAGGCATCCACAATGTGATATGCGAGTGATTTGCAGTTGTACATATTGATTTGAATCGAGAACTTGGTAATGTTGATGAATGGAAATGATCAATGTTTTTTACAACCAATTGAGTTGCATTGTTGAATAGTAAGGAGAGAATAGAACACTGAGAAACCATTTCTTGCAATGTTCTCAAACTGAGATGTAAATGTGAAACAAGTTAGTTACAATTACACAGGCTGAATCGAGTTTATTGCGACTTATTAATAAGCAGTTAATCTATTGTATATTGCAATATTACACAATTGATTTTATAGTAGAGGCACTATCCGGTGAATGGAGTGAACTAAGTCATAGATTATAAAGAGCGAATGAACGGTTCTCAGATTCGCGTGATTAATGCAACGAAATGCGTGGAATTATAAGTGTACATACTCAGAAATCGAGCCATTACTTACTGAAATAACTTCATTATTGTGTCTTATTGATGTTATTATTAATTGTTATTACTTACGGCCGTAATGAGATATAATTGAATGATATAGTATTAATTATTCACAATTGCCCACCACTAGTCCTAACATCATTCCAGAGAAAAGTAAAGTGAGATAATATGATACATCGGCAGCTATAAGTTAACTATATTATTGCAAAGCACTAAGTCTCAACGAATTGGCCTTACCAATATATAAAAGACACTACTGTGCCAACTGTAAGTTTTAATGTGTAACGTAGCATCGAATTTTTACAGATCTCTTTGAGGTTTATAGATATTTACTTGAAACATGACAATTTAATGTATCGGCGAGTTGGAGTCACTATATTTGTATGGTCCAGTCGAGGCCCTCCCCTTCGGTAGATGCTTCGCGCTTTCAGTGCAGTGTTAATCTATCCGATATTTGTGATACTTTAAATAATAACTATTATTAACAATTCTAAATTATTTAATTTTTCACATTTGTAGGCGAAATAAATTTAAGCTATAATATGTTTATGTGAATCATATAAAGTGTAAACTATAATAAAAATGTGATTATAAATATACTCTAGTTTCATTGACACTTGAAGGATTGCCATTGTCAAGGTAGTAAGGTTCAGTTTCTGCTTAGGTCTGCTTGCATTGACTGTAGACCACCCTCTTACCTATTAATGTCGCCAAGCCGCAATGTCTCCATTGTTGTATTTCGGTTTGAAAGGTATCTTAGAGCCCGCATAACACACAAGAGGAGCTGCCCGTAAGCACGTAAGTCTCCAACTAGGTACTGTCATCAGATTGATGAAGTGGCCAGCCATTTTAACTATTAATGACATCTCTTAGCTCCGTGCTCTTACCTACACCTCCGTTATGCGACATCGCATCAAAGGAAGCAATATGGAAAATTACTTCATTATGAAAATCACCATTTTTATAAACCCGGCGCCAGAGACTTAAGTAGTTAGGACCAGTGGAGTAGCTATGTAACCAAGGGTCCCGGAGCAAAAATGAAATAGGGCCCTATTTGAAACTAAACTAAATACTTTAAAGGTGCAAATCTACTTCATCATCAGCTCCTTATCGCCCCCTGCAGGGTATAAAGCAAAGCTACTTCCTACTAAGTATTATGTGTAACACAGCAGATAATATTTAATCGTTCTTCCTAATAATGCAATAAATGTGAAAATTTGTTTGTTTGTTACGCTTTCACATAAACTACTGGATGGATTTGCACGAAATTTTGCACACGGATAGAGCTCGACCTGTGTAAGACATAGGATACTTTTATCCCGATAAAACGATATCGTGGGATAATTTTCAATGTTGGTCCATACCGGGCGAACGAAGTCGTGGGCGGAACCTAGTAAAAAATAAAGGGCCCTTTGAGCTTGGGGGGCCCGGGGCACTGCCCCGCCTAGCCCTAGGGTAGCTACGCCACTGGTTAGGACACAATTTCTTTAAAACCTACATTTGCATCCACATTTATTGTAGAATGGACGACTGTTTTGTGGACAGGACAGCGTATCTGTTTTCTTTGGTAGCATTTTTTGTATAATTTTATTTAACTATATGATTTACTATAATAAATAAAATCATAAAAAATTGTAAAATTTACTATGTGCTTAGCGGTGAAGAAAAACAGTTTCGATTTTTATGAGCCCTGTTTCCAGAATCCATATTACTCCCTTAAGTAACTTGAGATGTTCGATATATTTTTAAATTATATACATAACAAAATAGATTTAGAAAAACATGGAATTTGATAACAGCTCCATTACTCCATTGTTGACACTTGGTTCACACTAACAACCGTCCTGACATTAAGTATGGCAAGCCACTCAAACTTTGAACTTTGTTTATCAGGGTTTATTATCAATTAACATATTCTATCATAGTATAACAACCCTTATCAAACAACTACATACATTAAATCTTTTTATTTAATCATAATTTAAAGAGTTTTAATTCGATACAATATACGATTAAATTTACACTAGACCCTAAGTATGGCCCTGTACTTTTTTTATGCCGTCCCATAGTAGCGAATAGGAAATCTAATGATAACGAGATGAAGTGAAGCGATCAATATTTTGCTACTTGCCGTTAAATTGTGTTACTACAATAAGTCAGAGCCAAGCTGTTAGCTTCGTTAGCCGCATCCTAACCTCAAGCCCGCGTCAACATTAAATTTAACTTAACTTGTATGAAACATTAGTCACCAGGATTTTCTCCCATATCATTGACGTGATATAAATATTATACATGGGCAAACATCCGAACCAATTGTTTTCAGACCAGGCAAACACTTGTTCCATGTGAAATATGAACTCGCTTCACTGCAGCGTCACAGTTCTTTACTTAGCGACTGCGCTACCGACCGATATTTTACTGGCAATTGAAACTTAATATTTCACATAAAATCCAAGAATATTTTCTTAGCACTTCCAATAATTAACTCTTAGACGGTAGTCTAATCCGCTAGTCATAACTAGCGGATTACTGGATCTTGATCTTGATGCTTTGATTCTTAATACCAATAAAACAAAAATTATTAAAAATAATACATGTATTCTGTAACAACTAATTATATCACATTATCCTTAAATACTACGAGAGTTATATAACATTCCATACACACACATATTGGAATATTTTTACTTAAAAGTACATTATTGGAACACTTATAAACAATCAAGTTTTTCTCATGTATTTTAAATTTTATATTTGGTTAAGTAATATATTTAGGCTAGAACATGGAATACAATATTACAGTTTCATATAAATTATTCTCACACAAAGGTAAATAAAGTCCTTAGTTTAATAACTTTATTAAGTGTACGTATGCCTAAAATATTTACAATTCAACCAATGTTTAATTGTAAAAATTATTTACAACTTCAACCAATGTCCAATTGTAAATATTTTATTTTTATAGTAATCTATAGGACCATTTATTTAAATACTTTTGTTATATAGGGAAATTTATGTGATATCTGTAAATACAATATATAATAAGCATTAAAATTTTCCTTTATTGATAGTATCGAATATTCTAATGGACGACCCAATATGGACGGGTCGCATATTTTAAGTCATATTCTATATTTGCATAACTGCACTTGACTGTATAATATAGACATCATAAATAACTCTTTGAAGTAATACGTGCGTAAGTATATCATAAGGTAACTCAACGAATTTAAGAGCAGCAGCTTAGAGCTCACAGTTTAAGTATCTGAACCGAAATTGCAAATCGGCTCATAGACTCAAGACCAATTAAACATACAGCGAATTCAGCGATTCAAAAATCTATTAGACCACTATATTTTATAAGTGACAACCAATAAACAGCTCAATAAACAACCGTAGATATATGGCAGTATGTCTCAATGATATATAAGGAATATTTATTTCACTATCTATAGGAATATTTATCTGTGGCCTGTAGCTCCGCGGTGATCTGTAGATTTGAACCGACTCAGATCTAAGTTACACACGTCTAGTATAATAACATCTATAATAAGGAAGAGTTAGAAGTGCTATTCTGAATCAGAAGTTATATTCTGTGACAATGTTTACGTTTGGTCAATTTTTTTGCGTATAAACATGTTCGCTGCAAAATTTTAACTGTACCTTAAACTACTATGAGAACGTTAAGTTCAAACTCTACTGTACATTACAATAATATGACTTAAATTCATGGTCACTGAATATTATATAAAACAAAATTAAAGCAACTACGGACATAACAAAAAATCTTTAGGCCAAACATTTAATGAGTTTCCCATATTGTGATTTAAAGCTTTATGCGAACAATTGGACACACCTTAGAGAGATCTGCTTTTTGAGCTTAGCAAAATAATATTTTTATTTTTATAATTAATTAGAAACAAATTCAACTACAGTTACAATATGCAATAATGGATAAATTCATGGGAAAGTCATAAATATACATTGGAAAAATGAAGATTATTTTTAAATCTAAATAATGTGGAAACACGATAATAATAACAAAAGACTGCGCCGAGCAAAGTAGTATAAAATGGTAGTAACTGTCAAGTCGCCTTATTCTATATTATTACAATTATTAAAAATAAATTTAAAACACGAAATGATGTTTACAATTATTTCAGAGCAAAAATAAAAAATAATGTACTTATAGTTAAAAAAGCAAAACTACGTAGTTAGTCAAAAACCTAAAAATGGCATTCCGGTGTACAGATGAATTTTGATGATATATTTAAGATGCTTTTTACGGGAACTCATAGAAGGATCAATTCTCATTGCAAAGCGACGCGCCTTGAACATTATATTTCTTGTGACGCTTAGAATATGATTTAACCGTGAACACATACAACATCTAAAATAAGATTTTTTTTATTATTTAAAATTTACTTTTTATTTTACCGCTCAAAACAAATTTAAGTATTTACCTAATTTATTTGTTTTAGTAAAAATGGGAAAGCGTAAGGAGAATTACTTTAAGAAGAGATGTGGAGATTTTCGGGGAAAAAATAACTGCGGCACACTAGTTTCGTGCGTTACGAAGCACACAACTAGCGGGCCGCAGTGTATTAGGCATACACTTGACGCCCACCTTTATATGCTTGGCGCAGTCTTAATACCTACATTTTTATATTATATTTACAAAATATTTACATAAATCTAAATCAATATGTAAATGATATTTAATTAATCGGATGTAGGTGTGTACAATTATTATATGGATTTTTATTTCACGATGTTATAAAAACATACAAAGAATATAGAGTAAGGGTGACAAACAAGCATACATTCCACATTATGGTAAGTGGATGCTGTGGCCTATAGACGCCTACATCTTTCCTCGATTGAGAATCAAAATGTAGATACGTTGTCACACATAAAGACTTAGATAAAATGCCTGCATACCAGTAAAAAGGGCCTCCGGTTCTCTATACTCACCGTAGGAAACACGCTGGTATTCTGTGAGAGCATGGCCCTTCTCCGGTCTAGCCTAATAATTCGTGCTGCAACCATGTTATAGCTGCAGGGTGGCATTCGTCAATTTTTTTGTATAAAATTCGATAAATGAGTATGAATTTTCCACCGCCACGCTATGTTAATCAAATTGTATTAAAATACACATCCTTCGCTTATAACTTTTTTTTTGTTGATTTGCTGATCTAGCAAAATGCCTTTAAATTCAACATTTAAATAAATCGATACATAAAATTTATAACAGAAAACAATTTTAAAGATTCGATTTACAAAAATGTTACACTTGGAATGCTGTGTTCAAATAATGAGCGAAAATTTTTAAAATGTATTTTTTTAAATAGTTCTTAACAACTTTTAATTTAATGATGAAACACACTTAAATTTTGTCAATAAATAAAAAATAATAGGAATGGAATATAAATTATAAAAATTGATTCAAGCATTAAGTTAAAAAATACAATTTAGCACAACAGAATTTTAGGATCAAGATTCAATAAATGAATTCTAAATAATTAAAAGTGATGTAATGTTATTTCATACAAACAACATATATTTACAAATGTTAGTGCTACATATATAAAATATCAATCGACCACAATTGCACTTGTACGCTTTACCCATTTGAAGACCTATGAAACCTCCATTTTTAAATTGGAAGGCGCCTTGACAATACCTTAGACGCTGCTATCTGAATATAATTTTAACTGTAATTCTTTTAACCACTACTGAAGAGAGCGAATCTGTATAATACGTAAGTTAAACCTTGTTCAAATTCTAGTAGCATGTTTTAAATATAAAAAATAAACCAATTAAAATAAACTAAAAATAAAACTTAAATTATTTATACTTCCCTCGGTTTAATGCCGAGAACGCTGGCTACGTTGCCTCGCTGAATGGCTATGCTTAGCCTTTGAACGAGTAAAAACCAGCTCTCTTATCACGATCCGCTAGTAGCGACGACCAGTTGCGGATACAGTTCCTTTAGGAACTTCACCGCACGTAGACCGATAGTCTCTACAGCAAATGGCACAAATATTTAGTTATATATCTCAGACTCATACATGAGCTACTTACTCAGTTCAACCGCCTCTGATGCCGCCCCTGCTTAAACAAAGTACGCCAGAGATGAGAGATTGCCAAACTGTCTACACACACTAGGCCGCCTCTCTCCCAAAGGGCCAAAGTTATACCGTCGGGTCTCCTGCCATCGTCTCTAAATATTCTACAAGGCTCTAAAACCGAGGGAATATTTATAATAATATGACTAATATAATAAAAAAAATGATTTAATGTCAATTTATAATGTTCTGGTACATGCAAAGTTACTTTAGTTTTTAACAATTTAAAAAATATCCATTTATTTTTAATTGGTTTATATTTTTTATTTTAATAGGTACCTTTATTTACTATGATTCTAATAATAGTAATAATGTGTAATTGATAATAAATAGTTTCACAACTAAATGTAAAATGTACTTTAGCAGCAGTTATCATTGCAGTGGGGTGTGTCTAATTTATATGAAATATATTTTGCATATTTTCCTTTTAATACCGCTCACTGCGTTTAAGTGACATTCGAAATAACAATCTATTTGTATAATTTTATTTGATAATCGATTTATTTTATCTAAAATTTAGAAACTATATACCATCATTTGATATATAAAACAACTTAAATAATGTTTTTTTTAAATAGCCAATGGGATATACTATTCGAACAAAATAATTTTCTTTGATATTAAATAGATAGAAAACAAGTTTTTAATGACTAGTCTAGGGCAATATCTATATAGGAGCGAGCTTTAGGTTACTGGTGACCAAGACGCGCGAGCTGCTCGAGTGAAGCGAGCGTACCACGGCAGCGGCCTGCTAAGCTCCAGAAGAAGAATTTTAAGGCTTTTCTTAGCCCTGTCACTAGTTAGGTTAAGTCTAACCTAATACTCCAAATAAAATGTCACGAAATACAAATAAATAGTGACTAAGTGACTTTTATCGCAATCCCTCAAAATTCGACCAGAACATCAGAATGTCTAATAAATTATATACTCAATAATTGTTATATCATTTGCGGAGTATACCTTATTTATACAGGGTTATTTTTCAAACAGTAGCCAAATTTTAAACTTAAGTTCAAATATATATATAATGATATACCGCTATTGCAGTTTAAAAAAAATACGAGTAAATAAGGCTTTTACATTTATTTGAAATTATCCCAAATTGAATGTGATTTATGGGCAACAACTACGCGTTCGCGCGCTCCTCTGTGTGCGATTCTATTCACAACCTTTTTGCCGACCGATCGACCCTTACGAATGTGTGCGTGCGCAGTTAAAATAGTAGGTGTTAGATATTTATGAATGACAATCAGTTAAATAATGCAGTACCACGCATTTTGAATTTAAAAGATAAAAAGAACAGAATGTTTGAGATTTTTTTTTATTAATTTTTCTTTAACATTTGCCTATATTCTGGACCGTATCTGCAAATTTGGCCGGTTATTGCAAAATAACCCTATATTTAGTGAACGGTATTCTTCTAAAAACACGTGTGTTATATTTCAATGTAACGTTTTTAATATGATTTGATTATTATAACAGAATAAAAGTATATCAAACGTTCATTTTTTTTTTAATAATACATATTTTGTAATTCGAACATATCATTACTTATTCTTGTTGCAGATTAGTAAATAATTGGCACATAGCTACATTCTTTTAAAAATACCTAAGTTGTATTAAATTTCATTAGCAATACACATTAAAAGTTGCGGGATTTAGCTATAGTATGTATATTGTATAGAGTAAGTAACAAATTTTTATCCATTAAAAGTTTAATTCTATTAATTTTAAATTACCATCAATATTTAATTCATTTTTGGTTAATTAAACATAGCAGTTACAAGAAGAAAAATATGATTTAACTGTCTAGTACTGTTTTTGTTGTTGAATGGTCTACTGATCGTAGGCCGCACTTATGATTATATGGTCCTGTGTTCGTTCCCGAGTAGGGATAGAACCAGTTTTGGGACTTTTATGTAGAGAAATTCTCAGTAGCAGCCCGGAGTTAGGAAGTTGGCGGTGTTTCACCCTGCACCTTAGAGCAAGTAAAGCCGTAGGTCCTGCATGTGATCTCTCTCCAGTCGTGTCGGATTGCCATGCCCATTGGACTGAGAGAGTAAGGGAATAGAGAGTACATCTGTGCTTGCGTACAAACTTGTGTACTATAATCCTGTACTGCGCAGTCGGCTAACCTCCGTTAGGTCTGGAGGCTATTATTATTAATATTATTTCTGTTTTAGTTATATTATATGTTGTCACTGACGGTTTAGGAACACCTTTAAGTTTAGCTTTCATTTTGTAATGTTTAACTTTTTTTTATATAGGATAAGGGTGACAAACGAGCACACAGTTCACCTGATGGTAAGTGGTTGCTGTGGCCCATAGACATCTACATCTATCCTCGATTACGAATCATAATGCAAATGCGTTGTCACCCGTGAGGACTAAGATGGAATGCCTCGTTTCCAGTAAAAAGGGTCTCCGGTTCTCTACACTCATCATACGAAACACAGCAGCGTCAAGCTGCTATTTTACGATGGTATTCCCCGGTTACGATTTGTCCTTCCCCGGTCGAGCCGACCCATTCGTGTTACAACTATACCAGTAATATAGCTGCAACATGGCTCTACCACGTTAAAAAACTTGTGTTTAACATATCTGTAGTTTTCAATATGTATAAAATTCGGATAAAATATTAATCGGAAACAAGAATAACATATACTAAGTAAAAGTAAAAAAAAGATGGATAAACAAAAATAAACAATTATTAATTTAGTTACTGCTATACATTCTAAGACTTAGCGACATAGACCACCTGTTTCAATTCGTTTCAACAAATTCTAAAGATTTAATATACACTTCTACATACGAAATATCTTGTAGTGAATGTAGTTAATTACCCTTTATTATTAGAACATATACATTTATGTAAGCTTATGTATATAGGTTATTCATAAGAAGGAGCGACATAATTATATCGTCGATTACATCTAACTAACAATGTTATATTTGAACCTTACGTGTAGGGCTGCCAATCCTACTACATAATACTATATCTTACTACATTGCGGGTCCGAATACTATGATTCTAAAAAATATATACAGTAGGCGTATAGCGAGAGGCTGCTAATTAATGCTCAAAGTAGCAATAAATATTCGTTTAAAAATAAAATAATAATTTGAAACATACTAGGTTTTTTTTTTCACATTTTATATTATAAGTTTGGAAATTACTAAATTTGATAGAAAAAAAGTTGGAAACTGTACTTACGAGCAACATTACGTGCTGCACGCTTACCGCTGTCATACTCAAATAAAATGAAAGTAAATATGAAATAAAATCAAACAATCGGTGTAAATGTGAATTTGGTATACATAATATCGCGATAGTGCAATTACGATATACCGTCATCAAATTTGCTGACTAACACTGACTGGACTGCACATCATGTTTATGCAATTAAGTGTAGATTTGATATAAAATTAATTTCTCGTCGAGATATGCGAAAGGAAACGTTTACTATGTTTACGTATGTTTGTTCGTACCTACTATCTTTTTAAGAACACTAGAATCGGACTTAAAGAACCTCAAAAGAGCTATGTTAAAATTTTACTTTCAAATATAGGACATTTTACAAAAACTTCCAAATGGGATACTAATAATAAAGATTAACTACATACACTACAATCTAAAAAACGCATTTCATAGTAATATAATTAATACAGTTGACATTCGTATGTGGTGGTGCCGTCCCTCCAAGTGGGCTCGTCGGCGACCTTGGCGCGGCAGAGTGGACACGTGTGCTCCCGGTCCAGCCAGGCCGAGATGCAAAGCTCGCAGAAAATGTGACTACAATCCAATCGGACGGGGGTTGTGTAGTCGTCGTGGCAGATCGGGCACGTGTCCCCGGCCGACACCAGCTGCTCGCCGGTCGGCTTCGTGCCCAGATTCTGTGATAGGGAGCCATGTATTGTTTTGTGTTTTTAAGGTGTGTCGCCTTGTGGGCAGTTTTTAAAATTTGCAAACTTTGAAATAAGGAAGAATAATGTTGGCCGCCAAAGGCATTCCATCATGATCAAAATCCACCAGCTTGCCTATTCGTTAACTTTGTTAATATCGAAATTATAGTAAACTTGTACGCCGTAGTAGCTCATATAGAAAAGTTATATACCATACGATGCAACTAGTTTAGTAACGTACCGAATAGGCCTGCACAGTCAATCTTAATTAAAGAAATAGATTTATCTTTTTCGTATTTTTATTATATTTAAGCATGTTGTGACAACCTGTAGTTTATAGTTAAAAAACATAATTTATAATGTAAAAAAATAAAGCAACAAATTGTATAACCTGTAAATACAGAAGGATGTCCTTTAAAAATACGTAAATGCAAAGACTACTGTTGTGAATGTCTACGTGTATAGGTGTGTGGGCTGCGTCCCCTACCGAACGGTTGCTGTCTCATTAACCCAGTGTGTAATTAACTAGCTTGTCTAATTGACGTACCGCCCTAGTCACTTCCTAAGTATATCAATATTCAACAACAACATACTAGATATAGACCCCACGAACACTAACTAGATACCCTTCTAAATAAATATAGTCAAAATAAAAGAAATCAGTAAATATTGAATTTTGGAAGAACTCACCACACTTTGAAGCAGCGTCCATGTTGCGTTCTTAAACAGACGCAGCCTCACCAGAATCTCTACTATCTTGGCTATAACGTAGACAGAGGTGAGGAACATGCCCACCATCTTCTCCGAGCCCTCATAAGACTGCATCAAGAAGATAATCCAAGGCTGGATGGTGATCAGAGAGCGATAGAGCTGAGACACTGACTCCGTGAAAAGGTATACTTTACCCTGAAATTTATTATTCATTATTAAATTTATTTATAATTAATTGGCGCTTAAGGCAGCGTCCGGAAATATTACGACACATCTTCTCGTCAGGTATACCTCAAAACTTGAAAACGGGGTTATACAACCAGTGCATGTTGCCAGTAATGACTTATGGATCTGAGACATGGTCCTCCACTGCTGTCCCTATGTGGAGAGCTATGGAGAGTGCTATGCTCGGGGTTTCTCTGCGTGATAAACTTGGAAATGAGGATATCCGCAGTAGAACCAGAGTGACCGACATAGCCCAACGGATTAGTAAGCTGAAGTGGCAATGGGCCGGCCATATAGCTCGAAGAACCGACAACCGATGAGGAAAAAAGGTGCACAGGGGCAACCACGAATTTACATTTTGATTCTTAATTGAGGATAGACATAGGTGTCTTTGGGCTACATTGTCCACTAACCATCAAGTAAACAGTGTAGAACCTTTTTTTAGGTAACTAAAGACAGTTACCTAGTAATCAAAAGTGCAAGTTGATAATCTTTCAATAGTATCTGAAGTTTGCTCATGTCTACAATAATCAAGCTACTTGGAAGAGACTCAAGGTATTTACTCACCCTCTTCTGAAACGGCAGAAGACACGCCGGCATCATGGTCACCAGTAATTTTATATCGACAGTTATAATCTTAACAATCAAATCTGTCAAAACAACCAGCCACAGCAGCTCCCACACGTCTATGGGTTCCGTATACCCTGGGAACATGACCACGTTGGGCAACAACCTCCCATGGCCGAATAGGAAATGGACAATCGCGATACTGCTGGCAGTGAATACTAACTCACTGAATAATATCAATATACTCCGATTCATTTGCTTGGCATGCTCCCTGGAAAAATTTGAGAAAGCATTAGAAAGTCAAAACAAATAAAAAAAATTAACCAAGGACTAAGGGACTTCAAAACCGTAAATTATGCAGCGCAAATAATAATATATAAGTAATATTTGTATTTATGCCTGAATTTAGTCAATCATATGTACATATAATGTGTGTAATATTTTTACTAGGTGGCAATGGCTCCTTTTTGCCAAGGATCATACCTAAATCTGGCGCTATAAGGCAGCACGCCACTGCTGTGTTCTAGTCTGAAGGGTATAATTACAGGCTATATGGCATTCCATCTTAGTCCTCAGAGTTTGTTTTAAGTTGGCTGCAGGTGTCACTGGGCTCTGGCCTCTTGGTTTTTATTTATGAGTGTTGTAAAAGATAAGTAAACCAGAAAAATCTCACTACAGGTGTAACTATCCCATAACATAAACTCTAAAGATATTACATCTGAGACTAGTCAGCATCTAATGTCATCTTAAAGATACATCTTATTACAAATGCCAAGCCAAATGACAAGTGAGCTGATTAATCGCCTTTAATAATTTAAGGAATACCATATTGGTTGGTGATAGTAAAATGTATAGTCCGTAGAGATAAAGAATGGGATTAGAAATGGCGGCTCATCGAGCCCGTACCATCAACATGCACAGTACCAATAACGGAAACCCGCTAATAACGGTATATCGTTATAACGTTATATTATTCGGTTAATTAGAAAAGTTCTATTATTGGAAAAATATTTGAAAATAATTGTATACGCAAGTAGGTACATAAATTTTAAAATAACATATATAACTAGCGACCCGCTCTGCCTTAGCCTGGGTGGGATCAATTAATGTGGCGTTATTTAGACTTACGATAATCATTAACGATCAGTTATTTTATCTTATCAATATTTCTATTTTAATAAAATTTCTTAATTTTTCGGATAAAATTTAGTCTAGATCACTCCGACTATTACTCTCTCTTTGTTCGTGAAGTTTTATTACAATCGGTTCAGCCATTCCGAAGATTAGCTCGGACAGACAGACAAACGAAATTTTTTAAAATGGTTACTCATGTCTCAATAGCATGCAAATATTTTATACAAAAATATTAACAAACAAAATAAACAATAATATAAAGATAACTCTCAAAACGCCTCGTATTTCACAAATTAGCGAAACCGGACTAAATATTTTTTTCATAGTTTATGGCATTTTGATAACATTGATTTCGATGACAAGTTGGACTGAAGTTATAGAATATATACTAAAACGCATATCGCAACGTAGTTCCTTTGCAGTCTTTACCGGCGGGTGTGAGTATAGATAGTGATAGTGTGCGAGCGAGAGGTAAATAGGGGCGACGCCATTTTCAATCCCATTCTTTAACCGCACGGGTAGTATGTTTAGATAACAATCCATTTATTATGG
Source organism: Parnassius orleans (assembly GCA_029286625.1). Lineage (NCBI taxonomy): Eukaryota > Metazoa > Arthropoda > Insecta > Lepidoptera > Papilionidae > Parnassius > Parnassius orleans. Next base: position 4,591,220 of record JAGSMP010000107.1, on the reverse strand, counting down.
TTCTTGACACATCATAATCCTAGTAGTTGAAGTGCATAGTCATAGAACCATACAAATAAAATTTTGTTGTAAAGTTCTATCATTTTAGCAGCAAGGTTGTATTTCCTAGCAGCATATTGAATGTGAATAAATTAGTGAGTGTTATTAAATTACATGTTAAGCAAACTACATAAAAAGGGGATTATGATAAGATGGGCGTACAAAAATGTGGCAAATTGTAAGATTTTGGTTTTACATAATGGTAGTATCTCTATTGACTGAGTAGTAGCAGTGTAAGAATACCCACTATATTCCACATCGTCCCGTGGGTATCATAGGAGTCGACAGAAGCAGGCCTCTGTCACTTGCTACCTGCGTGAAATAATTACCTACAATCGCGAGGCGCCCCCGGGATACAACGCAGTCGGGGCTAGCGCGTTCTAGGCGATTAAATGTTAAAGTTTTTTAACGCTGTTTACGCAAATAGTTTTTTGTAACTACTTGTTGAAATACTCGTCGAAATAGTTTTTGTTTAGTGTTTAGTTTATTTAATTGTAGGATAAAATAGTTGAAAGTTTTAATGTAATTTAAGAATAATATATAAACTACTCAAAACAAAATAGGGCCCACCATGTTTTATAAATGAATTTTACAGATTCTTTTTCTTTTTTCAGTTGTTATGATTAGGAATGAATAAATTAAGGCTTTTGAAAATGTGTGAACATTAAAAAGAGTAAGTTTTGCCAATTTTATGGAATTTAGTCAAAATTTACAGTTTTTAGGAAAGTTTACAGAAATTATTGATTTAAGTAAAGTTTGATTTTGATTTTTATTATTGACTAAATCAATGAGTTTGATGGTGCTTAATAGCGAGTAGGTCCTCCTCTGTTCCGTATGCACTCTCTGCCTGGTTCTCGGCGTCATATGGATGTGGAAACAGCAACAAGAGCAGTGTTTATGCTTCAGGAGGGAGAATCTCAGAGATCAGTGGCAAGACGTCTTGGTGTGTCGCGACGAGCTATTCGAAACGCGTGGGAACGCTTTCTAGAGACAGGTAGTGTCGCGAGGAGATCTGGATCAGGAAGAGCGCGAGCTACAACCGTCCAGGAAGACCGGTATATCAGATTGACTGCACGTCGAGAGCGTACGATTCCCGCCCGCGTCTTACAAAATCGACTGCGGCAATCGACTGGCACACGAATTAGTGATCAAACCATTCGAAATCGGCTCCATGAAGACGGACAACGTTCCAGATCTCGTGTTATTCGTCTAAAATTGACAAGAGCGCATCGTGCAGCACGTTTGAGGTTTGCTCGCGAGCATGCGGAGTGGACAATGGACAACTGGAGAAATGTACTCTTTACGGACGAAAGTAAAGTGAAGTTTTTCAGCGATGATCGTCGAGTGCGCGTGTGGAGAAGAGAAGGAGAACGTTTTTCAGAACCTTGCATACATGAAACGAATCGTTTTGGAGGTCCAAATGTTATGGTGTGGGCTGGAATAAGCTTGCTCGGTAAAACTGAGCTGATAATTCTGGAAGAAGGCTCCATAACTGCCTCCCGGTATGTCGGTCGAATAATTCGGCCCCATGTCATCCCATTTTCACAAAGAGTGGGTGAAAACTTCGTCTTTATGCAAGACAATGCTCGCCCACATACAGCGCGAACAACCCAGAGAGCTCTCTCTGAAGCCAATATTACGGTTTTACCGTGGCCGGCCATGAGTCCCGATCTTAACCCCATTAAACATTTATGGGACCAATTGAAAAGAAGCCTCAAATCGAACTTCAGTAATGTGACTAATCGACAAGAGCTCATAAACGCCCTAAAATTGTGTTGGGAGCGAATACCCGAGGAAAACATCACCCACTTGATTGAAAGTGTCCCAGATAGATTCAGAGAGTGCATACGGACCAGAGGAGGACCTACTCGCTATTAAGCACCATCAAACTCATTGATTTAGTCAATAATAAAAATCAAAATCAAACTTTACTTAAATCAATAATTTCTGTAAACTTTCCTAAAAACTGTAAATTTTGACTAAATTCCATAAAATTGGCAAAACTTACTCTTGTTAATGTTCACACTTTCAAAACCTTAATTTATTCATTCCTAATCATAAAAACTGAAAAAGGAAAAAGAATCTGTAAAATTCATTTATAAAACATGGTGGGCCCTATTTTGTTTTGAGTAGTTAGTTATGTATATTACCTATCATTTGATAAATTATAATGGCGAAACGTCGTTCCTACTATAATTGTTGCGTGGATGGATGCTTAATGAGCAAACAAAAGAATTCAGATATATCATTTTATAAGTTACCGAAGGATAATGAAAGGTGAATATATTTCTTTTTTATTTGATAGATAGGTACTTATAGCAAAAAAGAATTAAGTAATAACTTAACTAAAGAAGTAATACCTAAGTACTTTATTACAAAACTTAGTTGAAATTTACTTCACTATCGAAGTACCTACTTACATACCTATACTTGTCTTTTGTAATTAAAATATTTTAAGTTATAATAACGCAAAATACTGAAATTAAAACTTTGTTTAGAAGATTTTTAACTAAGTAGAATACGATCACATTTCTGTTAGGAATCGTATTTCGGGTTTATTTGTTGTTTACACTATCTACCCCCTATCCCACACTATCCCCCGCCCCCTAGTGGCAATACCCACTACCCCATATCTTCCCGTGCGTGTCGTAAGAGGCGACAGAGGGAAACTGAGACAGAAGATGGGCAGCAGCATCTTTCTGATAACAGCAAATTACAATAAAAAAACTGTGGTTGCCAACCCGCTCGCCAGGCATGGCAACTATGGCAATAAACCCCCCATGACAAAAGTTACAAAAAGACGACCCCAGTCCCCGGCGGCTCCGCTATTCCTGGTTACGGTGGCGACCATGGTAACGGCGGGGCAGGGGGTGTTAAGAATCTCCGGTGGAGGTTCGGTTGTCACCTAAGACGACTCGACCTGGCAACATACAATGCACGCACCCTGAGGACTGACGAGAAGATCCTGGAGCTGGAAGAAGAGATAGACAAGTTGCGCTGGAATATTATAGGATTATCTGAGGTCCGAAAAAAGGTGGAGGACACGGTAATCCTCGAATACGGCAACTTGTTATATCACCGGGAGGGCGACCATCTGTCCCAAGGAGGTGTCGGATTTATCGTCCACAAGTCTCTCGTTAACAACGTTGTAAAGATTGGGAATGTGTCGACGAGGGTTGCGTACCTTAAACTCAGAATCACCAAACAGTATTCGCTGAAGGTCATACAGGTTTACGCACCAACCTCGGCACATCCCGATGAAGAGGTGGAGGAAATGTATGAGGATATCTCTAAAGCATTCCTTCATGCATTCCTCCAGAACCCACTATACGGTGTTAATGGGAGGCAAAACTAGGCACAAAAGAGAACGGCGAGCTGAGGGTAGGGAAATTTGGAATACGCGGGCAACGGAACCCAAGGGGCCAGCAGCTGGCCGACTTCATGGAGAAAGAGGGACTCTTTATGATGAACTCTTTCTTCCAGAAAGTGGACGCAGGAAGTGGACCTGGTCGAGCCCCGACGGTTCGACAAAAAATGAGATTGACTTCATTATGACGAATATACGGCAACTGTTTAGTGATGTCTCAGTGATCGCGAGGGTGAAAACTGGTAGCGATCACCGAATGTTTAGAGGCACACTGAACCTAAACGTTAAGTTGGAGAGGTATTGTCTAATGAAGTCAACGCTCCGTCCCCCTCGTGCTCTAATCCAAAGTCCCGAAACCTTTCAGCTCGAGTAACAAAACCGTTTTCAGTGCCTAGAAGATTGCAATTCAGTGGACGATATGTATGACAAGCTCGTGAAAACTGTCCATGCGGTCGGAGCTAAGTTTTGCAAGACCCGCCGCAGAAGAACACAAAAACTCTCCGATGATATTCTTAATCTCATGGCTGTTAGACGGGAAATGAAGCGGCAGTCTTCAGTAGATTTGACAGCATACAGGCAACTGAACAGACAGATCTCCAAATGCATGCGGCGGAACTTACACAACTTTAATACTGCTCGTATTGAAGAAGCGATCGAGCGGAACCAGGGCTACAGTCTTTGCCAGAGATCTGTCTGCCAGAAAGAGCCAACTGTCGAAGCTGAAGAGCGAATGTGGCAGCATCGTTTCCGGGACACCTGAGATTTTGAGCGAGATTGAGAGGTTCTATGGGCAGCTGTACACATCATCGTTGGAGCCACACGCAAGTGTGAGTAACGATCCAAGAGCAAGTCTTATCCGACACTGTTCCGATGATATCCCGGACGTCAGTCTGAGCGAGATTAGAATGGCTCTCCAGCACCTTAAAAACGGCAAGTCTCTGGGGCGAGAATGGAATTACAGCGGATCTTTTGAAAGCGGGTGGAAAACCGGTACTTGAAGTCCTTCAGAAGCTCTTTAATTCCGTCCTCTATGGTGGCACTACTCCAGAGGGGAGGAGAAGTGCGGTGGTCTTGTTCTTCAAGAAAGGCAACAATGCTCTCTTGAAGAACTACAGACCGATTTCCCTTCTGAGCCGCGTCTACGTGCTGTTTTCGAGAGTCATTACGAATCGTCTCGCATGCAGACTCGACGACTTCCACCCTCCCGAATAAGCTGTTTTCCGAAAAGGTCGAAATTTGGGCGGTGCTGCAGTCCCTTCAGCGGTGCCAAGTTGACTGTCGGTATATCGAAGTGCTGAAGTGTTTGTACAGTAGGGCTACGATGGCTATCCGAGTACAGCACCAGAGTACAAAACCTATCCAACTGCAGAGAGGTTTAAGACAGAGTGACGTAATATCCCCAAAACTCTTCAGGTAGGGCGACCTACTAGATGGAGTGATGGAGTGACGACCTGGTAAGACATACAGGAAGTCGATGGATGCAGGTGGCTTAGGACCGTGCTTTTTGGCATTCCTTGGGCCTATGTTCAGCAGTGGACTTGTGAAGGGCTGTAATGATGATGATGATGATGACTATCTACCTATTTCTTCCGAGCCAAACATCGCGATTCTCGACGAATGGCCTTGCAAGTTGCATGCGTTGAGCATCACAGCAGTCACATAGTAGCGGAAATTTGGTCGATCATAGTCAGAATAGGTACTTTACCTATGTAACTTACTTACTATTTCACAATGTATTTTTTTACTCTTTATTAACAGCCCTTAGTAACCACGGAAAGTCCGTCATGACGTAGGAAGGGGAAAAGATGCAGAGTAATACGGACACTCGCGCGCAGCGATAAAGTTTTATTTAGCTTGCGTGGGCGATTTATCTGATTAATAATAATTATGTAGGCTATTAAAACGTCGGTAAGCAGTAAGCATCAAAGGAGTGCAACTTCTGTACGTAGTACCACAGAATAAATAATAGTACTAGTAAAAATGATATAATTATCTGAATCCTTTTATTTGCTCATTAAGCTCTATTGACAAGAACTTGTCTATACATTTTAATTATATCAGCACCTATACAAATTGGATGTGTTCTCCAACGCATAACCGTATGTCGTAATTCTGCTTGCAATGTCGGGCCAACCATCAAGTTATCGTTTAACGATACCCCATTTATTCCCTTGTAGAAAGCGTCAAATACCACGCGCACCTTAGTTATCTGCTTATCTTCCCGGAGTATTGCGTGATGAGGTAAGTACAACCCTTTATTCTTTTCTTCTGGTGATACCTTTACCATATGGGTAAGATCAATATACTCCTGCATCATTTGTGATTCTTTGACGAAAGTTTAAATTCTAAACTCTTTAACCTTTTTTCAGATATGAACCTAGATTCACCATCCTTACAACTTTGGTTACCACCCCGGAACGGCAGCCTTACAATGTAACGTCCGGTTTCGTCGCGCTTTGTGGTATTTGTAAAAATATTCTCACATTCCGCTTCCTCTTTACTAAGTATTTTTTCATCCATCCACGCAACAATTATAGTGGGAACGACGTTTTGCCATTATAATTTATCAAATAGATCGGTAATATACATATATATTATTTTTAAATTACATTAAAACTTTTTCAACTATTTTATCCTACAATTAAATATCGCGCTAGCCCCAAATGCGTATGTATCCCGGGGGCGTCTCGCGATTGTAGGTAATTATTTCACGCAGGTAGTACTATTATTTATTCTGTGACAGAGGGAAATAATCCAGGAGATAGGCGAAGGTTATAATACCTCTTTTGACTGACACTACCCCATATCGTCCTGTGGGTGTCGTAGGAGGCGACAGATAAAACAAGCCAGAAGGCAGCCAACACACGCCACGGCCACGCCTGGCACCTGCCAGGCGTGGCCACTTATGGCAAATATTACGAGGAAACCTATGGACTTTTGATAGGACGTAATAGTAATATAAAATTAGACAATATTATTATCCCTCACCTCCTCACTACCGTGTTACTGTGTGCAAATATGGAGAAAAGTATGAGGAATGTAAAGATACCCTCTCTGCTGTCATAAATCAGTTTAATGAACAGTATAAAGTAGAAAGGTGCATAGCGTATTAAAAAGTTTAATGCAGCTCTGACATCTAACACCTGAAACAAAATTGATATTACATTGTAAAAATGTTACATTAGTTCATGAATAATAAAAGAATATGCTTTATTCATAGGCAAAACATAAACATAAAGTGTTATCTTTTTCTTCTTCACCAGCCTGCATCAGCTTACTGCTGGAGATGGACCTGTCCTGTTGCAGAGAGGTATTGCCTTACCCTTTAATCATTTGGCAGGTCGATTAACAATCACAGTAGCAGACGTCTCCCATTTTTGGCACCGCTGCCCATCGCCAGACCGAGTATTAAATATAATGAAATGTGCACTACTCAATGCCTTTGCGCATGCGCGGGGGATAGTAGTGTCACTCACTCGCAGTTAGTTTTTGTTATCATAGATTATACGTAATAATTATTTATTTAGATTGTATTGTTAACTAGCTGGTAGCTGGCGCGGTGCAGCCGCAGAAGAAATAATTGTGGAAATATTGTTTTAAATTTAAATAAATATGTCGGTACGATACGCGCGCCATCTACTGTAAGTTATTTTTACTATGCCTATAAACTTCGCGCAAGTGCAAGCAATAAGTTGACAAAGATTTACCATAATTTGATGAACGGTATGGCAGCGCATAACATATGAACAAACAAACAATTTTTATATATTAGATTATATCAAGTACAATTTTTTTAAATTAGTCATTTATTTTGCATATGTGCTAATTTAATATCAATATTTTAAAAGGTAACTATGTAAAATATAAAAATCATACTAAATGTATAATTATAATGTATTAACAGAGATCATTAATACCACATTTTATTTACAAATAAATTGAGAATAAGAATCGTTCAACAGTGCGGGGTGCGCGGGAGTCAAAAATGCGACATAGCTATACAAAGGTGACACTTTGTTTATATTGTGTCTAATGAATAACTGTAAGAAAACATAGTCCGGAGCCTGTGGACTATAACACGTGTTGCCAACAACCAAGTCTTGGTAGACACCAATCTACTACATACTACGTTTTAGTACATAGACGATATTACTTCAATGGGTATTCTTAAGATTTTCGATAAACACAGGTAGAAATGGAATAATAGAATCTGTTCACTGGCACCACAGGGCTAATAGGAATATTTAAAACAATAACTTCTGCGATATCTTTGAACTATTTTTCGTCCAATATAAGTGCTTATGCAAACTCCGCCATTGCCGGTCCCAAGCCCGGATCAGAAAGGAGGAGGGGTGGTTCCGCCGGAGAGAGTGGGTGTACCCGGTGGACTAACACACCCACCTTGCGCTAGGACCTGCGCAGTCGAACGCCGTACGCGGGGATGAAGGTGTCCTGAAGGGTTGAGCCAATCGTCACTGGGGTATATAGTGACGAGAGGCAAAACAACCTCTTTGGTCCGGATTTCAAGCTAAACGGTGGCCCTATCTGCTAGCCACAGGTAGGGAAATGGCTAAGCATCCCGTCAGAGGGTCGCAGGCGAGGGACGTGGGGTCTGCCTAGTTTCCTGAAAAGGGCTAGGTGGTGGTAAAGGCCATGCTGGCGGAGCAAGTGACAGTCAAGTGAATTCAGGCAGCGGGGAAGGGCCTTTTCAGCCCTGTCTGCCAACTGGATCGAGCTCCAGAGGTCACGCTGTGAGCCAACTTCGCTTCCTATATTCCCCCGGTAATCCTAACGCCTGAAATTCCTTTTGTTTTAAATTAGGGCGTTCCCAAAGGTGCGGGCTCCATGGAGGGTGGGAAGCCGGGGGGACGAATTTTCAAACTAAATTAATAATGGACGACTTAAGGCCCAAAATAAAAAAAGGAGAGGTGTCAGAGGTGAGTAACAGAGGCACCAACACTCAAGGAGAAACTGCCAGTAAAATGGCGACTCCTCAGAGCACGTCATCCAGCGTAGGTGGCCCTTTCAAGGGAACTTCCGCGCTGGAGGCTCCTAAAACCAGTTCCTCGGAGCTGGATGTGGAAAAAGGTGAGACTCGAACAGCAATCCAAGGCTGCAAAGACCAGCTATGCTTCTGCAGTTAAAGCTGAATTGTGTGTGGCCCTAACGTGTGCGCGTACAGGACTCATCACAAAAGAAATAGCTGACGACATCCTCGTATCTATCCAGAGGAAAATGATCAGTGAGGCTTGGAGTAGCCAAGACCCTGAGGCGTCGGGCCCAGTCTTTAGAGGCAAACCCGTTTACACGGAGGGTGTCCTAAAGCTGTGGTGCGACGACCAAAAGGCTTTAGACTGGTTGAAGGGGAACATCGCTACCCTCGACCTCAAATCCAACACCTCGCTGGTCATAAAGAAGCAGTCGGAGATACCACAAAGGGTCAAATGTGGTATCCTCATCCCAGACGCCCAGGGGGCCTGGAAAGACTCACGCGACATTGGTCGTGTGCTGGCATACCAGAACCGCTGGGTAAATATAAAAGATTGGCTGCTGCTCAAGGCCGACAAACAGACGGAAGGATGGTTCCTCGTTGTTTCGGTGCCGGAGGATCATATCCCGACCCTGTTGAAAGCCGGACGCCGCCTCGCATGTGTATGTGGGGCGGTCTACGTAAAATTCCAGGGTCGTGGAGGTAAATTTTATGATACTCCACCGAGCAAAGAGGCGGTAAACCACCCAAAAGCCGCAGACACCGGTGCCATGGACACCGAGGCAGCAGGAACATCACTGGACCCCAAGACCAGTGACAAAACGGCCTGCACAACCGAGTCGAAGCCACCAGCAGAGATCGGGCTCTGCGGCGGTTCACTGAGTGACGAAGAGGGCTGCACTTTGCCGTCCAACTCCGACTCGGTGGCTGATGATGAGACCCGAGATCTGCTGGCAGGCTTATTTTTGGGCGAGGATGGGAGTACGCGGTCAATTATGGCGTGCCCTTCGTCCAAAACTAGCCTTGTGTAGGCCAACCTCCACCACAGCGAAACTGCGTCGGCTCAATTACGCAAGTGGTTGGAGGCTCAACGGACGGCCATAGCCCTAATCCAAGAGCCGTGGGTTGGGGCCGGTAAAATAAAGGGCCTAAACAACCTAAAAGGTAAGTTTATCTACAACTCTGAGCACGATAAGCCTAGAGCGTGTATTTATACTATTAAAGATATCTGTGCACAGCCATTAACAGATTTCTGTTCCAGAGACATGTATGCCATAGCATTACAAAACACACAGGAGGAAAGAATAGTCGTCGCCTCGGCCTACATGCCGGAGGAAGACACTCCTCCCCCTCATGACATCGTCAGGCTAGTGCATTTCAGTGAGAGGACCGAACTAGAGGTTGTGATCGGGACGGACTCCTTCTGGGGAATGGAAAAACCCAATGAACGAGGTAAGGTTTTAGTTGAATATCTATTTAGCACTAACCTAACCATTTTAAACACAGGTTCTGAACCAACTTTCATAAACAAACGTTGTCGCACAATAATTGATCTCACACTTGCAACAGAAGGACTAAACTAATTACGGGATGGCATGTGTCTAAAGAGGCCTCATGCTCAGACCATAGGTGGATCTGCTTCGTACTACAGGTCGATATCCCCAATACATCACCATGGAGAAAGACCCCCCGCAAGACGGATAAAACAAAATACCTTAACAGGCTGACGTCTTCGCTCGCGGGTTTTGAGGGGACAAATACTATAGCAGATCTGTCACTCCTAGAAGAACAGGTAGCAGCTGTTACTAAGGCCATGATGGATAATCCAGGCTTAACTCTGCAGATCAGGATAGTAACAAGTGCTATCACAGGACATGGCAACTTTAACAAACATTTATTTACCATAGGTGTTACGGACAGTCCCCTGTGCAGGGCATGTATGGGGGAGGAAGAAAAGACCGGCCCACGTGTTGTTGACATGTCCGGAAGTCGCCGCATACAGGGCTAAACATCTTGGCATGCCGGGATCACTCCCCGAAGTTGCTTGCAACATCAAAGGACTGTTGAACTTCTTCGGGGAGATTTCATGGCTCGAATAAATACATTATTCCTGCCCACATGCAAAATACGCGCATAGATGTGGAGTTACGGAAAACAGCCCGTTTATTCAATTCAATTCAATTCAAAAGTGCTTATGCACACATAGCAATCTTGAGAATCCCTTGTTTTTAAACAGAGTAGAGCTCAGCAGTGAGACATATGTTTTTTTTTTAACTGACCTCAAAAAGGAGGAGGTTCTCAATTCGAGTGTATGTTTTTTTTTGTAAATATGTTACGTGATATCTATACTTCAAGAGTGGTCCCATATAAATTTGGAGAAAAAATTCCACCCCTAAGGGTAGCAAATAAATAACTTCTTTTTTAGCAATTTGTAGTTGGTTTTTACTTTTTGTTAAAGGTTATAATTATTTATAAAACTAAAGTGATAAACAAACTAATAGTCCACCTTGCTGGTAAGTGGCTACTGGTCTGGCGGACATTATTATTAATCTGTGAAGAGCCTAGCGTGTAATACAATATTTTTTATAAAAGGAGAAGCAAATGTGATGCTCACTTAATGGTGATCATTGCTACCCATGAATAATAGCAGCAACAGTCAATTTGCAAATATGGAAGACTGTCTCTATATTTTGGATATTTCAGCTTAATTTCTCTATTATGAATTTTACCTTTCTGCATAAGTCTAATCCCTACACATTTTTAATTAAAAAAGCAAAACAGACTGAATATAGCGTAATGAAGTCTCACCACTACAGGAGTTACCTGCTGAGCCATTTCATCACTTTGACTGTCAGTATCAGCATTGTCATGTATATTGTTGTTGTTAGCAGGATTAACTGATGCATTAATCTCTTGATGTTCCTGACCTTCTTCAGTAATGTTAGAGTTGTTTGGGGCACTTGTGCTACCTTGTGGTCTCTGCCCAAGAGGTATGCTTCTTTCTGTTATTACATAAGTCTGCGAGCCAGGACCAAGATTTACATGAGCTATTGAACTCTGTGGCCTTTGTATTCCATCCCCTAACTGATGTGTACCTGGCGTATTTCTTGGTAGCCAAGTTGGCAACGAAAGTCTAGCATTATTTCCCTGAAATATGTGGTAACAAAGTATTAAGATCTTTATCATAATATATTCTTTATATATGGGGATGGACATTGTAGCATTTTTTAATGTATTATTTATTTAATGACCATAAAAATTACACTTATATTAACAATATTATTACTTAATCACAAGACATAAATCGTAGGAGGCTTATGTGTCTATGAATTATTAATAATAAATAAATAACATGACAGAAATTAAACACAATATGGTGACTTTTTATTCAACTATTTTTGTGGCTGTAATAAAGTCTATAAAGCCTGCGCCCTTAGGCATGTGTCTACTTTGCCTTAAGGATAATCCGCCACTGGATGTTTTAGATTGAATTTTCTTAAAATGATGGCAGATATATGATAGAGTTGATAGTAGATACTGTTATAAAGTTTATATGATGAATATCATCATATTACTATGAATGTTTTACTTTTACATTCCATTATCAATAAAAATAAGAAACACCACAAGGTGTGATAAAAATAGGTAATTTAAGTTAAAACATAATATGTAATATTATTTTATATAATTACAATAAGCATAAGCTATACCTGGTCACGACTACGACATCGAGAGATTCAATATATACCATAGTATTAGAAAACTTCACAGAAATAATGATGACTAATAGACATATTTTATAATTGCTGTCATAAAAAGAGAGGCTTACCATGCGAGCATGTTCAACCAAAGGTCTGATTTCACGAAAAACACTGTTCAACCGATCACCTAATCCTATATTACTTCTTGGAGGAGCGGGTCTAGAAGCAGAATCCAATCTGTGAAGAGCATTATTACGGTTTGAGTTCTCAACGGGCGGATCGTCTTCTATGTCTAAATTTACTTGATTTGACTGTGCCATGGTGAGAACGAAAATTAAAAAATAGAGATCAACACTTCCAAATCATTTCCAAATATTATTGAATACGATACGATCACGAAGGTCAAGATGTTTTTTACTTTTGTGAGTTTTGTGTGTTTGACAGCGTAGCCAACACCAATTTATCAAATTCCCCGAAACTCCATTAAAATTCCCCAATTCAGGGACGAAACTTCAACAGATTCCCCACAAATTCCCCTCAATTTTATTTTAGGAAATGAAACAATTTTCAACTAATTTTATAAGATTTATTTTTAACTAATATTTTTTTTCTTTTTTACCGACTTTTTTCACACTTTCCATATTTTTGTAACAAGCATTTTACTCCATGGAGTATTTTTAATTCCTTCCCTTGTTGCCATTAAAAAGTACCACAGTATCTGCATTTATATGCATGCGATTCTCTGCTTTAAAATTAAAAAACAAAGAAATGAAAAGCATTAAATGATACACAAAAGTTGCCGAAATAAATCCAAAACTTAAATGTGGTACAATGAAAATAATTAAAAAAAGGGAGTCATTCGATATTCATAAGTAATCTAACAAAAACCTTAAGATAAGTATTTAGATTTCTTAAAAAAAGGTTCTGACTGGGCGCGGGCTATCGATTTTCAAAATCCCCGCATAATACCAATCCCCAAAAAAATCCCCAACCAACTTTAAATTCCCCGCAATTTGGGGAGTTCTCCACATGTTGGCAACGCTGATAATAAGTATATACAGGAAGATTGTCCTAAAGGTCTAGATACCAGGCCATAAACTCCAAAAAAAATATACAGGAAGTAGAGTGTTTGACAATTCAAAATAATTGTCATCTTGACGTTAACAGCCATTAATATTTATTGATAAAGATTTTTGACCTGGATTCTTGTCCTTTAAGCCATGTCTTCATTTTATCTCAGTATCAAGTGATAATAATCGTTTAAAGTATAGTGCTTCACAATATGTTGATGCGTCACTTTGCGCAGCCCTTGGGAGATTTTGACGGCAACTTGACAGCAGACAGTTAGCAATAGTATCTCAAGGCGCCTAAGTAGACAGACACATTATCTTGCACAAACATTTAATACACAAAATCGCATCACTTTTACATATCAAAATCCACTTCAAATCATTATTTAAACAATAATACAGGAGCAGCAATCCGCCGCCGGTCAAATTCCCGCCAAAGCTCCGACGGCCATAACAGTAATATGACAGCAATAAACATAGAGTATACATAGAATGTTATGTTATTGTTATTAGTTCGCCTTACTTCGGGAACCCGGGCATTCTGGTCTCTCGCCAAGGCTGTCCAAGGGAATTTCTGTAATCCATCACTACCATCTTTGCACAAGGACGACTCACTGGCCCACGCCGCAAAAGAGAAAGCCCGACCTTTTAGGCTCCCTTTTGACGTCCAACTCGACTCTCGATGACGGGAGGAACACACCGCCGACCATCCCGCAGTGTGAGTGCTCTATGCCTGATGTGCGATTCACACAGTACTCAGTACGCAAAACACTCCTCTCCCTGGACATCCACAAGTCGAGTGAGCCTGACGGAATCCCACCAATTATGATGAGGACGTGCGCTCTAGAGTTGGCACCGGTTCTAATGCGTCTTTTACGGTACTCCTACTCCCTAAGCGTTATCCCGAATTCATGGAAGACAGCTTTCGTGCACCCGATCCCTAAAAAAGGTAACCGCTCTGATCCGTCCAACTACATGCCTACCGCCATCACCTCTTTGTTCTCGAAAATAATGGAGTCCATTATTAACTGCCAGCTCATGCGGTACCTTGAGGAGCACCAGCTGATTAGTGACCGCCAGTACGGTTTCCGTCGGGGTCGATCAGCTGGTGATCTTCTTGTTTACACTAACACACAGATGGGTACAGGCGATCGAGTCCAAGGGGGAAGCTTTGGCGGTTAGTTTGGACATAGCGAAGGCCTTCGATAGGGTCTGGCACAAAGCGCTTCTTTCGAAGCTTCCTTCCTATGGGCTTCCCGAGAAATTGTGCAATTGGATCACCAGGAGTTTTCTTCCGCGTACGACTTCTCTGTAGAATAGCTTACCACCGGCGATTTTTCCGGACCGATACGACTTAGGGACCTTCAACAAAAGAGCTTACTCCTTTCAATAAGGCCAGCAACGCACCTGCAATTCCTCTGGTGTTGCAGTAGTTCATGGGCGGCGGTAGTTACTTACCATCAGGTGAACCGTATGCTCCTTTACCTTCTCCTATAAAAAAAGCTGAGATAAGATTATGTATCATACAGAATCATACTTTAAGAACATAACCTAAAACTATAGGAAACGGTAGGTAGTACAGTGAATGAGAATGAGATGAGGTCGTTTTACAAAACAAGTGGTTTCCTTATCAACGTTAAAAATAATCTAAATTACTTTTGTTTATTTATTTTTTATAACTGTAACATATACCTAAAATAAGATAAACAAGATAAAATAGAAATAAGTTTATATTCGAGCGATTAAGTGAGTTGTTTACGAAATAAGACATACGAATAAAATGGTACATTATATTACAAATAAGTCTTGATGTTTCAATTTAAATTGTTGTTGGAATTTAAAACTCGATGTAAACGTAGTGATTATATTCTCTTTGACTCGATGAAACAAAAAAGCGACACTAAAAATGACAAACATATACATCTATACTATAGGATTTAGCCTGTAAGAGAATGAGATAGAATACAACATACAGTGTTTCCTTATTATCTTGGTCTCCTCTTTATGCGGTGCTTTATGGAGATTATGAAGCTGTAAATTTTCATGCAAAAAGCGATAACGTTTTCACCCCCGTAAACAGTCAAATTTTCATCACATCATTTTTGGAAATGCTCTAGATATAGGTAATGGAAATCTAGGTCTATACGTTTTTATTTTAAAGAAATATTGTATTTACGATATAAGTTATTAGCATATAAATATCTATATTTTTGGCTTAAAATCTTCCTGGAGCGTTTTTTTTTTAAATTAAACTAAACTGAGTTACTAAAAAGAAAAGTGCATACCTAGATTAAGATGTACTGAATCCAATGAGACCAAAATTGTCTAATTTCGTAAAGGTTTAGAGGGGTGAAAACGTTATCGCCCGAAACAATATTTCAAAAAAAAATTAGGCAATTGCCTCCAAGACCCGCAACTCTCTCTATCGCACGATATGGCGGATACGGAGCGAGCGATATGAAACAGATGGCATTTTTGAAAATACCAACTCGCGCCACGTATCGACACTTCACAATCCTCCTAAAGATGATTAATATAACTTTTAACGGTTAAAATAAACAGTTAAAAATTAATAAATTTATCTATACAAATAAATAAAATTGTAGTGTCTGTTTGTAATGTCAAAATAACAGCTTTTTACTAAATTCATATGAAAGTATTTACGGTACTTATAACAAAAACATCTGTCTGTCTGTATGTCGTGTCGGTCTGTCTGTCTGTTTGTTCCTACTACTAATTTCCGAAATGACTGGACCCATTTTGATGAGACTTTTACTGGCGGATAGCTGATATTATAAGGAGTAACTTAGGCTACTTTTATTTTAGAAAAAGAATTAGGGTTCCGCGCAAAATAATTAAAACGCTAAATTACACTCAGGCGAAATCGCGGGAAACAGCTAGTTAAATAAATTACATTAACCTTATTAAATAAAATTATCTTAACCAATCCATTCATAAGAATCTACGATTTAATAACTTAACGATTCATTATGTTTAGGCCATCTAGCGTCTATTTTACTTAGGTACCACCTTAAGAGTCAATCAATTTTTGTTCGATAAAATGACTTTGTCTTTAGATTGAAGTATACGGCGCTATTACAAAGTAATTTTACTCGCAAGTTTTTGAAGGTTTCACTAATATCTCATAAAAACCAAGGTTCGCATAGTAAGCGAGATCCCGTTTGTAAACCCAGTTTTATATGCTGATTTACCACTTGCTCAGTGGAATAGTAAATCAATCAAAGTAACTCAATGTAACTTTACCGCATCTGGACCGATAGTCTCTATAGCAAATGGCACGAATATGTACTCATCTCTTAGAGAGACATACTTGCACCACATACTCAGTTCAGCTGCCTCTAATGCCGCCCCAGCCAGGGGCGGATTAAATGTCGACAGCGCCCTAGGCTAACACCTCATCGGCGCCTCATTGGCGGCCATATATTATAAATTAATATCTACTTATTTTGAAAATAATCTATATTAAAATTTATAATATACACTAATGGATAAATTTAGTGGAACGCAAATTTGTGAGAATTAAGTATATTAATTTGGATTTTGCTTAATATTCGTTAGTGTAAAATTGCAAACGTCGAAAAAACAAACGATCAAAAGACAAAATTTAACTAAATAAATAAATACATTGAAAATTTAAAAAACCCCTGAAACAAAAAGAGCTGAAGATCTTTAAACGGCTGAAAAGATTTTCTTGAATCATAGTTAAGAAAACTCTTGATCTCATGACTCAAGTCACCTTTAAAAAAAAACTAAATGTAAATCGGTTCATCCGTTTGGGAGCTACGATGCTACAGACAGACACACAGATACACACTACAATCATATAACACCCTCTGTTTTCGTCGGTGGTTAAATAACCAAAATGTTACAGGAAAGAAACAATTTTGTACTTAACATTTTATTCATTTTTTCATAAATACTTAGAAAAGCTTACGCCCGCAGTAGATTATACGTGGTAGAGTCATGCTGCAGCTATATTAGTAGTATAGTTGTAGCACGAATGGGTCGGCTCGACCGGGGAAGGACCACGCTCTCACAGAATAACAGCTTAAAATAGCAGCTTAACACTGCTGTGTTTCGTATGGTGAGTGTAGAGACCCTTTTTACTGGAAAAGAAGCATTGCATCTTAGTCCTCACAGGTGAAAACGCATCTGCACTTTGATTCTTTATTGAAGATAGATGTAGATGTTTATGGGTCACAGCAACCACTTACCAACAGGTGGACTGT
Organism: Parnassius orleans; assembly: GCA_029286625.1. NCBI lineage: Eukaryota > Metazoa > Arthropoda > Insecta > Lepidoptera > Papilionidae > Parnassius > Parnassius orleans. The sequence goes on along the minus strand of JAGSMP010000107.1, from coordinate 4,573,803 downwards.
GTGCTGCTCGTTTGTCACTCTCTATTATATAAAAAAAAAAGTATGGGGGCGTGCAATAACATGCATAAAAATAAATTTATCTCCTATAAAAGGGACAATGGCACTACAATTTCTTTAAAAATTTAAGTCACATATTGTGCCACTGTTAGTGACCGATTCTCAATGACGCGGAGTTCCGTACGTGCCCCAATACAAATACCTAACTATACCATAACTGACCCTCCCTCCATATGCCCCTTTTCCAATGATGTTGCACTGAGCGCACCTCTCTCCCGGGCATTTCCACACTTTAATAATTCTATAATCTGACTTCAGACAAAATCTGGACTCATCTGTGAATAGAACTTGACTCCAAGCTTCTTCATTCCAATTTTTGTGATTGCGAGCAAAATTAACTCAAGTTACTCAATAGTTTGGGGGGTTACAATAATTGTGCTTATTGTAACACCCCGAACTTCTTGGAGCTTCGTTGTTACCTCAGAAAAAGTTAAGGTCCCGTTTATAGGCACGCTGGTAACGATGAGCCGGTCATCTCTGGTCACAGTTTTCCGTTTACGTCCCTGTCCTGGGAGTCTCGTATACTGTTGATCTGCCGATATCTCTTGGCAACTTGGTGTACCACAAATTTTGACACTCGTAATGTTTGGACCACATGTTTGTGGGTGTGCCCAGTTTCAATTAAAGTACCTAACAGTCCTTGTAACCTGAGTGGCGTTTTTATCTGGCATTCTCAGTTTATTTGCAGTAAGAATTTACACTTGACACGATAAACAAGGTAGTCAACGCAAAACTTTAAAGAAAACCAAAATTTAAACTCAAATTTAAGTTGGAAAATTTTAGCAAAAAAAAAGAATGCAATTTTACTTAATAATTACCTACATAAAAACAAATGAAATAAAAAAACATTCTAAACTTTTTTTAATCATCATCATCATCCATCATCATTAAAGTCCTTCATAAGACCACTGCTGAACATAGTTAATTAATCTATTTAATTAATCTATAATTTTCATAGTTTACAATTTTGCACCCCGTTTAACAATACCGCGGCCTATGGGCGCGGAATTGACAAACTCGATCATTTCATTTTATAACCTCAAAATAATACAGTAAAGTAAATTGTGTATTTGGGCATTAATTCTACAATATGTAAGCATTAGAATATAAGGAAACAATGTGTTACAATATAAATACAGAATAGCTTACCTCTTGTTAAAATATCCGTGAAATTATAAGGAACCCAAGTAAAAACTTTTACGACGGGTTGTTACCCAGAACACAAGTATTACTCTCTACCGAGAGAAGAACATCTCCAAACTAAAAAAATGAAACACGCGTCTATAAGTGTATACTTCTAGCGCCACAGTGGGCGCCCATATGAAACTATTTTCGCGGGAATTTCAAACCTTACAAAGGTAACTGTAACTGTAACTTTAAACCTCTTTAAGGCATATTTGAGTAATTTTTGCTCAAGCCTCGCAAACTTATTGGGTAAATTCCCATACATTTGAGAGGTTGCACCAAAATTACTTGAATATACTTTAGATTAGCACGTGGGATAAAATAAAACTATGAATAAGTATAGTTATGTAATTTTCTATTTTCGACTATTTTCTTTTGGGAACCAATTCTTCTCTATTTATTATTTTCAACCATTTTTGTCGAATATCAATATTTTGTGAAAATCTGTCACAGCATTCACTTACTATCAGGTGCACTGTGTGCTCGTTTGTCACCCTAATTCTATTAAAAAATATTTTTTTCATACGTTTAGAAGAATATTTAGCTACGGTAACCAAAAAATTTAAAAAAAAATTACTAAGTTGAATAAGGCTGCATACAAGTATACCTTTGCTTGTTAAGAACATTTCGATAAGATATTGCTAGATATCTATTTATCTATGCCTGTATAGGACAGTTACTATACTCTTTGCTAAACATAGTGATTATATTCTCTTTGCTTTTGCTCTTTGCAGAATACTTTTACTCTGTTTTACTCCTAGCGGAGAATCAATCTCTACAAAAGTGATGTTAAAATTAGCAGAATTTCATGTATTTGTAATTATTTTAAATTCAATTGCTTTGCATTCAGATGATCTTATATTTATTAATTAGATTTTTTACATTTTAGATTATAAAATGTGATAATATTTCCTATCCATTGAAGTACAAATTTGTACCTGCTCTAAAAGACAAAGACCTGCTCAGAAAGCATTTAAGCTAAACATTTTAATCGTAATTAGTTATTTTTATTTCGAATACTTTTTGTGTAGTTGATTTATATTGTTCTAAAATAATGTCTCAATAAAAATAAAATAATATCTTAAAATTGATTTTTTTCTAAGGTTACTCATAGAAATTCACGATATTATAATGGGCACGGTTTTATCAAACCTCGGCACGATATTATCTAACCAGTCTGATAATACCAAGCTCTCCCGTTTTGCTTAAATATCACAATAATTACTTTCTGTTTATTTTTTTAAATATTTTGCCATACTGTATGTGTAGCTAAATAAATTCTCTACTCTCTTGATATACAGATTTAAAAAAGCGTTTAAGTACTTACGCTTTTTTGAATCGGTATATCAAACCCTGCCCGAGGTCTAAGTTCTTAGGGGCACGGTATTATCCAACTCTCCCCTACTTACTTAATTTTCTTTGTATAAAACCTTCCGCACGCGCCCCTTTGTAACCTTGCGCCCCTAGGCACGTGCCTAGTTTGCCTTCAGGATAATCCGCCACAGGCCCCAGCTCTGATATGGGTACCCCTGATATGAGAGGCCGCCAAGTGTCTACGCATTTAGCATTACATTATAGAGCTTTGCCTCTCTCCCAAGGGACTAAATTCATTGCGTTGGGGCTCCTGCCATCATCTATAAAATATTCCATATCGGTCTAAAACCGAGGTAACATTATTTATAGAGACAAGACCTCTTCTGAAAACGTCGTTCAGAGAACTGTGACGAGACAACCTACCGGCATTGTTCTTACATGAAAGTCCGTGGAGCCCAAAGTTATCGACGCCTCTACTACAAACGAGGCTGACAGATCGCCGTTTCCACAGAACAAATATGCCCGGTAGCTATGGGGGTATGAAGACAACAGCAAATGTTGTGGAGAGATACTAGCCGATTCTCGGGTCAGTCGGGATCAAATCCAGTCTGAAAGAGAAGCTATGGCTGAACCAGTGGCGTACCTACCTTAGGGCTAGGCGGGGCAGTGCCCCGGGGGCCCTCGGCCTCCAAGAACGACGTTCGAAAAAGTTATATTATATACTAGTTGTATAAAGAATTTTCGACTTTTGACTTTTTGTCCCTGACCTCCAACGGCGGAACTAAAATGACAAAATTTTTTCCCACCTCCAGAACATAAATATATTTCCTACTTCGTTTCATAGTCTTTTTTTATAAAAGAGGGGGCAAACGAGCATGCGGCTCACCTGACGGTAAGTGTCGACCGCCGCTCATTAAGTAATGCAACACCAGGGGAATTGCAGGTGCGTTACCGGTCTTTTAAAAAGGAGTAAGCTCGATTCGGTATCGGTTCGGAAAAATCGCTGGTGGTAAACGATTCTACAAAGACTTCGTGCAAGGAAGAAGACTCCTAGTAAATCGGACAGTAGTGGACCGCCAAACATCCCCATGATGTGGATGGTAACGTGAGTTTGGTCGCATTGTGCGTTGGTGAAATTTGGCTGCTGGAATTAATCCGAACAATTCCTCATAGCACTCCCTGCAAAGGGATGCAATATCTCTTCGCAATGTCAGTCAATCGAGCTGATCAAAGAGAACTCACGTCGTCGACGATTCCAGCCGCTCTGCGCTGGATGTGGTCATGTGAAAGGAGCTGGCACTGGGAAGCCTTGGCCCGGAGACTTTGTTCAACAAAGACTCGACTTCAGATACAAATTTCTTCCGGTACTCAGCGACGTTTTCCCGAGGAATATTGGCATTGGTGTAAAAAGCATCACCAGTGCTGTCGTCCGCATAGCAATGAATGTTAGTGGTTTGCAACATATCATTGATATGCAGAAGAAACAGTATCGGTGATAGCACGTAGCCTTGTGGAAAACCAGCATTAATAGGTTTTAATTGGAGCATGCACTGGTGATTCAATTGCACAATTTGTCGGGAAGCCCATAAGTAGCAGCTTCAAAAGAAGCGCTTTTTGCCAAACCCGATCGAAGGCAATGTTCAAATTAACGGCCAGGGCCTCCCTCTTGTACACTACTGCCTCCACCCATCTATGAGTCCGTTAAGCTAGAAGATCACCAGCTGAGCAACCCCGACGGAAACCGTACTGGCGGTCACTATTCAGCTGGTGGTCCTCAAGGTACCTCGTGAGTTCTCGACTACACCTAGGGAGTAAGAGTTTTGGAAAAGACGTTAGGACCGGTGCCAACTCGGGAGCACACGTCTTCAGCACAATGGAAGGGACTCCATCAGGCTATCTACTTGTTACGTCTAGGGTAGCACTCTTTTCCCGAACCGAGCGCTGTGTAAATCATACATCCGGCATGGAGCACTCACACCGCGGGATGGTCGGCGGTGTGTTCCCCCCGTCATCGAGAGTCGAGTTGGACGCAAAAAAGAGCCTAGGAGATCGGCTTTCTCCTTTGCGGCATGGGCCAGTGAGTCGTCCTCCCTGTGCAGAGATGGAAGAGATGACTGACAGAAGTTCCCTTGGACAGCCTTGGCGAGAGACCAGAATGCACGAGTTCCCGAATGAAGGCGAACTAGCTCGTCAATTCTTACGATGTGCTCTGACTTTGTCTTGACAATGAATTTTTTTGAAGGTCCTGGAGGCGGAGTTATGTTTGTTTTTAAGAGAGCTGGTGTATACATTCCAGGACGTCATGCGTCAGCACAGGGGCGAACAAGCCATGGCTGAGATTTGCATCCGATGGGCACCACATACGATAGAATAAAGAGTTCCATTCCCTGAAGTACCACATCAGCGACATAATAAGCAACCACGTTAGGATCATCCGGCGAGAAACATACCCGCCCACAAGAGTAGGATTTAAAAAGACCGCGTTAACTTGCAGAACGCAACCGTGATGGGAGCATGAGTGGGACCATACTCCGGATCAGACAATGGTCCGATGAGCCAAGAGGGTAGGCGACGGGGACCTGATATCCGTCTAAATGAAAGGTCACCAGAAGTTCCAACAGGGAAGGTGCATGATCCTCCACAACTGGAATCCGCGTAGGCGAAGTAAGAAGTCTGCCTGCTTGCCCCGAGTAATTTTAGTCGTCGCCCCTCCCCCAGTCTCTACTTAGTCAATGTTTATTTTTTACTAGCTTCCGCCTGGCATGGAACAACATTGTTGTTATTGAACAAAGTTGCACGACTCAATCTGTGAATGTTATATACACTTGTAATTGATATGCATATCAGAAAATATAAAAGTGTGTATGTTTTTGTGACTTTTGTACTTTTAAATAAATAAATAAATAAAATAAACATTGAAATCCTACGGGATCCTTTTATCGGGATGAAAGTGTCCTATTTCCTACCCAGGCCAAGCTCTATCTGTGTGCAAAATTTTATCCAAAACCTCCAAGTAGTTTTTACGTAAAAAAAGCGTTACAAACAAACTTTCACTTTTATAATATTAATAAGAAGTACGATTAAATATTATCTGCTGCGTTACACATAATACTTAGTAATAAGTAGCTTTACTTTATTATGCCCTGCAGTGGGCGATAAGGAGCTGATAATGAAGTAGTTTTGCACAAGTTTTTCTTTTTAAAGTATTTAGTTTAGTTTAAATAGGGCCCCAATTTCATTTTTACCTTGGTTACATAGCTACGCCACTGGGCTGAGCGTGTGAATCTCTCACTGAATGGGCATTATTTGAATGAGGCAATCTTGTAACATTCAAAGCCCCTAAAACACAAACGTTTCCAGTTACCCCAAAAGGAGCCCGCTCGCCCTGAATCCTACTCCGGGATATCTTTGTAGTACAACGGCCGCCGTCAGTTGTATACGAGGCGAAAAACATGAGGTTTTAGTCGGTAGCAGACAAAGCCCTGCCTTGCCTCCGCAAGGAGGATATACGAGTACGTAGGAGCTTCCCTAATTCGTCTTTGGTAATGCGTACTTAGGATTGTGATAATTTGCCAGCGTTTGCCGTTCAATTCCAATGTATTCAAAGAAAGAGTGAATAGACTTTTGTTAAGCTCAGAGAGTGTGATTTGCTATCTAGAACTCCATTTCCGCTTCCTATCAGGTAGGATTGTATTGAATCACTGTCATAGAATAAGAAAAAAAGTACTTAAAAGTCCGCGGAATATTACACGTATCAGCCAAATAAAGAACACACGAGCACAACACATGCTAGTGACAGGGAGTAAAAATGGGTAAGATGGCGATATTCGTACCCAGACGGACTTCTAGGTGGAAAAGAAGTCCTACCACCAGGTTTACTGTAGGCCCTATACTTCTAAATCATAAGAAAAGCTGTTGATGGATTGACAGAATTTTACTCAATGAAAGCAACAAATAGTTCCAAATAATATATATTTTAACCAAATAATCATCAATAGACTGCGATGAAATTCTAGCATTCGATACAATGAGCAATTTATCACTAAAATAATGATCTACAACACCTTTGGTACATACACGATGTAAAGTAAATTCAGTCTTTAGTTAGGCTTCGCATCGTCACGGCCACCGAAGGGCGACCTATCGTTGTCGCCTAGACGAATAATAACTCATCACACGCTCACACAGTTATAATTGTGCTTTTTCTCAAATAAACATATATTATGGCTGGCATTTTTAGTGTATATCTGAATTTTAACACTCGGTATGCAGTTCGCCATGGGCGTTTCTAGGAAACCAACAAAAAAAACCGCATTATTAAGTCATACCTTCTTCCTCATAAAATTATCTTGATGTTGACTCAAGCGTTATGACATAAACCAAATTCATTGGGTATAGCAGCTCCGTGTTCAATGTAGTTTTATAAAAGTACCTTTTGTTGAGGTTACTGAACACGTTATCCCTTAGAATCCTAGTTACACCCACGACTTGGCACTAACTAATTTGGCTTCGCTCTTACGCGTCTGTATCAGGCTTTAAAAATAAGACACCTTGAGCGTGGAGGTCTTTCACTGCTTCCAACAACCGCTGTTCGGCTCTAGGATCTCCGAGGGCAACATCTACACTACCGGCACACAACAGAAGTGCTCTTAGCGCTGCTCTTGGCCAATCGGGCTTCAGGCCTTTTCTAACCACAACCCCTGATGTAGCAGCACCTAATCTTTTACATTCAGCCTCCAGCCTATCACCATAGTCTTCTATTAAAGACTCGCTGACAGCTCGCCTCATTTCCGGTGTGAGTGATGACAATAGCAATAGCGCCACATCATCCATCGGTCTTCCCAGGGAAACCATTTGCCAGTCAAGTGCTATACATTCGCTTTCACCATCCTTTTCTCTAAACAGAAGATTGCCGCTCCAAAAGTCAGCGTGTGCAAGGGGAGCGGGTTCGGCAGGTCTGAGTAACGTACCTAAAAGGGATGGCGCTCGTGCACTCAGGGCTGAAACAGCTGCCGCCTCTTCAATACAGTCTGTGCGTCCTCGCAGAAACGCTTCAAGTTGTGGCAGCCCTCTTCGCACAAGCCGTAAATAACCCGCCGCGGCCCGCTCACAAGGGAAGAGGAAGTCAAATCTTTGGTCAAGTGGACCTTCTCTCTCTCGTAACGCTAGGGACAAAGCGTGTAATCTCGCTGCTGCATACAGCGCCGCTCTAGCACGTTCCACTGTCAGTCCTTCAGCGAAATCTGCTGAATCGTATCCAATAGACGTTACGTCTTCAAGAACCAGCTCACTGTCGCCTCCAATTTCATCTGAAAGGTGAAACATTTAAAATTATAATAATATATTTACAGCGTGCAGAAATCATCACACATATCTAGGTGATTTAATTTCAGAGTCATTGCGAAGTCTATCTTCTTTTGGTGTTTCATTATCCACAACTCGAAATTATGTCTTCAAAGATATGCCCATTCATACGATGCTGGGCAAGCGGATTAGTGAGCATATTAGTACCGATATCCTCGCACTGGCGATGCAGCTCCTCGTTGTCAGTCTGTAGGGTTTGCGTTTTTTAAAATATAATAAGGGTGACAAACGAGTGCACAGTCGATCTGATAGTAAATGGATGTGGTGGCCTATAGTCATCTACATCTATCCTCGTTTAAAAATCAAACTGCAGATAATTATCACCCCTGAGGACTAAGAGGTAATGCCTCCTTTCCAATAAAAAGGGTGTGCGATTCTCTACACTCACCATACGAAACACAGCAGCATTAAGCTGCTATTTTATTGCTGATATTCTGTGAGAGCGTAGTCCTTCCATGGTCAGCCGACCCATTCGTGCACAACCATAATATAGATGCAGTGTGGCGCTACCAAGTATTAACGTCCGTCATATAGAATGAATATACCCGCCATTTATCGATCACCAGTCTCGTTTGTTATTTTGCAGGGGGTAACGTAACAGTCACGGCGACCAGTCTTTAACAGAGACTAGCCATCTTCGCAGGACGCGATTATAGTGCACGCGTGTGTGCGCAAGCACAGGTGCACTCTCTAATCCCTCACTCTCATAGTCTGATGGGACGACAATCCGACACGGCCAGAGAGATCAGGTGCAGGACCAACGGCTTTACGTGTTCACTGGGACACGGGGGTGAAACACAGGCAACTTAACCGACTCTGGGTTTCTACTGAGAATCTCTAGACACATGATCAGCTATTGCGATTATGATCACTAGACCCAAGAGGCAGTCACAAAGCGTCAGGGTGTACCACGTGTAGGTGAGGCTATGGTTTGGTTACCCATCGAATCGATTTATGACAGAAATGTTGACATGAATTTAATAAAAAAATAATTGTCTGTATTCAGCTTTTTAAAATCGATTGTATTTAGTGCGGTCACGTTTGACTGCGGCACTGGGTCTGGGGGAAACTAGTATTTTTATGATTTTCAATTTACAAATAAACTGGTTAAATGCACTGCTATACAAGGGAATCTTTTGTCCTTTGTATAGCAGTGCAAGGAACTTGCCTTAATCGCCACACTTGGCAGAGGGATTGGCGATTGCAGAGGTCTCGCCTTTGCTGCTGTTCCTTTAAGTATTAAAATGCCTCCACGATATAATATAAACTTCTTGTAATGTTTTTAAGAAATAACACATTGACGAGAATGGCTGTGTGCTAAATGACGAAGTTTCGTGTTTAAAGAGATACTTTGGAAGGAATACTTTGAAAGCGTATTTATGAATGAAGAGATGTTTGAATTAAATGAACTAGAAATTCCGAAAGAAGTGGAAAGAGGTAGGGAGATAAGTATATGGGAAATAATGAAAGCAATAAAAAGCATGAAAGCAGGTAAGGTAGCCGGATATGATAGAGTATCATTCGAAATGCTAGGGGCTGGAGAGGGAGTGGTGGCAGGCCTGCTGTACACCTTGTTTAATTTATGTTGGGAACTGACGCGGATACCGGAAGACTGGTGCAAAGCCGGTATAGTCCCAATATATAAGAGAAAAGGGTAAACGATAGTTTTTACAGCAGGACTGTAAAAACTACCGTGGTATCAGCCTGCTTAGCATTGTGGGTAAACTGTATGCTAAGGTGTTAATTGAAAGAGTTATGAAAGAAACTGATGGAAATATTTGGGATGTGAAAGCTGGATTTAGAAAGGGAATGGGGTGTACGGATCAAGTATTTTCTATGCGCATGATCGCGGCGAAGTCTTTGGCGAAAAAACGGAAAGTTTTTTGTGCGTTCATGGATTTGGAAAAGGCTTAATGATAGAGCGGATAGGCATGTGTTATGGCAAATATCTCATCTCTGGCGTACACGTCAGAGAGTACATCTGTTTTCGACACCTCGGCAGTCTTGAAGGTACAGACCTGTCCATCCTATGGCTGCGCGTAGACAGCGACGATCGTCCCTGCGTCTACGGGTGCCTCTATAGGTCCCATAGCAGTAATGCCGAAACAGACCGACTCATCGACCACGTCCAAATGGCTACAGATTACAGATCTTGTTACAACAGATCCCATCCGCAGAGATCGTGATCCTTGGCGATTTTAACGCCCACCACGCCGAATGGCTCGGTTCACGTTCAATCGATCATGCGGGGAGATCTGTTTATGACTTTGCTTTGGCATATGGTCTGACACAGCTGGTTACTTCGCCTACGCGGATTCCAGATAAGGAGGATCATGCACCTTCCCTGTTGGACCTTCTGCTGACATCTCATCCGGACGGATATCAGGTTTCCGTCAACGCTCCTTTAGGCTCGTCAGACCATTGTCTTGTCCGGAGTGTGGTGCCACTCACACTAACGTCACGGTTTCATTCTGCATGCTGCCGCCGTGTTTGGCACTATAGGTCGGCCGATTGGGATAGGATACGGTCTTTTTTTGCATCCTACCCTTGGGGGCGGGTTTGCTTCTCGCCGGAAAATCCCAGCGTTGTTGATGATTCTGTTGCTGATGTGGTACTTCTCGGTATGGAACTTTTTATTCCATCATCTGTGGTGCCCATCGGAGGCAGATCCCAGCCATGGTTTGGTCGCTCCTGTAAAATAGCATCACGCTATAAGCAAGAGTGCTACCGGGCCTGGGCTGACGCATCAACGTCTCGGGATGTAAACACCAGCGCTCTTAAAAAGAAGTATAATTCCGCCTCCAGTTCCTTCAAAAGAGTCATTGCCAAGGCAAGGTCTGAGCACATCGGCAGAATTGGCGAGAAGCTAGTTCACCTTCCTTCGGGAACCCGTGCATTCTGGTCTCTCGCCAAGGCTGTCCAAGGGAACTTCTGTCAGCCATCTCTTCCATCTCTGCAGAGAGAGGACGACTCACTGGCCCATGCCGCAAAGGAGAGAGCCGATCTGTTAGGCTCTCTCTTTGCGTCCAACTCTAGATGACGGGGGGAACACACCGCCGACCATCCCGCGGTGTGAGTGCTTCATGCCGGATGTGCGGTTTACGCAGCGCATGAGGTACCTTGAGGATCACCAGTGTAACCAGAGTAACCGCCAATACGGTTTTCGTCGGGGTCAATCAGCTGGTGATCTTCTGGTCTACCTGACTCATAGACGGGCGGAGGCAGTAGAGTCCAAGAGGGAGGCATCCAAACTAACGGCCAGTTAGTTTTGACATAGCGAAGGCCTTCGATCGGGTCTGGCACAAAGCGCTTCTTTCGAAGCTCCCTTCCTATGGGCTTTTCGAGAAATTGTGCAATTGGATCTGGTGAAAAAGAGTTTCCTCCTTGCTTATCGGAGCATCAAGGTCGTAGTAGACGGTGCATGCTCTGATTACAAGCCTACTAACGCTGATGTTCCACAAGGCTGCGTGCTATCACCAACGCTGTTTCTTTTGCATATCAATGATATGTTGCAAGCTGGTAACATTCATTACTATGCAGACGACAGCACTGGTGATGCCTTATACACCGGCCGTGCCAATATTTCTCGGGAAAACGTTGCTGAGTACCGGAACAAACTTGTGTCTGAAGTCGAGTCTTTGCTGAACAAAGTCTCGGATTGGGGGCGACTAAATCTAGTCCAGTTCAATCCTCAGAAGACACAAGTTTGCGCGTTTACCGCTAAAAAGAACCCCTTTGTCGTATCTCCTCAGTTTCAAGGCACTTCCCTTGCTGCCTCAGCTAGCATCGGAATCCTCGGCGTCGACATATCGAATAGTGTGCAGTTTCGTGGTCACTTGAAAGGGAAGGCCAAATTGGCCTCTAAAAAGCTTGGCGTGCTCAGCAGAGCGAGACAGTATTTCATGCCGGCACATCGCTTGCAACTTTACAAAACGCAACACATGCACATGGAATACTGTTCTCATGTCTGGGCTGGAGCACCCCAATGCCAGCTCCTTCCACTTGACCGCATCCAGCGCAGAGCGGTTCGAATCGTCGACGACCGAGTTCTTTCTGATCGGCTCGATACACTGGCGCTGCGTAGGGATGTTGCATCCCTTTGCATTTTCGGATTAATTCCAGCCGCCAAATTTCACGAACGCACATCGCGTCAAATTTCACGATACCATCCTCACCATCTGGATGCTTGGCGGTCCACGACTGGTGCGTTTTACTAGGAGTTTTCTTTCTTGTACAACTTCTCTGTGGAATTGTTTACCACCGGCGATTTTTCCGGACCGATATGACTTAGGGACCTTCAAGAAACGAGCTTACACCTTACTAAAAGGCCGGCAACGCATCTGCAATTCCCCTGGTGTTGCGGTTGTTCATGGGCGGCGGTAGTAACTTACCATCAGGTGAGCCGCATACTCGCTTGCCCCCTCTTCTATAAAAAAAAAAACACTGAACTCATTTGGGTTGAGCGCTGGGTTGATACAGGCATTATAGTCCCTTTATAGGGACTCTAGTGCTTGTGTCAGGATCAACGGGGTCTACTCGGACCGGCTTGGCATCCATTAAGGTGTCAGACAGGGCTATGTAGCTTCCTCGTGGCTGTTCAACTTATTTATGGACTTTGAAAGTTGAAGAATGTGGGTTAAGAATGGGTGAGTTAACCGTGAAATGTCTTTTGTATGCCGATGATCAAGTCATATTTGCGTCGTCGGCGGCCGAGTTGCGAATAATGGTTACATTAATGAGCAGGTCTTTAAAAGAAAGGGGAATGAAAGTGAACGCAAGTAAGACGAAAGTGATGGATTTTGAAAGAGAAGAAAGTAAAACGATATGTGAAATAAGAATAGAAGGGGAGTTGGTTGAGTAAGTGGATGAGTTAGTGTATTTGGGATGTGTATTTAGCAGGGATGGTAGATATTATAAGGATATAGAACTATGAGTGAACGCAGGAATAGATTAAATCTACATTCTATTGTGGAAAGTCAAAATGTGTCATAAAAGGCACGTATGGCAATTCACACTGCTATGTTAGTCCCATCTTTAATGTATGGTAGTGAAAGTTGGGTGTGGCAGAAGAAGCACAAGAGTAGAATAAATGCTGTAGAAATGTGGTCATTAAGGCTAAATCTGAATGACAGAGTGAGAAATTGTGTGATAAGAGAAAAGTGTGGTTTGCAAGATGATGTTGTGACCAGGATTAAGAAAGGAATGCTTCGGTGGTTTGTCATGTAGAAAGAATTAACGAGGAAAGAGTGACAAAGCAAATCTATGTTGCAGATATGAACGGCAGAGTTGGAAAGGGACGTCCTACACGAAAGTTTATCGACTAAATTGGCGATATAATGAAAATGGGCCAGATTAGGAGTACCCTTAACCGACGAGCATGTATGCGTAGGTATATGGATGTAAAGGAGGTGAGTAAGGTGTGTCAGGATCGTGCCAAATGGAAGTCCGTAGTCTCTGCCTACCCCTCTGGGTGACAGGCGTGAGTGTTTATGTATTATGTATGTATGTACGTTGACTTTGACATAATCAACATACAAGTGGGAAAACAGAATACATAAAGTAGGTATCACCGGCAAACCTAATTGTTTTACTGAAATTAAGACGTTAGCTTAAAGAACGGAATCCAGTTTTAAATACTCGTAATAATTTTATCAGAAAGCAAAATAACAACAATAAATAAGCTGTAGAAAAAACCCATTATTTAAGACTTCATGGAAACTCATAATTCAAAAGCATTTGAAAAAGACCGGCGACCGTAAAACTAGGCCGACTATTCAAAGCTTACCGGGAGCGCTTTGCACAAGAAAAATATAGCGGGCTAAAAAGAGTTTTAACGTTCTATTTTTAATAGAATGTAGATGTATCAACATTGAAAGCTGTAAATGTGGGTCTGATACAAAAATAAGTCTGAACTTGGAACTGAAAAACGGTTTTTAATACCTAAAGTTTTAATGCCAAATCTGCTAGTAATATCTACCAGATGGTAAGTAGCTACTGTGGCCCATGGACACCTGCAACCAACTTCAAGAAAAGGAGGCCACAGTACTATTATTTATTCTGTGGCCACAGCTACACAGATTCGTTGTTACATCAGAAAAACGGACAAATAAAGTTAAAGTATAAAAAAAAGGTTAAAAACCTAAAGGAGTATCTCCTTATTACATCCGTCTGGAACATGCTTAAAGCACGGATGTAATCTAGCGTCCCAACAGAGGTGACCTTGGTGGGAGCTTGGTTTCCATTCGCGGATTGTGTTTCGACTACGCGGATCACAATCAAGCGCCAACACGGTCGAGCTTCACTATGAATCGCACTCGTGTAGAATAAAGTTGTAGAAAAGCAAACCCGCCCCCAAGGGTAGAATGCAAAGAAAGACCGCATCCCATCCCAATCGGCAGACCTATAGTGCCAAACACGGCGGCAGCCTGCAGAAAGCAACCGCGATTTCAGCGTGAGTGGCACCACACTCCGGACTATACAATGATCCGAGGAGTCAAGAGGGGCGTCGACGGAGACCTGATATCTGTCCGGATGAGAGGTCGATGTTAAAATCCCCGCATTTTCCCCGCGTAATGCCAGTCCCCAATAAATCCCCTATCAACTTGAGATTCCCCGCAGTTTGGGGAATTCCCCACAAATCGGCAACACTGTTGGTAAGATGTAATCCACCAGCTAAACGGATGTAATCCACGCGCTTCAACTGCGGATGGGAGCGCGCGCCCGTCTTCCAAGGACGTTGCTTATGGGATACAATATACAAAAATTTCTTTGGCCTTTAACCAGCGCAACATCCACTTTCTTTGTTTTCCGTCTTCAATTGCGTACAAAACTGCTAAAGCAAGTTAAAGCAAGAAAGGCCCACCTTCTGAAATTCGGACAAATTAGGAGCCATTTCTACAACTTAATTCTACGCGAGCGCGATTCACCGTGAAACTCGACGGTGTTGGCACTTGGATGTGATATGTATAGCCGAAACACCGCGAATCCGCGAATGGAAACTAAGCTCCCACCAAAGTCACCTCTGTTGGGACGCTGGATTACATCAGTCTGGAACATGCTTTACATCTGCCGTCTAGATGGATGGCAACAAGCAAGGTCACCTCCGTTGGATTACATCCGTCAGGAACATAACACAGAAATATTTAGCCTTGGCGCGCAGACGAAAATAATATCTGTGAATGCTCTCACTGTATTTTAGCAGATAACGCATCTCAATCAAATTCGAGGATGATTTATGATAATCATAAAATACGACTAATAATTTCTAATATCTATATTTCATTCACATGTAGGTACTTTACCTCTTAATAACTATCAAAGAATTAGAGATTACGGTGTTATTTGTGTGTATCGAGGCATTCTTATGCTATTGCTAAGATAAGTCTAGACTAGATTATTGTTATGATTATTTTGCTCGAGGCTACCAACCATGTCGGATCCCGATGAAGATAGGAGCCCACGAGGTCCGGAAAAACCCCCTTGCCGAAACATATATATTTATCATAGTCCTCATCCTCAGGGATTCCAACTGACAACACATATGCATTTTTATGCTTAATCGAGTATATAGGTATGTTATCTTCGACCTACAGCATCCTCTTACCTTCAGATGAAATGTTTGCTCGTTTGTCACCCTTATTTTTAGTTGTCGTCATCCATACTTCTTAATTTTATAAAAAAAGATCTCAATAATGGCGGAATACCTATCCGAAAGCAGTACCGTTCTGGGAGCAGTACACCAGTGTGAAGCCTTGTGCTCACCAACGTTGCCATGCCTCGTACGCCAATACTTTATAGCGAGTTATAAAGGTTTGGTAGACCGTGTAGTGGCGGTGTAAGAATATCCACTACCATCCCGTGGGTGACGTAAAAGGCGACAGAGGGCAACAAGTCTGGAGATCGGCAGGAGCGTATTCCTAATAACAATTAAAAAATAAAAAATAAACGGAGGTCCGTAACACGCCTGCCAAGCGTAGTAACTATGGCAAATAACCCCCTTAGAGGCAATCTATTGGGGAGGCCTATGTTCAGCGGTGGACTTTATAGGCTTTATAGGCTGTATCGGTTTTACCCTTAAGAAATAAGACTAACTATTAATTGTTAAAAATATTAATTTATTATTTATGTTTAGTTTTTTTTTAAATAAGTATTATTGTTACAATAATTTAGGAAAATTTGTAAAGCGAATATGATACGAATAACTGAGGTCCTAATTACCTGCTAGGTAAGCACTGAGCGATGGTTTTTGTAAAAATAAAAAGGGAATAAAGTGGAATATTTTGAAGAACGCAAAATATCTGAATAAAAAGTGTAAACAGTTAACTAATTATTATTCTATTAATATACTGCAAAACAAATATAAATCACGTACCCGGTAGCTTGGCCTTCACACATTTGGGTATCGGGAGCCCCTGTCCAGGACCCAAAGACTCTTCGGCCAGTCGGTTCAGAGCTGGCGCAAGTTCAGTGTAGAAAAGTATCTCCCGTGTATCAAATTGAGCTTCAGCTACAAAAAGCCTCCCGAAGGGATCCCGAGGTGGTAGCTTTACAACCAGGGGCAAAGCTACGCGCTCGCCGTCACTCTCATAACGTACTGTGACAGCAAGAACTCTGCTTAGGGCTCCGGCAACGCCCGCTCGAGATTCTACCCGTACCTGTTATATTAAAACAATTATTTTATTTATTCATTCATTCATTACAGCCCGTCAAAAACCAACTGCTGAATATAGGCCTTTCCCATAGCACAGAATGAATAATAGTACTACGTACCCATAGATTGTCTCATATTTGCCATAGTTGCTACGCTTGGCAGGCGGGTTGGGAACTGCAATTTTTTTATATAAGTAATACCAAATTTCGATTACGGCGGCGATCAGTCTCAACGTAGATTAGCCATCTGCGCAGGACAGGATTATACCTACTGCCCGACTGTATGCGCAAGCACAAGTGCACTCTCTATTCCTTTGCTCTTGTAGTCCGATGGGACGATTACCTACACGACACGACCGATGAGAGAGATCAGGCGCAGGACCAACGGCTTTACGTGCTTTTCGAGGCACGGGGGTGAAAGTGAAACACCGCCAACTTTGTGACTCCGAGCTGTTATTGAGAATTTCTTGACAAAACAAAACCAATAACTAAATTTTCGCCCATTCAATTCGAACCCGGGACCTCATGATCAGCAGTTGCGTTTACGACCGCTAGACCAACGATGCAGTCTAAAAATTAGAAGCACAATACTGCTATGTTTCATACCTATTATAATGAGGGACGAGAGCCGGAGGCAACGCATCTTCGTTGCGATTCTTAATCAAGGATTCAAGGATACATATGGACAAGACAGAGGCAGGATACAGCCCAAAGCCGATAGCCTCGCAATGGTAATATAAATATCCCATTACTATAGTCTATTATATATTAGTGTTTACTGTTTGTGAATAGGTTTTCCGCTATAAGTTCGGTCATTGGAGATTGACAGAGACAGAGAGAGATCTCTTCCGCCAACTACAACAACGTGTGGGTTAATCCATAAGAAGTTACAAATTAAAATAATAAAATATGTGTATATTTAAGTACTGAATAAACTCTTTAATAAATTCATTCTTACCTACACGCTATTTCTTTCATTTTATTCCTTTCTTACGCGGTAAGGGGTTAAAAAATATCTTCATTTAAGATAATTATTGAATATGAAATATGTATATATATTAAATTATTTGGAAAGAGAGAAGAAATAAATAAAACACACAAACAGTACATAAAAGAATTAAAAGTAAGACCATTAGCAAGGTTGTTATGGGACTTTAATTGCTGCTTACTCATTCGCCCAATTCAACGTTTAACGAGCATAATTACGCCATAAAAAAGTTTTAATTAATCTCGAGATATTTAAGTATAGCTTTCGTTATACTTTGTTTATTTCCTTAAAGTTTTATTCGTGAATAACACCTTTGTGGTGTATAATATCATATTAAAAAAAATACCTCCTGCGGTCTGACCACGCCCGACCCGATCAGTAGCTCCCTCGCCCATTCCTCAGTAAGGGCAGTATCAGTGTCGGCCTCTGGTCCCGGCTCACAGTCCGACTCTTCGCTGCCACTGCTGGGGGCTTCGGAGATCGCTGCGCTATCCGGCCCCCCGGCTTGCATTTTACGCACTGCGTCAGTCTCACTTAACGTACAATTTAAAAAGTTTTACACATCTTCGACGCGGAACATTAAATAATTATAACATAAATTTAACAAAAAATTAGCGTTTGTAAGAGTTAGGAGCGTATGTAGTGTCGTAAACGGAGCAATAAATGCCGTCCCTGCCTTAGCAGATCGCGCATGCGTCATCCCTTCCTCTATTATTCATTGGAACTCCCGTGAGCCCGTGACGTGTCGCTCACCGCTCAATGCGAATTGCGAATGCTTAGCTAATTGATTGATGCACATACCAACAAGAACGTGCTTCGCATATATAAAATGTACACCTATAATTTTCAGCAACTTTTAATTAATAATTATAGCTTCGCTACTGAGAACTCCAGGATGAGTCAGATGTGGAAATTATTTAATTCTTTTAAGTTCTTTGAAGGCGGCTTTTACGTATTATTTAAAGTTTAATTTTTTGAACATTTTGAGTGGACTAAAGAATGTCACAAGCTCGAATGTCGTCTAAATAGTTACATTAAAACTTCATCCCCTATTTTTTACCCCTAGGGGTGGAATTTTTTCTTCAAAATTGTATGGGCCGTGGGCCACCCTTAGAGTATTTATAAGCATAGCTTGCTTATTTATACAACCACCCATGAAGTATAAACTATTTAATAAAGAAAGAATCATTAAAATCGGTTTACAATTGTTGAAAATATTAAACATGTATGCAAAAGAACATACAGTCGAATTGAGCACTTTCTCCTTTTTTGAAGTCGATTAAAAATTAATAAGTTCCGATACTAACGACGATCTGGGTGGGGACGGCTTCATCGTTAAAATAGTTGGCGTCTGAACAGGTGCCAAGTTCCGTAGCAGTTAGCAGATCCTTAAATCATAGCTATATGACTGTACAACATTCTTCAATTGATTAAAATAAAATTTGAAACGTTCTTCGATATTTTTTTGTCTTTCTTTCTTTTTAAAAAACTTTTCCCTTGATATTGAGTCTATAACTTGGCTATCAAAGTAAATAGGCCTCCTCCAATCTATTGAGAGGAGGATTGCCATAGTTTCTGCGCTTGCTATACGAGATGACAACCGCAGTATTTTTATTATTATGAATTGTTATCAGGAAGATGTTAATTACATGTGAAAAGCACGGCTTTGTGCAGTTTGTGCACTTAGTGCATCTGCACTCTCCCACTTCCTGTAAAATCTGACCTTGTGCATTACACACACAATATAATAGCAGCCGTACAACTTGAGTGAAAACTGTAGCCCTTTGAAGTGTATCATCACGTTTTCTTTTTCTAGCTATTATAAGCTAAACCACAGTGCTCGACTACTGATCCTCCTGATGGTAAGTGGTGATGTAGCCGAAGGTGGTTAAGCGCACTGACAAACACGTAACAAAAGCTTATTCACTGTGGCTGATTTTAGAGGGCAGCATTTTGGGAAAGAATGGCATTTAATTTATACTATATTTTGGGAAAGAATGGCATTTAATTTATACTTATTTATATATATTTATGCCAGTAAATTTAAAAAAATCTGAAAACTATTTTGTGCTAAATATTTGATTAAGACAAAGAACACAGTAGCTGGTATGGAAAGTTCTGATAAGTTTCTTGGTATAATACCAAATGCTTAGTTACCAAATGATGTGTTCATTGCTGTGAGCACCAGCACAATTATAATAGCATAATATGTGCTGTAATAGTCATGTATGATGTTGAGTAAACGTTTCAACGATGCGACTAGCTATAAATATACTCGTAAGCTAAACGTGCTACAGAAGTTGTGTAACTGTTGAATTGTAAACATTGTTGTATAAATATTGAGTTAGTGTAGTAAGACTGCCTCGTTAGTCCAGTGGTCGTAAACGCGATTGCTGATCATGAGGTCCCGGGTTCAAATCGGGCCCGGGTCGGGCCAAAATCAGTTATTGGGTTTTTCTGTCAAGAAATTCTTAGTAGCAGCACAGAATAAATAATATGGTAGCAGCCCGGAGCTAGAAAGCTTACACCGCCCTGCCTCGGAAAGCACGCAAAGCCATGGGTCTTGCGCCTGTTCTCTCTCCGGTCGTGTCGAATTAGCGTACCATCGTACTATGAGAGTGAGGGAATAGAGAGTGCACCTGTGCTTGCGCATACACTTGGGCACTATAATCCTGTCCTGCGCAGATGGCTAGTCTCCGTTGAGACTGGCCGCCGTGACATTAGTGTAGTAAAAGCTATGCTGTTGCTAGTAGTCAAAAAGTACAAGTAGTAGAGTAAAAATTGTCAGTTAGCTAAAAATCAACATTTGTGTCAGCTAAAAACGAAGAAATTGCTGTTGTTCCACAATTTTGCTCTGTATCAAATAATTTTGTCGTCATGTTTATTCTTGAATTCTGAGCGAATGTACTCAAAGCTTAATAGATATCAAAACAATTAAGTGTAAATCTTAATATTGAATACTCAAATGTATTATACAGGTTACCTACATGTCTGTAGAACTTCATATAAAATCATGTGTTATTTAACTTATATTTGTAGGCCACTCTGCGGCCTACAAATATAAGTTGCTTATTATATATACAAGTGGTAAAATTAAAATTTTTGTTCAACCGACTTCAATATAAATAATTTATTGTTGATTTTTTTAAAACTGCTCGACCGATTTCGATAAAATTTATATTAAATCGCAGAGTGGTGGACCACCAATCATTCAGATGGTATAGATGATATCATGAGTATTGTCGCGATGTGCGATGATTTAGCAGCTGAGATTAGTTCGAACAATTTATTTGAGCACTACCCTGGTAGATGCGATAGAATATGCAAAGGAATGTAATGTAACATCTCTTTACAGCGCTAATGAGTTAAGTCGATCTGAAAGAACTCGGTCATCAACGATTCGAGCCACTCTGCGCTGGGTGCGGTCTAGCGCAAAGAGTTGGCACTGGGTTGTGCTGGCCCAGAGATGAGAACAGTATTCCATATGAGGCTGAACTTGCACTTTGTAATGTTGCAAGTTGCGTGCTGGCATGAAATACTATCTCTCTCTACAAATCACGTTAAGCTTTTTAGAGGCCAATTTGGCCTTCCCTTCCAAGTGGCCGAGGAACTGAACGTCATTCGACTGGCTGAAGCAACAAGGGAAGTGCCTCAAAATTGAGGAGATACGACAGGACCGTAACTTCAAGCCTCCCGAGGGGTCGAGAACAGATATCATCTCTGACGTATATGCAAACTCTAGCCCGGGGCACAAAGGAGTGTTCGAATTTGTACCCCGGGTAGGAAAGTTAAGAAATATTAGCCGAAGAGGTCACCTGCGCCTCGGTCAGAAAGAGCAAGTCCGGCTTTGCTGTCTCAAGATAGTAGTGGACGGCGTTATGGTTAGAATGAAGTTCCCTGATATTGATTGTTGGGGTCGGCAACTTGAGCCAGCACACCGTTGGCGATAATATCTCAAACCGCCACAGAAGCAGCAATTCGCCGCTGATCAAGTTCTCCTGTATTATTGTTTAAATAATGGTTTGAAGCGGATTTTTATATGTAAAAGTGGTGCGATTTTGTTTATTAAAATTCTGCGTATGTGAACTTTTAGTGGAAATGGTGAAACAAGTGCTCTGATGGTGATGTGAATCTCAAGATAAGGTGTCTGTTGTAGGCGCTTTAAGATACTATAGCCAACTGTCTGCTGGCTTAAGTTACCTTTAAAATCTCCCAAAAACTACGCAATGTGACGCATCAGCATATTGTGAAGCTGTGTACTATAAAGGACATAGACTTAGAATATCCAGTATATTCTCATATAGAGACCTGACAGCCCAAAAACGCGTGACTAATTTTGATTTGTCATTGTGTGCGTTAGCTAGTGATGTACCTACATTTTACTTACAAGGACTATCGAAAAATGATTGTTAAGGAAGCGGTAAAAAGATTAAAAAAAATTGTTTAATTAAAAAAAATTAAAATAAAGACAAATAAAAGCAGTGATTAGTGATGACAGTTATAACTAATAGTAACTAGAGAGGGTGATATGATAAGTGTTTGACTAAGCACCTCCGCTGTAGGTACCACTTGCGCCGCGCGCCACCGCGCCGGCGCCGCTTGGTTTCTTTGATAATATGCCGTCAAAGAATCGGACCGATCACGAGTAAGTACAAGATGCGTTGCGCGGTTGCCAGCGCGCGAAGCGACGCGTTGCCGCTCCGAGTTAACGTAAGCCAGCTAGCTAAGTAATTTCATGAATGATTTTTTGCAAGGTTGATCCCAATTTTAGTTACTTTTTTATTATTTAGTTTGTTTGAAATTTTGCATGCCGTAAGCGCTAGCACGCAGGTATGTTCTACTAGGGCCTAAAAATTTAGATTCCAACGTTTTGTCGCATGAATTCGTATCTAGCAATCATATTGTACATATAAGTGATATAAAAAGCACATTGTCAGAAAGATAAATGATTGTGTGTTTTAAAACACTTCATCTATCATGTGGGAAGCCATTGAATGTAAATGGCACTTTAATTTTGTTTAGTTTAGTTATAATTAATTTTTTTCGGCTGCGAAATGTCGATATATTCGGTGTTTTAGCAGCCTTGTGTGAATTTATTTTTTACTAAATAGAGACTGCGTCACTCACTCAGTTAGTTCGGCGGTTCGGCGTCAATCGCCGTCGTGAGTGGACACTGTATCGGTAGTTTGATGGTGATATGATTCTCAAGATAAGGTGTCTGTTGTAGGCGCTTTGAGATACTATAGCCAACTGTCTGCTGGCTTACAATGTGACGCATCAACATATTGTGAAGCAGTATACTATAAAGAATAATTATACATTGTAATTTCAGGCTCAGAAGGGCTAGAACCCTGAGCCGTAAAGCCAGTTATTAAAAAAACAACAATGCTAGTTTAATATGGTTTAGTAGTTTATATTATAATTTAAATAGGATTTTCTCATAGAGTAGAGCACAGAACACAATTACTCTCCAGAGTAGAGTAATATATACGGGAATATATATGGATTTTCTGTAGCAAAACGACAGAACAAGTAATTAATACAAATAAATTGAAAATATGGGTAAGGAAAAATCAAAGAAGCGTCGACGAGCTTCTTCATCAGATGATACTAACTCTAACTCTAGTAGTTCCGAATCATCTCGTGAAAAAAAGAAACTTCGTAAATTGAAAAAGAAGTTGAAGAGGGAACAAAAGAAAACTGAAAAAATATTAAAGAAAAAGCTAAGAGAAGAAAAGAAGAAATTGAAAAAGAAGCGCAGAAGTAACAGCGACAGTAAAGATTCTCAAAATGATGAAGCAACCGCTGATATTCCAATTGGTCAGTATGAATAAAATGGTTAGTTAATAAATGAATTGGATATTTATTAAAGTCCAATATGTTTAAATTTTATATACTAGCGATCAGACCTGACTTGGCACAGGTAATGACAACAGCGCCACCTACCGGGTCCAACCATAGCTGAGAACCATCCAGGTTACCATTTCATCAAAATCGGTTATGCCTTTTAGGAGGAATAGAATTACAATCTCATGCATATTGGAATTTTATACATATAAGATAAGGAAAGTAATACATCGATAAGTCTATGAAAGTAATAATAATAAAGTAATACTAATGTAAGTGCAATGAATGACAATAATAGGGGATGTACACCAGTATCTTCCTGATAACAACTCTTATTGAAAATAATAAAAAAAACTACAGTCGTCAACCCGCCTGCTAAGCTTTTCAAATATGTCAAATATATATTATGAGTCATTCTATGGGAGAGGCCTATGTTCAGGGGTGGTGGACTTTAGATTGGATAAATGAAATTAAATTATTTGAAAATTAGGTTGATATGAAATATGCTACTATCATATAATTTTTTTTTTTTTAAATATAAGAGTTATCAATAAGACATTATACTTGATGGTAAGTACCTACTGCTGCCAATAGATATATGCTTTGACACCCGTCAGGCCTAAGATGACTTGTGTCATCCCATAATTACACCCTCATAAACCCTTTAATCTCTTGTGCCCACTGCAATAGCTCATACTGTAAACAAGCTATGAATGTATTAACAACATATCATATTATAACTATAATGCCCATTCTATGGCTTGTAGCTCATTATGTGCAAAATAATGCTTCAGGAGAAGTTGTGTTGTAAAAATTATTTATATCCAAATACCTATAGAGCGGTTTTTAGTAAATTATCTGTAAGTTAATTAACAATGATTGCTATTATTTAAAAGAATGGTGAGCATACGTGGTTATAATGGACCTTCATCTGTCTTTCCTTCTAATTACAATTTGGGTTTCTTTAAGGAAGAGTGAATAGGCTTTGCTTATGCTAAGACATTGCGTTTTACCATCCAAGACTTCTTATTTTTTAAAGGATTTGGAGGCCAAACAAGCACACAGTTCACCTGATGGTTTGTGGCTGCTGTGGCACATAGACATCTACATCTATGTCACCCCTGAAGACTAAGATAGAATGCCTAATTTCCAGTAAAAAAGATTTCTGGTTCTCTACACTCACCATATGAAACATAGCAGCATTAAGCTGCTATTTTGTGAGAGCATAGTCCTTCCCTGGTCGAGCCATCACTACTTACCACTTGGTGGAATTGTTGTTAAGCACTGGCTTATAATAAATAAAAGAAAAATAGAACATGTGTGTACATAAATTGTTATTTATTTAACAATTTATGTACACACAAGTTCTACATCTTCTTCAATATAGATGGCATGAATACTTTGTTATTCATAACAACCTATCAATAGTCTCTACGTTTGAACATAGGCCTCCCCAATAGATAGCCTAATGGAGGGTTATCTTTAGGAGGAGAGTTGGCATTGCATGCCGTAAGCGCTAAGCGCGCAGGTATGTTCTACTAGGGCCTAAAAATTAAGATTCCAACGTTTTGTCGCATGAAATCATATCTAGCAATCATATTGTACATATAAGTGATTGGCTCAAAAAGATCGCTGTACAAATACACAATATTCGAAAAACCAAATTTATTACAATATTTTAAAAGCACAGAATAAATAATAGTAGTACGTACTAAAAGTAAGTAGGATGTAATATTTATACTTAAATATGTCTTGGACTTTATGGAGTGACTTGAATGATGATATGATGATCATATGAGCATTATGAGTCGTACACTTTTGAATTTTCCAATTTTTTTTTTAAATTGAAGTTTGACATAAAATTATTGGAAAATTGGAAGTATAATAAGGTTATTTGTGAAAACTTGTGTATTTCAACTATAAAAAATTCCGTATAGCCATGTTATACATAATTTTTTTAATGCGTTTAGTGCATGCCCAATTGGATTTACCAATTTTTTTTTTATTATTTTAAGTTATTAAGAAGATGCTTCTGCTCATCTTTTATTTCATTGGGGCTCTTATACCATTTTTCTGCAAAACAAAGATAGTTTCGATGTCTGTTGCATTACCCCATAGCAAGATTCCATATGACAACATGGAATCTGGCTTCTTATCTTTTTTAGAGATAGAGAGCACCAAGCCAGCTGGACATGGGTTGTACATGTGAACAATACAGAACAAAATATAAAAGTCAATTTCACCTATGCATGTCTAAATTATCAACCTCACAACTTTGAGGCTCATAAAATTGTCATTTGGACAAAGGCTTGTTATATTCTAGAATAACATGTGCAGTAAATATAGAAAGAATGAGGCAGTATTACAAACAATTACAAATAAAATAATAGCGTAATAGTGTAATAGTAGAGTAGTCAGATGGACTGTAGATCTAAGTATTGTAGGTAGGTTCTAATAAACCCTTCAACTACAGTCATGGACCACTTTAAGCACAAGTATTGTAACATTAAAATGAAATTAAAATCTATCTCTATCTCTATACATAGTATAAAACAAAGTCACTTCCCTCCATCTGTACGCTTAGATCTTTTAAACTATGCAACGGATGGAATATGCGAATATATAGGAATGATGCGAATTCCATTAATAGACAGAATGATTCAAGAGGAAGGTTTATATGTATAATACATCCATGTTATATATTATATAATTCTTCGGTCCATGTGTATGTGACAGAACTCGACTAAACAACTGTATGTGTGATTAAGTTGATTCGATTATGGTTTAGATTCACAATTGGACCCAGGTAGGTGGCGGTGTTGTCGAGATTCAGAAATTACCCGTGCGAAGCCAGGGCGGATCGCTAGTAAACAACAAATCATTTGTGTCCCACTGTTACAGGCTTTAACTTTGTTTTTGACTCAGACATTATCAAATTATTTATTGTTGCAGAATTAATGGAAATGTCTAAGGCTATGGCCCCAATGACCAAAGAAGAGTGGGAACAAAGGCAAAGTGTAGTTAGAAGAGTTATGGATGAAGAGACTGGAAGATACAGGTTATCCTATCATTCTGTTACTAAATTCGTCCAAAACATGAGACTGACAATGTTTATTATGAATTTACTTTTGCTTTATAATATTATGCCTGCCCTCCTTTTTATCATCTTCATCAGCCTTCAAAAGTTCACACTGCTGGACATTGGCCATTGGGATTGTCTGCCTTAATCTCCATGCTAAGTCATTTGGCTGCTGCTCTCCACAGCCTGTTCCAGATATTTTACATCTGGCGTAAACAAGTTGGTTATACTGCCATCTTTCGGAAGCCAAAGGAAAAAAAGATTTTTCCAGCATTTCCCATAGTTGCCTCTTACAACACCCACGGAACAAAAAGGTGTGATGGATTGTCTTACGCCGCCATCACAAGGCAATGATTGCTGAATTCATTGAAACTGTTTACTGCGTCTTCGCCCGCGTGTAATTTAGGTTTTTAATGTTTTGCGCGGAACCCTAATACTTTTTCTTAAATAAAAGTAGCCTAAGTTACTCCTTATAAGATCAGCTGTCAGACACTAAAAGTCCCATCAAAATTGGTCGAGCCGTTTCGAAGATTAGCCGGAACAAACAGACAGACAAACAGACAAAAAATTTAAAAATTGTGTTTTTAAATTGTGTCTTTACCATATATACTTTCATATGCATTTAGTGGAAAGCTGTTATTTTGACATTATGGCTGATTTACACGGGGACAGTAACTGGCTCCAAATTCGAGGCAAGTCAGTGCTGACCCGCAACTGGCATAATGTAAATTGATTTGGAGTCAGTACAGCACTGTCTGCGCGACTACTGACTGCGTGTAAACGGTGCAAGTCAGTCGTCGGCGCCAGCACTGGCGCCTGTTACTGACCCCGTGTAAATCAGCCTTTACAAACAGACACTCCAATTTTATTTATTTGTATAGATATAGATGTAGAAAACAAATTTAAAGAAGATACAATCCTTTTTGTAGTATTTTTGAAGAAAAAAAATCACCCTTATTCTAAAAAAAATTAAAAAAAAGTCTAGTGTTGGAGTAGGCGCAGGGAAATATGGTATGAGTTCACCAAATTTTCATAGGTATTATCAGTCCAAGCTGCAGTTGTTAAAACATGGTATTCTCTTTAGTAGTTGTCTCATATGAATGTTCAGAAGTGATATAACACAGTAATATTTTTCTGTTACACTTTTGAAGGACACTTATTATTACTTTGTTTTTATGTGACAACATCCTTTGGAAAACATTTATTCATTAGAGCCCTTCACAAGTCCACTGCTGAACATAGGCCTCCCCCAAAGAATGCCATAAAGCTGTCTTACCAGGTTGTCACTCCATCTTGGATAACAGTATTATAATAATCTAAAAACCCCAAAATGTTGAGATAGATTAAAATTTAGACTTCCAAAAATCGGCCGCTGTGAGGCTTCTTCCAAGTGATAATTTAAAAATTAGATTATTAGAGACAAATTCATGACACTGCGCATATACACTCAAAATTGAAAGTTAGTGTAACAACAGCAATGATTTTAAAGCAATCTCTATTGCTGTCTCTCAGTGTAGTCCTGTTTTCAGGTTAATAAAAGGTGATGGTGAGGTGTTAGAAGAAATAGTATCACGAGACAGACACAAGCAAATCAACCAGCAGGCCACATGTGCTGATGGTGCCTTCTTCCAAGCACAAACTCTTGACAAGAAGAAGTGACTCTAAGTTAGAGTTTTTGGTACTTTATTTCTTTTGCTTTTGCTATACACAACAAGACTATATAACTACAAGGTTAGTACAGAACAAGGTGACCAGAGCAGAGCACAAAACTAGTAAAAATTAGCATGTAGACAATTTTCTTATGAAAACCATTGTAACCAAAATCTCCTTTTTTTCGTATTGATATTATATATAGAGTACATAAATGCCACAAAACTTAAGATTTAAAAATTATCAAATTTTGCGTAATTATTTTAAGGCTTCGCCAGATTTAAATTTAAAAATATAAACTAATATTGTTATATCTTAGTCATCTGCAGCAAAAATGACATTGGAAAAAAAGTACCCTAGGTATATAATTGCAGTGGTAATTTTTAAACTTGTCGAAGCCATATTTATCCTCTAGATGTTATACTTAGCTTGAACAACATAATTTTCAGTTGCATTGAAGAACAATTCTATCACGGAACTATAACAAAGAGTAAATTTTCATACTAGTTGAGCATGCCAACGTGTGGTTGAGGTTAAGGATGCTGAAAGTGTGGCAGCTGGATAGGATTTCGGCTTTTAGAAATACAATCTGGCGAATAGCAAAATATCGTCGAGCTTCAGTTTCACTTTGTCAGTAGGTAATTCTTCTTTCAATTCTTGCAATCGAAATGCAGAGAAATATTTAGGTTGTTGTTTTTATGTTATAAATAATATTATATATTATAGTGCATGTTATTATACTGTTTCTTTTACTGAATATAAGCCTGTTTTTGACTACAGTCCCAACTGGTGGTGTGTACCCGTTGTAGCCCTTTGCCCTTTATATTAAATCGCACTGTCCAAGCGTAATAAAAGCCTATTCATTCTCGCCCATAACACAAACACGTAGTAATCGAAGGGAAAAAAGATATTGGCAAACTAATCCACTCCTTTGATGTAAGTATTATGAGCCACATATTTCACTTTAACATGTGGAGTTACTAAAGCGTATCCAAGTTCTTCTAAAACTTAACGGCTCATACGCTTTTGAGCGTTTGAGGCGCAATATAGAACATGACTGTTTACTCCTGATATATTCAACATCGCACAGAATATTGTAGTTGGCCATCTTTGACTTCTCCTGTTGACACTGTAAGCAGCACACTTCTGGTCAAGAGCATCCACGCCACCTTTTGTAGAATTGTAAAATTCAATGATCTCTGGTTTCTTAGTTTCAGGATTCGTTACAGCTTCATGATGCATGGAGGATATGAGCGCAATACTATTGTTCTTTTTCGGTACAAAAGACACAAGTGTTTTATCTAGATTTTATCTGAAAGCCATAGATTGACGAGAGAGCTGGCCTGCTCCTATGAGGAAGAAACTGCAAAGGAATTTCTCTTTTATTCTTTCGAATAGTGCCTACATAAGTTAGGCCTTTCTGTTTCAAAGCATCAACCAACTCAATCGATGAAAACCAATTATCACCAGTTACATTTCTGTTAGTTTGGTAAATTGGTTCAGTCAGTGTCAAAACGTTGTTGGTATCAACAATGTATTAGCTCGAGAAGTTTGCTCTTTTCCTGAATAAATAAAGGCATTGTACAAGTAATGCGTTTTTGCATCACATAAACACATTATTTTCAGCCCATACTTCGCTGGTTTAGATTTCATGTACGTACGGAAAATACAACGACCTCTGAAAGGAACGAGCATTTCATCAACAGTAACGTACTCAGAGCAGCTGTAGTTAGTGATACAATTTTTTATAAACTTGTTAAACAATTCTGATATTAGAGCAAGTCTGTCTGTCTTTTTTCGTTCTTCTCGTGTAAGTTGTTCGTCAAATCGTAGGCATGATAAGATAAACAAAAATCTATTTAGACTCATAACTGTTCTGAAAATAGGTCTACCCCTTGTTTTGGCTGACCATATGCTGAGCATCTTCTCTCGCAGATTTGAATATGCCTGTCAAAAACATCAACCCAATAAATGCCAAAATTTCCTCTCTTGTGACATGGTAAGTATAGGCTGAGTCAGATGTATAGTTTTCTGAATAATTTGTGATTTTTTCATTAGTATGTTGTAAAATCAAGTCAATCATATCTTCAGTAAATAGACAAGACCATGCTTCCAATGGAGATATTTCATTTTGACTTGTGCAGGACCTCTTAGACCAGGTAAATGAATAATAATGTTATGTGCTGGCACTCGTATCGATGGTGGTACTTTCGACCATTTGTACCTGTTTCATTATAAAAGAATTGCTGTTTCGGCTTTGTTCATCGTTGTCACTTGAGGTCTTCCTTTGAGATATTTCCGCTTCTTCTTCACTTTCAGTATTGTGATCACTGATTTCAGACTCCGCGTCACTCAAATCCGATGATGCATCAGGAAAAATGTCCTCATTCACGTTTTCGTCAGAGTCAAGTCATTCAACAGATCTTGTATCTGCTGGGGATTCAAATTTTATCCATTGCGCCACAAACCCAAAAAACAAATAAATAAGTAAATGAAACAACAAAAACTAACGTAATTACACTGTGGGGGACTAGGCTCCCCCATCGACTCATACCTCTTGAACTAAGCACAATAGCCAGGCGCGCGTCTACTCCCGCGA
This sequence comes from Parnassius orleans, assembly GCA_029286625.1. NCBI lineage: Eukaryota > Metazoa > Arthropoda > Insecta > Lepidoptera > Papilionidae > Parnassius > Parnassius orleans. The sequence continues at coordinate 4,543,071 of JAGSMP010000107.1, read as the reverse complement.
GACCTCGGGCGGCACTGGGAATACACGAACACTCAACCGCGTTACGTTTCAAACATTAAAAATATTTTTTAAATTGTGAGCGGTGGAGCTTACTCCCCCACGTGTGGTGTTAAGGGTTAAGATTTAAAAATTATAAAATTTTGCGTAATTATTTTAAGGCTTCGCCAGATTTAAATTTAAAAAATATAAACTAATATTGTTACATCTTAGTCATCTGCAGCAAAAAAATGACATTGGAAAAAAGGTACCTTAGGTTTATAATTGTAGTGGTAATTTTTTAAACTTGTCGAAGCCATATTTATCCTCTAGATGTTATACTTAGCTTGAAAAACATAATTTTCAGTTACATTGAAGAACAATTCTATCATGGAACTATAACAAAGAGTACATTTTCATACTAGTTGAGCATGCCAACGTGTGTGGTATGCCAGGTTAGGGATGCTGGAAGTGTGGCAGCTGGATAGGATTTCGGCTTTTTAGAAATACAATCCGGCGAATAGCAAAATATCGTCGAGCTTCAGTTTCATTTTGTCAGTAGGTAATTCTTCTTTCAATTCTTGCAATCGAAATGCAGAGAAATATTTAGGTTGTTGTTTTTATGTTATAAATAATATTATATATTATAGTGCATGTTATTATACTGTTTCTTTTACTGAATATAAGCCTGTTTTTGACTACAGTCCCAACTGGTGGTGTGTACCCGTTGTAGCCCTTTGCCCTTTATATTAAATCGCACTGTCCAAGCGTAATGAAAGCCTATTCATTCTCGCCCATAACACAAACACGTAGTAATCGAAGGGAAAAAAGATATTGGCAAACTAATCCACTCCTTTGATGTAAGCATTATATGAGCCACGTATTTCACTTTTACATATGCAACTACTACATAAACTTGTGTTCGCTTTCATACAAAGGAACTTGTACGATTATGTTTCGTATTGTTGTTTTACAGCAACTTAGGGAAGATTTAGCTAATAACTGAATGAGGAATATTTAAGGCGACCATAATCGGAAACATTAAAATGCCAGTTTAAAGTAGACCATATTATCTTTTATTAAAAGTCAAGTTTTGTTCTGTTTTTGCTTTTGTTTACAAAATTATTGCAATTCAAATCAAAATTATGCACGTCTATCTTTTTTCACTTATAAAAACCTTATAAGAACAAACAAAATGGCATTTTGTTTGTTCTTATAAGGTTTTACTCCTTTTCTTACGAAGCAATGATAAAATTCAACTGAAGAAGGAATAGCTTAAAGTGCGCGGAGCTCCGCTTACTAGTTGTATTGTACTCGTGGTATCTACTTTTGGGATTACTAATTGGGAGAGGGCGCTGATTGCTGAGATACAGGTATAATTCCTAGTTCAGCAATCAGAGACTTCACATGTTCACTGTAAAATTATCAATAAAGATTATTATTATTATTACTGTTTTTTTCTGCCCTGTGGCATTACCTTATGTAGTGTCTACAGTGATGCGATTTTATTATATTTAATAGTTTATATTTTACGGCCATAACACACCAAAGTCGTGCGCGTGTCGCGTGCTTTACGGCACTAATTGTGACGTTGCACTGCTTGCATGCGCTAGCGAATTTGATTGCTACGCTTTTGGTGTGGTCCAGCCTTTAAAACAATATAGTAATTCATGAATATGTAAGATAATGGTGAAAGTAATAATTCTTTACAGAAAATAAATAAATTTATAAATTCTGGCACATAATTGCAACACTGGATTATAAGCATTCCAGTGGTGTTTAATGTATAATTAAAGATGTACCAAACAACCGTTGGTAATTTTTTACTTTGACTTGTAATATTTTTGTTGAAGATAAAATTACTCTTCTTCAATTTATCTTTGTATCCTTATCAGCTTATCACACATTTGATTAAAGAGAAAGCTAAAAATTAAAGATTTAAAAATAATTACATATCTATAATGGTATGAAGCTACAGCTTTATATTTTTTAGTTGATGAAATTCAACAAAAAGGAGCTGCAAGCTGCTTAACTTAAATGTATTTGATTAATTATGCATATAGAAAAATAAAATATTAAAAATATTAATATTAACAATTTGATAATAATGTTAATATCACATCACATTTGTAATATTTTAATGCATTATTTTCATTACTGCTTAAAATGGAAAAATAAAATTGAAATACTATAAATGTGTATTTTACTCGTATCATCCCATCTCTTAAAATAAATAATATTTTAAATTTAATTGTGGTATGGTAAAATTATAAGCACGATATTTTGTGCATCTCCTTATCAATATTTAGTTCCCTCCGACCAAATTGTGGATGGAGTGACGACCTGGATGTCTATGGATGCAGGTGGCTCAGGACCGTGCTTTGTGGCGTTCCTTGGGGAGGCCTATGATGTTCAGCAGTAAACTTGTGAAGGGCTGTAATGATTAAATTGTTGGTTTATGGGTCTGGTAAAATGATCGTCCCTGTGTCTCTGACACTACCACCTAGCCATCCTGCGATCTTGTCGCATATCCGTTATCTAGCAAAGATAGGTTTAATTTGGTGGCTCAAGAGCAGTGGTTAAGCGTTTGACTGAGGCACTAAGGGCTGCGGGTTTGAATCCCACACGGAACTGGTGTTTGTATGGTCTACAAAATAATTGTACCGGGCCTGGATATTTTTGTCCACATGCCACATGCATAAAATGTTTGTAGAATGTTGAAGCTGTTTAACATATGGATATGGAGGAAATACTTGTAACTTTAAATATTGTAACTATAAAAACATGCGTGAGTGTCGTGGAACACTCGGTTGGAACGAAGTTCCTTTCGTAGTATATTATTATTGATAAACGTATTATATTATTGAATCGCGTTTCCAAAATTGATAGGTATAGAATCGAACTATTACATTGACACGGGTCACACAAACAAGTGTACGCACGGTTAGCTGCGGGTGCGGGAATCGTAATCAAGTAAAAACATTTTGATAATTTGGAAGATTAATTTTTTTTTTCTCATTTCTTATACCAAAAAAATATACTTAGATAAGAAATACGAATAGCTGCTCCAGAGACTGCTCGGCACTAGAAGCCCTACTAGCAGTGAGATGGCTGTGGACTTTGGGCTGGTTTTGTTAGTTATGATAAGACTTTAGCTCCGGACTTGGTGAAGTGACTTGAAGGTATACTTCGGTGACAGCTACTGGAACTCCTCGACGAGTAGTACTAGGTGTGCCGAGTTTGGGCTCGTTTTGTTAGTTACGATGAGACCTAACCTCCGGGCTTGATGGAGAGACCTGATGGTGTACTTTGGTGACTACTACTGGAACTCCTGGACGAATAGAACTAGGTGTGCCGAGTTTGGGCTCGTTTTGTTAGTTATTATAATACCTAACCTCCAGGCTTGATGGAGAGACCTGATGGTGTACTTTGGTGACTACTAATAGAACTCCTGGACGAGTAGAACTAGGTGTACCGAGTTTGGGCTCGTTTTGTTAGTTATTATGAGACCTAACCTCCGGGCTTCATGGAGAGACCTGATGGTGTACTTCGGTGACAACTGCTGGAATTCCTAGACGAGTAGAACTAGGTGTGCCGAGTTTGGGTTCGTTTTGTTAGTTATGGTGAGACCTAACCTCCGGGCTTGATGGAGAGACCTGATGGTGATTTTGACTACTACTGAACTCTTGGACGAGTAGATTTAGGTGCCTAGTTTGGGTTTGTTTTAGTTATGATGAGAACTTACCCCCGGACTTGATGAATTATGTTCTACTCGTCCAGGAGTTCCGTAGTAGTCATCAAAGTACACCACCAGGTCTGTCCATCAAGCCCAGGGGTTAGGTCTCATCATAACTAACAAAACGAGCCCAAACTTGGCACATCTCGTTCTACTCGTCTAGGAGTTCCAGTAGCAGTCACCGATATACACTTTCAGATCACTCCATAAAGTCCAAGACGAATAGGCATTAATATATATATATTTATATATAAATCCCACTTACTTTTAGCGAAACAAAATATTATAATAAAAATGTGTGATTATAAAAGTAATAATATTATTTTACCTTGTCAAGTGCCTATGTATCAAATTCGAATATTTTGTGTATGTACAGCGATCTTTTTCAGCTGCTGCAATCAGGCAGGTGATGCAGTATGCACTCACGACGTAATATTATTTTACCTTGTCAAGTACCTATGTATCAAATTCGAATATTTTGTGTATGTACAGCGATCTTTTTCAGCTGCTGCAATCAGGCAGGCGATGCGTATCCACTCACGACGGCGGCCGAGCGCGGAAAGTGGTTTCATTGAAATGTTTGTACAATAAATCAAAACAGGCACCAAAAATAAAATAACTCTTATTGAAATCCATTATGATTCATCCGTATTAGCAAAATATGTGAAAAAATAAGCATCAGTTTTTATTTTTTTTACGACTATTTGTGACATTTTGATAAAAAGTAAACACCACTATTTTTTATTGAATATGTCTGCCTACTTATGGTATTTTTAGAAATCTTAATACATGTTGATAATAGAACAAAAAATGTACCTAAACATGAGCCGGTGTCGTTAATTTTGTAGAAAATGGCTAGGGAATATCGTTTTTACAATATAAAAAACTATTATTTTCAACAAAAAAGTTACTACCATTTGAATATGAAGAACCATTCTATACGTGGTAGTTATTAGCTATGTTTGATTTGGTTTAGTTTTGTCACAAAATGTACCGAATAACAGCATAATTTTGCCCGATTTGCAAACGCACCCTTAACAAATCCAAATAAATGAATTACTAGCGTCTATTAAAATGAAGCGTCGTTTAAATTAAAATAATCTTTCTTTCATGGCAAGATAAGAAAAAGTGCGAGGGAGATGGATATTATTCCATCTGGCTTCCTTATAGCCTCCAAGGCCGTTTACACTACGTCAGAAGGGGTCGTGACGGAAAAATCTTACACTTTTTCTCACCTAGCCACCGTCCGATAAGGAACTTCGTTCCAAAATTCTTCTCCTACCTATAGCTGCCGTTTATTCTATTCAAAAATCCATCGTTATCACATTGAAACAAATTTAATTTATTTCAACGTGATAACGATGGATTTTGTTTTTGATGATTTTCGATGATGATCGGACGGTACGGATTTGGCGGATGGGGGCTAGGCGACAAAAAGTGTAAGATTTTTCTGTCACGACCCCTTCTGACGTAGTGTAGACGGCCTTGGCGGCTATAAGGAAGCCAGATGGAATAATATCCATCGCCCTCGCACTTTTTCTTATCTTGCCATGAAAGAAAGATTATTTTAAACCACGCTTCAGTCACGCTAGTAATTCATTTATTTGGATTTGTTAATCAATAATAATATACTACGATAGGAACTTCGTTCTAACCGAGTAGTAATGGGCGTTTTTGGATTTGCACGCAAACGGATATTTATCCGATTTCAGATTTCAAAATCGATTTCAAAATCCGTTTTTAAAAATCCTATTTCAGTAGCGCTTAGCCACGCCAATTCGTTTGCGTATTTATATTTCGTTTTATAAATTAACGAAACGACAAACGCAAATTGCGTAATAAAGAAATAGATTTGCGCGATTATCCTTTATGCCTCAATCTAGGCTTAGGACTAGCAGAAAGGTTTTGTATGAAATTAAAACTTATCCGGCGCATTTTAAAATCGGCATATTTACAATGATTTCTTAATATATTTTTTTTATTTCCTAAATCGGTACTTGTCTTTTGCGCCAAATAAATTGAAACGTGAGATCGTTTTAAATGACCTTCTAGATTACCCGTTGTAGATTTATATGATATATTTTACCACAATATTTACACCCTAACCCAGAAGTTATTTCTTTTGTCAAAATGAGTCCATACTTCACTGTTATGTAAACTTACTTATATATATATACTCACACACAATTCACTTAGTTAACTTATTTTTTTTACTCTAAATTCTACTAAAGAAACAGGCAATAAACATACTTGTAATTACAACATATCCTGTAATTCACTGATACGACTGACCGGCACGCGCGCACTTATCACCAAGGTCAAGTTTGCATCTAAACGAAAGCAACATGAAAACAAAAAATTATTTCTAGTAAACAAACACTAAACCAACAACAAAAATAAATCATCAGACAATCTCGCAAATATAGTCTTTAACAACTTAATAATAAGAACGATATTGATCGCATATTTCAAAGATTCTAGTAAGCAAACGCCCAAACACGGAACCAAAAATTCATCAACACAAAATCTCGCAAAGCAAATATAGACTAAGTACTTAGCAGTAAGGATAATATTGATCGCATATTTCAATGTGCGATAGATTTCCATAGCCGACAAACTGAAATCCAAATCGCAAATTCACGCCATCCTTTTTATTCCGCTATGTTGTGTTTGATTAAAAAGAGAGAAACTGAGAAAACGGATTTCTACGACAATAACCAAATCCAAACTTTGGATTTGGTTATTGTCGATTCGGATTCGTTTGGGTGTACAGATCGTAAGATCGTACCTTATTTAGGTCGATTTTTGAAATCGGATTTTCTAGTTTGAGAAATCGATACGATTCGATTTGTGTTTGAAATCGGATTTTAGATTCGTTTTGATATATCTGACGCATGCCTACAACCGAGTGTTCCACGACACTCACGCATGTTTACCTACTCTTCTCGTTCGTTTTTTTTTAAATATTATTGGTATCAGTTTTTTACTTTTTGCCAGTAGTACGTTATTCAGTATAGTTAAATAATTTATTTTTATTTTATGCACTGTAAGACTTCAATGTTTGTGAATACGCGTCTAAGAGTCTATACCCTAAGACTTTAATTTGCATAAATAATACTCAGTGTAATTTAATAATTTATCTATTTTCTACCTATTTACAATATTATAGTTCATCTTTGGTTGGGGCTTTTTCTTCACTTGGCATCTTCTCATCTTCATCTGATGACGGCGCCTTGTTCTGAAGATGCTCGTTCACCAGATTGATCAGACTATCCAATGGCTTTCCGCCGTGTTCTACGCTCACTATTTTCTTATGCTTGTAAAGCACTAGAGTGGGAAGACCACTAATCTGTAAAAAAGTAAGGCAAACTGATATGTTTATAAATTCTTAAAATATTGTTATTGTATCGTCTTATGATGTCTGCCTTTTGCCCGGTCGAAACTAGAGATATAAATCTTAATACGCTAGCTTAATACGAAAAATAGCAAATTCGCATATATCTTGATAATTTGGTCGAGAAGCACTAGCTCAAAGAGTCTAGAAGCGAATGTATACACATACATACATACATACATACAACACTGTAAAATCTGACTAGAAACCTCAAAACGTAAAAATATGTAATTTCTCTATTCGAAAACCTGTAGTAATTTCCAAATCGGATGTTAATGATGTTAACATTGAAATAAAAAACATTAAATTACGCATCATCGTGGGTATCGTAAGAGGCGACAACACGAAGCATAAGCTCCTCCCATGATGGGTAGGATTTACCGTAACCATCGCGTTTGACAGGGCCGATTTGGCGTGAGCAGTACCAGCCTTCTTGTCTACGACGATGCTTTCCGTCATCGGTTTGGATATTTTACATTTATTTTAATACTAGCGATCCGCCCCGGCTTCGATCGGGTGATTTCTGGATCTCGACAACAGCGTCACCTACCGGGTCCAATTGTGAATTTAAACCATCCAGGGACCCACTTAAAGACACACAAAAAATCTCATCAAGATCAGTCGAGTTGTAGCGAGACTAACTAACTAACTAACAGCAATTGTATATAGAATATAGAGCTAAATGCTAAATGGTTACCATCACCTGCCGGAGTAAAAAAAATATCTCCAAGGCCTTTCTCGAAAACCTCTTGAGAAGATCAGTGGGTCAATTGGTCGCTATACAATGTACAATGGATGAAAAATTCCAAAAATAGCCAAGAGTAAAAACGGATATGTTTCAGTTGACGCTAATCGTCTAACCATATGTACCTTTTCCATCTCACAAATATTCTTCGAGCGCACGCAATCGATGTCCGCTATCAGCACGCGACTTTCGTTCTGAAACCTTTCTCCGAGTTTCAACCACAGTGGATTGAGCTGCATACAATGTGCGCACCTGGACAAAATTGAATCATATTGTAATAGACTTAGGCCTGGTAAGATATTTGTGTAAGAACGGCCTTCATTGCGTTGAGAGGGACCAGCAGCCTATTCGCTAACTTCGTTAAAATCATAATGATAGTCACTCTGTAGTACAGTCAGCGTCAGATATAAGGGAGTAGTCAAGGTGTTCAAATATTTTGAAACAGCCAAAGTGATCATTAATATTCAACCATACATAGTAGCCAAATTATTGAGAACATCAATCTTTCTCAAATATATCGAAACACGTACAACATCAAATGGATGAGTTCATTTAAACCGTTCAAAATTATAGTAACAAACAGAACGCCAATGGTATCTAACCAGCCAAAGTATTAAAAAATGTGGAACACTTCAGGAAAAGAAATTTTTTACCGATGTCATAGAGTCGAAATTCTCTCTTTTTTTTTTTTGAGTCTTTTTGTATGGGTTGTTATTAATTTGGTTTTTTTTTGGCACGATAGTTGTGCCAAAAAAAAACATTAATTACTGCATCAAAATGTTAAGAACTTTTATAATAAGTATAAAATAATATATGATTTTTATTTTTATACTAGTCTACGCAAATAAAGTACGGGAAAGCTACTACTTACAACGCTAAGATAAAATAATTTAATTTACAATCATCAATAAAAAAAAAAAATTCAAATAAACTGGACAAAACATGTCAATCACGTCACGTTCGAAGTAAGGGTTACGTAGTAACATTATTTAATCTGTGGTAAGGGTAAGCGAAAAGATATTACGATCTTAAGGGCTTAAATATTATAAGATGTTTAGCTGGTGTGACTTGGGGTGCAGACCCTAAAGTTTTAAGTATGCTATATAAATCTATAGTCAAAAGCCACTTCGACTACAGTTGTTTAGCCTACTCAAATAGTAGTTGTGTAAAAACACTAGACATAATTCAAAACAAAGCTCTGCGAATTATTTCTGGGGCTATGTGTTCACCTCCCATACGAGCTATGGAAGTTGAAACCAAAATAATGTCACTGTGTCTTAGAAGACTTCTGCTAATAGAGAGATATTTACTAAAGCTGTTATCTGGTAATGATAATGTTCTCCAAAAAATAGTACCTTTTCCTGTACAACGCTCGGCCCAGCAGACTTCGAGAGGTGAGCTTTTACGAGGTTATTTCCTAGTTCTGCCTCTCATTGTACAGCAAATGAATGAAGATTTTAAAAATGTAATTAAACAATCAAAGTGGACATGCTACACATACCCATATTCCTGTATTATATTTGAGACCAATATTGTTACTAATTTTTTTTTTAATAATTGTGAATTGTTAAGTTTTCTTTCTGACAATAACTACTATACTTTGTATACAGATGGTAGCAAAAGTGAGCTCTTTGTGCGCAGTGCCGTTTATGATCCCCAATCCAAGTTTGGTCAAAGTTTTCTTCTGGACCCTAAATGCAGTGTTTTCACTGCAGAGATATATGCGGCCCTCGAGGCCCTGAAGAGGATCGCACATATAAATAGTTTTAATAATTTTTTAATTTTAACAGACAGTTTAAGTATAGTCCAAAGTTTGACCAATCTCAGATTTGACTTTAAAAAAAAACTATATTTTGTATAATATTAAAAAATTGTTATTTAGTTATGCACAAAATGGTATACAAGTCTCTTTCATGTGGATTCCATCACATAGGGGCATAAAAGGAAATGAGATAGTAGATAAAATTGCACATGATGGAACCAACATGTTGGATGTTAGCTCCATAATAAAAGTACCTTTGACCGACTGTTATCAATCTATTGACAACGAGGTCAATAGTTTATGGGTCCAATTTTGGAAACAAGATCAAGAACAGAAGGGTAAATGGTATGGAAATGTTCAAGAAAACCTGCCTGTAGCACCATGGTATAACAAACTGAAAATGGCCAGTCGGGACTTTATTACGACTATAAACAGACTGCGTTTTGGTCACTCCACCGTCCCGGCCCACCTGGCTCGGTTGGGCATAGTGGAGAGCAGCTACTGCACCTTCTGCAATAATTCTGTTGGTGATATCGAACATTTCATATTTACATGTGAGTGCTTTTCATTTGACAGATTGATTCTTGTGAGTGAGATTAGTGACATAGTGCAAAATCAAGTGACAGTGCAAGATCCCTCCCGCCGCCTGAGTGATATGTTAAAAAATAGATCCTATTACGTGCCTCTATATAAATTCATCAAAAATACAGTGGGGAAATTATAATAAACTGAATAAAAATACCCAAGACTTGGCCTAAAGGTCTAGATACCAGGCCATAAACTACAAAAAAAAAAAGATATTACGAGAGTTTTGGCGGGAACTTGATCGGCGGCGGTTTGCTCCTCCTGTATTATTGTTTAAATAATGGTTTGAAAAGGATTTTGATATGTAAAAGTGGTGCGATTTTGTGTATTAAATGTCTGCGCATGTGAACTATTAGTGGAAACGGTGAAACAAGTGCTCCGATGGTGATGTGAATCTCAAGATAAGTTGTCTGTCTGCTTAGGCATCTTGAGATACTATAGCCAACTGTCTGCTGGCTCAAGTTGCCGTCAAAATCACCTAAGGGCTGCGCAATGGGACGCAATAAACATATTGTGAAGCAGTGTACTATAAAGGATTACATCATTTGATACTGAGATAAATGAAGACATAGCTTAAAAGACAAGCATCCAAGCCAAAAATCTTAATTAAAAAAATGATATTACTGAAAGGAAGATTAATAATTTAATATGAAGTAAAATGTATATTTTTTATATTAAACCTTAGAGCAAAACAAATTGCACCCTATCGTATTAAGATAAAATTATATTTCCTGTTGTGTCCCGCATTTTGAATACTTTAGCTGCTTCGCTACCATTGAAGTTTTGTTTGTTACTTTATTATGGACTGTTTGACTTAAACCATATATTTGTCGCTGTATATGTTCCGATATATTTGAGCAAGATTGGTGATCACAAGAATTAGCATAAAAATGGCATTTTCACAACAGTTGACTGGTTTAATGGTTGCCATACATCAACTGTAAGCGTAATGAAAAGTTGGATGTGAAAATTAATTGAATATCGGATAATGAGTAGCATAATATATCCAAATCATCCCAGATGCTTAAAAAAAGTGATATGATGATATTTAGTTTATTATTTTCATGAAGTAAGTCTAAGGCAAAATGAGACAAATTAATAATTTTTGCCTATTTACAATCAATAGCCGGAGAGCTTGCCTCAACTTTGACTATAATGCGTGAGGTACAATGCTACAATTTTTGTAAATTGTTAATTTAATATTAGTTAAATAAAAAAAATCACAACCGGGAGGGACTTTGGTGGCGTTTGCAACATCACAAAATTATTAAAAATATAAAATATTAATAAAACATAACATAGCCTGGCATTTGAATACATTCTCATCTTTTAATTTACACATTTCTTCAAGGACTAATAATAATGAAAACGATTTTTTTTATAGGATAGGGTGACAAACGAGCACACAGTCCACCAGATGGTAAGTGGTTACTGTGCCCATAGACATCTACATATATCCTCAATAAATAATCAAAATACAAATGCGTTGTCACCCATGAGGACTAAGATAGAATGTCTCTTTTCCAGTAAAAAGGGTCTCCAGTTCTCTACACTCACCAAACGAAACACAGCAGTGTTAAGCTGCTATTTTACGCTGGTATTCTGTAAGAGCGCGGTCCTTCCCCGGTCGTGTCGACCCATTCGTGCTACAACTATACCACTAATATAGCTGCAGCATGGCATAAATTATATAATATACTATGATTATATATAGTAACATCAACTTACCATGGAGCAAAATAGTTTATGAAAACCAAATCTTTTTCTAAAAATGTTTCAAATGTCTCTTCTGTTATCCTGGCAACTGGCAGTGCTTTCTTTTTCTTCATGAACTTGTCTGGGTCATGATTTTCAGCCAAGACCATCTTGTCAACAAATGCCTTGAGATCATCTAAAGTTTCTGCTTCAGTGACGCCCATCTGCAAATAGACCATAACCTTATACAATTATGTATGTAAAACATATTTCATTACAACATAAGGTCAGATAAAACATTCACCTCTATACTTTGAAGTAAATGTTTTTATTTTATTATCCATTTTACTATGATATGTAGAATGAAAATAAATCTAGGTGGAAACTCTAATACAGGAATTCAGTGACAATTTTGAGTTCAAACTTAAACTCCACAGTGTCCAAATTTAAGTCTAGGCCATATTATCTACACGAAATTGTCTCTGAATACCGACCTAAAACTAGAAATTTAAAATTTTTGGGGCACAAATTTCAATAATAAAAAAATAAAATAATCTAAAAAAGGTAGAAAACTAGTGAACAGCCGTTTCTTTTATTTGGTGACAAAGAAGCACACAGTACATACTCCTAATTTACACTGGTATACCGTGAAGTGTGATTCTTCCCCAGTGGAATCGACCCGTTCATGCTACAGCTAGTTGCATCATAGTTCTACTACGTAAAAAAAAATTCAAGTCGAAATACCCGCACTTACAATCCTCCCATTAACAATCCATAGAAGACGTGGATAATGTTTGATATCGAAATTTATGCAGGTCATCTCATTGTCCATACAGTTCACCTTCCCCACTTGTATGTACTCGTTATGGGCATATTGAACTGCCAGTTCTGCCCATATTGGCGCTAGTCTCTGAAAAAAGATAATATGGTTTAATTGAATTCCAAAAATGAAAACCTTGCCTTTTAATCGTATTTTCATATAATTCAAGTAATTTCAAGATGCATTAAAATCTTAAATCTTTATTGAGAAAAGAATGCAATAATATTTTATTATGAAGTCTTGAACCCTTATGACCGATTCTGTTTGTCCGTTCAAAATTCAAATTTTTGAAAGGCCCAGGCCATTTGTCACTATTGCGTTTCGATTACGGTAGAGCGCAACAGATGCCTGCCTATGGCCACAACTAAACTCAATTCAAATCTTACTTAATCTTAGTCCTCAAGTAATGAGAACGGGAAACTGTAATGTCGCTACCACCAACAAATAAACTTAAAATATTTTGATAATTATGGAGGTTGTCAAGAGGAATAATATGTCAGTCACTTTTTCCCCAATTGTCAACTTCACTGCAAGCAGCGCACCCTGAAATGTTGATTGACAGGCCTCTGGGCATTAAAAGCCTATGTTTAGAACTGACAATTTAAAAAATATTATTAGATACATTTATTATAATGTTGTACAAGTCTTGTTTTATCGAACCAGTGTAAGTAGATTTTGACGTCCATAAGAGCTTTAAACAAGCCTAAATTGCTAGATGATTGTACTGCAATTTATTGATGGCTATATAAACTACCAAGCATTTTAGACTTTTAGATACTCAAGTAATTAAATTATAATTACACGTCAAGTTACCGATTGGTAAATCATATATAGAAGTCCAATAAACTATAAAATAAATAACTTTAAGTCTTACCTGCGAAGCTTTACACCAAGGTGCATAGAACATAACAAAATGTTGCCCTTTAGACACAAACTTCTCAATATTTTGATCGGTCAAATATGCCATGCCACTATATATTTTAACTTCAGTAGATGACTTTTCTTTTTCCTTGCTATGCTGTAAATGAAAATAATAGGTTAATTTCTGCATTGATAGGAACTAAGATCATATCCTCATCATCATCATTTCATCAGTAACAGCCCTGCAAAAGTCCATTGCTGAACACAGGCCTCCCCCAAAGAATGCCACAAAGCACAGTCATATAATTTTAATGAAATAAATAAACTTCTGTGCTATGCTATCTGCAAGCTTATTTATTAACTATGTTAACATCAAAATGATAGTTACTTTATAGTATATTGGGTACTTTATAAAGCTTTTCTTTAAGAGCTCATAATATATATGAAGCAATGTACTACACGGAAAATATCATTTAGATTTAACAAATTTAGCGAATAGGCCCGTTGACTTTTAGGGGGCTATGCTCGAAGTTTTTCTGCATAATATACTTCGAACTGAGTAGAGTAGAACCATAGTAACCTACATAGGCCAACAGATCAGTAAGTTGAAGTGGCCATGGGCCAGCCATATAACTCGAATAACCAACAACCGATGGGGAAGAAAGGTTCTCGAATGGCAGCCCTGCACCGATAAACGAAGTGTACTGCAACCCGCCACTAGATGGAGTGACGATCTGGTAAGATTTGCAGGAAGTCTATAGATGCAGGTGGCTTAGGACCATGCTTTGTGGCATTCTTTGGGAGAGGCCATGTCCAGCAGCAGATTTGTTATGGGTTGTAATGATGACAATGATGATGATGATGATGATGATGATGATGATGAAATGAGCATCTGAATACTAGATGCACTGAACACCAAGTGTGTATGTACACTCAGTACCAAAAATTTTTTGTATGCTGCATTTTACAGTACATGGAGTTATTCATGAAGAGAGGATTATCATTTAGAAAGGCGAGGCTCTCTGAGATTTCGCGTCATAATTTCAATGTACTAAGTAAATAGGAAAACTATATGAGTCTAGAGTTAGCATTTTATTTATGTATTAAAATTATAATTTATTATGTCTATTAAAATTTCTTTTAGCAAGACGAAAAAGTGATAAATTTTCAGACAAATTGCAAACCCAATGATACAAAACATGCAATAGAAAGATCAGTGTACCTAAAATATATCTGGGTTTGTTTTTCAGACATATGTATGTTTTTTTTTATCGCTTTACTTTTTTTATGTGTATGTTTGTGAGTGCCTTTGTATCTGTAGTATAGATTCCCAAATGTGATTAGCCTTGCCTCTACTGTGTCAGGCTTTGTGTCAGGCATTTTATGACAATAAAGCAAAAGAAAATACAAACGTCCAGCCATACTTTACATTCTCTATTTCTCTAGAAAGTACTAGATTTTAATGCAAAATATATATTTTTATTACTATTATTTAGAAGGCCAGCAGTTGAAACAACTGATACAAGCCTGTTTCCTGGTTTCAAATCTGTAGTTGTTCTATTTTAATTGTTTATCCAATCTGTTCTTAAATTGGTTTATAGTTTGTGCTTATATCACTTCTGATGGCAGCTTGCTGCACGCTTTAACCACGCTTTGGCTAAAAAAGTGCTTGTGTGGGTTATTATGTGATACAGCTTAAGTCAATTTGAGGTGATGCCCCCCCAAGATAGTGTTTAAAATTCTGTCTAAAATTCAAGAACATGTTATTAGTACCCAACTCATAAATGTGGTTGACAGTCATCAAATGACACACAAAATTACATTATCTGTATTATGACTTATTATAATATACGATGATTGAATATTAATTCATTTAAATTACATAAAATATAAGTAATAGTTACCTCAGATCTTGAAGTAAAAACTTCACTAAGAAACAATGTCAAAGATGGCAGATCTCTGGAACCCTTGTATTCAACAGGAGAAAATGAACTCTTATGGTAATACATCAATGTAGGGTAGCCTAGAATTTACAACATTAATGTAAGTACACAATGCATTGAAGTAGCCATAGCAATATTACAAATAAAAATACAAATACATACAAAAATCGTCTGGGACAATTTTTTTTACAAATGAAAAAGAGTTAACATTATAGTTTTTGACGGTTTCATGGTGCACTGGCTTAGCAATGAGTTACGGCGCTAAGAGCCGCAGATTCGAATCCGGCACGGAATAAGTATTTTGTATTGCCTACAAGTAATTGTTCTGGGTCTGGATGTTTGTCCTTGTGCAATTTATGTATGTAAACTGCCTCCACTATACGGAGAAAAAACTAGTGTGATGGTAACGTCTTTTAAAAAACCAAAGAAAGAAAGAAAAAAGAAAGTTAATTTTTACAATAATCTCCTCTGCTCATTCTCTACAAATTTTGCTACGTTCATAAAGGTCTGGAATGTTCTGAAGAACTCCTCTTCTGGCACTGCATTCAGAGCCCTGGTCATATTCCTTAGAATCACCTCAGCAGCAATTTTCAATTTAGGAAATAATAAGTCTAGCAGAGCCAGATCAGGTGCTTAAGGTGGGTGGTGAATAGCTTAGAACAGAATGGTGAATTGTAGTGACCAACTTTTGGAATGAATATGAGGAGTTACTTAGAAGATATGATACAAGCTAGAAAAATAACAGCCCTAGACCTAGCTGTATAACAATTATTTGAAAATTAATGACTTTAAAAGGAAACATCTACAAGAATTAAAATCTGTAATACCTTCTGATTACCATAGTCTTTATGATAATCTTCTACATTAAGATCTCGGCTGACAGGTTTTTTATTAAGAATGTATTAGAAACAAAAGACTGATGGATGTTTATTGAAATTTCACCTGTGGATAACTAAGCAATGATACTATACAAATGTTTGTATGTATGTACGTCCCACCCTCAGATAACAGGTAGAGCAAGTTGTAGATTCTATACAAAATTAATCCCACAACTTTTTGAATGAACTGTGTAATTTAAAGGAAATTATTTATATCCAAATCTTGCTTTCCTAAAATGGCAGAATTAAATTATATTAGGTCCTTACATATGAAATTAGCGTTTTGTCGTACTGACCACTTTGATCTGAAATATCTCCTCTTTGGTTAAGAATTCCAAATTCAAATTTATAAATTCATTTAGCTGGTACATTTGAGTTTTGAAAACAGTCATTCATTTGTTTTTTCCTCATTATTTTATTCTTTGGCGTCGCTTATTACCGCACAATGGAAAACATGAAATATCGGTATATTTACGAGTACGAGTTCTACCGTGGCACCAGTGCTGCAGAAACGGCTCGAAGGATTAATGATGTGTACGGCGCTGATGTCGCAAACGAAAGCACGGTACGTTTTTGGTTTCAACGTTTTCTTTCTGGAAATTTCGACCTTCAGAACCAACCATGTGGACAGCCGGAGATCAAAGTGGAAAATGAAGAATTAAAGGCTATTCTGGAAGCGGATACATCACAAAGCACTTCTGAGATAACTGCAGGCTTCGGGGTAAGTGATAAAACAATACTAATCCACTTGAAGCAAACCGTAAAGTAAAAAAACTTGAACGATAGGTATCTCATGAATTGAGTGAATCGAACTTGCAAACACGCGTCGACTGCTGTGTTACTCTGCACAACCGACACAATAATGAAGGGATTTTAAATCGAATCATTACTTGTGATGAAAAGTGGATACTGTATAATCGGAAGCGCCCGTCGCAATGGCTGAACCCTAGAGACCCAGCCAAATCCTGCCCTAAACGTAAATTGACTCAGAAAAAGTTACTTGTGAGTGTTTGGTGGACTAGCGCCGGTGTCGTTCACTACAGCTTTCTAAAATCTGGCCAAACGATAACCATGAAGGAAGAACTAGCTGCTAAACAACCGAGATTGGTCAATCGCTCTAGGCCACTGCTGCTTCATGACAACGCAAGACCACACACTGCACAACAAACAACCACTAAGTTAGATGAGCTACAATTGGAATATCTGTGACATCCACCATACTCCCCGGACCTTGCTCCAACAGATTACCATTTTTTCTGGAATTTGGACAACTTCTTACAAGGAAAAATTCAACTGATGCAGTCCAAACCGCTTTCAAAGAGTTTATTGATTCTCACCCCCATAGTTTTTTTAGTAAAGGGATCAATGAACTACCTATGAGATGGCAAAAGTGCATAGATAACAATGGTGCATACTTTGATTAATTAAATATATTTTACAAAAAAAAATTGACTTTATATTCCTCCCGTACAAAACGCCAATTTCATATGTAAGGACCTAATACTTTTAGGATTACCAATATATGTAGAATAAATATAAATTTTAAATGCCATATCAAAAGATATTGTAAAATATTGTAAAATTACTAAAAATCAATATGGCTAAAGTATTAATTCAACTAATTAGGATATTAAGTCAGACAAGAACAGGACTTTTATTATAAAAATAATAATAAGAAGAATAAAAAGTGTTTTATTACAATGTAATGCATTCTGTTAAAACCAATTTAAAAAATAGTTTTTGATGTTATTTTCAAAATGTTATAAAAATATAATTTCTTGAGACTTTTCTAGAATCTTGTATTATTATTTAATGTATGAAGAAGTAAGAAGTTACTTTATTTATAAAACCAATTAACTTGACCCCATAAAAATAATATTTATATATATTAATGAAATAATATTAAGCTAAGTTCCATTTAATTTTAAACTTATTTTATTAGACATTGATATATTTTTTCTAGTTAAATAATAAGATAAGAAATCCTGTTACTTAATCTTATTTGAACAGTAGCATTAAGCTCGCCTTTTGTACACATATTTGGTGCAATAAAGAATAAAATAATAATAATAATAATATGGTACCTGTTATGTCATTTTCGTTGCAAAGTTGAGAATGCAATGTACAATCAACTTGAGCTATTGCAAATTTTGAATTTTTTGTATTTACAAGTTCTGCTAATTCTGACCATATTGGTGCAAACTCAGTGCAATGGCGACACCTGTAAAAAATATTTTTTTAAGGACAAACTATGCAAAGAAGATTGTCTTACTCAGAGATTTTGAGCAAAGATTGAAGCAAACATGCATTAATTAATTAAAATGTTTACTATGCCTACCATGGAGCATAAAACATAATGAAATTTCCGTCCATATCTTCAATTTGTCCCTTAAAATTATGTGGATTATATTCGTAGACAACTCCATCCTCAGGTGTAACAAAGCGGGGCAAAAATACTATGAACATGAAAAATAACGTTGGGGATGAGCTAGCCCTCATTTTAACAATGATTTGCAAAAAACTTCACTTATTTTAAATGTTCTTTTCAATAACAAAAACTTTCAAAATCATGTAAAATTAATTATACCACTGTTCCAAAAAAATAGTATGGTTTAGCGATATCATAATCATAATCTCATAAGACGTAGTAATTTACATATTTTATGGGAAATTTTATCCGAAATTCCGACCGTAATTAATTGACAAACACAGTCTTCGATTTCGGATGTTTTAAAAGTTATCTGTGGTCATTTATCGATCGACACCACTGACTTAGGCCGGCCACATACATACGGAATTCCGTTTCGGGATTCCGTTTCGATATTCCGATTCGAGATTCCGAACGCAGCAAGTCCATATAAAATCTATGACCCGCCACACACGTCCGGTATTTTTCCGTACGGAATTTTCTCCGATTCGAGATTCCGTATGACCGCCTGTGCGTTCGGAATCCCGAACGGAAAAAAACCGCTCCGAACGCAAGTCTTCCATAGATTTTGTACGAGTCGCAACACACATACGTAAAAATTCCGTACGGAACGCGCTCAGTGTTCGTCGCACGACCGAAGCGGGTAGGTGTGTTTATGTATGTTTTTACATTTAATCTTATAGGTGTATAGCTTTTCGTAACCTTTCATCTTATTTTATTTAATAATTCATCGAAAGAGTTTACAGAAATCCATATTTAAAACATATCTCTGGATAGATAGATCTTTTTACATAATATTGACTATATTGCAAGCTTAGGGAGATAAGGGGATGCACCCAGTAACAATGATACAGCAACAATGGAATCGCAACCAGAAAATCGTCGTCATTATTCGCTGCCAGAATGTCTAGACTCAATGGCTAACGTCTCTCAACTGACCCTTGTTATTCCGAACGGAAAAAAACGTATGAGTGTGATGTATTCACGGAATCCCGATTCGGGATTCCGAAACGGAATCACGAAACGGAATTCCGTATGTATGTGGCCGGCCTAAGGTCGCTTTTCACTATTGCTCGGGCCACACTAACGAGAAATGCCCTTAATTATCGCGTTGATGGACGTTGAATGTAGGTGTGGCCACGACTTAACGCGATAATTTTACAACGGCATTAACAATGCCGTTTGCCGTTGGGCGATAACTCGAGTGGCGAAACATCAAAGAGATTAACACACGAATTAACGCGTTCAAGCGGCCACACTACGTTTGTCTCATTGTGCACGGTGAGCGAAATAATAATAATAAAAAAGTTATTACGTTTCTTGGGATTCTGCAAACAGAGCCATGCTTAGGCAATAATAAAATATATTCATATAATAAACATTTACACTCATCAAATATAGAGTATTAGGGTCAACGTTCATCTTGCTTGAAATTCAAGGAATATTAACGTAAAGTAACCCCACACGTTGAACTTTATATATTTCGACTGAAGGACTCCGCATAACCATGTAATAAACTAAAAAAGTTTGTTGGAATGAACAAAAAGAAATGTTAAAATCGGTTAGCAATAACTAGTGAAGTGAATTTATTTGTCACACAAATGGTCACACGTTGTCATCATCATTAAAAAGTTGTGTTTTAATTACAAGTTGATATATATATATATATATATATGTGTGTGTGTGTGTGTGTGTGTGTGTGTGTGTGTGTGTGTGTGTGTGTGTGTGTGAGTGTGTATATTTATATACAAAAAATTTTGCACATTTTCCAATATTATTATCCGTAGTTTGGTTTATCCATATATAATTCATTTATTTATTTATTTATTCATAGGACACCAGCAGTGAACACATTATTACATTTTATTGAAAGTAGGCTTAGTCTTGGGACTGATGTGTGCACCTTTATAGGTGACACAGCATAACAAAATCCTATAAAAATTAAGACAGGGCAGAGTTACAATAGCTTATAAAGAAATATGTCACAAAAAATTATATTTAAAGATAATATATAACTAAGACAATAAAAACATGTACATAAATAAGCAGCAGCTGTATGGAGTATGGATATTAGATTATAATTAAATCATTCACAAATTATTTATAATAGTGATCTATTACATTTTCCCCATAGACTTATATATTCCCATATACTGGCGTATAGACGACTTGACAGCCCGAAAACGCGTGACTAATTTTGATTTGTCATTGTGTGCGTTAGCTAGTGATGTACATTTTACTTACAAGGACTATCGAAAAATGATTGTTAAGGAAGCGGTAAAAAGATTTGAAAAAATGTTACTGCACGAAATTGAATAACTTCAAAAATTAACTGAATTTGTATCATTATAGTTCTAAAATAATTAAAAAATATTCATATATTTTAATTCAAATGTATAAAATCCCAGTGTGATTCTATCGATAAACTTTAAAAAAAACTCCCCAAGAATCAGATCGGAAAGTTGTATTTTCGAGCTATGTTCTTGGGAGAAAAATAATTACTGTCATGGACAGTTTCCCTGGAATTTCTTTTTAACTTATTGTTAATATAAATAGCTAGATACTTAACTAAGTATATACCTATTTATATTTTATATATCTTATAAAACGTTTTGATGGGGAAATAAGAAACGGGGACACGGAGTATATAATGGCTGCTTTATTTTTCATATAAGTATTACTTTTGATAATAACAAACATTTAATAATTAATAATTAAATACATTATAGAAGTTTATTTTAACATTCGTCTTAAATATTAATTTAAACTTAATAATTTAAGTAAGGAAACTTGTAGGAATCAGTTAAATAAGATTGCTCTGTTTAAAGGCCAAGGCAAGGGTAAATTGTTTATGAGGCTCCATCATGCTTCATGTTTATATTCTTTCATCTGTCCTTGAGAAGTATAAAGTAATAATAAACTTATGACCATTTTAGCTGCATAAATTTTAAAAACATAATGATCTTAACAGAGTAAAGTGCACCAAGTGTCTGAGGATATAGATGCACACTGTTCTCTCAATATCGGTATGTTAAGAAAATTACTAATTCATGGACTGATCGCAGCAAGTGCAACTTAATCTCGCAGATCTATTGATCCGCGCAGCTATTACTTAACCACGAGTTTCTCTTCTCTACGACTAGCGTGATGTTATGAATATTGTACTAATGTGACGTGAGGCTGTGCGGTTGGTTAAGAAAGGTTATAAATTTATTTTGGTTGATAAATAGATACTTAGTTGGGTTCGAAATGGCTAAAAGAGGATAATCTCAAGATTTTTTGAAGTTATACTTCATTTGGGGCGTTTGGGAAAAATTATGAGAGTGAATTTTTTAAGATGCGCACCCACACCGACAGCTAAAAACGACACTATTAAGTTGTTACGATGCGCGCGCACATGGACACCTCAAAGCGAAAACTTCATTGGGTAACTGTCTCTCAAGTTTTCGTGGGAACTGATAACTATATTTAAGGTAGTTATTTTTGTTTTGTTACGATAAAGAAGTATAACTTCCTACGTGCGTACATAAGTACACACACACGTTTTTTTTTTAATGTACTACAGTTTTATAATGTATAAAAATCTGTCTCTATTTTTATCTAAAGTTTTGAAAGTTAAATTTTTAAAGTCTTATTATAACAATATTATACTTACTGGTACAAATAATGTAGAAATGGCTCCTTTTAATAAAATTGTTTTTATTCTACTTTTTCTTTTATATTTCTCAAGAAAACGTTTGCTGCAAATTGTTGAGTTGTTCTTTGTATTCCAACCAAACCGTCCAATTAACCTTAACCATTTTTTCTAATTATAGAATCCGGAGGGAATCTGTTTGAAAAACGGCAAAATAAAATTACATTTTAGACCGCAAACCGAGGATTTATTTTCTTGTTGTGTGGGCAAGTCTATCGACTCATTATAAACATTCAAGATAAATATCGACATTAATTTTGATATAGTTGAGTCAATTCCTAGCGCACATGTGAAATATTTTGTATAAAAATGTATTTACCAAATTCATGCAAATTATCAACAACGTGACTTTTTCTTTGCAAAATATCAAAATTAACAAAATAATTGAAAACATTCTATATTTTATATATAAACATAAATTTTAACCAAAAATAAACGCGTCATAACATTGACGACGTCTTGAGAATTTACCTGTAAAATGTGCAATTATCAGCATTATTTCTATTATTAACACCACAGTCACTTACAGAACAAGTATCCATTTTGGAAAAAAGTTACTTACTAAAAATAACCACTATTACACTAAAAAATTACAAAATATCGAGGAGCTATTTTTTGCGTGCCGACTTGTCATTCAAAATCGGTTACAGAGTCATGAGATTTGGTATCCTTTCCTATCTTGCATTTTTGCCATATGGGATTTTCTTCTCCCTTGCACACTATGTCGGTCCAGTATATTCTAAGTCTATGATTTTTCCTATATTTAGGGTATGATAGTGATCTATTAAATGTTTCCTATAATCTAATTAGTACAAAATATAACTAATATTGTAAACTTAATAAAATTTACTAAAATTTTACTTTCACGTCGTGTAATCTGTCTAATATCTCACCTAATTCCGAAGTGGCACCCCCTGGTGGCAGAAAAAATTGTGGAAGCTCTCATTGTATCGCATCATGTGCATACAAAAAACGTGGATGAATAGAGAAACTATTTCTTTTTAGTAGTCTGCTGAATATTACACATCAAGGTATTAGATGTATATGCGGTAGTAGTATAATATTATCTTAAGGAAGTAGATATTATAATATGTATAAATCATAATCAATAGAATCTTTTAGTGGCCAATTTAAAAAAGGAGTAGGTTTTTAATTTGATTGTATCTTCCTATTTTTATGTATGTTACACGATATAAAATATTAGACTAGGCTATATTAATAAATAAGTAACATCTTAATAGTGATCCCATTTAAAATTTAAATAATAGAGGATAAATTTTTTAATATAACTGTTTAGAAATTCTAGTTGTTAACTGAACTCTATCTATAATAGCATTAGACAGAATCTGCCATAAGGACTATATCGTCGGCAAATCGAAGGTGACTGATGTACTCGCAATTGTCCTTAATACCGTATCCTTTCCAGTCCAGTAGCTTGAAAACGTCTTCCAATGCAGCGGTGAAGAGTTACGGGGATGTTACGTCACCCTGTCTTACACCTCTCTGCAGTTGGATAGGTTTCGTACTCTGGTTCTGTACTCGGATAGCCATCGTAGCCCTACTGTACAAATACTTCAGCACTTCGATATACCGACAGTCAACTTGGCACCGCTGAAGGGACTGCAGCACCGCCCAAATTTCGACGGAATCAAAGGCTTTCTCATAGTCCACATATGCAAGGCAAAGTGGCAGATTATACTTTTCGGTCTTCTGTACAATTTGCCGAAGGGTATGTATGTGGTCTTTGATGCTAAAGCCTTTTCGGAAACCGGCTTGATCGGGAGGCTGGAAGTCGTCGAGTCTGTGTGCAAGACGATTCGTAATGACTCTCGAAAACAGCACGTAGACGCGATTCAGAAGGGAAATCGGTCTGTAGTTCTTCAAAAGATCGTTGTCGCCTTTCTTGCAGAACAAGACCACCGCACTTCTGCTCGACGCATCTGGAGTAGTGCCACCATGGAGGACGGAATTAAAGAGCTTCTGAAGGACTTCAAGTACCGGTTTTCCACCCGCTTTCAGAAGCTCCACTGTAACTCCATCTTAGCCCAGGACCTTGCCGTTTTTAAGGTGCTGAAGTTCCATTCTAATCTCGCTCAGAATGACGTCCGGGATATCATCGGAGTAGTATCGGATAAGACTTGCTCTTGGATCGTTACTCACACTTGCGTGTGGCTCCAACGATGACGTGTACAGCTGCCCATAGAACCTCTGAATTTCACTCAAAATCTCACCCACATTCAGTCTTCAGCTTCGATAGCTGGCTCTTTCTGGCAGACAGATCTCTGGCAAAGACTTTAAAGCCCTGGTTGCTCTCGATCGCTTCTTCAATACGAGCTGTATTGAAGATGCGTTAGTCGCGCCGCATGCATTAGGAGATCTGTAAATTCCTAAGTCTCTTCTTAAATTTAAAATGAAAATGTATTTAATAAACTTTAAATTTTTTAATTTTAAATGTTAAAAATTAAAGCTTATTGAATAAAGTCTGTGTTTAACAAGTAAAAAAGTAAAAGACAACGAGACGTTGATGTAAAGGCTCTTGTGTGCTTGTACAGATCATTGTTGTTCTGTTTATTACAAATTATTGCTAGCAATGAAACTTGGTAATACTTGTAAGGATATTTATTTGATTACACTTGATTTATAATACATGTGCACATAAATAGTGTCTGTTAGGAACTAACTTGATATTTAAGTAAAGTGTTGAGTATGATTTACACACGCAATGTACTTCGTAGATTTATAAACTTTGATTAAGGTATATTTGTTTTATTTGTAACAAATTACTAATAAGAAGTTTTTGAGAATAAACTTATTTGTATTAAGAAAAAACTAATAATACTATTTAATATTAGTACAGGAAAAACCCCATTAATGATTATTAGTAAAACTTATATAGTAATAAATTACACATACAACATGCTAAATAAATATTATAACAATTGTTTATTTTAAGAATCGATGTTTTTAATCCAAATGAATCGTATGAATGAATCGTAAACGTCACTTTGGCGTAGCTTTTACGAACACACTAAGGAATGTGGTAATTCTTCAAAATGGTCGCTTTGTATGGTTTGCCAACTTGCATGTCTGTGTTTTAGAGTTCTTTGTTTTCATATATCTTTCGTTTTATCGTGATATTTATAGAAAAGAACGTTCTGTGCTATGTTATTTTGTGTATGAAATACCATTGACTTTGTAATCATAAATTGTGGTGTTCAAGAACGATGTCATCGGTAATGTGAGAGCACTCGTCTATCATTTTTATTTTACGAGATTATGACGTCTAAGATTCGCATACGAATCTACGGAGAGTAAAAAATATCAGGTAACTTATTCGTCTTCTGGTTGAGTTTTCATTCATCCATTTTTTGGCGATGTATGAGAAACAAAGCGGACTCTAATTTTGGCATTCCACATCTCTATGACAGATTTGATTCGTGTTGAGCATTCTATAGTTTTGATATTAATATCGTTAATTTTAGCGTTTTTATTTAACCTTTTATAGTAGTTAAAGATAAATAATTGTTTATATTATAAATAACAGTTTATACTTGCTTGTATAAAGTAAAATTCAATTATAATAATAATATTTCAATAACAGTCTTTTTCTAGTATGTAATTTATCTAATTCTAAAATTTATATGGAGAAGTAAAAGGTTGTGAATGCTAGTGTCGTATAAATTGGTTTCTTTTCAGGCACTGATAAAATATTTTAACAATCCAAAAATAAAAAATGTCATACAGGCATTGAGAGTGGGCAAAGTGTCATTTATAAATTTGGGGTGAAACTTTCAAACACATAATAAAATAAAAAACGCAAATGAGACTTGTAACAGCTGATAAGTGCAGCTGGCGGGGTGTGCTTATGTGATGGGAGGGGTGGGATGAAAGCTTGGCGCTCGGGCGCTGCGCCATGAACCCGCCGGCGCCCGGCAAGACGGCCACGCGCTCCTCCGGGTATCACCAGAAGGCGCTCGCCGAAATTCGCAATTCACTACTTCCTTTTGCTAATATTGGAAACTCTGAACCACCTGGCTCCTCTGCAGCAAGTACAGTAAGCTCAGGTGTTAGTTCTGGCTTTAGCTCATCTTCAGGAAATGGACTGGATAAGGACTTGAATGTGCTACCACAGTCACTTAACCAGCTTATTGCTCTTGGATATGAAGAGGTAAGAAAAACTTCTGTAGTTCCTTATAACTCATATTTTGAAGAATTGTATCATTTCGTTACAGTATACAATTTTTAAATATCTATTTAATTATCCTCTTACATGACTCTCATACTCAGCATGGTGTTTCTGTGAGCAAAAATTTCTTTGCCATTTCTTCTCTGGTCTGAAGTAGCTCATTTCAATATGATAGTAGATTTAGAGAATAGATGATATTTCTTTAATTATTCTCTACTTATTGAAGGATTAAATATATTATAGGTGATTATATTTTTTTAGAAATATGATGTATTGAATTTAAAGCTTGTAACTTTTTCTTGTTATCTATTTAGTTCATAACAGTTAACAACAGTTTGTATAGTAGAATGTTATTTGTTCTTATTTCTTACTAATAATAGTTGATATTTTATAAGATAATCCAATTGGAACTTATAAGTTTAAAAGGATTGTGAAGCTGTATGTTTTCATACAAAAAGCGATAACATTTTCCCTTTTGTAAACATAGTCTAATTTTCATAATTTTTGGAAATGTTGTAGATATAATAAAAAACTAAGTATGTACGTTTTTATTTTAAATAAATATTGCATTTGATATAAGTTATTGACATCTCAATATCTATATTTTGACTTAAAAACTTCTGCAAGCATTTTTTTTATTAAACTAAACTGATTTACTAAAAAAGAAAATACAGACCTTGAATAAGGTGTACTGAATATAATGAGACCAAAATTGTCTCATTTTGTAAAGTTTTACAGGGGTGAAAACATTATCGCCTGAAACTGCTTCCAAGACTTGCAACTCCCTCTATCGCATGATACGGTGATACAGAGCGAACAGTATAGAATAGCAGTATAGAAAAACAGATAGCATTTTTGAAAATACCTACTTTCACTGCATATTGGCACTTCACAATCCTCTTAAGACCTATTTTATCATCAATACATAAAGTTGAAATGTCTGTCTGTAATATTGAAATATCTGGCTTCTATTAAGCTTAGGGGGTTATTTGCATGTACATGACATGACATAACATAAATAACCATTTTTTAAATTTTCTGTCTGTCTATACGGGCTAACTTCAAAATGGCTGCACAGATTGTATTAAAACTTTACGACCAGGTAGAGAGCAAAGCCAGGCGTGGTCCAGGTTATATTTTGTATGAAAAATTGGAGATTATTTTTTTGATAAAACAAAAATTTTATGGTCTTTGATACTACCCAGGCATAACCAGGGGTTGCTTGTCATAAATAAAATTGTTAATTGTAGTAAATATAAAAACCACATTGTTACCTTTTATGCTATGGCAGTTCACAATGTTTCATTATCATTCATTCGTAATGGTTTTTTATTCAAATGTTCATTGGACAGGTTTCCGTTTGTGTGATTCCTCAATATGATAATCTATAATAAGAAGCTATTAGGACAGGCATTAAGGCAGAAGGTCAATCAGTATTACCGCCAATAAAACACAAGTAGATTATTTAGTAGCAGTCAGAATGTCAGTATGCGAAGTCAAGTCCAATTTTTATGTGTTATGCTAAGTATTGCTTACTAGGTTCTAAATACATTGTACCTATGTTTAACCCCACTTCTGATATTGTGTAAAAGATGTTACAATTAAGCTTTGCAGCAGTGTCGCAATGACAATAATAGTATGCAAATTATAATTATATACAACAGATTTAAACTAGTTTATTTCAACTCAACAAAAGTTTGTTGGTCACTTCAGTTTAATATAAAAAAGTTAAATATGCTTCTTAACTAAACCATTGTTTAAATTATAATAAGACTATCATGTTTATAAACTATGTTTTGTAATAAGACAATTAAAGTTCTTAATATTTTATTTTTAACCATAAATTTTTAAAATGAGTAATGTATTATTAAAAATAGGACCATTTCCCATAAATAACAGTGGTAGAGCCACGCTGCAGTTTGCTTTGGATGCGCCGGCTCGAACCGGGGCAGTACCACGACCTCACAGAATACCAACGTAAAGTAAGAAGCTTTGCTTCTGCGTTTCGCTTGGTTAGTGGAGGTGGCCGGAGGCCTCCCCCCCCCCCAATAACATGGTAGCGGAATTTAAAAAGAAAGGACTACCCCAGGACTACCCAGAGGACTATACCAGCACCCCTGGTAATGGAGAATCCCTCACTGAGCATCCACGGTCAAGCTACCCTCTTCTTACTGAGCGTGGGTGCTCAGGCTGCCCCGCGTATTCGGGGGGGCAAAATCCCGCTCTATACTAACACTGCACGGGGCAAACAGAGCGATAAAACCATGGCGACCCCTGCCACGCTATCCGTGGTTGTCTGCAACATCAGGGGACTTCACTCGAACCTTAACGCCGTCCACTACCATCTAGAGACGGCGAAGCCGGCCTTGCTCTTCTTGACCGAGACGCAGGTGTCCTCTCTGGCTGATACTTCATACCTGTCCTGCCTGGGGTACAAATTAGAACACTTCTTTGTGCCCCAGGCTGGAGTTTGCGTATACGTCAGAGAGGATATCTGTTCTCGACGCCTCGGCAGTCTTGAAGGTACGGACCAGTCCATCCTTTGGCTGTGCGTAGACAGCAACGACCATCCCTGCGTCTACTATTCCGACAGACCGACTCGTCGACCACGTCCAAATGGCT
This sequence comes from Parnassius orleans, assembly GCA_029286625.1. Lineage (NCBI taxonomy): Eukaryota > Metazoa > Arthropoda > Insecta > Lepidoptera > Papilionidae > Parnassius > Parnassius orleans. The sequence continues at coordinate 4,513,746 of JAGSMP010000107.1, read as the reverse complement.
ACAGATTTCTTGCTACAACAGATCCCATCCGTAGAGATCGTGATACTTGGCGATTTTAACGCCCACCACGCCGAATGGCTCGGTTCACGTTTAACCGATCATGCGGGGAGATCTGTTTATGACTGCGTTGGCATATGGTCTGACACAACTGTTTACTTCGCCTATGCGGATTCCAGATGTGAAGGATCATACACCTTCCCTGTTGGACCTTCTGCTGACCTCTCATCCAGACGGATATCAGGTTTCCGTCGATGCCCCTCTCGGCTCTTCGGACCATTGTCTGATCCGGAGTGTGGTGCCACTCACGCTCTCCTCGCGGTTGCGTTCTGCAGGTTGCCGCCATGTTTGGCATTACAGGTCGGCGGATTGGGACGGAATGCGGTCTTTCTTTGCATCCTACCCATGGGGGCGGGTTTGCTTCTAGCCGGATGATCCCAGAGCTGCTGCTAACTCTGTCACTGATGTGGTGCTACAGTGAATGGAACTATTTATTCCATCATCTGTGGTACCCATCGGAGACAGATCTCAGCCTTGGTTTGGTCGCTCCTGTAAGACTGCATTACGTAGTAAGCAGGAGTGTTATCAGGCCTGGGCTGAGGCTTCAGCGGCTTGGGATGTAAACACCAGCATGCTTAAAAAGAAGTATAACTTCGCCTCCAGGTCCTTCAAAAGAGTTATTGTCAGGGCAAAGTCAGAGCACATAGGCAGAATTGGCGAGAAACTAGTTCGCCTTCCTTCGGAAACCCGTGCATTCTGGTCTCTAGCCAAGGCTGTCCAAGGGAATTTCTGTAAGCCATCACTACCATCTCTGCACAGGGAGGATGACTCACTGAGCCACGCCGCAAAAGAGAAAGCCGACCTTTTAGGCTCCCTTTTTGTGTTCAACTCTACTCTCGATGACGGAGGGAACACACCGCCGACCATCCCACAGTGTGATTGCTCTATGCCTGATGTGCGGTTCACACAGTGCTCAGTACGCAAACCACTCCTCTCCCTGGACATACATAAGTCGAGTGGGCCTGACGGAATCCCGCCAATTGTGCTGAGGACGTGCGCTCCAGAGTTGGGACCGGTTCTAACGCGTCTTTCTCGGTACTCCTACTCCCTAGGCGTTATCTCGAATTCATGGAAGACAGCTTTCGTGCACCTGATCCCTATAAAAGGTAACCGCTCTGATCCGTCCAACTACAGGCCTATCGCCATCAACTCTTTGTTCTCGAAAATAATGGAGTCCATTATTAACTGCCAGCTCATGCGGTACCTTGTGGAGCACCAGCTGATTAGTGACTGCCAGTACGGTTTCCGTCGGGGTCGCTCAGCTGGTAATCTTCTTGTTTCGGCCGTTATTTCTAGGGAAAACGTCGCCGAGTACCGGAATAAAATTGTGTCTGAAGTCGAGTCTTTGCTGAACAAAGTCTTGGATTGGGGGCGACTAAATCTAGTCCAGTTTCATCCTCAGAAGACACAAGTTTGCGCGTTTACCGCTAAAAAGAAGCCCTTTGTCGTATCTCCTCAGTTTCAAGGCACCTTGTTGCCTCAGCCAGTATCGGAATTATCGGCGTCGACATATCGAGTGACGTACAGTTTCGTGGTCACTTGGAAAGAAGGCCAAATTGGCCGCTAAAAAGCTTGGCGTGTTCAGTAGAGAGTATTTCATGCCGGCACACCGCCTGCAACTTTACAAGGCGCAGGTTCGGCCTCACATGGAATATTGTTCCCATCTCTGGGCGGGGGCTCCCCAGTGCCAGCTCCTTCCACTTGACCGCATCCAGCGCAGAGCGGTTCGAATCGTCGACGACCGAGTTCTTTTCGATCGACTTAATTCACTGGCACTGCGTAGAGATGTGCATCTCTTTGCGTATTTTATCGCATCTACCACGGGGAGTGCTCTGAGGAATTGTTTGGACTAATTCCAGCGGCTCAATTTCACCATCGCACATCGCGACAAAACTGGCGATACCATCCATACCATCGGGATGATTGGCGGTCCACCACTGCGCGATTTAGAAGATGTTTTCTTCCTCGCACAACTTCCTTGTGGAGTCGATTACCACCAGCGATTTTTCCGGACCGATACGACTTAGGGACCTTCAAGAAAAGAGCAATTATCCTGGTGTTGCAGTTGTTCATGGGCGGCGGTAGTCACTTACCATCAGGTGAGCCGCATGCTCGTTTGCCCCCTCTCCTATAAAAAAAAGAAGTTTTTAAGTTATTCGCTTTTTTATTTATTTTGTATTTTTTTCAAAACTATTTATTTTTCCTTGTGAGTGTATAATTAAGTCTAGTTATTATAACCTTACCTCTACAGAGTTGTTTTGAAATATATGCCCTAATTTGCAGAGAAGGTTCAGAATATAGACAAATGGTGAAGAAATATTAATTAAAAAAAATCTCAAACATTCTGTCCTTTTTATCTATTAAATTCAGAATGCATTATTTAAATGATTGTCATTCATAAATATCTAACGCCTACTATTTTACTACGCACGCACACATTCGTAAGGGTCGTCCGGGCGGCAAAAACTTTGTGAATTGAATCGCATACAGAGCAGCGCGCGTACGCGTAGTTGTTTGAACTTAAATTTAAAATTTAATACTCTTTGAAAAATAACCCTGTATAATGTTATATTGAGTTGCCAGTGCTAATTTGTTAAGAAATGGCCAAACAAATATCTCTTTCCTTCTTTCATAGGACTTTTACGGGCAATGTTGAGGATGAAAAAGTTAAAATAAGCCAAAGTTTGCCTCCAGGCTATGACTTAATAGCCGTAAACAACTCACACTTTTTATTAATGGGAACATCATCATAATTGCACTGCTGATTATGATAGTTACATAATCAGCAGTGCAACTATGTAACTATGAAATGTATGTTATGTATACACTGCCGGCCAAAAGTTTAAGACCACCTTAATTAAAGTAGGAAAATTAAATAAAACTCCAATAAAATATTAAATGTTTAATTAAACTGTTAAATCATCCAATAAAACACTTTTTGACATTCAATATACTTGAAAAGCGTAAAGAATTATTAACAGTCCATGCTAAAAAAGGCTATAGTTAGCTAAACTGATTTTTCATCAAAAAATCCTCCTCTGCATTCTATGACTCTTTTCACAAGTCTCGGCATACGGGCAATCAATTTGTTGATAGTGTCTTTTTTTTTATGGAATAAGGGTGTCAAACGAGCACACAGTCCAGCTGATGGTAAGTGGTTGCTGTGGCCCATAGACATCTACATCTATCTTCGTTTGCGAATTAAAATGCAGATGCGTTGTCAGCCGTGGGGACTAAGTAAAAAGGGTCTCCGGTTCTATACACTCACCATACGAAACACAGCAGCATTAAGCTGCTATTTTACGCTGGTATTCTGTGAACGCGTGGTCCTTCCCCGGTCGAGCCGACCCATTCGTGCTACAACTATACTCTTAATATAGCTGCAGCATGGCTTTATCACGTATAAAACGTCTTGTGATATATTGCTCCAAATTTCGCACAAAGCATTCCACATTTCTTCTCGCGAGGATGGACCACAATTACGGACGTTCCTATCAAGCTCTTCCCACAAAAGTTCAATGGGATTGAGATTCGGGCTCTGAGGATGCCAAACCATGTTTTTTAACACCCCTTGTGCCTCTTTCTCTTCCAAATATCCACTGCATAATTTTGAGCTATGCTTAGGATCATTGTCCTGTTGGAAAATTAATCCATCTCCAATTAATCGCAACCCCGAAGGAGCGGCATTTTGTTCTAATTTTTTTTGTACTCTTCCTTTTTCATAATTCCGTCAATTTTGATCAAATCGCCAGTTCCTTGGCTAGAAAAGCAACCCCAGACCATAATTGAGCCACCACCATGCTTGATTGTTGGGACTACACAGTCTGGCATCAACTTTTCTTGGTCACTGCGTCGAACGTAAATTCTTCGTTTTGAACCGAATAGCTCAAACTTGGATTCATCGGTCCAAAGAACTTTTTTAAAATCTTTTTCAGTCCAATCTCGATGGGCAAGGGATGCAATGGGGCATCCGTTTTTCTTGTTTTGTGGCCTTAGCAGAGGTTTTCGAACGACGACACGACCATACAATTTCGCATCTCTCAGTCGCCGTTTTACTGTAGTCAATGATAAAGGTTTAACTCGGGTTTTGTTTACTTCAACGCGGATTTCCGGTGCTGTTAAGCGTCTATTTCGCTTGTTAGTAACAACAATGAAATGATCTTCAGTTGACGTGGTAGCTCTCGGCCTTCCCGAGCGTAGACGATCTTGAAAGTGCCTGTCTCCCTGTATCGAGTTATTGTGCCATGAACACAAGTCTTCGATAACTTCAATTGTAAATCTCACGTTCGGATTTGCCTTCATTATGTAAAACAACGATGGCAGAACGCACTTCACTGCTAATTTCGCGTGCTTTTCCCATTTTAAGACGTCTTCACTGTAGAAACCACAAGTTTAGACTAATTGAGATTGTTTGTGAACAAAACCATGTAAACTCAGGTAATAATAAGTCGGAAACACGTGTTTTTTAAATATTAGCCCATCATAAAAATATTATTACGACTCTATCACCTGGCTCTAACGCAGCGTTTGTCGGTGTTTGAAAACAGTACATGTTTATTGTCCAATAACTTGAAAGTAAATAAAAGAATGATTTCTTTAGATATTCGATATTAACAATAGAATATGTAGGTGTACATTTCTTTTATTTATCTTATGGGATTTCGTTACAATTTATAGATAATTATGTTGTTTAAGTGTGGTCTTAAACTTTTGGCCGGCAGTGTATGTATCGCTACTATGCTGTTTCTAAATGTTTTCATAACAATTGTATAAAATATATTGTAAATTGTGCTTTTGAAAAAAAAGTCCCGCTGATTTTCTTGCTGGTTCTTCCCAGGACAGAGGTTGTTTCCGAACCAGTGGTAAAAGTAAAAAATAACTTTCAATAAGTATTACTGTAAGCTATGTTGAATAGAAATGATTCTATTCTATTTTAAGTATGTATGTATGTTAGTGCTATTATGTAGGAATTACTCTGCAAATGAGTAATGGTTTTTCCGTTGATTTTATTGTGTTATGTAAATGTAACACTACATAAATTTACATAACACAATAAAATCAAACATTAAAAGTCAAAATAAAGCTAACCACTATTCACTATACAGCCTATTAAAGTCCACTGCTGAACATAGGCCTCCCCCATAGATTGGCAACCACAATTTTTATTTTTAGTCGTTATTATAAAGATGCTGCTGCCCATCTCCTGATTTGTTTCTCTCCGTCGCCTCTAATGACACCCACGGGTTGATATGGGGTAGTGGATATTCTTACACCGCCACTATACTACAACATTATTAACTATAGACTTAATTGAAAAGAAGAAATGTGATATGAATTAGAAGATATGATCATTTTCTTGCTGGAATATTTAAGTTGTTTACTATGATTTTTACCTGAGTGCATCAGAAGGAGGGTAAAGTTTTTCGAGTGTATGTATGTATGTCTATTTCTGTAGCTGAAATGGCTTGATGTATTTTAACACAACTGGGTGTCGTTAGATTCGTCTTAGTTGTGGAAGGAACATAATTTTTTCTTACTTTATTAACTTTTTTACAGTCGGGATTTTTTAAATTTCTGTTCTAACTATTGGGCTTGTCTCTACTATTATTTTATTCATCGTCATCATCAGTCTGTAATAGCCCACAGCAATCCACAGCTCTTTCTAGGCCTATCCTGTTGTATGGAGAATTTGCCTTAATTGTCACGCTTGGATGAGGCATTGACGATTGCAGTAACAGCTGTCATACTATAGACATAATAATAATAATAATTGTTTTCGATGTTTTCCTTCACCGCTGAGCATGTGGTAAATCAGAACTTCAATTTCAATTACAATCTCATTGGATCGAACCCTGGATGCTCATATTCTGTGAAATTCACGGCGAGGCCGGTCACTCTATTGTCTATCTATATAATCCTAATTAAGTTCAAAGTTACGAAGTGACGGCCACCAGTCCCCGGCGGCCCCGCTATTTCTGGCTACGGTGGCAACCATCGTAACGGCGGGGCAAGGGTGTGCTAAAGATCTCTATTGTCTATCTAAATCCTATTGCATTGAGATTATTATGTAAAAGTAAAAATAAGTAAATAAGTAGCTTTTGTTTGTCAGTAGGTACCCTTACACAAATTAAAATTATTTACTGTTAGCATATTATGACAGTTTAGCAGTGGACTCAAGAAGGGTTATGTATCACATAACCCTTCTTAGAGTAATATTAAATTGCAAGATGTTGTTTTGTGTTTGAAAATATATTTTTTTGCAGGATCCAGCCGTTAAAGCACTTAAATATGCTGGAGGCCGTTTCGACGCAGCTCTTGACTATTTGTCGAAGCAGCAAGAACCTCTTAATGGAGTACTCAAGACGAGCAACTTTAGCACTAAGTTAATAAGAAAGCCGAGCCTAGAAAGGGAGCTAAATCTTCACAGGGGAAGCCCCGCACTTGACTCTGGCGCCGGAAGTTCGAGGTCAGACAGTCCCCGACAGTCAGATGCGCCACCGCTTCCTCATGAGAAGTTGAGTAGGCAGTACTCTCCTTCTGGTTTTTCTGAGCCTCCACCACCGCCACCCCCAAGATGTCCCTCAACGCCACCCGTGCCTCCATCTGTCCAGCAGCTCATGAAGAGGATGTCGCCGGCTCCGCCCTTGCCACCTGCAAGAGGCACCAGTCCGGTGGCTACTGGAGCCCCTACACCTCCTGCAAGACAGCCTATGATAGTTCAAAATGGACCTCAAGTACAACAGCAACTAAGTCAGCAAATACAAGCGCTAAGCATATATCAACCTGGATCTGCAGGTGCCGAACTCCCACCTCCTTACCCACTGTCCAGCGTACCTCCGCCCCCGTCTTACTCCGTTTCAATGCAGAACCGACAAAGCCCCACGCAGTCGCAAGATTACAGAAAGAGTCCCTCGTCGGGAATCTACTCAGGGGGCACCTCCGCAGGTTCGCCGAGCCCGATTACTGTAACGCAATCGACCGGCTCGTCGTCTGGGATGACTCGACCTACGCCTATTCAGGCGTGGACAGCGAGACAAGCGGTTCAACCTCCGATTATAATGCAATCTGTGAAAAGTACACAAGTCCAGAAGCCAATATTACAAACTGCTATCGCTCCTGTAGCCCCACCGCCCGTCGCAAGTTCTGTAGTGCAGCCACCGCCGCCATCTTACGCTAGTTCGATTCAACAAAAGCAGCATGCGCAAACACCTCCAAGTTATCCGCTAGCACCAAAACCTTCATCACCAGGGTCAACTCCTCCTGTCATACCGACAGCGACTACACCCACCGTCCCAACTACTGAACCTCCGAGTTACGCTATTACTATGCAAGCCTTGGCTGTTCAAAGAGGAATGCACCCTATACCTCCGCCGCCGTACGGCAACCAAAACGACAATACAACGACAGTCAATTCTCATCATTCTCCACTCCACAAAAAGTTTTCTAACAACTGCGATATTAAAGGTGAAACGTCTCAGGGTGTGGAAATTAAGTGTCCTAATCAGAATTGTAATTTATTAAAAGAAAGTGTTCCATCTAGCTCTGATAAGAGCTCGAATGGATCAACGGAACGTCGCATGAAAGGTGGACCTGAGAAGATCAGGCATCAGTCGCCCATTCCTGAACGTAAACATATAAGCAAAGAAAAGGAGGACGAGAGAAGAGATTGTAAAGTGAGGAATTACTCGCCGCAAGCATTCAAATTTTTCATGGAGCAGCATGTTGAAAACATTCTTAAATCCTACAAACAGAGGACGTACCGTCGCATGCAGCTGGAGAAAGAAATGACTAAAATCGGTCTCAGTGCGGAAGCTCAATGTCAAATGAGAAAGATGCTGTCTCAAAAAGAGTCCAACTACATAAGGTTGAAACGGGCAAAGATGGATAAGTCAATGTTTACAAAAATAAAGCCGATAGGTGTGGGTGCGTTCGGGGAAGTAACCCTTGTAAGAAAGATTGATACTAGTCATCTATATGCCATGAAGACGTTGCGGAAAGCAGACGTGTTGAAACGCAACCAAGTTGCACACGTAAAGGCTGAAAGGGACATCTTAGCAGAGGCTGATAACGAGTGGGTAGTCAAGTTGTATTACAGTTTCCAGGACAAGGATAATTTATACTTTGTCATGGATTACATCCCTGGTGGTGATCTAATGTCGCTGCTAATTAAGTTAGGCATATTTGAGGAGAACTTGGCGAGGTTCTACATCGCGGAGCTCACATGTGCGGTGGAGAGTGTACATAAGATGGGCTTTATCCACCGCGACATCAAACCCGATAACATACTCATAGATCGAGACGGTCATATAAAGTTGACTGATTTCGGTCTTTGCACAGGCTTCAGATGGACGCATAATTCGAAGTATTATCAAAGAAATGGTGAGTAAAATTTTTAATGGCTTGTTTAATCTAATAGTCAAAGACTTCTATCTATACTACCAGACTGGCAATTCATAACAAAAGCTGTCACAGCTGACGATCGCGCGAGCGCGCCTAACTGGGCGGGTAACTGGAACGCTAAATATGTCACGCAGTTGTATTTTCTTTAACGACAGTTACTGTTCTTATGCAAATACAAAATAAAGTTAACATACTTATGTAATGAAATATAATTCAAATCACGTTGACAAAGTGCGCACATAAATAATGACAGCGTTTTTTAGTCATATTGAACAAAATAATAGATTGTCGGAAACAACGTTCGCTGTTTACAAAACAAGGAACTAGTCTTCTCGCCCGCTCACAGTCGACTAAAGAATTTACGGATAATTGACCGTAACTTAGTGCGCAATGTATTAGTACCGTAGTATCTGGTAATATTTTGGGTTTGGTTGTGATTGTCCTCGTGTCTGACACTACTAGATTAGGAGTCTACCTCCCACTTTATTCTATTTGCTTATACCAAACAGGTTAGGATGACGATCCTGCACAGTTAATAGCTTACGACAGTATTCGATAGTTGTCGATCGTTCAAGAGGATATTACACCGTCATCTTAATTACATCCCATATTTACTAAATGTAACCTATATACAGAGCCCAGAGAATCCTTTGTAAGGAAAGCATGATCCTTATCAAAATAAGAATTTTACACTATCATTAACCAAATAAACTTCATATTTGATAGATCACGGACGGCAAGATTCAATGGACCCCGTTGATGGGGAATGGGGTGCGATGGGAGAGTGTCGATGTCACCAGCTGAAACCTCTAGAAAGGCGGCGGAAACGGGAACATCAGCGGTGTCTTGCGCACTCTCTAGTCGGAACCCCAAATTATATCGCGCCGGAAGTACTACAACGGACGGGATACACGCAACTCTGTGACTGGTGGTCCGTCGGTGTCATTTTGTATGAAATGCTGGTCGGATCGCCGCCTTTCCTAGCTTCTACGCCCGCTGAGACGCAGCTAAAGGTTGGTAACATCTGATTTCTCTCTTAGCTAATGTATATTTAACCCGGGTTCGATCCCCGCAGGCACCAATGAAAATGTTAATTGCAATTTTAAGTGCTGATTTACCACGTGCTCGGCGGTGAAGGAAAAACATCGTGAGGAAACCTGCATGTCTGAGAGATAAGAAAAAAATATATTTCGAAGACATGTGAAGTTCGTCAACACGCATTGTCGACGAAGTCTTCTGCACGAGAATCAATGAACTCACTTTACTGCTTCTCCGGAAATTAAATGTTTCTCGGAATTAAAAAGTTATTTAAGCTTCGAAAAAAGTAAAAATCTTTTTGGAGCAGGGTCTAGAGAATATATTGGATGAGGAAGAATCTCTAGTTTTAGCACTGCTAATTTTGCCAATGTCTTTTGTACACTATGTGACTATGCATTGTCAAGAAGAAGAAATGGCGAAGAGCAGTTCACCAATTTGGGTTGTTTGAGTGCCAGCTTCTCCACTATCATTTGTAATTCTTGACAATAACGGTTACCATTGGTTGTGGTACCAGATAGCAAGACGCTATAGGGAACAACACCATCAGTAGACTACCAAACTGTCATCATCATAAGCTTCTTCTGGCTTATCTTTCGTTTCGGGCACTGTTTGGCTTGTGCACCTAAATCTAACTACTGATGTACGCTTCCAATTGTCATATCCAATTTTCATCACAGGTAACGATTCGAGTCGAATTCTCTCCTCTTACTGTGCCTTATTCAGTTCCTGATGTACTTCTTTATTTTACCATTTTTACCGCAAATGATCTAATATTGTTTTGACACTTATATCACAACTTATATCAAAAGCCACCACCGGAGCTTGATTCACTCAAGCTCCGGTGTGGTTTGAGACAAATCTGCTTCTACTATCACCTTCAGTTCGTCTTTAACAACCATATTCTCCGATCTTAATAAAGCCTTCGATACTGCAAGCAGACAGTGTACACAGTGTACAGGTGTACCAAGTGTGCATTCATGCGTCTGCGTGCAACCTGGGCGACATATGCAAAACAAGAACGTCGACTCAATGCCTTCCACATGAGCTGTGTGCACAGTATCTTAGGTATCACATTGCAAGACAGGATCACCAACAAGTCAATCTTTGAGAAAGCGCAGCTACTCAGTTTCATCGTCCTGCTCATTATTACACAGACATTATTAGACAGAATTGTTTTTTTGTTATAAGTACCGTATATACTTTCATATGCATTTAGTAAAATGCTGTTATTTTGACATTACAAACGGACACTAGAAAACCCAAGGAAAGAAATGAATAACTGATTTTGAAAAAATTATTACAGGCCTAAATTTTCTTTTATTAATTTATAATTCCAAGTTAAACTGTAGCTATTACAGTTCAAAGTGGCCAGTTCAACAAAATGGTGATTTTATAGGTCAAATCTAATATTTTCATCCCATACGAAGATGTAAAGTATTAAATATGAAATGAAGATTATTTAATTATACTAATATTGTCTTATTACAAAAAGTAGTTTATAATATTGGTCTCAGGTTTAAACTAGTCTGTGTAGTGAACGAAGTAGCGCGAAAAATATGCAAACTAAAATGTAAAGTATGGATTTTGACACCAAATGTCCAATTCCGCTATTATTTTCTTGAAAAAGACTTCTTAAACTATAATTTATACCATAGAGTAGCAATATTCCATGTTCAGTCATAAGACGGAAAAAGTTTTTCAGTTTAATAGAGATGTTTTAAATTGAAATTGTTGAATTCACTATAGTTCACAGTATTTTATTAGTTGAATTACTATAACCATAACTGTAACTCTCATTACTTCAATTTATATGAATTGTTATTTTTAGGTTATAAATTGGGAGAGCACTCTTCACATCCCAGATGCGGCAAACCTGTCACGTGAGAGCAAAGATCTCATTCTCCAACTTTGCTCGGGTCAAGATACGAGACTCGGAAAAGACGCCAATGAGGTCAAGAATCATCCCTTTCTAAAGAGTATAGATTTCGAAAAGGGTCTTCGGAGACAGGTGGCGCCGTACATACCAAGAATAGAATACCCCACTGACACTTCAAACTTTGACCCAATCGATCCCGACAAGCTGAGGAACTCTGGCAGTTCAGACTCAAACAAGTCTGACAGCGAGTTGCTGGACAATGGAAAGACGTTCCATGGCTTCTTTGAGTTCACCTTCCGAAGATTCTTCGACGACGGCTACACGAATAAAATCAACCTCGACGACGACAGCCAGGGGCCAGTTTACGTGTGAGCCAGTACGACAGTGGTAAAAGAAACACTGAGACTTGTAGAATTTTACAAAGTGTGTGCCTTTGACTCTCTATATTACACTAGTTTTTTTGTAAACATAATGAATGTAACGTATTTAAATTTTAATCTTAAAGCCGTATTGTTAATAATCCCGGTGATAATGTTGTAATATTGTATCGTTATGTATTTGTAAGAGTAATCTTATTGTAATATATGTGTAATGGATGGATCACAGTAGTACATAGCCTGGGTTACTATGGTGCTTTTAGACCGCGTTGTATCGTCGCCCCACGCGTCGAGTTGTCTAATGTTCCATTCACTGTATACTATTTTTGTAACTAGAGAAATTATTTATGAAATAAGAACAAGCATATGAAGTAGTGAATGATTTGTCACTATATTTTCTTATGTATTTATCGAGGTAGGTCGCTTATAAATGTGTGTTTGTTTATATAATTGTAAAACGTAACTTATGAAGTCATTAACAGTTGTATTTTTGGAATTGGCATATGTGATGTCGTTATTGAAGTGCTTCCATTCTGTCAGCAGGACGTTAGCTCATTTATGTGCCTTAACTTTTCTATTAAACAGTTTACAAGTATATATTTATCATTGTAGAATCAGATTTGGTAACTCAACATTGTGTAGAGGGTGCAATAGCTATTTATTAACTAAAACTGTACTCTTTTTGTTGAGATTTCATTTGTATTGTTTGAATTTATAAAGATGTGACTGTCCTATTCAATATCCGCATTCAAAAATCTTCTATCTCATTCGATTCTTTTTTGAAAATATTCACAATATATTTTGTTTTAACTAACCTTAATTTTTTAACGTGTAGCGCAATTAGTAACGTTGATAATTGATACAACAGAACAAAAACCGCCATGTGTGTAGCACCATAATAGAGGCAAGTTTGTGGTAATCCGCAGACGAGTTTTAATTTGTACAGTATGATATAAACGAGTCACTTCACTTAAATTATGTGTTATTGAATGTAAATTGTTTTATTCTAAAAATGAAACATGCTTATAAGAAAGTAAATGAAAATAAAACATGGGAATTTTGTTGATTTTTTTGTTTAATCCTTTTTATCCTTTAAAGCTTTTAAAATTCATATAACTTATACTTGATAAAAATAATTAACAAAACTTTTAGGGCCTGCGCTCACAGACGGCACGGCGTGTTAAAGGATATTTTTCATGGCCAAAAGATTTTCGACCTTATTTTAATGACATTAGCACTGTTATTCCTTTATTTCAATACGAATAGACCGAAACGTCTCGCGCAACACCGCGGAATGCTGCGGCACGTCACGGTATCACGTGAAACGCATAAGTTACATCATGTTGTTAAAGGAATGTGACTGCTAAGTAATTGAAACAAGGTGCAATCTAGCCCGTTACGGCGGCAATCTTAGCGACTCGCGCGAGCGCCCGGTAAACGAGCGCGTCTTGACTTGTTTGGCATGCCGCGGAATGCCACAGGATCCTTCGGCATGACGCAACATGCCACAAGATCGTTCGGCATACCGAAGTGTGCCTTGCCATGCCGTGCCGTCTGTGAGCGCAGGCCCTTAGTAGCATTATGTACATGATACATTCAACTAGAGGGTAAAAGTAAAAATTCTTGAACTCTCTTGTTAAAATCTTCAGCATACCGGATATGAATGTTGTGTTTGCCCTCAGGATACAGATGGATTCTGGAATCATTAAATCAACATGATAAAATTCACATTCTTATAGACTATTGTAAAAGGCTACAGTACACGGACCATTATAGTAGAACCCATCGAAGGCCTCAGCACCAGACGAGCATAATGAAATCTTTGAGTTAACCCTTGATTGGACTGAAGGAAAATGTTTCCCACATTAATTTTTTAGGTTTATTCAGCCAAGTGCCTTATTCCCACAATATGTCAAACCTACTGGTAATATTGTCTATGTCGAGAATGTAAGTCGTCAATCTGAACGCACCATTTTACTGTCAATGTCAAATTCATTTTATTACTTTGAGGTTACTCAGTGAATGTTCGTGGTTTGGTGTCAGTTTCTCATAAAAATACTTACAATGCAAAAAAAATCAGTAAGTAGGCAGATATGTTTTATTTTGTAGATTTGTTGTTTCTTTGTCCGATGTACTAATTTTTGAAGTACATAGTGAGTTTTATATGTACTAAAATTCTTTTGCAAATACGTGGGAAATATACTACAGCCCGATTGTCGACTCACGTATTTTGATATGTTCAAATTTGTTTTATTTTAGACTATTTTAGTTCGTTGATTGAATGTTTTTACCACGCTAAAATGTTTCAATTGTCATTTATACATTTATTTCTTTGATTGCAGCCTCCTAAGAAACGGAAGATCTTTTCTGTGCTAAGCCAGTAAGACTGTGATGAGTTATATCAAACATTACAAGATATGATGTCTTCTGAAGAAGACGACGACGCTGCCGATGATGACGAGAATTCAGGAGAAGTGTTGAATGATAGACTAGACTTTATTCAAGATATAATTACGGACCAAGATTTGTATGAAATATTATCAGGTATGAACCTACTATTTATTTCTCAATCTAAGGTCACTGTGCAGTATTGTAGAAATTATAAAATTAAAATTATTTTTCAGTTCCGGTTGATGGTCAAATCAATTCTTCTTCAATTGATGTCGCAATGCCTGCCCCTGAAGTTCACTTACCTGAGTACTCTCCGGTTGATGTCCCAATGCCCTTCTCTGAAATTCACCACCTGCAAGTTCTCCTCAGGTTGATGCGCCAATGCCTGTCCCTGATGTTCACTTACCTGTAAATTCTCCTTTGGTTCATGTGCCAACGCCTACTCCTGAAATTCATGCTGAAACACAAATCATGACTCCAAGCTCAAGCAATCAACCTTCAAGATCTTCAAGTAGGCACAGTTATGCACAGCTACAAAATAGAAACTGGCAGTGGACAAATGAAATTGAAGATTTTGATTGTCCTATATTTGATAGGCCGATGACAGTAAGAAAAAAATATTCTAACAGGAGTCAGCCTAAAGATTACTTCATGGATATGTGTCCTGAAGAAGCACTGGATCTAATTGTAAAGAATACTAACGTCTATGCAGAAGCAAAACATTCCAGACATTGGATTGACATTACAAAAACAGAATTATCTGCATATTTTGGGATAATCATACTAATGTCTGTGAATCCTTTATCTGATTACCAGCTTTACTGGAGCACTGATCCCTTCTATAATAATCAGGAAATATGCCGGGTAATGACTCTAAAACGTTTCAAAAAAATCACAGAAAACCTACATATTTCTAATATAAGAGAAGAACTACCAAGGAATTCACAACATTACAATAAACTGTCTAAAATCCAACCATTCATTGATATTTTGAGTGTGACGTTTGGAGAGGCATGTGACCAATCATCAAACCAATCCATTGATGAGTCTATGATTCGGTTCAAGGAAGAAGCTCAATGAAGCAGTATATGCCCAAGAAACCAATAAAGAGGATACAAGTCTTGGGCGAGATGTGATGCTAAATCAGGATTTCTATACCAGTTTCAAATTTATACCGGAAAAATAGGTACAGCCAGTGAAGAAAATCTTGGATATAGAGTTGTTCTAGACTTGTCTGAAAATGTACCGACAAACACCTTACTGGCATTTGACAATTTTTACGAGTTTAGGAGTACTTGCAGCACTGCTACAAAGACAAATTTATGCTGGGAACAATTCGAAGTAACTGAAAGGTCTACCAGAAGTTTATAGCAAAAATATGAAAGAAAGACGTCTCAATACAGGTGAGTTTTATTTTTTTAGCAGGCCTATATCTATAATAAAGTGGAAAGATACCAAAGATGTCTTTGTAGCTACCACAGCTTACTGCCCAAGAGAAGTTACAGTCATAAAAAGAAAACAGAAAGATGGTTCGAAAAAAGAAATGTTCTGTCCGCTGGCAATAAAGTATACAGAAAATATGGGAGGTGTGGATCTATTCGATCATTATAGATCATCATATCCTCTAGGGAGGAAGTCAAAAAAAAATTGGCATAGGCTCTTTTGGTTTTTATTCGAATCTGCAATAATCAATGCTTATATTTTGTATATGGAAGGTCACTCCAGCAGAAAGAACACGCATAGAACTTTCAGACTGCGTTTAGGTCGAGCAATGATTGACACTTTTTCTAGCAGGACAAGAAGGCAACCAGTTTTCAAATGCAAAAAAGGTGGTGCACTTCGTGTGCCTGATGAGCTTCGGTTTTCAAACGTAGGGACTCATATGCCAAGACTGAATAAATTTAGGCGATGCCGTTTTTGCAGCACTCGTGCTAAAGAAGTACGCTCAAAATACGTTTGCAGCACATGTCTAGTGCCATTATGTGCAGTTCCGTGCTTGAAGGTTTCATTCTAATACTGAAAATTCTCAGCACACGGGTCCTATCAAGGCTGAAGGAACATACTTCCACACACTTTTATTATTATTTAAAAATAAAAATCTCAAACAAATTAACAGTGGTCTTCTTTATTTTCCTATCTACATTACCTAAATAACTGTATTTATTATATAACATCACTGTGTTGCTCGCGCCCAATAAAGGGTTAAACGATTTATATTAATGCTCTTTATAGTTTAGCATTTAGATTTAAAAATATAATAGGAGACGGCCGGCTTAATATCGTCTTCGATTAGTTGACATTATTTCGTGCTCATTAATGATTACTACTATAATAATTGCAACGCGGTCGCCACAAACTGACAGTACGCTCGTTGCGCAGTGATAGTGCGGTCGTCACAAGCCGACAGCACGCTCACCACTCATTGCAACCCGTGCCTAATTGTTTTTGTCACATACTACGTGACCAAAACAATTTGGCGCATGACAGCTAAGTCGTCATTAGAACTAGGGTGGGAACACGGAACGGTGATTGGTCACTAGGGGAAGCGCGGGCATAAAGGCGGGGTGCAGGCGTCGAAACCACATTCCTGTCATACGTTTTACGTGGTAGAGCCATGCTGCAGCTATAATAGTAGTATAGTTGTAGCACGAATGGGTCGGCTCGACCGGAGAAGGACCACGCTCTCATAGAATACCAACGTAAAATAGCAGCTTTACGCTGCTGTGTTTCGTATGTTGAGTGTAGAGAACCGGAGACCATTTTTACTGGAAACGCATCTACATTTTGGTTCGTAATCGAGGATAGATGTAGATGTCGCCACATCTGTCAACGTGCTCACCACTCATTTCAACGTGGTTTCCACAAACTGATAGTGCACTCGTCATGCTTTACAACGAGGTCGTCACTAATTCAAATTAATTGATTTTCGCTCGCTAACCTTGCTGAGGAAAAGTTTAGGACACGAGCCAGTCCTGAGGCAATAGTTAAAAAAACAATTCAGTTACTCAAATAAAGATAAAGCAGTTATTTATAAAATAATAAGTATTTAGTCGTTTATGTTACCCTTATTCTATACAAAAAAAATTATAAATAATATAAATAATTTAAAAAATCAAAAATCCGACTGCAAAAAGACAGTTTAAAAGTAATGCACTAAAACGACCGAAACAAGATTGAGAATAGAAAACAAAATTTAAATAAAGTATTAACAAAGTAAACTCTTTCGGCTTAACAGAATTAGAGTTAACTTTTTTTTTTGAGCTGAAAGCCTAAAATATCCGCATTAAGTTTAGTAGCAAGCGGAACCCACTATTTTCTTTCGGTTTATAATTTGCAATTGGGTCCCGCCTACTACTAAGCTTAATTTGGGTATTTAACTTAGGCTTTCAGCTCATAGTAATAGTCTGTTAAACCGAATTACGAGTTTACTTTGTTAATACTTTATTTTAATTTTGTTTTCTATTCTCAATCTTGTTTCGGTCGTTTTAGTGCATTACTTTTAAATTGTCTTTTTGCAGTCGGGTTTTTGATTTTTTAAATTATTTATTTTACTTTAGACTTTTTAGTGCCCTGACACACTCTTATGAACTAAATTTCATATGATGATAGCACGAGGTACTACTACACAAATATGGCCCATTTTTCGTTTTTACCATTTTTAAAAAACTTTTTAAACCAACTTATTATTCCTAATTAAATTTAAACATATAACTTATATATATATATATATATATATATATATATATATTTGCAATTCCATTTTAATTTCCTTTATTTCGATACCCTACTCGATAGGTTTGGTTATTTTTTTTTTAATTAACGTTTTAGTATTATGTGTCAATAATCCGCCATTTTGTTTATATTTTTCAAACAGCCATCTAAGAACACGGGTTTCTAAGACGAATAAAACGGTACATTAATTTTCGAAATCCATCCAGCCGTTTGGAAGATACGAGGTAATAAAGAAATTTACAAACACACAAGATACGCGCGAAAAACATAACCCTTCCTTGGCAGTCGGGTAATAATTGCTTTAATTTGACGGCTCGGTAGTAGTGCACTGGCTAGGCGTTAATTTACTGCGCGCGGGACCGTGGGTTCGTATCCATCACAACAATTTGTATGTATAAATAATTGTCCCAAGTCTGGATGTTTGTCCTTGAGCAGTTTAGACTTTGGGCTTGGCGGAAAGACGAGCTAAGAGGGGAATTGGTGACTCCAATTTGATTTAAGATAATCTTACCAGTCTCGAGCACAGCGTAAACTAGCCAGGCTCTCGGTATTATACATGATACATTTTAGAGTGTGCATAGGATTTCCCCGTGTAGTGGCGGGTATGAATACCCACTACCCCATATCTTCCCGTGGGTGTTGTAAGAGGCGACAGAGGGAAACTAATATAGAAGATGGGCAGTAGCATCTTTCTGATAACAACAAAAAAACTGCGGTTGCCAACCCGCTCGACAAGCGTGGCAACTATGGTAATATACCCCCCATGAGCAACGACACAAATAAACGGCCCCCAATCCCGGCGGCTCGTAGCCAGGAATAGCGGGCCCATGGTAACGGCGGGGCAGGGGGTGCTAAGAATCTCCGGTGGAGGTTCGGTTGCCACCTACGACGACTCGACATGGCAACATATAACGCACGCAACCTGAGGACTGACGAGAAGATCCTGGAGCTGGAAGAAGAGACATCTCGGCACATCCCGAAGAGGAGGTGGAGGAAATGTATGAGGATATCTCTAGAGCCATGCATTCCTCCAAAACCCACTATACGGTTGAGACTTCAATGCAAAACTAGGCACAAGGGAGAACAGTGAGCTGAAAGTAGGGAAATTTGGAATAGGGCAAAAGAACCCAAAGGGCCAGTAGATGGCCGACTTTATGGAGAAAGAGGGACTCTTTATGATGAACTCTTTCTTCCAAAAGCGGCCCCACAGAAAGTGGACCTGGACGAGCCCCGACGGTTCGACAAAAAATGAGATTGACTTCATTATGACGACTAGACGACAACTGTTCAGTGATGTCTCAGTGATCGCGAGGGTGAAAACTGGTAGCGATCACCGAATGGTGAGAGGCACACTGAACCTAAACGTTAAGTTGGAGAGGTCACGTCTAATGAAGTCAACGCTCCGTCCTCCTCGTGCTCTAATCCAAAGCCCCGAAAACTTTCAGCTCGAGTTACAAAATCGTTTTCAGTGCCTAGAAGATTGCAATGAAGTGGACGATATGAATGATAAGCTTGTGGAAACTGTCCATGCGGTCGGAGCTAAGTTCTGTAAGACCCGTCGCAGAAGAACACAAAAACTCTCCGATCACACTCTTAATCTCATGGCTGTTAGACGGGAGATGAAGCTGCAGTCTTCAGCAGATTTGACAGCATACAGCAACTGAACAGACAGATCTCCAAATGTATGCGGCGGGACTTGCGCAACTTCAATACAGCTCGTATTGAAGAAGCGATCGAGCGGAACCAGGGCTCCAAAGTCTTTGTCAGAGATCTGTCTGCCAGAAAAAGGCAACTGTCGAAGCTGAAGACCGAATTTGGCAGCATCGTTTCCGGGACACCTGAGATTTTGAGTGAGATTGAGAGGTTCTATGGACAGCTGTACACGTCATCGTTGGAGCCACACGCAAGTGTAAGTAACGATCCAAGAGCAAGTCTTATCCGACACTATTCCGATGATATCCCGGACGTCAGTCTGAGCGAGATTAGAATGGCTCTATAGCACCTTAAAAACGGCAAGTCCCCGGGCGAGGATGGAATTACAGCGGAGCTTCTGAAAGCGGTTGGAAAACCGGTGCTTGAAGTCCTTCAGAAGCTCTTTAATTCCGTCCTCCATGGTGACAATACTCCGGAGGCGTGGAACAGAAGTGCGGTGGTCTTGTTCTTCAAGAAAGGCGACAACGCTCTCTTGAAGAACTACAGACCGATTTCCCTTCTGAGCCGCGTCTACGTGCTGTTTTCGAGAGTCATTACGAATCGTCTCGCACGCAGACTCGACGACTTCCAGCCTCCCGAACAAGCCGGTTTCCGAAAAGGCCATTGGCAAATTTTACAGGAGACCGAAGATACAATCTGCCACTTTGTCTTGCATATGTGGACTATGAGAAAGCCTTTGATTCCGTCGAAATTTGGGCGGTGCTACAGTCCCTTCAGCGGTGCCAAGTGGACTGTCGGTATATCGAAGTGCTGAATTGTTTGTACAGTAGGGCTACGATGGCTATCCGAGTACGAAACCTATCCAACTGCAGAGAGGTGTAAGACAGGGTGACGTAATATCCCCGAAACTCTTCCCCGCTGCATTGGAAGACGTTTTCAAGCTACTGGACTGGAAAGGATACGGTATAAACGTCAATGGCGAGTACATCACTCACCTTCGATTTTCCGACGATATAGTCCTTATGGCAGAATCGCTGGAGGACCTAAGCACTATGCTCAATGACCTCAATAGTGTCTCCCAACGGATAGGTCTAAGATGAACATGGACAAAACAAAAATCATGTTTAACGTCCATGTCACACCGGTAGTTGTTGGGAGCACCAAGCTCGAAGTTGTTGACGAATATGTTTACCTGGGACAAATAGTCCGACTAGGTAAGTCCAACTTCGATCGAGAGGTCAATCGACGGATTCAACTTGGCTGGGCAGCGTTCGCTAGATTACGACCCATCTTCTCGTCAGGCATACCTCAAAACCTCAAAACTAGATTGTACCAGTGCGTGTAGCCAGTGATGACCTATGGATCTGAGACGTGGTCCTTCACTGCTGGCCGTATGAGGAAGCTCAAGATCGCTCAGCGAGCTATGGAGAGGGCTATGCTCGGGGTTTCTCTGAGTGATAAACTTAGAAATGTGGATATCCGCAGTAGAACCAGAGTAACCGATATAGCCCAAAGTATTAGTAAGCTGAAGTGGCAATAGGCCGGCCATAAGCTCGAAGAACCGACAACCGATGGGGAAGAAAGGTTCTCGAGTGGCAGTCTCGAACCGGTAGGTGAAGTGTAGGCGGCCCCGCACTAGATGGACTGACGACCTGGTAAGACATACAGGAAGTCAATGGATGCAGGTGGCTCGGAACCGTGCTGTGGCATTCCTTGGGGAGGCCTATGTTCAGCAGTGGACTTTTGAAGGGCTGTAATGATGATGATAGGATTTACATGAATTTATATCTGCCTCTCTCTTCCATCATTGGACAATCGGCGTCTCCAGTCTCCACCCCTTTATTGTCAACAGATCACGCATTTGAACCGAACGGTTTGCTTCCGTCGTCCATAACTCGTATAACAAACATTTAGAATAATTTGCCTGCGTCTGTCTTTTCAACCATTTACACTGTGTTCAAGGCAAGAGTGAATAGGCTTTATCCGTGCGCTTTACGACCTTCCTACGCTAGGGTATAGTATTTACTTATCTTTATAATATATACACTAACTTATCTTCTTAATATATATAAAACGGCTGGACCGATTTTGATGAATTTTTTTTTGTATGTATTGGAGTGGGTGATTGGTTTGGATGGTTTAGATTCACAATTGGACGCGGTGGGTGGCGCTGATGTCGAGATCCAGAAATCACCCGTACGAAGCCAGGGCGGATCGCAAGTAATAAATAAAATGTAGGTTTCTTCACGGATTTTGCTCGGTTTGATAGTTTTAAAGCGCTTAGCCCCTGAGTTACCATGGTCCTCATCATGCTCACGCATGTTAGTTCATATGGAGCTAAAATAGCGATGTTACGGCGGTAAACATAAAGTTATATACATATGTCTTACTGAACAGGACTTCTTTCACATCTGAGAATGCATGGAGCAATTAGTCTGCCACGTAGCTCCGGACCGGTTGGCGGACTTCATATTATGTCCTCCTATATTTTTTTAATTCTTTTTAGAAATGTAACCTTCACACTAGGATTTTCTCTTGTATCGCGGAGGCAGTTTACATACATTAATTGCACAAGGAGAAACATCCAAACAAGGAACAATTATTTGTAGGCAAATACTTGTTCCGTGTGGGATTTGAACCCGCGGCCCTCAGCACCACAACTTATTTCTAAACCACAGCGCCACGGAGCCGTCATATATATTATTTATTATTTCACGTACGTGCAGGTTTTCTCACCATGTTTTCCTTCACCGCTGCGCTGAGCAAGTGGTAAATTAGCATTTAAAATTGAAATTAACAATAACACTGATATTGGCGGGAATCGAACCCGGGTTGCTCGCGAACTGTTCAATTTACAACCATCACTTAGCCCCTGGGCTACGAAGTCTCTCTTTAAAGAGGTGAAAGAAAATAATTACCTTGATCCCTCGATATTTGTATGTAAATGTGATACATGAACGTTATCAACCATGGGATCCTTTTCCCCATATAATATAAGTGTGGGACAACTGATATTTTTCAGCAGTTCAGAACAAATGTTGCCATTCTTCGCTTGTAATATTAACGCCATGCCGTCAATCCAATTGGCCCAATACTTCGCAAAATTCTCCTCGCCATAAATATCAATCATCGGCTGTCGCATTCTGTTCGACCACAATTTTATGTCCTTTATTTCTGTAAGTTAACAAATTATTTCAATACATAGCGTCACGCCTGTAATCCCCAAAGTGGTAGGCAGAGCCCAAAGAGCGAGCTACTTGGAACACTTTTAGAAAAACAAATATGGGTTTATATTGAAAGAAGTAAGTGGCTTGTCCATCGCCTACACGATCACACACCTAATATCCCATTAGTCGTCTTTTACGACATGCTAAGCAAGTAACACTGTTGGCACATTTAATTTATAAACAGAACCTTTAAGTCCCAGACCAACAAGAGATCGAAGTTATTTTAGTGGCGATTATAACAAACTCTTCGTACAAATGTCTTATTTAGCCGTCCTTACAGATTGGAGAATTTCGGACCTATTTTTTTATAATTTTTAGGGTTCCGTACCCAAAGGGTACGGGTATCCAACGGGACCCTATTAATAAGCCTCCGCTGTCCGTCCGTCTGTCTGTCAGTGGGCTGTATCTCATGATCCGTAATAGGTAGACAGTTGAAATTTTCACAGAATGTGTATTTCTGTTGCCGCTATAACAACAAATAATAAAAATTACAAGGGGCTCCCATACTAGAAACGTGTATTACGATGATACGGAACCCTTCATGCGCGAGTTCTACTCGCACTTCGCCGGTTATTTTTTTATCATTGTGGTTTAGTAATGGACTTGATAGGCAGTAATAATAAAAATACATTTCTAAGATTGAACTTAGGTGCTCACATACATTATACATGGTAGAGACGTCGATTTAGTGGTTGTAACCGCGACTGATGATCATGAGGTCCCAGGTCGGGCGAAAAGCAATTATTGGGTTTTTCTGTAAAGAAATTTTCATTAGCAACCTGAAGTAACAGGAAGTTGGCAGTGTGCTTGCTTTCCAAGGCACGGGTTAGTCACCGTAAAGCCGCAACGCAAAAAAAGTACGTTGGTCCTGCACCTGATCTCTCGCCGGTCGTGTCGGATTGCCGTCCCATCGGACTATGAGAGTGAGGGAATAGAGAGTGCACCTGTGTTTGAGCACACACTGCATCCCGCCTTGCGCAGATAACTAATCTCCGTTGAGAATGGCCGCCGTGAACGAAATTCGGTATGGAGGACATAGTTATTATTATTACATGGTAGGGCCATACTATAAGATATTATGGCCGCAGCACGAATGAATCGGCTTGCTAGAGGAATCACAACGTTTTCATAGAATACCAGCGTGTAATAATAGCCTAATGCTTTTGTTTCATATGGTGAGTGATAGAACTGGAGAGGATTTTTTACCGGTAACAAGCCATTTCATATGAGTCTTCAGGGTTAACAAAGCACCTGCATTTTGATTCTTAAAAGTAAAATTGCAGCCTTTAAACGTCCCACTACTAGGCACAGATCTCTCATATCTAAGAGATTTTTTTTATTTCTAAGACATGTAGATAGATTTCCTCAATAAGTTTTCCGTCACTGCAGAGAAAGAACGAACCTCTAAGAAACTATCCAACACATCCTGGGATAAACGTAGATGTCTAAGAGCTACAGCATCCATTTACTGTGAATTGTGTGCACATTTGACACCCTCATTACTTTAACAAAATACTGTGCTAAGCATCTTGCTTTTGCGCTACCACAGTCCACATGCTACCAATGGAGATATTAAATCAACATTTTATACATTTCAAAGAAACAAAATCCTTATTATACGATAGTAATAGAGCATATACAGGTAGAGCGGCGCCCTAACTACATGGAGTGACAACCTAGTAAGACACACAAGTCTATGAATTCAGGTTGCTTAGGACCATTGTCGTTAGGGAGGCATGTGTTCAGCAGTGGAATTGTGGAGGGCTGGTTTGATGTTGAATAAAGCAGGCAAAGTGAAGAGACGGTCTGTTCTACTCTGCTATTAAGGTATCATCATCATCAACAACATAATTACAGTCTATCAAAAGTCCACTGCCGAGTCACTGCTTGGTGGGGAGTTTAGTAATAAAGAATTAATTTTATTAATGTAAAAACAAATCACAACTTACTTTTATATGCTTCAAATTCATGTGGTAAAATGAATGAGTTACTTCCCCATATAACAAGTTTGTTAATTGCACTGGGATATTTAGCTGCAAGGATCATTCCGGATATTCCACCATCACTCCAACCCAATATTGAAAATTTTGGAATTTTCAATTGCTGTCAATAATAAACTATTAGAGTGGAATAACAATTGTTATTAAAATAAATATAGTGGTATTAAAAACCAAAAAAGTAGGCTCCCAGAACCAGCCCTACCTTTTTTTTTATAGGATAGTGTGACAAACGAGCACACAGTCCACCTGATGGTAAGTGGTTGCTGTGACCTACACATCTACATCTATTCTCAATAAAGACTCAAAATGCAAATGCATTGTCACCCGTGAGGACTATGATGGAATGCCTCTTTTCCAGTAAAAAGGGTCTCTGGTTATCTACACTCACCATACGACACACAGCAGTATTAAGCTGCTATTTTACACTGGTATTCTGTGAGAGTGTAGTCCTTCCCCGGTCGAGCCGACCCATTTATGCTACAACTATACTACTAATATAGCTGCAGCATGGCTCTACCACATATAAAAACCTTTGAGGAATCTTAAAAATATAAAGTTGGTATAAAAAGTCTTTTACAGATTTGTATATTGTTTGTGTATATTGAACTTACATTATTTAAAAATGAATAAAACAGTATAATATATTTTTCATATGTATGGCTACCTTTGGCAAGTGCAGATGTGCAAATTATCTCTATTTTCAGAACTTGCAATGCTTCATTGTTTTTAATATTTCAATCAAAAGTATTCAGTATCAGCCAATGTTCAGATTTTTGAGTTATTATCTAGCATAATTTAAAAAGATAAGGGCTAACTTTGAGCTATGAGCTAACTTTCCCTTTCTCAAAATACACCCAGATCATTTGCTATGCCCATGTTAAGGTACAATGCCTGCCTGTGTATAATTATGCTGGCTCCCTTTCAATTCCAACTGGAATACAATGAGGGCATCCATGACTTTTTCTGCCACCAGGTTCGGCGCCACTAGAAAGTGAGGTATAACATTTGACAGATTTCATAGCGGGGAAGTTAATTTGTTTGGAAAATGTAAAAGTTATTGTTTCTTTCTGTACTATTAGCTATATTTTATATTAATAACATTAAAAATAAATAAACCAAACCACAGATATTCATAAAAGTAGAAAAATTAAAAAAAAAGTTAAAAATGTGCAAAAAATTAAAGAGCAAACCACTGACGCATTGTTTTGTGTATTAATATAATACTCTAGAAACTGATAAACTTTTATTAAAAAACAACTTCTCAATTAAATAACATTGTGTAACAAAAAACTTTACCTCAGTGTCAACTAGTGACATCTGGTGAGCAGAAAATTATTAGCCCTCATTGGTGCACATCTGCTTTGTGGCAGAAATAGATAAGAGGATGATACCTATCAGATAGACTCCTAGACAAGCTCTCACTCTTGCTTTGAAGATGCTCTCATTGTTAATTATTTGATCAGCAAAACCCACACTGGCAAATTATTCCACTTATTGGTTTTATACATTATAAACAATTAAGCCAACCATTTATTCTAACTGTTTGCTCTTTTGATGAGAGAGGAATTGAATTATATAATTCTTATGCATATTCTGCAACAAATGTGTGAGACCTGACAAACCAAGAGGCTGGTTACTCTGCAGTTTGCATCTGTATTCAAGACTGACAAGATTTTTTTGAACCAAATCAATTTTAACTACATATAAATACCTTAAGCAATTCGTATGCTATATCTGCATCTTTTTCATAAAAGTCTGGTGTAAATTCCTTGTCTGGTGGTCTACTTTTACCATAGCCCAAAGGGTCCCATACTACAATTGTAAATTTTTCTCTGTTAAATCTTTCCACTTGTGGTTTGAAATCTGTCCAAATTGTTCCTAGAGCACCAGGCATACAAAAAACATGATGCGGTCCATTTCCTACTTGTAAATAATTAATATAGTACTTTCCAACTTTGATCTTTTCTTCCTGAAAATTAATCAACTACCTTTATTTTATGTGTAATGTTTACATTCATCATTCATTGCAGCCTATCAAAAGTCCACTGCTGAAAATAGGCGTCCCCCATATCTTTCCTCATAGGGGGGATATTGTCATAGTTGCCACAATTTTCAAGGAGGGTTGGCAACAGTTTTTTATTATTTTAAGCTGTTATCAGGAAGATGCTCCTGCCTATCAGTTTGTTTCAGTTTTCCTCTGTCGCCTCTAACGACACCCACGGGATGATATGGAGTGGTGGACAGGTGGATTCTCTAACGCCGGTACTACACGGCTTAATAATGGTAATGTTTACATCGCAAACAAATTTAAAGTATTTATGTGTAATGTATTTTACAATCCTACACAGCTCCACAAAATTGTAAGAAATGACTAAATCACAAGTTCATAAGTAATGACCAATGAAATGAAAATACTATGTACCTTGGGCAATGTTGAAGTTGAAAAAAAAGCACTACAACATCTTATGGTTGGAATTTTAGAGATAGAAAATAAATGATTATTTAAAGTTAATAGCATTGTATATTATAAATAAACTGTTCTATAAATTAATTCACGTTTTATGAATAAAATGAATTTGTAAATATCCCAATTGTCACGTCTATTGACGTCTATTTTGATTTATGACATTTTAATTTTAGCAGTAATTGTGTTCTGTGATTTTAGCTATCTCAGCTCCACTCAGCTCCTCTGAGCCTCTGACTGACAGCTGACAGTCATCCAGTCAGTGTGGCCAGATTAAATTTTATGAAAATACAAATATACTGACTTACACAGGGCAAATATACCAATAAAAATACTGATTTCCTTAACATGTTTTAATCATCCATCATCATCACTATAAATGTTAGATATGTCTTATAACATTCTTTTCGAAGTTCTTTCGAATTGTCCCAACCTCCTTCATCTTTAACACCTTGCTTTGTTTTTAAACCTGCCGATACAACAACACATTGAGAAACAAGTGTCAAACCCGGGATCATTCTTTCACTTAAATTAAAATATCTCGGAATTTGTTGACCTTAGGTATCGTAATGCTAATTATAATCTATCTAGCAAGTTATGCTTACCTTTGACAGTACTTTATATGTTTTCAAGTTCGATTTATGCTTTTCAGTATTCGTATGCGTTGTTTTGTAGATGCTGATCGACTTTGGAGTTTCGCATTGCATGCCTTACAAAAGGCGGCGAACTTGTTATAACTTTGTTGAAAACTAGAAATGGTGTCCGGATGGATACGTCAAGTAAAATAAAAACAAAGAAAAAATACGCGCTCTATTTACATGATGATAAAAAAGTACTACTAATTTGTGGCAATTCCCGAATTATCGAAAGAATAATCTCAAAGGTAAAGTTGAGTGCAGAACAGAAAATCATTTCACTTAAACAAATCGTATTTGACGATTCGATACTATTTGTTAAAAAAATTAACAAATTCATACAACTGAAAATCCAGACCTTGTTTTGAAAATTATATATTATTTATTTGTAATATAGTATATTAATCCTAAAACGGCGGCCGCCTTTCATGTTCTATCAATAACTTATTGATCTTGGCTCTTAAATAAAATTAAAACTAAACCGGACAAATTTCCTGAACATCGTTTTTCGCGGCGGTCGCGAGGACGATCGCTACGGTACACAGACTAATATGATGCTTACGCAAAACTTCTTATCCAAAATAGACCAAAATGTATTAAAATACTGAATCTGATCACGCTATCCAGTCATCACTGGTCATCACTCATTACTCATATCCAGGGCTCGGAAACCGGTTCAAATTCGAAACCGGTTTCGGTCATTGACCCCAAAACCGGTTTAGTATTTAAACCGGTATTCCACAAACCAGTTTTTGTGGAATACCGGTTTTTCACAAATTTAGGTTTAGGTAGTAACAATTAACCGGTTAAAACCAAGCTTTGTAATGTCCCCGCCCTCTCCCTTACCCCGCTTGTATTCAACTTTGTACGGCTGCGCTCTGTTTAATTCATGAAGTTTTTAGACGCACGTACGATATATTCATTGCATCAATGCGACTTCCTTATAACGACATCCCTCATATTTTTTCATCTTTCAGCAATTACCGTATTATAAATAACAGAGATACGTTTTGTTTCAATTAATTATGCGTTATCTCCACTTTAAAATTAAGTTTCGATATCATGTTTAATTTGACCTTATATATTTATATTGACTTTAATTATATTGAAAGTTTTCTACTAAAATTACGATTTTCATCTTTAATTCAATGCCTTAAGTTTTAGTAATATATCGCAATAAATGATAAACTTTCTTAACAGTAAACACGATTTTTTTTAAAGTTGATGAAATTATATGTTACATATTTGTTCTTTTTAGGACTGAAGTGAGGCAGATCACCAGATTTTTTAGATTTAGAAGCTCGTGATTAGAACCAACCTCTATCTCGGTCTTTGCAAAAACTAATAATTACCACTTCTGAGGTAAATAAAGTTTAATTAGAAGTCGTGTCTTTACACGATAAAAAAATTTGTTATTATATATATTAATAAAATAAATTACCATTTTTCACATCTTTTTAATGAGGAACTGAAGCATATCCTTATATGTTGTATACGTACAAGATGCTACTAAAAATATTAGTTTTTTTTAAATAGAGTAGAAGGTAACCACATAGACGAAATTGACTTTACTGATACTGAACTCAATAAAGAAAGATAATAATTTGAATCTAACAAATCATTATTATTAAAATCGGCTCTATTTTGCTGTCGACTGTCACGAAATACATATACTGAAAATTCCTGTCATTTATTAACAGTAATTATTAATAACTCCCAATTAACTAGATACTCAACAGTATAAATCACACTGATATTTACGATCTTGTATTGAATTATAAAAAAGAATGATTAAAAGTGCCACCAAGTTTCCTCACGCCTCAAGATCAAAATAATATAGTGATCACTTTTGAATTTTTTACAACCTTTCATACTTTACCAATATGGAATTAAATCTATTTAAATAAATAAAATTGAAGTATCTGTTTGTAATGTCAAAATAACAGATTTTTACTAAATACATATCATGAAAGTATAGGTGCGTTGCCGGCCTTTTAGAAAGGAGTAAGCTCTTCTTGAAGGTCCCTAAGTCGTATCGGTCCGTAAAAATCGCCGGTGGTAAACAATTCCACAGAGAAGTTGAACAAGGAATTATTTAAGGAATTATTAGTTTTATACGTGGTAGAGTCATGCTGCAGTTGTAAAGTTGCAAGCGATGTGCCGACATGAAATACTGCCCCGCTCTGCTGAGCACGTCAAGCTTTTTAGAGGCCAATTTGCCTTCCCTTTCAAGTGACCACGAAACTGCACACTATTCAGTATGTCGACGCCGACGATTCCGATGCTAGCTAAAGCAGCAAGGGAGTGTCTTGAAACTGAGAAGGTACGACAAAGGGGTTCTTTTTAGCGATAAACGCGCAATCTTGTGTCTTATCGGGATTGAACTGGACTAAATTTAGTCGCCCCCAATCCGAGACTTTGTTCAGCAAAGACTCGACTTCAGACATAAGTTTGTTCTGGTACTCGGCGACGTTTCCCCGAGAAATATTGGCACGGCTTGTATATAAAGCATCACCAGTGCTGTCGTCCACATAGCAATGAAAGTTACCAGTTTGCATCATATCATTTATATGCAGAAGAAATAGCGTTGATGATAGCACGCAGCCTTGTGGAACATCAGCCTTAATAGGCTTGTAATCAGAGCATGCACCGTCTACTACAACCTTGATGCTCCGATCAGCAAGGAAACTGTTGATCCAATTGCACAATTTCTCGGGAAGCCCATAGGAATAGTGCTTCGAAAGAAGCGCTTTATGCCAGAACCGATCAAAGGCTTTCGCTATGTCCAAACTAACGGCCAATGCCTTCCCCTTAGACCTACGCCCATCTATGAGTTAGGTAGACCAGAAGATCACCAGCTGATCGACCCCGACAAAAACCGTTTACAATAGATTCCATTATTTTTGAGAAGAAGGAGGAGCGGACGGCTTTTTAGGGATTGGGTGGACCCAAGCTGTCTTCCATGAATTCGGATCTACACGTTAGGAGTAGGAGTACCGGAAAAGACGCGTAAAACCGATGCCAACTTCGGAGCACACGTCTTCAGCACAATGGGTGGGACTCCATCAGGCCCATTTGACTTGTTGACGTCCAGGGAGAGGAGTGCTTTGCGAACCGTGCGCTGTGTAAAACGCACATCTGGCATGGAGCAATCACACCGCGGGATGGTCGGCGGTGTGTTCCCCCCTCATCGAGAGCCAAGTTGGACGCAAAGAGGAAGATTAACAGATCGGCTTTCTCCTTTGCGGCATGGGCCAGTGAGTCCCTCTCTGAGATGGAAGAGATGGCTGACAGAAGTTCCGTTAGACAGCCTTGGCAAGAGACCAGAATGCACGGGTTCCCAAAGGAAGGCGAACTAGCTTCTCGCCAATTCTGCCGATGTGCTCTGACCTTGCCATGAACTTTTTTGAAGGACCTGGAGGCGGAATTATACTTCTTTTTAAGAGCGCTGGTGTTTACATCCCGAGATGTTGATGCGTCATCCTAGGCCCGGTAGCACTCCTGCTTATAGTGTGATGCTATTTTACAGGAGCGACCAAACCATGGCTGAGATCTGCCTCCGATGGGCACCATAGAAGTTGGAATAAAAAGTTCCATATCCTGAATCTGTAGCCATTTGGACGTGTTCAATAAGTCGGTCTGTTTCGGCATTACCGCTATGGGACCTATAGAGGCAGCCATAGGATGGACAGGTCCGTACCTTCAAGACTGTCGAGGCGTTGAAAACAGATGTCCTCTCTGACGCATACGCAAACTCTCCAGCCCGGGACCCAAAGGAGTGTTCTAATTTGTACCCCGGGTAGGTCTATGAGATATATGAACTCGGATCCCCCCCCCCCCGTATACGCGGGCCAGCCAAAGCACCCACGCTCAGGAAGAGTAAGAGTAGCTTGGGCGTGGATGCTCAGCGAGGGATTCTTCGTCACCAGGGGTGTTGGTACCCTCCTAGGGTAGTTTTTTTGTTTGATTCCGCTACCATTCATGGTATTCTGCGAGGTCGTGGTATCACCCTGGTTCGAGCAGGTCCATCCGTACGACATCAAAAGCTGCCGCGTGGCTCTACCACTGTTAAAACGTAAACATCGAACAAATTCTATTTACTTTTTTTCTCCCCATCATAAATAAAACATCATAAATAAGCAACCGATACACAAAAATAAATTATTTTCTTCGTTATGAGACAAGTCCAATCTTAACGAATAAACCAAACACAATAACTGCCTTCCCACCGGGCTCTTTTTTGCGCGAATACTTCTCTAATACTTTCACGTTTTTCGTAAATGCCAAACTCCCACTAGACACTCTGATCGCGAGTGAAAGAACGTGTCGCTTAAAGGCAGATAATTGACGATAAGTATGCCCACATGCGGCGATACGGCATAAGCACCTCACAACGTGAATTTACCTGTCCCATTCATAATTGAGGACCTTGCAGCAAAAGAGGGGCAGATCCAAATTTTAACCGTAACCTTTTTTTTCACCTACATTTTAAACAAAAAAATTAGCTATGGTTTGGTGCATTTAGGAGGCAAATCCGACGACAAACAAGCGCGCTGTAACAAAATTTGGATCTGCTACCTTATTCTGTTTGGTGCAAGAAGGGAGCAGGTCCGGACCTGCCTCCTTCTTGCAACAAATGAAATTATTACATCATTTGTAAACAAGTCAGTGCACGTTTTGTGCTCGGCCCGAAAGGACATGCGTATTATTCTTTTAAATAATTGTTTTAAGTTTGATACGTTAAGTGTGTATTAAAATGAGTGACACTGAACCGTTTAGTAGCGGCTCGTCAGATATTTACTAGCCGCCTGTCTACGAGTCATGTTCAACCAGTTCAGATGATGATGGAAGCGATGTTGGTTTGTTGACATTTCAAAACCAAACTAATGAGGCGAACGATAAAGGTATGAATATTTTGGATGAATTTAATACAGATAATCCATGCCCATCGACGAGTGGCATAGCGCCGAAAAAAAGAAAATCCGCGAATCCATCACAATGGAAACGGAATGTAATAAAGAAGTCTATTGCTACTGGAAAGGGCTATTTAAACTATAAAGGCCGTGAAATAGGCGAAAGAAAAACTGGACCGGATTGTTGTTGTAAAGTATAAGTGTTTTGTTCAAATTAATGAAGAAGATAGGAAACTAATATTGGAAAATTTTAATAAATTGGAAGAAACCTATGTGCAAAACGTATACTTAGGCGGTTTAATTAAAACTGAGAATGTTGAAAGGGAAAGATCTAAAACTGGTACGGGGAAGAAACGGAGTTGTTCACACAAATATTATATTAAATTAGGAAATTGAAATATACAAATTTGCAGAAATGGCTTTGCATCTATCCATGGAATATCCAAAAAGCGTGTAGACAATGTTGCTAAAGAGTATCGGGATCCTACTGCAACTACACCAGCTCAGTCTAATCGTGGAAAACATCAAAATAGACCAAATCGTATTCCAAGTGAATGGGTTTCTAAAGTTGACTCTCATATTAGAAGTTTCCCACGTCATGAGTCACACTACAGTAGAAATAAAAGCTCACGTTATTATCTGTCTCCAGAGTTGAACATTAAAAGGATGTACGAGTTATATTTGAAAAAGCATGAGCTTGGTCTTGAAGCATCTGCTAAGCCTATAGTATCATTTGATTTTACTACAGATACTTTAAACAAAATTTTAAATACAGTTTTGGGTCACCTCGTTCAGATACTTGCAAGAAGTGCGACATGCTAAGTAACAAACTAAAAGATAAGACATTGGATAGCGATGAAACCCAACAAATACAGATAGAGAAGAGTCTTCATCAAGCCAAGGCCGACACTTTTTTTGTTGATTTAAAAGAGAAGAGTCAACTTGCTCTTAATAATGAAGAATGCGAAGTATTAACATTTGATTATCAGCAGAATATGCCATTACCTAAAATTCCAGCAGGTGAAGCATTTTATAAACGTCAACTTTGGGCATATAATTTTTGTATTCATTCAGCAAAAACAGGGATTGCTCACTTTTATTTATATGACGAAACCATAGGCCGAAAATCACCAAACGAAGTCATATCTTTTATAAATCACTACATAAATGACATTTTACCAAGCACAGTTAAAGTACTGTATTTATTTTCTGATAACGCAGCAGCGCAAAATAAGAACTCGACCTTAGTTCGGTATCTATATACGCTTATGCGGTGTTCATCTTTTGAGAAGATTGTTCATCGATTTCCAGAACCAGGACACAGCTTCTTACCGTGTGATCGGTGTTTCGGCGTAATAGAAAAGTTTAATAGAAGGAAAGATTACATATTTACGACTTCTGAATATGCCGATTGTATTACGCAAGCATCTAAAAATTTTAAAGTTGTAAATGCAAGTCAAAATATGATACTTAACTTCAGCCAACATTATGAGAGTCATTTCAAAAAAGTAATAACAAATACAGAGAAGATTCGATTCAAAATATCTCAATATCGTATTTTTGAATATAGTAAAGACCACATTGAAACTATTGCAGTCAGTGTTACAACGGGAACGCCAGTATTTGATTATTTTCCTATAATGAGAAATGCTCAAGCCCAACTATCAGTTCTGCCTCAGAAACCGCTGTATGATCATGCATTGCCGTTGAAAAAGGCTAAATACAACGATGTTATGCAGTTGGTAAAGAACTATGTTCCACCAAATAAACTATATTTCTACAGGGCCCTTAAAAGTGAAGCTGTCGGACCAACAGATGATATTTCTAGCGAAGACGACGATGATCAAGCTGAAGTTAACCTTTAATTTTTTTTTGTTCAGCACTCATTCGTTTTTGTATTTCTTTTGATTGTTTAATTCTTTGTGGACTGATTACTAATTCTTGAAATAAAAAAATAACCGTGTTTACCTGTTTTATTATCCTTAATACAAAATAGGGTAGTATTTTTCTTCAATCTTGGTGCAAAACGGAGGCAGATCCAAACTTTAAAAAATCGTAGTAATTCTATTACTTCTTCAATTGCCTTAAATCTTGAATAAAATGTGTATATATGTTCATATTATATAATACCATATAACGATAAGACATAAGTACATCAATCAATTTTTAAAAACCTTTTTTTTAAATACCCAACAGTTTTGAAATTTGGACTTGCCTCCCTTTAGCTGCAAGGTCCTCAATTACTTTTACGTTTTACGGAATTAACCGGTTAATTTGGGTGTCAAAACCGTAAGTAACCGGTAACATTTACCGTTTAGGTTAAATAAAAACCGGTTACTTGTTTAACCGGTAATTGAAGGAGCGATATATTGACCGGTAATTAATCGAAATTAACCGCTCTTTTAAACCGGTTCCGACACTGACTTAGAAGTATATGGACTGGGCATACCTACAGAATTAGCGTGACTACCTACAATACACTGGCGCATAAAATGGCCGCCTTTTATAGGGTTGTAACTCAGCAATATGGGCCGCTGATATCGATATTTTACTAATATGAATTTGTTCTCATTTCATATAATTGAATTTGTTGCTTTATTTATTTTATTCCGTAGGTATTTATATAAGTACAGGGTATATTTTCAATCGTCAAATAACTTATCTGAGGAATAAATAATGTGTCTGGCAGTTTTATGGCTTTTGTGTAGATAAAATTAAATCCGTAGCCTAATTGTGTAACACACCAAAATGACAAACCATACCAATTTGACAGTTTAACAATATCCATTGCGTTGTTTTGTTGTAGAGCAAACGAATTTTTCAATCACATGAAGCAATGGATATTGTTGGGTTGTCAAATTAGATTTGATTGCTATCCGTTAAGTTTTGCTTGAGCTGCTTCACCAGGCTTCACCGCATATGTACACTTACGCAGTGCATACTCTGCTACAGATTTCTTGTATTAGGTACAGTCAAACAAAGAGTTAAGTATGCAGGCAGCTAACTTGCAACTTGTTTTAAACAATGTTCTGAGTGTGCTAAGTACTTATTCAAGTTTTTACATCATTTATATAATTGTGAACAAAGTTAAAAGTTATAACGCACAATAAAAATGAATATTGACAGAGTAGTGGGAAGATTCTTGAGAAGATTTTTTGCTTGTATACCAAATTTATTTACTGTACAATATTACTGGGATGGAGATCCCTGATCCCATATTATAATCCCATATTGTAGTATTTTTAATATAAAATAATATATATAAAATCAGATTTTAAATGAAAATATTATTTTTGCAGGTAGGTACATTAATTTTGTTTATTTGAAATTGAAAATCTGGCATGATCATGAAACATGATATCCGGAATTATAATCTATTAATATTATTTATTCATTTCTGAACAAAATTAATCTATTAAAATAATCTCTAGTACAACACTTTGTCACTGCTTTTGACAGTTTGACAGCAGATCTACCACAAAACTTGGCGCTTAACATGGCGGCGCAGTCACGCATGGATGAGCTAATGACGTCACACGAAAGTGTTACGAAAATAAGCACTTGACAAAGTGTAGTTGTCTCTTTTCTATTGCAGCTACTGCTTTGTTAAAAGAGACAAAACTGTTTTTGACAAGTGTGTGTCGATATTATAGATATTTGTATAACTATTATTTCTATAATAGAATATGCCGCCTCCATAGGTATATCTCTATGGGTTCCGAGCCCTGCTCATATCAGTTAGCTCACGACCTGTCAAAATATTCGCATTTACGGAGTATGGAATTTATGATGATGAAGACACGATGGATTCTGCTTGCTGAAAAATAATTGTATTAGCCTTAGAGTATAATTATAAATACTCTAAGGTATTAATCAGCATTATTAGCTACTAGTTGTACCTAATAAAAACACAGAATAAATAATAATAGTACAAGATAAAAATAAATTTTGTCCTAGGTAAACATACCAACAATTACTGGCATATGTGTGTCACATGGACGTTACACATGACCTTCCTTGTATATCTTATACATGGTCATCATAAGGCCTATCCGTTAAGACTATTGAGATCATTGAGCATAGTGCTGAGGTCCACCAGTGATTCTGCCATAATGATCTTGAAGGTGTCTGGTGTATTCGCCACTTTTGTTGATACTATCCTTTTCAGTCCAGTCCAGTAGTTCGAAAGTTTTCCGTTGCAGAGGTGTAGTTTTGGGGATATAATGGAATGTGGTTAAAGAAAAATAAAGGATGGTTTTAATAATCACACCCCTCGACAATAAAAGAAACTTTACTAGATAAGGGCCTGTGCTCACAGACGGCACGGCGTGGCAAACACACTTCGGTATGCCGAAAGATCCTGTGGCATCTCGCGTCATGCCGATGGATCCTGTGGCATCCCGCGGCATGCCATACAAGTCAAGACGCGCTCGTGTACCGGGAGCTCGCGCTAGTCGCTGAGATAGCCGCCGCAACGGGCTAGATTCAACCTTGTTTCAATTACTTAGCAGTCACATTCCTTTAACAACATGAAGTAACCTAAGCGTTTCACGTGATGCAGCGGCGTGGCGTGCCGCACCATCCTATGAAATGCCGTGACGTGCCGCACCATTCCGGGGAATGACGTGACGTGCAGCAGCATGCCGCGGTGTCGCTCGAGACGTTTCGGTCTATTCGTGTTGAAATAAAGGAATGTCAGTCCTAATTTCATTAAAATAAGGTCGACAATCTTTTGTTAACGAAAAAAATCCTTTGACACGCCGTGCCGTCCGTGAGCGCAGGCCCTTAGTCTTAACTTTTCACTTCATATTTTAAATTAATTGATAATTTTCTTCATAATACCTACATTATTTTTATTAAAGTTAAAAGTAAACACAGGGTTATATTAAAAATTATTTTTATTATTATTATATCGACGTCACAGCGTCCTAGCGAGTTACAAACTAGTATTTAGTATTAAGTGTTAAAAGCTTAGAAACCGCACTGGTTATAACAATTTATGTCTCAAATGGAATTTATTACCCTTGCTTTTATGCATTTGCATGTTAGCAAATATTAAGTTTCACCTAGAGCTTATTGCAAAATGTATCTAGTAATAAAAATAAAATACTGTTCTAACCTCGTCCTCGCAGCCTGACTACATATACGTGGCTGTAGCTACCATTTTTTTAGGGTGTGCACAAAGCACTATGTGTATTTTCTCGATGTGGAATCTTTGACAATACATTAAAATACCAGGTTTTCCTTGGTTGGATGTTATGAAAACGGACTTTCTGGAAACGGTCATGCTCCCTTTCCCTTTATCTTGTTAGCTGGGATAAAACATTTTAAACAAAGTAGTTTTAGATTACTTTCCACAGTTTTTTATATTTCATCTTAATTGTGCTAATATTTATAAATAAATACATAACTTGTCTGTTAGTAGTTGTAGTTAGTAATCTTCTCCATCATTCCCTGCAATAATTTTCCATTTGTTATAATTTGACGAAGAGTTTTAAGTAATTGACAGACACAGTATAATAAGCGAATTATTAGGATTTATAGACAAAAGCTAGGTATACAATGTTGTTTCACAAAATTGTAATGAAATAATGCAAATATTTTATGAATATTGTTACAATCCCTTTTTAAATAGATCACTGAATAGTTGCAAAGCACATATAATAAAGAGATATAACAGAGAGCTCCAACCAACATTACAAATATTGATAAGACATAATATACAATACATGACACCCACAATAATCACATCACTGCGCGGTTAGCCAAGTTGACATTCGCCATTCGATAACACTTATAGAAAACTATGTATAATTAGGAATAGGAATGACATATCTCAATATCCAGTTACTTATCTTATTATTGATTTTATTCATTTTTATACTTTTATATTAGCATATTGATATTCTATAGTTGTAGAATATAAACTTGGCTAACGCCCTGTTATTAACATTTAATTCAGAAATTTGTATAAAAAGAGGTTTTTCCCAGTAGAAAGATAACTATAAATAGAAAATTTTGATCATTATATTATTAAAATGACTGAATAAATAAACAAGGTCTTACAAGTCAGGCTTTGAGGAGAAATATCATTGTCTTTTTATAAAACAAATACAATTACAAACATCTGTTCAACGATACAAAACACTAACAAGAAGTGTAGCAAATAGCTCATAATGTCAAAAGATAAAACAATACATTCATAGCAGGGATTTAAAAGGTTCTCAATATACCAGTAAAGAATCGGTATTTCATGGTGCTTATACTAGAACCAGAATAGAAATCTCAACCAGAACAAATGCTTCTTGTTGAGTTTTTTATTCTCTCACCTCTTCTTTACTAGTACCTAAGTGAAACAAGTTCATATCTTTTGAATTTATGAAGTGGTTGTAGTTAAATACAGTAGCAGTGCAAAATTACCATGTCGCTGGTCTCTCACTTTCGTTATTCAAAGTAATATTATAAAAATAAAGCTCAACTAGAACACCACAAAGGCTTTACCCTCAACATGGAACCTCGAAATTATCGAATCGGTATTTAAGATCTAATATCAAAAAATCGGAAATGAAACTAAAAACGGAATCTGTATGATCTAATATAATCAGTGTCCGGTTTTTAACTCCTGTTTTATGGTATTTATTACCAGAGTAACATATAACTGTGATGTTAAACGAACAGTACAATTCCATTAAATTATTTCACATAAGAAATTTATGCAAAATTAAAAAAAAATAGTAAACGATATATAAAGATGTTTTCCAAGTAATTAAGAATGGTATACATAAATGTTACCTTACATTGTTTATCTTTCATTTAAACCATTATTAGAACAGAAAATTCACTATATTATATATGAAATATGTGAAATCTCTTCAAACATCATTGTGCTTTAAAATAAACAAACTTATTCAATATTGAAAAGCAATAAGCGCTGTGTAAACATACCAGTCCACCCCGTATAAACAACACAGAACCGAGATCACTAACAACAGGCACAATTTAATCCAACTCCCCAGCGTTGCAAGCGTCTTCATAGGTCTTACCCTTAGGCTCAGGGTCCAGTTTGATCATGTCATCGATACGCAAGATGGTGATGGCTGCTTCTGTTGCGAATTTCAGGGATTTGACTTTGGATATCGCTGGTTCTATCACTCCTGCAGCCAGATTGTCGCGCAGTGTTCCCTCTACGAGGTCTAGACCCACCCATTTTAGGTTAGCGTGCTCTACCTATATATTGGTAATGTAAATTAAAATTATTAAAAGGAATTTTGTCAGCATGATTAACAGAAGGGGTAAAATGTTGTTGAACATTCATGTCAACTTTTTTGAACAGTTAAATCTTTCTATAGAAATTGTATGGAAATATCAGTAAATGACTTATTTGTAAATTCTTCACCATCATCATCACTAGAGCCTACAGAACCTCTACTGTCGAACAGGCCTTCCCATGCCTCATAGGGGGGAGGGGGGATATTTTCCATAGTAGCAACACTTGGCAGGCAGGTTTTCAACTACAGTTTTTTATTATTTTGAGTTCTGCCCATCTCCTGTTTTAGTTTCCCTCTGTCGCCTCTTACAACACCAACGGGATGTAATGGAATAGTGGATTCTCTTTCGCCGCCACTACACGGCAAAAAATTTAAATTCTTAAATAATGAAAATCTGAGCCAGAGTTGTTTGGCCGTGATGATTTTATTTTCTTTGGGCTTAGTAAGTAATTCCTCTAGATGAAGACCCACCTAAAATTGTGCGTGAAGGCTCCGTGGAATTGAAGGTGCAGAGATTATATTCAGCATGTTCTAGAATTATTGAAACTCAGAATAGACCAGACTGAGAAACAGGTTGTAAGGTATTTTATTTTAAGTCCTCAGGGATGACAATGCATCTATGGTCTTTTTTGGTCTTGTTTGAAATTAGTCACAGGTTTCCATTTTAGCCACATCCAATCAAGTGAGCATATCTCATATTATAAAAAGATGATGATAGTAGATAGATAGTAGCTTCTTACAGTGATAGAGTGAGGGTAGATTTTCACTACCGAGAGGTTAGGCTGATAGTCAGTACCAAGAGCAATATTCAATATTCCATTGTTACATTATGCACAGGGAGGTTAGGATTAGTTAGTGCCTGTGTGTATATCACACAAGGGTACTATATTTCCAGCTCAATTACTAGTTTTCAAAAGTATTTGAAAGTTCTTTTTGAAGTGAAAATTTTTACGGGAGGGCTTTGAAATTCTGATTCGCAACCTTTTGTGTGACGAAAATTGGTGGGGGTAAAAACTACGTTACGCGTCATTCAGTTCGATCATTCAAATCGCGAACGCAGGCCATTACGTACCATAAAGTATATAGTAATACAATTACTATTACAAGATTATAACGATCTTTCGTTCAAATACTAATCTATTAATTTTATTTAAGATAGTTACCAAGGTACACGTATTTATTTTAGAAAGAGTGATCGCATTTGATTAATAGTTAATCAATTTTGGTTCGATAAAATGACTTGACATATAGAATGAAGTAGATGGATGGCGCTATTAAAAAATTAACAAGGGAAGTAATTTTTGAAGCCCAATAAAGCAGAGCAGCGTTTATTTTTAAATAACAATTTGTAAATTTTCATTTAAATAAATTTTTGTTGACATTATATAAAATTTTGATTTAATTAAAATAAAATTACATAAATAATGTTACGAGCTTGGGGTTCGAGACAATTAAAAACTGCCGAGTGAATTACCAAAATTGACACTTTATTTACAGAACACTAATTACAACTTAAAACCACACGGATAACAAAACACAATTGTATTACTGATCACTTTAGTTCGCAGTTGTATCGCTTCGAAGTATTCGCTTGTATCGCCAATTCAATACTGACCCGGTCGCGGTCTATACTGGCCTCAGATTGTATCCAGAAAATTCTACTGTAGAAACATCTAGAAAGTTCGAGTACATATCGGTCCCGATTGACTAGGTGTCGATAGTTCTAGAAAGTTCTTCCATGGAAATTTCTAGAAGGTTCTTGACTCTCCTAGTTCTGCTACTCGATACTAGAGGGCGCTAGTGGTAACTAGTGTCGCCATGTACCATGTATTAATTGTGGCGCGCAACAATAATAATAGATAATTACCTAATTAACAAACTTTAATGAGTATTTTGTGTTACCAGTGTAAAAAGTTAACAGTGATCTATAATAATTACTTCATTCACTGTGGTGAGTCCTAGTGTCTAGTCTAGTGACTAAACCGATAATTTCTCTTCTTAAGATCGAAGATGATGCACTGTGATACATACGTATTTAATTTTATGTAAATAAATGAATGATATACACAATCTATGCTATTCAAAAGTCGTTGATGAATAATTGAAATGTTTCCCTGTAATACAAAAGTTTCACTTCTTTGTGTGTCTTCACGACACACACTGTTTTTAAAGTAACAAACAAATCTACAGTCCTCCGGATGTTAAGTGGCTTCTGCAGTTCAAAGACATCTGCAACCAACTTCATACAAAGAAGGCTACAGATGCGTTGTCACCCGAGTAACTCCCTTGTAACACCGCATTGTAACTCGACTAAGATGCATATACTCTTCAGACTGGAACACAGCAGTGCAATCACTACTATTTGGTAGTTGTGACCATGCATGAAATCAACCTGGGCGTCAGAAAATAGCATAGATATTCTGCGCTACATATTATTATACATCATACCTTGGTTTGTGAAGAGTTGTGATAGGCCCTCAGTTTTGCAACAAGGTCGGTGGCATCCCGCGCAGCATTAACTGCCAATGTTTTCGGAATCACCAGCAGCGACTGCGCAAACGCAGCAATAGCTAGCTGCTCGCGAGAACTCTGCAAAAAAAGTTATAAGCCTTAAAGATTATGAATGTTTGAATGTTAAACCGCCTGATAAGCATGATGATTAAGAAAAATCTTTTCTACAATGGAAGAGACCCATGTCGAGCAGTGGGCTTCTTTAAGGGCTGATGAAGAAGAAATACTCCTTAATAAAATTATGTTAAAACATTGGAATTAAGAAAGAAATTATATTTTATCATTCTGGCATTAGCATATTAAATTATGTATATGTTACAGTAAAGGTAATTAGTGTGGTTACTATTAATAATAACCGGTCATTGTTCAGTTACCTTATGATTTGGTAAATGTGATGAAAACTGTGAATTTCATCATTTTTACCGGTTGTTATTAATAATTCACTACTGTCTTCGGTAAAAGTAATAAAACAATCAAGAATCAACTTTTTTTGTTGAGTATTTATTGGTAAGTAAAAGGAAGTAATGTGAACTAACCACAGATTAGACGCTTGTCCTAGGTTATTTTTTTTTAAATTTATTACATTAACCAAAAGCAAGGTGTAATTATTAATATTAACTGGTAAAATAAAATAATTCATTACTTTTACCTTCAATCTCGGTAATTATTAATAATGATTGGTAATTATTAATAATTTTCAAATAATCACACTTACCATGACATATACATATTATACAGAGTTCCTTTGGAACCTTCAACAATAGCATGATTTAAGCCAGCCCACTTACCAGTGTAGTAGCAAAGTTGTCTAGGTATATAGATAGAGCGGCTTCCACTGCACCACCTCCGGGAACTATACGTCCAGACTCCAGCACTCGTCGAACTGCACACAGAGCGTCGTGAGCTGACCGTTCCATCTCATCGCAGTAGGCATCCGTAGGGCCTCGAAGGATAATTGAGGCTGCAGTACGAGCGGCCGGGCTGAAAATTTAATCAATTTATTTGTTACTATAGACATCTACCCTTACAGGTCAAACCAAACGGTTATATTATATGTTTTCATTGTATTATAAGAAATCATTACAAAAACTTGATTTACAAACTACCTTGCAAGGTAAAATAAATAAGTAAAATTTTGATAAGGGTCTCGTACTATTCATATTTGTGTAATGACTTGGGGTAGTGAAGTACTTGCTAACTGGTTAGATTTCGATTTTCTGCCG
The DNA here is from genome assembly GCA_029286625.1 of Parnassius orleans. Lineage (NCBI taxonomy): Eukaryota > Metazoa > Arthropoda > Insecta > Lepidoptera > Papilionidae > Parnassius > Parnassius orleans. Next base: position 4,469,981 of record JAGSMP010000107.1, on the reverse strand, counting down.
GAGCCAACATTTGTGGAAAACAACGATCCTGTTTTTTGGGTAGACAGACCAGAGTCTATATTGTGACTGTCCCTTGATAACATATTTGAATGTGTTGTTTTGAACATGTGAGTGCTTGATTGAGCATACAAGGTACAGTTAGTTACTTGTTTGAAAAATATAGAATGTTATGAAAGGAATGTTTTTATGTTTTGAGTTACTTACCCCTTGATAAGAATAAGTTGGTCATCACAAATCTCTTCTTGTACAACTTCTGCAGCTTCACCAATCATGCTTGGTTCAAATACTTCTTCACCTGGAATGAAACATCAGTTACTTTTTGTGATTGTTTTTTTTTTCTTATCTGTCTATTTTTAAACAATAATTATTACCCTTACACTACAATCAGGTGAGGCATATGACTAACATGCTAGAATTTCACTACAGCTATATTATTGGGTTTTAGGTATGCAATGGGTCAGGCAACTGAAGAAGGACTATGTTTTTAAAGAATACCAGCGGTAAGGTATGATCCCGATCTCGGCTGCACGCAACAGTGCTGCCACTATAGTGCTGCGCAGCAGTACTGCCTGCCGCGCTGATTCCGAGCAAGGCGGCAGTGTTGCGCTGTTCGTGGTGTTGCGATGTTGTGTATTCATTCAGTTGCTTTGAGTTGACAAGATTTGTTGTTCTTTTATGCAATAGTAAACTTGTTTTATTGATTTGCTTCGATGTATCTTTCCATATAATGTCTTTAATCAAATTATTACGATAATTAATATGACTGCTATCGCAAAGGGCTGTATATAAAGTCACCAAGTTAATTAATTGTTTCTCTTCTGAATCAGCGAAATTCATATTTTTGTTGCAAATTTACTTGTCAACATTAAAGTTATTATCGCTGCGATGGATGCGTCACTACTGGTCTGTCGCGGCGGCGGGGCGACACTGCCGCGCTGCAGTGCTGCCGCTGCATTGCTGCCGCTGCATTGCTGCGGAGCTCGGAATGTAATCTCATAAACCTATAGAGGATATATGGGGACCAGTAGTGCTGCGGCAGCACTGCTGCGTGCAGTGGAGTTCGGAATCATACCTTAAAATAGCATCTTTATGCTGCTGTGTTTCGTTTGGCGAGTGTAGAGAACCAGTGACTGTTTTCTAAGTCCACAAGGGTGGCAAAGCATCTACATTTTGTATTTCCTTTTTTAAAGAACATTTTTTTTGATTCTTGATTAAGGATAGATGTAGGCGTCTATGGACCATAGGATCCACTTACAATCAGGTAAAATGTGCCCTCGTTGTCACTCTTAATCCATAAATAAGGCACTAAGAGTTAAAGATATTAACACATTATAAGAGAGAGTTAAGTATGATATGTTAATGTTTTTACAATCACAAATATACTTTTTACAACATAAGGTTCCTATTTAACCTATATTCAGAAACTCACCATCCATATTGGTAAGAGAAGTGAGATAGGTTGCCCCCGTCGCTTTGGCAATTCTCTTCAGATCAGCCTTCTTGCACCTCCTGACTCCCATAGCACCGGCCTCCACGAAGTACTTGAGGCAGAGATCGTCGATGCCACCAGTGCAAAGGATAACATTCACACCCGTACTTAGGATCTTGTTCAGACGCTCTTTAGTGATGTCTAATTCTCGAGCGCGAATAGCGTCAAGTTTCTCTGGATCTGTGACTAGAACCTAGTTGAAACAAATTGCCTTATATATATACATATATACAGCTCCGAAAACTTAAAAAAAAAAAAAATATATTTTAAGCGACTTCAAAAAAGGAGAAGGTTCTCAATTCAGATGTTTATTTATTTTTTTATGTATGTTCGGGCATAACTCTATATAGACTAACATATATATAGACAGATTTCTAAAATTATTTTTTTTATTCGAAAGAGGTTTATTCCGAAATGGTCTCATTTAAATTTCGTAAAGGTCTGATGTTGAGTTTCGGATACAGACAACATAACTCTTCAATAAATGCCAGCTAATCAACCGCGATTGCTGCTATCGCATTACTATGCATTGTTTACGCAATCACACAACATAACATCACGCCTGTAACCTCTAAAGGGGTACGCAGATGTTTTCAGTATACCACGGTACACCCTCATTTCAAGTTGTTATTGAGGTATCTCTAATCTTGCAAGTAAATTCAGGCATAACTCTTTCGATTGATGTCGGTTGTACAACTTTTTTTAATTTTACCACTTACTAGTAATAAAATTTATTGCTTTCATTTTAAAAAGATGTTTCGTGGGCTTCACAACAAGTTTAAGAATTAGGAGAAAGGTGAACACCTATGGATTTAAAGAATTTATCACCTATACAATATGTAAAAAAAAACCCTGTCTAATCCATGAGGGAGCTTTTAAAAATCGTGATTTGATTCTGTTCATGTAATCTTTTCCCGAGAATAAATTAAAAAAATTACTCCACAAAAAAGAAAATATAATTCAATTAATGTGGAACTTACATAGCAATACCGCTAAGCCGCAACAAGTTCAAAGATACCATCGCCGACGGCATATTGCCAGATTTAAAAAAATAGCTAAATATTAAGCAAATTGTAGTACAATAACATATTTGTATATACATTTATTAATATTTTGATATTATGATTTTTTGGCAATGTACTACTTACGGTTGCAAGTAAGGTAATGTAATGCATTACGGTACCTACTTGCCCTTTTCGGATCAGATAGGGTTTTACTTTACATATTGAATAACATACCTGAACTCCGAGTTTCATCTTAGTCTTCTGCAGTGAAAAGTCTAGACAAGCAATCTTTGCATTAACAATCTTCTTCGGCATTGCTTGCGAGGCAACAGTACAGTTCAGAGCATAACCTTTGATAAGAACACTCTCCCGTGCACTCCGGCCGTGGGCTTTGAGGATATTGACAGCTTTAATGGGATATAAAGCATTGCCTTTCGCATCTGTTGTTTTAATTGCTAGTGCTGCATCTACCACCATCTCAGAAAAGAAGTCGGCATCACTAATTTTCTTTGTTAAGGAGATTTGTTTTAAAAAGAAATTAAATGAAAACTCTTTATTTATCGTCTTAAGAAACTAAAATTTAGTATATAATATATACAATTTTCATAAAGCAATCACCAATGAGTATGTGGTAAACCGACACTCAAAAGAGCAATTAGTAATGTGGCGCAGCGCAGGATCCATGTGCCGTAAAATTTAAGGTGGACTTCTGACCCCTGACCTAACACAATAGATTGAATCATACTTATAATGCAAAATTATTAAAGGATACGCTCAATGAGTTTAGAAGACATGGTAGTCTTGGCGATATTAACGATGGACGCCCTGCCAAGTGTGTCCACATTGACTGTCAGGTTATCCTGAATGTACTTGACGGCTTCTTTGCATGCAAGCCTATATCCCGATATGACACTAGTTGGATGAATCTTGTTCTTCACCAATTCATCGGCATTCTGAAATGAAGCAGTTATGAAATGTTAAATCTCAAAATGACTAAAATGTAGTAAGATAGTAATTTAGTATGAGTGTTACTTTACTGATATTCATAATATCCAATATGGCGAGAACCAGATTCCGGTGAAAAAGGAGGAAACAATGCTGGCCAACATACACAAGAAATAAGTCACCGCTAACTGCTCGTAGTTTAGCTAGGTCTCGCCTAATGGGGTTCCACCTGGCACGAAGAATTTAAGCCTACATAGCTAAGTATTACAACAATCTCAATATTATAAAAATAATCTTTATTACATTATTTTTATAACATGGTGCGAAGAATCTCCGGGAGTAAAACCGGCGACGAGGTTCGCCACCCGTCACGTTCTGTCTCCCGGAGGGGCGAAAAGTGGATTGCGGAGGCCCGTCTGGCTACGCTGAATGTATGTGGAGCAATGAATGATAAGATGGATGAAATATGCGAAATGATGAATGATAGAGGAATAGATGTGTTATGTGTAAATGAGACGAAACGAAAGGGGAAAGGATGCCACTACACATGGCATGTATACCGCTTACTTGTCAGGTGTAGACGAGACCGAGCGGGCATGCCAGGGAGTCGGTGTCATCCTTTCAGAAAGAATGGGTCAATGTGTGAAAGAGTATGAATGTGTAAGCCCAAGGCTGCTATGGATACGAATGAAAGTGGGCTTAAAGAAGTTGTTTGTGCTAGGGGGTGTACGTCCCAGACATGTCTAAGCCCACTTATATCCGAGAGCAGTTTTGGGACATGGTAAGGATGGTGTTGATGAAATGTAAGGGAAATGAAAATATCATTATGTTAGGAGATTTTAATGGAAGGGTTGGGGTGAAGAGGTCTGGTTATGAAAGGATATTAGGAATGTTTGGCGATGAAAGTGTAAATGAGAATGGTGAAGACCTCCTCGCCGTATGTGAGGAAAAGAATCTTTTTGTGACGAATACTTTCTTTCGCCATAAGAGGATTCACATGTATACATGGGAAAGAGCCTAGAATGAATGCTATACGTGACGAGAATGGCTGTATGCTGAATGATGAAGTTTCGAATTTAAAGAGATGGAAGGAATACTTTGAAAGCGTGTTTATCAGTGAAGGGTCGTCTGAATTAAGTGAAAAAGAAATTCCGAAAGAAGTGGATAGAGGTAGGGAGATAAGTGTAGATGAAATAATGAAAGCAATGAAAAGCATGAAAGCAGGTAAGGCAGCCGGATATGATAGAGTATCACTCCAAATGCTAAGGGCTGGAGAGGGAGTGGTGGCAGGCCTGCTGTACATATTGTTTAATTTATGTTGGGAACTGAAGCGGGTACCGGAAGACTGGTGCAAAGCCGTTATAGTACCAATATATAAAGGAAAAGGGTAACAGCAGGACTGTAAAAACTACCGTGGTATCAGCTTGCTTAGCATTGTGGGTAAACTGTATGCTAAGGTGTTAATTGAAAGAGTTATGGAAGAAACTGATGGAAAAATTTGGGATGTGCAAGCTGGATTTAGAAAGGAATGGGGTGTACGGATCAAGTATTTTCCATGCGCATGATTGCGGAGAAGTTTTGGCCAAAACCAGAAAGTTTTTGTGCTTTCATGGACTTGGAAAGGGCTTATGACAGAGTGGACAGGAATGTGTTATGACAAACACTTAACTCATTTGGTTTGAGCGCTGGTTTGATACAGGCATTGAAGTCTCTTTATAGGGACTCTAGTGCTTGTGTCAGGATCAACGGGTCCACTCGGACTGGTTTGGCATCCAAAAGGTGTCAGACAGGGCTGTGTAGCTTCCCTGGCTGTTTAACCTATTTATGGACAGTTGTTTGCAAACTTTGAAAGTTGAAGAATGTGGGTTGAGAATGGGTGAGTTAACCGTCAAATGCCTTTTGTACGCCGATGATCAAGTCATATTTGCATCGTCGGCGGCCGAGTTACAAATGATGGTTACTTTAATGAACCGGTCATTAAAAGAAAGAGGTATGAAAGTGAACGCAAGTAAGACGAAAGTGATGGTTTTTGAAAGAGAAGAAAGTAAAACGTTATGTGAAATAAGAATAGAAGGGGAGTTGATTGAGCAAGTGGATGAGTTTGTATATTTGGGATGTTTATTTAGCAGGGATGGTAGATATGATAATATGATATAGAACGACGAGTGAACGCAGGAAATAGAGTGAATGGGGCTCTACACGCTATTGTGAAGAGTCAGAATGTGTCAAAAAAGGCACGTTTGGCAATTCACAATGCTGTGTTAGTCCCTACTTTAATGTATGGTAGTGAAAGTTGGGTCTGGCAGAAGAAGCATGAGAGTAGAATAAATACTGTAGAAATGCGGTCATTAAGGAGTATGCTAGGGCTGAATCTGAATGACAGGGTGAGAAATAGTGTGATAAGAGAAAAGTGTGGTTTGCAAGATGACGTTGTGACCAGGATTAAGAAAGGAATGCTTCGGTGGTTTGGTCATGTAGAAAGAATGAACGAAGAAAGAGTGACAAAGCAAATTTATGCTGCAGAAGTGAACGGCAGAGTCGGAAAGGGACGCCCTAGACGAAGGTTTATCGACCAAATTGGCGATATATTGAAAATGGGCCAGATTAGGAGTACCCTTAACCGACGAGCGTGTATGCGTAGATATATGGATGTAAAGGAGGCGAGAGAGGTGTGCCAGGATCGTGCCAAATGGAAGTCTGTAGTCTCTGCCTACCCCTCTGGGTGACAGGCGTGAGTGTTTATGTGTTTTATAACATAGCATAGCTTAACTTTGTGTCTAGGCATTAAGCTAAATTACCTTTAGTAACTCAGCAGCTATGATAACAACACTTGTGGTGCCATCTCCAACCTCTTCATCTTGAAGCTGGGCTAGCTCTACCAGAACCTTTGCTGCTGGGTGCTCCACATCCAACATTCTGCAAATGATGTTAAAATAGTCATGTTTTGGATTAATGCTAGTTCATAACTCATGGTAATGAAATCAGCAAGGTACACAGAGTTTTAAATTAAGAGCGCTAGAACGTTGAAATTAAATAAAACAACCTGTGTAAGTGATATTGCAACAATTTTTATTTTATTTTAATCTGTGTAGTCCCAGACCAATACATCGGATAAGCAAATGCCACCTTTGTAGACCCCCTTTGAACAATTCTTTTTTAAATGTCGCGTTATCCCCCCCAACTAATGTATATGCGGTATTAATAACAGCGCCACTGAATAAATTCACAGAGAACTACGTCGGCTTCGCAGGTCGATGTAGTACTTGATAAACCGTGTAAATGGCGCTGTTACAAAATTATTTCATTTGTGATATTTGTATAAAGTAGAATATTAAGTTTATAAAATACCAACACCTAAAAAAATAAAAAAATGTCGGACGCCCATGCTTTCGTTCATATTTCAACGTAATGTATTGTTGTGGCATGTTGTTTGTGTTTTTCCTTTAATTTCTCCTTTATTACAGTTCTGTTTCTTCATTATGGCGTTGAGTTGAGTGAAATTCGCTCCTCCGCATTAGCACACTTTTACTTCTAACACAGAACATAGAGAAGATAACTATTGCTGTTGCTTTCATCAAGTTTATTTGCTGATCAAACGTAACAGATATTTTTTGAGGCTTTTGTAGTTTTTTTCTTTATGCCAGTTTACAGTGTACAACTTCCAGTTTGTAAAGGGCTGACTATACAACGATTTTTTCGAAAACTCAGAGATGTCCCATAAAATTGGAAGAAAATCCAGAATAACATGTTATTTATTACTAAATTTAAAAAAAAAAGTATTTTAAAATCAATAGATAGATACAAAATCAATAAGTGAATATTCCCATTTTAGAGGTTTTCAAATAACTGGGCAACTTTAAGGTAGTAATCTGGTAAAACAACATGAAATAACATACTATATCGATCTGCGAAGCCGACGTAGTTCTCTGCGAATTTATTAAATGGCGCTGTTATTAATGCCGCATAGGTTCCATACATTAGTTGACAAAAAATATTATTGACCTTGGCCTGACCAGTAAGTGGTGGTATCCTGGTGGACCAATTTTGGACATCTTCGCATAAATGGGGCTCAATTTCAAAAAGAACGCAAGTTATGTTGGCCTTCAGGGCGGCAATTTTCTATGGTTTGTCTACATAGACCAGAGTTTTCACGTAGCCCCACAGAAAGTAGGTGAGCGGTGTTTTTTTTTAATAGAATAAGGTGACAAACGAGCACACAGTCCACCTGATGATAAGTGTTTGCTGTGGCCCATAGACATGTACATTTATCCTCAATTGAGAATCAAAATGCAAATGTGTTGCCGCCCCTGAGGACTAAAATGGAATGCCTCGTTTCCAGTAAAAAGGGTCTCCAGTTCTCTACACTCACCATACGAAACACAGTAGCATTAAGCTGCTATTTTACGCTGGTATTCTGTGAGAGCGTGGTCCTACCCCGGTCGAGCCGACCCATTCGTGCTACAACCATAATATGGCTATACAACGTAAAGAAAGGTGTTAATTCACACGATCTCTGTGGTCAGGGGATGTCGCCACCACGCGAGATGACGAACCTCTTTAATCATTCAATAAATTCAATGTTTCCCGCGCAGTATGGCAAGTGGCACCATCCTATTGGAACCACATGTTTGTGAGGTTTATACCATCTATCTTGGGCCACAAAAAATTGTTATCATCGTCCGTTATTCCGTTTGACAGTGAGTGCGACTCCTTGCACATCTTCGAAGAAATAAGGGTCGATGATACTGCCTGACCAAAATACACAATCTCCTGTGGATTTTCGTCGCTCCAAATCCGGCAATCCAGATATGAGCGCCATCACTGAAGATATTTTTTTACTGAAAGCAGGGTCAGCCGCCAAATGCTCTAAAGCCTAATTAGAGAATAACGGTAACTGTAGTCATTGGGTTTTAACTGTTGAGTTAATTGAACTTTGTATAGATGAAAACCCAAGTCTCGACTTAAAATCTGCCAAGTTGATGTCGCAGAAAGACCCAGCATGACGCGGAATGGATTGTCTGGGGTTTTCTCGCACACTATTCTGAACGGCAACAATATTCTCCAACAATCTAGCGTATCTTTGACGTACAGGCACTGCTTCATCGATCACAAAATGTATACATTAAACAACGGATTGTGGGCTCTGCAGGATGGCCATGAATACCATTAATTGGACGGAAATCACGAAACCTTAGGCAAACAGAGCACTGATTTTGATAATAAATATTAACAATTTCAACACGTTATTGAAGCATGTAGCATTCCATGGTGAAATGGCAAGACTAAATAAGTATTCTTGTCAAATTTGACAGCTATTGCTTTACCAAGATGGCCGCTATACGCTGTCAAAGTTCCAATTGAAAACAGACTTTTGTTGAGCCAAGGCAACTTATTTCTGAAAAGGATTTAGAGCAGGTGACAAACCGCCGTGCTGTGGTAAGCTTCATACTATGTTTGCGCAATTTCGCTGGTGTAATTTAAAACAGGTGCCAATCCATGCTATCAATCTAATCATAGACAGATCAGGTTTTTGAGAGGATGTGTTACTCTTAGACACCTCAACGGAAATGTTTCATATTATTAAGTCATACAAAGTCTCTTGCAGCTCTTAATTCCATACTTAGAAAAACCACAATATAGTTTTTTCAAATGTTCATATTATTTATATTTAAGACTATAAGTGACAGAATAGTATAATTAAAACTAGAACTCACTTTAAGATGGTAGCACCATCATTTGTGACTGTGACATCTCCAATGTCATCCACCAACATTTTGTCAAGCCCCACTGGTCCAAGTGAACTCTTTACTATGTTGGCTATAGCTGCTGCTGCATTAACTAAAAAAATAAAAATAAAATTACAGTTAGCTTAAGTTATATAATGATAGAGCTGTAGACCTTATATCTCAGCACTAACAATGAAATTTTAAATAAACAGATTCATCATTATTCTGCAAAAGTCCACTGATGCTGCTTTGCTTTAATAGTCACACTAGGCAGATGGATTGACTATTGTACTACCGGATATCTCACATCTTTGACGTTGCTGCCTGTAAGGGTTGCAAATTATCAAGATAATGTTCATTGATAATTATCCGGTTATTATCCAGCAATATTATGTGTAAAAATAGTATTTTAATAGTAATAATTTTTATTTCACAACAAAAAAATGCTCTTTGTTTGATACAATCAACAATAACAAAATTTAAACAAATCATCATTATTTGTCACATTACCTCTTTTCATTTGTCTTAATCTTACATTTCTTGCATCGAGCCCATAAACTGCTATTTTTTGTTTCAAACTTTAACCACAGTGTATCTAGATTTGGTGGCATGTTTTATTTATGTATAAGACTGAATTATTCAGAAACCAACACAACAAAAACTAACAAAACTAAACATTGAGGACAAGGAGAATTGTCACCCATTGACATTTCTCGTGTTCAGATACACACTATCAACTCTGCCATTGCCGGTCCCAAGCCCGGATGAGAAAAGAGGAGGTTCCGCCGGAGAGAGTGGGTGTATCCGGTGGACTAACACACCCACCTGCGCTAGGACCTGCGGGTAGAGCCAATCGTCACTGGGGTATATAGTGGCGAGAGGCAACACGCCCTCTTTGGTCCGGATTTCAAGCTAAACGGTGGCCCTATCTGCTAGCCACAGGTAGCGAAATGGCTAAGCACCTGCCCAAGTGGAAGGTGCGGCTGCTGGAACCGTTTCCAAGAAATCCGCCAGGAAGCAGAAAGCGGCCAAGCGTCCTGGTAAAAAAGAAAGAGCAGCCAAAAGGATGCTGGACGAGACCACCTCGCCGAGAGGCGAATTTAAAAAGGTGAGACTCGAACAGCAATCCAAAGCTGCAAAGACCAGCTATGCTTCTGCATCCAAGCTGAATTGTAACGTGTGCGCGTACAGGACACATCACAAAAGAAGTAGATGACGACATCCTCGTCTCTATCCAGAGGAAGATGATCAGTGAGGCTTGGAGTAGCCAAGACCCTGAGGCGTCAGGCCCAGTCTTTAGAGGCAAACCCGTCTACACGGAAGGTGTCCTAAAGCTGTGGTGCGACGACCAAAAGGCTTTAGATTGGTTGAAGAGGAACATCGCTACCCTCGACCTCAAATCCAACACCTCGCTGGTCATCAAGAAGCAGTCAGAGATACCACAAAGGGTCAAATGTGGTATCCTCATCCCAGACGCCCAAGGGGCCTGGAAAGACTCACGCGACATTGGTCGTGTGCTGGCGTAGCAGAACCGCTGGGTAAATATAAAAGATTGGCTGCTACTTGTGCAGGAAAATTTTTTTGAGTATCAAAAAAAATTTTCATCGAGAAAAGAGGCGGTAAACAACCCAAAAGCCGCGGACACTGTTGCCATGGACACCGAGGCAGCAGGATCACTGGACCCCAAGACTAGTGATAAAACGGCCTGCACAACCGAGTCGAAGCCACCAGCGGAGATCGGGCTCATCGGCAGTTTACTGAGTGAAGACGAGGACTGCACTATGCCGTCCAACTCCGACTCGGTGGCTAACGACGAGACCCGAGATCTGCTGGTCAATGATGGCGTGCCCTTCGTCCAAAACTAGCCTTGTGTAGGCCAACCTCCACTACAGCGAAACTGCGTCGGCTCAATTACGCAAGTGGTTGGAGGCTAAAAGGACGGCCATAGCCCTAATCCAAAAGCCGTGGGTTGGGGCCGGTAAAATCAAGGGCCTAAACAACCTAAAAGGTAAATTATTCTACAACTCTGAGCACGACAAGCCTAGAGCGTGTATTTATACTACTAAAGATATCTGTGCAGAACCATTAACAGATTTCTGTTGCAGAGACATGTATGCCGTAGCATTACAAAACACACAGGAGGAAAGAATAGTCGTCGCCTCGATCTATAGGCCGGAGGAAGACACTCCTCCCCCTGATGACCTCGTCAGGCTGGTGCAATTCTGTGAGAGGACCGGACTAGAGGTTGTGATCGGGACGGACTCCAACGCGCATCACCCCCTCTGGGGAATGGAAAAACCCAATGAACGAGTTAAGGTTTTAGTTGAATATTTATTTAGCACTAACCTAACCATTTTAAACACAGGTTCTGAACCAACTTTTATAAACAAACTTTGTCGCACAATAATCGACCTCACACTTGCAACAGGAGCAGCTAACCTAATTACGGAATGGCATGTGTCGAAAGAGGCCTCATGCTTAGACCATAGGTGGATCTGCTTCGTACTACAGGTCGATATCCCCGCTACACCACCATGGAGAAACCCCCGCAAGACGGATAGAACAAAATACCTTAATAGGCTGACTTTGGTAACGTTCGTTCACTAGTACGTAGACACTACACTAATCAACACGCTCAACTTTGGAAAACATATTATTTATTATATATCCACTTACTACTATCATTACAGGATTGCCCTAATACGATAGATAAGTCATACTTTAGTTATGTTAGATATAATAAGTCTATAAACTAAAATATAGAAATAACAATGTAGCCTTTGTGAACTCGTTCAGAGAACATCCGAATAAATCAATCTGCTCAGCCACCGCATTGAGCGTACGTAGCGCGCGGGTGAGTGGCGCCTCGCGTAATAGGTTGGTTCTCGCGCGCGGCAGTTTCAGCAGTCGCACTCGTCGCCGCCGTTCGGAACTTTGATCTGGCACTTCATCTCCTGCAGGATAGCTGGGTTGTTAACTACACCCCGTAACACCTTAAACAAGTATGTGGCCAGCGATACTTCCCTTCTTACTTCCAGTTTACTGTATCCTACCATACCGAGGACAAACAGAGTAGGATACAGTAACGGATAACCCATATACACCCCATATAATTTGAGATATAAAAATCTAGCAAACTTGTTTTGAACACTTTCCAACATTGACTTATACTTGTCTTCATTTGGAGCCCAAATCACAGAGTTGCACTCCAAATGACTTTTTACCATCGCTTCATACAAGGCCCTTATTGCGTTAATGTTAGTGAACCCGTTTGATTGTCTCAGGACAAAACCAAGATTGCGGTATGCCCTCTTGCAGACTTCAGTGATATGTTCTCGAAACTTTAAATCACTTGTGAAGTGAACACCCAGATCTTTCACTTTCATGACGCGCTGCAGCTGCTCGTCGACGGACTCTCCGTCCGTCTCCGTGAGGGAGATGGAGGACGGAGAGTGGTACGGGTGATGGCGTAGAATACGTGATGGCGTGGAACACGTGCTCAGCTAAATGACAACGTAGAGCATTTGCCCACGTTAAAATAAAGTTTATTATCCCGGCTCCACTTCATGAGCTCATTTATATCCCTCTGCAGTCTAGCATGGTCTAAGGTATCTCTTATTTCGATAACTAATTTTAGGTCATCAGCAAATAAAAAGCACGTCGATTCCTTGATCACTTCTGGTAAGTCGTTTATCATAATGGTAAAATGGAGAGGACCCAAATTACTTCCTTGATTGACCCCTGACCTTGTAAAGTACTGCTCAGAGTACTACCCGCCATAGTCAACGTACTGACGTCTGTCTCGCAAGTAACTGGCGAAGAACTTCAACGTATGTGGTTTGCAGCCTACTCCGGCCAACTTCGCCATCAAGATATCATTATCGACCGTATCAAATACCTTCCGAAAATCGAAATAGGCCACATCAAACTGTACCCCTGCATCAACTGCTGGGACTACTTGTGACATTAAATGCAGTAAGTTCCCGGTTATACTCCGACCAGAGCGGAAGCCATGTTGCGCGTCAGACAACAGTTTTTACCTGCATATACAAGCAGTGGTGAATGGCCGATTCGAATACCTTGGCTGGTGTGCACAATATCGCTACAGGTCTGTAGTCACTAGGGCCCGGACCTCCACGACCTTTCGGCATTGGAACGACGCGAGTAAGCTTCCACATATCAGGAGAGGTCGCGGTCACGATGCAGGTATTAAACAAATGTAGTAACGGTTCCACCAGAGCAAAGCGACAATCCCTAAAAATGAACGGTGGTATACCGTCAGGTCTTGCCGAGCGCTTCGGCATTAGTCGGGAGAGCGCGCGGCGCACCTCCACCGGCTGTAGGTCCGCGAGATGTACCCATGCGCTACCTGTCGAAGCCGCGCTCACTGCTGACACGTCCAGTGCAGACGGTTTTTGGTTGTACAAGGAATGAAAAAATTGTATAAATTCGTCAGCGCATTCCTGATTCGATAGGACTCGTCCATTTTTAATTAAATGATATTGGGAAGAGTTACCTTTTTTAACCTCATGTAGTTCCAGAAAGCTTTCGGGTTCGTTGCCAGATGGTTGCCAGATGGTTCTGTACGCGATTTTGATAAGTTTCGTGAGCGAGTGCAATCTCTGCCTTCACTTTTGCTCTACACTAAGCGAACGTTTCATAATCACTACGTAATTTACTTCTTTTATATTTATTTTATGTAAAACATACTTTATTTTAATATTTTTTATAATTTAGTAGTAAACGTGGGGAGACAGAAGAAAAGATGGTCCGATGACATAATAAACACAGCAGGAAAAAGTTGGATGCATGCGGCCAAAGACAGGAAAAGACGGAAAAGAATGGAGGAGGCTTTTACCCATAGGGGGGCCACATAACAAAAAAATGGGAAGGAAATTATTATAATTGGATATAATATTTTTGTAAGAATTGTTAAGTGGAAAATAAAGCTGTAATAATAATAATTATTATTATTATCATGATAATTATTGTTGATAATTATTTCGTGCAACCCTGCCGCCCGTTGCCTGTCAATCAAAATAAGTATCAACATGCATAGTCCTGGGTTAACCACTATGAATGTGGGCAGACTAAAAAAATTCTACCTTCTATTAACTTCAACTTTCCAAAAGGTTATTCAGACTAAACAAACTTAAAATGAGACTAGATATGATAATGTGTGTGCTTCTGGTATCTTCTAAATAAATAAATTCAATTAGCAGTTTATTATAACTAAAAACTCAAAATTGCAAAGAGCTACCAGATGGCGACATAGTCTTTATAGTCGGCAGGCTTATTTTTAAATTGCATCAGCTTATCTTACGAGGGTCACTAATCTGGATGAAAGAAATGCTGAGGCTTTATTGGATGCATTAATAGCATATGTAATTGGAACTGATGAATCTGCAAACGCAATCTGGCCGAGGGAGGAAAGATGAAATATGAAAGAAGCAAGATCATCAATTTAGCTGTAACTGCTTACAAGTATGTCTAGTCTACAGAAGAAGAATATAAAATAGGAGACATGCAGACTGTAAATAGATTGAACTTCATACTTGAGACTATCTATAACCACAGCCTAGAAGACAGGTTATGTTAATACCTGATAGACATATGAGATAAGATTGCATACAAACACTTCGTCCTCAGTACTGATTGGCGAAGACAACTAACTTATAGTGTTAAAGCATTGCTCATAGCAATCAACAAGATGCTTCCTACATAAATCTAAGCTGAGTACTTCACAGATATAGCTCCTTATCCACAGCTATTTTCTGCATTAGACTACAGCAAATAGAACAAGTGGTAAAATAAAAAAAATTGTACAACCGACTTCAATATAAATAAAATGAGAACATCATCAATGTAGTCATAAAATACGCATTATTAAGGATAACTCAAAAACTACTGGTCAGATCTTGATCAAATTTATATGGCACCACATGAGAAGCACCAGCTTTCAAATAAAAAAAGAATCATCAAAATCATTTCACCTAGAAAAAAGTTCTGAGGTAACACATAAAAAATACAGTCAAATTCAGTACCTCCTCCTTTTTTTTGGAGTTGTTTAAAAATACACTGTCAACAGAAGGATTAATCAAAAACCATTACAATCTGAAGTCATTATGCACCGGACCCAGTAGGCCACTAATTCAAAATGTCAAACATCATGATCCAATCTTATTATTGCTGCACAATTAGCCACATTTTCTTTTTAGAACTTAAACATAGACTATTTAATTGTTTAGTCATTGTTCAATAGTAAAAACTTCTTTTATCAATAAAACAGCCTAAAACACAAAAAAATGTATAGAAATTGTGTTAGAGTATTACTAAAAGTTATCATTATGACTGAATTTAAATATTGGTTAGTGTAGCTCAGTTTTAGTAAGTATATTCTCCTTGAAACATTGTACCAATATTTCAAAGGAATTGGAGAACTTTCAAATATTTAAAACAAACCAACATTTACATATTTATTTATTATATATAATGATTGGACATTGTACAAGAGAAAATTAGATTATTGAAAATAATATATTATGAAGTGAAATAATTTTAGTAATGCATTAGTTTCAAACTATTTGTAAATCAGATACAATATTGATACTAAAGAAAAGCTATTTGAGTGTGTGTAAATAGGATAGGGATTTTTTCTATGAATAAACTTATACCTACATGACAAGAAATCACAACAGAATCTTCAGCCAAGTACAACTGCAATGACTTTAAAAGCACAAAGTCCTAAATTTACTAATAATAAGTTGAATTCCATTTCAAAAATCTGACATTAATACTATTGAATGTGTGGTTCATAATGTGCAAACAATACAAAATATGGCCATGCCAGAAATAATAACTTACAATTTATAATTAATAACCAAATAATATTATTCATCAGATCATATTTTATTAATTATTTACATTTCTATTTCATTTCTGATTTTGTACATATATTATGTTTGAAGAAAAGGTTTTATGACTCATACAATTTTTTTAATGAATAGTGTTTAACGAAGCATTTTTTTCATAGGATAATGCATGTTTATTTTTATATCTTTAAACATAAATATAGAAGAATATCAGCAGGCCCATTATTTTTTTAGTTGTATGATCACTTTTATACTTAGTGTAAAGTTATAATAGTTATAAAATTAGTGAGGGCAGAAGTAAAAGATATAGGTTACTTTCTTTGTAAATACAGAAATTATTAAAATATTATCTTAAATTTAATAATAAACAGAAAATTTACAGTGTTGTAATGATAATTATGATAGCATTTTTGTTCAATTCGAAGATTTGATGGAATTAAAACAACTTCTACGACCATAAGCGGTAGTGCATGTGATCCACCGGAATCCAACCTCATGTAGGCTTAATAAAGTCAAAAATTACCATTTTGTGTTCTAACCGGTGCTCCAGAAAATCTAGTTCCTGCGACGGACAGAGGTGCTGCAAGTGTAGACATTTTTGAGAAAAGTTTCACACAAAATTCACTTAAAATCGCTCGTCAGACTTTTTTGGTTCTGGAAGATCGTAGTTGGTCAATGTTGCAGCATTTGAAAATAGTGACCACAGATTACTGTATATATACTAGGACATTAAAGATTGTTTATTGCCAGTATTCTTTTTGGCATAGCTTATTAATCTCTTTAATAAATATTTTTTGTTTAATTACTGATTAACTATAATATAGTCTTTGCTCTTTAGCATGAGCTCGGCGATACTTAGTATTACACGGTAAATTTACCCTCCGTATTTTTATTTTTGGACGAAGTTCCTTATCAGTCGGTACGAATTGGCCGGATGGGGCTAGGCGAGAAAAGGTGTAAGATTTTCCCGTCACGACCCCTTCTGTTACTGTAAACGGCCTTGACGGCTATGAGGAAGCGAAATGGAATAATATCCATCTCTCTCGCACGTTTTCTTATCTTCCCATGAAAGAAATATTATTTTATTTTAAATGACGCTTCATTTTAATAGACGCTAGTAATTCATTTATTTGTATATAATACGTTTATCAATAATAATATACTACGAAAGGAACTTCGTTTGAACCGAGTGTACATGCTTTTTTACGGTCCGATATAACAGACTAACATTTCGTATGCACGTTCGTGTGCTGTAATCACAGACTAATATGATGCTTTATTCGGTTGCCGATTCGGAATTCCAATTGCAGCAAGTCCATATAAAATAAAGGTCCCGTCACACACGTACGGTAGCTTTCCGTTCGAAATTTTGCGGGCCAAACGGGATTCCGAATGTGTATGGCCGACCCGTTCGGAATTCCGTTTCGGAATTCCGTATGTATGTGGCGGGCCTTAGTGTCCAAGTTTTTCATTTTGTAATTCATTTTGTCAGTTACCAGGTACCGCTTTAAAAACTCCTGAAACCTGTATTCCGTTATTTTGTCTTATTAAGCATAAGCAACGTCCAATAAAATAATAAATAAGTAGTCTAAATTATAGTCTAAATTATATTTTTATATTTACTCTAATATAAATAGCGTAAACTATTTTAAAATAGTTTGACTTATTTTTTTAGTTGACTTTAAAAAATGTTCTTCTAATATGACTGTATGTTTTTTCTATGTATCTTATGCGATATCTTCGCCAATCGTGAAATGATATTTTTATTATACAGGTTTATATTATACGACCAAATTTTTGCAGAGTGTTTGTGAAACGCTCCCGAAAACGAAGACAGACGATAGTACTAACGATACCTTTGATGATGGGTCAGAAAGAAAATCGATCTCGAGGAAAAAAAATCATCTTTTCACAACGTTTCATTGGCTTTATTCACGCTCCATCATGTTAGTACAGCTAAATGAAACAATAGTTGCATTAGAAAAAACATGAAAATACTTAAACATAAAATCAGCAGTGTAATTTAAATCAGCTGACTAGGGTCAATAACCGCGCGGACGCCGAATACGCGCGGCCCGCAGCTAGCGATCGTACCAATACCTAATAATTTACAATACTTGTCTAAATACCTAACTTATCTACTTAACCTACTATTTTGCCACTGTGCTTGTCTCCACCTAGCCACTTTAATTCGAATTCACAGGTTAAATAAACCAAACACCTGGTACGATTCCCCGCTAATGAAAAAAATACTTAAATAAAATGTTAACAAGGTTAGAGTCATGCTTTTTTATCCATTGTGTAGGTATGTTTATTATGCTGATGTATTCAGTTATGAAACAGAAACAGAAAATACTTAAACATTAAAAAAAATTAGGTTAAATAAACCAAATAACTGGTTCGATTCCCCGCTAATGAAAAAAATACTTAAATAAAATGTTAACAAGGATAGAGTCATGCTTTTTTATTCATAGTGTAGGTATGTTTATTATTCTGATGTATTGAGTTATGTACCTATTCAGATCAGTTCAGTACTAAGTTATTAAAAAAAATAGGTATGAAACAGCTTACCGATCTAAATCCTCCGTGGCCTTATGAGACTCTCCAAGGCACATTAACATGTTGCCGTATTCACGAGCACTATAAACGTACGCGTTAGGCATTATTAAAATAAAACAAGAAACACAAAACGTAATAATAACAAGTAATAACAACAAGAATTTAATAAACAAAACGACTGTCGCTCCACGTGATAGTCAACACGGAACTGTCTCAAAAACTAAAATTAATAATCAATCCCACCACAACAAATGCCTACCGTGCGTCCTAACGTCCTTGAGGTAAGCACTTTGATAATTCCACAGACCGTTAAACCGTTACGACATTGCCAACTTTAATTTTATAAGTTTAGTTATCCCTACGACTAGTCTTTGTAAGGAATTTAGAAGTTATAGTTGTCATTTTTAATACAATTAGACAATCAATTGTACCCTGACGCAACAAGCAGTTCGTTACTACAAAAATGATATTGAAATTAATAAACGTACCTAATTGGGTTCTCACTTACACAATTATAAACACTAATTCATCGTTATCTTTGATTTTGTACAAGAAAATAGAAATGAAATGGTACGGAATAATTTAATAGTTAAAATCAATTGCAATTATGATCGACAGTTAATTAATCTATCAGAATTAATCTAAAAAATAAATCTTTTACTTTATTTTAATTGACTTTCCGTTATCAATCCGTCCAATACTTTGAATTTAAAAAGAGATACGTCAAACTATTAAAAATTACTTGCAAGTTGTATTGTGATTGCCGCCTCTAATTCTTATATCACCTGCAAACAAATCTTAGTAGGTAAATTTCGGTGCAACATGGCAGCGTTGCCAGCACCAATTTGTCAAATTCTCCGAAAATCCATGCCAAATTCCCCAATTTAAGGACAAAACTTCAACAGATTCTCCACCAAAAAAATTGAGGGGAACTCAATTTTATTTTAAGAAATGAAACAATTTTCAACTTATTTTATAAGATTTATTTTTTAACTAACATTTTTATTATTTTCTACGGATTTTTTTTCACACTGCATATTTTTGTAACAAGCATGTTACTCTATGGAGTATTTTTAATTCCTTCCCTTGTTGCCATTAAAAAGTAACACAGTATCTGCATTTATATGCATGCGGTTCTCTGCTTTAAAATAAAAAATAAAGAAATGAAAAGCATTAAATGATACACAAAAGTTGCCGAAATAAATCCGAAAATTAAATGTGGTGCAATGAAGATATTTAAAAAAAGAAAGTCATTCGATATTCATGAGTAACCTAATAAAAATGTTAAGATAAGTATTTAGCTTTCATGAAAAAAAGCTTCTGACTTGGCCCGGGCTATACATTTTCGAAATCCCCGCGTTTTCCCCGCTTAATACCAATCCCCATAAAATCCCCAACCAACTTTAAATTCCGCGCAATTTGGGGAATTCTTCACATGTTGGCAACGTTGAAATGTGTGCACTGCCGCGTGTGTAAGGGAAGGGTAGAGTGAGTAGTAATACCTAATGCATTGTTTCGTCAGTTTCGTACCGAGCTAGATAAAAGAGTTCGGCGTCCGCGCGGTTATTGACCTTAGTCAGCTGATTTAAATTACACTGCTGATTCTATGTTTAAGTATTTTCATGATTTTTTATGATTTTATCGTTTCATTTAGCTGTAGTAACATGATGGAGCGTGAATAAAGCTAATAAAACGTTGTTAAACGATGATTTATTTTCCTCGGGATCGATTTTCTTTCTGACCCATCATCGAATGTATCGTTAGTACTATCGTCTGTCTTCGTATCCGGGAGCGTTTCACAAACACCCGGTATATATATGTATATATAAGCGAATACCACTGACTGACAGACTTGAAATTTAGTATAGTTACTCATTTCGAAATATACTCGTAGACACACTAAGAACGGATTTTACGATAGTCCTATAAAAAATTCTTGATATTTTATATCTACGTTATTATCGTGCGCCCAGCGAAGCGAGCGTTTGCAGCATCTTAGGGAGGGTTGAAGTGGAAGGAGGCGAAGACTTTTCCTGTATTACTTTTATTTTTTAAATTACAAGTTAACTTAACTACTGTGACAATGTGAGTACACAGGAATAATGGACTGTCTAAATTAGAAATTAACTTAACTACTGTGACAATGTGAGTTCACAGGAATTCTAGACTACGTAACTTACAAGGTAACTTAACTACTACTGGGTGATTTTAACAATTAAACCCCGGGTTTTATACTATGTTGAATATTCTTAAGTCACGTATGTAAATTGAGTCACGTCTTTGAAGACGTGCTACTATTTGCTTAGCAGGCGGTGCCGTATGGTAGATGACTCGGTAAGCATATGTAACTATCGGGTAACAGCTAGTAGATAATATAACCAATGGTAAAAAAAAACAAAATAAGAAAAAAAACTCAAACATTTAGTCCTTTTTATCTTTTGTATTCAAAATGTGTGGAAATGCATTATTTTAACTGATTGTCATTCATAAATATGAAGCGCCTACTATTTTATTACGCACGCACACATTCGTAAGGGAGTGTTGAATTCGGAAGCAATCGGTGGCGTTCGGCGCTTGCGCTCGGTTACAGATTTAGGTATCATAGTTCTTTTGACTCGATAAAGACAAGCGCGTCTCATCGCCCTTTCCCTTCCGTAAGCCGATAGCTAGGTACGTTCGCCCGGCCGGCCGACAGTGTTCGCTTGTCCGTGACCTCATTACGTACGAGTGTCCTATTTTTAAATTTCGTGGGTAGTATTACTAGTCACTTCGTTAGCAATGACGCAACGAAAATATTCAAATATTAAAATATAAAGTGAGTCTTTACCGCGTTTGCGAGGACAAGGAATTAACGTACGTGCACGCACCACCAATCGAAGAACCAATTTTGCAGCTCACCAAAGGCTGTTAGACTTTGGACAATTTACCACTCCGTCACATGGAAGTGCTTGAGGTGGTCATTCAGTAATAAGCCCGGACTTCGAAAACTCAGTGATCGAGTTTTTTGAGCGAAACCCCCGCGTTAGCACCAATGATGCAGCTCGAGAATTCAGAGTCAGGAAAAACTACGTGTGGAAACTATTGAATTCTTCTAGATATCACCCATTTTATTACCAACGTTTGCAAGCACTGAATGAAAACGATGGTCCAACTCAAAAACATTTTTGTGAATGGTTAGTGTTATTTTAAGTGATTGCATATTTAAGTTGCAGTTCGTTGTTGTAAATAGTTAATCGTTTTAAATTGTTAATAGCTGTAAATACTTAATTCCATTTTTTTTAAATACGCCATAATAAACACAGTGATCGGTTACGTTGTTGAAATATAAAAAAAATATATATATTTATTATGACGGTACTAAGCCCGTTTAAAGTATGAAGGGAAAATTGGAATCATAATTCGAGTTGTGTAGTTATCAACATAGTAGCAAGCAAGTCATTAAGGAAGTAATTAGTAGGCAAAAGCTCTGTGCATTGACTCGTACACACACGAGCGCGCGCACGCTGTAGTTGTTGCTCATAAATCATATTCAATTTCGGATATTTTCAAATAAATGTAGAAACCTTATTTACGCCTATTTTTAAAAACTGCAAAAAGTGTATATCAATATTTATATTTTGAACTTAATTATTAAATTTGGCTAGTCTTTGAAAAATAACCTTGTATAGGCATATAAAAATTCCACCCTTATGGATGATAAATAGGGGATGAAATTTTTAACCGTTTAGACCAGTTTAGAGTTTAGACAATATTATTGAGTTTGTGATATAAGTTAGTCCACTCAAGAGTTTAAACAATTTAAACTTATATAAATTTTATCTAATAAAAAGTAAAAGCCGACATCAAAAACTAAAAATAACATAATTTCTACATTATTTTCTAAAACAATTTATTATGAATATCATATATTATTATGTGGAAATTATTTTATTCATTTTAGTTTGTCAGTGTTACCACAAAGTAACTGGAAATTATTATAATCTTTTTAGTTTATTATAGTCAAGTTTTACATTTTTCCAAGTTTTAATACTTATTTTAAATTCGATTTAGCCCAAAAATCTGACACCGTCGGCGGTGGTCAAGTTCGCGCCAAAACACCCGACTGCTACTCATATTCCTTCCTTCATTCCTTCATATTCTGTATGTATCTTAGGATCAAATCATACGAGTAGATGGAACCAACAATACCACAAGGGAGAGTCAATAGACTTATCTCGCTCTTTCTGTTTAAATTATCAAATAAGGTAAAAAGAGAAAAACATACGAGATGTTGTGTAAAGTTTATGCATTACTGTCGTTTGAATGTGAACAGGTCATCTTTGGACTATTTATAGCATGCCGAATATAAGAGTTACTAAGTACACCAGTATTTCGGATTTACTAGAAAAATGTATGTGACTTTGTTTTATCGTTACCATTACAGATTACAGCCTATCAAAAGTCTACTGCTGTACATAGGCCTTCCCCATAGATTGCCTAAAAGGCGGGATGTTTGCCATACTTGCCAATTGTCACACTTTGCAGGCGGCTTGGAAAGAACAGTTTTTTTAATTTTTTAGTTGTTATTAGGAAGACGTTGCCTCCCATCTCCTGCTTTGTTTCCTTCTGTCGCCTCTAACGACAACCACGTGACGATATAGGTTAGTGGATATTCTTAAACTCCCACTACATGGTTTTGTGTGACTTTGTTTAACTTGTGACGTTCTCAGCATCAGCATCTTTCTTTATCTTGCAGAACTAAGTCTGTTTGAGAATTAAGATATATGAGGCACAATCGAAGCTTCACGTGAATATTAATTCCAGGAATAACTGCATCATCCACAAGACTCAATCCCATCCCATTTAAGTGCACATTGATATTCTAATTTTTAACATTAGATGTTGTAAATTTCATTCATTTTGTTTTATTGCGATTTAAAAGTAGATTGTTGGTATTAAACCAATGTAATAACTGCGATAGAGCATTATTCACATCGTCATTATTTAATAATTAAAGGTAAAAAGCTTTTGATATAGACTTATAATAAAAAATTAAAAATTTTGTACAACCGACTTCAATATAAATTATTAAGAAGAACTTATAAACTATTGGTCAGTCCTTGATCAAATTTATATGGGACCACATGAGAAGCACCAGCTTTCAAATAAAAAAAGAATCATCGAAATGGGTTTACCCAGAAAAAAGTTATGAGGTAACACACATAAAAAAAGAAAAAGAAACATACAGTCGAATTGAGTAGGTACCGTCTCATTTTTGAAGTCGGTAGAAAACAGGAATGAGGCAAGATTTGAGCCCTGAGAAAGACACACTGATGCTACCGACCTGGAAGAACGACTTGATGATAATAATTATATTACAAACATTCATTATCTATAGGTGCATATGATGTGGTAAATTACATTGCAAACATTCGTGTCACGAACAAAAATCTAATAGCTGGAGAGGCACGAATACCAAGTGTTGATAGTCACACACGGCACTGTTATTGATTAATTTTTAATGACATCTAATAAACATCAGGGCTCATATACTTAGTAAACGAGAGATTACATCGTTAATACCAATTTTATTAGCATTATCTCAAATTATGAAAAGTTATGAAAGATTGTTAAATGATAGGTCGTCTAAATAACCAGAATTATTATATAACTGAGGTCCCGAAAGCGAAATCTTGCTCTGTTGTGTAATGAAATCGTCTACGTGGTTCCTTGCTGCAGCTATATTATGGTTGTAGCTCTAATAATCGGCTC
This sequence comes from Parnassius orleans, assembly GCA_029286625.1. Classification (NCBI taxonomy): domain Eukaryota; kingdom Metazoa; phylum Arthropoda; class Insecta; order Lepidoptera; family Papilionidae; genus Parnassius; species Parnassius orleans. The sequence continues at coordinate 4,445,635 of JAGSMP010000107.1, read as the reverse complement.
GACCGGGGTAGGACCATGCTCTCACAGAATACCAGCGTAAAATAGCAGCTTAATGCGGCTGTGTTTCGTATGGTGAGTTTTTACCTACTGTAAACAAGGCATTCTATCTTAGCCCTCAGGGGTGGCAATTGGCAACGCATCTGTATTTTGATCCTTATACGAGAATAAATGTAGATGTGTATGGGCCACGGCTATTTACCGAGTGACGATGAAGTTATCACATTAAATGAAAAGACGTATCCTACATAAGTTCTTTAAACATACACAACTAAAAAAAAATATACTAATTAACATTCTAGTCGTGGTAGCATTTTTTTCGTTTTAATATTAAACAACATCATGTAAATGCATACAGATATCACCTGATAAATAGTAGAAGGTCAAAGACCCATGGTCTTTGAAGGCGAAGATACCTAGTTTAAACATTGCCAATCCGAATTACTCAAATAAAGTAAAAAATCAAGCAAAAAATGTTCTTACGGCTAACAGTTTAAGGCATAATTTTATGCGCGAAATTAAAAACAAAGGGACCGCGCGCTGCGGGTGTGCGAAAACAAGTTCAAGCGAAAAATCTACTTAAAATAAAGGAGTTAAGGCATAATTCTCTATGCGCGAAGTGACAAGAAATGGGACGGGGTGTCGAAATTCATATTTCTCTGGCGCGTGCGACGATTAGTAAGAAAGTAAGTCACTTAGTCCGACGCCGGCGTCCTTGGGGATAGTTCATGAGTCGCTTGACCTAATTTTCGTTTTTCGCGTACACGTCCTTTGAGTTTTAATTGTTGTTTTTGTTTTGTTTTGTGGACATTTTAATAAGTTTCTTAATTTATTTGTGATAGGACACGTTAATACGGTAATAATAGTTGTGATAAGAAGGTGGTGTGACAGTTTGTGCGAAATTGGACGCTTTCTTTTACTGTATTGTAAGTATTTATTATTTGTGACAGGACACGTTAATAATACGCTAGATAATCATATTTAATAACTTAGTGATGTGACAGCCCGTGTGCAATTGCACGCTTTTATTTTTTTAACGTCTTAACTTTTTTTTAAATTTAAGATGCCTCGTATCAATTTTACGTGATCGGAATAGATTGATATGATTTTTTTTGAAATTTTGATTTGTTTTGATTATTAAACTTGAGTGATTTCAAGATTAAAGTGATTATTTGGATGCAAACAATACCATTAAATTTGTGATTCGTTGATAACATCGGATTAGCATCGCCCTACGCATGCCTAATTATGGGCAAGTGTAGGTATTATAATTACCTATGTCAATGTCGCGTGAGCACTGTGCGGCGTTGCCGCTTTTACAGGTCACTTCAGGTCAGTAAACTAATATTATCCAGGATGATTTATTTCTTGTAAATTTTTTACTCTATTTATTTTGTTTGAAAAATGCATTTTTTATTTTCTTTTATTATTGTTTATTTTATTATTTTAACAGACATATATCAACTTGTATTAACTGCTGTGCTATTTAACGTGATAACCTAAGCGCCACCCAGTATACTAGTATGTGCAGATTTTTTTATTTTGTGATATAATATACCATCAAATAAATAATTAAAACTAAAATGTATTTTTTAATTCGTTTATGTTGTAATCATTCTATGAATAACCTTTATCCGATGATTCAAAATCAACTCTAAGGAATAATAAACAAAAAATATTACAAAAATGCAAAAAACGCTACTGCAATGGATGACGTTTTCTAGCTTACTGGCCAGGTGTAAGTATAAAAGTACTCTGTGCTCCTTGACTGGAAAGGATACGATACTGTATTAACATCAATGGCGAGTACATAACTCACCTTCAATTTGCCAACCATATAGTTCTTATGGCAGAATTGCTCGAGCACCTTAGCACTATGATAAATGACCTCAACAGTGTCTCCCAACGGATAGTTCTTAAAATCAAATGCATGGACAAAAGAAAGGTCATGTGTAAAGTCCATACCACTCCTATGCCGGTAGTTGTTGGGAGCACTACGCTCGAAGTTGTCGAAGAGTATGTTTACCAAGGATAAAGGTAAGTTCAACTTCCCTGGAGAGGTCAATGGACGGATTTAACTCGACATCATTAGGGAGATTACGGCACATCGTCGTTTCATCACGTATATTCGAGCGGGGCTGAAAGTTCCCGGGGTAAATTGTTATGTAGAATAGGTACGATAGGAAAATATATAGTGCATCGCTAATAGCCACGATACTGCTCCGCCGCGGTCGTTGATCTTACGACGGCAGCTGTGTTGATGTGAGCATGAAGCTGTTACATGAGCTGACAGTTGAGTGAGCGAGTTTCGCGCTTCAACTTTTTTTGGTCTATTTCGGTAAAACATTGGAGCTCGTCACATTTCTGATTTACTGATTGTAGTAAATATAGTCAGAAATCATGATGTACTTGTATTTTTTATTCTATTTAAATAGTTTGGTTAAAATGAGGGCTATAAGTTCCGAAATTATGGTCCTGGTTGTCCCCCGGAACAGCTTACCCCAACTGCTGTTTTCACACAAAATATTTTTCTGTAGAATGCGAAACTATAAGTGCAATACCAAAGAAGAGATTATAAGAAGAGGTACTATCTTCGAAGCATTGTTAGGTCGGGCAGTGCCTGCGATGAACAACCAGGGACTTTTAGAGTGCCAAAGGTATCAGTACAGAATAATGATGACACAGATACATCTCAGGAAATATCATGGCAAGATATAACAGTGTATGTAGACTCAGAAACTAAGCCGACGATGTCAGTATTACCGGATTTTAAAACATTTCCCCTGGAAATATTTAAGACTTGAAAGTGCCACTTAGATTGCAGGCATTGACAAAGCGACGCGTTAGAAAGACAAGTTTTAACAGATACACGGTTGATTGAAAATTGAAAATTAAAAGAAATAACAGTAAAACAAAGTCAATAGATAAAAAAAAACAATAAATCCAAATAAAATTTAAATCGACGCTTGTAACAAGAAAGCGAAAGAGAACGATCTAGATTGGATTTACTCAATTTGCTGCGATTCGTATTATAATTTACAGCAAGATAACAGTGGATACGTTAAGTAACGTGCAATAATGTGCGCATTTAAAATGTTTAGATCAATATCCCCATACCAACTCGTGACTGTCGTAAGAGGCGACAGAGGCAAATGAAACAGAAGATGGGGAGCAGGATTTTGCTGATAACAACTCAACATAATAAAAATCTGCGGTTACTAACCCGCCTACCTAGCGTTGCAACTATGGTAAATATCCTCCTATGAGGAAATGTATGTTAAGTGGTAGATTTTTGATAGGTTCAAATTAATGAATACGATTGTTACCAAGAATTAACACGACTAACTAAACCATATAATATATGCCAAATTTATATTTATCTATATATATATATATATATGAGTGAGTGAGTGAGTTTATATATATAAACACTCACTCACGCCTGTCACCCAGAGCGGTAGGCAGAGACTATGGACTTCCATTTGGCACGATCCTGACACACCTCTCTCGCCTCCTCCACATCCATATACCTACGCATACACGCTCGTCGGTAAAGGGTACTCTTAATTTGGCCCATTTTCAATATATCGCCAATTTGGTCGATAAATTTTCGCCTAGGGCGTCCCTTCCAGACTCTGCCGTTCACCTCTACCATATAATTTTGCTTTGTCACTCTTTCCTCATTCATTCTTTCTACATGATCAAACCACCGAAGCATTCCTTTCTTAATCCTGGTCACAACATCATCTTGCAAACCACACTCTTCTCTTATAACAAAATTTCTCACTCTGTCATTTAGATTCAGCCCTAACATACTCCTTAATGACCCCATTTCTACAGCATTTATTCTACTCTCGTGCTTCTTCTGCCACACCCAACTTTCACTACCATACATTAAAGTAGGGACTAACACAGCATTGTGAATTGCCATACGTGCTTTTTTGGACACATTCTGACTTTCTACAATAGAGTGTAGAGCTCCATTTACTCTATTTCCTGCGTTCACTCGTCTTTTCATATCCTTATCATATCTACCATCCCTGATAAATACACACCCCAAATAAACAAACTCATCTACTTGCTCGACCAATTCCCCTTCTATTCTTATTTCACATATCGTTTTATTTTCTTCTATTGTTTCTTCTCTTTCAAAACCATAACTTTCGTCTTACTTGCGTTCACTTTCATTCCCCTTTCTTTTAATGACCTGTTCATTAATGTAACCATCATTTACAACTCGGCCGCCGACGACGCAAGTATGACTTGATCATCGGCGTACAAAATGCATTTGATGGTTAACTCACCCATTCTTAACCCGCATTCTTCTACTTTCAAATTTTCCAAACAACTGTCCATAAATAGGTTAAACAGCCACGAGGAAGCCACACAGCCCTGTCTGACACCTTTATGGATGCCAAACCAGTCCGAATAGGCCCCGTTGATCCTGACACAAGCACTGGAGTCCCTATACAGAGACTTCAATGCCTGTATCAACCCAGCGCTCAACCCAAATGAGTTCAGTGTTTGCCATAACACATCCCTGTTCACTCTGTCATAAGCCTTTTCCAAGTCCACGAACGCACAAAAAACCTTTTGGTTTTTGGCCAAAAACTTCACCGCGATCATGCGAATGGAAAAGACCTGATCCGTACACACCATTCCTTTCTAAATCCCGCTTGCACATCCCAAATTTTTCCATCAGTATCTTTCATAAATCTTTCAATTATGGCAAGAATTTAAAGTTAAGTAAACCATAGAGCAATAAGGGCCACCGGAGGACCGGAGGGCCATAGTAGCCATAGCGTTTTTCTCCGATACAAAACTGTCTATGTCATTCTTTACTCGGCCGAGCTGACCCATTCATGCTGCAGCGTTAGAGTTCTTTTAGCATCTGGATTGCATCTTTTGTTTAATGCTGGGGCCACAGTAACGGGAAACGTCAGTGCCCATAAACGCAACAATTGTTGCTTTAATTTTAACGCGATAAAGTGAGTGGCTACACTTGAACGGTCAACGTCATTTCAATTTCAATGCCATTGAACGGCGTTAAAGTTGGCGTTAATGTTCCTTGAATTTCAAGCAATATGGACGTTGACTCTGCTACTCTATATTTGATGAGTATAAATTTATATTATATGAATATATTTTATCATTGCCAAACGAAGAAAAAATTTTGCGATGTACGATTTTTAAACTTTTGAGTCTCGGATCCCACAAACATAGCTCTGTTTGCAGAATCTCAAGAAACGTAATAACTTTTTCATTATGTGGTCAGTTAAACTGATCAGTTTAAGGGTACATTGATTGTAGCGATGGGGTTTCTTAACGCCGCCGGTTGCTGGTGCGCTCTTACGGGCAAGAGCGCACCAGCAACCGGCGGTGTTAAGAAACCCCATCGCTACAGGCCCGGTACCGTCGCTCTCCGTGAGATTCGTCGCTACCAGAAGAGCACCGAGCTCCTCATCCGCAAATTGCCGTTCCAACGTTTGGTGCGTGAAATAGCTCAGGATTTCAAGACCGACCTCCGCTTCCAGAGCTCCGCCGTGATGGCCCTCCAAGAGGCTAGCGAAGCTTACCTAGTCGGGTTGTTCGAGGATACCAACTTATGCGCGATTCATGCAAAACGCGTAACCATTATGCCGAAAGACATACAGTTGGCGCGCAGAATTCGCGGAGAACGAGCTTAATTAAGCTCTACTTCTCTACCGATTCTGTTGTGAACTACGTTTAATTTTAACATCAATCATCGATTGTTAGTGTGATAGTGGCAATGATTTACTATTAAATATGCCTCATTAACAACTATGTACACGTACGATGATGATTGTGTTGGTTTTACCGTATGTTCTTTCACTTTCATAAAAGGCCCTTTTCAGGGCCGCATATGTTTCTACACAATAAACTGTGCGTTTCTTTAGAATATAAAAGAACGTTAAACGAGCGAGTAAGTATAGATATATGGTAATATTATGAGATAACGAAGAAAATAAATTACAAAAATATATAATAACGAGCTAAGGCTCTACAAATCGAAATGTTATTTAAATACCGTTTAAATAAATGAATCTAGTAGAGACAACAAACTGTATACTATTTAACATTATTACAATTATGACCGAATACACAAATACACAGGTACACAGATACACAGGATATACACGATAAACAACGTTTATCTAATTATTTTATTTAAAAAAAAAACTAGTAATGTTATTAAACATTACTAATATTCCCTTAAACCACTTCTGGTAAGCTTAAAATGCTTGTGTTAGAAGTGGTTTACGACAGTAGTCGAATGGCGGATTCGAACCCACAACCTTTCGAGTTCGCGGTCCGCGTCCTGCCATTAGGCTACTGACGCTTCCGATTATATAGATTCCGATAATTGAGCACGCGACATGTTACATCTATACATACATACATACATACAAATCATCATCATCATCATCATTACAGCCCTTCACAAGTCCACTGCTGAACATAGGACTCCCCCAAGAAATGCCACAAAACACGGTCCTGAGCCACCTGCATCCATCGACTTCCTGCATGTCTTACCAGGTTCGTCACTCATCTAGGGGGGGGTCGCCCTACACTTCGTCTACCGGTACGAGGCTGCCACTCGAGAACCTTTTTTTCCCATCGGTTGTCGGTTCTTCGAGCTATATGGCTGGCCCATTGCCACTTCAGCTTACTAATCCGTTGGGCTATGTCGGTTACTCTGGTTCTACTGCGGATATCCTCATTTAAGCCATCGCCAGCAGTAAAGGACCACGTCTCAGATCCATAAGTCATCACTGGCAACACGCACTGGTTGTACAATCCCGTTTTCAGGTTTTGAGGTATACCTGACTAGAAGATGTGTCGTAATTTCCCGAACGGTGCCCAGCCGAGTTGAATCCGTCGATTAACCTCTCGGTCGAAGTTGGACTTACATAGTCGGACTATTTGTCCCAGGTAAACATACTCGTCAACAACATCGAGCTTAGTGCTCCCAACAACTACCGGCATAGGTGTGACATGGACATTAAACACTTAGAGAAATTGTTCGGATTAATTCCAGCTGCCAAATTACACCAGTGCACATCGGAACAAAACTCATGATAATATTCACACCATCCGGATGCTTGGCGGTCCACCATGACTGTGCGATTTTGCACCTTGCAGCTCTCCGTCGCCGGTCTGGGCATTTCATTTTCTACGTCTCTTGACGTAGCAATTAATTGCCCAGACCAGAATGAGATGGTTAGACGAGTAATCTATTGGAAATTATGAACTCTTTCTGGCATTTCCCAATATTGCCACTTAGGACACTTAAAGGGGGTGTCGTCTATTTATAAATAAAATTGAAGTATCTGTCTGTTATATCGAATTAACTGCCTTTTATTACTTTTTATTTGCATGCCATTAAGACATGAGTAACCATTTTTATAATTTTTTGTCTGTTTGTCTGTCTAATTGGGCTAACCTTCGTAATGGTTGAACCGATGTAATGAAACTTCACGAACGGGTAGAGAGCAATGTCAGGTGTGACATGGTTACATTTTATCCGAAAAATTTGGCGACTTATTAAATCGAGAAATTGATATAATGAACGGTCTTTAATGATTGTCTTAAATCTTAGTAACGTCACTTTTGCAATACTTGATTCCACCTAGGCGAAGGACGCTAGCGTGGGACGGGTCGCTAGTTATACAAATTACATAAAAATGTTGACATTTTTAGCAAAGTAATTTTAGTTTGTTTATTTTTTTGCCAAATATACAATTTCTGCTTGTTTAGCAGAAAATTTATATTTGAGAAGAAGAAAATGTATATTTGAGAAGAAGAAAATGTATATTTGCTATGAATTTTAGAACACATAATTATGTATTGTGTTCGTAATCGGTTACAGGCACTTACAATTTTTATGAAATTAACAGTATGTTTCATGGATTCTCCTGCCTTGCTTAAAGAGGTGTCGCAGTGAAGGAGATGTGATGAGTTTTGATTTGAAATTAATTTAGATTTATCTGCTCCTTTAGCAAGGTGGCATCTTGTTCTTGTTTTTTTTGTTTTGTGACTTTATATTTATAAATTAATATCGTTATAAAATGAAATAGAATATATAAAAGAAAATAGCTTTTACTCTTTCATCACAGAACAATATCGAATTTCTAGACGATGTTTGTATTTCGTTTACGTTTATAAAGCTCCGGCCAATGACAATCTAAGAACTAAACCAATAAATTCTTGGAATGCCTCGAGATCCCAACATTCATTGAAATGCCCCGCAGCGAGTGTCGCATCTATACTCGAGTATAATCTCATTTTGTGTTCGGAAGAGCGCGATAAGGCTCAGTGCAAAACAAATCGTATCTTCCCGCGCAGGCGTGAAAAACTGTCACGCACGCGTAGTTTTACGTCAGTCGTGCGCTGCCCATCGCCGCGATCACATGATTGCGTTGCTCCGATAAATCGCGCTTATATATCGCGATAAATGGCGCCCAAATTGGGACTACGCTGACGCGGGTAAGTCACCACATTACAGTGCATTTTCATTCAGAGATGATAACGTTTAATTAATGATAATGATAATATTTGCGATCCACGCAGCATACAACTCTGTGGGCGTGGTGAGATCTCGCCGTAGAGGGCGTAAGTGTCGAACAACCTGATAAGATAAGTCAACAATGTATAACATTATATAAACTGGCTAAGAAAATGTGTGAAAGCTAAAACCATCTAGTTGTTGCTATTAACTACAAAATATAAGATTGCGATCTTCTGTTGTCTAAAGGGAATGCAGTAAAATAGTGCAATATGGTTGCATTCTGTACCGATAAGGATACCATTATATTATGTTATTACTTATTCAGTTACATGATTAAACCATTAGAATCAAAATTTATTAAAGAATTATATATTGCTTCTAAATATTATGTTTTTAAATATAATATATTTCATATATTTATGTCAAAAGTACGAAACAGTCATATTTGATATTTAAATTATGATACAGTTTAGAGACGGCGAAAGAGAACTTCTGGCTAAAGTAATGTTAGATTTTTTACATTGTCAGTGCAGATTTAATATTTAATAAGTGCTCTTTTAATGGATAACGAAAGCGCGGTGTACTTTCGTCCATTTGTTATTAATGATAACATCAACTATATTACAAACAAACTGGTATTACAGTGGAATAATGTCATTTATTTACTTAAAAATTTCGAATGTTTGCTGTGCTGGTAATTTATTTCGCCTTTAGCGATATCTTCCATTAATCAACACAATCTGTCAGCTGTGCAGTACCTTTTACAACATTTTGAGCATCTGCGCAAATGCAGAGTTGCCCACCCTTTCTCAATGACCTTCCCTTTTCCTCCTTCCTTTACACTATTTTATCGATGCAATCAAACCAGCTTAAACCTGGCTTTACCATATGCACAATAATAATGACGTCTTCTAGTCTTCAATTTTTTTTAAAGAATAAGGGTGACAAAAGAGCACACAGTCCACCTGGTAAGTGGATGTTGCAGCCCGCAGACACCTACATCTATATTCGATTAAAAATCAAAATGCAGATGCGTTGTCATCAGTGAGGACTAAGGTGGAATGCCTTATTTCCATTAAAAAGGGTCTCCGGTTCTCTACATAGTCATTCCCTAAGTCGGTCGGGTCGAGCCGACCCATCCGTACTACGAACATATTATAGGTGCAATGTGAAAATATTATTTTGATATTCCAAACTTAATTGGTGTTACGTCTCCTACAAATTTTAAGAATATCCGTATTGAGTCTATGCATTTTTTAAAACCTTCCTAAATCTTTTAATCAACATCATATCTCAGTTGATACATAACTTACTGTTAAACATTTGCTTCTCGAAATTCCATCTTGGTTTTCTAGGAACATACATGTTATGAGTCATAAACGTGAACCTGTATTAGAAACACTATATCTATAATATCTTTGAGCTTGCAGCGAAGCGAGGTGGTCTTCGTGCTTGACAAAAATACGCAGTGTTACGATCAGTATCCGTCTCCCAAATGGCTACGTTACGTTATGCCGCATACCACACCAAACGCGTTTACTGTCTTCCTTCGTCCCTTCGTCAATCTTACGCTGAAAGCGTGTATTTTCGCTAATCATTTCACCTCACATTTTCTACTTTAGACCTACTTACAGCGGGGTGGGCCATTCGGCGTGCATGACAAACATATATAAGCTAGTGTAACTTCTTCTTCACCGAACCGTAAAAGTGCGACGTTGAGCGTGGGCCTCTCCCGTAGGAAGGGTCAATCATGCTTATTCAATTATAAGTATATGATACTTAGCTAATAATAGTTTCACAACTTGGTGAACATCACTTACGAAGCAAAGTAGATAAAAGTGTAACTTAATATAATATTTGATATTCAAGGACACAAAAGAGTGCAGGGGTTCTTTATTTGTGTATATAGATAAGATTGGCAGGTATTTTATAAATAAAATAAATATAAATCTCTATAATATATAAAAATCAATTCCTGTCCGTTAGTCTCGCTAAAACTCGAAAACGGCTCGACCGATTTTGATAAAAATTTTCTTGTGTGTTTGAGTGGGTCCCGGGATGATCTAAACGATTCAAAATTGGACCCGGTAGGTAGCGCTGTTGTCGAGATCAAATATGATAAAATACATGGTCTAGGCTCCGTAGGTCCTGTGTTTATGTGGGATTTATAATAAAAAAAGGATGTGTCAACTGTGTTACTTACCTTGCTTGTCGTATAAGGAGACTTATGGGATATTGAATTTGTGATGGTGTAGGTGGTTTGGCTTTTCCATCTATACTCATATTTTTCGGCTAAACGTGGTCCGAGTGATTCGCTGCTCTTTGGATTCTTCTTACTTCGTATTTCATGTCTGTATATTTGAAACCATGCAATTCTAAATTATAAATATAATATTGTAGATAAGCAGCAAAACATACATACGTATTGGTTTCGTATGTGTAGTAATTTAATAATTTTAAAATATACACTTAAGAACAATTTCCTTTAAAACCTCTTATCTGCTCCGTATAAAATGCTCAATACGCCTTTACCTTCATAAAGCTGACCATTCAGGCTTTAGGCTTATATTTAGTTGCGTTTTAAATTTGTATTTCAAGAGTTAAATGACTGAATCCAACTTTACTACGCAGTTGTTGAGAAATTGCGACATAATTTCTCGCTTAATATTTACATTCTGTTTTTGATGGCTTGATTTACTCATTGCCGGTAATCTAAAGAATGGAAAGTGGTTTTTCACTGTAAAATCTTTTATTTATTATAAAATCATTTTTTATTAGTATTTTAGACGCGTGATCTCCATTTACTTATTATATGCCAGTGCTTGATCTCAGTCCCATCTGGTAAGTGGTGATGAAGCCCTAGATGGGAAATCTTACTGTCTTAGCTCAAAAACCTATTAACTCTTGCCTTGAAGACGCCCAACTTGTAATAAGACGGAAAGACAGACGCCGGCAGATTATTTCACTCCTTAGCCGTTCGCATTACGAAAAAAGAAGAAATTAAAGAAGTATCATAAATTAGATTATTCCCAATAAAACGAGTGTTGAGTAAGAAAGGGCCCCGAGTTCCCGAAGTGCACCATCGGATTAACAAAAACGAGAAAACTCCATTTGAAATAACTGACTCCATTGAATGATGATGGAGCGACAAACAGAGATCAAAAATGTATTATCACGTCCTTACACACGTCTACTTAATATATATTACATATTTCTCTTGGATATAGAACAAAACTGTCAAATGCTTTATGCTTTTAAATAATTCCATAAAACGTTAGAATTAATTTCCCACTCTTCATTGGTTACATTCTTTATAGGTAACGTAATTATGATTGGTATAAAACTTTAAGATGCATGCAGTTCTCTGTATAAACACCTGATTATGGCTCCTGCAGCTTCAAAAAACGAGAAATATTATAAATTATGAAAATAAAAATTAACACTGTTTATTTATGTTTACATGTATATCAATACTGTTTTTATGTTCCTGTCGTCTGTAAGGCAAAATATTATTTCGTTATCATATCGCCGCGGTCTATTGAGTTACCAGGCTGTAGGTATAGTGGCTGTGTCGAGGTTGATCCGCTAACCAAAGTATCTCTTAGCTTTTATGTCACACATGTATGTTAAGAAGACTTAGTTCCGTTGTGTATGTAGTAAGAAGATAAGGCTGTTAATAATAATGTCCTCCAGACCGAATTTCGGTCACCACGGCCAGCCTCAACGGAGACTAGCTATCGGCGCAGGACAGGATTATAGTGCTCAACAGACGGCTTTACGTGCTTTCTGAGGCACGGGGGTGAGACACCGCCAACTTCCTGACATAAGGCAGCTACTGAGAATTTCTTGAAAAAATGGAAAACTCCATAACTGATTTTTTTGGCTAATAGCTGATGTGAGTACAGCAAGATTGGTTTATTTCAGCTATTTCCACAGTGTTATGATTATTGTGGGGACCAGCAACTGATATTGAAAATATATTTTATACTAGCTGTTCCCCGCGACTTCACCCGCGTGTAATTTTGGGGTTTTAATTATGTTGCGCGGAACCCTAATTATTTTTTCTAAAATATAAGTAGCCTAAGTTACTCCTTAAAACATCAGCTATCTACCAGTGAAAGTCCCGTCGAAATCGGTTTAGCCGTTTCGGAGATTAGCCGGAACAAACAGACAGACAGACAGACAGACCGACAGACAGATAAAATTTTAAAAAATTGTGTTTTTGTTATAAGTACCGTATAAACTTTCATATGCATTTAGTAAAAAGCTGTTATTTTGACATTACAGACAGACACTTCAATTTTATTTATTTGTTTAGATTTCAGAAAAAATCACTAAAGTGCTACTAATAGCTATCATTGTACAGCGTATGTAAAAAGCATTCTAATGAAGAAACAATGTTATAAATTAGGTATTTATTTAAAAGATTAGAATGCGTGGACATAATGAGCGTCCTCAGACTTTTTTTAATTACATTTTTTTATAGAATTAGGGTGACAAAAAAGCACACAGTCCATCTAATGGTAAGTGAATGCTATATAGCCCATAGATATCTACATCTACCCTCGATTAAGAATCCAAAATGCGGAATGCGTTGTCACGTCTTAAAAACAAGATGGTATCCTCGTTTTAAGTAATAACCGGCCAAGTGTGAGTCGGACTCGCGCATGAAGGGTTCCGTACCATCGTAATACACGTTTCTAGTAAGAGAGTCCCTTTTAATTTTTAATTTATTTTAATTTCTATTATTTGTTGTTATAGCGCAAACAGAAATACACATTCTGTGAAAATTTCAACTGTCTACCTATTACGGATCATGAGATACAACCCTCTGACAGACAGACGGACAGACGGACGGACAGCGGAGGCTAAGTAATAGGGTCCCTTGGTTACCCTTTGAGTACGGAACCCTAAAAAGTGTCTACGGTTCTCGACACTCACTGTACGAAACACAGCAGCATTAATCTGCTATTTCTATATATATATATATATATATATAAATAATTTTATATATAAATAAAAATATAAAATGAATAGAAAATGTTACTTTATTAGTTTCTACGACGTATAAAATGTCACTTTATTAGTTTAAATTGTAACTGCTTTCTTGATTCTTGCCGCTTCTTCTCATAAGGTTTCCCGCAATAGGGATTTGTTGAAGCGATGGCGTAGATTTCTTGACTTTCAAAAAGTGCTTTGTAAAGACTAAATTTTTAATAAAAATATTTCGACTTGACTTTGATGTAGCTTTTCGCGCTTGGCCCCACGGCCGTAGATCTTTGCACATGGACTGCATGTTTGCGCCGTTGGACTTCGCCGTAGCAGCAGCCGCTAATCCTATGAAACTTCAATCGATTTGCCGCCATTTAAAATATTATTTACCACCGTGATTGTTAAGTTACTGTGGGTATGGAGCCGTCAGTCAATTGAGGACACTTGAAAGCTAGGCATCTAGGCTAGGCATATCCGAATTTGGTTAAAACCAATCTTACCAGCCTCGAACACAGACGCAAAGTAGCCAGCCTTTCGGTTTCTACAGGATGCATTTCGGAGAGTGTGCGCAGGAATTGCATAATTTAATTCCTCCTCTCCTTCCAACATAGGAATACTATATACATAGAATAATATAAATCAGTCCTTGCAGCTTGAGAGAGTGGATCGATCAAAACGCTTGCTCTTACGATACTCTGATGAAGGACGCGGAAATGTGCCCTTTACAGATAAAATATTTTTACGACTGAAATGCGCTACGATACAAAATGACAAAGTATATGATAAATGCTCACAGCTCTAAAAAGCCTCGCAACTTATTGCAAAAGTTTAACGTGGTTATCTTCCTGCATCAGTCATTGTATGGTCGGAGGTCTCCTACCAAGGTGTTCCAAAGCTTTTTTTTTATAAATAAGGAATAAAGACTTCCGCTAAAGTTCTTTAAGAGACTGTCTTGGATTGTGCATTGAAGCCTTTCAGCAATACAATTTTCAAAAATATTCCGCGAAATTTCTAGCAAGATTCTGCTTCTGGTTACAAGTTACGAACAACTCAAACCTGGTTCGAGAACAATATTCCGGACTTCATAAAATCTAAAGACTGGCCCTCGTTCAGTCCAGATCTCAAACCGTTGGATTACGAATTGTAGTCAGTACAAGAGTACGAGTATAAGGCCTGCTCGAAACGTCACTGTGAGTCTCTCAAGAATTCTTTAGAGCTAGTAGTGGCAAAATTCTCCACGGAGACAGTGCAAATAAATAGCTTCGTGACCGGAGACGAGACCTAAGGCCTGTACCAAAGCTGAAGGTGGCCACTTTAAAAAAAAAATCTCCTTCCGACTGCTATGAATATGTACACATAAGTTTTATTATTATTACACAGCTTCTTTTAAAAAGGGATGTATTTAGAGGAACGTAAAAAAAGGTTAAAAAATATTTAATATATCCTTAATACACGCTGGCCATCTATAATCAGCACAACATGTAATTTGAAAAAATGTTTTTCAAATTTAGACGGTAGCTTAATCCAGCGGATAGTTGATGACGACAGTATCTCAAGATTCAAGGCAAAACAACAAAATTACTTGAGTTTTACATCATCGTTATCTCTAATAGTTCACATACGTCAAATTCTACATAAATCCGCCGGTGGTCAAAATCTGCCGGTTTCTGCCAATGCTCCAGCAGTAACTTTGGCTCAAATATTACAAGTTTCAAAGTCTGTAAATGTTTGCAATGTTAAAATTAAAATTCTTTATTAATAAGTCCCGTATTACTCTTAAGCTGGATGATGGAAGGTCCAAACTATGAAGACGACCCGGAAAAGGATACGCTCTGTATAATATTATTAGAAGAGAGCCTAATGGCGGAGGGTCAATACGGTTTGGGGAGACATAAGTAGAGAGAGGGTCCCTAACTGCGGCATGTTACGTAACAGATATACAGATTGTGATGTCTTATGCCACACACATTGGCATAAGACATCACGATATATGGTATAATATTATTTTAATGCATGATAATTATGCTCGGCTCCCACACTCTATCAAGTCGTAGAAAACGAAGTTTTGGAGTCACTCCCCAGACCCGAGAAAGCATGTTATTTGAGATAAACTAAGAATACTTCAAGAACTAAGAGATCATCTGGATGCTTGGCGGTCGATTACTGTGCGATTTACTAGGAGTTTTTTTCCTCGCACGACTACTTTGTGGAATTGTTTACCATTAGATTTTTAGGGACCGATACGACTTAGGGACCTTCAAGAAACGAACTTACTCCTTTTTAAAAGGCTGGCAACGCACCTGCGATTCCCCTGGTATTGCGGTTATTCATGGGCGGCGGTCGACACTTACCATCAGGTGAACCGCATGCTCGTTTTCCCCCTCTTCTATAAAAAACAATTTGAACAAAGGAATTCAGTACCGCTAACATTTTATTTATTTATGATTTAATAAAAAGTATGCCCAGATAAATGCAGGAAATTTTGTTAGCATAATGGAGTAACAATAAATACAAATAAAATATTGGTAAATCCAATTGTGCATGCCCTAAGCGCATTAAAAAAATTACGTATTACATGATTATACGTAATTTTTTAAAGTAGTTTTTTTTTAATTTATTTAAAAGGACAAGCAACAAGACGAACACTATTACATGGAATTTAAAGTAACATGAATATCAAACTAAAGCTAAGTGTCATCTTAATTATAGGCGGCCACGGCATGCAAATGTGGACCATGCAAATAAACTTAAATAGGTTAGTTAATACTAAACAAATGAAAACTTAAATATTTTAATCCTTATTTTTTATTGTAAAAAAGTCAAACCATAGGTATAAATACTTAAATCAAACAGACACCATTGACTCGAGAAATTGACCGAGCTTGCATCTAAATTTCATCGGCTTGTCAGAAAAGATGTCGATGTTGTAAGACTTAGATATTAAGTTGTACTGTCTCCGTAAGCGATTAATGGTGGCGTGGTGACCTAAGCTACTTTTGGCACCTTTTGGTGAGAAAGGAACGTAACGTACGTGACGCGGTAACTTGTATGGGATATTAAAATTGACAGATTGCAATAACGCAGGGCAGTCAATGAGGCCATTGATAATCTTATAAAAGAGCAACTGATCCAAGAATAATCTTCGCTCTCGTAGACTATTCAGTTTAAACTAATACACTAATAGCTCTGATCTACATAGACAGTTTCATATCATCAGTGTAAAGGAAACAAGCTGCATGATCAAAGATACCCACGATATAATTAATAAATATATTAAAGAGGATTGGACCCAGATGCGATCCTTGAGGAACGCCGGAAGTTGGCTGAAACTTCCGCTGATCAAGATAGGATTCAAACCATTCCAGAAAGCTACCATATACACCCAAACGAGAAAGTTTACCTAGTAAAATTTTGTGATCAACCGAATCGAAAGCCTTACTAAAGTCGGTGTATATGGTGTCCACAGGAACGCGGGAATCAAGGGAATTAGAAACGAACTCCACAAACGGGATCAAATTAGTTACCGTTGAGCGAGATCCCAAAAACCAGATTGAAGAGGTGAAATTAAATGCTTTATGTGATAGGACAAGACCGGGTAAACCAAGGATTCAAATGCCTTCCCAAAGACTGAGAGTATCAAAATGGGCCTATAGTTCTTCACGGATGCCGAATCACCCGACTTCAAAACTGGAACTATTCTCGCCTCCTTCCAGATAGTTTAAATACACACAAGTTTTCACTAATAACCTTATTATAATCTTATTATATATCTTATCCAGAAACATTATTTGTACGATAAAGTCTTTTTACAATAATTACATATTGCCATTTTTTCGCCTCCGGCACATTTTTCAAAATTAATGGTCCCACAGCTGTATTACGTCTCGTCTTCCCTATATAAAAAACTACTCTGTGGCAACTCTGTGGTCTCGGCATCATAAAAGGTGAAAATTAAACTCTTAACTAAAATCTTATATTCTTTGTACACTATGTACACTAAATATTAGGTCCTTACATATGAAATTAGCGTTTTGTCGTACTGACCACTTTGATCTGAAATATCTCCTCTTTGGTTAAGAATTCCAAATTCAAATTTATAAATTCATTTAGCTGGTACATTTGAGTTTTGAAAACAGTCATTCATTTGTTTTTTCCTCATTATTTTATTCTTTGGCGTCGCTTATTACCGCACAATGGAAAACATGAAATGTCGGTATATTTACGAATACGAGTTCTAACGTGGCACCAGTGCTGCAGAAACAGCTCGAAGGATTAAGGATGTGTACGGCGCTGGTGTCGCAAAAGAAAGCTCGGTACGTTTTTGGTTTCAACGTTTTCGTCTGGAAATTTCGACCTTCAGAACCAACCCCGTCCACGGGGCCGGAGACTAAAGTGGAAAATGAAGAATTAAAGGCTATTGTGGAAGCGGATCCATCACAAAGCACTTCAGAGATAGCTGCAGGCTTCGGGATAAGTGATAAAACTGTATTAATCCACTTGAAGCAAATCGGGAAAGTAAAAACTTGAACGATAGTACGATGAGATACCCTCATGAATTGAGTGAATCGAACTTGAAAAACGCGTCGACTGCTGTGTTACTTTGCTCAACCGACACAATAATGAAGGGATTTTAAATCGAATAATTACTTGTGATGAAAAATGGATACTGTACGATAATCGGAAGCGCTCGTGGCAATGGCTGAACCCTGGAGACCCAGCCGAATCCTGCCCTAAACGAAAATTGACTCAGAAAAAGTTACTTGTGAGTATTTGGTGGACTAGCGCCGGTGTCATTCACTACAGCTTTGTAAAATCTGGCCAAACGATTACGGCAGATATCTATTGTCAGCAAATGCAAACCATGAAGGAAGAACTAGCTGCTAAACAACCGAGATTGGTCAATCGCTCTAGGCCACTGCTGCTTCACGACAACGCAAGACGACCACACACTGCACAACAAACAACCACTAAGTTAGATGAGCTACAATTGGAATGTCTGCGACATCCACCGTACTCCCCCGGACCTTGCTCCAACAGATTACCATTTTTGCCGGAATTAGTCAAATTCTTACAAGGAAAAAAATTCAACTCCGATGCGGCAGTCCAAACCGCCTTCAAAGAGTTTATTGATTCTCGCCCACATGGTTTTTTAGTAAAGGGATCAATGAACTACCTATGAGATGGCAAAAGTGCATAGATAACAACGGTGCATACTTTGATTAATTAAATATATTTTACAAAAAATAAATTGACTTTATATTCCTCCCATACAAAACGCCAATTTCATATGTAAGGACCTAATAATAAAAAACCAAATAAAAAATCTTAATTAACTTCCCTAGTATTTTTTTTTCCAACTTTTTATATAAATCCCTTGTAATATTTTGATGAAAATGTAAGCTAAACAAATTAATATTAAACTGACGCGCTTCGTTTAAATTAATACCAACCAATATTTCAGCCAATAGCGTAAAAACAAAGTACATAAGATTAACATCAGCCACTAATGAATTCAAACAATTATTACATCTATGTGTTAAAAATATCATTTCGTACAGTTTAATAAAAATAACACTTCAAAAGATTTAACGGCAAACAATTTATTTAATATGATAATTTTCAACCACAATTTGAGCATAAAATATTGGATATAAGTTTGATTTTATAACAAATATTTGTTACAATCCTAAAGAAAATGGCACGATAACTTTTAAAAAACTCATGTTATACAGTTTTAAAAACCGTTACCATTAAATATAGAATATGACTCAGAAATAATACAGAAGGTGCATTCAACAAAATTCTAGGGCTTAACTGTTGACACTCATTGTAGCTGGGAACCACATTTAAATGAGCTTTGAGCCAAGTTTACAAAATTCGTCTACCCTTTGAGAAGAATAATTTCTAACACGTCTGTTAAAGCAGGATTGATAGCATACCATGGATATATACAATCAATTTTAGCCTATGGTATAATTTTCTAGCAACGCCCCAAATATCGGCAGGGTATTTAAAATGCGAAAAAACAGCGTGACTCTTGTAGACCGCTTTTTAAGAAACTGGGAATTTTGCCACTGCCCTGTTTATTCATTAAAGAGGTATCTTTCTTTGTATGGAAATATGAATACTTATGTGAAAAATCTGAAAATCCTAGAAAGCCTTTTATAATAACAACTTCCTTTTATCCGAAAACAGTACAATACACTAAAAGCTTTTACTGTAATGCCATTGAAATTTACAATAATATTCCTGACCCTTTTAAAAATATGAACGATATAAAATTTAAAAAAAGTACTGAACACGTGGTTATTAGATAAATGTTTCTACATTTTACAAGAATTTATAGACAACAAATATTAAATAAAGTAATGTTATATTTAGTGGATAGATTTATTAGTTAAATAATACAAACAGATTATTGAATACTAAGAAAAAAAAAATTACAATAAAAAAGTTAATTCGTAAGTTAGGTATTTTTAGTGTAGAAAACTGACGTCATATATTGTAATAATAATTTAATAAAAAATTATGATGACATTATTGAATTAATCTATATATTTGTTAAATATATTGATTATTTTTATAAATATATTTAAGACTTAATATTATACACCTGAAAAAGGTAGACTATGGAGCACAAATGTACATAACATATTCTTAAGATATTATTTAATTTTACCTGTAGTCATGCAATAAATATTTTGATTTGATTTGATTTGAACTTGTGGCGATATTGTTACCCAATGACCGCCCGCGCCGCATGTATTGCCATGTAAGTTTATAGCAGTAATAAGTTCTTTGTACAAGCTAGGACCGGTTAAGTGTGTATTAGCATTTAAATAGAACTGTCCGCCTTATATCGTGACCCGGCCCCAGTGTATCGCATTGAATTAACGGGCTTTCGACTGGCCTCTTTTCCGTGAAATTCGAAAACGGATAACTGGTTAACTGGGTTGCCGTTAGTAAAAATGGAGTACATAATACGGATTTCCGTATGAAATTGTTGTTTTATGTACCTACTTTGACTGACCATTTTGATTATTTATGTTAAATAAGCACGAAATAAAATAAACATAAAATTCTTACGTTCTAAATTTAAAAATCACTTTCAATTTCTTGCAATTTCTTTCCATAAACAATATGCAGGCAACCTTGTAAGATTTGTCGATGCTCACGATGCTGGGTAGATGGATTGGTGAACACAACTCTGATAATGAACACAATCTGTTATGGTCCTGGGGTAACACCAAAGTGGAGACCCCGAATAATGTGTTAATCATTTAGATCATGTAATATATTTTGCTCTGTCATGTAGCCCATGTGTAATTAAGATTACTGTAAGCCTTTTTGTAAGTTTCGGTGATATCTTTCTGAAACAACAATTCTGGATTCAAGTGCATTCTCAAACACCTGTAGTAGAGCGGTTCTCTTAACATGCTGAATGACTTCATTAAGCATATTATTTGTATGATATTAAGCGTTTACTCTGTTCAAATCCTCTTGTAAATGCTACAATCACTCGTATTAAGCCAGTATTATGCAGGAAAATAAAATAAGGTTCAGATTTACTGCAAGCTGATTTACTGTGTGCTCGGTGGTGAAGGAAAACATCGTGAGGAAACCTGCATGTCTGAGAAATAAAAAAAAAATATTTCGAAGACATGTGAAGTTCGCCAACACGCATTGGGGCAGCGCGGCGGACACTTCCTTGCCATAAGACCCTCTCAGAAGTGAGAGTAGACCTGTGCCCAGCTGTGGGACGTATATAGGCTGTAACTTTAACTTTAATTTTTCACCAAGCATCTATTCCACGTACGTACGTTTGTCGATCATGTAACTTTGACAGCAATAAAAAAATGATCTAGTTGATAACAACGTTTTCAAACTGCGGTGTCAACTTGCACCCACGAATCCACATGGGTTGGTATCACGTAAGACATGGCGTTAAGCAAATTGCTAGTGCTGCTGTATGGTCGTCTAAACTTGTTGTCAGCGTCCGTGAGATCTACCGACACCTTTTCCTGGATACTCTGCTGTAGGTACTGCGGACTCATTATGATCTACCTTAAAATACGATTGGCCGCCGATATAGATAATATAATATCCTCTAGACCGAATTTCAGTCGCAGCGGTTAGTCTCAACGGATATTAGCAATCTGCGGAAGCAGGATTATAGTGGCCGATTGTATGGGTAAGCAAAGAAGCACTCTCTGTTCCCTCGCTCACATAGTCCGGTGCGACCGGAGACGAGGCGTAGGACTTACGGCTTTACGTGCTTTCCGAGGCGCGGGACTGAAGCACCGCCAACTTTCTGATTCCGGGATGCTACTGATAATTTCTTGTCAGAAAAACCTAATTTAGCCCGACCAGGAAGCGGCAGCCATTTATAAAAGGTGATGACGCAAACTCTTGAAAGGTAAGTAGGGTTGCCACCTTTTTTAAAACAAATATAGTATTTTTCCCAAAAAAAGATATAAAAATATAGTACTTTTGGGAAATTCAGGAAAAAAAAGAACACATTTATTTTTAATCTTTATGTTTTTTTCCATATATATTTGTTATTGCTCTTCGTTTTGGCCAGTTTTTTTTAAATATAATAAGGGTGACAAGCGAGCACACAGTCCAATTGATGGTAAGTGATTGCTGTGGCACATAGACATCTACATCTATCCTCGTTTGCGAATAAAATGCAGATGCGTTGTCAGCCGTGAAGACTAAGATGGAATGCCTCATTTTCAGTAAAAAGGGTCTCCGGTTCTCTACACTCACCAAACGAAACACAGCAGCATTAAGCTGCTATATTACGCTGGTATTCTGTGAGAGCGTAGTGCTTCCCCGGTCGAGCCGACCCATTCGTGCTATACTATTAATGTAGCTGTAGCATGGTTCTACCACAGCGATGCACTATTTCTTTCTTCTTTCCATTTAACATTCATGACGGAAAAATTCTTTCCGTAAAACTTAGTTTTTCCAGACTTCCAGTCACAGTTAATATAAAAAAAGCATGACAGTTGAATAAGAGATAAAAATATAGTGTTTTTCGTAATATATTATTTTTCTATAATATATAGTACAATTGACTGAAATATAGTACGATACTATATATTATAGTACGGGTGGCAACCCTAAAGGTAAGAGTATTGCGCAAAAAAAAAAAACTTTTGTAAATTTATACTGTGGTCTACATAATGTATAAATAGTGTGGTCTATACAATGTTATACTAGGTACTAAAATTGAAAAGGGGCATTATGTTTTTCTTGGGGAGGCCTAAGTAGTAGGGCTGTAATGATGATGATGACGATTGTGTTTAGAACTATAAGTTTAAGATTGCAGTCTCATAAAAAACTAGTAGGTAAAGAAATTGGACAAAAAAGTGCACTTCTCCACGCAATGTAGAAAGGCCTTTTGTCGGGACGTTGAAGGGTGCTCTGGGTTTTCCTCGAGTTGCCTTGCGAAGTGTTGTAGTTTATATTACGAGTACGCTACAGCGTGGTATGAGTGCTTGTGCAGTTTAAAAAAATATAGATTTTTTTTAAATATCATTTATGTAAAATATATGTGGTAGAGCCATGCTGCAGCTATATTAGTAGTATAGTTATAGCACGAATGGGTCGGCTCGACCGGGGAAGGACCACGCTCTCACAGAATACCAGCGTAAAATAGCAGCTTGACGCTGCTGTGTTTCGTATGGTGAGTGTAGAGAACCGGAGACCCTTTTTACTGGAAATGAGGCATTCCATCTTAGTCCTCACAGGTGACAACGCATCTGCATTTTGATTCTTTATTGAAGATAGATGTAGATGTCTATGGGCCGCAGCAACCACTTACCATCAGGTGGACTGTGTGCTCGTTTGTCACCCTTATCCTATAAAAAAAAAAAATTTGCAAAATAGAGGTATAACAGGAGATTTTTCGTTATCCAAACGTAAGTTTGAAAATTTGTAAAAAATTCTAAAGCAATTTAATAATAGATATTTATGTTTTATTTATCTTGTTTAGATTAAAATTAAAATAATCTTGGTTTTATCTATCCTCTTAGTGTGAAGATGAGATGATTTACATCTTGTAAACCAATATTTCCCGTAAAGAAATTAAATTATGTTTATGTCCATTTTATTTTATTTCTACCTGTTAATAAGGTCAAAAATTCGGTTAAACAAAAACTGTATCTATAGTAACATATAAATAAAATTGAAATGTCCGTCTGTAATAATGAAATATCTGGCTTCTATTAAGCTCAGGGGTTATTTGCATGCTATTAAGACATAAACAACATTTTTTTAATTTTTGTCTGTCTGTCTGTCTGTCCGGGCTAATCTTTGAAATGGCTAAACCGATTATGATAAAACTTTACGAACAGATAGATAACAAGAGGAAGCTAGGCTATTTATTGCAAGGTGGAAAAAACGAACGGGACATGGAGGTAAAGTACAGAAGGCAGTTTGTGATCATATCCTAGACGGCCCCCGCCATTACATTAGAATTTATAGACCACAAATTCTCGCGAAAGAACATCTATTCCTGCCAAGGTTAAAAAATCCTAATTTCAATAGAGAAGAGGCCTGGGATCCTGTAATTATTAAAATTAAAACTAAACATACCACTGCAAAACCTCAAGACACAGTAAAAGCTCATTCTAGTATTACTTAGTAGATCGGGCCACAATTAATGATTAAAAAGCTGAAGGTACTCCGGGTTAACTTTGCCATCGAGACATTCGTTACATTCGACATATTTCAGTCTACCCCGTGACCATGGGTGCTGCAAAGCACCCGAAATGCGGGAATTAAAAATACGTAAATTACACGTGATAAAATCCGTAAAAATGGTTTCATTCAATGTGTAGTGTTCGCGTAAATATAAGAAATCATTATGATATATAAATATTTAGAATACTGTGGTACATATTTATTTTATAGATTTTTTTATTTTCTTGTTTTTTTTGCCCTTTTTCATGTAATGGTTTCGCGGATTATTCTTTTAAACGCTTTACCACAATTTTTGCATCTCCACCTTTGATCATTGATACTCAGACTCTATGTGAAACTCCACTCAGTCCTGTGACACTTCCTTGCAGCTCCAACACGTCATTTAGTTTTATCAACAACTAGCCACCTGCCTCAGCTTCGCCTGGATAGGATCTATCAATGTAACGTTATTTAGATTTAAGATAATCAAAGACCGTTAATTTTTTCAATTTTCAGTTATTTAATCTCAAAGTTTTACGGATAAATTGTAGCCTAGATCCCTCCTGGTATTGCTATCTATCTGCTCATAAAGTTTCATCACAATCGGTTCGCCATTCCGAAGATTATTCCGGACAGACAGACAGTCAAAAATTTCAAAAAGTGTTGATAATAGAAGTCAGTTATTTCAATATTACAGACAGACACTTCAATTTTATTTGTATGTGTATAAATTCCTTACGACATTTTACTAGCGTTTAAAATTATTTTAATAATTTACAATATACCTAATATCCTTTACTTGTAGAAGAGTATAGAAAAGTACATCAACTTTCGTACAAGCAATATTTTAAATAAACTATGTCGGTATATTCTATTTCGCTTGTCTCAACTCAACGTTAATGGAAAAGTTTTGTACGCGTCAGTTTTTGATTAAATTGAACTCAGAATTGAATAAACTGGAGTTATGTGAAGTTTTAATAACATTCAAGTGCTCTTTTATTTCAGAATTGTTAGATGAAAAGAAGCATTTGTCTAGTGTGGTACAGGAAACATCACCATGTAAGTGGTAGAGCCACGCTGCAGTTATATTATGGTTATTGCACGAATGGGGGAAAGGACCACACTCTCACAGAATACTACTCTTGACTTGGACTTTGTTTTTTTTTCTTTTTTATATATAATATAAAAAAAAACAAAGAAATATATAATAGGGTGACAAACGAGCACACAGTCCACCTGATGGTAAGTGGTTGCTGTGACCCATAGACATCTACATCTATCTTCAATAAAGAATCAAAATGCAGATGCGTTGTCACCCGTGAGGACTAAGATGGAATGCCTCTTTTCCAGTAAAAAGGGGTCCCCGGTTCTCTACACTCACCATACGAAACACAGCAGTGTTAAGCTGCTATTTTACGCTGGTATTCTGTGAGAGCGTGGTCCTTCCGCGGTCGAGCCGACCCATTCGTACTACAACTATACTACTAATATAGCTGCAGCATGGCTCTACCACGTAAAGAGATTTGTGCTCCTTTGTTACCCTTATTCTATTTACAAATGCACTAAAAGCCTCATATGGGTTTTTACCCTTGATCTGTCTTTGGTAGTTCTAAAAAACGTACGAGAATGACGAGTGATAATTATTCCATGATTAATATGGCGAATAACATAAAGCTTCACACGCTATACATTTTATAGCTAGTGATGGGCACTGATTCCCTTTAATTTCTGAGAAGTTATAAAGCAATTAGTCGGCTGCGCTGCTCCAGGGCCTATTAGCGGACTTTATATATCCTAAAGTTGGAAAAATTTACTTTGCCAATTTTCCAACTTTAATATAATGGATTTCCGCAAAGTAATGCTTGATTCTATTAATTTCTTTATATTATATCCTCCAATATTTTATTTTTCATACATTTATGTTTTCTTATGATGTTTTCCTGACAAACCAGTACTTAAAATGGCTCCTGGCTTCTCCTTTTCGTGAATAGAATAGAATAAGAATGATTTTTTATTCAATATTGATTATTACATAATACTTATTGAAAGTCATTTTTTTATTTACCACTGGTCCAGAAAATACCTTTGTCCTGGGAAGAACCAGCAAGAAACCCAGCGGGAGTTTTTTTAAACATATTTGACTTTACAATAATTTTGTTTGTACAGTTTGTAAATGAATTTTCATAGAACCAGCATGGTGGCGATCACCTTATTCCTAGGGGTTATTTTCATTCATGTATTCCTTGAATTTATAATAACCCTTTTTTGTACAGTTTTTGTTTAATAAAATTTTTAAACTTGACAAACTTTGAACATGTTCTGGGATTTTGTTGTAAAAGCGTATACATTGCCCCATAAATGAATTACTGATTCTGTGGAGTCTAGTAACTGGCATTACAAGCTTATATTTGTTCCTAGTTTTTAAAGTATGAACGTCTTTATTCTTATCAAAGCTATTTATGTTTTTATGTACATACATTATATTTTCATAAATATTTTGTAATGCCAAAGTTAATATGTTTATATCTTTAAATTTTTCTCTAAGGGACTCTTTACAAATTAAGTTATAAATCGCCCGTACGGCTCTCTTTTGCAAAACAAATTTGGCTTCAATGTCAGTCGCATTACCCCATAGCAAAATTCCATAAGACATCACGCTATGAACGTAACTAAAATAAACTAATCTAGCTGTCTCAACATTGGTGACACTTCTAATCTTTCTTACAGCATATGCTGTAAACATATGTAAAAACCTACGTGGTAAATGAACACTTGGAATTGCATTTGTAAATGAAATCGCCCGAACCAATGAATTACAATTTCACTTGTTTGGGGCGGGGATTGAAACCAGGTTGTTTGCGTTCTGTAAACTGTAAAATATATGGTAGGCGCTTAGCCTGCGAACTACTACCGCTCCCCCATACATAAATAAAACAAACAAGTAAAACACATTTTGTGCGACATAAATAAGCCTTGCTAACAATTGTAATGTTCACCAGGCCTAAAATGTTTAATAAGAATTTACACTTTCCCAAATTTTAATCTTATTATCAAATATTATATGGGAACTAAAACCAGAAATTAAATAGGAATAGTATAAATAGTAGCAAGAGCCGTGGTAGCTCAGATGGTTAGCGCTCGCTGTAAGTTACACAGTACGCGAGCAACCCGGGTTCGATCCCCGCCGGCACCAATGAAATTGTTAATTGCAATTTTAAGTGCTGATTTACCACGTGCTCGGCGGTGAAGGAAAACACCGTGAGGAAACCTGCATGTCTGAGAAATCAAAAAAAATATTTCGAAGACATGTGAAGTTCGCGAACACGCTTTGGGGCAGCGCGACGGACATTTCCTTGCCCTAAAACCCTCTCAGAAATGAGAGGAGGCCTGTGCCCAGCAGTGGGACGTATATAGGCTGTAACTTTAACTTTACTAGTATAAATGTATAAATAAAAACGCAAAAGTTAAAAAGAAATTTGTGTTTCCACGTTTGGTTATAATTAAAACCCCGATCAACGGATAAGCTTTACCACGGTTTTGGTGGAACTCCGGTAAAGCTCGTTGGCATCGCAAAACCGGGGTTTGTGAGCAGACGAGTCAGACTCACGGTTCGCTAGTGTTCAAGAAACTCTAAAGTTATAACTGTTTGGCCAGTGTATCAGGAACGAGGAACCGCTAGCAAAACTGTCGTAATCTTTACTGCATGCTTAGATATGGCTCGCCCTCTGACCGGAATTTAATATCTACATCTTTTTGAATATAATCGTTGGTCCGTCTGTTAGTAAACGTACAACTTCTTGACTGAATGACTTGACCGATTTAGGTCATACTTACACAGTATATTTTAGTCGAGACGTTGGTCCCTATCTATGGCAGAATACGATAGGTGGAACTTAGTCACATTATTAACAAATTCTATATTTAGTGACCAAATGATTCATATTGGTAACATATTATGATAGTTTAGTGCAAAACAGTCACAAAATCTGGACCCTTGATGGCGCGGTCGTTATTTTAATCATGTTCAAAATGAAAACAAATGAAGGGGCAAGGTAGAGTCTTAATAAAGTTTCAATTTTGTTAAGCAATATAGCAATAATTTTTGTTTTCCTTTACTTCCATTATTAATCAACATTTAATGCTCGAAAGGAGATCGAAAATTAAGCATTTATTGTACCTTTTTGAAGGTTTGCCTACTTTTTTCAGAACCACAATTGTTTCTACTCTTGAAATAGACAATAGGTTTGGCTATTAGATTATTGGATTTAGAACCCCTCGGAATTAGGTGCCTTTACCTTAATTGAAGTTATAAAAATTAAGCAAGACTACGTAGTAATAATATATATTCTTTGGCAAGACACAAAGAGTTGCAATAATCAAGCTAAATGACAGTAGCAAATTAGTAAAATAATATAAAAAAGGTTTTGCTTGTAACTTAAATTAAAAAAAAAGAAATGCTTATATATCTATCGGAAGCTATATTACTTTTCTGGCATTTTCCATAGTCATTTCCTACGATACTAAAAGGACGAATGAAAAGGTATCTACTTTTCGTCCTCTATTCTAAAATACGCTTATTATTTATAATTTAGACACTGTGTGACCATCTGCGTAACAAATAAGTTCACCTTAGTGGTTAGTGGGACTAAGGTGAACTTTTGTTACGCAGATGGTCACACAGTGTCATCATCATTGAAAAGTTGCGATTCAATCATAAGTGTTTTGGTTTCTAGTGTATGTATGTATATACAAAAAAACAATGCCTCAGCGCTATATTCTTTAATTTTTTACACATTATAACTTTTTTTAAATTCTTCTACTAAGTAGAATCTACATTTAGGAATATCCGTAAGAAACATTAATCTCTTCACTTTTCTAACAAATTAACTTGCCTCGTAATGAAATCTGTCAAATATTTTACATCATTCCTAAGTGGTGCCGCCCTGCCAGCACATCGCTTGCAACTTAACATGGGGCAAGTTCGGCCCTGCATGGAATACTGTTCCCGTTTCTGGGCCGGGGCACCCCAGTGCCCTTTCCTTCCACTTGATTGCATCCAACTAAGTGCGGCCCGAGTCGTCGACGACCGAGTTCTACCTGATGCTGTAGCCTTATGCATGTACCTTTTACCTTAGGGAGTGCTTAGAGGAATTGTTCGGATTAATTCCAGGCGCCAAATTTCACCATCGTACATCGCGATAAAATTCGCAATACTATTCGAACCATCGGGATGCTTAGCAGTATATAACTGCAATTTATCAGGAGTTAGTTAAAGGCCGGCAACACACCTGCAGTTCCTAGTGTTGCTGATGATGAGCGGCGGTTGTCACATGTAACAGCAGCTGAGCCGCATGCTTGTTTGCCCCTTTCCTATAAAAATCACTTAAAAACATTTCCTACGGTTTAACCGACGAGCGTGTATGCGTAGGTATATGGATGTGGAGGAGGCGAGAGAGGTGTGTCAGGATCGTGCCAAATGGAAGTCCATAGTCTCTGCCTACCCCTCTGGGTGACAGGCGTGAGTGTTTATGTTATGTTTTTTATACTGTCTCATTTAAATATCACGTACAGGTTTGTACATAAAATGAATATTCATTGAAATTGACATACAATGAGAGGGCGATTTATAATCAAATATATTACGGTTACCGTTACAGCCTATTAAAGTCCACTGCTGAACCTATGTTAGGCCTCCCCTATAGATTGCATCATAGGGGGGATATGTGCCGTAGTTTGTTTCCCTCTGTCACCTCTTACGACCCCCACGGGATGATATGGGGTAGTGGATATTCTTACACCACCACTACACGGGTAACAAATATATTATAAAACCTTTATTCTAAATAAATTGTTTCGAGTTCATTCTTAAATAATTAAGTTTACTTAAACCTTATTAAAAGCCTTCCACATGATCTAACTGTCAAGTTACGAAATTATAATTCATTATGCTCGCATTTTCCTCGCAACTTCGAACAGAAAGTAGTCAATTTCTATGCAGTGAATTCCTTTGAAGCTATATGAGAAATGGAACATGAAAGGAATACTTTGTAAGTAATAACAAAGCACAGGCATTACAAATATTTCAGTAACGGCGCACTGTTCTATAAATCATCTACAATATAACTAGCTTTTGCGCGCGGTTTCTCTCGCGTGGAGCTCGGAATTAATATTTTTGTTATTTCAAGAAAATCGTTCAGTCATTTTCGCATTGTCCCACAGGAACCGTTCATTTTCCGGGTTAAAAAGTAGACTATGTCACTCTCCGGCCCATGAAATATCTCTTTGACAAAATCATGCTGATCAGTTGCCCCGTTACTGCGTGAAAGAAGGACAGACCAACAAACATGCTTTCGCATTTATGATATTAGTAGAGATTGAGTAGAAATTGACGGCTCCGTGGCGCAGTGGCTTATTAACGAGTTGCAGTGCTGAGGGCCGCGGGTTCGAATCCTTCACAGAACAAGTATTTGTACCATGTACAGAATAGAATAGAATGAATAAAATCATTTTTATTCAATATAGATTACATGTAATACTTATTGAAAATATTTTTTACTTTACTACTGGTTCGGTAAAAACCTCTGTCCTGGGAAGAACCAGCAAGAAACCCAGTGTGACTTTTTTAAAAGCACAATTTACAATATAATTTTTTATATAAATAATTGTTCCGTGTCTGGATGTTTGTTCTTGTGAAATTTATGTTTGTGAACTGCTTCCACGCTACAGGAGAAAATCCTAGTGTGGGGGTAACGTTTAATAAAAAAAAATCGTCATAAATTTGTCTTGTCAGAATGTTAGAAGGCATGCTCTCCATACATTTTGTATTAGACGCCGCACAGAAAATCCTATTCCATTCATACAGTCTGCGGATTCTAGTATAAATTGTATGATAAGAGTACATACATTCTGGTGCATATCGACGCGCGAATTCTGCTGGCTGGAAATTCTTATAATGTCCGTCACAGGTGTGCATATTTTATATTCGACATAACGACATAAATATACGATATGATGGATCTATATGATGCTATAAGATTTATCTAGCATTTCCCTGAGACGTCATTTATGACATCCACGCTACGTGACGAAATGGGATGATGGATGCTTTTACTTCTCTGTACAGCGGCTTTTATTGCTTGAATTGTATACTCGTAGTTGTATTTTTATATCTTTATATATCGTGAATAAAATTACGTGTCACATTGTTTGTATGCAATGAATTCCTAAACTACTGAATCGATTTCATTGTCGATACATTTTTCACACTGTGTGCAGTTCGGTCCAAATTGAGAGATACGATAGTTTTTATCCCGATAGTGAACCTCAATATACTTTTTTTTAAAAAGAATTTAAGGATTTTTTATAGAACAAAGGGTCGTCGTAGAGGGCAGAACAACATCTGCCTGGCCAGCTAGTCATGTAATAAAAATTGTTATCATTAGTACGTGGTTAAGCCACACGACAGCTGTGTTATGGTTGCAGCATGAAGGTCCCACGACCTCTTGATCTCACGACCGGAGAATTACCAAACATAATACCCGCGTAAAATAGCAGCATAATATGTAACGCTGTTGTGTTCGTATAGTGGTGTGTAGAGAACAGGTGACCCTTTTAATTTTTAAATTATTTTGAGGCTTTTGTTCCAGAAGTGTATGTTAGCATCATTGTATCTTTATACTGTAACTACCAACATAAATTGCTTTACAGATTGAAATTGACATTGATAATTTATCATGCGGAAATAGCTATCGCTGTATAAGATTCCAGCATTCAGTTGTGCTGGAATACAAAGAAATGCATCCATATCATATTTATTTATGTGATACTAAGCATTAAAACCCTCCTTCACTGATTTTTTTTACATTAATTGTAACGATGCATTCCATCTTAGTCCTCAAGGGTGCCAAATGAAAGTTTATTTCTGTGGGTGAGTTTTATTTTCTCTTAATCGATATTAGCTGAAGTGTCTATGGGGCGCATAGACAATACATCTAATATCCATAGTATGGGCATAGCGTTATACTAACCATCAGGTGGACTGTGTGTTCATTTGTCACCCTTATTTCTATAAAAAGAATTTAAACGGGCAGCCCGTTTTAACAAAGAAATATCAAAACAGAACAGCGGAACAGTTTTAATTTTTGCCTTTTTGCCTGTGCGTTTGTCATATCCTTAGAATTTACCAATTATAAAATAGTTTTGATTTCTGATTAAGTTATTTGTAATATAATATCTCACATAATTAATTAAATTCCGCAACGGTGCGTAAGTACGCACCCTAATAGGGTAGGGAACTTAATTAAACGTGGTAGAGCCATACTGCAGCTATATTATAGTTGTAGCACGAATGGGTCTACGTCGACCGGGAAAGAAAACGCTCTCACAGAATACCAGTGTAAAATAGCAGCGCCGTGATTCATATGGTGAGTGTAGAGAACAGGAGAGCCTTTTTACTGGAATCGAGGCATTCCATCTTAGTCCATAGGGGTGACAACGCATCTGCATTTTGATTCTTAATCGAGGAAAGATGTAGATGTCTATAAGCCAGAGCATCCAGTTAGATACCGTCAGGTGGACGGTGTGCTCGTTATATATTAATAATAATAAATTATATTTTAAAAACACTTAAGAAACACGCTACAGATAAATTTATTTTATTTTATCCTGGTGATCCTGATCAGGATACTAGGCTAAAGTTATTAAATTATTGTATTGTCATCGGTCCTTGATACAGTGCAAATTTTCAAGTCAATCGGTCATAAGTTTGTGAAAATTACATGAAAAGATTCCGTTACATACATAGGTAGATACACGGAAAGCTAATAAAAGCGTGTTAAAAAGTTACGCGACTTATGATATGCGTTTCATGAGTCTAATTATTTTTTGTGATTTTCTGATTGATTGATTGATCCTCTTCCGACCTCTTACCAAATGCGCTCGGGAAGTTAAATATACTACCACTGCAGAGTGCTTGCCTAATAAATTCGGGCCATGAGTTCAGTAGTTCGATTGTATAACTGTTGTGGGAATCATGGTTGACTTTGTTTTGACGTTTAGTTATGTTGAATTATGTAAATCTATCAGTATAGATTATTATAAACCGATGTAAATATTACCATAATGAAAAAAATATAGGTACACAGTTGCAAAATGATTCCATTGGAAAATGTTTCCAACCATAGTAACACAATCACACTGCTGGTCAAGGACGGATCTTTTTTTTATATAGAATAAGGGTGACAAACGAGCACACAGTCTAACTGATGGTAAGTGAATTCTGTGGTCCATAGACATGTACATATATTCTCAATAAGCAATCAAAATGCAGATGCAAAGCGACAGTAGCCTAATGGCAGGGTGCGGACCGCGAACTCAAAAGGTCGTGGCTTCGAATCTACGAGTACCATTCCACTACTGTCGTGAATCACTCCTAATACAAGCATTTTCAGCTTACCAGGAGTGGTTAAAGGAAATATTAGTAATGTTAATTACATTGCTAGTATTTTATATTAAAAAAGTTGCGTTGCCACCCTTGAGGACTTAGAGGGAGTGCCTTGTTTCCAGTAAAAGGGGCCTTCGGTTCTCTACACTCACCATACGAAATACAGCAGCATTAAGCTGATATTTTACGCTGCTATTCTGAGAGAGCGTGGTATTTCCCCGGTCGAGTCGACCCATTCGTGCTACAACTATACCTGCAGCATGGATCTACGACGTATACAGGGTTATTTTTCAAAGAGTAGCCAAATTTTAAACTTATGTTCAAATATATAAATAATGATATACCGTTAATGCAATTTTTGAAAATACGAGTAAATAAGTCTTCTACTCTTAATTGAAATTATCCCAAATTGAATGTGATTTATGGGCAACAACGTTTTTGCCCTTACAACGACCCTTACAAATGTATACGTGAACAGTAAAATCCTTAGACCATTTAGTAAAATCAATTAAAATAATACAATACCATGCATTTTGAGTTTAAAAAATGAAAAGTACAGAATGTTTGAGATTTTTTTTAATTAATTTTTCTTTACGATTTGCCCATATTACTTATTCTGAACCTTCTCTGCAAATTTGGCCGGTTATTGAAAAATAACCCTGTAGGTATATGTGAGCCAGTACCTATCATCATAGATCTGAAGTCAGTATTTCGATCCCGTGACTATAACCACAGTCTATAAATCCATACAGTCGTCCGACGAAGACGTCTAGACGGGGCAATCGTGCGGGGTGTGAGGGTGAGACGCGGAAAGACGAGCCCAATCTGCTTATGCCAATCGTATTAGTAGCTCAGGACACGACTTCCAGGGTTAACGCGCTTTGCTTTTATTATTTTTAAATTTAGTGTTGATAATTATAATTAAAATGGTTCATACGACGTGTGCTGTGAGAGATTGCAAGTCGTCATCTCGCATAAATAAAGATCTGCGATTTCACCAAATTCCGCACACGGAAGAAAGGTAATATATTTATATATTGGATATATTTATATATTATTATTTTTTACATTATATATATATATATTTTTACATATATATATTATATTTTGTCATGTCATGCCAAATAGCCAACGTAAAAGAAATGGCGGACGTAAAAAATAGGTACTAGTCGCTGGGCATTACTGATTTTTCTTCATCTAAATCGTGTGGTTGGACAGGCTAAGGTTTTAGACCATACTATAGTGCCTCGTCTTCGGTCTTTCGAAGTTTTTTATAAAATATTATTAAGATTTAGGGGTCAATTTTTAAGTTTGTCGGTGTGCTAATTACGAAAATAGCATTTATTTTTAAATCCAAGATGGCGGTATTTTTTTTTTACAGGGTATTTTTGAAACGCTCCCGAAAACGAAGACAGACGACAGTACTAACTATATCTTAGATGATGGGTGAAATATAAAATCGATCCTGATGAAAAAAATCATCTTTTCACAACGTTTTATTAGCTTTATTCACGCTCCATCGTGTTAGTATAGTTAAATAAAATGATTTTATTTAAAAAATCATGAAATACTTAAAAATAAAACCAGCAGTGGAATTACTGAATTACAATCAGCTGACTAGGGGTCAATGTACGCGCGAACGCCGAATTCGCGCGGCCCGCAACTAGCGATGGTACCACAATACCTAATAATTTACAACACTTGTCTAAATACCGAACTTATCTACTTAACCTTTGCCACTGTGCTTGTCTCTACGTAGCCACTTTAATTCAATTCACAGGTTAAATAAACCAAATAACTGGTTCGATTCCGCTAATGAAAAAATACTTAAATAAAATGTTAACAAGGTTAGAATCATGCTTTTTTA
This sequence comes from Parnassius orleans, assembly GCA_029286625.1. NCBI lineage: Eukaryota > Metazoa > Arthropoda > Insecta > Lepidoptera > Papilionidae > Parnassius > Parnassius orleans. The sequence goes on along the minus strand of JAGSMP010000107.1, from coordinate 4,410,118 downwards.
TCCATTGTGTAGGTATGTTTATTATTCTGATGTATTCAGTTATGTATCTTTTCAGATCAGTTCAGTACTAAGTTATTTAAAAAAATTAGGTATGAAACAGCTTACCGATCCTCCGTGGCCTTATGAGATTCTCCAAGGCACATTAGCATGTTGCCGTATTCACGAGCACTATAAACGTACCTACGCGTTAGGCATTATTAAAACAAAACAAAAAACACAAAATGTAACAACAAGAACAATATCATTAAGTAATAAATAACAAGTAATAACGACAATAATTTAATAAACAAAACAACTGAACTTGAACTGTCGCTCGTGATAGTCAACATGGAACTGTCTCAAAAACTAAAATTATAGCCAAAACAAATGCGCACGGAGGTAACGTCCTTGAAGAATGTGTAAATTCCACAGCGCGAGGCGACACGAGGCAGCGTGTGTGTGAAAGGGAAGGGTAGAGTGAGTAGTATACCTAATGCATTGTTTCGTACCGATCTAGATAACGAGTTCGGCGCCCGCGAGGATATTGACCCTATTGTCAGCTGATTTTCTTTTTTAAGTTTCACTGCTGGTTTTATGTTTAAGTATTTTCATGATTATTCGGGATCGAATTTCTTTGTGACCCATCATCATAGGTATCCTTAGTACTATCATCTGTCTTCGTTTTCGGGAGCGTTTCACAAACACCCGGTATGTAGGATATGGATGTCAATTTCAAGGTTTATTGGGGTGATGATTACGAAAACGCCATCCATTTTCATATCCAAGATGGCGGACATTTTTTTAATAATATGATATGGGTATCAATTTCGGGGTTTCTTGGGGTGCTTATTACGAAACTGGCATCCATTTTCATATCCAAGATGGTGGACATTTTTTAATAATATGATATGGGTATCAATTTTGGGGTTTCTTGGGGTGCTTATTACGAAACTGGTATCCATTTTCATATCCAAGATGGCGGACATTTTTAATAATATGATATGGGTATCAATTTCAGGGTTTCTTGGGGTGCTTATTACGAAACTGGCATCCATTTTCATATCCAAGATGGCGGACATTTTTTTAATAATATGATATGGGTATCAATTTCGGGGTTTCTTGGGGTGCTTATTACGAAACTGGCATCCATTTTCATATCCAAGATGGCGGACATTTTTTTAATAATATGATATGGGTATCAATTTCGGGGTTTCTTGGGGTGCTTATTACGAAACTGGCATCCATTTTCATATCCAAGATGGCTGACATTTTTTTAATAATATGATATGGGTATCAATTTCGAGGTTTCTTGGGGTGCTGATAACGAAAATGGAATTTATTTTTAAATCCAAGATGGTGGACATCATTTTTTTAATGTTAGGGATGTCAATTTTGAGGTTTGTGGGTGATAATTATGAAAATTTAATAATAAGTATTGTATTTAAAAATTTAGATGCAAATTATGGCTGGAAGTTATTGGAAGACTTGATTTAGTAGGAAAAACTTTCGAAAGCCTAAAGAATACGTACATTTGCAGTTTGCATTTCGAAAAGAGTATGTACGGGAAGAAATCACTGAAGAAAACATCTATACCAACGTTATTTTTACCAACCAACGACTCGATCCATACACAGACTGATCCTAAAGTCAAAATTTTAAGTGATGTAAAATTGGAACTCTCCGATAAACGCCATATTGTAATACCAAAAATAGCTCGAAGAGACCATGAATGAATGAATGGTCCTTCATCACAAAATTCAGAACACACCAACACTAAGCAATATATAGGTATAGATTATAGTTCTCACACACCAGCACGATTGACTGACTTTACTCCCCGAAAAAGTAAACTTAGAAAACAATTGTTTAAAATGAAGATATTACCGCGGAACAGTTTTTGAACGGTTGTGATAAATTTTTATCCCCCAAGTTAAGCGCGATTGTAAAGGCGCAAATTTATTTAAAACCCCATTGTAAAAACAATAGATATAGCAGAGAATTCAAATTGTTTTGCTTAAATATGTATTACACGAGCCCTCTCGCTTATCGATTTTTATCGAAGACTATTTGTTTACCGTCTAAATCAACTTTAGCTAAGATGTACCTACCTATGCAAACTAAACTTAACCAGCAAATGTGGGATGTTTTATCAGCTACAATCAAGCATATGTCATCATCCGAAAAAGAATGTGTGCTTTGTATGGATGAGATGAGTCTGAAATTAAACTTATCCTATAACAGCAAGGAAAATAAAATATTGGGCCTCCATGAGTAGATGGGCAACAGCAACCTGTTGCCGCAGGGTATCTTTTACCTTAATGCTTCGAGGTATAACATCAAAATGGAAACAACCTATTGGCTTTTCTTTTATCTCCAGCAGTAAAATTGATGATCAATTAAAAACATGGATAATTGCTACTGTGAAACGTCTTTTAGAGCTTGACTTTAATATACGAGCTTTCGTGTCAGATCTAGGATCAGATTTTTTGGCATTTTCAAAAACATTAGGGATCTCTAAAGAAAACTCATGTTTTGAGATTGATGGTCACAAAATTTACTACATATTTGATGTTCCCCACTTAATGAAGTGCGTGAGAAATAATTTAATAAACTATAATTTTGAGTTTGATGGCAAAACTACTCGGTGGGAGGACATAAGGAAAAGAGGAATTGCTAGATAAATCTCAGCGTCTGTTTAATAGCATGAGAGTTAAAAATAAAAGAATAGCCGTGACGTTACCAATATCATTAAATTTATAAATGCTTTCAACATAACAATAAACTCACTTCGGCAATTATATAAAGATATGAAGTCTGGGGATATGATTACTTACTCACACGAAGAATTAACAATGATTGCTTAGAAAATTTTTTTGGGCTCGTGAGGCAAGCTGGCGGAAATTGTCGGGAACCCTCTTGTATACAATACACCAGGGCATTCCGAAAATGTTTCTATGCCAAATTCTAAATTTATCAGACGCTACAAATTGTACCGAAGATTTTGACAGCATACTAGACCAATTTGTAGAATTTGCGAAAAATACACCTCAAACTCAAGTTTCTATCCAGGATCCACCTCAAATACAACCTAAAGAAAATCTTACAAAGATGTACGACATTCCAGAAAAAATGCATTCCACTATATCTGCGGTTATTTGTTGCGAAGGTGTGTTGAAAGTCACAAGCGTGACTGCCTATCGATAATTAGTTACGCATCATCATATGACGATGAATCAAATGAGAGAAATTTATACATCCGTCTGAGAGCTTATGATACTAGCCGTGATCGCTTCGGAGGACTACAAGTCCTCCAGATGATTTTATGGATTACATACATAGCTTGGAAACAGAATTGATGTCGATTTTACTTTTACTGAAACATTGGGTTCAAATTGTTTGAGCATTTGAGACTAATAGAGTTCAACACCAAACCATGTGCATGCTTCCCAATAAATTATTTGTTAAAATTATTTATTAGGATGAAATTTTATATAATTAAGTTCAATAATAGAAATTTCAAATCCAGTAAATCTAAAAACCGAAAATATTTGTCAGTTGCCCATTTATAATTCCTGATTTAGAAATTAATTAGTTATTATATCCTTATAGTTTTATTTTCATATCGATTATATAGTAACAAAACAGGTGTCCATATAGTTATAGCAGTAGTAAATATTTGAATTCCAATCATTTTATTCGTGAGGCAGCTACTTATGCAGCCCCACTCCCTCTATCGAGTCCGCAGGCCGAGAAACTCTCTCTCGAACCCGCCAAAAAATTTCAACCGACCTGAACTGCCTCCTGGCGGCTCAGGCCGATTCTTCTTAAATTTTGCCTAAGTAGGCTCTTTCTCAGCGGCTCGTAGCCGCCTGCGCCCTCTTCTCCTAAAGAGGTCGCTTCCGATCCGGCAAAGAGGCTTAATCCGCCAATTGCCAGTCCCACAGGTGGTGTTTAGTGGGTACACTTAGGGTAGTGGTTAGGTTAGGGTTTAGTCACAGTGAGTCCCAAATAGCCACGAAATAGACCGGCTGTCGTGGTATGCATAAAGCATTCACCACCTCCTCGCGTAACAGGGTAGCCCTTTCTAATTGCTTTTGGGCGCAAAAATAATAATAATTGGTAAATCCAAAGTGCACGCCTCATGAGCGTTTCATTTAATTTTGATGAAAAAATAAATAACTTTTAAAAGGTGTTCAGTTCAATAGCAAAATCAATAAAGACCCTCCTTAGAATGTATGGAATCTTATTTAATACTATATATCTCAATCTATTGCTTACATTTCTATTAAGTGAGAAGACTCATAGACGCATAGACAAACGGACGGCAGTCGATATATTTTTTCAATTACATTTTTTGTTGTGTAATCTAAAGTGAATCAGTTATAAAATAAACCAATAATTCAATGTCTGTAGTCATTGTAACGTATATATATATATATATATATATATATATATATATATATATATATATATATATATATATATATATGTATATATATGGATTTGATGTCTAGCTAAGAGTATAAGAACGATTTTATGTAGCGAAACTGAGGTATGGCCACATATCGAGAGTAGAGCACTCCCTCACGTTGTGAGGCGTGCAATTAGCGTTTTGAGTACTTTCAGGAAAAATGTAAGAACAAATTATTACTTATTCTTTATATTAGTAATCATATTGTTGATCACGATGTAGATCTAAAATAAATAATGAAATTAGTAAAAGTTGTTAATTTGTGACAACCCTAATCTCCATACGCTGTCTAGACGTTGTCGGCATTTACCACGAGATCAAAGGCGTCGTCCTACTGTATGTTTTATTATACTGTGCTATAACACTGCATCTGAACCTTTCGCCCATCGTAGCAGAACGTAAACCACTACAGACACAAAAAAATATATCTTTTCTTAATAATTGCTAACTTTAATTTTGCAATATGAAAGCTCCAGACAGCCTTTCTTAATTAAAGAGTTGCCTCGCTTAATCTTTGTCATGGTTAATCTCAACTCTTGCAACCTTGTACAACGGTCATGATAGTGTTGGTGTTTAATTTTTTCTCTTTAAACGCGGAAAATGCCCCCAAATTGTCATGTTCACCAGATAATAAAACTATTTGACCACATTTTAAATATTGAGCGAACTTGCATCTTTTATATTTGAAGGAGTTTATTATGCATCTGTGCTCCTGCAAATGTTACGGCATTTCTTCCATAGTTCGTGCATTTTAATTCTTAATTGAGGATAGATTTATGTGTATATGGGCCACAGAATCCATCAAGTCGACTGTGTGCTCGTTTGTCACCCTTATTCTTTAAAAGAAGATTAATAAAATGAATCCACCATTAAGGTTCCGTCAATCAAAAGTCCGCCTCTTGACGTTTCCCATTAAAACTACTAAATGGTAATCGAATATAAAAAGGACGAATTTTAAGTATATTTATACCGATATCATATACCGATTTTGGGTACAAGTAGGTATAGCTCCAACTCCAATATCTAGCCGTCTTTACTTGACGACAAAAGGAGGCAACAATTGATATCAGTCATGACTCATGACACATACTCGTGCACTATAATCCTGTCCTTTCTGTGTAGAGTAAATAGTACCTAAATAGTGTTCTGTGATCCTGTCCTACGCAGATGGCCAGTATTCGTTGAGACTGGCTGTGGTTACGGTTCGGTCTGGAGTACAACATCGTCATTATTTTGAATATTTTAAAAGATTGCTATGTTTTTACTTTTGCTAATTTGCGTCAAGTGTTATTTTCTTGTGAATGAAATAATATAAATAATATTCTCTTACAGGTGATTTGAGGTGGGCATACGACCGCGGCGGAAATATATACTGACGATATGGTAAGATATAAGTATTTAAAATTAAATTTCTTACATAACAATTACGTATTTCACATACGCGAATTCGCAAAGTTCGCGACTACAATTCAAAGCATAGATCATCTTCAAAACGCCAGGAACCACCCAAATTAGCTACTCGTAGTATATAATTAGCAAATATTTTAATAAAATAAAGATTAAAAACGAGCGCGCAGTCCACCTCAACGTCTAACCTCGATTAAGGAAGGAAGGAAACTGTCTTATTGTAGCTGCACTATTTTTGTGAATGTTGTATATACCTTTAAAGGCGAATCATTTTGAACAAAACCAATTGTGTTATATTTAACAATGTCTAGTGAGAAGCCAATGGTGTATCTGTTAAAATAAAAAATAAAATAAATAAGGATCAAAATTCAGATACGATATCACCCCTAATGATGGAATGCCTCGTTCCCAGTAAAAAGGGGCCTCTGGTTCTCTACACTCACCATCATCATCATTACAGCCCTTCACAAGTCCACTGCTGAACATAGGCCTCCCCCACGGAACGCCACAAAGCACGGTCCCGAGCCACCTGCATCCATTGACTTCCCGCATGTCTTACTAGGTCGTCACTCCATCTAGTGGGGGGACGCCCTACACTTCGCCTGCCGGTAAGAGGCTGCCACTCGAGAACCTTTGTTCCCCAACGGTTGTCGGTTCTTCGAGCTATATGGCCGGCCTATTGCCACGTCAGCTTACTAATCCTTTGGGCTATGTCGGTTACTCTGGTTCTACTGCGGATATCCTCATTTCTAAGTTTATCACGCAGAGAAACCCCGAGCATAGCCCTCTCCATAGCTCGCTGAGCGACCTTGAGCTTCCTCATACGGCCAGTAGTGAAGGACCACGTCTCAGTTCCATATGTCATCACTGGCAACACGCACTGGTTGTACAATTTAGTTTTGAGGTTTTGAGGTATGCCTGACGAGAAGATGGGTCGTAATCTCCCGAACGTTGCCCAGCCAAGTTGAATCCGTCGATTGACCTCTCGGTCGAAGTTGGACTTACCTAGTCAGACTATTTGTCCTAGGTAAACATATTCGTCAACAACTTCGAGCTTAGTGCTCCTAACAACTACCGGCATAGGTGTGACATGGACATTAAACATGATTTTTGTTTTCTCCATGTTCATCTTGAGACCTATCCGTTGGGAGACACTATTGAGGTCATTGAGCATAGTGCTTAGGTCCTCCAGCGATTCTGCCATAACGACTATATCGTAGGCAAATCGAAGGTGAGTGATGTACTCACCATTGACGTTAATACCGTATCCTTTCCAGTCCAGTAGCTTGAAAACGTCTTCCAATGCAGCGGTGAAGAGTTTCGGGGATATTACGTCACCCTGTCTTACACCTCTCTGCAGTTGGATAGGTTTCGTACTCTGGTTCTGTACTCGGATAGCCATCGTAGCCCTACTGTACAAACACTTCAGCACCTCGATATAAAGACAGTCCACTTGGCACCGCTGAAGGGACTGCAGCACCGCCCAAATTTCGACGGAATCAAAGGTTTTCTCATAGTCCACATACGCCAGACAAATTGTACTCTTCGGACTTCTGTACAATTTGCCGAAGGGTATGTATGTGGTCTATGGTGCTAAAGCCTTTTCGGAAACCGGCTTGTTCGGGAGGCTGGAAGTCGTCGAGTCTGCATGCGAGACGATTCGTAATGACTTTCGAAAACAGCACGTAGACGCGGCTCAGAAGGGAAATCGGTCTGTAGTTCTTCAAGAGAGCGTTGTCGCCTTTCTTAAAGAACAAGACCACCGCACTTCTGCTCCACGCCTCCGGTGTAGTGCCACCATGGAGGACGGAATTAAAGAGCTTCTGAAGGACTACAAGTACCGGTTTTCCACCCGCTTTCAGAAGCTCCGCTGTAATTCCATCCTCGCCTGGGGCCTTGCCCGTTGAAAAACGGTTTTAAGGTGCTGGAGAGCCATTCTAATCTTGCTCAGACTGACGTCCGGAATATCATCGGAATAGTGTCGGATAAGACTTGCTCTTGGATCGTTACTCACACTTGCGTGTGGCTCCAACGATGATGTGTACAGCTGCCCATAGAACCTCTCAATCTCACTCAAAATCTCAGGTGTCCCGGAAACGACGCTGCCACACTCGGTCTTCAGCTTCGACAGTTGGCTCTTTCTGGCAGACAGATCTCTAGCAAAGACTTTGGAGCCCTGGTTCCGCTCGATCACTTCTTCAATACGAGCAGTATTAAAGTTGCGTAAGTCCCGCCGCATACATTTGGAGATCTTTCTGTTCAGTTGCCTGTATGCTATCAAAACTACTGAAGATTGCAGCTTCATTTCCCGTCTAACAGCCATGAGATTAAGAGTGTGATCGGAGAGTTTTTGTGTTCTTCTGCGGCGGATCTTACAAAACTTAGCTCCGACCGCATGGACAGTTTTAACGAGCTTGTCATTCATATCGTCCACTGCATTGCAATCTTCTAGGCACTGAAAACGGTTTTGTAACTCGAGCTGAAAGGTTTCGGGACTTTGGATTAGAGCACGAGGGGGACGGAGCGTTGAGTTCATTAGACGACACCTCTCCAACTTAACGTTTAGGTTCAGTGTGCCTCTAACCATTCGGTGATCGCTACCAGTTTTCACCCTCGCGATCACTGAGATATCACTGAACAGTTGGCGTCTAGTCGTCATAATGAAGTCAATCTCATTTTTTGTCGAACCGTCGGGGCTCGACCAGGTCCACTTCCTGTGGGGCCTCTTCTGGAAGAAAGAGTTCATCATAAAGAGTCCCTCTTTCTCCATGAAGTCGGCCAGCTGCTGGCCCCTTGGGTTCCGTTGCCCTAATCCGAATTTCCCTACTTTCAGCTCACCGTTCTCTCTTGTGCCTAGCTTTGCGTTGAAGTCTCCCATTAACACCTTATAGTGGGTTTTGGAGGAATGCATGGCTCTAGAGATATCCTCATACATTTCCTCCACCTCCTCATCGGGGTGTGCCGAGGTTGGTGCGTAAACCTCTATGACCTTCAGCGAATACCGTTTGGTGATTCTGAGTATAAGGTGCGGAACCCTCGTCGACACACTCCCAATCTTTACAACGTTGTTAACGAGAGACTTGTGGATGATAAATCCGACACCTCCTTGGGACAGATGGTTGCCCTCCCGGTGATAGAACAAGTTGCCGGATTCGAGGATTACCGTGTCCTCCTCCTCTCTTCGGACCTCGGATAATCCTATAATATTCCAGCGCAACTTGTCTATCTCTTCTTTCAGCTCCAGGATCTTCTCGTCAGTCCTCAGAGTGCGTGCGTTATAAGTTGCCAGGTCGAGTCGTCGTAGGTAGCAACCGAACCTCCACCGGAGATTCTTAGCACCCCCTGCCCCGCCGTTACCATGGTCGACACCGTAGCCAGGAATAGCGGGGCCGCCGGGGACTGGGGGCCGTCTCTTCGTAACTTTCTACATTGGGGGGTATATTGCCGTAGTTGCCACGCTTGGCGAGCGGGTTGGCAACCGCAGTTTTTTTATTGTTATTTGCTGTTATCAGAAAGATGCTGCTGCCCATCTTCTGCCTCAGTTTCCCTCTGTCGCCTCTTACGACACCCACGGGAAGATATTGGGTAGTGGGTATTCTAACCCGCCACTACACGGGTACCATACGAAACACTTACTCTGGTATTCTGTGAGAGCGTGCCCTTCCGCGATCGAGCCGACCCATTCGTGCTACAACTTTAATATAGCTGCAACGTGGCTTTACCACGTAAGTTACATGACGAACATCGCAACAATTCAACCCCTAAGTGATTTCGCTATGTACATTCAGCACAGGCTGAAAACAAAGTTTTGTCGCACGAATTGTTTCGTGGTGGGTGAAGCCACAGCATCAAACTGAATTAATTTCAATTTTGGTTAAAATTTTGTTTTTTTACATATTGTGTATTAAAGACAATTATTACTGTATAATATTATGTGTACACCTACTATACTACTCAAATAAAATTCTGGCACGACATCTTTAGGCATGACTTTTGTTACTGTTTCATCTGTGACCAGAATCGTACGACTGCGTACGACTGATACGACTGGTACGACTGGTACGACGATGCAATATGCAAAACCTAGTTAAATTGTATGACGCGTAGCTGATCGTACGGTACGGTTCATAATTTGGATAAAGTATCATATTCATAACACTTCATAACACAACAACGAAGCTCTTCTATAAGTTTTCGTATAAAATTTATCGTTACAGCGCCATCTAGTTTTGTAAATGTCGATCTTGTTAAGTGTCTGTAAATCAACGATTGTGAGAGTTCTTATACGAACAGATAGATGGCGCTTATTTATAACTCATGTACATCCAACTTGCGTATATTCCAGTTTTACAGTGTATTATTCAAATGTTTACTATATTATGTAAGGCTTTTAACACTTTTTTACATTTATCAGGATGCAGTATGGCCGCGGCACATTGGCTCAACTCGCTAGGATGCCTTTCGCTGTCGCTACTATGCCTTTTCGCTACTTCTCTTCAAGTTACAAGCGGTAAGTGTTGACAAATACACATTAAATTATTTATTTTAATTTTCAAGCACGTACTTGTAATTTGTTCTATTAACATTTTTGTTCTAATTATGTTGTGTGTGTGTGTGTGACACCACGAAGCTGCGAAGGTACTTATATATTTTTATATGACTTAGGTATATATTTTTCGCCGAATTTTACTTCATACTAGCGATTCGCCCCGGCATCGCACGGGTGATTTCTGAATGTCGACAACAGCGCCACTTACCGGGTCCAAATGTGAATCTGAACCATCTAGGGACCCATTCAAATACACACAATAAATTTCATCAAAATTGGTCGAGCCGTTTTTGAGTTTTAGCGAGACTAATGAAAAGAAATTGATTTTTATATATAGAGAAGGTATGCTAAATTAAAAAAAGGACGTGGTTGAGTTTACAGCAAACTGGTCGAAGGTTCCAATTTAAGCGTTTTTGGATTTAGGGAATAATTGTTTGGAAACATTGTAAGACCAGATCCAAATCAGAGAGATTTTTGACGTGATAATATGATGTTAGAGTATATACTATATTATTTACGTACTCTATTCTATTCTATCTTAATAAGGTTTTGCTACCAAAGAAAGAAAGGGCTAATGAAATTTTGAATTCCTGTTACTATTTTAATGCTCCAAAATAATATATTATGAATAATAACTAAAATGAGAAGTAGCTTATTAGTGACAGCTTTGTACCGCACGAGCTCTATGTGGGCTGTCTCTAGATAGAGCGACGACCTGATGAGACTTGCAGGGAGACGATGGACGTAGGTAGCTAAAACGGGTGCATGTGACGGGTTTCAGGAGAGACAATGTTCACTGTAGACTTGTGATGGGCGGCAATAAAGAAAAATAAATAAACAGATTGAATGTAAAGCAGCTGAGACTCTATGCCTGTTTTATGTAAGACTAGAAACCTGCCCTGACTTTGCCTTCATTCGATGGATTTATTAATGCGTTATTTAGATTTAAGATAATGAAAGACCATATATTATGAATTTAACGTTTTTAAAAAAAAAACATTTCAGAACATCACTCATGACATTGCTCTCTATCTGTTTGTGAAGTTTCATTACAATCGGTTCTGCCATACCGAACATTTGCCCGGATAAGGAGACAGACAGATTTAGACAGATAAAAATGTAAAAAATGGTTATTCATGTCTTAATGGCCCGCCTGGCTCGTTACCACTCTCCTATCGAAGTCCGGCGCCGAACAGCTTGCTGTGTTCTGTCAGAGGTTACGAGCAGACCCAAAGTAAGTAGACAAAATAAGTAATGCACAAAAATAATGGATGTATAGGATTATTCCAAACTCAAGTAAACATGAATTCTCAATAAGCACCTGTTATGACGCATTTTGCATACATTTGTCTTATATAGTATACATGCGTTTCGTCAACTTCTATTTAATATAACATATAGTACACGTATAGTTATATTAAATAGAAGATGACGAACCGCCACCCAAATCCATCATCAGTATTTTCTGAAATGTCCACATACATTTATACACTTAGAAATGCGAACAAGTCCACCTGATGGTGGATGTCGTGACTCGTAATTCTTAGATATTTAAATCTATATGTCTCTAATAAGAAATGAAGAAGTCGTCACTCCTTAGTGTTAAGATGGAATACTAGTAAAATGTCTGTACGCTATTTTTTTTAAATTAGGATTACCAACGATTGATACTTTATTACATCTTTGAAGAAAATTTACGGTAGTCTTATTTTTCTAAATGTAAAAGTAAAAGCAAAGTTACAGCCTATATACGTCCCACTGCTGGGCACAGGCCTCCTCTCATTTCTGGGAGGGTTTTAGGGCAAGGAAATGTCCGCCGCGCTGCCCCAATGCGTGTTGGCGAACTTCACATGTCTTCGAAATATTTTTTTTTGATTTCTCAGACATGCAGGTTTCCTCACGATGTTTTCCTTCACCGCCGAGCACGTGGTAAATCAGCACTTAAAATTGCAATTAACAATTTCATTGGTGCCGGTAGGGATCGAACCCGAGTTGCTCGCGTACTGTGAAACTTACAGCGAGCGCTTAATCACAGCACGCTATAAATATAATTTGGTACTATTTACTTAACCTAAAGTATTTGATATTTTGTGCGTGTCACACACGTGTGTGTGCGCGTATGTACGTGTGTGTGTGTGTTTCTTGTTTTCTGTTCTTGTACTATTATTTATTCTGTGTTTTCTGTTAAATAACAGCGGTATTCTACCTGGAGGTAATTCTTTCCTTCGTTTAATAGTTTTGTAATTGGGTTCGATTAATCAAGAAAAATTGATGAAAAAATATTTCTTTCTTTTTATTTTCGGCTCGGTAGCGCAGTGACTGGACGTTTGGCTGATGCGCTGCGGGTCGCGGGTTCGACTCCTGCACGGAGCAAGCGTTTGTGTGGCCCACATAATATTCTTCCAGGTCTGGATGCTTGTCTGTGCAATTTACGTATGTAAAACGCCTCCACGATACAGGAGAAACTCCTAGTGCGACTTTAAAAAAAGGAAAGATTATCCAAAACTTGACTTCCATAATTATGGAATATATAACATATTACTCTGCTATTAATGGTATCAATTTGTGTATAAAATAATTTTCCTAACTCTCGCACATAATATATTTATTTATTTTATTTATTTAATCTTGTTTGTTGACACCTTAATAACAAGGGTAACAAAGGGCGGACTTAATGCCTAACGACATTCTCTGCCAGTCAACCCGTGGAGTGATGAGACTTTGTGGCAGGTGCAAATACATACATATATATATATATATATATATATATGTATATATATATACATACTAAGATATACATATAATATACAAAACTTTACATATAGTATATGTAAATATATGAACAAAATATGTAGTATCATACATAGATATAATAAATACGTTATATATAATAATAAAATACATATATTGAAATTGCATATATGTAAGTGACATGCAGACATGACTCGTTTTCTGCCTAGGAGACCGTAGGCGAGGTACCCCTTTACCTATTTCTGCCGCCAAAAGGCAGTGCGCGCACTACTGTGCTTCGATTTGCAGGGTATAGAGAGACAGTATAATTACAGGTCTTCCATCTTAGTCCTTAGAGTTGACAACCTTCATTTTTGAAGTTGGATGTAGGTGTCCATGCCATGGAACTGGAATAGCCACTTACCACTTCAGTTTTATAAAACCCAATGAATGGCGTATTTGTTTGTCTATGTGTTGTGAAGAATAGCCCCCTGATGTTTGTTTATGGGCGGCGGTAGTCACTTGTCATCTTGTGAGCATTCTTGTTTGCTATATAAATATATATAAACGATGCTTTTTTTTATAGGATAGGGTGACAAACGAGCACATAGTCCACCTGATGGTAAGTAGTTGCTGTAGCCTATAGACATCTACATCTATCCCCGTTTGCGAATCAAAATGCAGATGCGTTGTCACCCGTGAGGACTAAGATAGAATGTCTCTTTTCCAGTAAAAGGGTCTCCGGTTCTCTACACTCACCATACGAAACACAGCAGCATTAAGCTGCTATTTGACGCTGGTATTCTGTGAGAGCGTGGTCCTTCCCTGGTCGAGCTGACATTCGTGCTACAACTATACTACTAATAGCTACAGCATGGCTCTACCACGTATAAATCTCCTCATCATCCTGTCAATGGGTTTTATACATATCCCCTGATACGTTAGCGCACAGTTGATTATTATTGAACTGAATAAAACAAGGATAGCCCTAATCGTAATGATATCACGAAGTACATGCATTTTCATTTATTTTCCATTCTGTAGTGCCTTCAAGTTGTTTAGAGCCACTTAAGTAGATGCACGGCGAGATCTTAATAGCCGCTTTTAGCAAGACGAGCCCAGTGGGGGAGGGTAAGGTTATTATCTCGAAGAACGTTTAAATTACTCTCTATATATAAAACTATGTTATACATACACTATATACGCGAAGACCAGAAGGTTTGAATAGATAAGATGATACCAGTAAATTAGTAATAAATCATAATGCAACTAGCATTTAGTTGAAATATTTTTAACCATTAACTATTATAGTGGAATTGAAAGTCAAGAGGGTTCAATTCAAATATTAAGCGACCAATTGAATAAAACTACTTTTGCGGATTTTATAGCGTTTAATTTACTTAATTTTAATTTCCGACGTTCACATCGGGATGTCAATTACCTCAGTCCGCCCGTGAGTATGGGTGTTGGGTTGGGTAAGGGTTTATGGGGAATTAAAATTAAGTAAATTAAATGCGATAGAACCCGTAAAAGTAGTTTTATTCAATATGTAGAGTTCGCGTAAATATAAGAAATCATTATTAAGCGACCAAGTTAAAAATTACCTTGAATGTTAGATATTTAGAAGTGTTATGGACACTTTTTTAACTTTACTGACATAATTAATGCCTGTAGGTTGGAAAAAACTTGTTTGGATGTACCTTCTGCCTTTAAAAATGGCAATAGACACATCATTTATTCCCGCGGGTTTTCTTAAAAAGCAATTATGAGAAATGCTAGAATTTTTTTAATTTAAAATAATAGTAATCGATAGCCAATATATATAATTGTATTATACAGGCTTATATTAAACTTCAGTTCAAATATATAAATAATGATATACCGTTATTGCAGGTTTTGAAAATACGAGTAAATAAGGTTTCTACTTTAATTTGAGATTATCCCGAATTGAATGTGATTTATGAGCACCAACAACGCGTACACGCGCTCCTATGTGTGCGATTTAATTCACACAACGTTTTCGCCGACCGATCGACCCTTACGAATGTGTGCGTGCGTAGTAAAATGTATGCGTTAGACATTTATGAATGACAATCAGTTAAAATAATGCATTACCACACATTTTGAATTTAAAAGATAAAAAAGGACAGAATGTTTGAGATTTTTTTTAAATTAATTTTTCGTCACAATTTGCTTATATTATTTATTCTGAATCGTCTCTGCAAATTTGGCCGATTATTGCAAAATAACCCTGTATAATATAATTGCTTTGGAAAGTTAGCGGTATAACCATTTCGTTTACACTAGACGTAAAGTACCCAGATTGGTAGAAGCGTCAAAGGTGCAAGACTACAAGACCTGTGGTACTACGACTGTCAATCTGCTTGCCAAGCATGATGATTATGGCAAACCCTTTCTTCAACTGTAGACTTCCATGTCCAGCAGAGGATTTATACGGGCTGATGATGATGATGATAAAAACCTTTGCGTTATCAAGATTATCTATAATTCTAAGTAGTATCAGTAAAATTGTACGTAAGACTGTAATATACCGTTTAAGGAACGCAACTTTGGGCTACATGACCCCAAGGAACGATAAATCCTACTTTGTAATGTGAATGCTTTGCGTACACCTTTAACGTGCTTGTTGCGTAAGCCTGTGATTATATGTAGGGACTAGCTTTTTCCCGCGACTTCGTCTGCGTAGAATTTAAACAAAAAACCTGCAGAGCTATCCATTATTCATTACAGCCTTTTGCTGAACATCAAAGTCTCCTACTAGGCAAGGCTAACATAGGCCTCTAGAGCACATTAGTTATAGTTAAATCGCTTGACAGTCGGCTTGGAAACATCAGTTTTATATTTTTTAGTCGTTATCAGGAAGACTCTACTGATCATCTCCTGCTTTGTTTCTCTCTGTCGCCGAGGTAGTGGATATTCTTACACCACCACTATAGGATACTAGCACTATAGATAGGGTACGGTACAGAGCTATAATACCTAAGCATAATAATATGTAAGTATTTCAATTATCATTAACACTTTAAATTCACCTTTTTTTTTGGTATTATTTTGAAAACTATGATCGATATGGAAGAAAAACAAACTGAAGATCTTTGAAACAGAAAACTGTGAAAAGATAAAAATGTCGTATCACCTAATAATTTCACAATTTATGAATAGTTTTGTAGAAGTGAAGCTTGGAGCTTGGTACCCGCCGAGCTCCATAGCACTTCCAAGAAGATTGTATATTCCAATAGATTCTCCAGGTTTTTGTTGTAAAAGTACCTTTCATTCATTCTTATTTTATATAGATTATCCCATAAACATAAGTTTACTTTGTCGTTTCCGTACTGTTACGCCTACACACAGTGCCCGATTTAGAATCTTTCCTACAGCTCTTGTATCAACAAAGATTTATAAGGTGCCCGAAATTTGTTTTCCCTTTCCCAATTTGAAGAATTTTGCAAAACTTATACATAAATTTAGGTATTATGGAACTTCGAAAGTTTAGCAACCTATAACATTAAAATTTATAATGTAACGCTTTTGCTTTTACCGTTTTCTTTAAGCTGTCCGCTAGAAATATAAAATCCCGTGAGTGTAATAAGGAGACAGTGGGAAATGAAACAGAACATGGACAGCAACATCTTCCTGATAACAACTGAAAATAATAAAGAAACTGCGTTTGACTACACGCCTGTCAGAGGGTGGTAACTATGGCAACTCAAAAGAGACCCCAGAATTTCTGACCGATTTTTTTCTGAGACGGTCTTGTTTTTGCAAACCGGTGTAGATTTTAAAGTTTTTAAAAGCTTTAAACAAGCTTAATTTTATAAAATAGTTTTAATTTTAAATAGTTATACGTGTTAGAACCACGCTGCAGCTCTACATTATGGTTGTAGCACGAATGGGTCGGCTCGACCGGGGGTAGGACCACGCTCTCACAGAATACCAGCGTACCACACTCACTACACGAAACACAGCTTAATGTTACTGTGTTTCGTGTGGTGAGTGTGGACAACTGGAGAACCTTTTTACTGGAAACGAGGCATTCCATCTTAGTTCTCAGAGGTGACAACGCATCTGCATTTTTATTCTTAATTGAGAATAAATGTCTGAGATGTCTATGGGGTACAGCATCCACTTACCAACAGGTGGAATGTGTGCTCATTTGTCACCTATATTCTTTAAAAAAACAAACTTTGACTTTGAAATGAGGCTCCTACGAGTCAGTCTATAAGGGAAGCCTATGTCCAGCAGTGGATAGTTGATAGCCTGTAATGAATGAATGAATAAATTAAGATAACAAACGATCTGGTATAGCCCAACGTATTAGTAAGCTGAAGTGGCAATGGGCCGGCCATATAGCTTGAAGAACCGACAATCGATGGGGAATAAAGTTTCTCGAGTGGCAGCCTCGTACCGGTAGGCGACGTGGAGGGCGGCCCGTCACTAGATGGACCGACGACCTGGTAAGACATGTAGGAAGTCGATGGATACAGGTGGCTCCGGACCGTGCTTTGTGGCATTTGTGGGAGGCCTATGTTCATCAGTGGACTTGTGAAGGGCTGTAATGATGATGATGATAATGACAAACGATCTAACAGTCCTATGGTAAATGGCTACTGCAGCCTATGGACACCTGTAACCAATTTCAAACAAAGTCGGCTGCAGATACGTAATCATCAGTGTAGACCATGATAAAATGCCTCTAAGCTTGCAGCTGTACTTTTAAACCGAAACAGCCGCGGGTGCACTACTGCTCGGTGGAAATAAACCTTTTTTTTCCGAAGACTTCCAATGGGAAGTTCGGTTTCGAATGGGAAACTCTTTAAGCAAATCCAGTGTCTGGCAAAAAAGTAGTTGATTCTCTTAAGCCACCACTGCATGCCGATCATCTTAATCCATTACAGCCTATAAAAGTCCACTGCTGAACATAGGTCTCCCTCATAGATTACCTAATGGGGGTATTTTGCCTTAGTTGCCTTGCTTGGCAAGCGGGTTGGCAACCGCATTTTTATTATTTTGAAAACTATGATCGATATGGAAGAAAAACAAACTGAAGATCTTTGAAACAGAAAACTGTGAAAAGATAAAAATGTCGTATCACCTAATAATTTCACAATTTATGAATAGTTTTGTAGAAGTGAAGCTTGGAGCTTGGTACCCGCCGAGCTCCATAGCACTTCCAAGAAGATTGTATATTCCAATAGATTCTCCAGGTTTTTGTTGTAAAAGTACCCTTTCATTCATTCTTATTTTATATAGATTATCCCATAAACATAAGTTTACTTTGTCGTTTCCGTACTGTTACGCCTACACACAGTGCCCGATTTAGAATCTTTCCTACAGCTCTTGTATCAACAAAGATTTATAAGGTGCCCGAAATTTGTTTTCCCTTTCCCAATTTGAAGAATTTTGCAAAACTTATACATAAATTTAGGTATTATGGAACTTCGAAAGTTTAGCAACCTATAACATTAAAATTTATAATGTAACACTTTTGCTTTTACCGCTTTCTTTAAGCTGACCGCTAGAAATATAAAATCCCGTGAGTGTAATAAGGAGACAGTGGGAAATGAAACAGAACATGGACAGCAACATCTTCCTAATAACAACTCAAAATAATAAAGAAACTGCGTTTGACCACACGCCTGTCAGAGGGTGGTAACTATGGCAACTCAAAAGAGACCCCAGAATTTCTGACCGATTTTTTTCTGAGACGGTCTTGTTTTTGCAAACCGGTGTAGATTTTAAAGTTTTTAAAAGCTTTAAACAAGCTTAGTTTTATAAAATAGTTTTAATTTTAAATAGTTACACGTGTTAGAACCACGCTGCAGCTCTACATTATGGTTGTGGCACGAATGGGTCGGCTCGACCGGGGTAGGACCACGCTCTCACAGAATACCAGCGTAAAATAGCAGTTTTAGTTGTTGCTGTGTTTCGTGTGGTGAGTGTAGAGAACTGGAGAACCTTTTTACTGGAAACGAGGCATTCGCATCTGCATTTTATTTTTAATTGAGAATAAATGTAGATGTCTATGGGCCACAGCAACCACTTACCAACAGGTGGAATGTGTGCTCGTTTGTCACTTATATTCTTTAAAAAAATAAACTTTGACGGAAGCCTATGTCCAGCAGTGGATAGTTGATAGCCTGTAATGAATGAATGAATAAATTAAGATAACAAACGATCTGGTATAGCCCAACGTATTAGTAAGCTGAAGTGGCAATGGGCCGGCCATATAGCTTGAAGAACCGACAATCGATGGGGAATAAAGTTTCTCGAGTGGCAGCCTCGTACCGGTAGGCGACGTGGAGGGCGGCCCGTCACTAGATGGAGCGACGACCTGGTAAGACATGTAGGAAGTCGATGGATACAGGTGGCTCCGGACCGTGCTTTGTGGCATTTGTGGGAGGCCTATGTTTATCAGTGGACTTGTGAAGGGCTGTAATGATGATGATGATGATAATGACAAACGATCTAACAGTCCTATGGTAAATGGCTACTGCAGCCTATGGACACCTGTAACCAATTTCAAACAAAGTCGGCTGCAGATACGTAATCATCAGTGTAGACCATGATAAAATGCCTCTAAGCTTGCAGCTGTACTCTTTAAACCGAAACAGCCGCGGGTGCACTACTGCTCGGTGGAAATAAACCTTTTTTTTCCGAAGACTTCCAATGGGAAGTTCGGTTTCGAATGGGAAACTCTTTAAGCAAATCCAGTGTCTGGCAAAAAAGTAGTTGATTCTCTTAAGCCACCACTGCATGCCGATCATCTTAATCCATTACAGCCTATAAAAGTCCACTGCTGAACATAGGTCTCCCTCATAGATTACCTAATGGGGGTATTTTGCCTTAGTTGCCTCGCTTGGCAAGCGGGTTGGCAACCGCATTTTTTTATTATTTTGAGTTATTATCAGAAAGATGCTGCCCATCTCCTGTTTCATTTTCCCTCTGTCGCCTCTTACGACACCTTCGGGACGATATAGGGTAGTGGATTTTCTTACACCGCCACTACAAGGTTAAACGATATTTTGATCATCTTAATATTATAGAGGAAATAATTATATAAATATTTGAGGCTCAGTTTAGCAGTGGACTTCTTAAACTGCAGTAATGTCCTCCCATTCGTCTGCTCGGGGGTGATGAACTCTTTTTTATCGTTTTTTATATTGTGTTTTGATTATCGAATGACAAAAGGATAGCTGCGATGTTTGTTTCACCGTTCCTTCACCGGTTGGGGGGCCTCATTTTGAAAATATAATAAATTAAAAAAACGACGTCTGGTTCAATAAACGATATTTTAATTTCTTTCGTCATAGAAATGAATATTTCATTTCGTTTTAATGTTCTCCTTTTTAATTATGGTTTAATTACCAATTTAGAAATAATATATTGTTGGAAATTATCACACTTCTGATGTTAGAAATTATTCTTAATATTACACGCTACTACACACATTGCAAAGCAACTGTGTGAAATATCACACATTACAAAAACGCAAATACAACTATACAGAGAGACGGATCTTACCGCATATTGTAAAAGGAAGTAAGCAACTGCGCAAAAGTTACGCATTGCAAAAGGTAACTGCATGCAGAGGCGTAGGGCGGGCTGTGTGCCAGCAGTAGATGGCGACGTGCCCAGCGCAGCTGCTCTGCAGCGGCGGTGCCTCGCACGCGCTGTCACACGTTGAGCGGCAGGCGCCACGTGACAGTGGCACAGTGCAGCGGAACTCACGTCGGGCGAGCGGTAGGCGTAAAGCAGGTTTTAGCGATGTAGCTTCAGTCTTACCAGGGCTCGGCCTAACCAGACCATGCCCAATTAGCCGTCACGACATCTTTCTCATTGATCATTGTTGTAGCGACTTCTACGAACCTCTCGACATCAAACTCCAATTTTGTCGACTACATAATATTCCGATTCACTTATCAACACATTAAAATACAAAGATGCAGATAGTACTTCGATAAACATTTCGAATATTAAAATATAGCCCATGTACTTAAATCATATTTCGCATGAACTATCAAATTATGACATAACTCGAGCAAGTTAAATTTCCACGGAATGCAAAACTATAACTCATCTAGGTACCTTCAATATTTCTTTCAAAATTTGTTAACATATTTCTTAAGGTTAAGGAATAATAAAAATACTTACTCCTATATTTTGTAGACCTAAACTGAGTACGAGTTAGTAATTAGTATGTACGTCCTGGGCACAGAACATTCATTTCTGAAAGGTGCGGTAAAGGCTGTAGGCGGACTTCACAGGTCTTGGAAATATGTTCGACTTTTTAAACAATAGGGTTTCCTCGCGAAGCTTATTCAAGTGCCCATAACGTTTGTCATTAGTCTTGAAATTTGTAAGTCCTCAATATTAGTACCAGTGGAACGCTCTTTAACTTTCGACTGAGTTCGTCAACATTGGAGCGTTTATTAGTTTGCTATTGCGGTGTAGGCTGTATATGTCATTCATCTCTCAACGACGTGTCCCATGTGTGTAATGAAATCTGACTAAATTGCGCGATTAAAGTTATTTTTGTATGAATACCGCCCAGTTATAATTTATTTTAAAAATACAATTGTTTACAAGTAAAAATACTAATGTTCCTATTTCGAATTTCCCTCACATTTTTAAGAGCTAAATTGAAATATCGTGTTTCACTGAAAAATGGATTTGCGTAGGGAATATTTTCGTGTGATGATTTTTAGCGATTTCAAATGTCGCCTAAAATTGGACAAATGGTTTGATAGACTTCAAATAGCATTTATGGATATGCCCTTCCAAGGCAACTGCGTACCGCTTGTATAACAAATTTCAGCACGGCCGACCAACTTTGAGACATGAAAAGAAAAGTGGTCGCCCTTTGACGGCTGTGTCGAAAAGAAACGTGCAGCAGTGAAAATATTAATTGAAGAGAAAAGGCGATTCAGCATATATTGTAGATGAATGGGGAAACGTTTACGAAATTTTTACACAGGCACCTTCGCGTGAGAACGATAGTTTCGCGTTGAGTGTCTCAAAACTCACCGATGCTCAGAAGCAGTCCCACATGGAATGGCACCGAGACATGATTAGTTCATTTGAATTAAGTGTTTTGTTTACAACATTATTACAGGTGATGTATTTGGATTTATCAATACGATAACGAAATGAAGCGCCAGTCGATCGTTTGGGTGTTTACAAATGAACCAACGCCGAAACGATTTCCAACGATTTCGAACCAACACGAAAGATTTTTATTATTTATATATATATATATATATATATATATATATATATATATATATATATATATATATCTTGCGATCGTAGCACTTGCACTGTTCGGTGCACGCACACTCGTGCATTTCCCGTCGTAAGCTTGAGCGAGATAGCAAGCAGCGGTGATAACAGTGCGGCCAGTGCTGCGTACGTATTATATTGTGCGATTATAGCTACTTAGGAATAATGTGTACCGTTGCAATCTATTTGCGGATATATCCGGTGTCACCTTATGTGGCCCGAAAACAGTAGTGGCTTTTGATTCGTTTGTAAAATGAGCGGTTCACTCCTACCATGTAAATATTTATGATGCCGTCATACAACGTAAATAATAGCGGTTGCTTCTTTCTGTATGTGAGCATATCGTTTTTCTGCAGTATTTAAAGTACGCGACACAAATAATAAAGGCCATTCTACAACATCTTACTTGTGATGGAATTGCTCCCAAGCCGCTCGAATAAGCGTTCACGTTGAGTATTATCTTCCCTCTTGGATCAAAATGTGCGAGAACCTGTTCCGATGTCATTAACCCTTTCATCTTTCGAAATGCTTTGTCATGAACCTCAGTTCAGTTCCACTTCTACAAACTTCTTACAATACTTTTTCTGTAATTCATATAAAAGACTTAAAATAGTGGAAGCGTTATGTACGAATTTCCCATTATAGTTAATTATCCATAGAAACGACTGTACCTGTGACCTAACTCGCTAATATTTTGCGGGACTGGTGCTTCAGTTTACTTTTTTCGGTGCTTTCTTTAACCCGTCCTGTGTAATATCATAGTCAAGGTAATGAACTACGACTTGAAAAAAACCTACATTTTTCATTTTGAAAAGTTAGCCCTGCTTGCTCCAAATGCTTAAGAACGGCGTTCAGCCTTCCTAAATGCTCCTCTTTAGTTTCACCTATCACTGAAATGTCATGCAACAGGCACAAGACTCCCTCTATACCTGATAGTACGCCCTTGATCGCGTGCTGAAATATAAATGGTGTGATGGTGCGCTGGCTGATCCGAAGACAAGACGCGAGAATCTAAATAACCCGCGGCTTGTAGTTATGATCGTAATTTTTTGACTCGTATTATAGAACAAATTGGTTATATGCCCTAGATAAATCGAAATTGATAAACTGTTGAGCCCCGTAGATGTTTGAAAATAATTCACTAGTAATTTGAAGTGGATATTGTTCAACTAGTAATTGTTTATTTATACTCCTAAAATAACCTGCACACAACCTGACAGACCCACCACGTTTTAAAACCGGAACTATCGGCGATGCGTATTCCGAGTATTCGATAGCTTCAGGAATTCCTAAATCAACCAATCAATGAATTTCTTTATCAATTAACGTTATCATGTAATGCGAAGGCTAGAGGGCGTAAATTAGTAATACCTTTATATTTGTTGAAATTTTTCAACTTATCCAAAAACAACTCAGCATATCGGGGTTGCAAATAACTGAAAGGTAATTTAGAATCTACATAATTCACCGAAAATAACTGTAAATTAAACACTGAAATAAGTCCCTACTCAGTAACGGTGGGCCTCCATCACGGACGACGTAAAATACAGTATCTTACGTTTTTTCTGCGTAGCATTACGGTAACCGAAACGTACCTATGCATACTATTCTATTTCTGTTATGTCATCAGTTGTTTACTTGTACTGGATAATGGCATACGAAACACAGCAGCATTAAGCTGCTATTTTACGCTGGTATTCTGTGAGACCGTGGCCCTCCCCGGTCGAGCCGACCCAATCGTGCTACAACTGTATAGCTATGTGTACTACTAATATAGCTGCAGCATGGCATCATAGAAAAAGAAGGAGGAACGCCTCCCGCTTCTACTCTTGACCACATAATGCGTCTGATCATTAATGTCGTTTGCAACAAAATATTGCCTAATACGACCTCCCGTATGTTTCCACGTCTTTATATTGAGGTCGAAACTATATAAAATTTCAAATTGCGCATTGAAATGAAACAAATTAACGATTTTTTCACAGACACGGGTAGGTCGTCGCCACTATTGGGTAGAGGGGTGGACAAGTGAAACGATCGCTGGTTAGCTTTGCACTGGTATATTGTATTATGCACCTGCAGGGCTAGCATGGGCAGGAGACAATTTTATCCCCGGGGAAAGGAGAAAATGTTTATCCCTCGCTTAGTTTTATCCACACTTAGAGCATGGGCACACCGATGGATATAATATCCACAGTAGATAAAATGGGAGATAGACTTAGACTTAGATAGATTTTTTGGATGAATATAAACGTCCAATGAACTAGGATAAAATTGTCCCTTTCAAATGTCAAAAAAGCATAATTTTTTATCTTTC
The DNA here is from genome assembly GCA_029286625.1 of Parnassius orleans. NCBI lineage: Eukaryota > Metazoa > Arthropoda > Insecta > Lepidoptera > Papilionidae > Parnassius > Parnassius orleans. Next base: position 4,385,365 of record JAGSMP010000107.1, on the reverse strand, counting down.
ATTTGGCCCCATGCTACGGACGGGGGATATATGTCTACTCGTTATGTCAAACGGGGATATACTTCTCCCCGTTGCCGTGCTTTGGCATAAGGATAAGATAATTTTATCTCTTGTCAGTGGATATAATCGGGGGATAAATTTTTTGTCCCCAGCCTATGCTAGCCGGGCTGGAGTGGTAGGCGCAGCCACGCACACTACACAACAACAATAGTATTATAATATATTAAAAAGTGTGCTTAATATATTTACTAATGCGAACAGTCAATGGAGACGACAAAACCGGTGGTAAACACAAACTGTGGTAGTCCACGGTTTTGGATAAAAACCCTGAAGCCAACGCCACAATTAATGACTTTTACTAAATACAAAAGAAACATTTAACCATAATAGACTAAGTTTTGCGTTGCTATACTATCTTTTCAAAAAGATGAATGGATTTGTGTTCATATCTAAATGCGTTGAGATGCTCGTTGGAAGCTCGAAGAATGTAATAATGAGAATGAAATAATTGATTCTTTATTGAAGATAGATGTAGATGTCTATGGGTCACAGCAACCACTTACCATCAGGTGGACTGTGTGCTCGTTTGTCACCCTATCCTATAAAAAAAAAAAAAAAATCATCAATGATCATTTATTTTGCTAAGAAGGTAAGATGGTGGTACTTACCCAGACGGAGTTTGGGTAGAAGGTTCCGGTAATAATGTATTCTGTGGCAGGAGTCCTACCGCTTAGTATAATAAACATAGAACATAAGTAGGTATACATGGGTAGGTTGGCAGAACTCATTATTCCAAAAAACCTGCCAAGTACGAGTCGGTCTCGCACATGAAGGGTTCCGTACCACTATTAAGTTGGAAGCTCGAAGAATGTAATAATGATATAGTCGTACATATTTGCAACGGAAGTTCCTTTATTTTTCCCTGGTTCAAAGGTCCCTGAGAGATGATAATATGTTTGTACTATTTGCTTTAGGGACTACCGATCGTAGGGTTCACGCGCGGTTTAGTTTCTATAGGAATTTGTCTGCGACTAGTCGTTGCCGCTGGAGACAAAGGGCTTAGCCTGATTATCTTTTGCACAAAGGCTATTCAGTGAGGCCGATGAGAGTCATTCAGCGAGAAAACGTAGCCAGCGTTTTTAGCACTATACCGAGTTGAGTAGAAATATTGTATTTTTAAATTAAAAAAAATTGTAAAATAAAACGTTCATCGCTTACGTTCATACTGCCAATGTCAAAACACAATAGTCTGTGGTTAAACACACACACACACATACGCACGCACGCACGCACACATAGACACACATGCGCGCGCACACACACACACACACACACACACAGGGTAAATATGTATATAATCTATACTCACACACAGAGTAAATATATAAAAAAGATTGATGGAATGAGCTGAGAATTATGTGTGATATGTGTGATTTCAAATGTTCCTTTTCTAGTCTGTGGAGTGTATGTCAAGGCAAAAAAGCGTTAAATTTATATTTTGTACTAGCTGGTATCCGACTATTCACTGCGCGAAAAAATATTTATCGTAATATCGTTTTAAATTCGGAAAGGTTATAGCTATTTTTAATTAGGAATGATAATACATTCATTGAAATTGAATGATATATTATGACTTTCAATTACTACGTACGTACTATGCCTATAACCTTCGCACAAGTGCAAGCAATAAGTTGATAAAGTTTTAGCGCAATCTGATGAACGGTATGGCAGCGCATAAAATACGAAAAACAAACATCATTTTTATATTAAGAGAAGACGAGAAGGTATTAGATATCTGTATTTACATATTTGTGCAGTTCAAAGTGTAATACAGCTTGCTTAATCAAACTTAAAAACTTTATGAAGTACGGTCGAATTTCGTCCACTAGACGACCACTAGTACATATAAATAAGCGTAACGTCACATTACATTACAATCTACACCGATTATGATTTTTTTATAGGATAAGGGTGACAAGCGAGCATACAGTCCACCTGATGGTAAGCGGTTGCTATGGCCCATAGACATCTACATCTATCCTCGTTTGCGAATCAAAATGCAGATGCGTTGTCAGCCGTGAGGACTAAGATGGAATACCTCTCTTCCAGCAAAAAGGGTCTCCGGATCTCTACACTCACCATACGAAACACAGCAGTGTTAAGCTGCTATTTTACGCTGGTATTCTGTAAAAGCGTGGTCCTACGCCGGTCGAGCCAACTCATACGTGCTACAACTATACAATTAATATAGCTACAGAAGGGCTCTACCGCGTTCAAAAATGATTCATCTTATTATGATGTATGATTCTACTTGTTTCCATCATACATTATTTAATTAGTAATAATGACGTAATGTTATTTACATTATTACGCATAATTTATAATAAAATTGTAATCATTCCTAAATTTCCAATTAATAAGGACCAACTTGTTCCATATGAAACTGTCACTAAAGTTTATCTATTAAACTATATCCGAAAGTACTTCTTAGTCTGACGTTCCATCCTCGAGACCTCGGAAGAGCAATATATTCGTAAGCTCGCTATAGGCGTCCTCGGGGATTGGATCCTTCGGGACTAGTAAATATATGCGTCCTATGCTAACACGGGCAGTAAAGCGACCCTCTCTTTCTACCGTAATGGCGAAGCGATCAATAGGGGCTCCGATTTAAAATTCGAGTAAGGCGCTGTTATATTACACAAGGATATCGTAACACCTTATACTCCATTTACTTCGTAATCGGCTAACTGTAACGAGTTGTGATTGGATATGGGCGGTGTCAGAGACATAATATAATGAATCATAGATAAAATACAAAAGAAAAATAAACCTGTAACGTCGAAATGTGTGCAGTGCTATTTGAAACTAAGGATGATCATCTGTGTTCCAAACTATGAAACAAATTCAACTGTAGGAAGGTGTAAGACAGGATGACGCAATACCTTCACCCTGTCTTTAAAGTATTTTATTCTCTGATCGCTGTATTAGAAGATATGACCACTGAATTCAAAAGGTCCATACAATTTTCCGCTTATATAGTTATTACAGCAGAACCGCTGAAAGATCTTAATATTTCGCACTAATAGTGTCTCCCATGTATATCATAAAAAACATCGTGTCTAAACATTCATCTCGAATTTACTTAAGGTGATAACTGTTGGGAACATCTATGCTTGAAGTCTAGCTTCCAGAATCCAATTCGTCATGACCGCGTTTGGCAAAATCACGGTACATCTTCTCCCCACAATTAATTATAAGCTGATAATGCTTCTGTAACTTTCTTTGCTTAAGATAAGTGCAGGTGTCTATGAGCTGCGATAGCCACTTATCGTAGCCTGTCTCTTCAATTAACAAATTGTACTGTCAAATGTCAATAGTCTCTTTAGGTAACCTTTCAGTGCACTTTTTTATAGAATGAGAGTGACAAGTGGGCACACAGTCAACCTGATGGTATGTGGATACTGTGGTCCATAGACATCTATGCTCGATTAAAATATCAAAATGCAGATCAAAATGGCGTTGTCACCACTGAAGACTAAGATAGAATGTCTCGTTACCAGTAAGAAGGTCTCCGGTTCTCTACACTCACCATACGAAACACAACAGCATTAAGCTGCTATTTTACGTTGGTATTCTGTAAGAGCCGTTCCCTGGTCGAGCAGTCCCTTACATGCTGCAACTATAATATAGCTGCAGTGTGGGTCTACCACGTTAAGACTACTACTTGTACGAGGATTGATTCACGACACTATTCCAATAGCGGATTCGAAGTAAGGAGGGTTACCAGGCATTATGATGATGGTGTCACGATCTGGTAAAAAATTCACAGACTCGAGTGACGTGGATGGCTCAGGACCGTGCTTTGTGTCTTTGTGGTAGGCCTTTGTTTATAAGTAAGCGGGGTAAGAATATCCATTACCCGATATCATTCCGTGGGTGTTGTAAGAGGCGACAGAGGAAAACAAATTAGGAAATGGGCAGCGGTGTCTTCCTAATAACGACCTAAAATAAAAAAAACTGCGTTTGTAAACGCGCTTGCCACACGCTTCAACTATGGCAAATATCTCCCCTATGAGGCAATCTATGGCGAAGGCCTATGTTCAGCAGTAGACTTTAATAGCCTGTATGTATGTGTTTATCAGTGGCTTCGAGGTGGCTTGCATTGATAATGATTAAGATGTCTTCAATTTTGCTATGTTTTCCTGAACGGTTTAATTGTACGACCTATTTGATTACTTTCAGAAATTGCCAAGTATACAGTATTCGTTTTATTTAAAAACTAGCTGATTCCCGCGACTTCGTCCGCGTTGCTTACACACATCACTGAACACGTAGTGCTTATAAAAATCGTTGTTTCTTAAAACTTTAATAACTTTATACTAAATGAAGATATCGCAATAATTTTTTTTTAAATAAGGGCCAAGTGTCTAAGAAATAAAAGTTAGAAAATTTAATTGAAATCTATACAGTAGTTTTTCCGTGATGCGCGCACAATTGCAAACCTCTAGAATTTTATTTATATAGATTAATTCTTGTGCACAAAAATTAAAAGGTACCTGCAACATCCTTGCTTTTACCTTCTTTACTTCATCCACTACACTGGCAAAGTATTATATATAAAGCTTTAAAGTGAAGAAAACTAAACAGCTTATATACGTCCTCCGTTGGCAGACTTCACATGTCCTTGAAATATTATATTTTCCAGACAGCAGGTTGGTTTACATCAAGACGCTTTACTTAAACGCCCAACTTTTTTTTTCAGAACTAGTCTGAACCAGTGGTCAAAGTAAAAAAGACTTTCAATTAGAATTATTTATAATATAAATTGAATAAAAAATATTCTATTCTTTCTTTTTTATTTAAGAAACGTTGAAACACAATGATTTTCTGCTGTATGCAGTGTGGAGGCAGTTTACAAACATAAATTGCACAAGGACAAACATCCAGACGCGGTACAATCATTTGTAGGCCATACAAATACTTGTTCCATGTGGGATTCGAACCCGCGGCTCTTAGCGCCGTAACTCACTGCTAAGCCACTGCGCCATGGAGCCGTTAATATACGCCGTATTCGGTTAAATTCTATTCTATTCTTAGGCAAACCAGAAATTAAAGTTTCAATTAGCAATTTAATTGGTGCTGGCGGAGACTGGGCTCGGTTTGCTAGCGTACAAGAAATTTACAGCGAGCGCTTGGCCACTGAGTTACCACATAAAATGTGCTCCGTATGTAACAGAAGTAACATACAGGATTGAGAGCTAGTATCTCTGGATATTGTACCTTTATTCCCCAAACAATTACACGTGAATTTCCGATGTTCTGAATATTTACAACATCCGTGTCTACCAATACAAGCACAACAAATCGTTTACCATTTTGATAAATGATGTTTACACTCACAGAAAAAATGGCAAGCAAAATATATGCTAGAACGCTATGTATAAAGATTGTAGTCGCAAAAACTTCCTTTCGTACTTTAGTTGTAATTATGTTGCATAGTTGATGTAATATAAGCATTGTTTGGAAACGTTTCTTAGTTAGAACCATAAAGCAAAAAGCCCTTCTTTCGCTTAATTCTTTGCTCTATCAACAATTTTTACTCGCTACATTGCCATAATTCAGATACTGAATGACATTTGCATTACTTAACAGATTTTGATGAGAGTACATAGGTGTATATATTAGATCCTTACATATGAAATTAGCGTTTTATCGTACTGACCACTTTGATCTGAAATATCTCCTCTTTGGTTAAGAATTCCAAATTCAAATTTATGAATTCATTTAGCTGGTACACTTGAGTTTTGAAAACAGTCATTCACTTTGTTGTGTTGTGTTGCAAAAGAAAGCACGGTACGTTTTTGGTTTCAACGTTTTCGTTCTGGAAATTTCGACCTTCAGAACCAACCCCGTGGACGGCCGGAGACCAAAGTGGAAAATGAAGAATTAAAGGCTATTGTGGAAGCGGATCCATCACAAAGCAATTCAGAGATAGCTGCAGGGTTCGGGGTAAGTGATAAAACTGTATTAATGCACTTGAAGCAAATCGGGAAAGTAAAAAAACTTGAACGATGGGTACCTCATGAATTGAGTGAATCGAACTTGCAAACACGCGTCGACTGCTGTGTTACTTTGCTCAACCGACACAATAATGAAGGGATTTTAAACCGAATCATTACTTGTGATGAAAAGTGGATACTGTACGATAATCGAAAGCGCTCGTCGCAATTGCTGAACCCTGGAGACCCAGCCAAATCCTGCCCTAAACGAAAATTGAGTCAGAAAAAGTTACTTGTGAGTGTTTGGTGGACTAGCGCCGGTGTCGTTCACTACAGCTTTCTAAAATCTGGCCAAACGATTACGGCAGATATCTATTGTCAGCAACTGCAAACCATGAAGGAAGCACTAGCTGCTAAACAACCGAGATTGGTCGATCGCTCTAGGCCACTGCTACTTCACGACAACGCAAGACCAACCAACAAACAACCACTAAGTTTGGATGAGCTACAATTGGAATGTCTGCGACATCCACCGTACTCCCCGGACCTTGCTTCAACAGATTACCATTTTTTCCGGAATTCGGACAACTTCTTACAAGGAAAAAAATTCAATTCCAATGCGGCAGTCCAAACCGCCTACAAAGAGTTTATTGATTCTCGCCCCCATGTTTTTTTTAGTAAAGGGATCAATGAACTACCTATGAGCTATGAGATGGCAAAATTGCATAGATAACAACGATGCATACTTTGATTAATTAAATATATTGTACAAAAAAAAAATTGACTTTCCTCCCGTACCCGTCCCGTAAATATTCCTCCCGTACAAAACGCCAATTTCATATGTAAGGACTTAATAATAGGTCTTACCTATGAAATTGCCGTTCTGTAGTAGTGGCCATTTCAAATCAAAATATTTTTTGTTTGGTTAAGAATTCTAATTTCAAATTAATTTTATTTTAATAATTATAACTTTTAACAAAAAGTAAAAACTGACTTCAAATTGCTAAAAAAGTTATTATTTATTTGGGTAGCAAATTAAGGGTGAAATTTTTTCTCCAAATTTATATAGGACCACCGTTGAGGTAAAGCCTATTTAATAAAAAAATAATCATTAAAATCGGTTCACAATCTGCAAAGATATCGCGTAACATACATATAAAAAAAAACAGAAAAACATACAGTTGAACCACCTCCTTTTTGAAGTCGATTAAAATAAGGAATTATTTTTTCAATATTAATCATTTGTTTATTGATTAGCGTTATGTTTTCATCGCATTTGAATCTTTTTCGTCATCATGGATACGTTAAATATTCGAGTAATTATGAAATATGAGCACTATCGTGGCAGCAACGCGGCACAAGCGGCACGCAACATCAACGACGTTTACGGATCAAATACTACAAACGAACGCACCACCTGTTATTGGTTTGCCCGCTTCCATTCTGGAAATTTCGACCTAAATAAGTGGTAAAATTAAAAATTTGTACTACCGACTTCAATATAAATATAATTTATTGTTGATTTTTTTAAAACCGCTCGACCGGTTACGACAAAATTTAAATGGGACCACCTGAAAAGCCCTTTGAAACAAAAAAGAATTTTGCAAATCGGTTCAGGCGTCTTTGAGTAATCGGTGAACATAACAAAGATTCCGACGAATTGTAAACCTCCTCCTTTTTGAAGTCGGTTAAAAATGAACCTCGTGGTCGTCCGAAAACTTTGGTCGACTATAACGAATTAATACGCGTCGAGACGTGCCTTGCACTGCTCAACAGGCACATAAACGAAGGAATTTTGAACCGCATTGTTGCCTGCTACGATTAATGGATTCTGATTATTAATCGCAAGCGCTCAGCAAGTTGGTTGGATACTGGTTCAGCACCTAAATAATGCCTATAATATGAGGTTTTAATTTTTTAGTAATTTAATTGCGATGTACCTATGTGCCCTTTTCGGATCGGACAGATTGTTTTTTTTACATATTACATAATCAGAATCTGAACACTGTCAACTACCCGCTTGCCCACGTGTGTGAGAATGGCAAAGCTTGAAAGAATGCTTATCAGCCAGCAAAATACTACGCCCAGTTGGAGACTTAAAAAGGTTGGCTCCTATGAAATTAAGCTCGTCTCCAACCAGCTTTGGTCAATCGCTCGTTCCCTCCGCTCCTGCACGACAACGCGCGAACTGGGGTTGGAAGCTCTCCGTCATCCGCCGTACTCACCAGACCTTGCGCCTACAGACTTCTACTTTTCCCAGAATTTGGATTTTTTTTATAGAATAAGGGTGACAAACGAGCACACAGTCCACCTGATGGTAAGTGGTTGCAGTGGCCCATAGACATCTACATCTATCTTTGTTTGCGAATTTAAATGCAGATGCGTTGTCAGCTGTGAGGACTAAGATAGAATGCCTCTTTTCCAGTAAAAAGGGTCTCCGGTTCCTTACACTCACCATACGAAACACAGCAGAATTAAGCTGCTATTTTACGCTGGTATTCTGTGAGAGCGTGGTCCTTCCCCGGTCGAGCCGACCCATTCGTGCTAAAAATATACTATTAATATAGCTGCAGCATGGCTCTGCGGCAAAAAAATTCAAAATCCGAGAGGCAGTACAGCTGTCCAGCTGATTTCTTTAAAAAGGGCATCAATAAACGGCCAATGCGTTGGCAAAGATGCATGGGTGATAACTTTGATTAATAGAAATAAAAGATAGAAAAAAATTACGTTAACTTATTTCATAAAAAAAGGCAATTTCATAGGAAAAGACCTATTATTTTTCCTTCGGCTCAATAAACTTTATTCCCCAAACAACTACACGTGAATTTCCGATGGACCAAATATTTACAACATTCGTGTTTACCAATACTAGCACAAAAAATCGTTTACCAATTTGATAAATGATGCGTACATTCACAGAAAAAACTAACAAGCAAAATATATGCTAGAAAGCTATGTATGGAAATTTTTGTCGCTAAAGTTTCCTTCCGTACGTCATTTGTAAGCTTGTTGTATTGTTGATGTAATGTAAGCATGGTTTGGAAGCATTTTTTAAGTTATGTTTAGTACTATGGAATCCTCCTTTTGCTGCTATCAATAATTCCTATTTATTAATCAATCATTTTAATGCTATTTATTGTGTAAATGAACGAACAAATGGCTTATGCGTCATTCATTTTAAAAACAGAATGGCAATTGTATTGCATAACAGATTCTGATTAGGTGTATTTTTTCCTTCAGCTCAATTAGCGGTCAATTTCTAAAGATTTTTCAATTAATGTTCTTGAACCTATCATCAGCCGAATAATTTTAATAAAATAATTACTGTAACGGATAATTATGCTTATGTGGAAACAGGCCGACAAAATAGCTCTAAAACTGGCAACAGGAAAAGAGTAAAAATTCTCGACATACGGCTTCGTACCAGTAAACGTGGTGTATAGCCCTTCCACTAGATTGAGTTATGATCGAAGAGCCATGCATGGAATAGATAGATGCAGGAAGACGGGTTCAGCAGTGGACTGGTTGAAATAATATTGTGAATGCTAGTGCATGAATGTCCACGTCTTTCACAAAATACCACCTTAAAATAGCAGACAATATAAAGTTGCTCTAAATTTTATCTAATAAAACAAGATAACCGGAGACTCAAGCATTAGTAATGTAATTATTCAGTACGATTGGATCCCCTTTATTAAACTTTCCTTACACATATTTATTTATTTTCGCCATTTACCGTAAGATGGGATTGTAGTCAAAAGCACTGGCTTATAATAAGAAAGGCAAACTGTGGTCAAGCTAAACGTTCGGGATGCTTTAACGGGTTGAAGCGTGATCAGTGCGAGAAATTAATAAACGGAAATTCTTTACGTATTTTCACGTCATTCACACTTTGTTTCTCACTGCTCCACTTCAAGCTGAGATTCTAATCACAAACAAATTTAAATCAATGAATGTTTATAAGTCTTACAGATATATTGTTGAGCACCTGCAGTCATTTTCCTATGAAAAATAGACTCCGATAGAAAAGGGTTGAAAGCTACGGCTGCGTAGCAGTTATATAAAATCAGAGCTACGGCGTAGCAGATTTTCGTAGTCGTAGTAATATTGAAATTTTAAATTAATTTATGGCATGTGTAAGTCATTCAATTACTTTATAGATTTCGTTAGAATTTTATATACATGCAGCATATTTAGTGATGCATTACCGAGCCGTGATAGCTCAGATGGTTAGCGCTCGCTGTAAGTTTCACAGTACGCGAGCAACCCGGGTTCGATCCCCGCCGGCACCAATGAAATTGTTAATTGCAATTTTAAGTGCTGATTTACCACGTGCTCGGCGGTGAAGGAAAACATCGTGAGGAAACCTGCATGTCTGAGAAATCAAAAAATAAAAAAAAAATATTTCGAAGACATGTGAAGTTCGCCAACACGCATTGGGGCAGCGCGGCGGACATTTCCTTGCCCTAAAAAACCCTCTCAGAAATGAGAGGAGGCCTGTGCCCAGCAGTGGGACGTATATAGGCTGTAACTTTTTACTTTTAAGTTCATTTAATAAATATTTTTTTTTTATAGAATAAGGATGATAAACGAGCATACGGTCCGTATGTGGATGTTGTTGTGTGGAATCAAAATGCAGATGCGTTGTCACCCAAGAGGACTACAATGGCGCCTCGTTACTAGTAAAAAAATGGTCCCGGTTCTCTACAATCACCATACGAAACAGGGCAACATTAATCTGCTATTTCACGCTGGTATTCTAGTCCTTCCTCCCAGTCTGCCAATCCATTTGTGTTGCAACAAAAAACTTCTTGTATTGATAATAAGTTAAAACGTAGATACATAGTATAAAACAAAATCGTTTCTCGCCGTCTGTACGTGTAGATCTTTTAAACTACGCAACCGATGTTTTCATCAATAGACAGAATGATTCAAGAGGAAAGTTTATATTTATAATACATGCATATTATATATTATATAATTCTTATGTCCATGTGTATGTGACTGAACTCCTCCTAAAAGTTTGGACCGATTTTGATGAAATTTTGTGTGTGTGATTAAGTTGATTAGAGAATGGTTTAGATTCACAATTGGACCCGGTAAGTGGCGTTGTTGTCGAGATACAGAAATCTACCATGCGAAGCCGGGGTGGATTGCTAGTTCGTTATATATTGTTATTGTGAAAAGCATTAAACAACGTAGCACAACCATAACGAACTACGTGCTGGTTACTATTACGCAATGTAGTATTATGTGATGGACGTCATAAATGATGAAATCAAAATAGATTAATTATGCAAACCAACAGGAACTGCTTTACTTCTTTGTTTATTCTAAAAATAAGATAACCAATTTTTATCACAATTATGTCTTAATTAATAGAATCAGGTGTTACTTTGCGGAAATCCATTATATTAAAGTTGATAAAAATTACCTTGCGTACATCCGCTCGATAAAATAAAATGATGTGTCTTATCTAGTTTGAAGAGCACCTCCCGCCCTCCCTCAATTGCGTGCACTATCCCCGTCACCACTAATCCCAGCACCACTACTCCCAACACCACTACACTAGGAAAGACACACCACTGACGACAATACGACACGTGTTTCGCCTCTACACGAGGCATCTTCAGGTGATGTAGACTCTGCGATGGCTGACCGCTAAGTGAGCGGCGAGCCAAAAACAACTGCCATTTATACAGCCCGCTGACGCAACCGCTCCCTACTTAAGTAGCGAGCGACTGCGTCATGCGATAATACTGTCTGTTATTAGAGAGCAGGCTTAAAGATATTGATAATATAAGGAGGTGCTCTTCAAACTAGGTAAGACACATCATTTTATTTTATCGAGCGGATGTACGCAAGGTAATTTTTACCAACTTTAACAATTATGTCTTGTCACTGCACGTATACACGGAGATGGGCAGCAGCATCTTCCTGATAAGGGCCCAAAAAAATAAAAAAATACGGTTGCCCATCCGGCCGCCAAGCGTGGCAACTATGGCAAATATCTTACCTATATTATAATAATGATGGTGAAGATAACCGATTTAATGACTGACGGCATTACCGAGCTCGTTCTTCGCTTGTCTACCCTCTCTAGGTTCTAGCGTCTGGGTGGGGCCGGAAAACTATTCCGGGTTGTAAGGCTGTGCGATGTCATGGTTTTTGATGATAATCTTGAATCCAAAAAAAACGTCACATTAATAGATCCTACGCAGGCGAAACTGCGGCTAGTATATATCGTATACTCACATGATTTTTTTAAGTTTGATTTAATTAATTGTATAAAAATATATAAGCATGCGTTTCAATATGGGCCATGACGGAACGACTATAGGGTTATTGATTCTTGTGAAATTTTATTGCTCTAGCGATGCCTAAGATTTTGGAACGAAGTTCCTTATCGGACGGTACGAATTTGGCGGATGGGGGCTAGGCGAGAAAAAGTGTAAGATTTTTCCGTCACGACTCCTTCTGACGTAGTGTAGACGGCTTTTGCCGAGCGATAAGGAAGCGAGATGGAATAATATTAATCTCCCTCGCAATTTTTCTTATCTTGTCATGAAAGAAATATTTTATTTTAAATGACTCTTCATTTTAATAGACGCCAGTAAGTCATTTATTTGTATTTGTTAATCAATAATATAATACATTTATCAATAATAATATACTACGAAAGGAACTTCGTTCCAACCGAGTGTTCTCCGAGTGTGTTCCGATTTTTTTCTTTCTGTCATATCGTATCTGTCGCTGTTTCATTGGAAGTATTATTTCCATTGACTGGTGGTGACATTAGAAATATCCATACCTCTTTTTATTCCACGGGTCCTGTAAGAGTCGATTTTTTCTAGAAAATAATTAGTTTCAAAAATTTTAACACTTGCGTAAATCCAAATATTATATTATTTTAAAAACATATGAGACAAGTTGTACTCTCTTAAGAGAACATAAAGAACATGATGAGATATTAAAAAAGACTTTATTGAATACTCCACAAAACGCTTTTGTCAAGCGGCGGTGGAGCAATAAAAGAATACGTCAATTATACTAAAGTATACCGAAGATAGCGGTTATAGCAATTTTAATGGTCTATAAGATGCCGCTATTCACACTTGCATGTTATTCAACTGAATACGAATTCAAGTTTAAAAAATTATTTACGTTTTTTTCCTTTTAAAGTTTTATTCTTTCATTTTATAAAAATCTATCTGAGCATATACCTGTTTTAGTTTAAAACATAGTAGATAATCGTGTCGTAATGTAACACTCTAAATTTAGCTTTGAGTATCAAATCAAATAAATATACTTATGTATACCAGAAAAATTAGCGTATTGATAGATAGCAGATTTTTTTTTCAAAAATTATCTCTAACAAAACCAAACATCTAAAGGCATCCAAGATGCTCAACATGTGGTACTGCAATCGCAAATCCGCTCACTAAGCGTAACTATAACGACAAATGCTTTCAGTTTTAAGGCAGTGTAGCAGTGAACAGTATGCAATATACAGGGTTATTTTCCAAAGAGTAGCCAAATTTTTAAATTAAGTTCAAATATATAAATAATGATCTACCGTTATTGCAGTTTTGAAAATATGAGTAAATAAGGCTTCTACTTTTATTTAAAATTATCCCAAATTGAATGTGATTTATGGGCAACAACTACGCGTACGCGTGCTCCTCTGTGTGCGATTCAATTCACAACGTTTTTGCCAACCCTTACAAATGTGTGCGTGCGTAGTAAAATATTAGACAATAATTTAAAATAATGCATTACCATGCATTTTGAATTTAAAAGATAAAAACGACAAAATTTTGAGTTTTTTTTAAATTAATTTTTCTTCACCATTTGGCTATATTACTTATTCTGAACCTTCTCTACAAATTTAGCTGGTTATTCTAAAATAACCCAGTATATGATATATTAAAAAATGATATACTTTATCGATCTATTAATGAATGTGTTTTCATTAATTGAATTGTCATGACATCCCGTATGAATGTTTTGCACTACAATTTTAATTAATTTACTCTACTTCTTCTCGGCTTATTCTTTTACGTGTGTGTTGTAAAGGTATAATATTAGAAATTCAGGAACATACTGACGACTCCATTGTGCAGTGGATAATTGTTTGGTTATTTCGCCGCGGGTTCCAATCCCTCACGGAACAAATTTATGAATGATGAGGTCTGAATGTACTTGTGCAATTTATGTATGCAAATCACCTCTAAAATACTGGAGAAAATCCCACTTTGGAGATAAAGTTCTTTTTAACAATTCTATAATATAATTATATGATTGATAGCGAAGTAGTGATCTCAGTATTATAAAGGAAAATGAAATAATTATCTTAAAAATGACTAAAATGTCAATTAAAATGGGAACATTTTATATCAAAGTGACAATATTAAAATACATCATCATCATCATCATCAGCCCGCAAAAGGCCACTGCTGAAAACGAGCCTTTTCCGTTATATTTATATTTTGCCTCAATTGTCACGCTTGACAGGCGGATTGGCAACTGCAGTACCAGAAGTTTTGCACCTTTGACGCTGCTGTCCAACATTTGACTTCTGACCATCGTCGGCATCTGGAATTTTACGTATAGGCTTATGAAATGATACTGCCATCTATCGGATACCAAAAGATTTTTCTGGCGTTTCCTATAGCTGTCTTTACGACACCCAACGGACGAAATGGAGTGATGGATATTTACACTGCCACCACGCGGCTATATCAAACAATGAGAATCAAACAAGTCGCCGATAACATTTTTCTCTTCTTTTTAACCGACTTCAAAAAGGAGGAATTACTCAATTCGACTGTATGTTTTCTTATGTGTGTTACCTCACAACTTTTTTCTCGGTGAACCGATTTAGATGATTATTTTTTTATTTGAAAGCTGGCGCTTCTCATGTGGTCCCATATAATTTGATCAAGGTCTGATCAGTAGTTTTTGAGTTATCCTTAATAATTTATATTGAAGTCGGTTGTACAATTTTTTAATTTTACCACTTGTTTAAATTATAAAATAAATAAAACTAACACTACGAAGAACGTAAACCACTCCAAGTAAGCTTAAAATGCCAGTGTTAGGAGTGGTTTACGACAGTAGTCCATTGTCGTAGCATTTCACTTTCAAAATGTAATTTGTGAAAGCCAATTTTGAATACAAATGTTTGACTTGATTTGACAGTCTGTATCATTAACCATTAAGCTGCACTCTTAGACGTAGTCGTAGACTTTTAATATAATATACCAACTATCGAAATACCAAAATGAACATTTTTCACTGGCGATGTTTGTTGCGTGAACAAATCACAATTCAACGTAGTTGGAATGCGACGGAGTTCTTTCAATTTCCGTTCGCCGTCGTGTCACCAGTCACGAGTCGGGTCACGCCCACGTCTAATTCGCCTGTTGCACTATCTGCTTTTACTGTGACATCGTTTTCTTTATAAAGTGATAACATCGAATAATAAATGTAGTACATTTTCAACATGTTTATTGGATAATTTTAGTTTATTGGTAATTAGTAAAATCTATAGTCCATTTAACCAGTTTTCGCATGTATAAAGTTATTTGAATACTGAGTATTTCGCGAGTGTAATATGTTTTTAATATTTGTTATATTCATAGTTGTTACGTTATATATTATACTTAAATTATTTCTCTTCTATTTTATATAATGATTTGTTTTATTTACGTGAGTACTTCACATGGAATAAAACTAAAAGCCATGTTTTTACTGTCACATATCCCTTGTGCTCTCTCACCACCTGCTTGGGATCCCATAATTAATAAAATTAAATCCAAACCCAAGCATAAAACTGCAAGACTTCAAGATACTGTAAGCTCGTTATGCGTAGATCGGACCAAAAATTAATATGTAATTAAAAATTGAAGGTAGCCTTCGTTAACTATTACAACGGGACGTCAAACACCTCAGTCCTCCCCGTGACCGGGAATTAAAAAAGTTAAAATTAAACGCGTCTATCCACCATCTATTTTATATAGTTTAGCTCATTTATTCATTACAGGCTAATAAAAGTTCACTGTTAACCGTAGGCCTTCCCCATATATTGTTTCAAGAGGAGATATTTGTCGTAGTTGCCACGCTTGGCAGATGAGTTGGCAACCACATTTCATGATATTTTGAGTTATAATCAAAAAGATGCTGTTATGCATCTCTTGTATTACTTCTTTCTGTCGCCTCTTATGACACCTACACACACGACACACGGGTTGATATGGGGTAATGGATTACCTTTTACCGCCACTACATATTTTATTTCTAATAATTCTTATTATTTTATTGATAAATATTTTATTAATAAGTAAAAAAAGTATTAATAAATCAGACATAAATAATAACACTAAGAATAAGTACGTAACAGAAATATATATTAATATTTAATATTAACAGCTTTTACTTCAACCGTGCTTAAGTATCTAACTTTTACGCACGGTTGAAGTTCACGCACTCATTTTTTGTTATATAGCTGTTCCCGTAACATCATTAAATTTCTGTGTTCCGTTAAAATAGCTAGCTCATACACTTCTCGGCTTATTAGTACAATCCACAATGTATTTAGTAGTTTATGATAAGCTGTATCTTTTTTTATCCGAAGGCATTCATTCAGCGAGAAAACGCAGTGAGAGCTTTTGGCACTATACCACAGGGAGGTTTTTTTTATAGTTTTTATATTGAATACTGACTATGTCCGGCATGCGTTGTGCGCAAAACACCACAACTAACCATAGTTTCATCGTAATCGTATAATGCTATAGGAACGCATAGAAGACGGACATACAAAAATAATCACTTTTAATATAAGTTATTACGTTATGTAAATAAATAAACAAATGTTGCCATATGAATTAATGTTTTCAAATGCAATTACACTCTCTCAAAAACAAAATATATGAAGGAACCTTTTCACTCAGTACAGTGGAGTACTTATGGCATGTTATTTTTATTTGCATACATTAAATATAAGGTTACTGTATATACGTTTTTATAATTATATAACTAATATTAAATTATAAGCAATTAACAAATTCGAAAGGCTGACGCTGTTTATAAATGGTATTTTTAAAAGTTCAATTTCTGTTGATAGTTTACCGCTCATGTGACATGCAAAATTTGTCACGTAGCAGAATTCATTTGCTGCTGCTACGGCGTAGCTGAAGGCGTAGCGCGTGTGAACTATAAGTGCAAATTTAGTTGTTTGCAATTTTCTGAGTCGTTATATATGAAGTATTTTAAAATCAGTATACTTTATGTATGATATTAGTTTAGTTTTTATGCAATTTATATATATTTAAAAGAGATTCCTGAGTGACTAGAATAGAATAGAATAGAATAATTTATATATATAGATCACATGTGTAATTCTTATTGAAAGTCATTTTTTACTTTACTTTACCACTGGTTCGGAAAAAATCCTCCGTCCTGGGAAGAACCATCAAGAAAACCAGCGGGACTTTTTTTTCTTAAAGTAAATTTTACATGAATGATTGTACAAACTATTTACAAAATTTATTTCAGAAACAGCTTGGAAGCGACCAACTCATTCCCAGGGGTTATTATCAACCATGTATTCATTTATATTATAATAACCCTTTTTATACAGTTTTAGTTTAATAAAATATTTAAACTTGGTAATAGAGAGAACTTGTATATTTTCTGGGACTTTGGATTTGGATTTGGACTAATAGCGTATACATTGCCCCAAGAATGAATTACTGACTCTGTGGAGTCGATAAAATGGTACCACTAGCTTGTATTTGTTCCTAGTGTTTACAGAGTGTATATCACTTTTTTACTACCACTATCTTTGTTTTTGTGAACATACATTAAATTTTCGTAAATATACTGAGAGGCAATATACAAAGTTAAAATATTTATTTCTTTATATTTTTCTCTAAGAGACTCTCTCGGTTTTAGGTTGTAAATAGCTCTAATGGCCCTCTTCTGTAAAAGAAAAATAGTTTCTAAATCAGCCGCATTTCCTCATAACAAAATCTCATAAGACATTATGCTATGGAAATAACTGAAATAAACTAATCTAGCTGTCTCGACACTAGGGAGACCTCTAATCTTTTTTACAGCAAAGGCTGCAGAACTTAGTCTGCTTGCTAGTTTGGATATATGGAGGCTCCACTGAAGCTTTACGTTGAGAGTGATGCCAAGAAAAACTCAACAGGGCTCAGTTCTTCCCCATTCAAAAACATTAGTATTCAGATTTTTAACATTCGAGTTTGTGAATTTAATACATTTAGTTTTATTTCCGTTTAATTGTAGATTATTAATGTTAAACCAATGCACTAATTTTGATATAGCATTATTCACTTCGTCACATTTAAATGATTGACGTTTAAGTTTATAAATAAGGTAAGTCATTAATATACACTAGAAATAGGAATGGGCAAAGAATTGATCGAGCGACCCCTTGTAAAACCGAATTGATTTTTATGAAGCAATTTATTAATATTAAAAAACTTAACATCTGATCTAAAACTATTTTTTCAAAAATTTTACTAAATGTTGGTAGTACAGAAATTGGTCTAAAATGTTTAGTAGTACATTAGACCCCCCTAAGTCTAATGTACTACTAGATTTAAATAAAGGTATGACTTTACTATGTTTCATTAAATCAGGAAACACACCAGATTCGACGCTTGTTTTAAATATAGTGGCTAGATAAGGTGCTAAAGTATCTATTATAGATACTGACTTATCCATCAACGCACAGCCCAAACTGCTTGACGTAGAAATCTGAAATTTGGACAGAAGCTGTTTTTATAACGTAAGCAACCACTAAGAAAGGATTTTAGAAAATTCAATCCCTAAGGGGATGAAATAGGGTGTTACAGTTTGTATGGAATTTTTTATTTTACGGGGTGATTAACTCATGTTGTATTAAGACGCAGAGCCCAAATGACGTAGATATACACTAAAGGTAGGGTTCCACAGCCTGCTTTCTCATAAGCCAGATCACGCCAGGCCAGACCGACGGGCCATGGGAACCGTCGCATCCGATAAGGCCTGCGGTTTCTGTTAGGCAAATCAGCCGCACAGGTATCCACAGGCGTGACATGATCCGGCCTTGGCCTGTAATAACATGGGCCGTGAGACCCCACCTTAAGAAAGAGTTTTGAAAAATTCAACCTCTTGGAGGGTGAAGAAAAATGTAACAATGTATGAAATTTTTTATTTTACTGGGCGATTGACTCGAAACTTACTCTTTCAGCTTACTGAAAGAGTAAGTTTTGAGTCAATCGCTTAAGTTAACTTTGGGTAAAAAGCACTTTAAATGGCTAGAAGGGAGGTATACATAAATTACACAACAATACGTCAAAAAAATAAAATAAAAATAAAAACACAAGATAATAGCAATTATGATAACTAAATCAGGAAAGTAGGATAGAAATACAAGTAATAAGTTTTGAGTAGGTTTTTAAACAATAAAGGGATTGAGCACGGTGAATATGCAAGGAGTTCCAAAGCTTACAGCTGTAACCGAAAATGATTTATTGAAGAAGGACGATGAATGTACTGGATGCTAGAGCGGTTTCCACCATACACGACAGGCCTTAATCTAATATAAATTTTGCGATCATTACTACCCCGAAATCTGAGCAAGTTTTTATGTGATAACTTGAGCTCTCCGTATTATGCGATCTCATAATAAGCGTGCGTCATGACTGTCTGGACGTCACAATTTGGATGCGGATAATACCGCGGGGTGAAAAGCTAGTAATATTATATATGTTCTTAGTAGATAGAATAAGGACGTATTTTCTTACACACTGAAGTACGGTAAATAAATATATTCATCATTATTATAATTGTCATCATTATTTTGACATCCTTAACAATTGTCATCATTGTTTTGACATCCTTAATAATAATAATATTGTAAATTGTAAATGATTTGACTAATATTGACTTTTGTATGAAAATTGGGAATTAAATGGGATATTTATGAAGTATTCTCATTTGGTTGGGCTGAATAAATATATAAAAGAAATATAGTAAATAAATATACATAAATATAAATGTATATATATTAAATATACTAACACAAATAATACATAAATAAATAAAAACCCAACTAAATGGAAGTCCTCGGCAGGGGAGACCAAACGGCCGAGGGTTAGGGGGAAAGGGAAAGAAACCGGCGGACGATGCGGGCGGTGTCGAGGCACCGCCTTCTGCATTTGAGCACGGGCGGTCCTTCACGGAGTCCCAGTCGCCTCAGATGACCCGAGAGGCTGACCGGGATTAGCCCGTTCCAGAAACGACCACAGGAATAATTTCGGTCGGCAGACCACCCCACATGTCGGTCACCTCGTGAGCCAGGTCTAGATATTTTGTCAGCTTATCTGTTTCGGCTTTCACGAGGTTCTCGTCATAAGGAATGGTAATATCGACCAAAAATATCCTTGACTGTGCCCGGTCCATCAGCACAATATCAGGCTTATTCGCAAGAATAGTCCTGTCTGTGATGATGGCCCGGTCAATAGAGCCTGGCGCCGTCATTTTCGAGCACGGCTTCCGGCAAGTACTTGTAATACGGCAATTTCCGGTCCACGAGACCGTATTTCAGAGCGAGCTCCTGGTGTAGAATTCTGGCTACTAAGTTGTGCCTGTGCAAGTACTCAGAGTTAGAAAGCGCCGAACAACCGGAGATGACATGCCTAAGTGACTCACCGGGATGGCGACAAGCTCGACAGATATCGACGGTGCCATCTCTTGGATGTATCTCCGATAGTTGTTGGTCTTAATAACCTGATCCTGTATCGCACAGACAAAACCCTCGGTTTCCCCAAAGAGATCACCAAAACGTAGCCAGTGGAGGGAGGCAACTGTGTCTACGAAAGGCACATGTAGAGCCTTGTAGAACCTCCCGGGGAGCTCCTTCTCCTTCCATACGGTTTCCCGGTCGGAAATGCTCTGTACTGCCGGGTCTTGCCATTGCTCGTTGGCTAAGGATAGAGGGGTAAGTCCTTTATCACAAGAAATGACGTCCCTATAGAATGGATCATCCGATCTCGTCAGAAAGTAATTACGGAGGCTGCACACTTCGCGATTATGCATGGTAAGCGCGCTTAAAAAGCCACGCCCACACTGTTTCCGCGGCAAGTACAGCCTCATAGTCGACGATCTCGGGTGATGCATCCTATGGGACGTCATAGTAGTGCGGACTTTTCTATCCAGGGCGTTAAGTTCAGTTTGAGTCCACCTAAGTATGCCAAAGGTATATATGAGAACAGGCATGACCCAACCGTTATATGAGTGTGTCTTATTCACACCGGACAAAAGGCTGTTAAGCACTTTGGTCAAGCGTGCATAAAACATATTGCAAACTGACTGCTTCATACCCGCCTCATCGATACCGATGTTCTGTGACATACCCAGGTATCGGTATGTTTCAGCCTCAGAAAGGGTCCTTATGTTGATGGGCATAGATAAGTCTATGCCCTCAGAGTTAGCAACCCTTCCCCTTTCAACATGGAGGACTGCACACTTATCCGTCCCCAGTCTATTCTGATAGAATTACTAAAATCACAAGTGATGTTTAGCAATTCCATAAGATGGGAGCGACTGGAGGCGAATAACTTGAGATCATCCATATAGAAAAGGTGGGTCACTTTTGTACCTCCTTTCCGAAGCTGAAATCCCCTCCCAGAGTCCTCCAGTAATGTACTGAGAGGGTTCAGGGAGAGGCAAAACCAGATTGGACTCAAACAATCGCCCTGGAAGATACCCCTTCTTATCCTTATGTGGTTCTCCGCAGCCGTCATCCGCTCGCCTAGATGACAAAGGATCGTACACCACTGCTCCATACACTGCCCGAGGAAGTCTCTAACTGTACAGTCAACCTTGTACAGCTCGAGGACCCTCTTCAGCCATGTATGAGGCACCGAGTCGAATGCCTTTTTGTAGTCTATCCAGGCGGCGGAGAGGTTCCGACGGTTGCGTTTAACCACCTTGCCAATGACCGCGTCAATGAGGAGTGGTTCCTTGTTTCCACGACCACCGCCCCGACATCCATTTTGAGCGCGCGACATCACCCGATTTGCGTTCAGGTGACGAGTGATTCTCGCGCTCAAAATGGATTTTAGTGTCTTGTATATGGTAGGTAGACACGTTATGGGGCGGTATTTGCTCGGGTCTGTGGAATCCCGGTCTTTAGGAACCAAATGAGTGATCCCAGTAGTGAAGAGGCTCGGGAGTGACTTTTGGTCGAGAGCCTCTTGAAACTGTCGGGCGAGCACAGCGTGACACACCACGAACCCCTTCAGCCAGTAGTGATGCAGTCCGTCGAGTCCCGGACTTTTCCAGTTCGGGGCCCTACGGACCGCCTCAGCTACGTCATCCGGCGTTATGATGACGGGGTCCATGGGCGTAACACTCGCACACTGACTCGCCACAACTTCCGTCCAAGGGCCCTCGCTGTGGTTTACGGGCTCTGACCACAGGCCGCGCCAGAATGCGATAGTGTCGGCCTGATTCGGTGCTGAGCCCGTTCCACGTACCATCGGCCGCTCCAATGATTCATAGAGCCTCTTCTGATCACTCTGGAAGAGACGATTCTGGTTGAACCGTGTCGACCTCTCGGTATATCGGTGATTATTATAACAATCACCGATAGCTCTACTTTTAGAGACTATCATAAACACTTTTCTCAAAAACATGATCAAATTGTTTTATTTGATACTTAATATTGTTGTCTGAAAAGCGCAAACTGTCAAACACGTTTTAAAATGCAAATGTGTTTGATAATGTTATTTCTTATAAGGTTAGCAATATGAAAACGGGAACTATTTATCCAAATGCCCAATTATTTAAAAAAAATGAATTAAATTTACTTGTAAAGTTGTCGGTGTGTGTGGTTTAAATTCCACACTTGTTCATATTGTAATGTTGATTATTGGCAATCCACCATCGTACGTTTTTCAACGTATTTCGTTCCATGCACGACCACATTGTATTATTTGCTGTCGGCAACAGTTTTTCCGGACCGTTGGCTTAGAGGCCCTCAAGACAAAGCCTGCTCTTTACTAAAAGGCCGACAACGCAACTGCAACACCTCTTTGGATTGCAGTAGTGCTCTGCGGGTGCGGTGTTCATATACGGGCAGGTGCGGCATGGCCGTTGCTCCCACTCTTCTATAAATAGTGATAAGTTAAGAAATCAACTCGGTTATAAATTAGCAGTAAATTGCAATGATTACTTATTTTTACACGAATACTTGACATAGAATAAAACAAATTTTACGGACTTTATCGCGTATAATTTAACCTATTTTTTAATTTAGATTTCCATTGTAGGAATTGTACGTCGTAAACACCAAGCTTGACAGACGCATTAGCGATTGCTGCATCAGGTGTCTCGTATATTTGATACTGCATATTGTTGCCGGACTTTTACATTTATACGAGGAAGTGTACAGCCAACTTTTGGATGCCAATTGTTCTTTTGTCCTTTTCCTATGTTACAACGACCATTGGATGAAATGAGGTAATAGACGTTTCCAAACTCAAGTATACAACTGCAGGAATTCAAGATACATTAAGCTCGTTTGGCGCAGATCGGACTAAAAATTAATATTCAAAATCTGAAGTTAACCCAGGCTAACTATGATATAGGGACATTAAACATCTCAGTCCCCGTGACCATGGGTGCTGTAAAGCACCCGAAAGGTCGGAAATTAAAAAGCAAGTTAAATTAAAGGCGATAAAATCTGTGAAATTAGTTTTATTTAAGCTTTTTTTTAAAGAATAAGGTTGATAAACGAGCACACAGTTCACGTGATGGTAGGTGGATGCTGTGGCCCATAGACATCTACATTTATCCTGAATTAACAATCAAAATGCAGATGCGTTGTCACCCTTGAGAACTAAGATGTAATGAAAATTAAAAGTAAATTTGAATTAAAAAAATTACAGTTATTCTGTGGGATGGGCAATCATTTCACAGAACATTGTAAGGAGCACACGTCAGTCAACACCCAAGCATAATCCAATTATTTTATTGTTAACCTTTTTCTTCTTATTTATCAGTCCGTTTCCAACAGTACGTCGGAAATTGTTGGGAGGATTTGTTGAAATCTCTACACTTAGAAGTATTATTTACTTAGACTTTTATTATGTGCGGATCTAAGATAGTGTATCGAAATGTAAAAGCAGAAACTAAAGAAGTGAAAATTATTTTATTTTTTTAAGTTTCCGAACTCGGTTTTTACTTTTTTAAAACTATTTTTTACCCTTTTGAGAAGACTTAGGAATATCACAAGTTCAAGGTAAGATCTAGAATGTTAACACCGTCTAAATAGTTATATTAAAAACTTCATCCCCTATTTTACCTTCCTTCGGGTTGACCTTTCTTCCTGTCCCTTCTTTCTTGTAATATAATAACATTTATTAAATGTGGAGTCGGACCATGTTATATTATGGTTTCGTACATAATATTATGACCTATTAACTTTTTTTTTACAACTATAACTTATATATTTAATTAGGGAAAAAATGTATTTGTTTCGGTCACAGCTTACAAACTACATTATAAATGGATTAGACAAATAATAATGTAGTTTGTAATGAATGAATCTGAATCGATGACCCATAGTAACAAACTTTTAAACCGAGCAATTTTCTTTAAAAAAACCGTTGGTCCTGCGCTTGGTTTCTTTCCGGTCGTATCTGTCGTCGTCGAACCGTCCGTAACCGTATAGGAATACGTCGAACTCTGAAAGTGAGGTAACTATAAACCTGACCTGCGCAGAAAGCTAGTCTAGGCTAGTAGGGACTTGACAGTACTTTCTTAATCTCAACCCAAAGACCATATATTTCATGGTGTGTCACTCCTATTCAAGTTTTTAGCAATCAACAATCCGTAAAATCCAAAGTTTCCGTAGCTACGAGGACATATTATCATTTACAAGAGAGCAACAAGGCATCAGACGAACGAAAAATAACTTAAGGTGAGGATTTCCGTTAAAAGGCTTTTAGCGCTCCCGTCTCCGCTGCATGCATAATTGTCCAGCACCAAGTAAGCGTACGACATTCAGTGGACAAAAAGTTACTTTATTTGAAACTTTTTGCTTAATATTAAGATATAAAGGAACTGAATAAAAATTTATCTGATTAAGAATCGAATTCAATAACATGCTTTTAATATTATCGAAAAATATTATATGTTTATCGCTTAAAAAAATCATGAACTTTAACGTCAAAGTTTTTTCCGGCGATTAAATTATATATTTTTTAATCTCAATTATTATAAATTATTTTAACAATACATTCGATTAAGAATTTGATAGAGTATTTCATGTATGCGCATAGTTTTTCTGAGCATATACTGTTTCTAGAAGTATCAATTCTCGAGCGTCATTATCGTGTCTTAAATACGACATTTTTGTCCCACCTGACATTAA
The DNA here is from genome assembly GCA_029286625.1 of Parnassius orleans. NCBI lineage: Eukaryota > Metazoa > Arthropoda > Insecta > Lepidoptera > Papilionidae > Parnassius > Parnassius orleans. The sequence goes on along the minus strand of JAGSMP010000107.1, from coordinate 4,359,913 downwards.
CATAAATATAAATAATAAAAGAATGGATTTGAATTTGAATATAAAACATGAATAAACCTCCCCCACGATCTTACTCGTATATTTGTATAATAGCTATGGTTGGTATATTATATGGTCTATTCATAATAGAGATGGAGAAATAATCCGCCAATCCTTTAACCAAACGTAGACATTATTGCAAATATTTCCAGCTCATGAAGGGTATATATACTTCCGATATGTATACAATGTCTGTAAGTTGAGATACATCAGAAGAGTGTCTACAAATAGGCCTCCGAGTTACGTACATAATACAATCTTTTTGTAGTCAGTCACGTTAAAATATTTTTTTATATTTATCCTGTAATTAGCAGTGAAAATAGAAGTTTAATATTAAATGAAAAATTTTCCAACAGTCTGCGTTATAGAAAAAAGAATTACTTTCTGCAAAGTAAAAATAGCAATATCTTTCGAATGTATTTTCATAAAATGGGACAGAGAGTTCCATATTAGACCTCCAAGTAATATAGCGTCACTTCGCTTTATTGTCGCTGTCCTAAGCTTAAATTAAGTCAATTTGTTTCTCTTTTGTTTGTTTCTAAATAGTCTAAGCAAAATAATTGAGTAAACTCATATTTTTTGGTGTTTTTTGTATGATTTGAATCTTTTTTGTAATAATAATATTTTTATTTCTATTTAACATGTCTATTTGACATATAATTACAGGCATGTCTTTCCATATGTCATTATAGGTAATAACGTATTGCCTTTGTTTGATCTTGATTCCAGGTTTCCATGGGCTACTTACCATCAGATAGACTGTGTACTAGTTTATCAGCCTTTTAATAAAAATCATTTCATAATAAACGAACCGTTAAATAATCTTTAATAATTTAGTTGCATTATTTTATAATTTTATATTCTAATTAATGAAACATCTATTAAGCACAAGTAAGTAGCTTCATTTTCTTCGCTTTCAAGTTTGTGCAATTAAAACTATATAATGAAAGAACGGTAAAAGGAAGCTTGCGATCTTTTCTCCTACATATCAACTTAATTTTCACGCGGTAATGTGGAAATTTCAAGACAAGACTCTGCGACCGATAGTTGGCATAAAATCCACTAAAATGGCAAACTCAAATCCTCCCATAATGATTTCCTATGTTTACGCGAATACTACACATTGAATAAAACTATTTTTACGGATTGCGATTGGATTGGATTGCTGTGAAGCACCCGAAACGTCGGGAATTAAAAATAGGTCAATTAATCGCAATAAAATTCTTAAAAATTGTTTTATTCAATCAAGTCCTCCCAAACAGAAAATAAGGGAAAGCATCACCAAGGCGAGTATATTTGATCTTACAGCTATCCTAGATGGTAGGACTCCTTTTCTGCGTAGGAACCCGTCTGGATAGGTATCTCACCTAATTCCGTCGCCAAGCCGCCGCTGAAGGGTATTTATAGAAAGCCAATATAATTACAGACTGTGATATACTTAGTACTCAGAGGTGATAACGAATCTATAGCCTTTTTTATTTGTAGTTAACTACGTGTGTCCATGGGCTGCATTAGCCACTTTCCACTAAGTGGACTGTAAGTTCCATTGTCACTTTAGTTAGTAGTTAGTCTATCGCGTTGCTCCAGTGCGTGTTGGCGGACTTCACATGTCTTTTTATTACTCAGAAATGCAGGATTCCTCATAATGTTTAATTTTATCATCGAGCACGTGGTAAATATGCAAATATTGCAATTATAGGTATTGGTGTCGGCGGAGATCGAACCCGGGTTGCTTGAGTACTGTAAAATTTACAGTGAGTTTTAGGCTTCTGAGCTACCAAGGCTAGATATGCGCTTAGCTATCCGCTAGCTTAGCCTCTGTCGTAGTTCGTTCTCAAAGAGTTTTTGGTTTTACTGTCTTCCAATATGATTTAAGTATTTTTATTATTTTGTTAAGTTTCTGAAATTTTATTTCCCTAAGATATTCTGACATTTTTTTTTTCTATCTAGAAAAGTTCACAAATCGTTCGCAAAACAAAAATTTTGGCGACTACTTCCACTCATTCGATTTGCAAAAGCTTATCACTTTTCATTCGCATTGGCAGCACTTTATAGCAGTGTCTCGATTGTGAAAATCCCTATAATCGAGAGCAGGGGACGTTGAAGCCCGACGATCCTCCCGACTACGCTGAGTTTGCGAAGCTCCCTCAGTAGCCGACTGGAGCTTCGTGTTGTTAGACGGATGCGTGCTTTGAAACTACGCATCGGCGCAAATATAAAAATAATGTATATACAATTTATATAGTGCCAAAAATAAATATTTTAATTACAAGGGTTTCTAAATTTGTAAAGAGGTTATTCTAATAACAGTGCTGGTTCTTATATTTCGGTGTTACGTAGATTTTTTTGAAAAATTATAATATCATTGTTGATTAGTGATTGTCGTTTTGTGATAATAAGTGTTTTAATGTGTGAAAATTAAAAAATAAGTATTAATTAATAATGTGTGTACATGAGTATAATACAGTGAACGTGTACAGTCATAAAATTTTTGGAAACTAATAATACTTTGAAGGAAATAATAATAAATATTTCAAACGAATTTAAAAACAGATATTTATAAAAAAAATACTTAACCGGTTTATATAGAAAAATCGGTAAGATTTGGCGACAGATATTTAGCTAAAAGTATTTAACTTGTTGCTCATAGTTTTGACTTTAAAATGAATAAATTATTAAAAAAGAAAGTTAGGTAAATTCTATATGCATCAAAAGTCTTGTCTGTTATAAAAATTGCTTTTACAATTTGGAACGTTTGGTTATACGTAACTCTATATATTATAGAAGCTGAAATACTTGCTACCTACCTAATACTTGCAACTAAGTTTTCATATCGATTTAATATAATTTCTTAAAGGAAATAAAGCGTTTAGTTTTAATATATTGTGTAATCGAGTAGTGGCAGAATATAAAATTCCGGTGTGTGTGCGTGTGATCGTAATTCATCTTCTCCTAAACAGCTTGATCGATTTTGATGAAATTTTTATGGGGTAGTTATGGGGTCATCTGGATGTTTCTTAGCTATAGTTGTTACCGGTAGGTGACAGCTAATTTCTGGTCTCTACAACACTGTCGAGATCCAGAAATCAATCGTGCGAAACCGGTGCGGATGGCATGTAGCTAAAACTAAGCATATGCATTAGCAGCGTTTAAGTACATATTATTTTATTTCAGAGTTTTTCACAGCGTCACAGCAGAATTTAATTTTCATTTTTTGCGTATTTATTCCGTGTTCCAGTTAAGCGGGACATGAAAGCGCATAATTAAATTTTTACCATAAAAGAGCCTAAATTGAATTTCTTTTGTGTTTTTTTTTTACTGTCTATTTATATACCTCCACAGTATCTGATAAGAAAGTAGATCGGAAATGAAAAAGTAATTGTTTACCTGCCTTTCGTGATATAACTTTTTCTATTTCGAGAGTTACTGCGAGTAGATGCTAAGCGATAATTTCATCTGTTTCAATTTAAAAAATGTCGCGTCTGCGAAAGGAAATGACTAAGGTTAGGAATCTTAAAATATATTTTTATTTTGTTTACTAATAAACAAAATAAAATTTTGTAATATCTTTGCTCATATATTTTTTACGTGTACTAACATCAGTACATTTGTGTTGCCAGGTTCGGAATGCCAAATTTCGGGACGGATGGTAAAAAAATCGGGATATTTGTTTTCAATTTAAGACTATATAATCAACATTTATGCTGCACAGCTGCCTTCACCATTTCTTTGACATTAGGGATTTCTTCATTAAGCGCGATCATTTCAAAAAACATACCAGTATTCAATTTTTCGATTATGTTGTCTTATTATTATATAACTTGATTATATGTTTTATACGTGGTAGAGCCATGCTGCAGCTATATTAGTATATATATTAGTGTAGTTGTAGCACGAATGGGTCGGCTCGACCGGGGAAGGGCCACGCTCTCACAGAATACCAGCGTAAAATAGCAGCTTAATGCTGCTGTGTTTCGTATGGTGAGTGTAGAGAACCGGAGACCCTTTTTACTGGAAAAGAGGCATTCCATCTTAGTCCTCACGGGTGACAACGAATCTGCATTTTGATTCGCAAGCGAGGAGAGATGTAGATGTCTATGGGCCTCAGCAACCACTTACCATCAGGTGGACTGTGTGCTCGTTTGTCACCCTATTTCTATATAAAAAAATATACATGATTATATATATATTAATAGACGCGTAAGTAAACTATCGTCCTGTAGCATTAGTTGTATAAACCATTATTTAACAGCGCAATGATTCATTTTCTATGCTCATTCAGCATGATGTAGGATTTTTAGTGCATTTAGGTAAATAGCAACCAATTGCTTCCCCGAATCCCCGATGCTCCGATTATGGTTAAATCGGCACTTGTCTACGGACATCGGTTATCGGGACGTCCCGCGCAAGACGGGATACCTGATAACCCTAATTAACGGTCTTCTGTTGGATCTAAGCTTCCAAAGAAAGAATATGCTGTAAGGAATTTGCTCAGCAATTTGAATTAGTGATCATAGTATTGACAACCTCGCATTTGATACTGCTCTACGTCATTGATGCAGTATTTATTTTTATTTAAATCGATCCATTCATCCATTAAATCCCACAAAATTCCATTGCTGATCATAGGCCTCCCCTATAAATTCATCAACTTTCAGTTGTTATCATGAAGATGTTGCTGCCCTTCTCCTGTTTCAGTTTCCTTCTATTGCCTCTTGCGACACCCATGGCACTATATAAAGTCCACTGCTGATCATAGGCCTCCCCAATAGATTGCCTCATAGGAGGGATATTCGCTATAGTTGCCACCCTCGACAAGCGTGTAAACAACCGCAGTTTTTATTTTTAGTATTTATTAGGGATTTCTCCTGATTAGTTTCCCTCTGTCGCCTCTTACGACACCCACGGGAATGTATGGGGTAGTGGAAATTCTTACACCGCCACTATACGTTAAGATTTACACACAGGTTTATTTGAATAAGGGTGGTAAATTATCACACAGCTCACCAAACGATATCCGGTCTTTATTTACTCGTATTTATTCATTTTTCTTTGCTCCATAATACTGTACAAAGGCGACCTTAATGCTATATGGCATTCTTTACCAGCTAACCTTAGGTAGAACAGTCTTCTTCTTTTTCATCTTTATTAGCTCGTTATAGTCGCCAGCTGGATGGGCCTCTCCCAATTAGATAAGATTTGCCAAATCACCACAATTGATATGTAGATTGGGAAACAGTAATGGCTTAATATTCAAACGCTACTCAATTTTAGGATGTTGTTAAGTCTCGTGGTGTCACAGTCAGTTTGACTGAAAGTGATAACTTAACAGCACGAGACTTAACGGCATCTTAAAATTGAGCAGCGTTTGAGTATTTGGTCATAAGTTCTGTATTTTTCTCGCTGCTTCCTCTTGGTCTGGGTATTATGTGTCTAACTTAAGTGGGATGGTTACATCGCCATCTATTGAAAGCCACAACATCTTTCTGTTATTTCCCATAGTCGACTTTTGTGATACTCATGGGATGGAATGGGTATTAAACAGAAAACAGTAGTTATACAGTAGTATTTTTATAATAATGTCTTTCAGTCCGAATTCCGGTCAAGGCGGCCAGTTTCAACAGAGACTAGCCATCTGAACAGGACAGGGTTGCGAGCGTTTTTACAAACATAGGGTGTACTTTTTATTCCCTCACTCCCATAGTCTGGCGGTACAGCAATCCGACACGAACAGTGAGAGATCAGACGTAGGATCAACAGCTTTAAGTGTTTTGCAAAGCACGGGGGTGGAACACCACCACCTTCCTGACTCCGGGCTGCTAGAGAGAATTTCTTGGCCGAAAAACCCAAAAACTGTTATTTTTAGTCCAACCCGGGATTCGAATCTAACCCTGCATGATTAGCAGTCGTTTCTGACAACCACCATCAAGGCAGTCGATAGTAGTATTTTAAACAGTATATGGAATACATTTTGTTCGTACTAAATCGTGTTTAGTAGGTAGGTGTCTTCGAATATTGTTTCAGATATTTTGTAAACAGCTAAATTTACTGAAAATTGAATCAGAAGGTTCCATCTGAATTCGCGTTTATTATTGAATTTTGCGTAATCTTGAAATAAAGGTATCACTGTTTTTACCCAGTCGCTCCCGTCACTATTTGGCGATCCGTAAACCCTTCTGAATGTCAACCTTCGTCAATCTCATTACTATTATCAACATTTCCCAAATAATAATATTGCTATCACGTCAGCAGAAATAGAAGAGTTACATTGTACGTCGTTTTATCGCAGAACCTGGCAATTTCTGAGAGGGATATAGAGCAATTAGTCCGTCGCGCTGCTCGAGTGTGTGTGTGTGTGTGTGTGTGTGACGGACTTTACGTTTTCGGAATATTCTTATTCCTCAGACATGAAGATTTCCTTACGTATTATATATAATATTTAACAAGCTGATATCCGCTCGCTTCGCTGGGCGCACGATAATAAGTAATAACGTAGCTATAAAATGTCTAGAATTTTTTGGATCGAAGTTCCTTATCGCACGGTACGAATTTGACGGATAGGCGAGAAAAAGTGTAAGATTTTTCCGTCACGACCCCCTTTCTATAGTGCGAGCGAGATGGAATAATATCCATCTCCCTCGCACTTTTTCTTATCTTGCCATGAAAGAAATATTATTTTAAATGACACTTTATTTTAATTGACGCTAGTAATTCATTTATTCGTATTTGTTAATCAATAATAGAATACGTTTATCAATAATAATATACTACGAAAGGAAGTTCGTTCCCACCGAGTGTTCCACGACACTCACGCATTTTTTTTTATGGGACTATCGTAAAATCCGTTCTTAATGAGCGTCGACATTGCAAAATGAGTAACTATATTAAATTTCAAGTCAATCGGGTGTATAGTTTTAGAGATATCGTGATGAGTCAGTCAGACAGTGGTATTTCACTTATATATTATACGAGTAGATTGCAATTAATAATTTCATTGGTGCTGACGATAATCGAAGCCGGGTATTTCGCGTACTAAGTTATTTACGTCGAGCGATCAGCGCCTGAGCTACCGCGGTTGCAAGATAATCTAGTTACTTCAACGCGGGCTTATTATTTTCCCCTATTGCTCTAAAACAACAAAGTCGTAATGATTTCTTGTATTTACGCTAATAGTGTAGTATACTTGCGACGTGTAACGGCGGCGTTAGAATATCAACTACCCCCATATCATTTTTTTTTAAATTGAAGTGACAAACGAACTTACAGCTCACCCGATGGTAAGTGATTACTGCAGCTCATGGATACCTGTAGCTAATTTCAAACAAAGAAGGCTACAGTTGCGTTGTCACATCTCAGGACTAAGATGGAATGCCTCACAGCCTGTTATTGTACTGGCTCTCTTACTCCTCAAGCCGGAAGAAAACATCGGTGACCTGCTTACTTGGCAGTATATATAGGTCACGCCAGACAAAGACAGACGAACTCCCAGTAAAAGAGACCCAAACACTTTTATTTTACTCTTTTTCATTATATCATCATAGGATTTGCTTTCAGCACCGAGCTTGGCAGCGGATTTTTTTTTTATAGGATAAGGGTGACATACGAGCACACAGTCCACCTGATGGTAAGTGGTTGCTGTGGCCCATAGACAGCTACATCTATCTTCGATTACGAATCACCTAGAAAGTTGGTCTATATAACGCCCGCAAAATATAGGTAAAAATAATTAAAATTTTAAATGGCGTTCAAGTCTAGCGAAATTAATTCCGCTTCCTCTATTATTTACAGCGACACCCAACTGAGAGGACTCTCGTTCATTTATATAAGAGTCCTTAGCTCTCGCTTTTTCTCCTATCGCTGTTCTTTTGTTAATGAGCCCAGTAAATAAAAAGTTAGAGTAGATAAGAGTTTTTCTTTGCTGCTGAAAACGTTTTTTTTTAAATATCCTAACGGAAATGTAACCAATATTTAATAATAATCACTAAATTAGTTTGAATAGCGTTTGGTATGAAGATATTTGCAGTTTCAGACAATTCTTTAAACAAAATGAAGTTTCAAACGAATTTACAGTCAACTAGATGATAAGTGGTCACTGCTGTCCATAGACATTTCAGCCGACTTCAATTAAATAAAGTACACTTGCGTCACCACTAAAGACTAAGATGAAATGCCTTGCAGCCTGTAATTTTACTGGCTCTCTCGCCATACATATTGTGTACTAGCTGTTAGTTGATTGAATTACATGGGTTTTAATGTTATTGCGTAGAACCCTAATTATTTTTCCAAAATAAAAGTAAGTTACTCCTTATAACATCAGCTATCTGCTTGTGAAAGTCCCGTCAAAATCGGTCGAGCCGTTCCGGAGATTAGCCGGAACAAACAGACAGACAGACACAAAAATTGTTTTTTGTTATATGTACCGTATACACTTTCATATGAATTTAGTAAAAAGCTGTTATTTTGACATTACAAACAGACATGTCGTCAGTGGTTTGTCATTATACAAAAGACTTTATCTGTTCGTGTCATTATATAAATGGTAGCATTATACAAATATCTATTTGCTTTCTCGTAATCCAATCGTGGAGAGCAGATCGTGATCTGCTGGGCATTTCATGATTTGGTCGATAAAATGTATAACTACAACTTCTGACAACTTCGTCAAAAATACGAAAGTACCTATCAAGTAATATCAGCGACAGTTGGCTACGGCACATTAATTTGCCTTCGACGCTACAAACTAGCGAGCGTTTGCTAATAGATGACGCTGTTTGTATAGTAACGGATCATACAATCTACTCACGATATATTATACATGTTTAAATTTTCGTTTTTAAATTTACATAACACAATATACAATATTTTATTATATACAATATTAAAAACTATAATAAAAAAAAAACTAGTAATTTAATTATCAAACAGTCCTACTCCACGCGGTATCGTGCCAAGAACGCTGGCTGCGTTTCCCCGCTGAATGGCTATACTTAGCCTTTGAGCGAGAAAAGAGCCAGCCCTCTTATCACCAGCAGCAACAACCAGCCGCGGATGGAGTTCCTTTAAGAACTTCATCGCACGTGGACCCCACGGACCGATAGTCTCTACAGCAAATGGCACAAATATGTAGTCATCTCTCAGAGACCCATATTTGCGCCACTACTCAGTTCAGCTGCCTCTGATGCCGCTCCGGCTCTGAACGAGGTACCCTGAGATGAGAGGCCGCCAAAGTGTCTACGCAAGTAGCATCCCACACTAGGGCTTTACCTCTCTCCCAAGGGACCAATGTCATACCGTCGGGTCTCCTGCCATCGTCTCTAAATATTCCACAAGGCTCTAAAACCGAGGGAACATTTATAGAGACAAAAGTCCTTCGGATGACATCGTTCAAAGAACCGTGCCGTGAAAACCTACCAGCACTTTTCTTACATGAAAGTCCGTGGAGCCCAAACTTGTCGACGCTGCTGCCACAGGGCACTGATGGGGTTGACAAATCGCCGCTCTAGTCGGATTCCTACAGCGATGCTAAAGCTTTCCCCATCAAGTAATGTGCCGAGATTACTTGATGGTAAGCATGTAACCAGTGACTAGATTCCTTAGTCGAAACAGCTAGAAGGCGTGCCTTATCTTGGTCACTATGGAAATTATGAAACAAATCTTTGCACCTCTGTACCAACGGAATATCCCACTGTTTTTGTTGGTTAACTTCAATGGAATATTTTCACCGGGACAGAGCGTTTGCCATGTCTGCCTGCCTCCGTAGCAAAGCACAGGTCTACTTTATTATTAAAATTATGTTTATAAATTACTGACACTATGCACGGAAGCAAGAAGCAGGCAATGCAACTAGAAAGATTTCTCACACCAATACCACCAAATTTTATAGGTAAAGTAGCTTGAGTCCAGGCTGTTGTATTTAAAGTTAAATTTAGAATTTTTCTATAGCTATTTTAAGATTATTATCAATATCTTTTAAAATATCCGAACATTTCCAGACTGGACTCGAGCGGAGTAAGTATGAATTTAGGTACAAGAGACAATATCTTAAGATAGTAAGCGCAATGTAGGGGCTTAATTTATACAATTTATCAACGTGGTTTAAAACTGATCAAATTTTGTTTTTAAAACAGGTTTAATACTATCGAAAACAACGGGGCACCTAGCAGGTATAGTGATTCCGTATTGACAGTTTTATTCCTGGAGAAATATGATTGAAATTTTGAATTAAAGTGTCTCTGAAGTAGATAAATTATTGGAAAAAATATTTCACATTTATTGCTATTTGGTTCAAGACCAATATTTTAAAATTTCGAAAATATAAGTAAGATCACTGAGGACGTCATCTGCTACCTCCCAGTGTACCGTCGTCCAGGTACCAGATATTCAGCTTGGATTTCAAATTTGAAATAATGGGTTGAATTCCCAAACTGAAAAGTGCTGGACCTAGTGGGTCACCCTGCTGAACACCGACTGCAGAATCTATAACATGTTTTCGTAAAACAAGTTAGTATTTTGACTGTAACATTGCCAAACGTAGTGATAAATTTCGGGGGTATTGTTAGCCACTTCTTTCAGCAGGGTTACCCTATCGATAGAGTTAAAAGCATTCCTTAGGTCAACCTTCACAGAACATCTGCATCAGAGTTTGTTATAAATGTACGCACTGAATGTACCGCCGCCTCACAGCCACCTCTAGTGCCAAAGCCTAGTTGAGTAGGCTGAAATTTTGTCTTAAGGTTAGAGATTATGTGCCTGCAAGCTAATTTTGAAGTTAAGCGTCGAAATGTGGAACCAACGGCAATAGGACGGATACCGTTATCCTTTTTTGAAGGCACATAATCTTGCCCCATATAAGAATGGAATGAAATTTGGATTAACATTACCAGAAAGCATAAAGTTACATAATTTTGTAATGTCATTAAGAAGTACTCCGCCAGCGTCACCGGCAGAAGCGCTTACAAGATCTTTAAGATGTTGAGGCGTAATTCCGTCAATGCCGCCAGCAGAGCCATTCGAAAATGACATAATTGCTTCTAAAGTGTCTTTTTCAGAAATTTGTAAAGGTTGCATAGAAGTCTTGGGAGGCAGCGGTAAACCCTGAGAAGGATTGACCGAAGGATGCTTCTGACGAAGGCTTTCAAGAGTTTCGACATTACGAGGAGCCAGGATATCGTCTGAGAATAAAATACGGGATGCATTTTTTAAGTCGCCATCCATTACTTTCGACTCAACTACTTTTTAAAATCAAATTTAGGACGTGGTCGAGATAAATGAGTATTAATTGGGTAGTCCAAATTTTGAAAAGATGTCTCTTTTAGTTGAGACGTAATTGATTTATTTATTGTTTCATCAAAATGAAAATGGGAATACGCGAAAGTAAAAACATTTTGCCAACTCTTTTCACTATTAATAAAACAATTTTGAATAGTGCATGACATGCTTTAGTAAGCTGCATCCCCGCACCTCTAGGAATTCTTTTTAACCACTGGTACATTACGATGACAATTGTAAATTTGCTCCGAAAAAAGGGAAAAATTTGTGTCATTAGAGGAATTACTAATAGAGTTATGAATATTTTGTACCATATCGTGAAATATCGAAACTAACTTTTATGTGGTAGAGCCATGCTGCAGCTTTATTACTTCTATAGTTGTAACATGAATGGTTCGACTCGACCGGGGAAGGACCACGCTCTCACAGAATACCAGCGTGAAATAGCAGCTTAACGCTGCTGTGTTCCGTATGGTGAGTGTAGAGAACCGGAGACCCAGTAAAAACTGGAAAAGAGGCATTCCATCTTAGTCTTCACGGGTGACAACGCATCTGCATTTTGATTCGTCATCGAGGATAAATGTAGGTAGATGTCTATGGGCCACAGCAACCACTTACCATCAGGTGGACTGTGTGCTCGTTTATCATCCTTATCCTTAAAAAAAACTTCTATACTATATTCTATTTCTGTTCCTCCTGTATCATCAGGTACGAATAACTATGACATGGTGTTAAATAAGTTATCAATACATCTATAATCATAGAAATAAAATAGAAGTGTCAGAAATAACTGCCTTATATTGAGTTGAGGGAGTTATTTGCATGTCATTAAGATATTAATAACTATTTTTAAAATTTTTGTCTGTTTGTCTGCCCGGGCAATTTTCAGAATGGCTGAACCGATTGTAATGAAACTTCACGAATAGATAGAGGACAAGCCGTGATCTAGGCTATATTTTATCCGAAAAAAAAATTAATTAAACGGATTTAGATTATCTTAAATTTAAAACACGCATCATTAATAGATCCTATCCAGGTGAAGCCGGGGCGGGTCGCTAGTAAATAATATAAACTACCAAAAATAAGATTTAAGAAAATGAACAAAAAGGATAAAAATATTATCTTACAAAAATGTCAGATCAATTTAAGAAAGGCAGAAAATCAAAGGCCATTTCAACTTTACTAGACTAATAAGCTAAATAACTCACCCTCACGCCACCCCTATTTTTAGTTGGAAAATAACTTTCGCTATCTCGCCTTACAGCGTCTATTTGACGCCGCTACTTCACGCATTAATTCTGACGCCTGGGGACCGACGTTAATATCAGAAATAGAATATATGATGGAAATTCAGTTATTAAACACCGTTTACAATTTTCTGCTCTTTCTGCTGTTTATCGTAAATGTCGATGAGTCGATCTGGGTTCGATCAAGGTGGGTATGCCATTCTCCATGTATAGTTAATGGTGAATTAAAATGAAAATGAAATGAGAGTATATTTGTTTTTCAGACACAAATTCATATTAATAAACATAAGGAAACAAAAATAACAAATGTAGTTATTTTTGCCGCGGACTTAGAAATCAAGGCATTTATTTAGGACTACAGGTCGCCCGCTCCCTAATGATATCAGTAATTGAATTCCTTGTCGTTGTAACTAAGATTCGATAGATAATTCGTGGTACAGAACGTACATTTGTCCAAAATTATTGGATAGATGTTTAGTAATGAAATTATTTTTAGGCATTGGTGAAATTCTAAAAAGAGCTTACTTCTTAAGAAAAAGAAAACGTGACAATCACGTTTAATCAGCGAACCATAATGTTGAAGCTAGACCGAGATATTTTATTTTGTTATTTGTATTATGAAGATAAATGAAAGATTGTTTGGAATAGTTTACTTGCAATCTATATTATTCTCTCTAATAAACTTCATATCGATTTTCATTCAAAACTATATTTTTATATATAAAGTCCAATATTCAACTAATCTCGAAAATTAATTATAGTTAACAATTTTCTACTTTTTTCAAATTTTGTTGGGAAAAAAAAACCCCGTTGTTATCAATATTCCATGCATTCGATCCAAACGGTTTGCTTCATCTTTCGTAATGCGTACAGCAACGGAGTGGAATAAACTGCCGGCCTCTGTCTTTCCGTCCGATCACAATCTGGACGTCTACGCTAGAGTGAATAGGCTTTTGTAAAGCTAAAACGGTGTGATTTACCATCTATTGCTTCATCACCACTTACCAGCAGGTGGGTTTGTAGTCCAGCACCGGCTTCTAATAAGGAAAAAAGCCGGCCAAGTGCGAGTCTGACTCGCGCATGAAGGGTTCCTTACCATCGTAATAGCCGTTTCTAGTAGGGGAGCCCCTTTAATTTTTTATTTATTTTTATTTTTATTGTTTGTTGTTATAGCGGCAACAGAAATACACATCCTGTGAAAACTTCAACTGTCTACCTAATACAGATCATGAGATACAGCCCGATGACAGACAGACGGACGGACAGCGGAGGCGTTGGTTACCCTTTAGGTACGGAACTAATGATGTACTTAGTTTGAAGAGAACCTCCGCCCTCCCTCAATTGTGTGTACTATCCCCGTCCCTACTATTCCCAGTACCACTACTCCCAACACCACTACACGAGGACAGACACACCACACCACCGTCAATAATACGACACGTGTTTCACCTCTACACGAGGCATCCTCAGATGAAGCAGACTCTGCGGTGGCTGACCGCTAAGAGCACACGTACTTTATTTTATTTTATTACGCAGGTTAATTATTAACACCTTTAATAGATAAATCTATTTGTTTTATTTTAGTTATGACTAAAATAAAAGTAATAATCAATGTATACACAATTATTTACCACTATCGGGACGGATATGTCGAGAGGTTACAAATTTAATCAAAAGTAGGAAGTGGGTTAGCCCCTGGGGGTGATACGTTGTCTTGAACGAAATTAATCATAGATCGTAGCGTTGTTCTTTCGTTCCTTTGGAAATAGTGAAAATAATAGGAAATCATGCGGCAGAAGGGAATTCAATGAAATACACACAATATACTATTACAGTTAATATTATACTAACTGTTAGTCACGGTTACGCTTGTGTGGTTATAATAAGATATAAAATTAGTAACATTAAATTATTATTAGTAAATTATATCTCTATATATAAAAATCAATTACTGTCTGTTAGTCTCGCTGAAACTCGAACCTGGGTCGACCGATTCTGATGAAATTTTTTGTGTGTATGAGTGGGTTCCTGGATGGTTTAGATTCACAATTGGAGTAGGTGGAGCTGTTGTCGAGATCCAGAAATCACCAGTGCGAAGCCGGGGCAGATCGCTAGTAGATAATATATCTCACTGCTGAGCATAAACCACCTTGAATTTCTGTGAGGGTTAAGTTTAATGAATCAGTCCAGTGCGTGTTGATAGACTTCATTATCATCTAAATGTTTTATTCGTCAACATACAGGTTTCCTCTAGAGGGCATGTCTGAATTTTTCATCACCAAACAAGTGGTGTATCAATTTGTCGGTGAGGATCAAACTCTGGTTGCTCGCTTACTATAATAATTATAACTTTTAACCAAAAGTAAAAACTGACTTCAAATTGCTAAAAAAGGAGTTATTTATTTCCTACCCTTAGGGGTAAAATTTTTTCTCCAAATTTAAATGGGACAACTCTTGAAGTATAACCTATTTAATAAAAAAAGAATCATTGAAATCGGTTCACAATCGGCGAAGATATCATATGAAATTCCTTAAACATTTTTTTTTTATAGAATAAGGGTGACGAACAAGCACACAGTCCACCTGATGGTAAGTGGGTGCTGTGGCCCATAGACATCTACATTTATCCTCAATTAAGAATCAAAATGCAGATGCGTTGTCACCCCTGAGGACTGATATGGAATGCCTCTTTTGCAGTAAAACGGGTCTCCGGTTCTCTACACTCACCAAACGAAACACAGCAGCATTAAGCTTCAATTTTACGCTGGTATTCTGTGAGAGCGTCAGATGTACCGTTCGCTTGTTTTCCATACACATTCCTAAAGATTTAGCAGTTGGGATCTATAGGAATGTACAACGTTCTTGGAATTCTAATAGGATGTGCAATAGATCTCAACCATTTTATAGTTTACCTGCGTTTTCTTTTCACTGATTTCTATCGATATCGATAATTTGTACTTTTCAGAGTTTTTCCTTCGTATTCATTCATTCATTCATTCATTACAGCCCTTCACAAGTCCACTGCTGAACATAGGCCTCCCCCACGGAATGCCACAAAGCACGGTCCCGAGCCACCTGCATCCATTGACTTCCTGCATGTCTTACCAGGTCGTCGGAGATTTTCCTTCGTATAAGCCTAATAATTGACCTTGATGCCATTTTTCAAATTTTTAAGTTACCTAGTAGTAGCGTAGATTTTATATGAGTGAGTCGGAGAATATAATAAAAATGATACTTTTCAGACCTTAGAAATATATTAGGTTTTTCATTACATTAGTTAAATTAGTTCTTATTAGACATCGATATATATGTACTACGTACTAGATTTGGCGTTCCGAACATTCACTATGTTCAAATGAACTGTACTGCAATCCGTACACCTTTAGTGTCATTTAGTGTGGCTTCAATATTCATAGAGTGTGGAGCTGCGCTAATAATACGAGATTTCAAATTAAAGTTTAAACCTGAACGTAATTAATAATTCAGTAGTCAAATAAGTAAAATTATTTGATGTTCAAGTGAATAAGTAGGTAATAATATTACAATAGAAAAAATAAATTTCTTCATTTATATGCCACGCTATCTACAATCATAGACTAAAATCTACTATCTCCCGCGCATGCGCGAAAACAGAGTAGTGCACATTTTTTGTTTGGAATAGCTTCTGTAGTACGTAGTACATAGAACTCAATGTTATTAGACAAGTGTGTAGTGTAGTTTTTAGCCGACTTCTAAAGAGGAGGTTCACAATTCGACTGCATGTTTTTTTTGTATATATGTTATGCGATATCTTCGCCGATTGGGACCCGATTTTCAAATTTCTTTTTTATCAATATACTTCAGGGGTGGTCCCATATAAATTTGGAGAAAAATTACCAAACCTAAGGGTGGTAAAATAGGGGATAAAGTATTTAAAATAACTATTTAAGCGATATTGAGATTGTGTTATTAAATAATCCACTCAAAAGAGTTAAAAAATTACTTAACAAAGTATATGTTTTTTTAGTGGTGGGGAGGAGTGGCTCAAAATGGTTCTTGTAACTACACACTGTCGGTGCGTCGTCCTACCCTTTTCCGAGCTCGGCATACTGCCGTGTGTACATCGTAAGGCATATTTCGTGAAATGTTATTATTTAAAAAAATATATAGGTTGTTAATGTTGCCAAAAACAAAACAATTTAAGCAGTTCCTATTATAGGCTATTGTGGATAACATTTTTTAATGGAGTAATTAATAACCAAATTAACTCACTTAACGCAAGTTCGCATAATTTGATATTTGATGTATGTGTTCAATTTCTGTTTGTTATGATAATTCATGGTTACAGTTGAAACTAATATAGTTATGGTATAATAACGAGGTTATTTGTCTAGTCATGAATAGTAATTAGGTAACGGCCTACATTGCGTGATAATTTAAACTTGGTGAAATCTGTTGAACGATTTTCATTTCAATGATATTGAAATATATTTATGTGTTAACATACAAACATACATTCTATTCTAATCTATTCTATTCTATTCCATTCCATTCCATTCCATTCCATTTTATTCTATTCTGTTCTATTCTATTCTATGAATGTTAGAAAAATGAAAAGGTTAGATAATGCTAGAAAAATATAGCTTCCGATAGATGGCGATATAATTTCGTCTACGCCATGTAATGTCTTCCGGACCTAATTTCGGTCACAGCGGCCAGGATTAACCGATACCAGTCACCTGCGCAGGACAGGATTATAGTGCTCGAGTGTGCACAAGCACAAGTGCACTTTCTATTCCCTTACTGTCATAGTCCGATAGGACTGTAATCCGACACGACCGGTGCTTTCTGAGGCACGGGAGTGACACGTCGCCAAATTTCTGACACCGGGCCGCTATTGTGATTTTTTCAACAGAAAAACGCAGGAACTGAATTTGGCCCGACCCGGGATCAGCAACCGCGTTTACGACCACTTGACCAACGAGGCCCGTGTCTAAAAGTAGGCGTTTACGGACTGATGAAGAAGAAGATGATTACCATTAATTCCCTTTCCTTTTTTAAGTTATTGAGAATCATTTTTCAATTCGTTTCAATTGAGGTTATCATTAACCACTTCCACAAAGCGCAATTAACTTCAGGCAGTCTAATTAAGCAATGGGACAGAAAGCCGTGAAATATGCGATGTGCTTGTATAGATTATGACAAACAAGTGGTATAATTAAAAATGTTGTACAACTGACTTCAATATAAATAAAATGAGAACATTACCAATGTAGTCGAAGTCAATTAAATACGCATTATTAAGGATAACTAAAAAACTACTGGTCAGATCTTGATCTAATTTATATGGGACCACATGAGAAGCACCAGCTTTCAAATGAAAAAATATCAAAATCGGTTCACCAAGAAAAAGTTAAGAGGTAACACACATTAAAACATACAGTCGAATTGAGAACTTCCTCCTTTTTTTGAAGTCGTTTAAATAGTTAACCTTATACGAAGTACTGAAATATTTTATCAATTTTGAAGAGATCCTAATCTATACAAAATAAATAAAATTGAAGTCTGTCTGTTTGTAATGTCAGAATAACTGCTTTTTACTAAATGCATATGAAAGCATATACGGTACTTATAATAAAAAAATATGGTATTTTTGTCTGTCTGTTTGTTCCGGTTAATCTCCGAAGTGGCTGGACTGATTTTGACGGGACTTTCACCGGTAGATAGCTGATGTTATAAGGAGTAACTTAGACTTTTATTTTAGAAAAATAATTAGAGTTGCGCGCAAAAAAACCCATGAAATCCAATCGTAATAAATTCCACGCGGGTGAAGTCGCGGGGAACAGCTAGTTCGAAATGTAATAATACTCGGCCCCGGCTTCGCACGGTTGATTTCTGGATCTCGACAACAACGCCACCTACCGGGTCCAATTGTGAATCTAAACCATTCTCTAATCAACTTAATCACACACACAAAATTTCATCAAAACCGGTCGAGCCGTTTAGGAGTAGTTCAGTCACATACACACGGACAGAGGAATTATATAATATATAATATGCATGTTGTATTATACATATTGGCGTTGTTGTCGAGATCCAGAAATCAACCGTGCGAAGTCGGGGCGGATCGCTAGTCTGACTTCATATGTCCGCAAAATATTTTATTTCTCAGACATGCAGGTTTCCTCACAACATTTTCCTTCACCATTGAGCTAGTGGTAAATCAGTTTTACTTAAAATTACAATTAACAATTTCATTGGCCAGTAGCGATCGAACCTGGTTTGTTATTTGCGAAGTTTAAAGATTTAAATTTATCGCGTGTCGTTGTGTTGGGTTTCGTGTAAACATTAGTGGAACAAAGGCAGACTGCATTTTGCACACATCGAATGCGAAGCGGAGATGTAGCGCAATATTGCCACCAAATCCAAAAATCGCGATTCATTCAACTTAAATCACTTCCATCAGCTTTATATTGCACAGATTTCAATTATTACTTCTGACGTAGTTATAACATTATTTATTTCGATTATCATTAAAAAAAGGTTAGTTAAAAGATAGTTAATTTCACTTGATCGGTATGGATGTGAACAAGATATATTTCGAAAAACTGAACTTATCACTTTGATTTTTTTATTAGCTTTAGATTTTAATCCTTAGGAAGTCTTTTGAATTTCACTATTGTAAACCGTCCCGTTCATAAATATTTATTTTTTTATTTTATTAATTACTTGACAATTGTAACAAAATATGAATCACCGGTATCAAGCAGTCAAAAAAAATTACATAAACAATGTTTTGTAGCTTTAAACGAAATACGTGTTGCGGTAATTAATAAAAATTAATAAATTATCCACAACATTACATGAGCGTTCGAGGTGTGCACTTTTGGATTTTACAATTTTTTTAACTTAGATATAATAAGTAAAATATTACGTTATATAATCATAATTTCGACCCCTTAAAGAAATATATTCAAATTCAGCGAACATGCCTCGTTATAATTTACACTTCTGCGGACAGCGACTTGAATAGATCAGCCCGTTTGCAGATTAAAACTTCTTCGACTGTGAATGAGAGATGTTTAGAACTGAAGAAATTTCTGCGCTTCAAGGTATTCTAATTTTCTGTAGGCTCACTTCGATTTCAAAGCCCCGGCTTCGAAGTGTGAGAGAAATGAAAGAAGAGATAGAAGTTCATCAAAGAATAATTAGACACGATACGAATAAATAGAACATAGACATGACAATGAATAGATTTTTTATTTCAAAATTAAAATGTAATAACGATTTCCTGTATTTCCGCGATTACGAATTGAATGAAAGTAATTTTACAGATTTCATCGTGTTTAAATCAACTTACAGCCTTATCTGGCATCTTCACTCACGAATAAAAGATCTATATTAATATCTTTTTTAAAACGTACAGGCGTTTGTGAATACCTTTTTTAAAAGAAGGGGGGAGGGGCAAACGAGCATGCGGTTACTAATGGTAAGTGTCGACCTATGAACAACTGCAACATCCGCTTAATAAAATAAAATGATGTGTCAACCCCAGCACCACCCGTCATAACGACGACGATGACGTTGATGACGATGACAATGACGATGACGATGACGATGATGATGAAGTTGACGTTGACTCTTTTAAAAAGGAGTAAGCTCATGAAGGTTATCGTCCGAAAAATCGCCGGTGGTAAACTTTTCTACAAAGAAGTAGAAGAAAACTCCTAGTAAATCGTATAGTGGTGGATCTCCAAGCATCTAGATGGTGTGGATAGTATCGTGAGTTTTGTCGCGATGTGCGATGGTGGAATTTGACGGTGGAATTAATTTGAACAGTTGTAGTTAATAGTAACTGCAACTAGACTTCAAGAAGACTTCTTTGATAACAATATCATTATTATACAATACTTAACAATTAAATCAATAAATAATTTCATTAAATATCATCTTTATTTGCAAATCTGTTTCTTTATAAGTAGGTTTCTTTAACGTCGGGAATTAAAAAGAAAGAAGTAAAACTAAACGCAACAAAATCCATAAAAATAGTTTTTTTCAATATGTAGTGTTCGCGTAAATATAAGAAATCATTACGTTTACATAGACTTTAATTTCACTCTAAGACATAATTTGCTTTTTAACCGAGTTTATAAAACGAGGAATATTCGACGCGTACGTTTTTTATGTATGTTTACTACCGATTTTTGTGAAATGACTGATTTATATAATTCTTTATATTTATTAAATAGGTTATAGTTCATGGGTGATGGAAAAATTGCTTTTATTCGTCGACACACCATCTTTTAGCACCGACTTTATAAGTCTTTTTTATTAAAATACATTTTTCATCATAAGAAGTTTCTAATATATATTCATCTTGGGCGTTCATTATATATTTTAAATTAATTTATGGGCACCTTCTTAGTACGAAATATGTTATACATAGATTATGCAAAACAACACACAAAGTGTTATTCCTTTGAAAAGTTAATGGACGGCGCGGTGGCAATAGTTACTCGTAGTTTAGTATCTTTCATATTATCAACTTTAGCTCGTAAAATATAAATTACTATCATTCGAAAATTTTATTTTCTGGTTTTAGCCGTTATTGGTTTTAATGAAATATTTTATATATTGAAAAAGATAGTATAGGTCGTTAGTAATAAAAATAGAATCAAATATAGTTGTCTATAAAATAAACTTTTACTAATTCGAAGTCATTAAAATTAAAAAATGAACAATTTAATCGTCGATTAAAAAGTTTCTGTGTTAAATTTAAAAAAAATTAAACTTTCGTAAAAACCACAACGATTCAATTGGAAATCGCAACGTGACGTTTAAGCTGGCCGAATAGGATGCGATTATTAAAATAAAAAAGACAGAAGTGAGTCGTGTAAAGTTGTGAGCATAAGACGGCACAATTAGCGCCTGTCTGGTGGCGGCTACACTAACGGCGGCGCGCATGCGCTGTGAGTGCCAAGCTGGGAGAACACGCGGCCATGCTCGCGGTGGCCATTTGCTGCATCCTCGTACTCTTGCTAGTCTTCATCGTGCTCATCATCGTCGTTGGACAGAACGTGGAAGCTAAGGGCGGCTCATAGCGGAAAGAAGGTAAGTTTAGTACCAATTGCTAATATTAGGGTATAGAGAGCCTCAGAGGTGACAACGCATCTGTAGCCTTCTTTGTTCATAGTTGCCTGCAGTAGCCTTTAACTATCAGGTAGACTGTCAGTTCGCTTGTAACTTCAGTTTTATAAAAATATATTTTTGAAAATATTTTATAAAGTAGGATCACAACGGGCCACATATTATTATCATCACTATTATTTTCATCATCATTAATTTTAATTATCAGATAATAGCGCCATCAGATCATGGCATAGCTATTAAACATCCTCTATGAAAGTCGTCAGGAAGTTAGATGACCACCAACAGACGCACCAACGATTATATTATAATACTAGCTGGTGCACGGCGCGTTGCTGCCGCAGAAAAAAAATGTGGAAATGTCATTTTAAATTTGGAAGTTATATTGTTTAATTAAGAATGATAATACATTCATTGAAATTGAATAATTTATTATTATAACTTTCAAATAAATTTGTCGGTACGATACGCGCGCCACCTACTGTAAGTTAATTGTACTATGCCTATAACCTTCGCGCAATTGCAAGTAATAATTTGACAAAGTTAGCGCAATCTGATGAACGGTATGGCTGCGCATAGAATACGAACAAACAAAAATAAATTTTTATATATTGGATAGTAATTTGTAAACACCCTCTATACGTTTTAGTAAGCTGATTGGAAATCTTCGTGCTTTTTCTTCATCGTCTACTCGTAACTCACGGCTGGACATGGGTATCTCCCGTAATAGGGAGGCTAGGCTAAAACTCACGGAGCGATATTTACTTGCGATCGCAGTGGTAGCGAGATGGCGACACGCGTAGAATATGAGATATATAGGTATAATATATATATATAAGACTAGTAAGTTTTACGGTGCGATTTATGCCCGCAGCGGGTGCGGCTGTTTGCGGTTACCGCTGCACCGGCGGCGGCTATTGTGTGTTACTGCGGTCGCCCACATGCTCTGCGGTCGTAAACCGCGCGGTCGCGAACTCGGCCTTGACTGGTAATGAATTTGTCACAAATAACTCGCCTTACGCCCACCCAACTTGCGATCAACTCCCGCCAAGTTTTGCTAGCGTTACCGCTTCTGCGGCTTTTTTTATAGGATAAGGGTGACAAACGAGCACACAGTCAATGCTGTGGAACATAGACATCCACATTTATCTTCAATTAAGAAACAAATGCAGATGCGTTGTGACCCCTAAGGACTACAATGGAATGCCTCGTTTCCAGGAAAGGTTGCGGGCGCGTGTGATTATCGTGCCATGATTTCTTATCTTAACACTTACGTTTGGCAGGTCGATGGATAATCACAGTACCAGAAGTCTCGCGCTTTTGACCCTGCTACCCGTCAACGGTCTGGGTATTTTATAAGTCTGTTCGCTATGATAGTGTCGGTACACCCGGAGGCGCACTTATTATTTTGCTTTTATTTTATCATTTTTTACTGTGTTTGTTAAATTAATGTTTTTCTATTCTAAGAATTAAATAGAATACTATTTTTAAAATACGAATATAAATAATAAACACAAGTTAGGTAGCAAAGAACCTTTCACTAATTAGCTTAGTTTTAAAATGCTAAATTCTCCTGTCGGTGTACGACGCACGCGTTGACTTTGGATGTTGCGGCGGCACCTTTGACAAGATGCGGCACGTGCTAAAGCGGCGCGACACAAAGTCGACCGTATACTAAGCGAACAGGCTATAAATCTGGCGTAAGCGGGATAGTTATACCACCATCTATCGGAAGCCATAATAGAGACAATAGGACGAGTTCTAATGAACACATTTTTAGAATTAAGTTATATTTGTTTGCGTTATAATAAAACTTTATGACTTATGAGCAGTAAGAGTTAGATTGTAATGCCGATAAAATATTATTTATGGCACTAAATTAATAAAAAAATCCTAATAATTTCAATAGCAATTGCACAATGATCATACACTCAAACTCACCTCTTGTTGGTTAAGGATTATCAAAGCAAGATCTTCTAAATTGATAAGAGACTGTATTCACTGAAGGCACAATAATAACGTGTCTGAATGAGAGGGAACGCTCAAACTCAAACTGAAGTGAATCAAGTCTAACTGCAATCAAAGAGTTGCTTTTAGGCCCTTAGCAGTTCCAGGGTAGCGTATTTTGTTTGATGCAGACGAATATACTGTCTATTTTGAAAAGTTATATAGTATATACATAACGAGAAAATGGGCGAGTGTTTTAGTCGATTACGTTTAAAAAAGGATTTCTGTAATTTTATAAAGCTAGCTAAAACAGGGAGTAAAGATATAGAGCCGCAAGATTACCACGTTTTATACTCGTAGGTTGAAAAAGTTTTCTATTTCCAAGATTTAAATCTGTACTCAAAATATTTTTTTAATTTTTCGATTTGTAAAAATTCAATGTACAAACCTTTTCATGTATTGCTTGTTCAACCAAAAAATTAAAAATAGCACTTCAGGTATAAATATAGTTTAAATCGATTTCCAAAAGACTGTCCACGAATTTGTATGTTTTGTATGTGTTTATCGAGATGATTCATTTTGTTCATAATGATCTTCTATCAATAATCGATTACTTCTTTAATTTTTTTTGCTGATTGTGTAATTTCTCGTAAGCGCATCCACATCCACCGCTTCCACAATAGCTTTTAATTCTTCATTTTCCACTTTGGTCTCCGGCCGTCCACAGGGTTGGTTACAGTTCATTAATCCTTCGAGCTGTTTCTGCAGCACTGGTGTCACGGTAGAACTCGTACTCGTAAATATATTCATATTTACAGTACGAAATTCATATTCATATATTCATGTTTTCCATTGTCCGGTAATAAGCGACGCCAAAGAATAAAATAATGAGGAAAAACAAATGAATGACTGTTTTCAAAACTCAAATGTACCAGCTAAATGAAAATATAAATTTGAATTTGGAATTCTTAACCAAAGAGGATATTTCAGATCAAAGTGGTCAGTGACAAAACTCTAATTTCATATGTAAGGACCTAGTATTGGGTCCTAACATATAATATTAGATCCTTATATATATATATATATATATATATATATATATATATATATATATATATATATATATATATATATACGTCATATTTAAAAAATAATTTAAGTATGTATGTTTTTACGCAATACAGCATATTGACTACAACATGAATGGGAGTGATTTAAAAAAAAACACCAGTGTAAAAAACAGGGTGACGAGAACAGAAGAACCGTTTGCTGGTAATGAGGTATATCATCTTAGTCTTCACGGGTGACAACGCTTTTGCATTTTGATTCTTAACAGTATAAATGGGCTACAGAATTCACTTAACACCAAGGCTGTTTACTGGTAAAGGGGCGTCCTATTTAGTCCTATTATATATTTAGGATTTTGGAAAAAAGTTCCTTATCGGACGGTACAATTTGGCGGATGGGGCTAGGCGAGAAAAAGTGTAAGATTTTTCCGTGACGACCCCTTCTGACGTAGTGTAGACGGCCTTGGCGGCTATAAGGAAGCGAGATGGAATAATATCCATCTCCATCGCACTTTTTCTTATCTTGCCATGAAATAAATATTATTTTATTTTAAAGACGCTTCATTTTAATAGAAACTAATAAGTCATTTATTTGTATTTGTTAATCAATAATATAATACGTTTATCAATAATAATATACTACGAAAGGAATTTCGGTCCAAACGAGTGTTCCACGACACTCACGCATGTTTTTTATTTTTAATCAAGTATAAACGTGTCATAGCATCCACTTACGTTTAGTGCTCAGTGCATTGGCAAAGTTTTTTTTTTTATAAAATAAGGGCAAACAAGCACACAGTCCACCAGATGGTAATAAAATAAATTCTGTGGTCCATAAACATCTACATTTATCCTCGATTAAGAATCAAAATGCAGATGTGCTGTCACCCCTGAGTACTAAGATGGAATGCCTCTTTTCCGGTAAAAAGAATCTCCAGTTCTCTACACACACCATACGAAACACAGCAGCATTAAGCTGCTATTTTATGCTGGTATTCTGTGAGAACGTGGTCCTACCCCGGCCGAGCCAACCCATTCGTGCTTCAACTAATAAAGCTGCAGCGTGCCTCTGTCACGTATAAAATGGTTGTGTTGTATTACAATTCTAGGACATATTAAAAGTCAAGGTAGCGTTTAAACAATTGGAACGTGGCTCTACAATTTGCCAATTAAACATCCACGAGATACGTAAAAGAACAATTGATTGGAACGAACTTCGCAAATCCGAACAACAAGCTTAATTAAATACAAGACGAATTTTCAAATTATGTATATGTCACATTCAAAACTCATAACCGGTCAAAACCACTTTTGACTGGAAAAATCAGGCAAAAATGGTTTTAACTGATGCCCTTAGTCAAAAACAGTTTTGACTGATTTTATAGTCAAAAGTGGTTCTGACCAACGTTCTTAGTCAAAAGTGGTGTTGTCTGATTTAAACTTCAGACTATCGGTCAAAACTCGCAATATCAATAACAGTAGGTTAAGGTGCGGCTGGGGTGGCCCTTGGGCCACCCTAAAGCCGCGTACATTATAATGATATAAAATATAATATTGAAGAAATTGAACTTTTTAATTTCAGAAATTCAAAAGTATAAGTCAAAAGAAGTTTTGACATTTTTGGTCAAAATCACTATTACCCAGTATTTTTGCAGTTAAAAGTGGATTTGACCAACAACCTTAGTCAAAACTACTTTTAACTGCAAAACCAGTTTAAAGTGGTATTGACAAACGTCCTTAGTCAAAACTACTTTTGCCTGATTTTTTACAGTCTAGTGGTTTTGACCGGTTATGAGTTTTGACTGTAAAATATACATCTATAAAAGTAAAGTTAAGTTACAATCTAAATACGTCCCACGCCTGGCCACAGGTGCACATCTCATTTTTGAAAGGGGTTTAAGCAAGGAAAGTTTAAAGCTTTAGTATACATCTATAATATTTTGCAATACCTTTAAGGTATTATTTAAGTAAACTCTACAGGTATGATGGTTCTTAATTAAATAATATCAACTGTTCTAAAATCGCTTCACATCATTAGTACATAGGATTTTTTTTAATAATAGAGAGGGCCCCGATTGTGTTCCGAATGGAGATACTAGGCCTCTCGATTACCTCGCGATTTCGCTGATAGTGACCATCTTAGGGACTAACCGGAATAATCCGATATAAACTATCCGTTGTCCGGGGATATCCATGAGGATTTTTCCCCACGTTATAAACGATGTCTATTGGAGTAAATAACCGTCTTATGAAAGCAAACTGTATATCACTGAACCTTTTCAAAATTTTTAAAAATTTCCAGAAGTCTTTTATCAGCCACTGAACTGGAAAGGATACCAATATCAATAGTGAATACACCACTCACTTTTGATTTAAATTTTTGATGATTAGGGTTTATAGATGCGTGCTCCTGGGAAAAAATTGCTATAGGTTCTACTTGATATTTATGATTAATAGTGACTCCTTACCATCAGTTGAGCTTTGTTACCATTGTCGTTGTCAATTTAACGTCTACTATTGGTCTAACCTTCCTAAAGTTGCGACAGCAGGCGTGCACATACATGGGGTATTTGACCACACATTTGGCCATAATTTGAGCCATTCAATCTCTTTGAAGAAGTTCAGCAAATCACTGATGTTGTTGATAACCTCCAGAAGCAACTCGGCGCAAGATTTTAGCTCCATATGTGGTGACCCTACAGGTTCGTCTAGAGGTCAGTTTCAGAGGGTAAGGCACTGTTTAATCTTTCTTCATGACCGATTATATTTCAAGGTACTTTATAGGGTTCAATAGTATATACATTACAGAATCCACTACTCCATATCATCCTAAGGGTGTCGTAAGAGGCGACAGAGGAACATAAAACAGAAGATGGGCAGCAGCATCTTCCTAACAAAATAATATGACGTTAAAACATCTTGATAACAATTAAAAATAATGAAAAAAATACGGTTGCCTACCAAGCTCGAAACAAACTATGGCTAAAACCCCTATGAGACAACCTATAGGGCATATAGTCAACGGTGGACTTTTGTAACGCTGTAACGAATGAGTGAATAAACCACATTGGACAGTCGGTTTGGTATGCGCATACCCTTAAGGCGACACATCGAAAACCGTTGAAGAGGGCTGTCGCCGGACTGACCCGAGTGAAACATAATTTCTATAAAAACTTTAAAAACGCCATTATAAGGTCTAAAATTGCGTAGTGCCCGCGACTATCAAGACCGTTTAGAAATCGCTTAGAATCTTAAAATATTTAAAAAAATATATTGATTTAAGTAATCAAAATAATGAGCAAGTAAATTACGAATATTGATGCTATGAATGTATTTGAGTGATTCCCAAGCATATAGATTAAGTAATTTCGTTGTAATTTCAACTATAGTGATTTTTTAGAGGTGTTTTCGCAAATAATTATGATCGAGTAAAAATTATACAATCGTGTTTTTGAACAAGCAAATTCAAGATAAAGACATGAATTTACCCATGTCAAAATTCCAGTTTCGTTAGTCGTGTCATACTCCTATACTATTCGATGAAAGGAGGTGCATTTTTTCGCGGTGTCGCCTTAACCTCGCCTTTGCAATACTGCTTTCCACCGCCACAGTATGTGTGATTTGAATTTATGACGGATGGAATATTAATTTAATCAAATATAGTTGGGAATTTATACATTACATTTCCACAGTTAAGGCCTAATTAATCCCCGAAACCATAACAGCGTGTCGCACACAGCCGCAGTCTACATCAGCCGTAACGGCCCCTCTATTTGCATACCGCTTCCTAATATCTGATGTAAATTTGAATTTAAACCTTTCAAAGTTGGATTTAGATTAATTGAATATACTTACTATTTAATATGCCGGGACTCGATGGATGCAGGTGACATAGGACATGGTTTGTGGCAATCTATTTGGTCAGTTCTATAACTTTGATGGTTATAGGGTCAACAGTTCTCGTCTCTCGCTATACGGAACCCAGTAGCATTATACATTTATGCTGCAGTCATAATAAGCTGCAGCATCACCCTACCACGTACAAGTCTGGTACCTATATCATAAAACTTATCTAGTCGAATAACAATGCATTACAAATTTAATGGCAAGCGACAGAAGAGGCCAAAGTAGTACCTACTATGCCGCGGGTCATAGGTTTGAATGTCCACCATCTGGATGCTTGGTGGTTCACCATTATAAGATTTCCCAAAAGTTTTCTTCCTCACTCACTACTTTGTGGAATCTGCTATCAGCAGCGATTTGACTTAAGCACCTTATACTTGTTAG
Organism: Parnassius orleans; assembly: GCA_029286625.1. Classification (NCBI taxonomy): domain Eukaryota; kingdom Metazoa; phylum Arthropoda; class Insecta; order Lepidoptera; family Papilionidae; genus Parnassius; species Parnassius orleans. The sequence continues at coordinate 4,330,932 of JAGSMP010000107.1, read as the reverse complement.
TCAAAGGCCGGTAATGCTCCTGCGTATTCCAGAGAGGTCCGTAGATGTTTTCGACAGCTTGTACACTCCTGCATCTTGCAGAGGACATTACATAACTGATGGTAAAACTGACTAATCTTCTTCGGCGGCTTGAAGTATGTTTTAATAGAAGCACGCTTCAGGATGTAGCCAATCTTGTCAGTGACACCTCTGACATATGGCAGTACAGCAGGCACTCGCTCGACTGTGGCCGGCTTCACTCGTTCACTGTGACGTGGGCGCAGGACCCGGCTTATTGTCGTACAAAACTTGCTTGACGTGTTGGAGCTCGGCGGCCAGGTGTTTACTGTCACAGATCCCTCGTGCTCTCTGAAACAAAGATTTACCCACGGTAGCTAACTGTGAAGGATGGTGATGAGAATCACCGTTTAAATATCTATCTGTATGGGTCTTTTTTCTACAGTGTGGCTCAAGGTGTTATCAGGATTCCGAATTACTAACACATCTAGAAAAGCTAAAGAGTTGTTTGCCTCTAACTCCATTGTGAATTGAATTTTAGAATTTATGGAGTTAAGATGGTCTAAAAATGCAGTTACTTTATCTAAAGGTAGAATTGTGAAAATGTCGTCTACGTACTGCTTGTAGAACCTTGGATTTACGGGAGAAGTAAGTAGGGCTTTCTCCTCAAAGTCTTCCATGAATATATCGGCGACAATGGGAGATACAGGTGAGCCCATCGCCACTCCATCTACTTGCTTGTAGAACTCCTCCTTCCACAATAGGTAGCCAGATGTAAGGCATTGTCTAAGTAATGCTGCATATTCTATGGGCATGTTGTTTTCCTCCAGCCTTCTAGTTACAATCGAGATGCAGTCTTCAACAGGTAAGCATGTGAACAGAGACTGCACATCAAAACGACCATAGTTTCATTGTCTGCCAGATGTAGGTCTTTAATCTCGCTGACAAAATGGTAGGAATCCCTTGTGTGTGCTCTTGTATGTCCCCTGAGTGGTGTAAGTATTTTCGCTAAGTGTTGAGCCAATCTGTAAGTTGGTGAATCGATTTGGCTAACTATGGGACGTAGTGGAGCATTGGGCTTGTGTATTTTTGGTAACCCATACAACTTCGGTGGTTTGGCACACGTAGGTATTATCGATTTTACGTCCAGATTTAATTTTTCGTGGTGTTTCTTTATGAGATCACTAGTTGTTTTAAGTGTGTTATTTGTTCGGTCGTTTTTAACCTTTTTGTAAGCGCTTGAATCCGACAGAAGTTCTTGTATTTTAAAATTATAATCTGACGTATCCATGACTACCGTGGCATTTCCCTTATCTGCGCGGAGAATCGTGAGTTCTGGTTTATTGCGTAGGTTATTCAACGCTTTATATTCGTCCTTAGGTAGATTCGGTTTCGGCGCTGAACTTCGACGTAACATAGACGATATGTCTTGACGTATCGCTTCCAAATCTTCCTTTTATATTGTTTTAAATAAACAGTCCTCGACACTGCAGATAATTTCCTCGTACGGTAATTTTTTAGGTGTTATGGCAAAATTAAGGCCTTTCGATAATACTCTAATTGTTGCATCATCCAGAGTTTGTTTTGACAGATTATAGACCGCGTTTGGTCTATGATCCGTGTTTGTGGTCAACGGTTGTGCTTCGTTCTCACGTTGACACAGATGTTTGACATTTAATTTGGTCGTTAATTTTTGATATTTTACTATATGTTTGTTTTTGCATTCGTTATATTTATTAATTTCTCGTTTATTTAACGTTTCGATGCAAACATTATAATCAAATGTCGTTAAGACTGACTTTAACTCACTGAATGATGTGTCTATGGATTTGTTTATGTCATGTAGATCGGAGCGTTTTTGTTGGATTACCGTTCGTAACAACTTTTACTTGCCTGATTTAAGATCTTAGCGCTTCCTCGAATGTCCTTTTTAGTGGATATTTTGACACACGTAGGAATGAGATTATGGTCTCAGCATCTCTTCAAGAAATTTAAGGCTGTTAGATATCTTGCGGGCTTGGTCATGAGATCTTCTAATCGGCGAATTTTATTTGCAATTACCAGTCCGTACTGGTTTACATAATGATTTCTTATATTTACGCGAACACTACACATTTAAATAAAACTAGTTTTGGATTTTATCGCGTATATTAACTTATTTTATATTCCGACGTTTCAGTACTTTACAGCACCCATGGTCACGGGGGGACTGAGGTATTTGACGTCCCAATGTCATAGTTAACCACGGTTACCTCAGACTAAAATTATTAATTTTGTTCCGATCTACGCAGTATGAACTTACAGTATCTTGAAGTCTTGCAGTTGTATGCTTGGGTTGGGTTTAATTTTATTAATTATAGGATCCCAAGCAGATGGTAACACCAACCATCTTCTCTATTGAAATTAGGATGTTTTTGATTTCAATAGCCTCGCAGAATCATCCTTGGAAGGAATCGGTGTTCTTTAGCGAGGATTTGTGGTCTATCAAATCTAATGTAGTGACAGGGGCGATCCTGTACATGTTCACAGACTGCAGACTTCCCGGAGCGTCGATTCTTCACATCAGCTATGTGTTCTTTAACGCAGGTTTTATTGATCTTTAGTTTGTCCTATATAAGAGACCACATTCACAATCAAGCTTGTACACTCCTGCATCTTGCAGAGGGACATTACACTATGTGGTTAACTATGACATTGGGACGTCAAATACCTCAGTCCCCCGTGACCATGGGTGCTGTAAAGTACTCGAAACGTCGGAATATAAAATAAGTTAATATACGCGATAAAATCCGTAAAACTAGTTTTATTTAAATCATAAAACTTATCTAGTCGAATAACAATGCATTACAAATTTAATGGCAAGCGACAGAAGAGGCCAAAGTAGTACCTACTATGCCGCGGGTCATAGGTTTGAATGTCCACCATCTGGATGCTTGGTGGTTCACCATTATAAGATTTCCCAAAAGTTTTCTTCCTCACTCACTACTTTGTGGAATCTGCTATCAGCAGCGATTTGACTTAAGCACCTTATACTTGTTAGTCAAAGGCCGGTAATGCTCCTGCGTATTCCAGAGAGGTCCGTAGATGTTTTCGACAGGTTGTACACAACTATGACATCTTGACTTTCACCTGCGTAGTTGATAAGACATCTGCAGTATGTCGCCAGGGCTCTTCTAATATATGCTATTAGTATTTTTAGAAAAAAAGCCGATAGGGTTTCACATTGTTATCAGTGATACCTGTATCGAGGTTAAGTACAATATGACTCTCAGACTTACCCTTGATAGCCGCTGGAACTTTTGCGTGAAGTCGAAGAGTGTTCGAGCGAGCCTTCTTACGAAGCTTGTGCTCATTAAACGTAACAGGGCAGTTATAAATACATTAATTTGTTTCACAAAAATTCAATTTAAATAAAAGTGGTTCTCGAATTCATTTTCTTTTTCAACTCTTAAGGAATAACACGTAAAGATTGACATGTAAACTTTTATAATTATCTATGTACTTGTATTTTACTTCTAAATGCAAATATGATAAGTTTCATTATACCCTTGTAAAGTTATGTGTGACAAAGTTAACTTAAACAATCCGCAAATAATAATATGAGTGAGTATTAAGAAAGTCGGCTAAAGACGAATTACATATTTTACATAAATATAGCCATAATATATTTTACATAAGTATAGCCATTCAGCGGGGAAACGCAGCCAGCGTTCTTGGCACGATACCGCGTGGAGTAGGACTGTTTGATAATTAAATTACTAGTTTTAGTTTTTTTTAAATTATAGTTTTTAATATTGTATATAATAAAATATTGTATATTGTGTTATGTAAATAAATGTATGTTTTACATATTAAGATATTATTATACCTAATTGTGACATGAGAATATTAAAATAATATGTACTAGCCATATCTAGTACACATTACGTTAATGCATGAGATAAAAGCATAACAATTTTCAGGATTTTTACAGTTTTAATGGATTCAGATGTAAAATTCTTCAATAGCCTAGGATAATCGAATCGCCTAGTTATTTGACGAAAGGGATATTCGTCATAACGTAGGTGTGTAGTGGCGGTGTAAGAATATCCACTACTCCATATCGTCCCGTGGGTATCGTAAGAGGCGACAGAGGGAAACAAACCGGGAGATGGGCAGCAGCGTCTTCCTAATAACAACCAGAAAATATAAATTGCAGTTGTCAACTCGCTCATCAAGCGTGGCAACTATGGCAAATATTCCTCATATGATGCAATCTATGGGGAGGCCTATGTTCAGCAGTAAACTTTGATAGACTGTAATGATGATGAAGTTGTAATGATAATTTAAATTACTTACTACGATCAGATAAAATAGATCAGGGATTTAAATTTACAAGAGCCGCACTTAAAGTTTTAAACAATTATTATTTAGATAAAATAATTCGATAACGTTGGCACTTCTCAAGTGACGCTGTCCTCGCAATTATCGGTAGGAAATCTTTAAAAACACACAGCTTCATAATGAAGGTCGGAGTTAAGCGAAGTTGAGTGACTCGAAAAATGTTATTGTTGGTGATATTCTTACAATTTTAAACCTACTGTTTTAAATAAACTGAGACCGTTACAAGTAATTGATATGTTTGTCGAAGTAGGTAATGTAAAATTATTACCCAATAACTTTTTAGGGTTCCGTAGTTACACAACCCTTGTTGTGTAACTACGGAACCCTAAAAAGATATATTAATCACCCCAAGAAATAAATCTTAAAAAACATTTTATTTTGGCTACTTCCCATACAAGTAAATGGAGTATGATTTTTTTTTTACCCGTCTATTCCATCGTGTAGGGTATCGTTGGGTAGGTCTTTCAAAAACACTGGGGGTTCGGTACAACATCTTTTCGATTCAGGGGTCCGTTTGCGAAATATTTAACTTTAAAGTGGTATTTTTCATTAGAGTCATGTGTCCCCCCCCCCCCTACCAACTAAACCGCTGTTTTTGGAAATGTTAAAAGTATACACGATAGTAGTATATGTAATGTAGTTAAAAGGGAAACTATCACAGCTAAGTAGAATTAAGAAGTCGAGTAATAGTCGACCAACTTATAAAATGCACTTTGATTTGTAAAAAAATTCGTTACAACTCCATAGAAAATGACCTAAAACAAGCTTCATTATAACTTTGTAATGTTATTGTAAACTGTTAAACATAACATTTTATGTAGAAAACGACTTATATGCAGTACTACTATAGCTTTACTTTTGCATTTGCGGGATAGGCAGGGAGGATCTTTCTTACTTACTTACTACTCTCACTTATTTTTAGTTGGTAGTTATTGTGAATGAGGCCTTCAAAGTATTCATACAATCATATAGCCTCATACAGTTTCATTCGTCAAACTCTTGGTTTACGCGGGTAACCTAAGGATAATTTAAGGTGAAGGGTCGTTACGGTGATATATAAAGACCGGGATACATGCAACATAAAAAGCCCAAAATATGCATGCAAATATGCAAGAAAAATAGCTAAAATATGCAGGAAAATCCATAAAAAGGCCAAATATGCAACATGAAATGATAAAAAAGTCTTATTTTTTAATGTTTTATTTTAATTTTAAAAAGCTATTATTTCTCAACGAAAAATATCAAGTACGAAATATATTTAACAATGATATTTACAATTTACCTTTAAAAATGTATACAATACCGTTCCCAATGTTCTGTAGACAAATTGTGTCTACGATCGCTTAATATATTTTTGTAAGCGGAAAAGGACCGTTCTACGTTCACTGAGGTGACTGGGCAGAATTTAAATATGGGTGCCATGTTTGGACTTATTGTACCGGGCAAAATTTCACTCGCCCCGTTGATGAAGCTATCAATTTGGCATAAGGGTTCAAAACCCTGGGTTATTGATCAGTGTGTTTTGAAACTTTTCTTTGAGTTTACTCAGGAATAGCCCTGGCAACGAGGAGTTCATAAGACGAATTTTCTCGGAGATCGAACGAAATATGCATGATTTCAAAAATTTTGCTAAAATATGCAACTATCGCTGAAAAGGGGCTAAATATTCAAATGCATATGCAATATGCAAATGCATATAATCCGGTCTCTAGCTCATATATGTGTTAGGGTTGCACTGCCGGGAATATATAGATAGATAGTCAACTATGATCATCTTCGTACCTTGCATGTGAATTATTTGATGTAAATTGCATTGTTTTCAAAATCGAAAGGTTTTTTAATCTTTTTTGAATACCACTCCCTATAAGTCTGATTTGAAAATAAGTACTTCAGTTACTATCCTATTGGGTCTATTGGATAAACTTCCTATTTGAGACCATTTTAGTCGTTATAGCGGTCAAATCGCGAACTCATTGTGCTCATTATCAAGAAAGCCCACGTATTGTGACGGGTAAATACGGAACCCTACCTCTATATTGTGCGTGGTCCGACACGCACTTGGCAAGTTTTTTATTTCTCTTCTCTTCTCTCTTCTATCCAAGCTTTCTGGACTAATAACGCCCTTTAACTTTAGTGCCACGGTAGCTTTGCTTCTTGCTTCTTTGCGTTGCTTTATTATTTTATTATTTTCTAGCTCTTATATAGACGCTGGTGCTGATTTTCTGGTTTGTTTCCATCTTTCGCCTCCTATGATAGCCACGAAACAATATGGTCTAGAGAATATTCTTACACCGCCACTACACGGTCTTTTCCTTAAATAAATATAGATTTATTTTTCTCTCTCTTTCGCTTTGTAATTGATATTTTGTATAATATGTATTTTAATATGCATCATGTTATTTTATTTTTGTATTATATTATTTTATATTTATTTAAAGATTTTGTATATATAAGTATCCGTTTATATATTTACTATTCATTATTTATTTATTACAAAGTAGATATTAAGTTTGTATATTTTAAAAATATTTTATTTATTTGCATTTTGTTGTAAGATATAATCTTTTTACTTATTTATTAATTTATGGAGTGGTTGTTACACCTGCCACAGCTTCTCAAATCACCGAGGGGTGACTGGTAGAGAATGCCACAAGGCATTAAGTCCGCCCTTTATATCCCTTATTATAAGGTAGATGTAAAAAAGATTAAATAAATAAATATAACGCATTGTAGGTATGTATGTACAGTACCGCATAAAGAGAGATGTGTTTCTGCTTTGATCTAACTTCTGTGTAATGTTTGTGACACGTTTGTTTTGTTGTTTATTGTTACAGAACGACGAAGTAATTAACAAATAATTTTATACAAAATAATGTAACTTTATTCATTAACCGTTACCGTTACACTTATAGGCCGCCACCATAGTTTGCCTCAAAGTGGGGATATTTGCAATAGTTGCCACGCTTCGCAAGCGGTTTGGCAACCGCAGTTAATTATTAGTAAGACGCTGCTATCCATCTCCTGATTTGTTTCCCTCTCTCGCCTCTTACGACACCCACGGGATGATATGGGGTAATGGATATTCTTACACCACCACTACACGGTCAAAGTTATTCAATAACGTGTTAAAATAATCTCTTGGCAACATGTTGAGCATTTGGTAAAGTGTGGATTTCACTCGGCTTTTTATATTTTATATTTTATACGCGGTAGAGCAACCACTGCAGCACGAATAGGTTGGTTCGACCGGGGAAGGACCACGCTCGCTCAAAATACCAGTGTGAAATAGCAACATAATGCTGATGTGTTTTGTTTAGTAAGTGACGAGAGCTGAAGACCTTTTAACTGGTGACAACACATCTGAATTTCGATTCTCAAAGGAAGATAGATGTGGGTATTATGTGGGTATATAGGCCACAGTATTCACTTACTACAAAGTGGTTAACTACTGTATGCTTGTTGGTCACTCTTAAGTTATTCTATTGTATCTTCCGCATCGTTGTTCTAATAGTTCTAAACTCAATTGCTGATCATGAGATCCCGGGTTCGAATTCCGGGTCGGACCAAAATCAGTAATTGGGTTTTTCTGTTAAAAATTAAACGCGTGAATATAAGAAATCACTAATTATGACTTTTTACAAATAAAAGCCGGCTACAAAGAACTAAAAAGTTTTTTTGCCACGCTTAGGGGTGGAATTCTTCAAAATCGGGTCTCAATTGGTGAAGATATCGCGTAACATGTAAAAAGAAACATACACTTGAATTGTGGTGTTCGAATGGTAGTCATCAACAGTGCTAGATATTTAAAATCCCGCACGGTACAATATGTCCTAAAATGATTGTTCCGGGTCTGGATGTTTGTCCTTGTGCAATTTATGTTTGTAAACTGCCTCCACGATACTGGAGAAAATGTGTGGAAGTAACGTTTTTTAAAAAAAAAATCAAGTTCTATATTTGTAACACTAATAAATAAAAAAGGCCATTGAAAGGCTCATTGCATATTGCAGATATAACGATACAGTCACGTACTCTCTATTTACACAACAATTTCAAATTGCAATGTCAATTTAGGTCCGAATGTTGCGCTCGCATTTCCCGCTTTGCAAACTAAACAAGCGTGGCGTTTTGTTTTTATTTACACTGCTATTCAGATTAAGTGGACAGTAGTTATAATTCCATTTGTTTTTTTTTTTGGACCGAAGATCCTTATTGCACGGTAAGTTGCGATGGATGGGGCTAGGCGAGAAAAGGTGAAGATTTTCCGTCAAGACCCCCTTTCTATAGTGCGAGCGAGATGGAATAATATCCATCTCCCTCGCACTTTTTCTTATCTTGCCATGAAAGAAATATTATTTTAAATGACGCTTGATTTTAATAGACGCTAGTAATTCATTTATTTGTATTTGTTAATCAATAACATAATACGTTTATCAATAATAACATACTACGAAAGGAACTTCGTTCCAACCGAGTGTTCCACGACACTAAAGCATGTTTTTTTTTTACAATATTGTAATAAGTAATCTTAAATTATGTATTGTGCTATTGACTGCCTAGTTGGTCTAGTGGTCGTAAACGCGATTGCTGATCATAAGGTCCTGGGTTCGAATCCCCAGGTCGGGTCAGATTCAGTTTATTGGGGTTTTTTGTCAAGAAATTCTGAGTAGCAGCCCGGAGTCAGGAAGTAGATGGTGTTCCACACCCGTGCCCAGAAAGTAAGTTGGTCCTGCGCCTGATCTCTCTCCGAATAGAGAATAGAGAGTGCACCTGTGTTTGCGCATACACTCGGGCACTATAATCCTGACCTGCGCAGGATTATAGTGCCCAGTCTCCGTTGAGAGTGGCCGCCGTGACCGAAATTAGGTCTAGAGGACATTATTGTTTTTAATGTAACTTACAGTCGACCATAAAATTCATCATCATGATTATAGACCATCACAAGTCCACTGCGAAACAAAGACCTCTCCTAGACTAAAGTGACCATACGCCCCGTTTTGAACGGGACTGTCCCTTTTTTCGGTCACCTGTCCCGTTGTCCCCAAACAAAGCACCGGGACGCAAAATAGTCCCGTTTTCAGAAATAGCGCGAAAATTTAAAACTATGAAGTTTGTCAGACACGAACGGTGTGAGAGCGAGACCGACTAAAAAATAACCGAATGGGATAATTTAAAAGTTTCCGCAGAAACATGTTGGGTGGAAGTATTCAAACACTTTCGCATCAACAATCTTCAACATATTTTTTTTTGCATTTTAATCGAATATATTTTATGTCTACCTGGTACAAATGCTCCAGTAGATATAAATTGTGGACTTCTGAAAAAAAAACACTTACAGGTTGCAGTTCTAAAGGCGATGTTGATAACAAAGGTCAATATAAAAAACATGCCCAGAATTTTATTCTTATTTAAAATCATCAACAACTTTCTTAAAGCAAATTTGTTCATAATTAAAAAAATATGTTGCATTTAATAATTACTGCCTGAGGAACTTTGCTTTAATGAAGCTGGTGAAATAGTGATTGATTTTGATTTTTTCAAATTTGTTATAATAAAAATAATTTTAATTAATGTGAATATAATTACAGTGAACACTAACTGTGTAAAGTTACAGTTTTTAGAGTATAAAATAAACCCATGTCCCGTTTTGAGTTAAAAAATAAATGGTCAGTTTATCCTAGACTGACACAAAGCACGGTCCTGAGTCAACTGTACCAATGGGATCCTTGAACGTCAATTTATCGTCTAGTGATTTATTAGGTGGTAGCCACAGATCATAGAAACAATAGTTCTATGATCTGTGGTGGTAGCACTCCATTTCTGTTTATGTGTCCGTCTGGGTAGATATCGCCCTCTTACCTATCCTGCCAACAATTATCAGTGCTCCCATTGCTGTGGTCCTAGCAGCACGGCTAGCATGGGCTGGGGACAAAAAAATTATCCCTCGATTATATCCACTGACAAGAGATAAATTTATCTTGTCCTTATGCCAAAGCATGGCAACGGGGAGAAGTATATCCCCGTTTGACATAACGAGTAGACATATATCCACCTTCCGTAGCATGGGGCCAAATGAAAGATAAAAAATTATGCCTTTTTGACATTTGCAAGAGACAATTTTATCCTAGTTCACTGGACGTGGGTTTAAGTTTATATTCATACAAAAAATCTATCTAAGTCTAAGTCTATCTCCCATTTTATCTACTATGGATATATATTATTATATTATATCCACCGGTGTGCCCATGCTCGAGGGGTGGATAAAACTAAGCGAGGGGATAAACATTTTCTCCTTTCCCCGGGGATAAAATTGTCTCCAGCCCATGCTAGCCCTACTGAAGGGTATAGAGAGCCAGTATAGTAACAGGCTGTGCGGAATTCCATCTTAGTCCTTAGTGGTGAAAATGCATCTGTAGCCTATTTGTTTGAAGTTGGACTGCAGGAGCCACTTACCATCTGGTGGAATGTAAGTTCCTTTGTCACTTCGTTTAATAAAACAAAAATTTGAATTAGCTTACTTTTTTTATAGAATAAGGGTGACAAACGAGCACACAGTCCACCTGATGGTAAGTGGTTGCTGCGGCCAATAGATATCTACATCTATCGTCGATTACGAATCAAAATGCAGATGCGTTGTCACTCGTGAGGACTAAGATGGAATGCCTCGTTTCCAGTAAAAAGGGTCTCCGGATCTCTACACTCACCATACGAAACACAGCAGCTTTAAGCTGCTATTTTACGCTGGTATTCTGTGAGAGCGTGGTCCTTCCCTGTCGATCCGACTCATTCATGCTACAGCTATAACAGTAATATAACTGCGGCATGGCTCGACCTCGTCAAAAAAAAAAGCTAGGTACTATTCATAGTTTTTAAAAATTGGTCGGTTTTCGCTTTAAATTAAATTTGATTTGATTTTAAAATATCAAAAAGATATTAATTTACTTGATTGCAAGAAATTGTGACGTCATTAACTATGTTCATAAGTATTTCAATTGACATGAGATCTAAAATCCTTAAATTTACATTAAAATTGCTTGAAATTGCCAATTTCAGAAGTGAGGACCTAAGAATATGATTCTAGGCTTTACGTCTGATCGAATTTAGAAGTGCGTTGATCGAACTTAGGAAAACTTTTTTACTATCTTCATCAGTTCCATTTTTAAATTCTATTTTATATTATTTTATTTATAAACCAGTGCTCGAATACAATCTCACCTGGTAAAATGTGGTGATGAAGCTCTAGAAGGTAAATTGCACGGTACGGCAGCGTTTATTCGATCTCTTGTCTTGAAGACAATTCTAGTCATCTGTCGGAAAGACAGATGCTGACAAATTATTCTACTCTCTTGCTGTACGCATTACGACAGACGAAGCAAACCGTTTAATTTGATTGCGTGGAATGTTAACAACAAATGGGTAGAGACCCGACGAGAGTCTGATTATCCGATGTTGGGAAGGGAAGGGAATTATTGTGCACTTTCTAAAAAAATATTGAGCCATTGCCTTATGCTTTGTATTTATGAATAAAGAATACAATTTTTATATAACATTTATATTTTTATATAAACTAAATTTAAAGGTACATTAACGATAACTTCTTTGAGGCAAGCGACCCTCGGGTAACGGTCGCCTTAGAAATTAATAATATTATCCGTAATAACTTTGAAAACCTTATGCGATATAGGTCATATAGGGGATGAAAATTACGGTAAACATGTCGCAGTAAGCAGCTGAGAATAATGGTTGAAGTTTCTTCGCTATTATTTGCACTTTATTTCGATAATAAGAATGTTTTTTATAAATAAATAAATCAACATACATATATATTAATGGTCATCATTCAGCCCTGAAGCCTCTGATTCTGAGCCACCTGTGTCCATCGACTCTGTACATAGTTTATCAGAATGTCACTCGTAAGGTGGTGCAAGTGATGTCGTAAGGAACAGAAGACTTACGGATCTGATAAAACATGGAGGAAGTCGATGGTTGCAGGTGGTTCAGGACTGTGCTTTGATGCAATCTATTGAATAGGAATATATTTAGCAGTGGACTTATGTAAGGCTATAATGATGATGATCATTAATTTAATGCCTCCTATGATAATTAATAAACTTTCATATAAAAAATATTTAATTCTAATATTATCTCAATAATTCGAATGGTATCACGTTTTCAGTTCTGAGCTATGTTTAAAGTTTCAACTATCTCATCGGGAAATTAGTTGAAAATCGAACACAAAATTTGTACCGAACAGACAAACAGAGAAAAAGCTCGTTAAAGTTAGCTGAAGCGCTCACAATATCCGACAATCAAGAACAGAGAACCGTTAAAAATTGCAGTGTAAAAATATAAAAGAAAGGTGAACAAAAATAATTAAAAATTTAACTTTAATAAAAACCGAAGTTGTGGCTTAAATTCCTTCAAACACTCTCTTTTAACACCAATCTCAGAAGTGGTTACCGTTACAGCCTATTAAAGTCCACTGCTGAACATAGGTCTCCGTCATAAATGCCTTATAGGGGATATTTGCCATAGTTGCCATGCTTGGCAAACGGGTTGGCAACACCGTTTTATTTTTTATTTTTAGTCGTTATTAGGAAGACGCTGCTGCCCATCTCCTGATTTGTTTCCCTCTGTCGCCTCTTATGACCCACGGGATGTTATGGGGTAGTAGATATTCTTACACCGCTTCTACGCGGTACCATAGGTGATTATGTGGAAATATATATTTTTTTAATTTTTGACATCGGTTTTAACATTTTTATTACACATTTAAGTATTTTAACCTATTGGAGTGAGCTAAGGAATATCCCAAGTTCAAGGCAACAACTAGAATGTCGTCTAAATAGTTACATTACAATCTTCATTCTCTATTTTTCTACCTTTAGAGATAAAATCTTTTCTACAATATTGAGTGGGATCACCCCTATTATATAAACTTTTTTTTGATAAAAAATAATCATATAAACTTTTTTTTGGTAAAAAATAATCGTTTAGCCGTTTCCGAGAAATTGATGAAGAAAAGAACAATCGCCTTAGGACCTTTTCGTTTTTTGTACTCGGTTTAAAAGGGGTTTGATCCGACTTTAATAGCTATATCTCTTGACTGTAATTTATGTTACCGTTATCACTTGCGAGCTTGTGACTAATGACGCCTAATTTTAAAATATTTGTATTTTTAATCACTAGCATGCGGGGCTTAGCCACAGCTTAGCGCTCCCCACTAATTTAATAATACGCAAGCAACCCGAGCTCGATCCCGCCACGTACTCGGCGATAAAGGAAAACATTATGAGGTTACCATCATGATGTTACCCACATGACTAACACATGGCTAGTAAGGTCGCCGGTCTGGGTTTCTTCTTGGCTCAGGACCGTGCTTTGGGGCATTCCTTGGGGGAGGCCTATGTTCAGGAGTGCACTTGTGAAGGGCTGTAATGATGATGATGATATTAGTTTCATTTAATATGTAGTATTCCCAAAGACAACATAGGAAATCTTAACACAATGTTTCAACTCAAAAATTATTTAACATCACTCATAAGGATCTGACATTATTCGAGGTCGTTCGTATGGACTTGACTTGCAGCGGTCGTCACTACGCCCTAGCAGATCACCGAGTTTAATGCGAAATTTTACCGTAGGCGCTCTTTTGTTATACAAGGGCTTAAACTGTAGACTCACCTGTTTGGAAAAGCTTTTCCTGATTTTGCGATTTACTGGATTGGATACCTTTAATTATTTCCTTCCGAGTGATATAATACTTTGTCTAGAAGCCCTTGGGCTGAAATGAAACGTTGTGAACGTTAGTAATATAATTTCAATTTATTAACTTTATAGTTTTTATAAGATACTAAAATTGTTACCTTACGTTATAGTGTTTAGACGACTTCAAAAAGGAACGCTAAGCGAACGCTCCGGGAAGTCTGCAGTTTGTGATCATATCCTAGACGACCTCCGCCATTACATCAATATATATATATTTGATAGACCACAAACCCTCGCGAAAGAACATCGATTCCTGCCAAGGATGATACGTGAGGCTATTGAAATTAAAAAACATCCTAATTTCAATAGAAAAGGAGGCTGAGTACTACCACCTACTTGGGATTCTGTAATTAATAAAATTAAAATTAAACCCAAGCATCCCACTGCAAGACTTCAAGGCACAGTAAGTTCATTCATTCTAAGTAGATCGTACCAAAAGTAATAATTAAAAAGCTGAAGATACTCCGGGTTAACTCTGACACCAGGACGTCAATCACCGCAGTCCCCCGTGACCATGGATGCTGGAAAGCACCAGAAACCTCGGGAATTAAAATAATTACAATGAAATGCGATAAAATCCGTAAAAGTAACGTTAATTTATTTTTTGTACGTTACGCGATATCTTCCCCATTGTGAACTGATTTTAATGATTCTTATTTTATTAAATAGAATAAATTTCAGGGGCGGTTCCATATAAATTTGAAGGAAAATTTCTACTGCCTAGGGTGGAAGGGTGGAATGTGAAATGAATTTTTAATATAACTTTTTACACATAGACGACATTGAGATCGAATTACTTCTTAGTCCACTAAAAAAGGTACAAAAACTTTTAATAAAAATTATAAGCCGACTTCGAAGAACTAAAAGGAATAAAATAATTTCACATTCTGAATTCGTGGATTACATTCTTCTATACCACTTTGTCTTAGCACCGTAAAAGTTTTTTTTTAATATCGTAGTCGAGTCAACACAAATGCGTTGGTTTGACCAGAGAAGGACTCATTCTCACAGAATACCAGCACAAATTAGCACCAATATGCTGCTGTTACGTATGGAGACGTATGACTAGAATTGGAGACAAATATTTACCACGTTTAACTCGCTCGCTGTCTGTTCGCGGGTAGACTCGAAATTTGAACATAGATCAGAATCGAATGACAATGTAATAAAAAAAACGTGGTATATTAAAAAACGCTAATCGCAAAAACAAGTATTTCAAATATTTTTCATAATTTCAAAATTGCACTTACTCGATAATTTGAAACACGATCGTGTCTACAGATAGTTAGTTTACTAAAATTGCCGACTGTAATCATAAAATTTGAATTTTTAAGGTTATGAACTCCGAACGCCACGGATTATGTGTAAACTATGTTCCGTTAACGATTTATACTTGATAAAATCTTTCCATACTAATGTTTAATCAGCAATGGAACTTAATTATTAATAAAATGGATTCCCATTCATTACACTACAGAGAAACTTGTAGCGTCATATAGATTGTGTTATAATATTCTCAAGCGAAACAATTATTATTCGGGAATAAAGTCAATATTTTGCCGATCAGGAAATGCTCAAGAGTTAAATCGCAAGGATCTGACGAAGACGTAATAGGCGTAAGAGGACGGGAATTAAGAATAGCCTCGATTTGAGTAATCGCCTTAGTATCTTTGATTGGAAGGTTGGCAACGATAGTTTTATTGAGATGTTGGAACACTCACCGGATAAAATTAGATGGCTGTAGGAATGACTTCTGTAATACGGATACATTTTAAACATTTTTTTTTAATTATCTGTAAAAAGAATAATAGCAACAATATTAATTCTCCACCACCAACCCTAATATTATTAATTTTTAGTAGTATTAATTTTTAGAATTACAATTTACATATTTTTTTTTATTTTTTCACGATTTTATGAGCTGTGCAATTTTGGATTTTTCAAGCTTTTTTTTAAATTGTAATTTGACATAAAATTATCGGAAAATTGAAAGTATAGTAATAATTTTAAGGTTTTTAGTGAAAACTTGTGTGTAATTAAACTACTTCAAAATTTTACATATAATCATGTTATACGTAATTTTTTAATGCGCTTAAGGCATGCACAATTTGATTTAACAATAGTTTTTTTTTAAATAAAATAATACTATTGTTTTTATTATTAAAAGACAAAACATTAAATTTTACTAACAATCATAAATAGTTCATCATTGAGAACTACCAAATAATGCATTGTTAAGTATGCGCTTGGCTAACGCAAATCGAAGTCAAACTCTTTGACTAACTTGTTGAAATTATTACACGATCGCCAAATAAATGCATTTCGCCTATTATTTGTAGAAGCAAATGGGAGACTTAAGTTTGTTATGTCTAAAAAGGTTTGACGGGACAACTAAGATTTAATTGGGGCAAAAGCTCAGGACAGTCGATAGCACTCTGAGCTATCTTTAACAAAAATGTGAAAGTGTTGTCAAATATTGTACAGATTCTTCTAACGACATATATCTACTCCATCGAATATCTAGACGATTTATTTATGCATAGTTACCTTTGTGATATAATAACTTAGTACGAGAACTGTTCTTAAATCACTCACAATCCACGTTGGTAAAATTTAAAATTTTGTACAACTGACTTCAATATAAATAAAATGAGAACATCATTAATGTAGTCGAAGTCAATTAAATACGCATTATTAAGGATAACTCAAAAACTACTGATCAGATCTTGATCAAATTTATCGGTACACCTAGAAAAAAGTTCTAAGGTAACACACATAAAAATACAGTCGAATTGAGTAACTCCTCCTTTTTTGAAGTCGGTTAAAATATTAAAAGGGCACCATGGTAAGGATCAATAGGAATAAGGGGATCTCTACTTTTATCAAACACGGTGGCAACTAGTGATTATATTCTCTTTGGTAGCAACGTTGCAAAAAAACTAAGGCCATAATTTAATACGCATTCGACATGACTTTTTATGACGTTTGTTGCATTGCTCTCCTACTGACCACTAAAGAAACGGTCTTGATACGAGTGCTGAGCACTCGGCAACCAGGTCCACCTTGTCTCTAAACTTACGTCAGAATTTCTGTACGCGGAACAAGGATTTTAATAATCCTCTCTGACGAGAGATGCGGAACCAGGAAATAAGCGATATAAGCGAAATAAGCCGTGAAGAAAATTGAGAAAAAAAATATTTATTCATTCATTAATTACAGGCTATTAAAAGTCCACTACTGAACATACACCTCCCCCATAGATTGTCTCGTAGGAGGGATATCTTCAATAGTTATGACCATTACCCGATGATATAGGAGTGGGGCGGGAGTATGTATTTTTACACCACCGTTAGCGTTACCGTTACTGCCTATTAAAGCCCACTGCTGAAGGGTGCTGCTAGGGGGGCTTGTTTCCGTCTGTCGCTTCTTACGACACCCACGAGATGATATGGGGTAGTAGATATTCTTACACCGCCCCTAAACGACAAATAAGATAGACAAAATATATTTATTACCTCAATTATAGGTCCTTGCCAATTACCTACCTTAACAAATTACGTACAATTCAATACATTTGGTACCCGTGAAAATTGTCGGCTTAAAAGCTTACGCAATTACGGTAATTGACTTATGTATGACAATAATGCCAACTCAATACATGGGTGGACGAGAATGTCTCATTAATTTAGTTATTAGAGCAAATGTTATTAATTTTTGTAGGGAGTCCGCAGCGAGTATAAAAATTAAAATGAACGTGAAAATTCAATGTAAGTGCGTAAATAATTTATAAAGCATATCTAAGTCCTCAGAGGTGATAACATTTCTGTAGTGTTCTTTATTTGAAGTTGGTTACGGGTATCTATGGGCTATAGTAGCCACTTATCTAGGTAGATTGTAAGTTCGTTTGTCACTTCATTTTAATTAAAAAATAAAATGAACAGTGTCCAAATATCCTACTGTTGCCTGGTCTGCTGGGCACAGGTTTTCTCTAAGCTTTGAGAGGATTTTGAGAGAAGGGGAGAGTGCGTCCCGTTACCTCAACGTGTTTTGTAGGACTTCACATGCTCGCGAACTGTTTTTAATTTTCAAAAAGCCAATTTTGTTTCATTACAAAATTTCCCTTCACGACCACTCACTGTGAAAGTGAATAAAATAAACATAATAATCATATTTGACGGGATTGCAGCCTAGTAGTTAAACTAGCTGCGGCGATTAGGATAGCGGGTTTGATTACCGCACGAAGCAAGTATTTGGATGACCTACAAATAATTGTACCAGGTCTGCATGTTTGTGCAAGGGTGCAGACTGCGAAGCCATTGGTTCGACGTCGTTGGTTCGAAGTCGCAATGGAACTACTTACGTGAACTGCTTCTTGCGTAAGCATTTTGAGTTTCGTCAAAGAGTTCCAGTAGCAGTCACCGAAGTACACCTTCAAGTCACTCCATCAAGTCCGGAGGTAAGGTCTATTCATAACTAACAAAACGATGCCAAACTCGGCACACCTGGTACTACTCTTTGAGGAGTTCCAATAGCATTCACCGAAGTACACCTTCAGGTCAATCTATCAAGTCCAGAGTTAAGGTCTCATCGTAACTAACAAAACGAGGCCAAACTTGGCACACCTAGTTCTACTCTTCGAGGAGTTCCAGTAGCATTCACTGTAGTACACCTTCAGGTCACTCTATCAAGTCCGGAGGTAAGGTCTCATCATTACTAACAAAACGAGGCCAAATTCGGCACACTTAGTTCTACTATTTGAGGAGTTCAAGTAGCATTCACCGAAGTACACCTTCAGGTCACTCTATCAAGTCCGGGGGTAAGGTCGCATCATAACTAACAAAACGAGGCCAAACTCGGCACACCTAGTTCTACTCTTTGAGGAGTTCCAATAGCATTCACCGAAGTACACCTTCAGGTCAGTCTATCAAGTCCAGAGTTAAGGTCTCATCGTAACTAACAAAACGAGGCCAAACTTGGCACACCTAGTTCTACTCTTCGAGGAGTTCCAGTAGCATTCACTGTAGTACACCTTCAGGTCACTCTATCAATTCCGGAGGTAAGGTCTCATCATAACTAACAAAACGAAGCCAAACTCGGCTCACCTAGTTCTACTCTTCGAGGAGTTCCAGTAGCATTCACCAAAGTACACCTTCAGGTCACTCTATCAAGTCCGGAGGTAAGTTCTCTTCATAACTAACAAAACGAGGCCATACTCGGCACATCTAGTTCTACTCTTCGAGGAGTTCCAGTAGCAGATACCGAAGTACACCTTCAGGTTACTCCATAAAGTCCAAGATATATAAGTATAAATCCGACGTACTTTTAGCGAAACAAAATATTGTAATAAAAATCTCTGATTATAAAAATAATAACATTGGTCAAGTATGTTTCGAATTTGGTTTTTGGAATATTTTGTATTTCTACAGTGATCGATATTTTTGCTGTCTATTACCGCTGCTGTAAGCAAACGATACAGTAATCCACTCGCGACGGCGGCCGAGGCCGAAATAGGCAGAAGTGGGTCAAAGCACAGAATAAATAATCGAGTGAGCTGTGAGGCAAAGTATATTTAGTAAAATAAATTATTACAAGGCTGCTCAAAACACCGAAAATTTCGACATTTCTCAGCCGTAAAAAAATAATTATAAATAAACAAAACAAAATAAAACTGCCATTTACATTCCATGGCTTCCCACATGATAGATGAAGAGATTAAAAATTAGATTGAGTTAAACAATTGACATTTACAAAAGTTATCGTGTTTAGCCCTCCATACGGACTGGATAAATCTACACCATAAGCCACTAAAGCCAATTTTTTGTGTAAAAATAGCAATTAATCAATTTAAAAACAATAAGTTCAACAATGATTTATCTTTCTGACAATGTGCTTTTTATATCATTTATATGTTCAATATGATTGTTAGATACGATTTCATGCGAAAAAACATTGGAATCTTGATTTTTAGACGCTAGTAGAACATACCTACGCGCTTTGCGCTTAAGGCATGCAATATACAGACGGTACATGAGTTGAGCCTTATTTAAGCAATCGTTCCGCCAACACGCACTGGCAGAAGCCGGCGGGCTTATTACTTCATAGTCCTCTCAGAAGTGAGAGGAGACCTGTACCCAGCAGTGGGACGTACATAGGCTAATAACTTTACTTATTTTACAACTATTTGTATTAGATACTTAAAGAGTGTTGAACCGCATTCACTATTATTGTGTTAGTATTTCCCATTTATTTCCATTAGATAGCTATTAAGTACAATTTATCTAAGTTATTTTAGCTGTTTGTTTTTCACATAGAATAAAAAATGTCTTGTTCATTATACGTAGTGAAGCCTCTCGCAGCAGGCACGTACCGGGGAAGGATTACTCGCACAGAATACCAGCGTCAATTATAAGCATAATATTGTAGTGTTTCGGTATGGTGAGAGAAAAAACCGACGCCCTTTTTTACTGAAAACGGGATATTCGACCTTAGTGGTCAGTGGTGATACGTATTTGCATTTCGATTCTTTATCGAAGATGTAGCTGTCTATGGACCACAGCATACATACATTCTGTGTACTAAATATCGGAATTTGTCAATAAAACAAAAATACAAATTATTCATCTAAATTTATTTTATCGCCTTCAAAGTAGGCCCCATCGCTTGCAATACAACATCTCCAACGCTTCACCCAGTCTTCCATACATTTTTCATAGGCTATTTGCGGTATGGCCTTTAGCTCATTCAGCGAATTTTTGTTATGGCTTCTATCGACTCAAAACGTTTTCCTCGAAGTGGTAATTTTAACTTGGGAAATAAAAAAGTCAGACGGAGCCATATCAGGTGAATACAGTGCTTGGTCGAGAACTTTTGTTGAATGTTTCGCTAAAACTCTTTCACTATAATGGCTGTGTGTGATGGTGCATTATCATGGTGCAGCATCCATGAGTTGTGTTGCCACAAATCTGGACGTTTTCGGCGGATACTCTCACGCAAACGCTTCATGACGCCTAAATAATATTCTTTATTCACTGTTTCTCCTTTGGAAGGAATTCGGAGTGAACCACACCACGGTAGTCAAAAACTGTCAGCATCACCTTGATTTTGGAGCGACTTTGCCGCGGTTTTTGGGTTTCAGCTCGTTTTCGAGACGCCATTCTGAAGACTGTTGGCTTGTTTGCATGTCGTACTCATAAACCCATGTCTCGTCGCCAGTTATTATACGTTTCATAAGGTCGGATCCGTAGAAGCTCGGAAACCATGTCTTCAGCGACATGCTTTCGCTGCGCTCTTTGAACAAAATTGAGCTCTTTTGGAACTAGTCGAGCGGCGACGCGTTTCATGCCTAAAATGTCAATGAGAATGTTGTGGACGGACTTAAAGATATGTTCACCTCACTAGCCAACTCTCTCAGACTCATACGTCGATTTTCGAGCACTAGCTTCTTGATTTTGTCGATGTTTTCTTTGGTCGTAGCGGTTGAAGGTCTACCAGAACGAGGCAAGTCTACTACTACTTCTCAGCCTTCTTTAAAAGCCTTATACCATTCATAAGCCCTTGTTTTCGATATACACGATTCGCCGTAGGTATTTCGCAACATTTTAGTGATTCACCATGAAATATCATTCGAAACACAAAATTTAAGGCACACTCTTTGTTCAACAATATTTTCCATTGTAAAATCGCCGATAACTCAAAACTATGACCAACAAAAGTGTAGTTTAAAACAAATTAAATGACAGATCCCGCTCAAACTTTGCGCTAAATCAGTACAGTGCTACCAACATGCAGTAAAAATTAGAACGACCTCTTTTACGCGGGTCTTTTTATTGACATATTCCCGATACTTTTACACAGAGTTGTAAAACACTTACCTCGATAAAAAAAATAAAAACTATTGGTAAATCCAATTGTGCATGCCTTAGGCGCATTAAAAAAATTACGTACAACATGATTATACGTAAATTTTTTAAACTAGTTTAAATACACACAAGTTTTCACTAATAAACTTATTATTATACTTCAAATTTTCCAATAATTTTATGTCAAACTTCAATTTAAAAAAAAGTTTTGAAAATCCAAAAGTGCACGACTCATAATGCTCATATGATCATCATATCATCATTCAGGTAACTCCATAAAGTCCAAGACGTAGTATATTGATATATAAATCCTACTTACTTTTAGTACGTAGTACTATTACTTATTCTGTGCTTTTAAAATATTGTAATAAAAATCTGTGATTATAATGATAATCAAGTATGTATCAAATTTGGTTTTTCGAATATTTTGTATTTGTACAGCGATCTTTTTGAGCATGAGCCGCTGCAAACAATCGACACAGTATCCACTCACGACAGCGGCTGAGCCCGAAGTGAGTGTGTGAGGCAGTCTATTTAGTAAAATAAATTATTACAAGACTGCTCAAAACACCGAAAATTTCGGGATTTATCAGCCAAAAAAAATAATAATAACTAAACAAAACAAAATTAAACTGCCATTTACATTCCATGTTAGATAAAGAGGTTTAAAAAAGATTGAGTTGAAAAATTGATATTTTCAAAAGTTATCCTGCTTACCCCTCCATGCGGACTTGATAAATCCACACCGTAAGCCACTAAAACCACTTTTTTAATGTAAAACTAGCAATTCATTGATTTAAAAAAATATTATAAGTTCAACAATCATTTAACTTTCTGACAATGTGCTTTTTATATTATCTTATCTTATCAGCCCATAACTTCCCACTGCTGGGCAAAGGCCTCCCTAACCTCTTTCCACCTTTCGCGGTTCTGTGCTATGGAGGACCAGTCTTCCATGAAGGAGTCCAGTTCATCCCGCCATCGTTTTCTTGGTATTTTTTCTTTCGTGCTTCTATTATGTTAAAATTATTTTATTCGTTTTATTTTTGCAATCGATCTTTACTTTTTGTTAAAGTTAATGTTAAAAGTTTCGAGGGCTATTTAGAACCTATATTCAAGAGGAAGAGCGACGTACTTAATATAATTTGTGGCATATAATCCACAAATTTAGTTTTATACATGACTGTAACTTAAAAAAAAACTATTGTGTTTCTTCTATAGTATGTGCCATATCGATTGAGAAAACGGACAATGACCTCAGATATGAGCCGAGTGTCAAAGGCGTAACTTACAAAATCTCAATTTAGATGTGATAACAATATTTAAATATTGATATTATTCCCACTTCTAGGTCAGCACATATGTTTTGTTTTTTGTTTCTTAAATAATATTGTCTGTGGTTCCTATAAACATAGTAAAATCTTACGGTACATCGCGAAAAATGTGTTATATTTTATATTTCAATTTATGGTAACGCAGCAATTCATTTAATAACAGTTTCATATTAAAAAATATTTGAAGCAATATAATCACCATATTGAGCTTTTGCAAATTCATCCCTTTAAAATAAACAAAACGCGCGTTACGTCAGTTCGTTCTAAAAGAAACGTGACAATGGCAGCCAGAGATGCGTCACCTTTTGGGCCAGTCCGCCATTTTGTTTTCATTCGTGTTCGGATAGCGCTTGCGTGTGTACGTCTCAGGTAATTCATAGCATTCATTGCATTGTTTTAGTTGAGTTTTTTGTTTTTGAATCTGTTATATTAGTTTTACTGTGACGGTCGTTACTAAATCGACATGAGTTCAGGAGAATTTGGTGAAGGACCCGGTCCTTCAACATCAAGTGGAAAGAGACGTCGCCGACCCATAATAAACGTAGCAGGTACGTACAAATAGGTACAAATGCGACGACGTAGCCTTTCTATTTCTTAAAGCGCTCTTTTATGTGACCATGTGGTATTTATTTTCTAAAACAATATGTATTTATGTGATGTAGTACTATGGTAGTATATTTTGTCATTTATTTACAGGCCCATCTTCTGGAGCACCTTTAACGTCACCAGTAAAGAAAACCTACCACTTTGTCGGTCGGGAACAAGAGATTATCATTAATGTATACAAATATGTCAAAACACCTGGCCCGAAGACGTATCCTTCAAACGTTAATATGGTAGAAAAGGTTTCGGAGATCTCAGGAGTCAGCAAGAGCACTATATATCGCGTATTAAGCGTGTATAGAGATTCCCATAAAATACCAGAAAAGGAATAATTAATAAAAGAAAAAAGTCTGTAATTGACAAGTTGGACGATTTTGATAAATCGGCTATAAAACGAAAGTGCATCAGTTCTTTCTTGCAGGAGAATTACCGACTTTAGACAAAATTTTGCTCAGTATAAATCAAGATGACCAGTTGCCAAACTTGAGCAAAACTTCCTGCGACGTGTGTTGCGCCATTTAAAATTCAAATATATAAAGAGAAACAGAAAAGTGGTCTAATAGATCGCCCAGAGATAGTTCTGTGGCGTACCAGATATTTGAGAGAAATACAAATATTAAGAAACGAGGACGTAACATTTTTACCTTGACGAAACATGGATTAACGCAGGTCATACTATGGGAAAGGTATGGGAAGACACCACAATTGAATCTTCTCGTCAATCACGGTTGAAGGCTACTCTACTGGCGCGAAAGCCCTTCGGGTAAGGAAAGCGATTAATAGTTGTACACGTTGGCAATGAAAATGGCTTTTGGAGGGATGTGATTGGTATTTGAATCATCATCTACTGGTGACTACCATGAGAGTATGGACGCTCTCCATTTCGAGGACTGGTTTAGAAAAGTAATAGAAAAACTGCAAAGCGGCGATGTCATAGTTATGGATAACGCTAGTTACCACTCCAGACGTTTAGAAAACCCCAACAATGTCTTGGCGGAAACAAAATATGCAGGAATGGCTAGAATCTAAACAGATCGCATACGTGCCCTCGGACACAAAGACCCACTTAATGGAAAAATAAAGGCAGTTAAAGATAACTATCGAAGTTACGTCACCGACGAGATGGCAAAGAAAAAGCATCACAGTGGTAAGGTTACCTCCTTATCACTGTGAGCTTAACCCCATTGAACTTGTGTGGGCAGATGTGAAAGGGTACGTTGCACGAAAAAATACAACTTTCAAGTTAAAAGATGTTAAAATTTACTTAAAGATGGTTTAACTCAAATCACGCCAGATAAATGGAAAAACTGTGTTCAGCATGTCCTAAGGTTGAACAAAAATGCGTGGCATGGATGATAGAATTGACCAAACTGCAGATCGCTTTATAATTAATGTTACAGATAGTTCATCAGTGAAGATACGAGTGATGATTGCACCGAATAAAAATAAAGTTCTTATATAATATTAAAAATAAAGTTTTATCTTTGCATAAGTACGTACTTATTCGGTGTCGTTATCCTCGAATCTTTATATGTGTTATAAATTAATGTTTTTGTTGTTAAATGAATAAAGTACTTTATAACAATAGATGATTTTTCTTCTACAGCGATCTTTCACATAACTTTTAATAATAGTTAATAAATATATATTATATCAATCATTATAAAAATCATTATAAATAAAGAAAGTACTACATATAAAATGTGCCTATATATTGAAGGTTTGTAACCCCTGGTTAAACGACCGAAAGGTCATTGTCCGTTTTTCTCAATCGATTTGGCACATACTATAGTTATTATATTTATTCAAGGGTTAAATGTTAGTCCACGTTATGTGTTTTTAGTTTTCCCGTCACAAAAACGATGCAACTTTTACATAAATAAAGTTATCCTATGTCGAAGCTAGCGAATATACATTAACGTAATAACTGCTATATTATGAAAGTTATTCAAGCATTTTATCTCATCCACACACCTGAGTGTTATGTTGTTAAAGATATACATTAGCAAATTGGTGTCTTTGAAATAAAATGCAAAACTTTTACGCATTGTGAATTAAGCTTCACCTTTTTATATAGATTTTTTAAAGGTTCTTCTTTTAAAAAATCTATATATAAAGAAAGAAGCACACATTCCACCTGATGGTATGTGGACGTTGCAGCCTATGGACATCTACATCTATCCTTGATTAAAAATTAAGACTAAGATGGAATACCTCGTTTCCAGTGAAAAGGGTGTACGGTTCTCTACACAAACAATACAAAACACAGCAGCATTAAGCTGCTATTTTATTCTGAGAGAGCGTCGTCTTTCCCCGGTCGAGCCGACCAATTCGTGCTACAACCATAATATAGCTGCAACGTGGCTCTACCACGTAGAAAAGGATTTTGTACTTAAAAATAAATACGAGTTGGTTATAACACCATCTATGAGGCCATCATCGGAGGCCACGAGATCTTGGTTATCTCTAAGCAGCTACTTACACTCACGAGATGAAATGCGGTAATAGCTTCTCCGCCGTTATCACACGGCGATAATATAAATGGCACGAATGTATCAGAACTTGTTTATCAATAATTACAACGGAATCTTTTATAAGAATAGTAGAAAATGGTTGGCGTTTTATGATCCAATATTTTATTTCTTCAAAAGCAAGATCGAACGTTATTTAAATATAAAAATTCTTATTTAATTTATTTCGTAAATCTAAAAATGTTTTAAATAATACATAATTGAAGTAATTAGATAAGAAATAGATATATCACTTATTGTATTCGTCGGCAGATTGTATAATTCGCCATTTCACAATGTTCGGTAAAATGCCTAAGGCAAGTATTGTAAAATGCTTCGCCATTTTGTAAAACTTCATGCAACCCAAAATGACGATTTGAACGCCTTTTACAATTTACTATCGTCACATGAGTAAAGAAATACTTTTTTTTACTCATGTGCTATCTTAGCTCGAGCGTAGAATTAAGTTGAAAATTTTTAACTATGATTTCTGTTAACTTTTTCAAAAACAGGAAATCACCTTTCAAGTAATATCAGCAGCAGCATCTTTTAGACAAAGAAACAAATCCGCGGTGGTTGTTGGTGTTGGAAACAGACTGATGAATCATAATAACTGCCGACCGACGACATTATACATGACAAACATCAAGTATAACTATATCAAAATAACATTACACTATCCCTCCGTTGTGTCATTTACACTTTGTCAACAAAACCACAGAGTTGTTGAGAAATGTCGCTTTCAATGGGCCAAAGGTACTTGTTTTATGAACAAGTGCAAGTGTACTGCGATTTTGTAAAAATAAAATCAACTAGAACATTTTTGGTTCAACAAATGCGATTTCAAAATGGCGGTACGCAGTTCATAATTCAGATGGATGTGACTTATTGGAGCGGCACTAAAAATTGGGATTTTAATTCCTTGTAGATTTGTTGAAATATTAAAATATTGAATTAAAATATTTTGCAAAGAAGCAAAATTTTGTGAATAATTTGAAGCGTGAAAATGAGACTGAAGGTTTTATAACTAAACCTAAAATTAATATTTAAAGACACACATGTGTCACGCCTACAAATAAATAAATTAGTTGTTTTCTTTAGCTTGTATAAAGATATAAAAAGAAACATTTTGAAATGAAAGTCAAAAGCGTTATTTGATTATTTTATATCCTAGGTAAAATTTTCACGAAGCGTATTTGTACTTTATGAGCAATGTCTACGTTGTTCATAAAGTACCCTAACCTTATCGTGCATTCAATGACGAAACAATTTTATGAAAATATTGCGAAAAAGTTCGACCTATTTGATTAAAAATAATATTAATTCACGTTAACTTAATGTAAAATATGTTAATTAACTGTTCTTTCATATTATTAAAGCTTACATACCAAATTAAATCTTTATTAATGTGATAGTAGTCACAGATGATCGCTTACGGATATGTGACCCAAATAGAACACATCTATGGCACAGTACCTTTTGAATTAATTATACAACTTTTATTCTTCTTCTTTTACAATAAATACTAAATAGATAACAGCCAAGTATAAACAAACCCGATTGGGATTTGCTATTTTTCAACAGACTTCAAAAAAAAAAGAGGAGATTCTCAATTCGACTGTATGTATTTTTTTTATGTGTGGTTACCTCAGAACTTTTTTCTAGGTGAACCGATTTTGATGTTTCTTTTTTTTTATTAGAAAGCTGGTGATTCTCAAGTGGTCCCATATAAATTTGATCAAAATCTGAATAATAGTTTTTGAGTTATCCTTAATAATGCGTATTTAATTGACGTCGACTACACTGATGATGCTCTCATTTTATTTATATTGAAGTCGGTTGGACAATTTTTATTTTATTTTACCACTTGTTCTACTATAAGAACCTTTTTTATAATTTATTTTTTCTTATATTAGGACAGACTCCTTCCTTTCCTTTCCTTACAGACTCTGGCTGTGATTCAAAGACATTTTACGAGTAGAATTATTTTTTAATGATTCCATTCCACAAAATCAAAATATGCCATATCGGGCTTCACTTAGGGCGCTTAAAAAGTTAAACTTAAATCCCCATTTTTTTAGAATGAGTGTGTCAAACGAGCACACAGTCTACTTGACGGTAAAATCATAGCATTATTTATTTGCTATGGCCCATATAGAATAGACATCAGCATCTATCCTCGATTAAGGATCAAAATGCAGATGCGTTTTCACCCCTGAGGACTAAGATGGAATGCCTCGTTTCCAGTTAACAGGTCTTCGGTTGTCTCCACTCACCATACGAAACACTTCCTGCGTTCAGTCTTTATTTACTCTATTTTACAATGCCTATGATAATTTTTAAATAAATATATTTAAATAAATATGTATATATTCTGAGTGATCTTTTGGTAATAAAGGTAAAAAATAATAAGGTTCAAGAATTATTCCGGAATTTAAAGAGAAATGCATAAATGTAATTTACGTTCACCTAAATCAATAAATTAATATTTTTTCAACGTGGTAGAGCCATGATGCAGCTATGTTGTGGGTCTAACACGAATGGGTCGGACGACCGGGGTAGGACCACGCTACCACAGAATACCAGCGTAAAATAGTAGCTCAATGCTGCTGTGTTTCGTATGGTGAGTGTAGCGAAT
Organism: Parnassius orleans; assembly: GCA_029286625.1. Lineage (NCBI taxonomy): Eukaryota > Metazoa > Arthropoda > Insecta > Lepidoptera > Papilionidae > Parnassius > Parnassius orleans. Next base: position 4,301,843 of record JAGSMP010000107.1, on the reverse strand, counting down.
CGGATAACTCTTTTTACTGAATACGAGACATTCCTTAGTCCTCAAGGGTGACAAGGCATCTGCATTTTAAATTGTAATAGAGAATAAATGTAGATGTCTATGGGCCACATTATTCTCTTATCATCAAGTGGACTGTGTGCTCGTTGTCACCCTTATTCTATAAAAATATATCATGCGTATGTTATTTCAAGAATGAAGGCAGATTTAAACTTGCTCTCAACAATGTTTTATGCAGATCGACTCTACAGCTCTAACAAACTGATCTATAAAAAGTTAAGTATCAACGTAGCGACCGCTTACCGTACACTTGATGCAAGGCTATCTACATCTTTTGTCGTTCGCCTTTTGTTCTCACACCTCGTCTCATCTACATGTTGGGGAATGTTAATAGGTCAAAGATATAGATCAGGTCATCTTCTGATATGCTCATTAGATGCAAATTTTTTTAAGTGACCATTGGCCTTAAATGCAAAGTAACTCAACGACATTTATAAGTGGTAGAGAAATACTGCAGTTATATTATGATTCTAACACGAATGGGTCCGACGAACGAGTGAGGACCACGCTACCACAGAATACCAGCGTAAAACAGCAACTTAATACTGCTGTTTCATATGGTTAGTGAAGAGAAACGAATACCCTTTTTACTCGAAACGAGGCATTCCATCTTAGTACTCTGGGGTGACAACGACTCTGCGTTTTGATTCTTAATCGAGGATAAATGTAGAAGTCTGTGAGCCACAGTATCCACTTACCATCCTGTGTGCTCGTTTGTCACCCTTATTTTATAAAAATAAACTGCTCATTGTATTGGTGTACATTGCACACGTGTATCTCTATACGGTGCCCGTTTATTATTAATGTTTATTAATAAAGAACATTTAACATTTATATGTAACTAAAATCTTGTTATATATTTAATATCATCGTCATGAAGATATATGTTACGTCACCTACATTACCTTCCTTCCTTAATCCAATTGGAGAGCCGTGGTAGCTCAGATGGTTAGCGCTCGCTGTAAGTTTCACTGTACGCGAGCAACCCGGTTTCGATCCCCGCCGGCGTCTGAGAAATAAGAAAAATATATTTCGAAGACATGTGAAGTTCGCTAACACGCATTGGGGCAGCGCGGCGGACACTTCCTTGCCTAAAACCCTCTCAGAAATGAGAGGAGGCCTGTGCCAGCAGTGTGACGTATATAGTCTGTAACTTTAACTTTACTTTAATAAAATTGGGATACTTTGGCGGTTTAAGGTGCGAGCGTGACAGAAAATGACGTTACCATTAGTGGAAAAATGTAATATTTTTATGACACTTCGTTTATTTTACCAAGCTATTATCATTTTAAATATCAAGTTTACCAATCAGTATTCCAATACGTTCAAACCATAGACTTAGAATATACTGGCGTATAGACGACCTGACAGCCCGAAAACGCGTGACCAATTTTGATATGTCATTGTGTGCGTTAGCTAGTGATGTACATTTTACTTACAAGGACTATCGAAAAATGATTGTTCAGGAAGCGGGAAAAAGATTTAAAAAATTGTTTAGTGCACGAAATTGAATGACTTCAAAAATTAACTGAATTTTACCATGACAGTTCTAAAATAATTAAAAAATGTTCATATAACATATTCCTGGGAATAAGCTGAACCTACCTGCATTTTGTTGGATTTTAATTCAAATGTATAAAATCCCAGGTGACTTTACCGATAAACTTAAAAAACTCCCCAAGAATCAGATCGGAAAGTTGTATTTTCGAGCTATGGTCTTTGGAGAAAAATATTTACTGCCGTGGGTAGTTTCCCCGGAATTTCTTTTTTAAGATATTGTTAATATAAATAGCTAGATACTGAACTAAGTATATACCTATTTATATTTTATATATTTTATAAAATGTTTTGATGAAATAAAAACAGGGACACAGGTACATAATGATTGCTTTATTTTTCATATAAATATTATAGAAAGTTATAGAAGTTTATTTTAACATTTGACTTAAATATGAATGTAAACTTAATAATTTAAGTAAAGAAACTTGTAGGAATCAGTTAAATAAGATTGCTCTGTTTAAAGGCCAATACGTTTATGAGGCTTCATCATGCTTCATGTTTATATTCTTTCATCTTTCCCTGAAAAGTATAAAGTAGTAATAAACTTATTATCATTTTAGCTGCATGAATTTAAAAAAAAACAATCTTAACAGAGTAAAGTGCACCAAGTGTCTGAGGGTACAGATGCATTCTCTATTCTCTCAATCTCGGTATGTTAAGAAAATGATCACTCATTCATGGACTGACTGCGGCAAGTGCAACTTACTCTCGCAGATCTATTGATCCGCGCAGCTATTACTTAACCACGAGTTCCTCTTCTCTCCGACTAATGCTGTAGGGGATGAACCACGCTATTTAAGCCCTCGGCACAATGTTGTTGGCCATCAAGCATGAATCGGGCATCGAGCGTTGTGAATATCAAATACTATGGAATCTACTATCGCGTCTTATGCGCGGGTATCTAGTGGCGCTTCAGGAGCATTACTAAATATCTATACCTAACGACGCTAAAAGTGACTAATACGAAGTTCCGAAGCTCCGCTCAACCCCTTTTGGAAAATAGCGCGATGCTATGAATATTGTACTATAATGTTTTTTTTAGTGTGACCGTGAGGCTGTGCGGTTGGTTAAGTAAGGTTATACATTTATTTTGGTTGATAAATAGATACTTAGTTGGGTTCATAATGGCTTAAAGAGGATAATCTCAAGATTTTTTTATCTTTAATGTACTACAGTTTTATAATGTATAAAAATCTGTCTCTATATTTATCTAAAGTTTTGAAAGTAAAATTTTTGAAGTCTTATTATAACAATATTTTACTTACTGGTACAAATAATGTAGAAATGAATCCTCTTAATAAAATTGTTTTTATTCTACTTTTTCTTTTATACTTCTCAAGAAAATGTTTGCTGCAAATTGTCGAGTTCTTCTTTACATTCCAACCAATCCGTCCAATAAACCTTAACCATTTTTTTCTAATTATAGAATCCGGAGGGAATCTCTTTGACAAACGGAAAAATTAAATTACATTTTAGAACGCAAACCGAGGATTTATTTTCTTGTTGCGTGGGCAAGTCTATCGATTCATTATAAACATTCAAGATAAATATCGACATTAATTTTGATATAGTTGAGTCAATCCCTAGCGTACATGTACAATATATTGTATAAAAATGTATTTATCAAATTCATGCAAATTATCAACAACGTGACTTTTTTCTTTGCAAAATATCAAAATTAACAAAATAATTGAAAACATTCTATATTTTAAACAGTATATAACATAAATTTTAACCAAAAATAAACGCTTCATAACATTGACGACATCTTGAGAATTTACCTGTGAAATGTGCAATTATCAGGATTATTTCTATTATTAACACCACAGTCACTCACAGAACAAGTAACCATTTTGGAAAAATGTTGCTTACTAAAAATAACTACTATTACGCTCTAAAAAATTACAAAATATCTAGGAGCTATTTCTTGCGTGCCGAATTGTGCCGACCTGTCATTCAAAATCGGTTACAGAGTCATGAGATTTGGTATCCTTTTCTATCTTGCATTTTTGCCATAAGGAATTTTCTTCTCCTTGCATACTGTTGGTCTATACGCCAGTATATTCTAAGTCTATGGTTCAAACTACTTATAATTAAACATTTGAAGTTGACATGAGTTGAAAAAATGGAAACCTAGCTTCAAGAGCGCAAGGATGCAAGCGTTTTTTATGGTGTACGTAGTATTTAAGTTTAAACCACTTGCGCGACCCACTTGATAAACGTAGCAACTATGTCAAAAATTATCTCTTCCAACTCCTAATGCAATTCCATGATCCTTGCAAATGAAAATTGCATTTTATTTAATTAAAGTGTATAGAACGCCTAAATTACGAAAAACTATGAATGCATTTTCAATAAATTTATTAGATTGAATTATTTAAAAAAAAACTACCATCGCATGTCCTGCGTGATGCCTGAGGACTAAGGTTGCTTAGTTACTAATATTATTAGCGTCATCATCATCATTACAGCCATCACTGGCAACACGCACTGGTTGTACAATCTTGTTTTGCTGTTTTGAGGTAGAAAAGATTTATGAGCGATTATTAGTGTGGGAGCGATGTCTTTTCTCAGAAAGGTTATGTATTTACGATCGTTCTAGACTTTACGATTTTTTCCTAGTCATTCTCTTGTATTTTATGTTCCTACATCATTAATGCTATATCCGCTTTATCTTTTGGTTTTAGCTCTAAGTTAGTGCTCTGTTCGCGGCACGTTTAAACACCGTTGCGAGTATGACGAACACATGCTCCTGTACGAAGGCCAATTTCACCGGCATTTAGTGCACCCTGATGATTGGATGAGGCTCTGTTAACATTCATCCAAAAATTCTGAACCCAAATTTAAACCTACACACTGGTCGTTATCAGAGACTACCCTGCCCACCCGAGATGAGTATGGGAAAATCTTACAAGAAACATTGCTCAGTTGACGAATGCTTGGATACATCTATGTCCATCAGTGTACTTTAAAAAGTATGGCGACAAGATGTGACTGGTGGCCGCTAGAGTTGGCTGTCACATGCTACGTAATACGTCAGTGTTACAAATAAATTCAAAATTCATATTTTAACTTAATAAGCGAGTGTTGTTTGCGTAACCGATTGAGACTACAGCTACAGATTGAACAGTAATCACAGCGATAAGCTTCCGTTGTCTTTCGGAAATTACCAACTACGCGCTCATCCGTCCTAATCTACTTGTGACACAAACGGCTGGTCGATAAACAACATAGGTATGCTAAAATTCTGTCTCTAAAACATAGGGAAAATCGCAACCCGAGATTAAAAACCAGGTAATATTTTCATCATTTTGTTTATGACTTCCATTGATATATATGTACTACGCACTAGATTTCGCATTCCGAACATTCACTATGTTCAACTGGACTGTACTGCAATCCGCACACCTTACTTTAGTGTCATTTACTGTGGCTTCAATATTCATGCAGTGTGGAGCGGCGATAATAATACGAGATTACAAACTAAAGTTTAAACCAAATTAAATTAAATGTTTTTGTCGTTCAAGTGAATAAATAGGTAATAATATCGTAATATTTTACTATCTACCGCGCATGCGCGAAGACACAGAGTAGCGCACATTTTTTGTTTGGAATAGCTTCTCTAGTACGTAGTACATATAACTCAATAATGACCTCGGAGACAGACCTCAAAAAATAAAAATAAAACTACGGTTGACAATTCGCCTGCCAAGTGTGGCAACTATGCCTATGCTCCACAGTGGACTTTTGATAAACTATAACGATTAGTATAATGAATTTAAACAAAGTGAATTATTCCAAATTGTCTTCAAATTCGGTATTAGTCACTGTATTAACTATGGTGTTATTGTATTAATTTGAAAATAAAATATTTTTTTACGGATTATATAAAACAAGTAGAAACTTTCTTACTGACTTATTCTACATTTTAAAAACAAATACCCGTTTAGAGTACCCGAAGAAACTGGGTCATTTAAAAATATCGTTGTAGCATCGACTCAAGAGAGGTTCAGTGGTATCGAGATGGCGAACTTTATGAACATGAATGTCCCTTCTTTTGTTTAGTACTCGATTTAAGGGCGCACTCCATCGAGTACTAACTACCAACGATGTCGCTCGAAAAGTTGTGACATAATGTATTCGTTTATACCCGATAATTTTATTAAAGCTTACAAGTTTTTCTCCTGTCATGGCTGCATCGACTGGTGGGCATGAGCCTCTCCCATAATTGGAATGATTTACCATCTCCACGCTTTGAAAAAGAATGAGCGATTAGCGAGCAGCAGACGTTTCGCACTTTTTACGCTGCTTCCTGTCACCGATCTTGCTATTTTACATCTAATATAAAAACTTCGAGACCATGAATCCTTCTAGTGTCTCCCTAAATCGCCTCTTACAAAATCCAACGGACGATACTGGATGATGAATTCTCTTACGTCGTCACCTAGCGGTGATCTATTTTTATACTTATAACAGATGCACGATCCATTTATAGTAAATTTTCGAATTAGAATTAAGATCTTTTTTGTTATATCATTCCATTCCATTAGAGTCTTTAAAAGTCCACTGCTGAACAAAGGCCTCACGCACAGATTGCCTCATAGAAGGGATTTTGCCATAGTTGTTACGCTTGGCATACGGGTTGGCAGCCGCAGATTTTAATTATTTTAAGTTCTTATTAGAAAGATGCTGGTGCCCATCTCCGGTTTCAGTTTCCTTCTGTCGCCTCATAAGAAACTCACGTGATGATATGTGGTAGTGGATATTCTTATATCGCCACTATACTTTTTTTTCAACCGACTTCAAAAAAGGAGGAGGTTCTCAATTCGACTGTATGTTTTTTTAAGTGTGTTACATTAAAACTTTTTCATAGATAAACTGATTTTAATGATTCTTTTTTTATTCGAAAGCTAGTGCTTTTTATGTGGTCCCATATAAATTTGATCAAGATCTGACCAGTAGTTTTTGAGTTATCCTTAATAATGCGTATTTAATTGACTTCAACTACATTGATGATGTTCTCATTTTATTTATATAAAATTCGGTTGTACAAAATTTTTTATTTATTACTTGTATAATGTAAGTTAACGGAATGTGTGCTTTAGAAATACTCTTTTTATTTAAAAAAAAAGATAAAACTTACGTTCTTTTTATTAATTTCAGGTAAGACCAGAAAGACACTTCATGATGCCGCAGTGGGTATGAAAATGACTTTACTGGTTTGCTTTTACTTAGCGTATTAAGATTCTATAATACGCAACCAAAACGAAACCCCGGGCGAAAATTTATAGCAATGCGATATGTGATTTATTTGTTTTTAAAATTCTTTATATAACTACTATGTAGTTTCAATTTCAAACGCGACAAAAATTATAAAGAATTAAACCTTAGCCTTATTAAATTAAAGCAGCGACGCCATTAATGAGATTCTCATCACGCACCACCATTTTGACGTCGCACTTCGCATAACAAAATGGTTGACTTAATCTGTCGTCCCAGATTCAACCTTTGCGTTTATTTTTATTTATAAGGGATTAGAATGTGTTGAGTTGTTACATTAAAGCTTTCAAATACTGAATTTAGGTACACTCTAAATGAGAAGATAGAAACATGTATATGCATAATTTTATATAATTGCTCTGTTTAATTAACTTAAATGTTTCTTTGAATCTATTTACGTTTCTGGTTGTAACAGTTTCAACAATAAGTACAATTACGAGAGATTCAAAAATTGGAATAACTTGCCCTATTTTTAAATTTTAATAATAAACTCAAAGCTCGAAACAGCATACATGTTGGATTTATTTTAATCGCCACGTTTAGCAGGCGAATTGGCGTTCACGGTACCTCGCACATTTAATTATGTTTGCCGTTGCTAGTCTTTGTATCTTTTATGGGGTATAATGAGACGGAATATCAACAACTATCGGAGGCTGTAAGGTCTGCCTTGCCTTTTCCATAGTCTATTTTTACGACACTCACAGGACGAAATTGTGTGTACTGGATAATCTTACACCGCTACTTCATGGCAAGCGTATATAATACTCAATAATCTACTAGGTGTAATTCTTCTGGTAGAGTACCACCGTTTTAACTATTTCTGCCGCCAAACAGCTGTGCCAGCACTCCTATGTTCTGATCTGAGGGTATAAAGAGCCAGTTTAATTACAGTCTGTGAGGCGTTACATCTTAGTCCTCAGAGGTGACAACGCATCAGTAACCCTTTTGATTGACTTGGTTAGAGATGTTCATGGGCAGCACTAGCCACTTACCATCAGGAGTACTGTTCGCTGGTTCGTCACTTCAGTTTGTTTAAAAAATATATGTTTACGAAATAAAAACGGAAAAACTAAAAAATTAAGAGTTCTCTTTTGCAGCGTAATTCCTTGGCAGTGTGAAAGCACACGATATTGCTGAAGAGATAAAAGTATTAAGACAAAAGCCATATATTACAGCTCAATACCAAATACATAGCCTTGACAACAAAACGTACATAGAAAATCAAGTTCTATTTGTGTACTACTAAGGTCTTTAAATAACCAAGCAAAGTTATCAGAGATTTTCCTCTATCAGATTAATAGGATTTACTGTAATTACATCCTCAGCCTGAAATACAGAGAGGTAAGACAATAAGCGTGTGACCCCCTTAATACTCCCCGGTACGTCGCCTTAATTCCTCCTGGCATACGCTGGTAATTTTAATCACTGTCGATTATTATCCTGATAACGTAAATATGGTACAGAATAATTTTAGAATCTTAATAATGACCTTGAGTGGCAGTCTAATACCGGTAAGTGAATTGTTGGGCGGCCGTTCACTAGATGGAGACACGACTTAGATGCAGAAAATTGATGGATACAGGTGGATCAACGCCGTGTTTTGTAGCATTCCTTGGGTGAGGCCTATGTTCAGCAGTGGACTTGTGATGGGATGTAATGATAATGATAATATTTGTATCAACAGGATAATTTTAGAAAAATATTTCAAATGGTTTCTTATTTGCTATCTGTTCATTTTCTATTATGCTGCAATTATTATTTCAACCTCTTCTTCATCAGTCCTCAATAGTCCATTACTGGAGATAGACTTCTCACGTATTACGCAGATATTGTGAGACGTAAAATACCAAGACAGGAGACGGTCTGATATCAAGTGTGACGACTAAGGCAAAAGGCAAATTTTTTGAACAGTATGCCTTAGTTTGTTTAATTTATTTATTCATTCTTTATTGCATTATAAAAAGAATATAAAGGGCGGACTTAATGATTTTAGGCTCTTTTTACAGGAAAATCCCCATGGATTTTTCAAAACTTTCATCACTCCATAGTGATGAAAGTTTTGCATAGATAGAGCACAGCCGAGCCAGAGATTAATAATAGAAATTACGGATTTTTTTTTTAATTAGAAGAGGGGGCAAACGAGCATGCGGCGCACCTGATGGTAAGTGACTACCGCCGCCATGAACAACCGCAACACCAGGGGAATTGCAGATGCGTTGCCGGCCTTTTAGAAAGGTGTGAGCTCTTTTAATTAAAACAAAAAATCAACGTTAGACTATAATCGGTCTTTAGAAAATGAACATAATAATTTTCTTATGCTACCATTTTTCTGTGTCCGTGAACATGAACATGACAACAAGAACATGTAGATACATAATATTATTCTTAAGCTATGCCATCGTCGTTGATAGTTGATACTTTTCTTCGTCCGTTTTTCGTGTTTCTAATTGCCTCCCTATTCTCAGAGTAAGTACAAGCAATGTTTGTACTTACTCTAAGCCCGTATTGTTATAATTTAGCGTCATGTGGCTGTCATGGCACCTAGCCAACTTCCTCTGCTACGTCATTGTTTTTTGTTTTGTTTTGCTACATAAAGTTTATCCGGTAATTTGGAGATGGAGTCTACCGGTTACACAGCCGTTTGTCGGCCGCTAGAACTTTCTTCATTTTCTATCACGAGGTTAGCAATTGGAAAAATACCTGGCAGATCTTCCTTTTTCCCTATTAAAGTAGCCAGACCGGAAACGTAGTACCGAAAGTGCAATGTGTGAAAAAAATACAGGCAATTTTCCGATCATAAGAGAGTAAAACGTTCAGTAGTTAATTAAACAGGCTAATTATTTTACTATATTCGATGTTGTAGTTTTTAATTACAACATCGAAGATCCATCAACAAGCGAAACCATTCAGGTGTTTCATTAAATAAAATTTAATGAAACAATTAAAAATATAAGAGCTAAATACAGTCAAGCACTTTGACAAATAACCAATACATAAATTATGGATAACTACGATGGATAACAGATGTATAATATGTATGTAGTATATATGATTTCTACATATTATGTTAGTCGCAAAATCGTACTTCGAAATTGAGGAACAAAACTTAGTAATTAGGCACACGTAAATTGGGCAACAGCGTTGTGCCGGCGCTTGAGAAAACATACCATATCGCCCAGACGGTCTTGCAAGCATCGACTCTTGCTAAAAAGATTCAATCGTTTAAGGTGACGGTATATAATCATTACATTTAAGAGGATTGTAAAATGACGATACGCGGCGCGAGTAAAAATGCTATCTGTTTCATACCGCTCGCTCCGTATCGCCGTATCGTGCGATAGAGAGAGTTGCAAGTCATATTATAAAAAGTAAGTATAATTCACTTTAGTTTAATTTAAAAAAAAAATGAAAACGCTCGAGGAAGTTTTTAAGTCAAAAATATATATATTTAGATTCTAATAACTTATATCGTACGCAATATTTCCTTAAAATAAAAACGTACGGACCTAGTTTTTCATTATATCTACAACATTTTCAAGAATTATGAAAATTAGTCTATGTTTATGGGGGCAGAAACGTTATCGCTTTTTGTATGAAAATTTACAGCCTCACAATCCTCTTAACTCAGACCGGCGACGGACAGCAGCATCAATGATGCAAGACCTCTGTTACTGTGATCAATACGTCTGGTAAATTTTCTCTGCTATGGGACAGGCCCACGTTCAGAAGTGCACTTTAATTTTTGTTAAAGTTGACTTTAACATTGTAAACAGCAATTTTACGAGTCTCCAAATACTTGAAGGAAAAGAAAACATCATACAAACATCACATCTCTGAGAAACAAAATCAAATTACAAGGTTTACTGAAATAAGCGGCAAGTTGGCGGCAAGATGGCGGCTCTCCCTTCATGTGATAAAATGTTAGAATCGTTTTACGAGGCATCTATATGCATCACTGTGTGTCGTATCTCAATGACAATAATAATCCACAACGTGGGCCCTAGACAGTAATCCGGCATAACACGCTTTACGTGCTGTGATGCATGCATGATCGTTTAATTGAATTGATTGATGCGAATGACATGTAGGTACGATGTACTGGCGGTTGTCCTATCGTCTTCGGAAGTTATGCAGCATCTCAGTTTGTTTCAAAGCTGCGGCAATGATGCAACGCAAGACCACTCCGATGACAATAGCGCATATGACATTCTCAAAACAATAAGGAATTTATGTTATTCAAAAATTCAAATCGTACGTGATCCAGGTTCCTGCAAAACACAAAGGGACATTCTCCGCTCCTGGTATCTGGCTTTCTGGAGCAGTGTATCGCCGATACAGGGACGCGCCAGAAGAAAGTTCTCAAATTTTGTAAGCTTTAGGTTGTAGGTCAGTCGTAAAAATAACTGAAGCGACGACTTTTGATGTCTAAATCTGGCTCTTTTATGCGTATTAAGAGTATATCTTCTTATATTATCTATCTAAGTAGATCACTGCAATAAGAGTTTTTTGTGTTTTAATAGAAAATATTTATGTATTAATAAATGATTTGATTTAAGATGTAAGTCTATGTTTCAAATTAATGAAAGCGACGACTTTTCTTTTTATTTTGTATCCTATTTGCGAGTTGATAGAAATGTCTTTTGACGCCATTCAGGCAAGAGTGAATAGGCTATTGTTACGATAAGACCACATACCATCGGGTGGGATTAAAGTCGAGCACTGACTTCTAATAAGTAAACAAAAATTATTTACGTATCTTCTCTTCATCTTTAATAGACCATAGCAGACCAGTATTTAAAACTTTACCGACAAACCAGTGTTTTGGTAATTATTTTGTACATGTATGATATTTCACCATCGCAAAAATGCGTGATAAGTCCCTGCGAAATTCTATGAAACGATATGAACCGTTTTTTTCCACGTGCTCTTACAAACTACTCTTTCCTCAAAAACCAAAAGATTGAAACCTATTCTGCGCATCCTGTAATAAGTCAATGGTTCACAATAAGCTTACCTATCTAAAATCTAGGTGTAAGGCAAATATTAGCATTAAGACTATGTAGGTATAGCTACTTATAAATCACGTCTGTCGTCGTGTTGGATGTATTAGATATTTTTATGTATTTACTAGCGATCCACCACGACTTCGCACGGGCCACCTACCGGGTCCAATTGTGAATCTTAACCATTCTCGAATCAACTTAATTACACACACAAAATTCCATCAAAATCGATCGAGCTTAGGAGGAGTTCAGTTACACATGGACAGAAGAATTATAATATATATATAAAGATTAAGAACCTTGTCAAAGTAAAACATACCGTTCATGAGCACGTACTTCAGTAAAACAAATTCCCTAAATAGATCTGTTAAAGCGATAGCAGACAGCATTAGTTCTTCAAATATTAGCTCAGCGCAAGATTTCTCTCTACTACTTGATTTCAATTTGCAATTGTAAACAACGAGGTTATTCACCAAAGTGCTCTTATAATGTAATAAGCTTAGCTCTCGTCTATTAAAGGCAGACCAAACTTTAAAAGTTATACGGAAATATGAAGAAAATATAATATGTAAAGTATTATACTGTGTACACACTTCCAACCTTCTTTACTTTGTCGAATCGAAGCGTTAATAATGTAATAATTTTATGATGTAACAAGGCGTTACGAATCTTGTTATGTATTTAATTTCTCTAAGCTATCTTGTATTTCTCAGGCAAATAAAATGTACCTTTTCTTTTTAAGAAATGTAAAGAATATGCAAACATTTTTCCAAATGTTTACCTGCACGCGGTGTAGCTCGCTTACTAACTAAAGATGCTCTGACGGCTTAATATGTGACGACAGTAGAAGTGACAAACGAACTTCCATAATGATTTCTTATATTTACGCGAACACTACACATTGAATAAAACTACTTTTACGGATTATATCGCGTTTAATTAACTTATTTTTATTAATATCCGACGTTTCGGGTGCTTTACAGTACCCATGGTCACGGGGGATTGGGTGCTGTAAAGCACCCGAAACGTCGGGAATTAATAAAAATAAGTTAATTAAACGCGATATAATCCGTAAAAGTAGTTTTATTAAACGAACTTCCAGTTCACCTGACGTTAAGTGGATACTGCAGTCCATAGACACCTGCAACAAATTTTAAATAAAGAAGGCTAACAAATGCGTTGTTACTTCTGAGGACCAAGATGGAATGCCTCACAGCCTGTAATTGTACTGGCTCTGTATGCCCTTCAGATCGGAACACAGCAGTGCAAGCACTGCTATATGGTGGTAGAAATGGGTAAGAGGGTACCTACCCAGAAGGACATCTAGGCAGGAAAGGAGTCGTACCACTTGTACGACTCCTTTCCTGCCACCTAGGATCTTTTTATAAATATTCGAAAACTTCGTCAAATTCCACAGCCTGGTAATGTGAAACTGTACTCTCAGTACGGGATCGATGACAAAAAATTAATTGAGAGCCCAGATTGTCACACTGCAGATAAAAAACGTTACCCTGAGCTAACGTTTTTCTTTATGAATAACAAGAAAAGGACATTGAAACCTAAAAAAATATAATACGTTTTTAAAATAATAAACAACAGTGTAATACTTGTCAGTTTATTTGTTAACCTCAACCAACATATTCAGACTGCTGATATAATATATACACTAGAGCCGAGGTGACCGTTAAAACAAAAGACTAGTTACAATGCGGTGTGGCTCGGCGGAAACCGGATACTCAACTCTTTCACATTAAGCGTTTTATTTTTTAAGTTGCCAGCTTTTGTAATCGTTTTCAATTCATTTGAATAAAAACTGCCAGTACTTATTATGTAAATATAATAATATATTCTACAATATTACTGAAATTATTAATATCTAACTTTTACATTAAATTCGTTAATTTTGTACTAAAATAAAACATTTTATCAACGTTCTCACCACCATCAACATTAGATCGTAAAAGTCTACTTCTGGACATGGGCTACTCCCATTTTTATTCTTCCAGGGTTTGCCTTTATGGTCTCAATGCATTCGGCACTTAATGGCAAGCGGATTCACATTATCAGTATTCGGCAATGGACTTAAAAAGGCTGGAAATATGATAACGTATGTGTGTAATTGTAATAATACATAAATTGTTCACTTTTCATGGAACAATTAAGTTATATTATCTATTTCAAATTGTTTACGCAAATATTGAAAGATCTAAAAACTATGAATAAGGCTTACTCACAAAAAGTTCATTGAAATTTATCGTTATTTCATTAAAATTCATTAAATTAACACAAGTAGCACAGCACAGTAGGATTTTCAATGACGTGGTCACATGCGCAATTTTCCTTGTGATTGCGGTATAAGGAAATCCCTTATCTCACTTTGTCCCATGGGTGTCGATGGATCAAGCGTGTCGATTATGACAAATCTTCCCGAGAAAGAAATAAGCACCATATTTAGCTGTGACTTTTCGAATTGATGAAGAAGATATATAAAATACTAGCGATCCGCCTTTGCTTAGCATGGGTGACTTCTGGATCTTGACAACAGCGGCATCCACCGGATCCAATTGTGAAATTTAACCATCCAGGGACTCACTCAAACGCACACAGCAAATACAGAGATGTGTAGACAACGTTCAGTTCATCGTGATCATTTAGTTCCTCTTTACAAAAGTAATTTTCACTAGTAACAACGATTTTCAAACAAGATTTTTCTCGCAATTCGTTCATTTATCGTAACATAATTAAATTTCCTAATTATTTAAAAATTAATGATATCTGTTTATTACATAATATCTCATCATTATTATCATTATTACAGCCTAGTTCACTGCTGAACATAGGCCTCCCTCATGCTACATCGACTTCCTGCATCTCTAACTAGGCCGTCACTCCATCCAGTGGGGAGCCGCACTTCACTTCGCTTGCCGTACTCCCTAAAGTAAGGAATATCTAGACTCAAGATACCTCTAGATAAACAAGTTCATTCTGGATGTGAACGATAACACAAAAACGTGCGGCTTCATTAGCACTTCCTACATAAATAAAGACACCCTTATAATCCCCAAGGGGGTAGGCAGAGCTAAAAGAGCAGCAAGCTATTCGAACCAAGTTTGGCCAAAATAAATTAAGTTAATATGGAATCGCCTACAGAATCACAAACCCAATATTTCAATAGTCGCCTTTTACGACACACTAGGTAAGTAATAACATAGTTCGCACATTCCTTTTTGTAATAAGTCCCACATAAACATAGGACCTATAAATCCAAAATTAACTTTGGATACTTAGCACTGGATACTTACAATAAACAGTCATCACACGGTTTAACTGTGTAATAAATAAAGTAATAAATCTAATCCTTACATGGATCATACTCGATGATTTCCTAATATCTTTTAAAATATTTCATAAAATCTTTTAAAAGATTTTATGAAATATTCGTATTCGCATATTTTTATTACGCACACAAAACAAAAGATTTAATTGAACTTGAATTCCAATTGAAATTTTTTTCGTAGACTTATTTTCTGTTAAAAAATTCCAGACCCTTCGAAGCGCAAAAATAGCATGAAAATGTCTTTTCTATTTATAACGTAGACATTTTTGTTTAATGGTGGTAGCGGCTGAAGGTAGGAAAATACGCGTTCTCTGCGTTCCATTGAACGGCTCCTTGAAAATTGCGATTGACGGATGCTATATTGGTTTTTTAATCTTACTAACGAAAGAGCTTTGAAAATTTGTAAAATAGTTTCAAGTACAGCCACAATTGTTATTGGCATATAAAGGTATAGAAAGTAAATAAAAGTTTTATCAGTTGTTATTTATTTATTTTAATTCTTTATTTATTTTATTCGAAACACCAACGGCTTTTATATATTTCACTTATTACAAAATATTAAATCAATATAGCTAATAAAATGTATTCGCATATGAAAATTAAAATGTGTATAGACAACACAGGCTTTATCAAAACAATATCGACCAATTAAAAAATACAAAAAACACCTAAAAAATTGTGGCATGCATAGAGTGGGGATCGAAAAACTGAGGCAAACAGCTTGTTAATATTTGCAGGTTTAGTCCGAAATAATTCCATGTTGCTGTTACCTAATGAGATATTGTTGAAAAAGTTAATTGCGCGAATAAAGAAAGAGTTGCGACGATAATTAGTGTTAGATCTGGGTATTGCTAGAGGTTGGGTATGTCTTATAGAAGATTTGCGTGGCACTTATATGTTAACTTGCTCTTATAAGGAAGAACAGTCTATTAGACCACTAACAATTTTTAACAGATGGTTGGTTTTACGTGGTAGAGCCATGCTGAACCTATATTACTGGTATAGTTGTAGCACGAATGGGTCGGCCCGACCGGGGAAGGACCGCACTCTCACAGAATACCAGCGTAAAATAGCAGCTTAACGCTGCTATGTTTCGTATGGTGAGTGTAGAGAACCGAAGACCCTTTTTACTGGAAACGAGGCATTCCATCTTAGTCCTCACGGGTGACAACGCGTCTGCATTTTGATTCGTAATCGAGGATAGATGTAGATGTCTATGGGCCACAACAACCACTTACCATCACGTGGACTGTGTGTTCGTTTGTCACCCTTATCCTATAAAAAAAGACACATTATGTCTGATATTTGCCGTGTTCTGTCTAGGAGTAAAAAGGGATGTTTAAATAGTTTTTATATTCATTAATTCAATACAGCCTATAAAAATTTCTGCTGAACTGCAATCGCCATAGGTTATGGATGATATTTGTATTTTTTTCTTTTACGCCGCCATTATGTTGAAAGTTAAGCAGGAAACATGACATAATTCCTCCCTCTTCTTTCCACAATAGGATAACCAATCGCCATACTTGACACGAATTCCAACCAAACGGTTCGTTACTTCATTTATAGTAACAGAATCGAATAATTTGCTAACGTCTGTTCCAAGGCAGAAATGTATAAGATTATGTTAAACCAAGCCAGTGATGTGATGGTAGCAAAGCACTGGCTTATAATGGTTAAAATTGGGTAAATGGCTTAAAATGTTTGATTTTTAGACCTTTACATCAAGACGAATCTAAGCCATTCCAAAAGAATCTTGAAACAGGTGACAACGGCAAACTGAACTTGAAAGACATTGCACGGGAAGGATTATTTTTTAATAATTACTTCCACAAATCGTTTAGAGGCGGTTTAAGAATATCCACTACCCAATATCGTCCCGTAGGTGTCGTAAGAGGCAACAGGGGGAAACTGAAACAGGAAATGCGCAGCAGCATCTTCCTTATACTTTACTTATACAAATTAAAATATTAAAAAGCTGCAGTTACCAATACGCCTGCCAAGCGTGGCACCTATGGCAATATTCCTCTATGACGCAATCTTTAAGGAAGGCTGGACATTTGCAAAATAATAAGGTGCCATAACGGGCTGAGCTTAGAACGCCATTTAACTTAAGTCCTATTTTTTTTATAATAATGGTGATAAACGAGTGCACAGTCCACCTGATGATGAATTCTACGGCTGGCCCATAGACACCAATATCTATACTTAATTATGAAGCAAAATATAGATTTTCTACAAAAATGAAATCAAAACTAAAACAATAGTCAAAATGTTGAGTATGTGCCAAACATAACCCTTTTTTTACTAATTTTATGTCAAAGGTCTAAAGAGAACTTTATTTGATTTATGTACGCAAATAATACGCAATTTTTATAAATCTATATTATGCAAGGAAACTCAATCGCAAATTATGCTTTACAGTCTCTAGCGCCGTTGCAATTAGTGGGCGCCACCATTAAATAATACTCACCGCCATTTTCAATTTGCATCCTACCTTTCAAACTGACTATTAAATCCTGTACCACTTTAAAAATCTTATATTTAACAAAAAAAACGATGATGGTAACAGGATAGGTAATCTTGACATAAGAACAATGAAGAACCTAACCAAATAAAATTTATACGCGATGCGAATAATAGCGAGTGTTGATTACAAAAATGTTGTTCCATTAAAATATACTATAAATTTACATTAACTTAATTATAACGAAATATTAAACTAATTGGCTGCAAACAATTCTATTGTCCTAGAGTTACATATTTTAAAACAAAAGGCCAATCGTCAAAAATAGGACGGTAGCTGGCTGGACTATATTGTACATTATATGGGTCACTATGGCTACATGTTCTTCTCGTTCAAGCTTTTGTACCATTTTATGGTTTTTTTTTTATAGAATAAGTGTGACAAACGAGGACACAGTCCACCTGATGGTAAATCGATGCTGAGGCCCATAGACATCTATCTACATTTATGCAGATGCGTCGTCACCCCTGACGACCAAGATGGAATTCCTCGTTTCCAGTTAAAAGGATCTCCAGTTCTCTACATTCACCATACGAAATACAACAGCATTAAGCTGCTATTTTACGCTGGTATTCTGTGAGAGCTTGGTCCTTCCCCGGTCGAGCCGACCCATTCGTGCTACAACCACGATATACTAGTATACAGTACTCAGTTATTGCAGAAAAAAAGGTACTTAGTCTTCATTATAAAATAAAAATATATTAAACATTGATCCCAACGTATTTACGCGTCTGTCACTAAAACATAATGACAAATAATCATCATCATCATCATCATCACCATTACAGTCCTTCACAAGTCCACTGCTAAACATAGGTCTCCCCCAAGGAATGCCACAAAGCACGGTCCTAAGCCACCTGCATCCAACGACTTCCTGCATGTCTTACCAGGTCGTCACTCCATCTAGTGGGGGGACGTCCTACACTTCGTGTACCGGTACAAGGCTCCCGACGAAAGTCGTACCTGCGACGATACCCGATTTTTCAATTTTTTTCAATATTTTCTCTTACTAACATTATCTTCTCTTCTTTTCGTCAGCCCGTAACTGTACTTGGGCCTCTCAAGTTGCAGGAATTATTTGCTATACAGTACCAGACGTATGCCATAACCGTCCTGCTCTACATGTGAATTGGCGATAGCTAAACAAGCAAATAAATATCGAATTGCTTTTTTATCGATCATTATATAACTTCAAAAATCAGTAAACCTCAATACTAAAATACACCAAAGCTCAAAAACAACCCACGTTTATTACTCAAAGGTCATGATCCTGCACTTTCACATCACTAGGTTCTCGGATCACTGAATTTTACTTGAGTGTAACGTAGGCGTCCCTTTGTTGCAGTGGTTTAATTTGCGGGCGCGGCAAAATTAGAAAGGGGCGTCTTGTGAGCAGCTTTCATTAAAAAAGTACGCAACCTCTTTTTAAATTTCGAGTGACTTAAAGCTGATAAAAACAATACAACCTTTAAAATATAATGTAAGGCGAAATGTTGGTTTAATGCTGATGTTACTATTAATTCATCGTTTGATATTTAATGAAAAAAAAAATTCATTTTGTATCCATTTGAATTGAATAAACATCTAACTAAATACTTTTGTAAAATCTTGTTTTACCTGAAGTTAGTAATTAATATTGACTTTTGAAACCGAATTTGAAATTCGTCCAAGAAACGTTTATGACTGAAATTCCAGCAAAAAAATTTAACAATTACAAAAATAAGAGAAGAATATACCTACAGCCACATTCCTTCTTCTATAGGTTTTGAAAAAACATATTAAAATCGATCCAGTTTTGGAAGCAGAAATAGAGGAATACGAGGTGATGAGTTTTCATTGGTATAGATTTTTTTTTATATATATCAGTCCTAGCTGCATTGTTTCTTTCGGTAGTCTACCTCGGTCGTTCAGGCATAGCGCGATTACTATAGATCTGTTAAAACTTAGTATTAAAAGTCCTGATAAAGATATCTGGCAAGACTTTTAAGGAAAGCCCTTATCTTGTTGAATTAAAAACTAGCGAACCATAAGACATTAGACCATTTATTAATAAATTTTTCGATTTCTCAAAAAACATCTTTAAGTTTTTCGGATAAAATATAGCCCAGATCACTCCTCGCATTGCTCTCTATCTGTTCGTCAAGTTTCATTACAATCGTATACGTGGTAGAGCCATGCTACAACTATATCAATAGTACAGTTGTAGCACGAATGGGTCGGCTCGACCGGGGAAGGACCACGCTCTCGCAGAATACCAGCGTAAAATAGCAGCTTAACGCTGCCGTGTTGCGTTTGGTGAGTGTAGAGAACCGGAGACCCTTTTTACTGGAAAGGAGGCATTCCATCTTAGTCCTCACGGGTGACAACGCATCTGCATTTTGATTCGCAAACGAGGATAGATTTAGATGTCCATGGGCCACAGCAACCACTTACCATCAGGTGGACTGTGTGTTCGCTTGTAATCCTTATCCTATAAAAAAAACAATAAAAACAATCGATTTAACCATTCCTAGGATTAGCCCGGACAGACAGATAAAAATTTTTAAAAATGGTTGGTCATGTCTTTATGTCTTGCAAATAACCCCCTCAACTCAATATAATTTATTGTTCAGTTATTTCGTTATTACAGACAGACACTTCAATTTTATTATATGATGAGGTGTCTCTTTTCCGTAGAAAAGCGTGCTTCTATAATATCGCTAACGATATTTATTTACAAATATATTATATTCCATTTTTGTTTACACCTTCTTTTTATTCTATAATAGCTGGCACCCAGCGCGTTGCAGCCATAGAAGAAATAATTGTGGTAATATCGTTTAAAATTTGGAACAGTTAAATTGTTTAATTAGGAATGCTAATACAATTAATATTAATTGTATTAGCATTCCTAATTACATACAATAATAATAATAAGTTTGAAGTTTGAATTTGAAGTTGAATGATATATAACTTTCAAATTTTGTCGGTACTATACGCGCGCCACCTACAGTATGTTAATTGTATTATACCTATAAGCTTCGCGCAAGTGCAAGCAATAAGTTGACAAAGTTATACCGCAATCTGATGAACGGTATGGCAGCGCATAAAATACAAACAAACAAAAATATTTTTTTATATATTAGATAATGAATTCAAATACTCGGCCATTTGGTTTATATTATATGGCTCTTTGTCAGACATACGATTCTACCTTTGTTAAGAGGAATTGCTGTAATCTTCATTCGCTGGCGGACAAGCGATTGCAGTACCAGATGTTTTTTATAGAATAAGGGTGATAAACGAGCACACAGTCCACCTGATGGTAAGTGGATGCTGTGGCACATAGCCATGTACATTAATCCTCGATTAAGAATCGAAATGCAGATGTGTTGTCACCCCTGAGTACTGAGATGGAATACCTCGTTTCCAGTAAAAAGGGTCTTTGCCCAGTTATCGCACTGCGAATTTTACATATGACATATACGATATTGTATACTGACATCTGTCTAAGGTCATGAAATCTTCTGATGAAATCAAATTTCTCTCGCTTAATTTCATTATATCTGCAAACTTACCACCTCTTCTTGCTTCTTTATTAATGAATTTTATCTTCATTGTGTTCTGAGACTCAAGAGAAGTTAGCTCTGAAACTGCAACGCTCACAAATGATAAACGACTTGCGCCATTATATAAATCCGCGGGAAGTTTGTTTGAGGACTTAATTTATTATTGGTGACTGTTGGAACCGTTTTAAAAGTTAAAC
Source organism: Parnassius orleans (assembly GCA_029286625.1). Taxonomy (NCBI): domain Eukaryota; kingdom Metazoa; phylum Arthropoda; class Insecta; order Lepidoptera; family Papilionidae; genus Parnassius; species Parnassius orleans. Next base: position 4,280,334 of record JAGSMP010000107.1, on the reverse strand, counting down.
GGTCAACTTTAAGAAATCAGCCGTGGAGTTCACAGAGTAACCGACGTTTTTTTTTTTATAGAATAAGGTTGACAAACGAGCAGACTATGTAAGGTAAGTGGGTGCTGTGGCCCATAGATATCTACAATTAACCTCGATTATGAATAAAAATGCAGATTGTCACCCCTAAAGACTAAGATAAAATGCCTCGTTTCCAGTAAAAAGGGTATCCGGCTTAATCTGTGAACTTCTGCGTGACATCTGTGAATCTTTAACCTTTTTTAAATTTCTATAGCTCCTAGCATGTCTCAGAGTTCTTTCTTTAGCCTTAATTTATAGAAAAGGCCTTTTTCCTCGTTTGATACTTTTAAACGCGTCTTAACATTATAATATTTTATACATACTACTCTTTTTGAATTATGTAGAAACTTCTTTGATTCACAACTCTAAATTAAATCCACTGAACATGCTATTTCACGGTACCATTTGGCATTTCGGGTATAAACAAAGTACTCTGTTCTGAAATTCTGTGCGAGCGTGGTCCTCCCCGGTCAAGGCGACTTATCATTGAATGACAGAAATAATAATGTCCTCCAAACCGAATTTCGGTCACGCGGTCATTCTCGACGGAAACAACAACAAGCCATCTGCGCAGGACAGGATTATTGTGAATGAGTGTGTGCAAACCACAGATGAACTCTCTATTCTCTCACTCTCATAGATTGATGAGACGGCATTCCGATATGACCGAAGATAGAACATGCGAATGCCAACAAATTTAGCTGCTTTCCGATGCATGGGGTGAAATGCCGCTAACTTTCCGACTCCGGGCTGCTACTGAAAATTTAGCAGGAAAAGCCAATAACTGGTTTTGACCCGGAATTCGAACTCCGGACCACTTGATAAGCAATCGTGCTTATGACCACTAGACCAACGAGACAGTCAAAAGTAAAATGACAAATAATCTAGATATTAATGTTCCGCTTATAAAATTCCGCACGATACACGGAACTCTCGTATTTTCGTTCTATTAATCTATTCTTTCTTTCTTTCCTAATGTGCATTATAACTTCTAGAAAGTCTTCTTTCAATACAAATCTAGAAATGTCTGTCCGGGTGGAATAAAACATTACTTAATAGTTCAAGATCCCAGGATCACCAGACGTCATTTATTTTCTGACGAACGAAATGTGTAAGATTGAGTAGTGTTAGTATGTACTATGATCGCATGCCTACCAGCTTGGCCAGAGGGCCATTTTCCAGGTACCAAGTAATCAAGGTACGTAAAAACATTACTTACCTCACGTTAACTCTCCCAGCTGATTTTTACGTATATGTTAGATAATATCGTTAAAAATCAGTCATCAATACTCCCAGACACTTTTCGTCGGCAGTATCTCTTTGTAGACGTTTTAAAGCTTTCAAAACTGTAAGAGAGAGAGAGAGAAAGAGGTCAATATAATACTAATGCATGTCTCATTCACGCTCATGCTAGCGGATAATGCCCTCGCGCTCATACCCACAGAGGCATTAAAATTGGGTCTAGGGGATGATTGACCCCTTGGATCGGTCTACTTGTAAAACGTTTTAAAATAGTTGTCTGGCTAACATATATAAAAAAAGAGCTTCAGAATGTAAGTGAAATTGAGTAATTTTTTTGAGAACTTTTGGAAAGTGTCTGGGAGTATTGATGACTGATTTTTAACGATATTATCTAACATATACGTAAAAATCAGCTGGGAGAGTTAACGTGAGGTAAGTAATGTTTTTACGTACCTTGATTACTTGGTACCTGGAAAATGGCCCTCTGGCCAAGCTGGTAGGCATGCGATCATAGTACATACTAACACTACTCAATCTTACACATTTCGTTCGTCAGAAAATAAATGACGTCTGGTGATCCTGGGATCTTGAACTATTAAGTAATGTTTTATTCCACCCGGACAGACATTTCTAGATTTGTATTGAAAGAAGACTTTCTAGAAGTTATAATGCACATTAGGAAAGAAAGAAAGAATAGATTAATAGAACGAAAATACGAGAGTTCCGTGTATCGTGCGGAATTTTATAAGCGGAACATTAATATCTAGATTATTTGTCATTTTACTTTTGACTGTCTCGTTGGTCTAGTGGTCATAAGCACGATTGCTTATCAAGTGGTCCGGAGTTCGAATTCCGGGTCAAAACCAGTTATTGGCTTTTCCTGCTAAATTTTCAGTAGCAGCCCGGAGTCGGAAAGTTAGCGGCATTTCACCCCATGCATCGGAAAGCAGCTAAATTTGTTGGCATTCGCATGTTCTATCTTCGGTCATATCGGAATGCCGTCTCATCAATCTATGAGAGTGAGAGAATAGAGAGTTCATCTGTGGTTTGCACACACTCATTCACAATAATCCTGTCCTGCGCAGATGGCTTGTTGTTTCCGTCGAGAATGACCGCGTGACCGAAATTCGGTTTGGAGGACATTATTATTTCTGTCATTCAATGATAAGTCGCCTTGACCGGGGAGGACCACGCTCGCACAGAATTTCAGAACAGAGTACTTTGTTTATACCCGAAATGCCAAATGGTACCGTGAAATAGCATGTTCAGTGGATTTAATTTAGAGTTGTGAATCAAAGAAGTTTCTACATAATTCAAAAAGAGTAGTATGTATAAAATATTATAATGTTAAGACGCGTTTAAAAGTATCAAACGAGGAAAAAGGCCTTTTCTATAAATTAAGGCTAAAGAAAGAACTCTGAGACATGCTAGGAGCTATAGAAATTTAAAAAAGGTTAAAGATTCACAGATGTCACGCAGAAGTTCACAGATTAAGCCGGATACCCTTTTTACTGGAAACGAGGCATTTTATCTTAGTCTTTAGGGGTGACAATCTGCATTTTTATTCATAATCGAGGTTAATTGTAGATATCTATGGGCCACAGCACCCACTTACCTTACATAGTCTGCTCGTTTGTCAACCTTATTCTATAAAAAAAAAAACGTCGGTTACTCTGTGAACTCCACGGCTGATTTCTTAAAGTTGACCGTTTAACTTTTAAAACGGTTCCAACAGTCACCAATAATAAATTAAGTCCTCAAACAAACTTCCCGCGGATTTATATAATGGCGCAAGTCGTTTATCATTTGTGAGCGTTGCAGTTTCAGAGCTAACTTCTCTTGAGTCTCAGAACACAATGAAGATAAAATTCATTAATAAAGAAGCAAGAAGAGGTGGTAAGTTTGCAGATATAATGAAATTAAGCGAGAGAAATTTGATTTCATCAGAAGATTTCATGACCTTAGACAGATGTCAGTATACAATATCGTATATGTCATATGTAAAATTCGCAGTGCGATAACTGGGCAAAGACCCTTTTTACTGGAAACGAGGTATTCCATCTCAGTACTCAGGGGTGACAACACATCTGCATTTCGATTCTTAATCGAGGATTAATGTACATGGCTATGTGCCACAGCATCCACTTACCATCAGGTGGACTGTGTGCTCGTTTATCACCCTTATTCTATAAAAAACATCTGGTACTGCAATCGCTTGTCCGCCAGCGAATGAAGATTACAGCAATTCCTCTTAACAAAGGTAGAATCGTATGTCTGACAAAGAGCCATATAATATAAACCAAATGGCCGAGTATTTGAATTCATTATCTAATATATAAAAAAATATTTTTGTTTGTTTGTATTTTATGCGCTGCCATACCGTTCATCAGATTGCGGTATAACTTTGTCAACTTATTGCTTGCACTTGCGCGAAGCTTATAGGTATAATACAATTAACATACTGTAGGTGGCGCGCGTATAGTACCGACAAAATTTGAAAGTTATATATCATTCAACTTCAAATTCAAACTTCAAACTTATTATTATTATTGTATGTAATTAGGAATGCTAATACAATTAATATTAATTGTATTAGCATTCCTAATTACATACAATAATAATAATAAGTTTGAAGTTTGAATTTGAAGTTGAATGATATATAACTTTCAAATTTTGTCGGTACTATACGCGCGCCACCTACAGTATGTTAATTGTATTATACCTATAAGCTTCGCGCAAGTGCAAGCAATAAGTTGACAAAGTTATACCGCAATCTGATGAACGGTATGGCAGCGCATAAAATACAAACAAACAAAAATATTTTTTTATATATTAGATAATGAATTCAAATACTCGGCCATTTGGTTTATATTATATGGCTCTTTGTCAGACATACGATTCTACCTTTGTTAAGAGGAATTGCTGTAATCTTCATTCGCTGGCGGACAAGCGATTGCAGTACCAGATGTTTTTTATAGAATAAGGGTGATAAACGAGCACACAGTCCACCTGATGGTAAGTGGATGCTGTGGCACATAGCCATGTACATTAATCCTCGATTAAGAATCGAAATGCAGATGTGTTGTCACCCCTGAGTACTGAGATGGAATACCTCGTTTCCAGTAAAAAGGGTCTTTGCCCAGTTATCGCACTGCGAATTTTACATATGACATATACGATATTGTATACTGACATCTGTCTAAGGTCATGAAATCTTCTGATGAAATCAAATTTCTCTCGCTTAATTTCATTATATCTGCAAACTTACCACCTCTTCTTGCTTCTTTATTAATGAATTTTATCTTCATTGTGTTCTGAGACTCAAGAGAAGTTAGCTCTGAAACTGCAACGCTCACAAATGATAAACGACTTGCGCCATTATATAAATCCGCGGGAAGTTTGTTTGAGGACTTAATTTATTATTGGTGACTGTTGGAACCGTTTTAAAAGTTAAACGGTCAACTTTAAGAAATCAGCCGTGGAGTTCACAGAGTAACCGACGTTTTTTTTTTTATAGAATAAGGTTGACAAACGAGCAGACTATGTAAGGTAAGTGGGTGCTGTGGCCCATAGATATCTACAATTAACCTCGATTATGAATAAAAATGCAGATTGTCACCCCTAAAGACTAAGATAAAATGCCTCGTTTCCAGTAAAAAGGGTATCCGGCTTAATCTGTGAACTTCTGCGTGACATCTGTGAATCTTTAACCTTTTTTAAATTTCTATAGCTCCTAGCATGTCTCAGAGTTCTTTCTTTAGCCTTAATTTATAGAAAAGGCCTTTTTCCTCGTTTGATACTTTTAAACGCGTCTTAACATTATAATATTTTATACATACTACTCTTTTTGAATTATGTAGAAACTTCTTTGATTCACAACTCTAAATTCAATCCACTGAACATGCTATTTCACGGTACCATTTGGCATTTCGGGTATAAACAAAGTACTCTGTTCTGAAATTCTGTGCGAGCGTGGTCCTCCCCGGTCAAGGCGACTTATCATTGAATGACAGAAATAATAATGTCCTCCAAACCGAATTTCGGTCACGCGGTCATTCTCGACGGAAACAACAAGCCATCTGCGCAGGACAGGATTATTGTGAATGAGTGTGTGCAAACCACAGATGAACTCTCTATTCTCTCACTCTCATAGATTGATGAGACGGCATTCCGATATGACCGAAGATAGAACATGCGAATGCCAACAAATTTAGCTGCTTTCCGATGCATGGGGTGAAATGCCGCTAACTTTCCGACTCCGGGCTGCTACTGAAAATTTAGCAGGAAAAGCCAATAACTGGTTTTGACCCGGAATTCGAACTCCGGACCACTTGATAAGCAATCGTGCTTATGACCACTAGACCAACGAGACAGTCAAAAGTAAAATGACAAATAATCTAGATATTAATGTTCCGCTTATAAAATTCCGCACGATACACGGAACTCTCGTATTTTCGTTCTATTAATCTATTCTTTCTTTCTTTCCTAATGTGCATTATAACTTCTAGAAAGTCTTCTTTCAATACAAATCTAGAAATGTCTGTCCGGGTGGAATAAAACATTACTTAATAGTTCAAGATCCCAGGATCACCAGACGTCATTTATTTTCTGACGAACGAAATGTGTAAGATTGAGTAGTGTTAGTATGTACTATGATCGCATGCCTACCAGCTTGGCCAGAGGGCCATTTTCCAGGTACCAAGTAATCAAGGTACGTAAAAACATTACTTACCTCACGTTAACTCTCCCAGCTGATTTTTACGTATATGTTAGATAATATCGTTAAAAATCAGTCATCAATACTCCCAGACACTTTCCAAAAGTTCTCAAAAAAATTACTCAATTTCACTTACATTCTGAAGCTCTTTTTTTATATATGTTAGCCAGACAACTATTTTAAAACGTTTTACAAGTAGACCGATCCAAGGGGTCAATCATCCCCTAGACCCAATTTTAATGCCTCTGTGGGTATGAGCGCGAGGGCATTATCCGCTAGCATGAGCGTGAATGAGACATGCATTAGTATTATATTGACCTCTTTCTCTCTCTCTCTCTTACAGTTTTGAAAGCTTTAAAACGTCTACAAAGAGATACTGCCGACGAAAAGTGTCTGGGAGTATTGATGACTGATTTTTAACGATATTATCTAACATATACGTAAAAATCAGCTGGGAGAATTAACGTGAGGTGAGTAGTGTTTTACGTACCTTGACTACCTGATACCTGGAAAATGGCTTATTACACATTTCGTTCGTCAGAAAATAAGTGGCATCTGGTGGCCCTGGGATCTTGCTCTATAAGAGCTTCCAATGTTTTCATTACTCATTAAGTGCTCGTGCACGAGAATTGCCGTACAATAAAATGACTATCATGTCTCTTTTTCGTATGCTGGTCGGGTACAGCACTTTGATCGTTCGTCTGTATATAATTTTTAATTTTATTTATTGAAGGGAAATATACATAAAACTTATATTAAATAAAGACAAATAAAACATGAACCAACAAAGTTTTCACAGATAATTAACTTATAAAGAACAATAAACATCAGTAACATCAAACATCATAAACTAACAGAAAAGAAAATTTAGAAATAAAATAAACGAGACAAAGTTTCAAAAATCTGTCTTTTGAACTGGCTTAGGCAAAGATGTCAAGATGAGAAAACTTTACATTATATAAATTGCACGCACGTGTAATAAAATTATTTTTGCAATATTTAGTTCTAATGCAAGGATGAATAAGATATTTCTTCCTTTAGTCTAGTTTACTAAGAAGAGAAATTGAGTCTATAGAATCTATATACTCAGTTCCTCAGCAATTGATTTTTATATAATATATATGAAATCAATTGCTGTCCGTTAATCTCGCTAAAACTCGAAAAGATGGTTTATATTCACAATTGGACCCGATAGGTGGCGCTGTTGTCATGATCCAGAAATCACCCGTGCGAAGCCGGGGCGGATCGCTAGTTATGAATAATTTTAAACAAGAGCATTGAACTTGTGGTGGCGCTGTCGTCGCGCCACAAGCTAAAATACATCGAAGCCTAAATCGTGCTATCAAAGTTCCGTAGTAAAAGCTGTATATACAGAATAGCTCCGAACTATCACTCGGAGCGTTGGCCACTCCCCGGGCAGAACACCTTGCCCGGCGAGAGATCTCCCCTTTTCCTTCCCACTGGCCAATAACTCTTACTATTTGACGATTTTGTAGTGTGCAATATTCAAACAAACTTACAAGAGGCAAAACTTTACCAAGTAGACTGCAATATGACCCTTATCTTACTTTTTTAATAACGCAACTACACTGCGAAGCGGAACCTCTGCGAAGCCTTACGCGTGCACTTGATCCTTTTTTTAAAACTACTATTTTTTGCTTTATTGATATAAATTTAAAATGATCGTAGGAAAATCTTAAAGTGCATCCTTTATTAAAGTTAGCATTCTATCTTTGTCCTCAAGGGTAACAACGCAACAATGGGCGGACTTAATGCCTATCGGCATTCTCTGCCAGTCAACCCACAGCGTGGTGAGCTATTGTAGCAGGTGTATACTTACTTAATGATCTATATATATATATATAACGACATCGGTTATTACGACCGAATGGTAAGGTCCCGGCCGAATCCCTAATAAACAGTTAAGTAAACATACCGCCTACATCGGATACAGCGACATATCGCTTAGGACGACGGAACTTTATCGATATTCGTCGGCTATAACGACCAACCGTTGTGCTTGTACCAGCAAAATAAAACAATACGAACAATTTTCAAACTTATTCTAATCTATGAAGGAATGTTTTGACTTATTATTGCCTACGTACTTTCTCCCACCCCATTTGAACCTCTTGCGCGCTCTTTGCCATTTGACTTTGCATGTTCCACGACTTATTTAGTAGGATAGTCAACAGCGTGAATGAAAGGTTAAATTGATAAGTTTTGGTTTTAATTATGTGTTTTCGCTTTACCATGTCACAAAAACAGAGGAAAGTTTAATATTGAAGAAATATCACACGTTATATGGAGATTACAAAATGGCGAGTCAAATAGTGAAATTGCAAAGGAATGTGGAGTCTCACACTCTACAATATCAACGATTTGAAAGAATAGGGATAAAATAAAAGCTCTTTTCGAGGAAAATTCTTTGAAAATTAAACGATCGAGGACATCTGAACATAAAGTTATGGAAGAGGCTTTATTAACATGGTTTAAACATCAGAGGGCAAACAACGTCCCAATAAGTGGTCCGATCCTGCAACAAAAAGCCAACGACTTCGCTCGGCTTATGGGGAAGGAAAATTTCGAGTGCTCGTCGTCTTGTGTACAACGTTTCCGTGCTCGTCATAATATTATGGCTGGAAAAGTTTGTGGTGAAGCGGCTGGCGTTCCTGAAGGTGTGACTGAAGAGTCGCTCTCTCATAAGTGGCCTTCATTGTGCGAAGGATACAAACGAGAAGAAATCTTTAATGCGGATGAAACCGGATTGTTTTTTAATTTAACCCTTGACAAAACACTAAAAGTTCAAAGATGAGCAATGCAAGGGTGAGAAGTTGTCTAAAACCAGAATTACAGTATTGGTTGCTGCGAACATGACTGGATCGTGTAAAAAAAAACTATTAGTGATAGTAAAAGCTGAAAAACCGCGTTGCTTCAAGAACATACACTCGTTGCCTGTAACATATGAAAACAACACTAGATCCTGGATGACATCGCTTATTTTTGAAAAATGGCTGCGAAACTGGGATGCAGAATTGAAATCTAGAGGAAACAAAATTCTTCTCCTAGTAGACAACTGTCCTGCTCACCCTATAGTCTTCAATCTAAAATGCATAAAACTTGTTATTTTACCGCCCAATGTCACCTCTGTATTACAACCCATGGACCAAGGAGTGATAAAAGCTTTAAAAACACAGTACAGAAAACTTCAAGTACTCCAAATGCTTCAGAATATTGAAAACGGCGAAGATACAAAAAGTCTTAGCGTTCTAGATGAAATTCTAATGATATCGGAAGCTTGGGAAAAGGTCACACAGACCACCATAGCGAATTGCTTTCGGCACGCAGGTTTTAAAGATCTCTCTCAATCACAAAAGGAGGACGATGATGATATTCCGCTAGCGAGAACAATGATATAATCTCCTACAGATGAAGATGACAACTTACCACTAGCTCAATTGGCTGCTCAGTTACACAGATCTACTACCACAGAACCATTGATTGAAATAGAGTAATTTATTGGAATAGATGACAATGTTGACGTGTGCGCCGTAGTTACTGAGGAAGAGATTCTTGCAGAAGCTGAAAGTAATAATCGAGAGCAGTTCCAACCAACAACACTATGCGAGGCTATTAATGCTATAACAGTTTTACAAAAATTTGTTGCTTCTAACGAAGAGTTTAATGCTGATGATAATCAAGCAATCTTGTTGAGAATGAAACGTAAAATGCAAAACACTTTTTTTTTTGAGACTCAGCTTAAAAAAAAACAGACCAAAATGACCGATTACTTTAAAAAGTAATTGTAGTCTATAAGCTGTACTGTTGGTCCTGCAAGTTTTTCAGAATAAATATTTTTATGTTGGTGTACTTGTGTATATTGCTTATAACAACTATCGGATATAACGTCCGAAGTTATATGGTCTCTTCAATGTCGTTATATCCGGTTTTGACTGTATATGTATATATATATATATATATATATATATATATATATATATATATATATATATATATATATATATATATATATATATATATATACTATATTATGCATGTAACATAACATGAAATCATTCTTATCATAAAACGATGTCTTGTTTCAAAAGGTTTTCCAACTTACTTAAATAAAAATACAAAAATTGCTTCAACGATAAAACACAGCACGTTATCCGTTAGCGTTACAGCCTATCAGAAGTCCACAGCTGTGCATAGGCCTCCCTCATAGATTGCCTCGTATGGGGAATGTTTGCCATAATTACCGCGCTTGGGAGGCGGGTTTGCAACCATATTTATTTTTTAGTTTTTAGTTATAAATTGACGAAGATCGATGTACATGGGTCACAGCATTCCTTTGCTATAAAAAAACTAAAAAGAATAAAATAATTTCACATTCTGGTATACGTGGTAGAGCCTAGCTGCAGCTATACTATTAGTAGTAAAAGTACTAGAGCATTATGTTTTGGCGGTGTTAAGACATAATCTATAGAAGAATTTAAGCCCCGACTGCAGAATGTGAAATTATTTAACTCTTTTTTTTATAAAATAAAGGTGACAAACAAACACACAGTCTACCTGATGTTAAGTGAACGCTGTGGCCTATAGACATTTACATTTATCCTCAATTAAGTATCAAAATGTTGTCACCCCTGAGGTCTGAGATGGAATGCCTCGTTTAAAGTAAAAAGAGTCTCCAGTTCTCCGCACTCATCATACAAAACACAGCAGCATTAAGCTGCCATTTTACGCTGGTATTCTGTGCGAGTGTGGTCTTTCCTCGGTCCAGCCGACCCATTCGTGCTACAACCATAATATAGCTGCAGCGTGACTCTACCACGTGTAAAACTTTTTTTAGTTCTTTGAATTCGACTTTTACTTTTCATTAACTTGTTTTTTTAAGCTTCGTGGATTTAAGACATCTCCTAAAATATAAAATTTTATATTGTTTTGTTCGTATTTTATGCGCTGCCATACCGTTCATCAGATTGCGCTTAAACTTTGTCAACTTATTGCTTGCACTTGCGGGAAGGTTATAGGCATAGTACAATTAACTTAAAATAGGTGGCGTGCGTATCCTACCAACAAATTTATTTAAAAGCTATATATCATTCAACTTCAATGAATGTATTATCATTCCTAATTAAACAATATAACTCTTCCAAATTTAAAACGATATTTTGACAATTATTTTTTCTGTGGCAGTAACGCGCCGGGTACCAGCTAGTTTACCTATATTCTATACACATATATGTTAATAGTTAACTATAACTTATAGTCAATTTCTATTAAGTAGTGTTTTTGTTAATTATTAAGTACGCACGCTGCTACCTACTTGCTTTACATATAAAACTATTTCTCTTTCCTAAAGGATTTGCTGGAAGAGAACTCTTATTACGGTCAAGCTCGCCTTTGTACATCTTATTTAAATATTTATTTTGTTATTGTCTTATAGTGTGTACAATAAAGAATAAAGAATAGGAATATCACAATTTCAATGTCATTTACATTAAAAAATCCACCCTGACCTGATTTTTTCAATCTTAGAGGTGGGTTTTTTCCCAAATTTATATGGAGCCAACCCTGAAGTATTATCTCTTAAGTCTTATTTAATGAAAAAACAATCATCAAAATCGGTTCACAGTTCACGAAGATGTCGTATGTTACACGACATCTTCGTGAATTCATACACAAAAAAAAACATACAGTCGATGTGTAAACCTCTTTATTTTTTTAAGTCGGCTAATAATACGTTATTCCACGCGGGTGAAAAATAAAATGAATTATGAATACACGCGGGTGAAACTGCGGGGCACAGTTAGTGTAACATAACACGAGTAAACGTGTAGGGAGGTAATATCTCCACGCCCAATCGCCGTGCACATCCAATATCCGCCCTAGATAATCAAGATGGCTGAACATCCGGCACAGCCATATTGTCAAAGCAAATGAGATTTTCGGTAATAGTTTTATGTAAAGCTTTACTTGAACTTAAAATTGTTATTATATTTAATCATTTTTTATTCATAAGAAATGTATTCATAATAAAGGTGAATTCGTAAAAAAGGTGAGAAGGGACGAATAATAAAATAAGCTGTCACTGTTTAATTATTTTGACATATAATTAAAAGTAGAACAAGACAATATGTTTGTAGTCATTATACTCATTGCAATATTGCTTTTACCGTCTTCTTCTTTAATAGTATTTTTGGTGTTTAGTAATCAATTTAAGTTACGTAATCGTTTTTATGCGTAGTAGAGCCACGTTGCATCATACAGAATTGAATCATACAGTGATAGTGAACCACTTTAATTCCTATATAATTTTTTAAAACTGCATAGTGCCATAAAAATTACTTTTAATTTATCGTTTTAAATTTTCGCGCGAAAACGCTAGCCGCCATATTGTTGATCTCGTGACGTCACTTCCCTAGGATTTTGCCGATTTTGCAAAGGAATAAGATATTTTTGGATGTTTAATAATGAGTTATTATCTTTATCATTGGTGGGTTGTACCTAAATGCAAAAATACGAGCATAAGAACACCGGGGAAGTTATGGATTCAAGTGCCAACTGATTTAAATATGAGAAATACTTGGTTAAAACTGGCAAGAAGATACCTGAATACATTGTTTACAAAAACTAGACAATACTTCTGTGAAAATAATGTTGTTTGTTTTGTATAACTGTCGTTTATACAAAACAAACATCATGAGGTGATAGGTATTGCAAGTCCATTTTGTAATAGATTAGGCTACCTTAGATATTATAACTAATGGTTGCTAATGATTGTAATCATAAACATAACTATGTATTATCAAAATACACTCTGACCTGGTATTGTGTTACTGTATCAACAAAAGTTGGTAATAGGTACCTACATTGATGTTTTAATATTCCCCAACTCGGCAGAACAATAAACTGGATTGCATGCAAAAAAATTGCCACCATCAATGCATTTATCCTTGGTAGATTAGTACTTTCCGCTTTTACTAATCCGTCTTCCATGACACCTTTTCAATAAAATTCGGAATAAAATTAAATAATCGTAATGGTAACTTGAAAATTTTTCGAAATAAAACACAGCACCTTAGCTAGTTTACTTAACCAGTGACGTCACGATGGAATCTAATATGGTGGATATCGTTTTGGAGATTTGAGGCACAAATAAAAAAAAAATCTTCCTATTGAATTATAAAATTTATAATGCATTTTTATGAATAGAAATCAATATTTCTCGGTTACTTTTTACAAAAACCAATATACAAATTATTTTACAAAAATAAATACATATTTTTTCATTTTTTTTACATGGTGTAAAATACCCTATTGGATCGGCTCGACTCGATCGGACCACGCTCTCACAGAATACCAGCACAAGATAGCAGCTTAATGCTGCTGTGTTTCGTATGGTGAGTGTAGAGAGCCGGAGCCCAATCATACTGGAAACGAGGCATTCCATTTTAGGCCTGAGGAGTGACAACATATTTGCATTTTGATTCTTAATCGAGGATAAATGTAGATGTCTATGGGCCACAGCATCCACTTATCATCAGGTGGACTGTGTGCTCGTTTGTCACCCATATTCAATAAAAAGAAAACAAAAAAAACTGAACATACTGTGTATATATTTAAATATAAAGCGGCTCTATTCAGCGGCGCATAAATGTAACCTAAGCTCTCGGTAATTTATTTTCATAAATATGTGGTCGCTTCGGTCCATTTTTTACGGGAACAAAAAAATTGCCCGCGGTAAAAAGTGGACGGAAACGACCCGCTCGAGCTTAGCAGTCACTTATCCTATACAATAAATACTAATACTGGTTTGCATTAGTAAAATAAATGTAGCCGGTACTAGCTGTGGAGCTTTATAGCCGATGCGATGTTTAGAACGAGATATAATTTTAAAAGTAGACCACATTTACAACAATAAAATTAAACTTATTTAGATTGAAATGTAAAAGCCGCCTTCAAAGCATCAAAAAATAATTTCCACATAATAAATTTTAAAGTCGGTGCTATAATTCTTCATACACTGTTTTACTTTTATTTAAGTTTTAATTTTTTTAACCTTTTGAAAAAGTTAAGGAATAATATCACAGGCTCAATTTATATAACTAAAATATCGTCTAAATTCTTACATTAAAATTTTATTCCCTATTTTCGATCCTTATGGGTATTCACCCTTTTTCTTTTCTCTATGTTTATATAAGGAATTATAACCTATATTGTATGTATGTTACACGATATCTTCGCATTATAAAAACCTACAGTCGAATTAAGAAGCTTCTCATGAAGTCATGAAAATATTAATATATTTTCGTTATAATTCCAGTATTTTTAACACTTCCAATCAAAACAGAAAAATAATTTCAAGTGATACAAAAACCATAGTCAACTTCTTGAAGGCACAATTCTTTCTTCTTTCTTTTTTTTAAGTGCGTGTTCTTACAATAAGGAGAGCACAGTTTGGGCTTGGTTTTTGTGTCACTTGAAAATGTACGCAACGCGCAGTCTTTTCTTCCTCGATGGTCGATTGAACAGTTAATTAACTTAACAGCACTACACTGTGTTCTAGTAACCACTTTATAAATTTAAATTCAAAATAAATAAAACTTCATACTTTTATGTTTTAAGGTAGAATATTATAAAAAAATAATACACGTAGCATATATTGCAGACATTTTTCTTATCAATATATTTGTAACATGGAAGTTTTTTTTTTATAGGATAAGGGTGACAAACGAGCACTCTGTCCACCTGATGGTAAGTGGTAGCTGCGGCCCATAGTCATACATCTATCCTCCATTAAGAATCAAACGCAGATACGTAGTAACAAGGGTCTCCGGTTCTCTACACTCACCATACGAAACAGAGCAGCGTTATGCTGCTATTTTACTTAAGTTGGTTTAAAAATTTGCATATTTTTGTCTAGTCTGTTTTTTTTTCTGATGAGATGAGAGTGAACAAAGACGCAAACATCGCTGATGCTGGCTGAAATGGCTGTATTTTATTACAAGAGCGAGCAAACGGTCTATCTTCACCTGATGGTAGTGACCACCGCGACTCAGTGGCGCACCAAGGGGCTCTGTCCCTGAGCGGCAGATTTCCGAGGATGGCATTTTGGGGAAGAAAAAGTAGCCTATTTAGATGACGATTAAAGTAAAAGTCTGAAATAATATGCAAAACATAGTAGCTTTGAAAGATTTAAAAATAGAGATAATATGCACACACACTTGCGATGGCAAAAGATAAAATAACAAATAAAATAAAGTATAATATTCTGAATTTATTTTCAAATAATATAAACTATAGAAGATTTTTACTGATTTTAAATTCTTACAATACTCGTAACATAACATAAACTCTCACGTCACGATCCTGGGTCACCATTCATGTATATTTACGCTTTTAATTTGGCCCATTTATACATAAACAAAATTAGTATAATAATAAAAAATGAGTGTAATAATAAAAAATGAGTGTAATAATAAAAAAGTGTTATTTTATTAAGTTCCGAGGGTGTTTCACATGCTATAAAGACATAAATAACAATTTTAAAATTTTTTGTCTGCCTGTCTGTCTGGGCTAATCTTCGGAATGGCTGAACCAATTGCGATGAAACTTACGAACAGATATATAGCAATGTCAGGAAGTATCTGGGCTATATTTTATTCGTTCGTTGTAAATTCGAAAATTTGATAAAATAAATGGTCTTTGATTATCTTAAATCGAAATAACACCACAAATAGATCCTATCCAGGCAAAGTCGGGGCGGGTCGCCTACCACTCCCTTCAACGTTTTTTACGATACTTGCGAATATAGAGAAGAAACCTTTTCTGCTCTAGCGGCTCCGGGGACAGAACCCATACTACAACACTATCGCCACCCATATCTTCATCTACCCACTACTGAACATGGGCCTCTCCCGTTATATGGTTTGCCACAATCGTCACGCTTAGCTAAACCTTTAGTTTTACCTTTGACGCTAGTCCTCATCGTCAGTCTCAGTATTTTACGCCTGGCTTAAACGAGATAACGAACGAGCCACAGGATCATTATTGCATATCCCTTGGTCGAATTTTACGACACCCACGGAAGAAAATGGAATGATATATTTCCTTAAGCCCCCACCTTATGGTAATCCATGAGCCGTGACCATATACCTACAATACCTGAGTTATTGCTGGTGTGCTACTGACGTTCTAGAAAGGAGTAGGTTCTTTTTGTGAATGTCTCTACATCAAATCGGTCTTGTGACAGTGAACACTATAAAGTGTCAGTCAACTTTTTGCAGGAATGCCAAACATCGAGATGTTGATATGGAAATTAAGAATTTTGTCGAAGTGTAGGTATCTATGATGATTAAAATTCAACATGGCGGCTGAAACTCAAAAGTCAAGCATAACCTGCACAAAATGACTATAAACTAACTAAAAAAACACGTAATTGTAAAAAGAAAAATACAAATTTGTATTTTTTGTATAAAAATGTTTCAATCTAGAATAATGTAGTCGGAATATGAATGGAGTACAGGACCCCTATAAGAGCACCCGTTCGCAGAAATGGGTCGTTACCGACTTTTTTTTTTAAAGAACCTGCTATTGAGAAGCGTTCTATTTTCAACCGTTGCCAGTGTGCATAATTAGAAGGGACTTTTAACAATGACTTGGAAAATATTTATGAGGGTAAATTGAATTTATAAGAATAACTTTTTTATTATTCGATTTGATTTGATTGAAAAGTCAAGATGGTAACTAAGAAGTTTTTTTAAAAATGAACGATATCAAATTAACCCTACATACTTTTATGACTTTTGGGCACCCTTAACTTATTCGGTCTTCAATATATCGTCAATTTGGTCGATAAACTACTATCTGGGGCCAGGCGTCTAGGGGTAAAAAGGTTATCCGGTTCTCTACGACGACACTTCTAACGAGCACACAGTCCACCTGATGGTAAGTGGATGCTGTAGCCCATAGACATTTACATTTATCCCCGATTAAGAATCAAAATGCAGACGCGATGCCACCCCTGAGGACCAAGATAGAATGCCTCGTTTCCAGTAAAAAGGGTCTCCGGTCCTCTACACGCACCATACGAAATACAGCAGCATCTAAATTTACAAAAGTTCTCTGGCCTTTTTTCAATCCGTAAATCGTCAACTAATGGATCTGCTCCTATGGGAGTGGTGATTTGCCGTAATCGCCAAGCTTTGTAGGTGAATAGGCGATCACAATATCAGATTTTTCGTTTATTTTATTGTTTTTAATCTAGCTTACAACCACGTGGCATGCAAAAATATAAAAAATATTACCTATTTCTATCATCAAATAGCAGAGCCTGCACTAATGTGTTTCGGTCTAAAAGGTAAAGAGAGCCAGTATAGTTATAGGCTGAGGCATTCCATCTTAGTTCTGAGAGGTGACAACGCATCTGTAGCCTTCTATATTTTAAGGC
The DNA here is from genome assembly GCA_029286625.1 of Parnassius orleans. NCBI lineage: Eukaryota > Metazoa > Arthropoda > Insecta > Lepidoptera > Papilionidae > Parnassius > Parnassius orleans. The sequence goes on along the minus strand of JAGSMP010000107.1, from coordinate 4,262,857 downwards.
TGCAGGTGCCCATGGGCAGCAATAATCACTTACCATCAGGAGGAGTGTAAGTTAGTTTGTAACTTTAATTTATATAATTTAAAATTAAAAATTTTGTACAACCGACTTCAATATAAATTATTAAGAATAATTCAAAAATGAAATCAGACCTTGATCAAATTTATATGGGACGACATGAGAAGAACCAGCTTTCAAATAAAAAAGAATCATCGAAATCGGTTCCCGTAGAAAAAAGTTATGAGGTAACACACATAAAAAAAGAACATACAGTCGAATTGAGTATACCTCCTCCTTTTTGAAGTCGGTAGAAAATAACACTTTTTTTTCAAAATTTTTTTTTTGGAGTTTATGGCCTGGTATCTAGACCTTTAGGCCAAGTCTTAGGTATTTTATTCGGTTTATTATAATTTTCTTCATAGTACACTGCTTCACAATAAGTTGATGCGTCACATTGTGCAGCCCTTGGGAGATTTTGACGGCAACTTGAGTCAGCAGACAGCTGACAGTTGGCGATGGTATCTCAAGGCGCCTAAGCAGATAGACACCTTATCTTGAGAATCACATCACCATCAGAGCACTTGTATCACCGTTTCCACTAATAGTTCACATGCGCAGACACTTAATACACAAAATCGCACCACTTTTACATATCAAAATCCACTTCAAACCATTATTCAAACAATGATACAGGAGCAGCAAACCGCCGCCGATCAAGTTCCCGCCAAAACCCCCTTTTTCTAAATATTTTGTTACTATTATACAGATTAAATTCACTCTCACAGATGACAAATTTCAAATAGCACCATCTATAATTTTTTACTGTATTAATAACAGCTATCTTTTGCGCTGTACACTTTTAAACCGAAAGATGTCGTTTGGTGACTATAGTCACCATGGACAGGTGAGGCAATAATTTTTTTGGGGGCTGTAGTCACCGTGGACGGTTGAGTAGTTAGGCTACTTTTATTCTAGAAAAAGAATTAAGGTTCCGCGTAAAAAAATTTAAACCCATGAAATCCAAACGTAATAAATTCCACGCGAACGTAGTCGCGGGGAACAGCTAGTTTTTTTTACATATATTACAAGTGGTGACGTTAAGCACGTGTATTTCATGTGCGCACTTAACCGTTAATTATTTGTAAAACATGACTAAGACGTTTACTTCAAAATTTACCACAGTCAAACTAACAGTATATTTATCAGTTAAAACATCTTGCAAACTGAGACGGAAGTCTCCGTGAAATTCGTGAACGGTTAGAACAGGTTTCCAAGTTCGTTTGCTATTACCGAGTAGTCCTCGACGTTGATAAAGTTGCCAGTTTCTGAAAATTTTCCTAAGATGCTTAACTAAGTTATGCGAACAATGCGACGGCATGTCCCGGATATTTAATTAAAAAAGTTAACGTTGTGAAATGAGCATGTTAAAAACTTTTTACAGGCAACATACTTCGATCATTTTAAATTACTGGCTATATTCAATTTGATGATTTTTTTTATATCAATAGATACTTAATAGTCTTTAATTAAAATGCTAGATATTAAACGTTATTCTTGATGTAACTTCTTAGAATATTTTATTCAACGGTTTTGCTAAAACTAAATTTCTAAATTCTAAGGGGCTCTTGTAGGCTCAAGCTCAAGCTACAGCAACCGTAAGATTAAGAAAATCCAGGTTGTAACGAGTGATTATTTCTGTGCAGCGATCGCGGGAGAGGCCACGGAGCTCTCAAGCCTGGCTTCGCTTGCAGAACCCTCGCCTACTAAGCTTCCAAGTACGTTTATACAAAATAACAACCAACGCTACAATAAGATCTCTGTGAAAGATTTGTAGTTAGCTGGCAACTTTAGAAGTTTTATTTTTAAAGAAAATTATAAAGAAAAACGAAAACAGCCTCGCAAAAATATTTTAAGTCACATTTAAATCACGCATTAAATATTAAAAGTTGATATTTATATTTATATGTCCGGTCAGTATTCCATTATAGAAAACCACACCACTAATCATTCAACCGTATAGAAAAAATGAGGAAAGAAAACAATTGTTTCGTTTTAACCACAACTATTTTGTATACAATAATGTACTGTAAATACAAGAAACATTTAAACACATAATAAATGCAATAAATTTTTACATTTGGCATTTCTCTGTAATATTAATCCATTCAAAACACTCATGTATTTTGTTTTAGATGGGAATAAATGCGTTAAGAGAGATCTTGTTTTAGCTTAAATTTAGTGCCTTTATCATCATGCCTCAATATCGATTTATTTTCGCACAGCTAAATATCTAGTTATCCTTGCAAAAAAAAGCAAAGTCAGTGCATTGCAACTGCTGCAATCTTTGTGCTTCATAATCATATTTGCCTAAGCCATGTTACATTAATTTGAATGCCGCTAAGTTGAAGTAATATTAATATAACTTATTATGTATTTATTTTTAACGTATTAATAACAGAAATTTTAATCAATAAAACTTTTAAAGAATTCATTCTTTTCGAGTATTCTTTATAAAATAAACTAATATGTCGATATTATTGTAAAGCAATCAAGGAATTTAAATACTAACGTAGTAACTTAGTAATATAAAAATTCCTTGACGTTTAAAAGTTGGTTCAATAGGCGGGCATATTGCACTGAAATTACTTCTTTGAGAAAACTTTTTTTCGACAGAACTGATAAGAATAAAAAAAGAACATCCTTTAGTGTGCCCAACTTAAATTACAAGATAATATCGATAAATACAAAATTTATGATAATGATCAGAGGAACAGGCCGGTGAACTGATGATAGTCTGCTGAATGCTGGCCTCCTCCAAGAGACGTCACAAAGTAAAAATACAATAACAATAACAATAAATATAAAATTAATAAAATAAAAATACGTTTAATATTATAAAATTAAACACAGCAGCATTGATTAAAACAAAATTGTTTAAATCAATGCGAAGAAGTTTTTTCGTATTTGTTACTTGTTGTTTAGGGACGTAAGCGCGTAACCTTAAACGTCGCTAAATTCCTTGTTACACTTGACTGCCTTCTCATTTAATACTCAATGACTTACCTCTAGTTTCCTTAATAGGATATCTGTGATACGTTTTACGCACGAATACGTTTAAATATTTTACCAGTCTTCCTTCGAATATTCTAGCTTCTTTTTCAGTACTGACGAAGATTAATGGAATGGGTCCATAAATGAGGCCATTTTGTGTTCATTTTCTGATATGTCTATAAGTTTTCATTTAGTATTATACTAAGTAGCTATACTGCTTTCGATGTGCAGTAGCGACGTAAGAATATCTACTACTTCATATCATCCCGTGGGTGTCGTAAGAGGCGACAGAAAGAAACTGACACAACTACTTTTTAATAGAAATAGGGTGACAAATGAGTACACAGTCCAATCTATTCTCAATTAAGAATCAAAATCCAGATGCGTTGTCACCCCTGAGAACAAAGAAGGAATGCCTGGTTTCCAGTTAAAAGGGTGTCCGGTTCTCTACACTCACCATACGAAACACAGTAGCATTAAGCTGCTATTTTGCGCTGGTATTCTGTGAGAGCGTGTTTGGTTCCCGGTTGAGCCGACCCATTCGTGCTACTACTAATATAATATAGCTGCAGCATGGCTCTACCACATATTAAACAACTGACAGCTATGGCAAAATCCCCCCTATGAGGCATCTAATTATTAAGTTCTTTCACCGTTGAGCACATGAATATTAGCGCTTAAAATTGCAGATCCCTGTAAAACGAATGAACTATATTGAAAAAAAACCATTAAAAGTTGGTTCAATAGGCGGGCATATTGCGCTGAAATTATTTCTTTGAGAAAACTTTTTTTTCGACAGAACTGATAAGAATAAGAAAAGAAGAACAGCCTCTTGTGTGCCTAATCAAAAATCCAACTTAAATTACAAGATAATGTCGATAAATACAAAATTTATGATGATGATCATAGGAACAGGCCGGTGAACTGATGATAGTTTGCTGAATGCAGGCCTCCTCCAAGAGACGTCGCAAACTAATAAAATATATAATTAAAAAAATCAAAAACCTGACTGCAAAAAAGACAGTTTAAAAGTAATGCACTAAAAAGACCGAAACAAGATTGAGAATAGAAAACAAAATTAAAATAAACTATCAACAGACTATATTATAAGCTGAAAGCCGAAGTAAAATACCCGCATTAAGTTTAGTAGCAAACGGAACCCATTAATTTTCTTTCGGTTTATATTTTGCAATTGGGTCCCGCCTTTTAAAAAGTTCAAATTTGTTTTAAATGTCAAATTTATTTACATAACATTCAAATATATAAAATTTGTAAAATCTCATATTATCATAAATCCTCGCGGTATACTGCCAAAAACGCTGGCTGGTTTTCCTCGATGAATGGCTATACTTAGCCAAGTACACTTTATAAAGTAAAATTCAAGACTTTCCATCAAGTGAGCCACATGCTCGTTTCTCTCTCTCCTATAAAAAATAGTTACAGTCTATAATACTTCCCTCTATTAGGCACAGGCCGCATGTTATTTCTGAGAGGGTTTTAGGGCAAGGAAATGTCCGCCGCGCTGCCCAAATGCGCGTTAGTGGAATTCGCATGTTTTCGATATATTTTTTATTTCACAGATTTGCTTGCACTTACCTCACGACGTTTCCCTTTACCGTCGAGCACGTGTTAAATCAGCACTTAAAATTGCAATTAACAATTTCACATGTGCCGGCGGGGATCAAACCCGGGTCGCTCGCTTACTGTGAAATTCACAGCGAGAGCTAAACCTCTTAGCTACCACGGATCTATATTTATTATTATAGATCATAAGGTCATAAATATTTTTAATATCATCCATAATTTAAACATATTCTTAGACCTATACTTAAAATGATGAACAAAGCATTTTTTTTTCATATTATTCAAAGATTTATTTGCTGTCAAGTATCAAATAACCAGCCGGAAAAAGCTTTTTAAAAAGGAAAAGTTATCGTAAGCATTTTACAAACATAAATTGTACAAGGACAAACATCCAGGCCTGGAACAAATATTTATAAGCCATGCAAATACTTATTCTGTGCGGGAATCGACCTCGCGGCCCTCAGCGCCCCAACTGCCACTGCGTCACGGAGCAGTCAAAAACACTTTTAAAACGTATTTTAATGAACATGCAAACACTTAAGAACGAACACAATGTTGGATCTAACCACAATGAAAATAGGCAAAAGGCATTTTAAATATTCCTTTGTCACAAGAATTTAAAACGGGTAACCCCGACAAAGGCGGAGAGGCGTTCGAGAAAACTTTTAATGGCCCTTTGTAGCCTCCGGTTAAGTGCGAATTTTAAGCATACGTCGGAGTTTTTAAATTTGCAATATAGCAAAATCCCTTGAGATTTAATCAAAAACGAGATTTTAAATCCAGGAATATCCAGTTCAACCTTTTACACAACTAACGTATAAATAATGATCATTATTAATGTTTTTGTCATCAGAAAAAGTCATTAATGATTTGTTTCTACTCTTTTATCTTATGCAAATCAGTTATTTTAAAGTAAAACTTCTTTAGACGTGACTCTTTATTTTAAAGTAAAACTTCTTTAGGCGTGACTTCAGCGAAACTCAAGACTTTTTCGGACCGAAGTAACATTCAATAAAATCTATGGCCCGTTTACACAGTTTAGAAGCTGTCAGTTGTTGATGTTGTATCAAAGCTCCAAAATGGAGAAGTGTCTGGGTTTTGTCACCACCAGACCACTTGTATCATCTTCTTTCATGGTTTCCAAGATATGTAGCTCAAAATGCACCATTTAGATACGTAATATATAATCAAATTTCCTCCAAAACCCACTCTGACATTTTACGGTATCGTTTGAGTACAGATTACATTAAATTTACTACCCAAGGACATAAAAAATAATTTTTCGATTAACAAGTTCAAAAAAAATTATTTAAAAAATTTAAGGGTAATTTAAGGGACCAAAACCGCCGCACTAGAAAGACTTAAGTCTTACAATGGAAAGATTGATATCGAGATTTTTTTCACTACCAGGCCAATGCTTGCCCGACACCACCTGTTCAAAATAAAACAAGAAAGATATTCTTTATCTTCTTTTCTTCTTCATCAGCCCGTGAAAGTCTACTGCTGGGCAGCTGCATGTTGAACAGCTGTAGGGAGGATTTGCATTAATCGTAATCTTATCAGGCGGATTTGCGACGATGTACCAGACGTCATGCACTTTTGACGCTGGTGCCAGTCACCTGTCTAAATATTTGCAGCCTGGTGTACACGAAATGGGAAATCTACCTAAAATACTGGCAACTATCGGAAGTCGTAAGACTTTCTGTCAACTTCCATAGTCGCCAGTTGTGACACCCATGTTACGTAATAAGGTGATGGATTTTCTTGCACCATAATAACAAGGAACAAGTACAATTATTACTTACAACGAGAAACATTTACTGCTTCAATAATATGTACATTATAAATAATTTGCACAAATTTCAATATAATTAAAATGCGTACGCGTTAAGGTCAGAAGTCGTTATAAAAAACGTAGGTTTATGTGCATATTTGATATCATTTGTAAATGTAGACACAAATTAAATATTATTTTTTATTTGAATATAAGTACTCATTATTATTAAAATTTAATATTATTCATAATAATTTTCGAATATTTAGAGTATAAAATGTGCGGAAATTAACCACAATGAAACTTAGAAAAAGTGCTACAAAAGTCCTTCTTAACGATGTTGTTATTAGAGTAAGCCGCAACGTGAAGCAGAAAGCGGGAAAAACTTTTAATGGTGAAAAGCTTAAACTGATATTAAGTCTCGGCTTAAACAAATAAATATAGCCACAACAACACATAGAGCTAATTTTCATTCAACATTCAACAATTAATACATCCATCCATTACAGCCTATAAAAGTCCACTACTGAACATAGGCCTCCCCCATAGATTGCTTCACAGGGGGGATTTTGCCACAGTTGCCACGCTTGGCAGGCGGGTTGGCAGCCACAGTTTTAGTTGTTATCAAAAAGGCGCTGCTGCCCATCTCGTGGTTTGTTTCCCTTTGTCGCCTTTTACAACACCCATTGGATAATGTGGGGTAATTGATATTCTTACACTGTTATTACACGGTACAGTAATTAATAAATAAGGCTAAAGAAGAAGTTTTACTTTTTATAAATATCTTTAAAGTACTTCCATTTTAACAAAGTTTTCAGATGCGACATTGACACGTGAAACAAAGCAGATATATCCGTTGCTTGGTTCTTGAGAAAGTTCTCGCTTTCAGTTTTGTTTTATTTTCTTCCGCAATACATAAGTTGTCGTTCTAAAGTTTTTTATTCAAATGTGTGCAGGCTTGAGGTAAAATAAAAAGAATAAGGGTAACAAACGAGCACACAGTCCACCTGATGGTAAGTGGTTGCTGTGGCCCATAGACATCTATCCTCGATTACGAATCAAAATGCAGATGCGTTGTCACCCGTGAGGACTAAGATGGAATGCCTCGTTTCAGTAAAAAGGCTCTCCGGTTCTCTACACTCACCATACGAAACACAGCAGGGTTAAGCTGCTATTTTACGCTGGTATTCTGTGAGAGCGTGGTCCTTCCCCGGTCGAGCCGACCCATTCGTGCTACAACTATAAAAGTAATATAGCTGCAACATGTCTCTACCACGTAATAATAGAAAAGAAGCATTTTTATAATTTTTTATAACTAATAGTATTCCTAATATGTATTGCAGATTTTTTTATAGAATAAGGGTGACAAACTAGCACACAGTCCACCTGATGTTAAGTGGATGCTGTGGCCCATAGACATCTACATTTATCCTCAAATAAGAATGAAAATGCAAAGGCGTTGTCACCCCTGAGATGGAATGCAACGTTTCCAGTTTTTACTGGGTCTCTTTACTGGTTATGCGGTTCTCTACACTCGCCACACGAAACACAGCAGCATTAAGCTGCTATTTCACGCTGGTATTCTGTGAGAGCGTGGTCCTACTCCGGTCGAGCCGACGCATTTGCGCTACAACCATAATATAGCTGCAGCATGGCTCTACTACGTAAAAAATAAGACAGTCACAAGCTTAACCCATAATGTCATTTTGAATTTAAAAAGAACCATTTAAAAATGATATATAATATATCATATATTTTTGTGATAGCAACGTCGGTAGGTCAGAAGATTTTTTTAACAAAAAAGTGCAGAATGCCAAAAATCGACCAAATCTGTATGCACTTTTATAAATGACCAGAATTAGACTTATATTTTTGGGGTTGTCTTAATTATCCGGTGATGTGAATTCCACTAGACAATTAAGCCTGAACTGAGCTGAATCTGATTTGGCCGTCATTATTGTATACGCTTTAAAAGCGCTGTCAAAATGGCTTTCAAGAAAATTGAGAATGTGGCTTTCAAGAAAATTGAGGAGAAGGTTTTTATTTAATGATTAATTAAATACTGTCGCACTGTGCCCGAAAGACCTAACTAGGCAACCGAGAGAGACAATTACAGCTCGACTATATATATGAAAAATAGACGAAATCATCACCAGAATTCCCCTGTTTGCTTTCCTGCTGCAAAAGTTTTTTTTTCTAGAACAATTTAAGAAGCACTGTAGCTCAGTCTCTATGTTTATCTTTTATATTCGTTTTTGTTTGCTGGATATCTCATAACGGCGTTATAAATGTACAGTTTTAGTAATTTTAGAAGGTTCCTAGTTTTTTAAATAACTAACTTATTGTAAACTTAGAGAAAACAGAGTTAATGTTTACGGACTAAACGCCACCTGGATATCTTCTGTATAATACATCCATCTATACATGAAGCTTGAAGTGTGCGATGATAAGGAATACTATTAAAGAAAAAAAATATAAAGAAAAAAGAAGGAAAAAAGAAAAAAAAACTATTAGTTATAAAAATTTATAAAAATGCATCTTTTGTATTATTTTCATTCCTTCATTCATTCATTCATTACAGCCTATCAGTCAATCCAGTTGCAATTTTCTATCGCATCTACCACGGGGAGTGAAAAACTGAGAAATTATTCAGATTAATTCCAGCCGCCAAATTTCACGAACGCACATCGCGTCAAAATTCACGATACCATCCTTACCTTCTGGATGCTTGGTGGTCCACCACAGTGCATTTTACTAGGAGTTTTCTTCCTCGTACAACTTCTCCGTGGAATTGTTTACCACCGGCGATTTTTCCGGACCGATACGACTTAGGGACCTTCAAGAAAAGAGCTTACTCCTTTCTAAAAGGCTGGCAACGCAACTGCAATTCCCCTGGTGTTGCGATTGTTCATGGGCGGCGGTAGTCACTTGCCATCGGGTGAGCCGCATGCTCGTTTGCCCCCTCTTCTATAAAAAAAAACAGCTTACAAACATTTTTTTATTTTTCCTCAAGTCAACACACATTCGATTAAAAACATAAGAACGGCAACTTATATTTTGTGGAAATATAAGTTGCCGTTCTTATTTCGTTCGTTAAAATAAACTAAAAACTAAAAGCGAGAACTTTCTCAAGAACCAAGCAACTTATATCTGCTTTGTTTCACGTGTCAATGTTGCATCGGAAAACTTTGTTAAAATGGAAGTATGTACTTTAAAGATATTTTTAAAAGTAAAATTTCTTCATAATTGGCCTTATTTATATATTGAATGAAGACCATGCTTATCAACGATTGGGGTTCTGGCGGCTAATAAAAATCGTAAATAATGCTGATATATCACTTATAATGGATCACTTATGAAAGTCAACACGAAACAAGTATTTGTATGGCCTACAAATAATTGTTCCGGGTCTGGATGTTTGTCCTTGTGCAATTTATGTTTGTAAACTGCCTCCACGATACAGGAGAAAATCCTAGAGTGGGGGTAACTTTTTTTTTAACAATTAAAAAAAAATTAAGAAAAAATATTTTTAATAAAAATTGCCTTTACAAAGCTCTTTTTGAAAGTCAAGAAAGCTACGCTATTAACTAAAACAATAACTATAAAAGTCTTACTACACACAATAAGAGTTCAGTTCCTAGATGCAACTAATATTATTTGTTACACGCAATAAGAAGATAACTTGTATTTTATACACACCATGTCTGATCATCTAAGATCGCACTGTATAGACTTTAGACTTGTTACGACTGTGTTTGCATTCAAAAGCCCTTATCTTCGCACACTAAGTGACTTCAAGCTTCATGTATAGATGGATGTATCATCAAGGGCTTTGCTCGGAATATCTCTGCGGAATACAATCTGTAACGAGTATATCTACAGAAAAACCGAACCAAACTAAAGTGACAAGGTTCTCGAGTGGCAACCTTATACACTCTCTAGTCTAGATGGAGTGACGACCTAATAAATATCGCAGGTTATCGATAGAGGCAGGTGGCTCAGGATCGTACTATCAGGCAATCCATGGGGGAGGCCTTGTGATGAATCACTACAGACTCCATTGCATAATTCGTGTTATTTTTTTCATTACTAAACTTCCAGTGTGTTTAGTAAAGATACATACTATTCAGCCAATAGATGTCATAATATTATGAAATACAAAAATAAATTCATTGCCGCCGGTTTCTTTCACAACAGGCAAAACTTGCATGGAGATTGCGTTCACTGGCATACAGTCTTACTCGCACACAAATAAATTAATTATCATCATACAGTTTATCACTTGGGATTCCCCACTACACTACACAAATAAAATTAGTTTGTGTAAATTTCATTAGTATTAACTTAATTCTCGAATAAACTACTATTCTTTTAATAGCCAGTCTATTTTTACAAATAAATAATAATATATTTTCTGTTGATACTACTCTTTACTGCAGGACACGTAGTAGAACAGTAGAAACATAAAATTGCAATAGTCTCAGCGAGATCAAACTAACTTGTAGGTATGCTTATTTTATGACACAAGGTTTATTAGGTGGAGCGGAATGACTCATAGTTGCGAGTACAAAGGATCTTTAGCTACATTAATATGTTATTTATATAATATTATATTAATATTATAATATGATATTAAAATAATATTGTTATTTAGCTATAACTGACACTGGCACTGGCAATGCAAGTGTCAATTATAAGCCATTAGCTTCCACGGTAACACTCTAGGCCAGTACTCATGACGGACGTGGCGTAAGGTGAAAGCATAAGACAATCTATCAGTTCATTCCAGTTTATTCATCCTGTGCTTGTAGTTAGTGGTGGCTCTTATGGATCCCGTTATAAGGCAGTCTAAACGTTTACTTCAGAAGCAATGTCTGAGACCAGTGACGGGCAGCAGTCTCAAATGTGTGCGACGTCTGGTATTGCGATCATCAATTCGCCTACCGAGCGTGACTATTAAAGCAAATTCTCCCCGAAAATAAAAAGAAAGAAACGCGTTTATTCCAGTTTCAGCATGCAGCACAATATACAAAAAGTAATAATAGGCAAAAAGATAAATAAAACGAAGTATTCACCAACATTATTAAATTAAGAAAATATACTTTTAAAAAAAACTCTATGCTGTGCAGCATGAAACTGCGAAAAGGACTGGTCTAAGTGATAGCACTGGTTTTCAGTCCAGCCCAAACCCTGGGGCAACTCGGACGGCTAACTGCACGCCTAGTTCTTAATGTCCGAAAATTTAAGAAAAAAGAAAAACAAAATTATATAAATGCGCTAATAGTAGATTTGATGATGAAATGAGAGAGGCGCTTATCAAGTTTTCTTTCACGGCTAATGAAGAAGATGATTTATGGGTGGTTTGTTTGCAGAGTGCGACGAGTCCTTCGTGAGCCGCGGCGGCGCGGTGAGCGGCACGTTCCAGGCGCCGGAGCTTCCCAACCCGAACAACATCAGCCGCCAGTGCCTGTACACGTTCATCGCGGCACCGGGCCAACGGGTGCTCGTCGAATTTCGCACGTTCAACCTTCGTGGGAAACCACCCGAGTGAGTTGGCACCTTTACCATTGTTTTACTTTCTCTTCAACAAGTGAATAGTTTTAAAAGTTGTAAGAACCGAAGGCAAGCTACACTTCATAGTTCTTCTTAGTTCAGTTCACTTCGTACATTATATAAGATAAGCTCATGGAAACTGTCTATGCGGTCGGAGCTAAGTTTTGCAAGACCCGTCGTAGAAGAACGCAAAAACTCTTACCGTTAAAGTCTATCAAAAATCCACTGCTGAACATAAACATCCCCTTAGATTGCCTCATAGGAGTGATATTTGCCATATTGCCAAATTTGGTAGGAGGGTTGGCCTTTTTAGTTATTAATAGTAAGACGCTGCTGCCCATCTCATCGTTTATTTCGGTATCTTTTACCGATACTCACGGGAGGATATGAAGTAGTGAATATTTTTACACCGCCATAATACTGTCAAATACTCTCTGGTCAGTTTTAATCTTATGGACGCTGGCGTGGAAAAGGAAACGGCAGTCTTCAATAGATATGACAGCGTACAGCGACATTTACGCAAATTCAATACAGCTCGTATTGAAGAAGCGCTTGAACGGAATAAAGGCTCCAAAATCTTTGCCAGGGATATGTGTTACGGAAAGAGCCAGCTGTCTAAGTTAAAGAGCGACTGTAGTATCGTCGTTTCTTCGCTAGAGGTACAAATCCTTCACCATACCTCAAAAAATAACAGCATAATACTGCTTGCTGTGTTCTGTATCGTGAGCGACAAGTACCGGAGAAACTTTATACTGGTTAATTTCTACTGGTCTTTACTGGTGTCTCTACTTGCATCTTAGTCCTAAAATGTGACAACGCATCTGCATTTTGATTCTTAATGGAGGATAGACATCTTTGTGAAACAGCATCCACTTACCATTTAGTATATTATAATATTATGCTCGTTTGTCACCCTTGCCTGTTATATAGGTCTTATTCAATTCACCATATAACCATTAAACCACTCGATGTTTAAGCGCTTCAAGCTTAGTCGGGTTAGTAATGGGAATTATTAGTATTTACTGTGTCCTTTAATTCCAGGAAAGTCCACGAATCGTCGCGAACACAGCGCTTGTAATCATAGAGAAACTTCCAAATCTAAAACAATTTGCTTACTAAACACTTGTTTTTTTTTCAGTGGAGCCGCAGTCGGGGAGCTGCCAGCGTAAGTAACTCTTTCAAATCATACCTTGTAATTTTAATCTCGTTACTTGTACCATTAATTAATGTTATTTATTTGTATAAACATTTTGTACCATATTTTAACAAATAAACTAATTCTAATTCATTGCACGCCTCACAACGTGAGGGAGTGCTCTACTCTCGATATGTGGCCATACCTCAATTTCGCTACATAAAATCGTTCTTATACTTTTAGCTAGACATCAAATCCATATTATATTATTTATTTATTTATTTAAACTTTATTGAACCTTACACATAAAGTAAAGGAACAAAAGGCGGACTTAATGCTAAAAGCATTCTCTGTCAGTCACCTTAAGGCAGTGATATAACTACGAAGGCGGTTACAAATAAATATACATACACACATACATATACATATTATACATATATATATATATACATACATATACACACATACATACATACAATAATATATATATATATCAATATACACAGTATATAAATTTATATATTGTAAGAAAATATAATATAATACAATACATAAAGATACGTAATATACTAATGATGACGGAAACATTAGCAGTTGTAAAGCAATTTTAGAAAATGATCTCGAATGTTTTTCTTAAATGTTTGTTTGCAGGTAGGTTGTCTTAATTTTTCAGGCAGGTCATTCCATGGGCGCGCGGCTTGGACAGCAAACGATGAAGATATGAAACTCGAACGGTGAAGGGATATAAAGACGGCAAGAGTCTCCGATGAACGAAGCTGTCTGTCATGAGTGTCCCGCAGAAACTGAAACTTATGTTTCAGATAATTTGGATAGTGGTTATCGAATAAAATAGAAAAAACTGTGTTAAGTATCCTAATGTGTCTTCGCTGACGAATTGGAAGCCATTTAAGATGAGTTCGGAATGAGGATACATGATCCAACTTGCGAAGACAAAAATAAAATGGATACAGTTATTGACGAGACGATCCAGCTTATCAAGGAAAACCTCATTGAGATCAGGAAAACATACATCAGCATAGTCAATAATAGGCAAAATAAGAGATTGCACCAGAGTTATCTTTACCTTGACCGGAAGAAAGTTTGAGGCGGTTCAAAGCACTGAGCTTAGCAAAACAGAACCACTGATCTTCTGAATTTGGGTGGACCAACTTAAGGTTGTGTCAAAGTAGATACCCAAATTTTAACGCTGTCAGAATACGGTATGATAGAATTATCAAATGTGACAGGTGGAACGCAATGGACGTCAAGCTTACACAGTTGTTGAGCACTACCAATTATTATAGCTTGGCATTTATTGGGGTTCACACCAATACCAAACTTACAAGACCAACTGTGGAGATTCGTTAAATCCGTATTTAGTCTAAGAAAGAAGAGTTGACGTCTGCTTGAATATATATTTGCAGGTCATCAGCGTAAAGATGGTAAGAGCAGCTAAGTTGAGAAGAGAGAAAGTTAATAAAAATGGAGAACAGAAGTGGAGATAATATTCCACCTTGTGGCACGCCAGTGGAGAGTTGACACCAGTCAGATATGTCACGACCATTAATGACAGCTTGCTGACGGCCACAAAGGTAGGAAGAAAACCAGTCTACAGCAGTAGACGAAAATTTGAGATTTTGAAGCATGGCAAGGAGGATATCATGGTCAACCATGTTGAACGCATTTGTAAAATCAATCAATACAAGTACTGTGACCTTTCTATTCTCCATGCCTCCCGAATGTCCTCTGTGACTTTGAGAAGTGCAGTGGTCGTGCTGTGTCCAGGCCGAAAGCCAGATTGAAACTGAGATAGCAAGTTATTTCTACAAATAAAAGCAGACAATTGTTGGTGAACTATAGATTCAAGAAGTTTTGATAGAAAGGGTAAGATAGAAATAGGTCTATAGTTGTTGAGTTGAGTGGGGTTTGAAATTTTGGGAAGAGGGATAATATAAGCTTTACGCCAAGAAGCAGGAAAGACCCCAGACAACAGAGAAGAATGATTATGTGAGTTATGACTGAGAGAAAATTTCGAGAACAGAAGAGATCATATGACTTACATTATCACAGCCCACTGCTTTGGATTTAATAGATAAAAGTTTTACGAACTTCGTCGACAGAGACAAACGAGAATGAAAATGGTTCATGTTGAGATGTGGCCAGAGAAGTAATTTCAGAAATTGTAGTGGACTTAATGATAGAAGATAATGTAGAACCAGCTGAAAAATGAGAATTAAGGTCATTAAGAGGAAAAGAAATGTTATGACTTTTTTCAGAGTGCTTACCAATACCAAGAGATTTGAGGAACTTCCATACATCGGCCGAAGAAGAGTTAGAAATATTTTCATGGAAATAGCAACGCTTCGCTGCCCTTACCATGTGGTTACAGCGATTGCGAGCCACTTTATACGAACGCCAGTTGTCATCACACCTGTCACGCTTGAATTTTCTAAAAGCCCTGTCACGTCGAGTCATTGCCATGCGAACTCCCCTCGTAATCCACGGAGCTGGAGGTCGCTTAACTCTAATAGCTCGCACCGGTGCATGGACATCAAACAGTTTCAGAGTTAAATCAGTGAAAATTGAAACTTTATCGTCCACTGAAGACGCACCATACACCGAAGAAAAATCATTTTTTAAATTAGCAGGGTCCATTCTGGCAAAATTTCGTATCAAGATGGTTTCCGGTTTAGATTTAGGTGGTTTTAGTTTATATGCAAGGTAAATTAAATCATGGCGCGAAAATCCGAAATACAGTAACTGCAGACATTGAATTATACGATTAGTTTATTTTCTAATTGATCCACTTTAGATTACATAACAAAAAATGGAATTGAAAAAATATATGAACTGCCGTCCGTTGGTCTGAGCGTCGGTGAGTCTTCTCGATTAAGAGATATGTAAGCAATAGATTGAGTTATATAGTATTATATAAGATTCCATATATTCTAAGGAGGATCCGTATTGATTTTTGTTTTTGAACTCTACGCCGTTTAAAAGTTATTAATGAAAGTCGATCTTTTAGACTTTTAGTTTAATTTTTTCTTGTAAAAATTATCGTCACTATTTTTAGTATTTTCATCAAAATTAAACGAAACGCTCATGAGGCGTGCACTTTTGGGTTTTCCAAATTTTTAGAATTACAACGGAAGCAATTTGTTGCAAGTTCCAAAACAAACTGGAAGTGTTGTGATATCCCCGCTTCTTGGATACTATACAAGCCTCCTCTGTTTATAAAGCGTAAGAGTTGCTTGGAATACTAAAGTTGGGACAGGACCACGCCACCGTTCTCTTACAATACAGAATACAGAAACTAAAACTCAACCACTTGTGCGGTTGCACTAATGATGGCCTCAGAAAAATGAATAATAGTAATAATAACTCGTTTTAAAAGCCACGTGTAGGGTCCCCCCCTCCTAGATAGAATGATGACCTGGATAAGAAATGCAGACAGTCTATTGAGGCAGGTGGCCCAGGACTGTTATTTATGGCATTCCTTCCATAGAACTTAAGTTTAACTTCGTTGAAGACGAAGCAGGAATACCTACTGCCAAATATAAAATACACAAAAGTTTCTGATAGTTGTAAATAGAAATTAGGTCAAACTATTCCTACATCATGTCAAGAGGCCGCTTATCTATTTATCTAACACATCTACCAAACTGATATTTGTAGAGCGTTCGCCAACTTAATAATTCTAATGGAATGTTTGAAAGTTTACGAACATTTTCGTTACTTACTGAAGTAAAAGTTGTTTGACGTAAATACATTATACGAGGGAAACAAAAATATAAATTTTAGTTCTATTACATTTGAAAGCAGGCAAGAAAGAAAATTTATTTATTAAAACACGTGTTACAAAAGAAATTATAGACTAATCATCTCATAATTACAGAACTAACAAAAACTAAATCTTAAATAAAATGAAAGCAATGCAGTCATAACCTTTATGTGTAATATTTAAATGAATAATCTCTTAAGTTTAATATGCGTGTGCTCGTAGGTCTTATAAGTGACGCCTACTCCATCATTTATACGAATTTATACGTGGTAGAGCCACGCTGCAGCTATATTATGGTTGTAGCTTGAATGGGTCGGATCGACCGGAGTGGGACCACACTCTCACAGTATACCAGCGTAAAATAGAAGCTTAATGCTGCTGTGTTTTGTATGGTGAGTGTAGAGAACCGGAGACCCTTTTTACTGGAAACGAGGCATTGCATCTTAGTAATCAGGGGTGACAACGCATCTGCGTTTTGATTCTCAATTGAATATAAATGGCCCACAGTATTCACTTACCATCAGGTGGAATGTTTGCTCGTTTGTCACCCTTATTCTATTAAAAAAAAATCAGCCCGTGATAGTTCACAACTAGACTTTGGCCTCTCCAGTTGTAAGAAGGATTAGCCTTAATCGTCACGCCTGGCAAGTGGGTGGACAATGGCAGTACCAGATGTCTCGCACCTTTGATGCTGGTCATCGTCGCCGGTCTGTGTATTTTTATTATGACGGCTTCGTGGTGCAGTGACTTAACAAAGAGTTGCAGCGCTTAGGGCCGCTGGTTCGAATCCCGCACGAAAAATGTATTTTTATATTACCTGCAAATAATTGTTTCGGGTCTGGATGTTTGTGAAATTTATATACGAGAACTGCCCCCATGATACAGGTGAAAATCCTACTGTAGAGGTAACATTTAAAACAATACGTCTGGCATAAACGATATGGTTATAACACAATGACTTTATCACAGGCAGTTTGAAAGTGTCCCCAGTCACGGAAAAGTTGAGAAGTGATAGGCAAGAGTGGTATGGGCATATTATGCGAAGGACAGTAAACCACATAACACGAAGAAGTTGGCTATTAAGTGAATAAATATAAGAGTAGAGGGAGGCCTAAGAAAATATGGATGGACTATGTTAGAGATGATATGCGCAAGAAAGGAGTGAGTGAAGAGATGACGGCTAATAGAGGAGAGTGGAAGAGGAAGATATGTCGACCCCAAATAACTTGGCATAAGGGAGAAGAAAAAGAAGTAAACGAGAGGGTTTATACTGCCATCTATTTAAAGCCACAAGAACTTTCTGGCATATCTCATAGTTGCCTGTTAAACACCCAAGGCTCAAATGACGCGATGGATTATCTTAACACCATTACAAGATTTATTTGGCCGTGGAAGGAAAAGGGGAGATTCTTAGAATTATGAATACAGTTAGAAAGCGGCCAACTCTCCATATTCAGAGCTATTCTATATATACCGTAGTACTTCAGAACTTTGAAAATGTGATTTAGGCTTCGGTGTGTTTCGCTTGTGGCGCGACGACATCGCCTCCGTTTATATATTACTTAATTTGCCACAAAAATATAATAAAATAATGCAGTTTAAATTTTCAAATATGTGCAGATGCATGCACGAGTACATGGACATCTACTCGGAGATGACGTCACTGGAGGCGAGCGAGTTGGTGAACTCCGCGTTCGGGGGGCGCTACTGCGGCCCGATCCCCCCGCGGAGGCGGGTGTCGCTGCACCGAGCCGTCGCCCTTGCCTTCTACACCGACAAACCATACACGCCACCCACTCTCTTCACTGGCACCTATCGCTTCATCAATTCATGTAAGCGCCTCTTTTGTATATACAAGACTTTTTATATCTTTGAAATTAAATGAAATGCCTTTATTTGCAACAAGCGCCCCGGCTTCGCCTGGGTGTGTCTATTAATGTGGCGTCATTTAGATTTTTCAATATAATCAGCAATGACCATTTATTATATGAATTTTCCAATTTCAAAAAATATAGCCTTAGAACACTCCTGGCATATTGATCACGTACTCTCTATCTGTTCGTGAAATTTCATCACAATCGGTTCAACCATTACCAAGATTAGCCCGGTCAAATAGACAGATAGACAGCCACAAGTTTTACAAATGCCTATGCATATCTTAATGGCATGCAAATAGCCCCCTGAGCTGGATAAAAAGCAGTTATTTCGCTATTACATACACACTTAGATTTTATTTATATGTATAGATTAAAATTTTGTTTGTGTATCTAGGTCCAACATCAGTCCTCTGTTTTTATTTGCTGTAAATCTCTCCCAAGTTGCAAGACAGTTTTATTTCCAATTTTTATATGGATACTGTGGACTGTGGAGATGGGCTGTGGTAACTAAGGGGCCAACGCTGATGCGAGCAGCCAGAGTTCAATCCATGACGGCTACACTGAATTTATTAATTACTTACTGACAAGGTGCTTAGCGGTGAAGAAAAATATCACGAGGTTCAATTGTCTGGGGAATAAAAAATATTCTTTCTCAGGGCTATAAAACGTTTTTAGAAATGAAAAGAAGCCTACGCCCCACACTGGAACTTATGTAAGCTGCTCTTTTTATCTTATACGATTATATGATAATATGATTTTATTTTAAAATTTCAGCGGAATTCGAAGTGGGGAGTCCGGTTCCGAACACGTTGTGCTCATTCGTAATCGAGGCGACCAAGCGCAAAACGGGCCTGCTATTGTCGCCCACATACCCCGGGATCTACCCGAAGGATATCAGTTGCAACTATCAATTCATTGGGCAACCGGGGCAGAGAATCCGCCTCGAGTTCCGCGACTTCGATCTATTTTTCGGCGGTCCTCAGTGAGTGTTCTTTCTCGTTAGAGATAACCAATAAATTATATTCGTAATATTCAAACTGGGGCAGTGCGACGGACTCTTCCTTGCAAAATTTGAGAAACAAGGGGGTGCCAGTGCTCAGCTGTGCAGCATATAAGAATTATTGTTTTACATTTCTTAATTTGAACATAGAAAGTTATAAGTGTCCAAGTTTTTACGCAAAATAGCAAATTCAAATTATATTGCGTAGCAATTTATTTACCCATGGTGTCTTATTAACTCGGGTAGTTTGGTAATTTAGACGATATTACAAAAAAAATATACGAATTAAAATATCTATGTGTGTGTAATTATGCTATGCAAGGACACATCCTCTATTTTCTGTAACCGATGTAACACGCTTATGATACCAATGTTTTTCGAATATATGTGTCCAGCTATACGAGTTCAATTAAATGGAATGGAAACCACTTAATTCAATGGATACATAGAAATGTTGCCACGAGTTTTGAGCACTGGGCAATTTAATTTTTTTAAGACTACTTGGTAGTGTCGCGCTACAGCTATATAACAGCCTGAAATAGCAGCTTAATGCTGCTTTGTTTCGTATGGTGAGTGTAGAGAACCGAATACCCTTTTTCAGGCATTGAGTTCTATGTACTACGTACTAGAGAAGCTATTCCAAACAAAAAATGTGCACTACTCTGTTTTCGCGCATGCGCGGAAGATAGTAGATTTTAGTCTATGATTGTAGATAGTGTGGCATATAAACGAAGAAATTTATTTTTTCTATTGTAATATTATTACCTACTTATTCACTTGAACAACAAATGATTTTACTTATCTGACTACTGAATTATTAATTACGTTCAGGTTTAAACTTTAATTTGAAATCTCGTGTTATTAGCGCAGCGAAGCCACACTAAATGACACTAAAGGTGTACGGATTGCAGTACAGTTCATTTGAACATAGTGAATGTTCGGAATGCCAAATCTAGTACTTAGTACATATATATCGATGTTTTCAGGATACAATGCATAATGGTTCTTAATCGCGGATAAATGTAGGTGTCTGAGCCACAGTATTCACTTACCACCAGGTGGACTGTGTGCTCGTTTATCACCCTTATTCTATAAAAAGAGGTTGGGCAGATTCTATGTTTGACTAATCACACGTTTTTATACTTCAAACGAAATTGGACTTTGAACTGGTGGTACTTGCATAAATCACTGGCTAGTGATGAAACAAGAAACCAGTATACCTTATACCACCCAGCAGATATAAAAACGTTCATTACAAATTACCTTAATGCTTTACCTTGAATAGTCAGCGTATGGTCACCATTAAACATATTTCTTTTAAAAGTAAGGGTGACAACGAGCTCGGCATAGACATCTACATCTTTCCTCAATTAAGAATCAAAATAACATCATACTACCACTGAGAACCAATATAGAACGCCTTTTTACCAGTAAAAAGTTGTGTTTCACACTGCAGCATTATGCCGCGAATTTACGCTGGTATTCTGTACGAATGGGTTCCTTCCCCGTCGAGATTCCATCCATCGTCGATCCATTCATACTGCAGCCATAATAAGATGTAATCATAGCTCTACTTCCCATAAAATGTTGCACAGTTGCCCTTTCGACTGGGTGCGCGTGTACGACGGGCTCGACAACTCGTCGGCGGTGATCGGCACGTACTGCGGTCAGCAGCGCAACCTCGTGCTGTACTCCAGCGACGAGCGCCTGCTCGTCACGTTCTACACGCTGCCGCGCGCCGCCAACACGCAGAACCGCGGCTTTAAAGGCATCTTCGAGTTCTCCGAGAGTTTTGTTAAGTTAGGTGAGATATTCTTAAAAGTATATTGGTATTTTTATGGATTTAGAGATATTTGTTAGGTGGTAGTAGGAATCCTGTTCTGTCTATGAGTTTGTCTAGGTAGGTGCCACCCTTTGTCCTATTTCTGCTGCCAAACAATACTCCGTGCACTGCTGTGTTCCAATCAGAAGCGTATATAGAGCCAGTATAATTACAGGCTGTGAGGCATTCCATCTTAGTCATCAGGGGTCACAACGCATCTGTAGTCTTCTTCGTTTGAAGTCGTTTGCAGATGTAATGAATAATAAATGAATAATGAATTTACCGACACGTTATTTTCACTGCTGGAGGGTATAGACTGTTGATCACTCTCCTGTATAGCCGTAGAATTTAGCAGGTCTTGAATCAGAGGCATTGGTTCACTGCGAGGTTCTTGGCATGTTGGATGTTAACTTTCCTCTTGTAAAAATTTTTCATCACTGGCCGTTAAAACTAAATTTACTATTTTCTTTCCCCGGCTCATTTTGTAGCTTACACAACATTTTTTTTTTTCTATATAACTTGTGCAAAGTACTTTACAAGTTAATACAGTTTATCAACTGACTGTGCTACGTAGTAGTTAACTCGAGAGATAAAATAGAACTAACTTTTTCTAATACAAAATGTATTTATATTGTACGAGCATAGTTGTAGTAGTGGGCGAATATTCAAAATATGGTCCTTAAGATTAACTAGCTATTCCCAAAACACTTTGGAAAGAACTTACTTCCCTGTCAACTTATCAGTAAATTATGGGTGCAAACAGTTTTAGCTTATCATCTAATTTATTATTTTGAAGGACGTAGGATCCTTGGAACTAATCAGTGGTTTAAAAATCAACTTTTCTGCCTGTCAACTTATTGGTAATTTATGGGTACAAACTACTTAAGTTTATTATCTTATTTATTAGTGTAAAATTTCTTAAGACTAATAAGTGATTTACAAAACATGCGCTTATTTATTTAATATTTATTAGCTAGTTAATGTACTGTTAATGTTGTTTTGTGTTTAGACTAAACACATAGCAGATATTCTACTAAACAATCACAATTGACCGTGGTCAAATAAAATATGATATGTGCATGTTTGTCACATAGCAGATATTTTGTTCGCTTATCAGTTTCGGCTTTCACGAGGTTCTCGTTATACGGAATGGTAATGTCGACCAAAAATATCCTTGACTGTGCCCGGTCCATCAGCACAATATCAGGCTTATTCGCAAGAATAGTCCTGTCTGTGATGATGGCCCGGTCCCAGTAGAGCCTGGCGCGGTCATTTTCTAGCACGGCTTCCGGCAAGTACTTGTAATAAGACAATTTCCGATCCACGAGACCGTATTTGAGGGCGAGCTCCTGATGTAGAATTCTGGCTTCTAGGTTGTGCCTGTGCAAGTACTCAGAGTTAGAAAGTGCCGAACAACCGGAGATGACATGCCTAAGTGACTCTACGGGATGGCGGCAAGCTCGACAGATGTCGACGGTGCCATCCTTTAGGATGTACCTCCGATAGTTGTTGGTCTTAATAACCTGATCCTGTATCGCACAGACAAAACCCTCTGTTTCCCCAAAGAGATCACTAAAACCTAGCCAGTGGAGGGAGGCAACTGTGTCTACAGTACAGTACAGTAAACACAATTATTATTATTATTATTTCCCTTATTTCTATTCTAGATGTATATTAAGAAGAGATCTTAATATAGATCTAGAATAGCACTATCCTCAGTTGATAAGAAGTATCAGTGTAAGAATATCCACTACCCCATATATCGTCACGAGGGTGGCGTAAGAAGCGACAGAGGGAAACTAAAACAGGAGATGGGCAGCAGCATCTTCCTGATAACAATTCAAAGTTATAAGTACTGCGGTTGTCAACTGGTGCTGTGTGGTTAGTACCATAGGCCATAGGCAGAATACACCGGTATATAATGGATGCCATACACGATCCAGTTTGCCGTCAAGTTTGCAGCGGGCTCGAAGCGGCGTCCAGTTTGCAGTGCATCCATATAGACCACTCACGTTCAAGTTCGCCGTCTAATTTGCATGATGCCGCACCAGTTGAAACCATGGCGTCAGCAGTGACGGGCAACGACGCGTTAGCCATCCTAGGCTTATTGCTCCGACTGAAGTCATACATACTTGACCGCTCATACACACTGTTAAGTTTACATGACACTGAAATCTTGATCAAGTCGGTAGAATCTAAATTAATTTTTGCTTTCAGTAGACTTGATATGCAAACTGATAGCCATACACCGTCAAGTTTACCGGACGCCGCGCCGCTTCAAGCGCGCTGCAAACTTGACGGTAAACTGGATCGTGTTTGGTATCCATAAGGGGAAACTTATGCTCGCTAGGCTGTGGACTATCAACAAAACACATTTGTATCAACGTTTAATATAGCTATTCTTCTAAGTTTTGTTAATTTACTGTTTCAGATTTTATAAGCAAACATGACGCCGAGCACATCAGAGGCTCCGAGTGCGACCAGAAAATCCTTAGCAAAAAGGAATCTACTGGATTCGTGTACCATCCAAATTATCCATTCCCCTATATACAAAAAGTTGTTTGTAGGTAAGTGCACTGCATTTTCTATAATATGATCATATCTCATTATTAAACTATTACAGTTCATGTGTTTTCAAGTAGGTTTCTTGAAAAGGAAGGAATTGTAAAGATTTTGATAAAATTTTCAATAACCTGGTATACTGGACGTATTAGAGTACGTTAAGTGTTTTGTCCAATTAAGAGTGGCACGTGTCCGTACAGTCCGTCTGATAGTAAGTGGATACTGAAGTTCATAGATATCTCCTACATTTATCAGCGATTATGAAGCAAAATACAGATATTTTGGCGACCCTGAAGGAGTAAAAATGTCTCATTCATTTACCGATAACCTATCGAAAGTCCACTGCTGTACAAAGGCCTCCCCCGTTTGCTTCTTATCGAGGATATTTGCCATAGTTGCCACACTTGGCAAGCTAGTTAGAAAACACAGTTTACTTTTTAAATTGTTATCCAGAAGATGCTGCTGCCCGTCTCGTTCCACTTCTCTTTGTCACCTTTTACGACACTAAAGGGTAAGGTATGGTGCAGTGAAATAACTTAAACCATTACGCGGCGATGAAATGCATTGTTACCGATAAATAAAGTATCCAGTTCTCGGCGCTCATTAAAACACAGCAACGTTATTTTGCCTTTTTGCACTGATACCCTCCCTGTACGAGTGAGGCCCTTTCCCCGTTCGAGCCGAATCTTTCGTGCTAAAGTCATAATTTTGCTGCAACGTGAGCGTGACTCTATCGCATAAAGAATAAAAATTATAATTTCATATGTGCTTATATTTTTGTTTCAGATATTTTATATATGGTATGCAAGACTCGCAAAATTTGGAAAGAGTCCGACTCGAGTTTCAAAACTTTTCTATACCAAAAGGAGAAAATCCGAAACCGGAGTAAGTACGCACTCTGTCGTGTGACAAATTAAATGTTAAGTTGTCTATAAACCCAATCTTTTTATATTCTGCGAGCATAGTTATTTAAACCAGCAGAATCGCGAGATTCAAATACAGCTGTATTTTAGATCTCCAGCCAAAAATGTTTAGTCCTTACACTGCTTTAACGTCAACAATTTATTTTTAAACGGTAATAAAACGAAATGTGTTACATTCACTACACCAAATGATAAACAGGTGAATACCAGTGTGCTTTTAAATGGGGAGGATTTGAGTCTTGTTAAATCCACTGTTTTTCTCGGAATTACAGTCGGCGAAAAACTTCAATTGGTCTCCCATATGTCTAAACTAGCTAGCTAGCTTACCTCTGCAGCATATTTTGTAAACAATATTTAATCGTTACATGCGTTGAAACAGCTAGATTAGTTTATTTTATTTATTTTCATAGTATAATGTCATATGGAATCTTGCTATTGGGTTATGTGTCTGTTGTTTTGTAGAAGAGACCCAAAGAGCAATTTATAACCTAGTCTCTTATAGAACAATTCAAAGAAATAAATATAACAAGGATTAATATACTACTTACTAAGAGTACATGATTGATAATACCTATCATGTACTCTTAGTAAGTAGTATAATAATCGTTATTATTTTAAAACTAAATGTTTTCATATTTAATTGTATAAAATATTATATTGTAAATTAATGTTTAAAAAAAGTCACCCCGGGTTTCTTACTGTTTCTTCCCAGGACAGAGGCTTTTTCTGAAAGTAAAAACACAAATTTCAATAAGTATTTTTGTAATTTATACTAACTAAAATGTATTCTATTCTATTCTTATAATAGCATAGATTGCTATAAAACAGGATATAGTACAATGCCCCCCCCCCCCGGGTGTTGTGTTGCAGCACGTGCCCGGACGGATACCTGAAGGTGTACCTGCGCGGGCAGGAGGCCACCGACTCGTACGACAAGCACGACGCGGAGCTGTGCGGCGAGGGCGCGGCCGGCCCGCCCGCCTTCCCGCCGCCGCTGCTGTCGGACGGGCCGCGCCTCGTCATGGTCTTCAGCTCCGGCGAGCTGCAGGGCCGCGGCTTCAAGGCCAAGTACACCTTCGAGACTGGTGAGTGGCGAGCGGACCGGGACACGTTGTTGTCATGGAAGTTACAGTGCTACCTTTACCATTACATCCTATTGAGAGTTCACTGGTGAAAGAATGAAGAAAGAAAGAAGAAAGAAAGGAAAAACAAAAATAAAAGAAAAAATTAGAAAAGAAACATTTATTTGACCAACACATTTATTTGCTAAATGCTGCTATTTCGCATGGTGTTTCATAATACAAGGGGTTTTGGAGATGTGTATCTTTTGTCTTTGTGCAATAATATGTCATGGTAAATTTTTGAGCACGGCCCCCTATCCACATCAATTAATCATTTTCTATTTCGAACAACAACTGTCGATTCCATAGAATAAAGAAGATTTTTGATACATAATGTACTTTAAAGTTACACGAGGGCTGTGCTCGAAGTGTTTGGCTGGCATGGCCACCTTTGTATGCATTTTCTTGTTCCATTGAAAAAGAAAGCAGTACAAATACGGCTACCAGGAAATTAGATTAGTGCATATCTCAAATTCCGATTTTGGTAGCCGAGCCAGGCAAACGAACGTAAATATATGTCAAGCAGAGGCCATATTTGTCGTGTTTCCCATAGACCACTCTAATAGCACCCTCGGTGCTAAAGGAATTATAGATTCTCTAAAGAACATTATGTAGGTCGTAAAACTCCACCACTGCCCAATATCTGCTGCCAGCAGCTATATATCCACTTTAGTGTTTAAAATGTAGTACTAGTGAAGCATGAACATCTAAAGCATTTCATCTTAGCTCTCATGGGTGTCAGCGCACCTCTAACATGCACAACATGGGGCTGCGTGAGTTGTTAACCACAATACATATAGACTATATGGTGGTTGGCAACTCACGCACTAGCACGTTTTTCGCTATGTTATATATTTTATAAAAATATTACAGAATACCGAGTGCCGGGCACTGCGGCACCTGGCGGCGAATGTGCGTTTACGTATCGTTCGGAGGCAAAGAAACGCGGCGACTTCAACTCCCCGCGTTACCCCTCTAACTATCCGTCACGCACCAACTGCACCTACACGCTGGTCGCCAACCCCAACGAGCAGGTCACCGTCGTGTTCGACCACTTCAAGGTCAAGGCGGACGCGTGGAACGCCACCGCCGGCTTGTATGGGTAAGTCTTTTATTTTGCATGCCATTAATTTTAGTTTTATTTATTCATTGTAGTCAGCCCAAAACTGTCCACAGTTGGACTTGGGCTTTCACATAATCAACTATCACCCGAAATCGCCACACATGGATCTGGATTGGTTGTTTATTGAGACTGGATGTTTACTATCTCGTATAGAAGACGATGGTTATACGACCAACTATTATAAAACATGAGATGTGTCTAGCGTTTTACATAGTCACTTCCCACGACGCCCACGAGACAAAATGAGGTGATGGATACTGTTATATTCTTGTCTTGTCTATTATGGACTTGCAAAATTACAAGTATATCTTACTAATTCTACCTTTATAAAGAAGGTTATTGTTACTTAAATTACTAAAATTTAACCATAATTTACTATGCGTGGAAGATAAGAATAGAAACGAGGTGTAAAATATAACTAATATTTCAGAAAGACACATTAATCTCCACATTTTTCTATCAAATTAACTGCCCCCGCTGAAATTAGTCAAAAATATTAAACCTCATTCCTAAGTTAAAAGTGGTGAATGTTCTCATGAATGGTTTGCTGGCAGCGGCGCGACGTGCAGCGAGGACTGGGTGGAGGCGTGGTGGACGGGGCGCGAGGGCTCGCGCGTGCCGCTGGGCCGCTGGTGCGGGCTCGCCACGCCCGGCCCGCTGCAGTCGCCGCGCGGCGCGCTCGGCCTGCTGCTGGCGCTGCACACCGACGCAGAGGCCGTCGCCTCCGGCTTCAAGGCGCGATACATCTTCGAGGTCCATCCTAACATTCAACTAATATGCACTACGTACTAGAAGAATCGCCGACACGTAACTTGTCTATGCCATAAAATGGTGCCACGCGCCCCGCACCGCCGCGCAGATTTTGTTCGCGGTGTTTTTTTTATAGAAGAGGGGGCAAACGAACATGCGGCTCAGCTGATGGTAAGTGAATACCGCCGCCCATGAACAACTGCAACACCAGGGGGATTTCAGGTGCGTTGCCGGCCTTTTAGAAAGGGGTAAGCTCTGTTCTTGAAGGACCCCAAGTCGTATCAGTCCGGAAGAATCACTGGTGGTAAACGATTCCACAAAGAGGTTGTGCGAGGAAGCAAACTCCTAGTAAAATGCACAGTGGTGGACCGCCAAACATCCAGATGGTGTGGATAGTATCGTGAGTTTCGTCGCGATGTACGTTCGTAAAATTTGGGGCTGGAATTAACCCACTTACTATTGAAAGTTCACTTCAAAGCATTATTTAAAGGATACAGAAACAATAACAACAAACCACCGGTCAATTGCCCGCCAAAACTTACGTTATTTCTAGCCAAAGTTTTTTTTAACTAATTATGAACTATTATAGTGCTTGATTACGGGTATGTTCCGATATACACTACGAGCACTGCTCAGTGCTCTCAATGGTGAAAAATTCGTTCCGTTAGGGACTGCCAGTATACTGTCGCAGTACCCTAGGGAAATATATGACGTGATAAATCGCCGCCATTTTTGTACTGTGAGCACTGGCGCATTTGAGGTAAGGTGCTCTCAGTACTTTGATCACGTGATCAAAAACATAACTCCGCCTAGAGATTTAACAGCTTCCACGAATGATTGTTATTACTATTACTTAATATTGTTATTCAAATAAACTCGGACATTAAGTTTTAAAAGCAACAACATTCGAATAATATTTTTTCTTGTTGAAAAGAAAACGTGTACTTACATGACAAATATTTTCATTTGAAAACAGTGTCGAAGAATGGGGATGACAGTATACTGGACTGCGTTCCGTTTTAAACAGTAACCAGTATAGCAAACTAAAAAGGAACGGCTTCACAGTATACTGAATTGACGTCACACCTTACAGTGGTCACAGTGTATATTGGAACATAGCCTACAATTGCAACTCTATCTAGTGGTAAGTGGTGATAAAAGCTTAAAATGATAAATTGCACTGTCTGAGCGCAACATAAGTTGATGAAGACACACACATTGTAACCCGAAGGAGAGACAAACGCTAATAATAGCTTTATTCCACTCCTATATACGAGAAATAGCACGAATATCCAGATAGAAGTAGAACCTAAGAGCCGTGTGCAATATCCCAATAGCATCGATGCAAAATGAACATAGTGTCCCTGTCCACAACAGCACAAGTTAATTATACCAGTTACTCGACTCCAAAGAGTCAATAATTCCTCAATGGGGCAATGTAGACGCTTTAACTACAAAGTCCCAGAAAATATGCAAAAAGTTAAAAATTTTATTAAGCAAAAAATTTTTAGTAACGGTTATTATACTACTAAAAAGTACATGATTGAAAATTACCATGCTGTCTCTAAATATTTTAATACTAATTGTACAATATATTATATTGTAAATTATTTTTTTAAATAAGTCCCTCTGCTGCTGCTCTTGCTGGTTCTTCCCGGGACAGAGGATTTTCCGAACCAGTTGTTAAGCTTAAATGACTTTCAATAAGTATTCTTGTATAATTATGTAATATTGAATAATAAATCATAGTTTAGCGCTAAAGATAACTTTATTTTATTTTATCCTGGTGAACCTAATCAGGATACTGGGATAAAGTTATTAAATGATTGTATTGTCATCTGTCTTTGATACGAGTGCAAATTTTCAAGTTCAAGCAAAACGATTCTATCGTATTCTGTTCGGCAGCCCGCGAAGTCGATCTTCGGCGACTGCGGCGGCAACATGTCTGGCGCGGAGTACGGTGTGATTGCATCGCCACGGTTCCCGCGCGCGTACGAAGCGCCGGCTCGCGGGGACGCGGCGCGCGTCTGCAATTGGTTCGTCACCGCGCGCCCCGGCCGCCGCCTGCTCATCAACTTCCAGACCTTCGCTGTTGAAGGCCATCTCACCGGTAACTGCACTACAAAATTTTGCCAACCCCGTGTATGCGCGAACGATAATGCCGGTCTTATTCTTCTTTAGCATCAGCCCGTAAAAGTTCACTACTAGACATGGGACTTTTACCGTTGTAGGGAGGATTTGCTAATCATCACGCTTGGTAGGCGGATTGACGATCGTATTACCAGACGTCTCGCAATGTTGACGCGTGTGTATATTAATGTTCGGAGTTTTTATCTAGTCTATTCTTGAGGCGTATACTGTTGTTTGTTTCAATTAATAACAATTCAATTATTAATAATTATTATAAATTCTTAAATAGTTAATAGAATAAATGACAATTAAAGATGGCAAATCGACTGAACGCGCATATATTTCATACGTGGTAGAGCCAGGCTGCAGCTATATTATGGTTGTAGCACGTATGGGTCGGCTCGACCGGGGTAGGACCACGCTCTCACAGAATACTAGCGCAAAATATAAGCTTAATGCTGCTGTGTTTCGTATGGTGAGTGTAGAGAACCGGAGACCCTTTTTACTGGAAACGAGGCATTCCATCTTAGTCCTCAGCGGTGACAACGTATCTGCATTTTGATTTTTAATTGAGGATAAAAATGTAGATGTCCATGGGCTACAGCATCCACTTACCACCAGGTGGACTGTGTGCTCGTTTGTCACCCTATTCTATAATAAACCTAAGGCAATAACATTTCCAACGTCTTTTGCAACGTCGCACGCTAAGTTTAGTAGGTACTGGTAAGTGCAAAGTTATGCACTGAAAAGTACAGAATTTGGTCCGTTGAGCCGAAAACTTTTGAATTAGAGCAGATTTAGAGATTGGAGATATTGTACAAAACATTAAGTAATAGAATCCTAACATATATTAACAAACATCACATTATAGTTATACACAAATAAAGGAAACATTTCTTGTGTGTGTTTTTTATATGAGAGGGGGCAAACGAGCATGCGGCTCACCTGATGGCAAATGACTACCGCCGCCCATAAACAACTGCAACATCAAGGGTATTGCAGATGCGTTGCCGACTTTTAAAAAAAGAGTAGGTTCTTTTCTTGAAGGTCCCTAAGTCGTATCGGTCCGGAAAAATCGCTGGTGGTAATTGATTCCACGAGGAAGTTGTGCGAGGAAGAAAACTTTTTGTAAATCGCACAGTGGTGGACCGCCAATCATCCAGATGGTGTGGATGGTATCTGAAGTTTTGTCGCGATGTGCGATCGTGAAATTGAGCGGCTGGGATTAGTCTGAACAATTCCTCTGAGCACTCCCGTGGCAGATATAATACGCGACAGAATAGAATACGCAAAGAGATGTAACATCTTTTCGCAGCGTCAGTAACTCAAGCCGATCTGAAAGAGCTCGGTCGCCGACGATTCGAACCGCTCTGCGCTGGATGCGATCAAATGAAAGGAGCTGGCACTGGGAAGCCTCGGCCCAGAGATGGGTACAGTATTCCATATAAGGCCAAACCTGCGCCTTGTAAAACTGCAGGCGGTGTGCCGGCATGAAATATTGTCCCGCTCTGCTGAGCACGCCAAGCTTTTTAGACGCCAATTTGGCCTTCTCTTCCAATTGACCACGAAACTGCACGTCATTCGATATGTCGACGCCGAGGATTCCGTTACTGGCTGAGGCAACACGGGGAGTGCCCTGAAACTGAGGAAATATGACAAAGGGGTTCTTTTTAGCGGTAAATGCGCAAACTTGTGTCTTCTGGGGATTGAAATGGACTAGATTTAGTCACCCCCAATCAAATTCAGACACAAGATTGTTTCGGTACTCGGCCACGTTTTCCCGAGAGATATTGGCACGGCCGGTGTAAAAAGCATCACCAGTGCTGTCGTCCGCATAGCAATTAATGTTTGCTTACAGGAGCGATCAAACCAGGCTAAGATCTGCCTCCGATGGGTAGATGATGGAATAAATAGTTCCATTCCCTGAAGCACCACATCAGTGACTTTTAATGAATTTTTTAATAAGTAATCTAGATTATTCGTTCATGTGGAATAAAGATGTCTTGCTATAGTGGCGTTAGATTAGCTATGGTACTCTTGTTTGTCACTAGTGTCCGGTTCTCATATTCATACGATTGTTTAATTTATGAACCGGCCACTATTAAAGTTAAAACACTGGAATGTTTTTCCGTTTGTTCAGAGCGTGGCTGCCCGGCGGCGGTGCTACGTCTGTGGTACGAGAGCCCGGGCCCGCCGCTCGAGCTGTGCGGCGAGAAGGCGCCCACGGACCGCTGGCAGTACCTCTCCTCCTCCAACTCTATACGTCTCTCGTGAGTAATAACAATACATTTTATAAAAGGTTCACATATTGTTTCAGTAGTTATATCTATGAAGAGAGATCACTCTCTTCCTGAGACATCATTCTCAACTCATTCTAAAGATACTAGGTATCATCATCAGCTTGCGGCAGTTCACTGAACATAGACCTCTCCTAAGGCGCGTCACTTAGCCCGATCTTCGGCTTCACGCATCCAGTTGCTACTAGGCGCCTTGCGCAGATCGTCGTTACATCTAGCCAGAGAGCGTCCCACACTACATTTACCCAAACGCGGTCTCCACCCTAATACACGCCTACTAAAGATACAAAATATACTAGCTATAACTAAATGAAATTCTTAACTGTACCATGTTACATTTTTATTTTTATTTTTCTCAAGTGAAGTAGAGCACAAAGTGAAGTTACTCAGTCTTATTTTAATTAGATAGCCGGTATGGTGCGTATTCCAGAGGTAAAGGAAACTGACCAGTATACACTTCGAAGATGATTTGGCTTATGGTAAATATAGGCTACACAGCGATGATCGCTTCTTGGTGACGCGTTCAATATTTTATTGGATGCAATCTACGGATAAATATACAGTCTATGGAAGGGTTCTTCTTCCTCTTCTTCTTTTTTTAATGGGTGTTGTACATGGGTCTCCATGACAAAGAAAAATCAAAAAGTATTATGTTGGTCTTAAAGGTCGCATGTTTATGTGGGGGACTTACAACAAAAAAATGTGCCAATTCTGTAAGTAATGCCTAGAATGTCGGAAAAGGCGACTAATGTGATATTTGAGATTGCGTAGCTCTTAGTAGACCCACGCTGCACAATATTAGCAGCTTAATACTGCTGTGTTTCGTATGGTACATTCTATTCCTCAGTGGTAAAAAACATCTGCATTTTGATCCTTAATCGAGGATAAATGTAGATGTCTATGGGCCACAGCATCCACTTACCATCAGATGCACTATGTGCTCGTTTGTCTCTATAAAAAAATCTCTGTCACAG
Source organism: Parnassius orleans (assembly GCA_029286625.1). Classification (NCBI taxonomy): domain Eukaryota; kingdom Metazoa; phylum Arthropoda; class Insecta; order Lepidoptera; family Papilionidae; genus Parnassius; species Parnassius orleans. Next base: position 4,229,403 of record JAGSMP010000107.1, on the reverse strand, counting down.
TAGCTCGTTGATGGTCTCTGCCTAACCCCTCGGAGATAACAATGACAATACAGAAAAATTTATTGAGTCGTAAGTTCAAGTACCAGGAGAGCATGGGCGTTCCGTAGGTTTATAATAGCGGACAAGTCGGTGGGCGCGGCGGGGTGGCGCGCTATCTGGACTGAGGTGACCACGGACACTGAGGGCTGCGCTAACGCGTGCGCCGGCGCCTGCCTGCCACCGTCCGCCGCCTGCTCCGGCCTGCAGCACTGCGCCGGCGCGCCCATCAAGCGGCCCGCGCACTGTTAGTATACACCGAGTAGGGTCACCACACTACACAACAGCACAATGCGGATAGCACAACACTAGCCACACAACACAAAAACACAGTTCGGACAACACAACACTAGCACGACAGTCCTTAGCTGAATTAATAACTACTTAACGCGTAACGACATTTTGAGTAAATTATTACATTGAATAAACTCGATGAAACGAAAAAGGGACACTAAAAAGAGACAAACATACATCTATAGGATTTAGCCTGCGAGAGACTGAGATAGAATACAGTATACAGTGTTTCCTTAATAGGATAGCTAATGCTCGGTCTCCTTTTCTGAAGGTTTCACTTCAAGCGCGTGTGAACTGCGCACTTGTTTTTTTTTTTAATTATATTAAGGCCCTCTTGTAGTACGGATGTGCAGGTATGAAAACGTTATCACATTCTCCGTAATAGTCGGTTGCAGCAGAATAGAACAAAAGCGGAAAGAATTTTAGAACAACGTACGTCAATGTTGTAACCTCGAAGATGTTTCAGCGGGCACTAGCTGGGGCTTAGAAAAATAAAACGAGTTCCCACCATAATCTAAAAAATATTAAGCCTTTTCATTTGATATAACTTGTATACGGTTTCATTATGAGATCTCGGCAAGGTACACGCTTAAATAGCGATTTAATGTCATCTTTATGATTTTTTCATCTAGGCAACTAATTATTAGTGATGGCAGAAACGCGCACTATTTTAAATAGTGCGCGTTTCTGGCATCACAAAACACTTGTTCGTATGTTCAATTTTTATTGATTTTTTTTTTTGCGCAATATTTACATTTCAGAATCTTTAGGTAGGTGCAAAAAAACTTAAAAAGTACTATAACGTGGCCTTCATTTATTATAAAAGGAGAAAAACGAACTAATAACATTCGAATGTTACTGTGTCGTAGATGTGCAGAATAAGATTATGTTGTTGATAAGGCGGGTAATATAAAATGAACATACACACATTTATACACAAAACAACACAACGTACAAAACGTTATAACCAATTAAATGAAAGCAATTTGATCAAGTCCATGGCTGTAAGCAATTATCAGTAATATTGCTAACTTTATTTGACCGAATTTTGAACACAAACGATACTAGTTTTAATTACGATATACAAACGATTCTTGTTAATAATAATAAACACTAATTCGATCAAAAATATGCAATTAGATAATGGGGCAGCGCCTAAAATATTGCTTGGAAAATAGCTAATTAGGTTGTGTTAAATCATGTAATTCTTACTTTAACTACTGTTAGATAAGGTCCATTTTCATTCATTCACTACAGCCTATCAAAGTCTACTACTGAACGTAGGTCTTCTACTTAGCATATATCTTTATAGGGATGTTTACCTTAGTTACCACGCAAACGGTTGGCAAACACAGTTTTTATTATTATTGAATTGCTATCAAAAATATTCTGCTGCATTTATCCTGTTTCATTTAACCTCGGTCCTCTCTTACAAGACCCATGGGATAATATGACTACACGGCTCCAAAGTTTATTACATCACGTCAAGAGACACTTTTTAAGACAACTGCTGAATATTGGTCTTTCCAAGAATGCACCAAAAAGATTCGATCACACCAGACTGGGCAGGCGAGTTGGTGACCGCAGGGCAGATACTCTCTTACTGGTAAACATTACCAGGAATTCCCCATCACCAGTCTGCGAAATTTAGGTTACGTGTTTTGGGAATAGTTTTTCTGGTGTCAGTCGCCAGATTCTTGTCCGTCAATCAGGAGAGCAATAAGCTTTGAAGAAACGGTAAAAGTATTCCTTGTCTGTGTACTACAAAATGAGTTTGAAAAAAGGGTGCAAAACGAGCACACAGTCCACCTAATGGTAAGTGACTGAGAATAAGATGGAAAATGGGTCTCAAGTTCTCGACACCATAACGATTTTATAAGCGACCCATTATTTAGTTGTATATTTGTTGATAGAAGATACTCTAACTCTAACACACCGCCTATGACTTGTACTTACTTTCAAATCCATAACAAACTTATACAAATAAGTAAACCCAATAATTATTTTTGAAGTTGCATCTTAATTTATTATTATAACATTAAGTTTAAAATATTTATTTTTTCTTTTATTGATACTTATTTCTTTTTTATATTACACAGAAAAAATAAATCTGTGTATGATTAATTATACAGTAATTAGAACTTGTTAGTGTTTCTAAAATCAAACACATCCTTTAACAAATAAAACAGCGCTAAAACTCTTAACACGATTATCTTTAAGGATCATTATGACGATAATAACAACTTTAACAATTCTGCACTTAAGCATTGAATCAATCAGGTCATACACTATTAGCAAATACAAGCTAAGAATTATCTGCTGTCCGTATATATATCCGCCCCACTTATACAGATAATATTATTATGTTAGTCACAAGAATTATTATACTGAAAGGTTCATTCATTAATAACAATTTGAGCTAATTAATAAATTAGACCAGCATATCCTAATAAAGCAAGAGATTACACTTAACATAGACATAGCCAATAAAAACAACACCATTTACAACCTGTGAATTTCATATATATATATCCAAATTACATGAATGACAACTATTGTGCATGACAACAATATGTAAATTTGCAACCCACTTTCTCAATTTTTCATAATTAAAAAGATGTCAAAATTTTTTAGTTGTCGTTAAAAAAAACTTTAAATATTAAATTGACTATAAGAAAACCCTAACTAATTAACTAAATCGCAAGATAGGAAGATAATCGACAAACAATGCTAATGCATCAAGCTTCGCACAACTTGATCACATTGTAATAATTTATTCAGCTTATATAGCCACGTAATGAGTAATTAATAACTTTTATGTTAGTTGCGACATAATTGCGGACACTGTTTTGAACACAATATAATCATTGCTTTTGAACGCATTAGCACAATTTCAACTGCACGTTGCTTAACTCATATTACGTATAATCTGTTGCGCACGTGGCAACACTAACACCGAATCCATTTATATGTGTCGCAGGAAGATAGTTAAAGCCGTAATATAGTTGTATCTCTAGGAATATAGCTATATACCGTAATATAGTTATATGAAAGCGGTTCATAACTATCTTACTAGACTAATCTGACTGTAAATTGAATGTACAGAAGGAACAAATTTCGCGACATTGACGTTCCTGTTGTGTTGTTGTTCATGTTCCTTTAACAGTAGGTTAAGGTGCGGCTGGGGTGTCCCTTGGACCACCCTAAAGCCGCGTACATTATAACGATATAAAATGTGATATTGAAAGAATTTAACTTTTAAATTTCAAAAATTCAAAAAGTATAAGTCAAAAGTAGTTTTGACTAACAAGTTACAAACAAACTACAATTATAATAATTTCACTAGATTAGTCTAGTAAGATAGTTATGAACCGCTTTCATATAACTATATTACGGTATATAGCTAACCCTAGGGATATAACTATATCACGACCTTAACTATCTTACTGCGACATATGCATTTAACACATCAACACAAATATTGTAATCAAATCTGAATGGTATTTCATTTGTGTACTCAGGATATTAATTAATAATATTCATTCTCAATGTGTATAGTACTCGTATGTTAGGTAAAGTTAATAGTAGAAAACGATTATATAATAAAGTACTGTAAGTTTTGAGTTACTTAATGATGTGTTTCTAGGATTGCTCCTTAACTTTATGTAAATTTAAAGGTTTTGTAACATGTTGAAATCAATTTTTATGACTTTTTCCAAAATTACCTCTTACAACCCTTTTCTTACAGCAAATGTATCGAATAGTCCTTACTAAAATTCACTTATAAATTGTGGCACCTCACAAATCAACCTCCACATTATAATAATATATTGTATAGGCACTTGCATTTTACTGTCACTTTTCAAATGACAGTATTAATAAGTTAGAGTATTAAAAATTATGTAATAAATATAATTATAGCTTGTTTTACGGAGTAAGCAGTTTTCTCTTGAATTTGTTTTTATTTTTGGCGGGCCAATTCGAATTTCAAACATGGACGACAGCCTAAAAGGAGCCTTAATAAAATTAATAACATTTCACCCTGTTTACTATACTTCTTATAAACAAAGATGGAAGAACATCAATAGTACTTTTGAAAACGTGTCGAAGTATTTTCCACTTGATCTTTTTTTCCGCTAGCTTATTATGTTCCTGAATTATAAAGTGAAGCCTGACAGATTGTTTTCTCACGCGCCATTTAGTAAAACTCTTATTATTATCGTGTCTATCTTTGTTTAACACAAAACTGAATTATTTAAGACAGAATGTAAAAAAGTCTTTGAAGCAAGGGCTGTGTTGCCCTTAAAATAATAAGATTTCACGCGCTACTAATGGTTTATAAGCTGCTTACTCCTGCTTGTTTATTCTATTGTACCTAATAAGTATATCTAACCACTGTAGAAATGTTAAATGATAATTCATAAACAATAACTTATAATGTTTTGTGTATTTCAAATTTCTGTCTTGACGGTTCAATGCAATCTTTGTCTCAGAGGATCCATTAATGTAATTTAGTATTGTAGGTTTAGAAGACTATAAAAAGCGAAATGTTGGTGAAATAGCAGAATAATATATAACGATGTTGCAAGATTATGGACTTTTTTATTTACGGACGGCAACCCTTTTAAGTGCATTCTAAATATTCACATCTAAAATTCATTTCTACATTCATAAATTTAACCCCCTAAATAGTTCTTTAAATTCGTTCTAATTCTTTAAATACTGTGATGACTCAGGTTAGATAGTGCTAAATTTGCTGCATCAAAACTATGTTCAGATATTTTTATGTCATTTTCATAAACATCTAGGTCAGAATATCCGAAATCCAATGGGACGAAGCTTGCATTGAGTCATCGCACTATGGGACCCGGGCTCTGCGTCCAGCGTTAAAAATACTTGTATCAATCTTTCTTTATCTCTTTGCTCAGTTTTGAAAAAATATTGTATTACATAAAGAAACGAGTATTTTTAATGCCTAGCACAGTTCCCACTCCTAGCATGAGCACTGTAAATCTAGCAGTTAATGACGCTTACAAGCTCATTCTAGGAAAGCTTGGTGGTATGACGAAAGCAATCGTCAACTTTTTGAAACAATTTCAATCATTTATATAGTCAGTTGGCAATTTCTTGGTGTACCACCACCTCTTCGCTCATATTCTGCACTTTTTCCTTTCTGCGGGGCCAGCTAAAACTTGTTGACTGTCATAATTTGATGGAGACGAATTTTAGTTGGACTGATGTCGTAAAAGGGGTGGAATAAGGGAGCAAGGTTTCTCCGAGTCCTCGAGTTGACACGGCAGTGTGCGCAGGCGGTGCGGCGTCGAGCCGGGCCGTGCCGCGCGTCGCTCTCATCGTCCTCTCGCTTGTGCTCGCCGCCCCGCACTGACCGGGCGCTGCACACGTGAGTTTGTCTATCACACCCAAACCTAGCCCTCAGCCACATTGCCTGCCCCGCTATCCCCATCTAGCTTCTGCTATTGATATCCTTGCGGGCGCTGTTTATTTTTAATTATCAGAAAGGAATTTCAGATGGGGAACTGTCAAACATTTGCTTCATAAAAATTCCTCTTACCAATGTATTCAATGATTCATCCGACTCGAAGGACCAATTCGATAAACTTATTTTTGGCATATTCTGCAAATGTTGCTAAATGCTTATTTATGTTGATTTGCCTTAAATTCTCTTCATCGATAACTACGCTAATTATTGGAACAGTTTTATACGTACTTAATAAAAAATAAAAATAATGTTACTTTTCTAAATACATTAAGAAAAATTTTTTGAAGATGAAGAAAATTTATGACCTTTAAACCAGACTTTTGCACAGATTCACTGCTTGTTCACGCTTATCTTCCGCATTCACTTAGAATAGTTTTTCAAACTTTATGCACTAAATTAAAAATTATAACTAAACTAAAATATAAAATTACACATGATAAATATGCAAAAAATATTTACCCTCCTATTTTATGGTAATTTTTAATAAGAATTATTTTGTCATGAGTTTAATTTATTTAGTTTTGGATTAAGATGAGGTGGGAAAATAAGAAACAAATCAGTACATTTTTCAATGAAAAAATATTATTGAACTATTCATTTCAGGTATCAAGGTAAAGACTGATAGAGACGTCTGAAAGGAATTTCGTCGAGAACTTGAAAGTTAGTGAACTTTAAAACTTTGAAAAGTCAATAGGTGCAGAAAATTAAGTACTTAGAGACAGTACAGATAATTGTAAAAAAAGTTCAGTAGAACACAGACTCAAAAAGTAAAAAATAATAATCGTAATTTCGATGAGAGAAGTTAGTAAAAGACAATACAAATAAAATACACGGTTTAGTAGAAGAAAAAGTGAGGAAGACTGTGAGAAAGACAAGTTGTCGTTTCAACAGAGAATGAAAACAAAATAATCTGAAGCGCTAGTAGCTCAATAAAACAAAGATTTACGTAGCGTCCTAACTAGAGGTACTAGGAAGACCTCATAGCTTAGTGATTGATGATGACGGGGCCTGGATTTCAATTTAAATTAGGACGAGAGAGTACCCTTATATTAGCACTTAAATTTGCACCTGCACTATAATGTCCTGCGTAATTGAAAGCTTTCGTGTAACAGAAGCCTCATGTTCTTTCGTTTTATTAATTACGGTTCCATTATATACGTAAAATCAAAAGGCACCCCCTCAGATAAATTACATAATTTAATTCCACTCGCCTCTTTCCACAATCAGACAACCATACGACGGTCGGCAGGTCTTTGTTCACCCCTTTATTGTGGATGGCAAAGGAGTGGAATAATCAGCCGGTGTCTGTGTTACTTCCGATCACAACGCAATCTGGGTGTCTCCAAGGCAATAGTGAATAGTATTTTGTGACACGATAGTACGATTTACCAACTAAAGTTTTATCACCGCTTATCACCAGGTATAATAAGCTTGACTGCCTGGTTAGTCTATTGGTCGTAAGTTTGTTCTGTCAAAAAAATCTCAGTAGCAGCCCAGAGTTAGGAAGTTGGTGGTGTTTCGCCTCCGTGCCTAGGAAAGCACGTAAATGCTGCGCCTGATTCATCTCCGGAAGGAATTATGGTGCACGAGTGTGTGTGCAAGTGCAGATGCACTCTCTCCTCCGTCATTATAATACACCGATGGGCCGACAATCCGACAAAACCTAATCTCTCATTAGGCGCAGGTCCATCGGTTTTTCGTGCTTATAGAGAGTGCACCTTTGCATGCGCATACACAGATTGTTGGTCTCTATTAAGAATGGTCGACGCCATGTCCCAAATTAGAGTAAAAAAGTTGTCGTCATGAACGAAATGTACCAGGAGAGCATCATCACTAGAGGTGGAGTGTGCGCAGGCGGAGGTGGAGCGGCGGCTGCATCGGGGTTGAACTCGGCGTGGTGGGTGGCGGCGGCGGCGGGCGGCGGGGGCGCGGCCGCACTGGCGGCGTGCGCGTGGAGGCGCCGCAGCCGCGCGCCCCGCGCCCCCCGCGGCCCGCCCCGCCGCCGCGCCCGCCCCCGCGCGCAGTCGCCGCACGCCTCGCGGAGCCAGCGCCCGCGCCGCACGACACCGTCTGAACCACAGCAATACAACAGTTTAACGTACACACGTGTTTCATTACCCAACCCCAGTACAGTACCCGTACACTGTGATATGAGGACATACGACCCGTGCACCTACCGGCTTTACTTACTAGTATACTTTGTAAATGTCCGCGGCTTTGGGTGCCAAGCCGCACTGTAAACTATTGACGCTGATATTTCTTGTATGTTGGTGCTTTCGTATTTTTGACAAAGTTAACAGTCTACCATAACACGGTGCACGGGTCATAGATCCTCCATAGAAAGTCAAAAGTTTTAGTATAAAAAGTAGAAATGTCACGGCAGTGTCAGAGAATCCATTAGCTCATTTAGCCGTGTAAGTGTCGTGAGAGGGGACTTTGGGAAATGTCAGAAAGATTGTATGGGTTCAGATAGACGGCGGTATAACTATCCCGTTTACCTCAGACATGAAATACTCAGAATGGCAGTAAGTCGTACTCCTCATACTGCGATGGCCAAATTGTCTGCGTACGGCCAATCCTCTCTATAATAAGGAGAGTTCTATGTCCAGCATTAGACTTTTAAGAGCTGATTAAGAAGAAACAGAAAGTCAAACGAGCCAACCGTCCACCTGATGATACGTGGTTAAAGCCCATGGGTAGGTTATGGAACCAAATACAAATAAAGAAGGCTACAGATGAGTTATCTTAGAAGACGAAGATGAACTTTCTTAACCCTAGGAACAAAATAATGTCAATATAGCTGCTTAACAGCGGAAATAAGTAAAAGGGAGTATAGAAATCGGCCCTGGACAAATTATGGTGGAACTAGTCGTTGGCGTAAATCCATTTCCGTTGTCAATTACACGATTGTGTACTCCGAAGCCGTGGCGCTTGCATCAATCATCTACTGAACAAATAATGAACCAATCACTCAGCGGGAAAAGTATCGCCACCCACGCACTTCTTCGCATACAATCAAGCAAATTTAATAACATTTACTGCGCATGAAAAGTAAGCATGATATGCTTTTAGTAGTCGAGTCAAATAGGGATTTAACCTCTATATGAGATACAATAAGCTACAAACTTGCATGTCTTTATTTTGGCATTCTACGAGCATACATATGTAACCTCAAATATCTCATAGAATCTCGTGTACGCGTGTTAAGATGAGAAATAGTTTTTTTTTTAATCGAGATTCAAAAACGAGCAATAACTATTATATTCTCCGTATATGTTTTTTCTTTGTATATTCACCGATTTCTCGGAAACGGCTGAATCGATTGTAATGATTTCTTCTTTTGTAAATGTAAATTTTTAGAATAAAATTCAACCCTAATAGTGAAAAAATTGCAGAAGTAATCAGCCCTAATAATGGCAACAGCGTAAGTAAATCTCCTTTCGTCCCATAGATATCGTAAGGGGCAACTATGGGATATGCTTTACGTAGTAGAGCCATGCTGCAGCTATATTACTGTTATAGTTGTAGCACGAATGGGTCGGCTCGACCGGGAAGGACCACGCTCTCACAGAATACCGCCGTAAAATAGCGGCTTAACGCTGCTGTGTTTCGTAGGATGCGTGTAGAGAACCGGAAAACCTTTTTACCGGAAACGAGGCATTCCATCTTAGTCCTCACGGGTGACAACGCATCTGCATTTCGATTTTTAATTGAAGATAAATGTAAATGTCTATGGGCCGCAGTGTCCACTTACCATCAGGTGGAGTGTGTGCTCATTTGTCAACCTAATTCTATTAAAAAAGTCTAGCACCATTATTCTTATATTTTTTTTAACAAACCTTTCTTTACCCTATCAAAGTTTTCACTTTCTGGTTCACAAGTTCGATTTGATGAATTGTGGGCACTGAATATAAGCACAACGATGGATCTGGTTTTGCAGGCCATTACAGACTAAAATGTTGTGCAGTACACCGTGCGGGATCGTGCTTTGTGGCATTCCTTGGGGGAGGCCTATGTTCAGCAGTGGACTTGTGGTGGGCTGTAATGATGTTTTAAAAGTCGGGAATTCGAATCAAATTCAAATAGATACTTGTTAACACTTAAACGAATTTGCTTTTAATAATAAAGAATATTGTAACGTCTATTGCAATATCGAGGGTTTACTGGTAAAATCAAAATCTGCAATTTTTTATGGAAATGAGTTAAATATACACTTCGACTCAGAATTTTTTCTCTATTTCCTGATGTATATATGCAATATAATATATCAGCATGGTAAGCTTAAAAAATGTCCAAGTAAAACAGTTGTAAGCCTTTATTGGTTGGAGTTATTTTATTTCTTACTATGAAAACATCATACAACATATAATTCCATAACTTGTGTTACTGTCAACATAAATTCCAAAATGCTTACTTGATGGAACAGTTATGGACTTTTAATTGTTTTCACTAGAAACCGATCACAAAATGTTATTTACCATTCTTTAGCAGGAAAAACCGAATAAGTGCTCCTAGTCGTTAAGCTTATTTGTTTCCCTTTAGATAAGGGTTTATAACTGCTTTTACATGAGACCTATTACATCAAAAACATCGACTAAATATTAATTAGTGCGCCTATAAGAATATAAATACCAAAGTTAAATAATAACAGTAAAAAAAGAACATATATCACAGGAATAATTAGAGCAGTTGCCTCAATTGATGAGACAGAGCAAATTGAAGAGATTGAGATACAGCAGTTTGCTTATAATGATTTAATAGAGAAGGAGGAACTCTTTATTATGAAATCATTCTTCCAGGAACATACCCACAGAAAGTGGACATGGTCTAGCCCCGACTCTTGTATACATTAATATATTAAATTTTATAACGAAAAGCTAGAATCTCCCAATTCTTGTTGAATAAGTCTACACCACCACCCTTAGTCGCAACGTAAGTAAATCTATTGCCTCCTTTCGTTCCATAGATGTCGTAAGAAGCAACTATGGGATATGCTGATAGTCATACTACTATTATTTATTTTGCGTTGGAGTAATGACGGCATCCACGACTTTTTCTGCAACCAGGGCGGCCCCATTTTCGAATGAGGTTAAAAATTTGACTGATTTCACAGCGGGGAAATTAATTTGTTTATTTGTTTCTTTCTGTAATATTAGTTATATTTTATAGTAATTAGATTAAAAACGAATAAACTAAACTACATATTATATTTAAAATTAAAAAAAAGAGTTAAAAATGTGCAAAAAAAATAAAGAGCAAACCACTGAGGCATTGTTTTGTGTATTAATATAATATTTTAGAAACTGATAAACATTTATTTAAAACTAAGTTCTCAATTAAATGACAATACGTAACAAAAAACTTCACCTCAGTCCCAAATAGCGACATCTGGTGAGCCGAAGATTATATTAGCCCTCATTACATAAACATGCTAGAAGTATATATAATATGGGTCTTGATACATGGCGGTGTAACCATCTCGTTGACGAGTCGTGACAACAGACGTAAAGTATCCATTATCCACGGATCTTATATCTTTTTATAACCAAGGACCACTATCTAGTATCTATACCGACGACGGGCAACGCAACAGCTTCAGATGATTCTAAGATGCGAAACGTCTATATTATGGACGTTTCGCATCTTAGAATCATCTGCGTTAGACAATCCGCCTCCCAAGTGTAACGATTAAAGCAAATCCTCCCTACAATGAAAGAGGGCCATGTCCAGCTGTGGACTTCTATAGGCTGTTGTGGATGAATGGATGTATGGATGAAAGAATCGAATAAAATGTTGTTATTATTAATTATTTTTATGTGATAAGGTGTTATGCTTACCTTACCGAAAACTGTCGAATTACACCTCTGTGATGCAGTGCGTAGTAGAGATAGCGATGAAAATAATTAAATTTGTTAACACTTATTTAACTTTCATTTCTAATGGAAATATAAACCCTTGTTATAATTATATCTATTTATACTACTTATAAACAAACTGTTCCCATGCCATATCTATACCTTAAATATAGTTTTTGAAAATTTTATTTACTTTTTTATCGATATAGACGGCAAAATATTTTTGTCCGTCCGTCTGTCCCTTTTATTTTATTTATTTAACACCAACAAGACATACACTAACAAAAGTATAATATTTTTACAAAAAATCATAAAAACTAAGTGTTGACTTAATTACAGGTGTTACACACATTTCATAAAAAATAGACACAAGTATATATATATATATATATATATAATTTATATATATATATATATATATATATATATATATGTAGTAAATTAAATTGAATAGAAAAATTAAGAGATCAATAAATAAAATCAGAATTTAGTATCTATATGTACATATAAAAGGCAAACCTGACTGACTCATCTATCAACGCACAGCCGAAACTACTGAACCGATTTCGCTGAAATTTGGCATACAGACAGTTGTAATGACGTAGGCATCCGCTAAGTAAGGATTTTTGAATATAAGCCCCTAAGGGGGTGAAAAAGGGGTTAAAAGTTTGTATGGAAGTCCGTCATTTTTAGAGTTAGAAGCCTGAAACTTTGTTTTTAGGTTAACAATTAGAAATAAATAATTACGTGTCCAAGGGTTTTTGAAAATTCAACCCCTAAAAGGGTGAAAAAGGGGTTGAAAGTTTGTATGGGGAAACAAGATTAGTTAAACTATTTTATTCGAAACTTCACAGGAGTACTCCTATCAATAAATGAGTAAACAAGTGTTTCAGGCTCTTTCAGAATTCAACCCCTAAAAGGTGGAAAAGGGGTGACAAATTCTGAAAATCAACATGGGTATCGTTTTTTATGGTTTATCGAGTCACTGATTACGAAAACAACAACTATTTCAAAATCCAACGTAGCAGACGGGAAATACCTACCATCATCCCCTGTGGGGGTGCGATGTGGTTGAAATGTCAATATGGGTGTCGTTTTATGGTTTTTTGGGACGTTAATTACGAAAATGGCATCGATTATGGTTTGAAACCAACATGGATGGAAGGATGGATGGATGTATGTTTGTATGTAAAAATCATCATGGGTTGGGTGACTTGGGTGTCATTTTTAAGGTTTTTGGGTCGTAAATAGCGTAAATGATATTCATAAATATTTTAAACTTAATTTATTAGAATAGAATAGAATATACTTTTATTGCACAAAAACATAAAACAAAATAGACAAGAAGATTTGTACAAAAAATTTGCACAAAATTACACCTGAACAAAAAAATACTAATTTAAAAATTTAAAAACAATGAAAATAAACAACCAAACCAAATATATTTTTTTACAAATTAATAAAATGGCAAAATCAAAAGAAATACTTAGGTACCTACCTATTTTGTATTAATCTCCAAGTTCCAATTATTGCTAAATAAAATTTGTAAGCACGAATTTGTATGCTGAGCATACAAATTTATTTCACTTTCACTACTATCGGATAGCAAACTAATAAAATTTACTGCTATTCGAGTGTAATGTAGGTACTATGACGAAACAATGTAACTAAAATATTAAATGATATCCTCCATATATGGAGTACACGTGTCTTCATGAAATATAAAAATAATATTTAATTAGTTCAGTAATATCATATTATATTTATAGAAGAAGACACCATTCACCTGGAACCCTGCCCCCTACCTATGCACCTACGTCATAATTACTGTATATAAATCTCCTTCTATTTAATAAATTATTATTCTTAACCTGCATCAGTGAGTTTAATTTCTTGCATTGCTCCCCACATCGCGCGAGTATCCTTATTTTAATTAGGTATTTTAATATTTATTTAACTAAAAATAGCATTCAATTATGGCCGTATAAAAATGGCTCTACCTCGGTCCCCGGTTCTCTACACTCATCATACGAAACACAGCAGCATTAAGCTGCTATTTTAGGCTGGTATTCTGTGAGAGCGTGGTCCTTCCCCGGTCGAGCCGACGCAATCGTGCTACAACTATATCTACACTAATATTATAAAGAGGAAAGATTTGTTTGTTTGTTTGAATTGAATAGGCTCCGAAACTACTGGACCGATTTGAAAAATTCTTTCACCATAAGAATCCTACATTATCCCTGATGAACATAGGCAATAGAATATTTTCAAAAAGTTAGGGATCCGTATGAAAACTTCGTTAATGTAAGCCAAGGTGTGAAAAAATACTAAAAAAAATCATTATATCGCGTACGCTGCGGAAACTATTGACAATATTGCTCTATTTGAAATAGTTTCCACAATGACGTACTACAATTTTATACAAAACATCATAATCTACAAAAAAGTCCGCGATACCATATGTCTAACTATAACATTTATGTCACAATAACTATTTTTCCATGTTAAAGTATGCAATAGTAACGCCGAAAATTCCTTATATCGCGTACGCTGCGGAAACTATTGACAATAGAGCAAAGTGATGTACTACAGTTTTTTTTTTTTTTTTATAGAATAAGGGTGACAAACGAGCACACAGTCCACCTGATGGTAAGTGGTTGCTGTGGCCCATAGACATCTACATCTATCTTCGTTTGCGAATTTAAATGCAGATGCGTTGTCAGCCCTGAGGACTAAGATAGAATGCCTCTTTTCCAATAAAAAGGGTCTCCGGTTCTCTACACTCACCAAACGAAACACAGCAGCATTAAGCTGCTATTTTACGCTGGTATTCTGTGAGAGCGTGGTCCTTCCCCGGTCGAGCCGACCCATTCGTGCTACAACTATACAATTAATATAGCTGCAGCATGGCTCTACCACGTAAGAAATACAGAATTATACAGGACATCAATATTTACAAAAAAGTCTGCGATACCATATGTCTAACTACTTCAGTTATGTCACAATAACTACTTTTTCATGTTAAAATATGCAATAGTAACGCCGAAAAATCCTTATATCGCGTACGCTGCGGAAACTATTGACAATAGAGCAAAGTGATGTACTACAGTTTTATACAGGACATCAATATTTACAAAAAAGTCCGCGATACCATGTCTAACTATTACAGTTATGTCACAATAACTACTTTTTAATGTTAAAATATGCAATAGTAACGCCGGTACAAACTAGGCCACATTATTTGTACCTTGGTATTAAAGTAACTTTTGAAGAACCCCGAATCAGCGACGCCAATTGTCTGCTACTAAAGCTCAATTCCGAAACCTGTATTATTGGCATATATAGACCGCCTAGGCAATCTAATACCAGCAATTTCATATATTCCATCGACTCCCTCCTGTCCAAACTTAAGAGCTATAAAAACATAATTCTCTGTGGCGACATCAATATCGATATAGTCCCGAATAGCTCTGGTAAGCGCTCACACGACTACTTAAATATATTGGCGAGTCATAGCATGCTTCCAGGTCACACTAAACCTACACATGGCAGAACATGCCTGGACCACACCATAATTAAAACTAAATTGGCGGTCACTTGTTTCATTTTGGAGTCATCGATTACTGACCACGAAAGCGTAGCCATTAGCATTACTCAAGCTACTCGCCCAGAATACTTAAATAAATCATGTTATCGCATTGATTTTCTGGAATTAGATAAAGCTATACAAAAAATTGAATACCAAATTATTATTGATTTTAAGGATGCAAACCTAGTAACAGACCTACTTCTGAAATATTTAACCACATCCATAACAGATAACACCACTTTGGTTAAAACTTCCAAAAGAAAACTTATCAGAAAACCATGGGTCACCAAAAGCTTACTGCAGTGTATGAAAAATAGGGACAACCTTTACAAGAAATTAAAAAGGACTGTAACTCTATCTTAAAAAAGGCAAAGAAAGACTATGAGAAACAAGAGATTGAAAAGGCGAAACATAATAAAAGGAAGTTGTGGGAAGCCATTAAAAAACTGAGCGGCTCCAATAAGCTAGCAAACTCTCCAGAAAATCCAAAAAAAGTATTAATGACATTAACTACTTCTTTGCTAATATAGGAAGGAATCTGGCTGAAGATATCATAAAATCTAAACATAAAAAACTACTGAACCTGACGTCTTATATCCATCCCCCACCAACTCGTTTGTCATGCTACCAACGGATGAGGATGAAATTTTCCAGCTCATTCAGGGTTTAAGAGACAATTGTGCAGTAGGGCTCGATCAGATTTCTAGTGTAATACTTAAGAGATATATACATATTCTTACCCCCCCCCCCCTAATACACATATTTGTAATCTGGCTCTGTCTACAGGAATCTTTCCCTCAGCGTTCAAAACAGCGCTCATTAAACCTATTCACAAAAGTGACTCCAACACACTGTCCAAATCTTAGAGCGCTTAATAAATAAACACTTAATCAAAATTCGGATTTCGGCAAGGAAAGTCAACAAATAACGCGGTACACGAGCTTGTTAACTCAATTATAACCAACTTGGATGAAAGAAGAAAATGTTTAACTATATTCATCGATCTAGCAAAGGCATTTGACACAGTCCTTATCCCGAACTTTATAAATAAGCTGGAAAAAATTGGGGTGAGAGGCTTACATCTGCAATTAATAGAAAACTATCTGAGTGAAAGAAAGCAGAGTCGGAATAGAGAATAAGATAAGTGACGAGTTGAATGTCGAATTTGGTTTGCCACAAGGTAGCATACTCAGCCCAACGCTGCTCCTGGTATATGTCAATGACTTATGCCAGCTTGCATACTGCATTATTCTTCAGTGGTAATAGTTGGAGGGAGGTCTTTGATTCTGCACAAAGCGATTTTACTAAGTGCTGCCTCTGGTTACAAAGAAATGTGTTGACATTAAACATTGCCAAAACAAAATACACAACCTTCACACTTAGGTCGAGCCAAAACCCTCCTCCCTCCCTCTCCATCACAGCCCACGTTTGCAACTCTGAGCCAACTATTTGCCATTGTCTCGCTATATAAAGAACCGACAAGGTTAAATATCTCGGAATCATAATAGACCAAACCCTGACTTTCAAGCCACACATTGATGTACTTGTCACTAGGTTACGCAAGCTCATTTACATCTTCAAATCTCTTAAACACGTAGCTGAATGCCGAATCATCAAGATGGTCTATTACGCTCTATGCCAATCACTTATAGATTACTGCATCAGTTCATGGGGAGGTGCTACTAAAACTAGAGCTCAAAGGGCCATCCTAAAAGTTAGTGCAGGTCTCCCGTTCCGCTTTCCAACAGTGGATCTCTACAAAAAGTGGGATGTTCTAAAAGTGAGACAAACATTCATTTTACAAACTGTCCTAATGAAACATTCTCAATGCAAATACAATCTGGAGCTGCTAAAGGACAAACGCAGAAAAGGTAATATATGTCGCACCCAATCCTTCCATTCTGCTACCTCACACAATTTCTTCTGTTTTCTAGGACCATACATGTATAATAAACTAAATAATATCCTAAATTTCTATCCTTTACCTAAATCTAGTTGTAAATCCGTTGTAACAAAATA
Source organism: Parnassius orleans (assembly GCA_029286625.1). NCBI lineage: Eukaryota > Metazoa > Arthropoda > Insecta > Lepidoptera > Papilionidae > Parnassius > Parnassius orleans. The sequence goes on along the minus strand of JAGSMP010000107.1, from coordinate 4,212,110 downwards.
TCTGAAAACTTTAGATTATGAATCGACCGAAAACCTATTAAAGTCGCCTATATAATAAATAGCAATCTCGCTCAGCCATAAAATCCCTATATTCCCGCATCTTTTCCTCATTTTGGTTTAAATGCAATTATGTATATGTTAATCCCAACTCACGCACACACACGCGCCCGCACAATCACTCACACACACTCACACACACACATACACACACAGGCACGCGCACACACGCACACACACACACACATACACGCACGAACTCGCACATGTTCAATAAAATCTATACATAGTACATATACCCATTGATGTGAAATCTGCAATTATTATAGTTAATTTTATTTACATAATTATACTTTCCTTTTTGGTTTGTATTACTCAGATTTTTGCTCTAGCCGGCCGTGGGGAGCCCAGGTGACCTGTAATACAGGTTTTTATACCTACATCAGGCATCAGTTTCTCACAAGTTACGTACCAGTCTGGCAATTTTGTAATACTTAGTTTACCTATTGTGAAGAGAAAATAAATACATTAATTAATTCATTCAATCCTTATATATATAAATCAATTCGTATTCAAGGCTATATCAGTACCAGTACCATGCATAACCACCAATTACATTAACCATGTAATTTAAGTAACATTTATCACTTTTTTAATCTTTTTTAATTCAGCAACCGTCCGTCGTGATGTCTCTCTCGAAGTTCGCATGTCGCGAGGCGCAGACGCGTGATGTACGCGGGTGAAACCGCGGGGCACAGCTAGTAATTAATATAGCTGCAGCATGGCTACCACGTCTTATCCATATGATATGATCCACAGCATCCGCTCACATTCTTCAACTGTGTGCTTGTCTGTATATTAAAAACGTCCCAGGACAATCGAAAAAAGGATACTAGCTGCCGTTATTATTAATGCTAAAGTTTGTTCTTGGGAATGGTTTCAGAAAACTGTCGAATTACGTATCCATCTAAGTGGACGTGCCAAGAAAATCGTGTACCAGACATATGAAATGGCACCCACCATACAGAACCGTGTTGTGTTTGGATCATTTAATGATCCAACCCACCAACTGACCAAAATAATGATTTCTTTTTTTAGTTTATTTCTAGCTATGAAAGACTCCTGGAAAATAACAAATAAAAGAGTTAGGTTGACAAATGAGCACACACTCCACCTGATGGTAAGTGGACACTGCGGCCCATAGACATCTACATTTATCTTCAATTAAAAATCGAAATGCAGATGCGTTGTCACCCCTGAGGACTAAGATGGAATGCCTCTTTTCCAGTAAAAAGCGTCTCCGGTTCTCTACACTCACCATACAAAACACAGCAGCATTAAGTTGCTATTTTACGCTGGTATTCTGACAGAGCGTGGTCCTACCCCGGTCGAGCCGACCCATTCGTGCTAAAATCATAATAAAACTACAGCGTGGCTCTACCACGTAAACGTACCACTTTAATAATGCTACTGCTCGAGTAAAAGATAGACGTATAAGAGTCTATGATCCACAGCATCCTTTTACATTCTCGAACTGTGTGCTTGTCTGTATATTAAAAACGTCCCAGGACAATCAAAAAAAGTATAGGTACTAGCTGTTAGCTGTAATTCCAAAATATTTACATTGGTTTTTGTTTTAAAATGGTAGATATACATACATAACATGATAATAATAATTATATATGGAAGGACTTATGGTTAAGCTCTGGGAATGAGATGATTGCTACCAAGCTATTTCTAATTTGTGTTGTGTAGTTAATTGTGTAACATATTATGTAATATGTAAGATTGTAAACTGTTCTTTTTTCAAAAAATGTACCGCTGGGTTTCTTGCTGATTCTTTCCAGGACTCAGAGAAGATTCAGAGAAGCCCCAAAGGAAGTGGACCTGGCGCAGTCCTGATAACTTACTTGTCCGAGGCACTCTGAATATCGATTTTACGCTTGAAAGGTCCACGCTTCGACCAAATCTGCTTCAAACCGTAACTGGCTCCCAACGCTTCCAGCTGGAACTTAAAAACCAATTCGATGCCCTGAGACCCACGTTGAATATTGACGAGGACTTTATAAGCGTGGTCAAGATCTTAAGGGTTAAGGGCAACAAGTTTTGTGGCAAGCAACATATGGGCCGACAGTCGAAGTTCTCAGACGAGAGTCTTTAGATTATGAAAAGAAGGCGTGAGCTGAGTGAACAACAGCAACGCCATCGGAACAGATGACACTAACCAAGCTTATATACAAATTATACAATTAAGTTAAAAAATACAAATAATAATAAAAACACAAGATGATGACACGAAGAATGATGGGAATTACGAATTATAACATTTCCAAGTAATAAGCTTTGAGTTGATTTTTGAAGGGAAAAAAGGGATTGAGCACAGCGAATATGTAGAGAGAAAAAATTCCACAAGCGCACAGCTGTAACAGAAAATAATTCATTGCAGAAGGAGAATTAATGTACGGGAGTACGAAGAGGCAGATTGTTCGAGCGATTTTCACTATTCGAAAAGTCTTGTCTAACTTGAAATTTGCGATCATTATCATTGCGAAATATGAGAAAGTTTTCATGCGATAGTTTGAGCTCTTCGTATTATGCGATCTCATAATAAGTGTGTATCATGACTGCCTGGACGCCATAACATGGACCCATTTATTTCACTTTCACTAACGGATAGCAAAATTATAGAATTTACTGCTTTTCGAGTCACCCTAATTTTAATTACTTTAATATCTATTTGATTAAAAATAAGCATTCAATTAGAGCATCCCGTTATATTACTCAGCATAAACACCCGTGCTCAGTTCGTGCAAAGTTCGTTATTATAAGTCGCTTACTTTAAAAAATTCCTAACTGATGATATAAAAAGGAACGGGTCTGATTGTATTGGTCGGGCTGTTACTGAGCGTCCACTCCCGGCCGCTATCCCACTACTGCCCGATACGGGGACTTTTGGCTGCTGGGTTTCCCCCCTGGCCCGGTTCGCCCCTCCTTAGTTAACCTGCACCCCCCAGACTCCTCCAGGGGGTCCATATTAATACCAGGCTTAGTGTGGACGTCCAGTCAACATGGACCACACAGCACCAGGACTCCCGACCTCAAACCATCCTCCGATCCCGACCTCCGAGTAGCCGGATTACAGGAGACGCCACGCTCCCAGTCGAACGTTTTGTTGAATTTTCGGTTCGTAATGTTTTAAAAGTCGGGTATTCGAATCCCATTCAAATAGATATTTGTTAACACATATACGTTTTTGTTTTTATCAATAAAAAATGTAAACATCATTTGTAAGATATTTTAATACATTATATTATAATAAATTAGTTATAAGTTACTACTACAAATAATTTTCTTAGAGATCTTTACAGATAGTTTGTAACGCCCTCTGCATGTGCTTAACGTTATTAGTTCATGGCGTAAAAAAAACATGCCTCTTTGCATAGCGGATTTTAAAAGGCGCTAAAAGCAGTTACGAGTATATAGATATTAGAACTGTGATAACCACATATTTTTTGTAACAAGTATAAACATGAAACTATATTCATATCAACAAAGCTCAGAAGCAAAATCTCTAGATAAACCAATGTCGTATAACGCAAGCTTTTTCATCCGCAGGCGGCAAGCTGGTTAGTACCGCCGTTTTTTAGCATTGAGTTGTGTGGGGCTTGGTATTAGTGTTGCGAAGACTCAATGCATGTTGTGCAATTAAATAAATACATCCGACGGCCCACTCACAATCGATGGCCAACAAGTTACCAACAGTACAGATACCTTGGCGCCATGTTGCTCAGTTTAGGGAAAGTGCAAACATTCAGCATCGCATTGCAGCCTGGATGTACGAGCTGGCTAACTGGCCTAACCTGTGGCCTTAGAATACCCGTTAAATTCAAAAGGATAGTATAGGATCATAATTAGACGACAGTTCTTATACGGAAGTGAAACGTGGGCGGTAACACAGAGCAACGCCATGCCATATAAATGGCAGAAATGAAGATGCGTCGGTGTACAACGAAAAAAAATCCTGATCCCGACCGAAGACGGTTTGGGACCAAGATCTGTAGTTAACGAAACGAAAATGTTAACTGAAATATCTTAAAAAGTAAAGAAAGAGTGAAATAACTGAAAAAATAATTAATAAAATTGGCCATAAAATCTATCTATAATATCGAAATAAATGCCTATATTGAGCTGAAGTGTTTGTCTGTCTGTCACCGCTAATCTTCAGAGTGGCTGAAACGATTTTAAGCCAAGAGATATGGCTTTTTATCTAAATACTTGATAATTTTTTTTTTTTTTTTAAAATTTGTGGACTATGATTATCTAAAATCGAAATATAGATCCTACCCAGGCAAAGCAAGGCATGTCACTAGTATAGAATAAGGGTGATTTACAAGCACACAATCCCAACTGATGGTATGTGGATGCTGTGGCCCGTAGACATCTACAACTATACTCAATTAAGAATTAAAATGCAAATGTGTTGTCACTCGTGAAGACTAAGATGGAATGCCCCGTTTCCAGTAAAAGAACCTTTATATCCTATAGATATGTCTGTGTTTCGTATATCCAGTATACGAAACACAGCAGTGCTGTGCAACAATGGCGCTACTTTACGTTGTTATTCTGTGAGAGTGTAGTCATTGCCCGATCGAGCCGACTCATTCGTGCTGCAACCACAATATAACTGCAGCATGACTCTACCACGTATATACAAACATCAATGGCGGCGTAAAGTGGGGGCGGTCCGCCCCGGGTGCCAAGCCCCAGGGGGTGACAACGACAACTCACTCGCACAGCCAGAGAATACTTACAAAAGAATTACTCCACATAGACATATCAATAAATAAATTGCTACATACCTAATATAGTATCTACCTGCATACACAAGTATTATATCTTAATATATATGACAAATTCATTTTATTGACTTTCGAACATAATTTAATGTCCTAAATACATGAGTTCAGCTTATGTAGCGCTTGGTCGAGTAAGTAACGCGATCCAAGAATGTAGCGCCCGTAGCAACAAACACACTCAATCAGTGATTTGTTTATAACCGTCGCATATTCCAGTAGTACCGTTGGACTTCATTGGAGCTTCTCAGATTCATCGTAAAATGGGGCTATTCTGAGTCTGTTCCTGGTCGCCAACTGTCGAAGCTGAAGACCGAATGTGGCAGCATCGTTTTCGGGATACCTGAGATTTTGAGTGAGATTGAGAGGTTCTATGGGCAGCTGTACACGTCATCGTTGGAGTCAAGTGTGGACAACGATCCAAGATCAAGTCTTATCTGACACTATTCCGATGACATCCCGGACGTCAGTCTGAGCGAAATTAGAATGGCTCTCCAGCACCTTTAAAACGGCATGTCCCCGGGCGAGTATGGAATTACAGCGGAGCTTCTGAAAGCGGGTAGAAAACCAGTGCTTGAAGTCCTTCAGAAGCTTCTTAATTCCATTCTCCATGATGGCACAACTTCGGAGGCGTGAAGCAGAAGTGCAGTGGTCTTGTTCTTCAAGAAAGGCGACATCGTTCTCTTGAAGAACTACAGACTGATTTTTCCTTTAAGCCGCGTCTACTTGCAGTTTTCAAGAGTCATTACGAATCGGCTCACACGCAGACTCGACAACTTCCAGCTTCCCAAACAAGCCAGTTTCCGAAAAGGCTTTAGCTCCAAAGACCACATACCCTTCGGTAAATTGGAAAATCAGCCACTTTGTCTTGCGTATGGGAACTATAAGAAATCATTTGATTCCGTCGAAATTTGGACGGTGCTACAGTCACTTCAGCGGTGCCCAGTTTACTGTCGGCAAATTGAAGTGCTGAAGTATTTGTATAGTAGAGCTACGATAACTATTCGAGTACAGAACCAGACTAAGAGACCTTGCAGAGAGGTGTAAGACAGGGTGACGTTATATCCCCGAAACTCTTTACCGCTGCATTGGAAGACGTTTTCAAGCTACTGGACTGGAGAGGATACGGTATTAATTACAATGGCGACTGCATCACTCACCTTCGATTTGCCGACAATATAGTCCTTATGGCAGAATCGCTAGAGGACCTAAGGACTATGCTCAATAACCTTAATAGTGCCTCCCACCGGATAGGTCTTAAGATGAACATTGACAAAATAAAAGTCATGTGTAACGTCCATGTCACACCTGTGCCGGTAATTGTTGGGAGCACTAAGCTCGAAGTTGTTGACGAGTATGCTTACCTGGGATAAATATTACGACTATGTACGTTCAACTTAGACCGAGTGGTCAATTCGACATTCAACTGCTGCCCAGTAGAGTTGAATCTCGAAGAGAGATTACGACACATTTTCTCGGTACGTGTTGCCATTGATGACTTATGGATCTAAGACGTGGTCCTTCATAGCTGGCCGTACGAAGAAGTTCAAGGTCGCTCAGCGAGCTATGGAGAGGGAGATATGCGCAGTAGAACTAGAGTAACCACTAAAGCCCAACGGATTACTGAGCTGAAGTGGCAATGGGCCGGCCATATAGCTCGAAGAATCGACAACCGATTGGAAAGCAAGTTCCTCGAGTGGTAGCCTCGTACCGGTGGGCTAAGTGTGGGGCGGCTACACCCTCGATGGAGTGATGACCTGGTTAGTCAAGGATGTCGATGGATGGCTCAGGACTATGCTTTGTGGCATTCTTTGGGGGAGGCCTTTGTTCAGCAGTTGACTAGTACTAGGTGCTTAGGACTGTAATGATAATGATGATGAATAGAATAATTTAGGCAAATAGTCTGGTAAGTATGTTTAGCATTTTTAGTTTTATTAGCGGGGTGCTTGACAGAAAACCGCCCCGGGTGCCACGGTACGCCGCCACTGACAAACATGGATTTATCGTGCTTTTATTCCGATTCGTTCATCATCATTCATCATGATAGTGCTCTAGCTAGCTCAGAAGCTAAAACCCAGACCAGCGTCGACCAGCAGTAAAACGTAGTGATTATAATACGAGGGTGGATTGAAAAGTACTCGGCCTAACCAAGAAAATAAACACATACTAAATCAGTAATATTTTTATTTTTCTACATAATCACCATCAAGTTCAATACACTTTTGCCACCTCCTTCCAAGCATTTAGACCGTTGAAAAAATGATTCTTCCTTAGAGTCAAAATATGCGTCTACAGCTGCTTTGACCTCGTCGTTTGTCGAAAATCTTTGACCTCCCAAGTGCTTTTTAGGTTGGGAACAGAAAGAAGTCTGATGGTGCCAGATCAGGTGAATACGGCGGATGCGGTAACAGTTCAAAGCCACAGATGTGAATTTCAGCCATTGACTGTACTGACGTGTGAACACGGGCGTTATCTTGATGAAACAGGACTTTTCTTCTGAGCATTCCTCGACGTTTTCTTTATTTCCTCTCGTAAACGACGTAGTAAGGTGCAGTAGTAATCAGAGTTTATAGTCTGACCCCTTTCAAGATAATCAATCATAATCACACCTTTCGAGTCCCAGAATACTGAAGCCATCACCTTATTTGCCGACAAAATCGACTTAGCCTTTTTAGGGGGTAGTGAACCAGGTCGTCTCCACTGTTTTGATTGTTGTTTTGTTTCCGGTGTACAGTAATGAGCCCATGTTTCTTCCATAGTAACAAAACGATTCAAAAAATCATCTGCATCGGCTTCAAATAACTCCAAACAGTCGCGTGAAATAGTCAATCGCGTCCTTTTTTGTTCAACTGAAAGCAGTCGCGGAACCCACCTCGCAGACACCTTGTGGAAACCCAACTCGTTGACAATGATGTTTTGAGTTCGTTCATAAGAGATGCCTATAATCTCGGCTATCTCTAATTTTTAATCTGCGGTCTCCATTATTAAATCAAGTACTTTTTAATATTTTCGTCAGTAGTTGACGTCGAAGGCCTTCAGAGCGGGGTTCATCTTTCACACTCTCTCTACCACGCTTAAATTCTGCTATCCATTTTTTGACGGATGAATATGACAGAGCACAATCGCCTAATGTACTGACCATGTCATCATGGATGGCTTTTGATGATAGCCCCTTCTTATGGAGGTACTTAATGACGGCACGCTGCTCGATTTGCTCCATTCGCGGAAATTATGTCCGATTACTTTGTTAATAAATTTATAAAATCACAACTAATTATCGCACACGTTTCGAACTTCACACAATGAACTAGTCTGAACTGAACTAAATAATGTGGGTAGATTTGATTTTCGAATTGAATGGATCTGTGTTAGGCCGAGTACTTTTCAACCCTCGTATCTGTCGGACAATACAACGAGTTTGTGGTAATGCGATCGTAAATTAGATTGTCAAACGTGGCGCTTACGTTTACGGTATAAGTTATAGCTCTACTATAGATATATAATATTCTACTCTGCTAGAGCAGATGCTTGTAAGTCCAACAATCGTCAGTTCATAGGCAGATAAGTAATAATTAATAACATAATCATGAAAAAGGACTATAGCTTTATAGGATAAATAAAGAGTTGCTTTCGCGGAAGGATTAGTTGCGTAGGGCATGGTGGAAATAAATAGGAAACAGAAACTTTTTTATTCAATATAGATTATAAATAATACTTATTGAAAGTCACTATTTTGTTTAATTTACCACGGAAAAAAAAACCTCTGTCCTGGGAAGAACCAGCAAGAAACCCAGCGGAACTTTTTTTAATTCAAATTCAACAGCTTATAATCATGTATGTTACACAATTAACAATACAAAACAAATTAGAAATAGCTTGGTAGCGATCACCTTATTCCAGGGGTTATTATCATCAATAAATTCCTTAATATTATTATAACCCTTTTTATACAAATTTAGTTTAATAAAGTTTTTGAACTTGGAGCAGGTCAAATTTTGTATATTTTCTGGGATTTTGTTGTAAAAGTGTATAACATCGTCCCCAGAATGAATTAGTTACTCGGTAGAGTAGGCCCTCTTCTCTAAAACAAATATAATTTCAGTGTCAGTCGCGTGTCGCCACAAAATACCATACGACATTATGTTATGGAAACAGCTAAAGTAAATTAGTCTAGCTGTTTCAACACTGGTAAGATTTCTTTTTTACAGCATATGCTGCAGAACTAAGTCTGCTTACTCGTTTTGAAAGACCCCATGGTGGCCCCCAAAATGGTGGTATCGACAAGACTCAGCTTCTCCCCATTAAACCCCATTAGGTGTTCTGAACGTCACACGAGACACGAATATGAGTAGGATCTTTCCATTGCACTTGGTGCCTAATTAGCACCTAAAAAGCCCCTAATTTGGGCTTTTTCTAAAAGCAATTTTGATTCTGTTCTGATTTCCAGAAAACCTGAATTTTGCATCTGCTTTGTTCTGAATGACGACTTTATTTTTATTAGGGGCGCCTTGTCATTGCCTATACTTGCAGCACCTAATTAGCACTTAATTCCTTGCTATTAATATTTATCGTATATCTAATAACTTCATTGCGTTGCTAGCGATACGTTTTACTAGCAACGCAAATTTTAACAGTTTGTTGCGGTGAAAATTTTAGAGCACCTAATTTTTAAACTTGGCACCTAATTAGCACCTAAAAAGCCCCTAATTTTGGGTTTTTCTAAATGCAAATTCCTGACCTTGCGTTGCTGGCGATACACAACTGACTTTTTTGTAGATATTGGTGTCCTCTTTAAAACTGAAGCACATCACTTTGCTCTATTGTCAATAGTTTCCGCAGCGTACGCGATATAAAGAATTTTCGGCGTTACTATTGCCAAAGAAAATATACACTACGCGAAAAGAAACGACACTTAAGCATGTGTGCACGTAAAATCGCTTGCGGCTATGTGTGGGTGTCTGGATGTGTGCGGGGGCATTGAAAGGCGCGCGGGGCGTGGAACGGGCCGAGGGCTAGTACGCAGTAGTTCGCGTCTCGTCTCTCTAATCGAGTAATTGTGTTCTGTGCTATAATCTCACGCACCGCACGCAAGCACAGACTGACTGCGCTTTATACAAAAATAATGCCTATTCATTTGTATATAATTATTCTACCTTTATTTAGTTACAATATTTATTTATATGTATGGCACATTTATGTTATATGTAATAGTTTTAAAGTATATATTTGTACTTTTATATATTTATATTTATAAAAATATTTATTTATATGTATATATATACATATATATTAATATGTATGTATGTATTTATCTTATCTATGTACTTATATACCATTCTATATTTCTATTTTATGGCTTTAATAAAAATAATGTTATTTATGCTGCCAAACCATACACGTTTTTATTGTTTTCTTGCAATCCTGTCCATCGAAAGGTTGTCTGGAAGAGATCGCTCTTGTATCACCCATTGTACCACATTTCTTTTTCTCATTTTTTGTTAATATTTATGTTATTTTTTGTCGTACAATAAAGTGTTATCAATCTATCTATCTATCTATGCTTCCCTATGGATTTTCTAAAAAAAATATACATAAGGCTACGAATTTTTGCAATTGTTAGAAGTAATAATAAAAAATATAAAAGTAATCGAAAAAGCCAAAATTATATAAGAGTAAGTAATTTTTAAAGGGTAGTAGGTAATACTGATTATTGTGTACTGAAATACTAAAGTGTTGGTTAATTATTTAAGATTACCATTAACTGTCGTGCATATTTTGTTTTGTCGGAAATTTTAATATTCCCCTTTCGGTAAAGATATTTAATAAAATAATTAATAGAATCAGGCGTTACTTTGCGGAAATCCATTATATTAAAGTTGTAAATATTTACTTTGCAAACATCCGCTTAATAAAATAAAATGATGTCTTACCTAGTTTGAAGAGCACCTCCGCCCTCCCTCAATTGCGTGCACAATCCCGTCACCACTAATCCCAGCACCACTACTCCCAACACCACCACACTAGAAAGACACACCACCGATGACAATACGACACGTGTTTCGCCTCTACACGAGGCATCCTCAGGCGATGTAGACTCTGCGGTGGCTGACCGCTAAGTGAGCGGCGAGCCAAAACAACTGCCATTTATACAGCCTGCTGACGCAACGGCTCCCTACCTAGTAGCGAGCGACTGCGTCATGCGATAATACTGTCCTGTTATTAGAGAGCAGGCTTAAAGATATTTAAGAGAGGTGAGTTAGAAACGTTTGTTTGTTCATTCAGCAGTGCAATGTTACTATTATTATTTTTTAATATCTCTAACTGTTCCAGCACACAGTCGCAGCCCTTTATTACATGTATGTAAGACTTTAAAGGAGTGGTCGTTGGCTAGGTTGTGTCCAGTGTCCAAAAGATGTTTAGCAAAATGGGATTTATCGGGATTGCAATTCCTGTACGCGGCTAAATGCTCTTTATAACGTGTCTCGAAGTTGCGACCAGTCTGACCCACGTAAACGGCGTGGCATTCGTCACAAACAAGTTTGTAAACACCGACTTTTGACGAATGTCTAACTTATCTTTATTATTACAGATATTCCTAAGAGAATTGTTTGTTTTGAACGCCACATAAACGCCGCTTTGTCGAAGAGTATTAGCTACTTTTTCAGATATGGGGCCTAAGTAGGTCAAACTGCTCACATATCGACGAACACTTTGAGATTGAACCGCGTACAGAGAGTTGCGAACAACATGCTTTTGTTTCTTTTAATTAAATTGTTAATGAGATTTTGAAAACCGTTAGAGACCGCTATTTGATAAATTACATTAAGCTCTTTAAATAATTTTCTTTACTTAATGGGACAGTGAACAAACGATTGATATAACAATAAAAAGCGGCTAATTTATGTTGCCACGGATGACACGATGACGCGGGGATGACCGTGTCGGTATGAGTTGGTTTTCGATAAATTTGGAAAACATGTGACGAATCTTTTCTTGTTATTGTTAAGTCGAGGAAATTAAGGGAACAATCTTGTTCCAATTCAAGTTTAAATTTAATTTTATCGTGGACTCTATTTATTTTATTAAGGAAAACATCCAGTTGTCATCCGTGGCAACATAAATTAGCCGCTTTTTATTGTTATATCAATCGTTTGTTCACTGTCCCATTAAGTAAAGAAAATTATTTAAAAGAGCTTAATGTAATTTATCAAATAGCGGTCTCTAACGGTTTTTCAAAAAATCTCATTAACAATTTAATTAAAAAGAAACAAAAGCATGTTGTTCGCAACTCTCTGTACGCGGTTCAATCTCAAAGTGTTCGTCGATATGTGAGCAGTTTGACCTACTTAGGCCCCATATCTGAAAAAGTAGCTAATACTCTTCGACAAAGCGGCGTTTATGTGGCGTTCAAAACAAACAATTCTCTTAGGAATATCTGTAATAATAAAGATAAGTTAGACATTCGTCAAAAGTCAGGTGTTTACAAACTTTTTTGACGAATGCCACGCCGTTTACGGGTCAGACTGGTCGCAACTTCGAGACACGTTATAAAGAGCATTTAGCCGCGTACAGGAATTGCAATCCCGATAAATCCCATTTTGCTTAACATCTTTTGGACACTGGACACAACCTAGCCAACGACCACTCCGTTAAAGTCTTACATACATGTAATAAAGGGCTGCGACTATGTGTGCTGGAACAGGTAGAGATATTAAAAAATAATAATAGTAACATTGTACTGCTGAATGAACAAACAAATGTTGCTAACTCACCTCTCTTAAATATCTTTAAGCCTGCTCTCTAATAACAGGACAGTATTATCGCATGACGCAGTCGCTCGCTACTTAGGTAGGAGCCGTTGCGTCAGCGGGCTGTATAAATGGCAGTTGTTTTGGCTCGCCGCTCACTTAGCGGTCAGCCACCGCAGAGTCTACATCGCCTGAGGATGCCTCGTGTGAGGCGAAACACGTCGTATTGTCATCGGTGGTGTCTTTCCTAGTGTAGTGGTGTTGGGAGTAGTGGTGCTGGGATTAGTGGTGACGGGGATAGTGCACGCAATTGAGGAGGGCGGAGGTGCTCTTCAAACTAGGTAAGACACATCATTTTATTTTATTAAGCGGATGTTTGCAAAGTAAATATTTACAACTTTAATATAATGGATTTCCGCAAAGTAACGCCTGATTCTATTAATTATCTTAAAGAGGCTAGCATGGCCGACCAGGCAAGACTCTATGTCAAATTAACAAAACTTCATCGTATTGCTGCCCAAAATGTTTGGTTCAATCAGCAGTGCAAACAACTTCATGTTATTCCAATTATATTCAAATACGTTCCGGCACAAATAGTCGAGCGGCCAATGTTGCTATTTCTAAAGCTCAGAATATTTGGCTTAATGAGGAGTGTCGTCGTTGGTTTTCCAATAGAGATAATTTAAAAATCCACCTTAAAGTATTATATTCTGAACTTTCATATAAATTACATAATATTGAATTTGATATTTTGGATGGGAAAGCCAGAGAACTTGCTTCAATGGCTGTTTACGAAAATATCAAATTCAGTCCCAAGTTACAACGACTTGTATCCTCTTCATCCCGTAATCGTAATAACGACATACATACAGAATATCACCAATTTTATCCCCGAGTTAAGAATCTTTCCGATGTCCAGTTTCCAACGGATGAGTTGTCTCTTTACATAAAGGCCTAAAGTATAATTTAACACCTTCGGTCTCCCAAAATCGTTAGAGACCATGGCCGTTGACGCGGAGATGGCCGTTGTGATCGGGGAAAGATAACATTGTTAAAAGTTTGGTAGCTAATGAAATTCGGGCTGTGCCCGCGTCTTCTCATTTCAATCCTGAGTTCCTGTTTTAAGTCACTAAAGCAGAGAATAAAGGAAAACGACCTTATTGTTACTAAAGCCGATAAGGCAATACTGTTGTCATTATGGAGAGTAGCGGGTACAGCCGGAAGGTTAACGATGTTATCCAAGGTGATGACTTTGAGCCATTGAGTCTGACCCAACCAAAAGTTTACTTCGGATGTTAAGCTATGTATACAACAGTCATCATATGTTTTTCCCGATTACAACTTGTCCCGGAGCAGTCTTGTTCCAATGAATCCTCAAGCACCCATTTTATATGGGTTACCTAAAATACATAAAGAACATGTTCCTATTCGTCCAGTTGTCTCATATATAGGTGCACCAGCTTATTTCCTTGCTAAAAAATTAAACTTCCTCCTTCGAGAGAAATCTGGATTCAACCCCACTTACAGCCTAAAAAATAGCTTAGATCTCATTTCCAAAATTAAAGATATTCGTATTCCTCCTAAATCCATATTGTTATCTTTAGACGTTGATAGTCTTTTCACAAATGTCCCATCCCCTGACTGTTTGCGTATACTCGCAGATCTCTTTGATAAACGTCGTCTACATCCCGGGGAAGCAAATGATCTTCTTAACTTAACCTCTCTCTGTATGAAACAAAACTATTTCCGGTTTAATAACCATTTCTATCTACAAAAAGAAGGGTTAGCTATGGGATCCCCTCTAAGTCCCCTTATGGCGGACATTTTTATGGATAATTTCGAAAAACAACATATAGTTGTCAATCAAAATATCTTATATTACTATCGATATGTAGACGACATAATTATTTGCTGGACTGGCACAAGGAGACAACTGGATGTTTTCCTTAATAAAATAAATAGAGTCCACGATAAAATTAAATTTAAACTTGAATTGGAACAAGATTGTTCCCTTAATTTCCTCGACTTAACAATAACAAGAAAAGATTCGTCACATGTTTTCCAAATTTATCGAAAACCAACTCATACCGACACGGTCATCCCCGCGTCATCGTGTCATCCGTGGCAACATAAATTAGCCGCTTTTTATTGTTATATCAATCGTTTGTTCACTGTCCCATTAAGTAAAGAAAATTATTTAAAAGAGCTTAATGTAATTTATCAAATAGCGGTCTCTAACGGTTTTCAAAAATCTCATTAACAATTTAATTAAAAGAAACAAAAGCATGTTGTTCGCAACCTCTGTACGCGGTTCAATCTCAAAGTGTTCGTCGATATGTGAGCAGTTTGACCTACTTAGCCCCATATCTGAAAAAGTAGCTAATACTCTTCGACAAAGCGGCGTTTATGTGGCGTTCAAAACAAACAATTCTCTTAGGAATATCTGTAATAATAAAGATAAGTTAGACATTCGTCAAAAGTCGGGTGTTTACAAACTTGTTTGTGACGAATGCCACGCCGTTTACGTGGGTCAGACTGGTCGCAACTTCGAGACACGTTATAAAGAGCATTTAGCCGCGTACAGGAATTGCAATCCTGATAAATCCCATTTTGCTAAACATCTTTTGGACACTGGACACAACCTAGCCAACGACCACTCCTTTAAAGTCTTACATACATGTAATAAAGGGCTGCGACTGTGTGTGCTGGAACAGTTAGAGATATTAAAAAATAATAATAGTAACATTGCACTGCTGAATGAACAAACAAACGTTTCTAACTCACCTCTTAAATATCTTTAAGCCTGCTCTCTAATAACAGGACAGTATTATCGCATGACGCAGTCGCTCGCTACTTAGGTAGGGAGCCGTTGCGTCAGCGGGCTGTATAAATGGCAGTTGTTTTTGGCTCGCCGCTCACTTAGCGGTCAGCCACCGCAGAGTCTACATCGCCTGAGGATGCCTCGTAGAGGCGAAACACGTCGTATTGTCATCGGTGGTGTGTCTTTCCTAGTGTAGTGGTGTTGGGAGTAGTGGTGCTGGGATTAGTGGTGACGGGGATAGTGCACGCAATTGAGGGAGGGCGGGAGGTGCTCTTCAAACTAGGTAAGACACATCATTTTATTTTATTAAGCGGATGTTTGCAAAGTAAATATTTACAACTTTATTTAATAAAAGTTGATTTAAAATTGATCGTATCTTTCACTACCTAAATACATAAGTTAACATTATAAAACATATACCTACTATGTATCTTCTTTGGCACAAGTCTATAATATTCCATTTCGGTTCGGTATCAACCCTAGCGTTACACGCTCCGGCTCAATGTCAACGGCGCTTGAACTCTCACGTACAGAGAGTGTCACCGCTGTGCTATTGCATATTTTAACATGAAAAAGTAGTTATTGTGACATAACTGTAATAGTTAGACATACTGTATCTCAGATTTTTTTGTAGATATTGATGTCTTCTATAATACTGAAGTACATCACTTTGCTCTATTGTCAATAGTTTCCGCAACGTACGCGATATAAGGGTTCTTTTTGGTATTTTTTTCACACCTTGGGTTACATTAACGAAGTTTTCATACGGATCCCTAACATTTTTGAAAATATTTTTCGCCTGTGTTCATCTGGGATAACGTAGGATTCTAATGGTGAAAGAATTTTTCAAATCGGTCCAGTAGTTTTGGAGCCTATTCAATTCAAACAAACAAACAAACAAATCTTTCTTCTTTATAATATTAGGTCCTTACATATGAAATTAGCGTTTTGTCGTACTGACCACTGATCTGAAATATCTCCTCTTTGGTTAAGAATTCCAAATTCAAATTTATAAATTCATTTAGCTGGTACATTTGAGTTTTGAATACAGTCATTCATTTGTTTTTTTCTCATTATTTTTTTTCTTTGGCGTCGCTTATTACCGCACAATGGAAAACATGAAATATCGGTATATTTACGAGTACGAGTTCTACCATGGCACTAGTGCTGCAGAAACAGCTCGAAGTATTAATGATGTGTACGGCGCTGGTGTCGCAAAAGAAATCACGGTACGTTTTTGGTTTCAACGTTTTCGTTCTGGAAATTTCGACCTTCAGAACCAACCCCGTGGACGGCCGGAGACCAAAGTGGAAAATGAAGAATTAAAGGCTATTGTGGAAGCGGATCCATCACAAAGCACTTCAGAGATAGCTGCAGGCTTCGGGGTAAGTGAACTGTATTAATCCACTTGAAGCAAATCGGGAAAATAAAAAAACTTGAACGATGGGTACCTCATGAATTGAGTGAATCGAACTTGCAAACACGCGTCGACTGCTGTGTTACTTTGCTCAACCGACACAATAATGAAGGGATTATAAATCGAATCATTACTTGTGATGAAAAGTGGATACTGTACGATAATCGGAAGCGCTCGTCGCAGGCTGAACCCTGGAGACCCGGCCAAATCCTGCCCTAAACGAAAATTGACTCAGAAAAAGTTACTTGTGAGTGTTTGGTGGACTAGCGCCGGTGTCGTTCACTACAGCTTTCTAAAATCTGGCCAAACGATTACGGCAGATATCTATTGTCAGCAACTGCAAACCATGAAGGAAGAACTAGTTGCTAAACAACCGAGATTGGTCAATCGCTCTAGGCCACTGCTGCTTCACGACAACGCAAGACCACACACTGCGCAACAAACAACCACTAAGTTAGAAGAGCTACAATTGGAATGTCTGCTGCGACATCCACCGTACTCCCCGGACCTTGCTCCAACAGATTACCATTTTTTCCGGAATTTGGACAACTTCTTACAAGGATGCGGCAGTCCAAACCGCCTTCAAAGAGTTTATTGATTTTAGCCCCCATGGTTTTTTTAGTAAAGGGATCAATGAACTACCTATGAGATGACAAAAGTGCATAGATAACAACGGTGCATACTTTGACTAATTAAATATATGTTACGAAAAAAATTGACTTTATATTCCTCCCGTACAAAACGCCAATTTCATATGTAAGGACCTAATATTAGTGTAGATTAATCAATTAAACAACGCTTGTTAGGGCAAATCAAGTATTACATTAAATAATAAGAAATTCAACGCCGATTTTGTTCGTTATCTCTATGGTTGTCTCTAGCGGGTGTGGCGCGTAATTTGAGAAAAAAAGGATGTTTAATTTTTTGTGTTGAAGTAGCTGTCATGAATTTATAAAACACGTAAAAATAACTATCTAATTTGTATATTCTTCTTTTACTTAAAATTCTTCCAAATTTAAGCGTTGATAGGATTTATTAATTTATATAAAATTTACGACGAAATTTAGTTATAGTTCAAGGATCTAACATAAATTCTATCAAACTTTAAAATACTACTAAATCACATTTTGTCTGAGTAATCACGAAATCTTCAAAACTATAGTTACTACTACCACTACACTATAGGTGGTTAAAAAGATGTTGAGAGACAAAGAGAAGAAGGATCGGCGTAGGCAGCAATACTATAGTAGGTTAGTAGGGAAAACTATAAAAATAAGAAAGAGTAGGGATTAGTAAAAGATATAAATGTATCAATAATCTGACTCCAAGAATACAAAAACGAGTACGAAAAGAACGGCAAGATGTACTCGAAAACACCGTGAAAAGATAATGAACTCGGAGAAACTGAGAATAAACTTACAAATGAAACACCGTCTTTATAACCAGTACCGCAAATCTCCAGATCTTTAAGAAATGTCATGGGCTAGCAGATTGCAGAGAAAAATCGAAGGAAAATAAGAGCTGAAAAGAAATATTTAAGAGAGAGGATTTTGCTACTTGAAAATTGTTTAGCTCGCTATAAGATGAGAATGGTACAAAAAATCGCGAGAAGGCGCACCAGACGGCATGGGAAGTTGCGTCAAGAGAACAGCAGATGCTCAAGTAGTAGTTGGGCGATACGTCTCTGATTGCGAATCATTAATTACGTGTATGCAAGAAACCTGCAAAGGAATCCAAATATTACCCATTGTTGAGGCACATTACAATCATTTGTCTGCCATTTCGAATAAAAGAACCACATTTACGTTCAAGGGTACACTGTTTATACGCCATCTAACTTGGACCTGTTTACGGACCTGACGAAATATGTTTCCATCACGAAATGGGTATCATCTTTTTAACAAATAAAACAGAAGATGTTGTTACTGGTTCACCAGAGTCACTGTTAGAATCTCCTTTGCCTAATCAAACCCTCCGGGACTCACTAATTTCAAGAAATAAGGATCATCTTAGTTTGCGTTCGTTATCGCCAGCTTGGACTCTTATATCCAGACTACTTATAATATATTAAATTTCTACGAGATGTGCTACGGGAGTGACGAAGAAAGTGATGACAATATTAATCTGCGACAACCCTGAATCTAGAAGAGATGAAAACGATGAAGAGGATCGTTTTGGTTGCAGTTTTTCTGCAACTGATGATTCCATCTACAATATCCATCCAAGACCAAAACGTAGTCAACTTGGTATATCATCGTCCTCAAGTGACGAAAAAATCTTTTGAATGATCGACAGAAATGATGTCACTTACGAGTATGTTGTCTATTTTTGTTGATTTTTTGTTGTACTACTTTGATTAGTTAATATTATGTGTCCAGAATAATTACAAGACTGATAATATTAAGAATTTGTTGTTAGAAGTTTCTGTTGATGTTATGTTATTAAATTTAAGACTTTAAGGCCAAAAATGTTCATTCCTGTAGATTTTGTGGTCACTCCAATCTATCGTTAAAAACTGAAAAAGCTATTTTTTTTAATTTCTTAGTATATTTAACTATGTCATTATTTTTTACATGTTCCTTAAATGCCAAAAAATATTTTTATTTGATAAATAAACAAAACGTTGATTTTTATTTTTATTTATTTTATTTCACCTCACCGTAGAATGACCCCTAATGAAGTCAACGCTACATCCTCCTTGTGCTCTAATGCAAAGTCCCGAAACCTTTCAGCTCGAGTTACAAAACCGTTTTCAGTGCCTAGAAGATTGCAATGCAGTGGACGATATGAATGACAAGCTCGTGGAAACTGTCCATGCGGCCGAAGCTAAATTTTTCAAGACCCGCCGCAGAAGAACACAAAATCTCTCTGATCACACTCTTAATCTCATGGCTGTTAGACGGGAAATGAAGCTGTAGTCTTCAATAGATTTGACAGCATACAGGCAACTGAACAGACAGATCTACAAATGCATGCAGGGGACTTACGCAACTCCAACACAGCTCGTATTGAAGAAGCGATCGAGCGGAACCAGGGCTCCATAGTCTTTGCCAGAGATCTGTCTGCCAGAAAAAGCCAACTGTCAAAGCTGAAGACCCGAGTGTGGCAGCATCGTTTCCGGGACACCTGAGATTTTGAGTAAGATTGAGAGGTTCTATGGGCAGCTGTACACGTCATCGTTGGAGCTACACGCAAGTGTGAGTAACGATCAAAGAGCAAGTCTTATCTGACACTATTCCGATGAAATCCCGGACGTCAGTCTGAGCGAGATTAGAATGGCTCTCCAGCACCCTAAAAACGGGAAGGCCCCAGGCGAGGATGAAATTACAGCGGAGCTTCTGAAAGCTCTTTAATTCCGTTGTCTATGGTGAGACTACTCCGGAGGCGTGGAGCAGAAGTGCGGTGGTCTTTTTCTTCAAGAAAGGCGACAATGCTCTCAAAAGTACTACAGACCGATTTCCCTTCTGAGCCGCGTCTACGTGCTGTTTCCGAGAGTCATTACGAATCGTCTCGCACGCAGACTCGACGACTTCCAGCCTTCCGAACAAGCTGGTTTCCGAAAAGGCTTTAGTACCATAGACCACATATTGTACAGAAGTCCGAGGAGTACAATTTGCCACTATGTCTGGCGTATATGGACTATGAGAAAGCCTCTGATTCCGTCGAAATTTGGGCAGTGCTACAGTCCCTTCAGCAGTGCCAAGTTGACTGTCTGTATATCGAAGTGCTGAAGTGTTTGTACTTTGTAAGTGGTTATTCGAGTACAAAACCTATCCAACTGCAGAAAGTTATATCCCGAAAATCTTCACCGCTGCATTGGAAGACGTTTTCAAGCTACTGGACTGGAAAGGATACGGTATTAATATCAATGGCGAGTACATCACTCACCTTCGATTTGCCGACAACATACTCCTTATGGCAGAATCGCTGGAGGACCTAAGCACTATGCTCAATGACCTCAATAGTGTCTCCCAACGGATAGGTCTCAAGATGAACATGGACAAAACAAAAATCATGTTTAATGTCCATGTCACACCTATGCCGGTAGTTGTTGGGAGCACTAAGCTCGAAGTTGTTGACGAGTATGTTTACCTGGGACAAATAGTCCGACTAGCTAAGTCCAACTTCGGCCGAGAGGTCAATCGACGGATTCAACTCGGCTGGGCAGCGTTCGGGAAATTACGACACATCTTCTCGTCAGGTATACCTCAAAACCTAAAAACGAAATTGTACAACCAGTGCGTGTTGCCAGTGATGACTTATGGATCTGAGACGTGGTCCTTCACTGCTGCCCGTTTGAGGACGCTCGAGGTCGCACAGCGAGCTATGGAGAGGGCTATGCTTAGGGTTACTTTGCGTGATGAACCAGAGTGATCGACATAGCCCAACGGATTAGTAAGCTGAAGTGGCAATGGGCCGGCCATATAGCTCGAAGAACCGGCAACCGATGGCGAAAATAGGTTCTCGAATAGCAGCCGCACTAGATGGCGTGACGACCTGGTAAGACATGCAGGCAGTCTATGGATGGATGCAGGTGGCTCAGGGCCGTGCTTTGTGGCATAACTTGGGGGAAGCCTATGTTCAGCAGTGGACATGTGAAAGGCTGTAATGATGATGATGATGAGTAAATATCGTAAATCTGCCATCCGATTACTAAAAGACTAGGTATTAAATAAATAACCATGCTTTTAAAGAAGAGAATTAGAAACTCTTTATTATTTTATTGCTATTCGTTAGGAACATTAAGTTGTGTTTTTAATACATTTAATGTGTACTGCACAACATTTTAGTCTGTAATGGCCTGCAAAACCAGATCCATCGTTGTGCTTATATTCAGTGCCCACAATTCATCAAATCGAACTTGTGAACCAGAAAGTGAAAACTTTGATAGGGTAAAGAAAGGTTTGTTAAAAAAATATAAGCATAATGGTGCTAGACTTTTTTTATAGAATTAGGTTGATAAATGAGCACACACTCCACCTGATGGTAAGTGGACACTGCGGCCCATAGACTACAGATCTACATTTATCTTTAATTAAAAATCGAAATGCAGATGCGTTGTCACCCCTGAGGACTAAGATGGAATGCCTCTTTTCCAGTAAAAAGGGCCTCCGGTTCTCTACACTCACCATACAAAACACAGCAGCATTAAGTTGCTATTTTACGCTGGTATTCTGTCAGAGCGTGGTCCTACCCCGGTTGAGCCGACCAATTCGTGCTAAAACCCTAATAAAACTACAGCGTGGCTCTACCACGTAAACGTACCACTTTAATAATGCTACTGCTCGAGTAAAAGATAGACGTATAAGATTCTATGATCCACAGCATCCTCTTACATTCTCGAACTGTGTGCTTGTCTGTATATTAAAAACGTCCCAGGACAATCAAAAAAAGGATAGGTACTAGCTGTTAGCTGTAATCCCAAAATTTACATTAGTTTTTTTTTAATATGGTAGATATACATAACATGATATTAATTATTATATATGGAAGGACTTATGGTTAAGCTCTGGGAATGAGGTGATCGCTACCAAGCTATTTCTTTTTTTTTTTAATGTACCGCTGGGTTTCTTGCTGATTCTTTCCAGGACAGATGCATTTTCCGAATCAGTGGTAAATTAAACAAGAAAAGACTTTCAATAAGTATTATTTATATAATATATTAAATAGGATGTCCTGAGTGACTGGCTTATCTATAAACGCATAGCATAAAAAGCTAGACGTAGACGTAGAAATCTGAAATTCGGATTTCATAAAATTCGGATTCGGAAAATTTTACGGGGTAATTGACTCGGGACTACTACACTCTGTAAATAATATAAATGATGTATTTTCGATGCAGTTTTCAATTTATCAATATATTTTTTATTGTCCACCAATACACATTGAAACAAAAACAAAATTAAATAAATAAAAAAGGTACAATAGCTGGTTTTATCGCTTTGGAAGCAATTTCTTCCAAACAACCTATTTACGCAAATAATTGTTCACAACGATGGCCAGGAAGAAGGACGATTAAGGAAAAATCCTCCTATGTATAGCACCACAAAAACACGCCCCATTAATGCTGGCCGTGGTGGCGGTCATAGCAAAGATGGGCTAGGGGGTGCAAGGAATCCCCGGGAGAGAAAAGATTAATACCAAAAACTGGACTTGGCGACGTATAATGGGCGGACTTTGCGGCAAGACGGTAACATTTACGAATTGGAAGCTGAGCTGGAAAATATAAGATGGCGAATGTAGAGTTAAGTGAAGTCCGAAGAGAGGGGGAGGACACACTTATTCTATAATCGGGCCATCTGCTCTACTTTCGGGAGAGAGACGGATTTTCCCAAGGCGGAGTAGGTTTCCTCGTTCACAGAATCCTCACTAACAGCATTGTATTCGTTTTTCAAGAAGAAGCCCCAAAGGAAGTGGACCTGGCGCAGTCCCGATAACGTTACAAAAAACGAGATTGAATTCATCATGACGGATAAAAGACACATATTCAGAGATTTGTCTCAGTGATCAACAAATTCAATACCGGAAGCGATCACCGACTTACTTGTCCGAGGCACTCTGAATATCGATTTTACGCTTGAAAGGTCCCGATTGATGAAATCCACGCTTCGAACAAATCTGCTTCAAACCGTAACTGGCTCCCAACGCTTCCAGCTGGAACTTAAAAACCGATTCGATGCCCTGAGATCCACGTTAAATATTGACGAGGACTTTATAAGCGTGGTCAAGATCTTAAGGGTTAAGGGCAACAGGTTTTGTGGCAAGCAACATATGGGCCGAAAGTCGAAGTTCTCAGACGAGACTCTTCAGCTTATGAAAAGAAGGCGTGAGCTGAGTTAACAACAGCAACGCCATCGCAACAGATGACACTAACCAAGCTTATATATAAATTATACAATTAAGTTAAAAAATACAAATAATAATAAAAACACAAGATGATGACACGAAGAATGATGGGAATTATAACATTTCCAAGTAATAAGCTTTGAGTTGATTTTTGAAGGGAAAAAAGGGATTGAGCACAGCGAATATGTAGAGAGAAAACATCCACAAGCGCACAGCTGTAACAGAAAATAATTCATTGCAGAAGGAGGATTACATCCGTACATTAGTACGGGAGTACGAAGAGGCAGATTGTTCGAGCGATTTTCACTATTCGAAAAGTCTTGTCTAACTTGAAATTTGCGATCATTATCATTGCGAAATATGAGAAAGATTTCATGCGATAGTTTGAGCTCTCCGTATTATGCGATCGCATAATAAGTGTGTATCATGACTGCCTGGACGCCATAACATGGACCCATTTATTTCACTTTCACTAACGGATAGCAAAATTATAGAATTTACTGCTTTTCGAGTCACCCTAATTTTAATTACTTTAATATCTATTTGATTAAAAATAAGCATTCAATTAGGGCATCCCGTTATATTACTCAGCATAAGCACCCCTGCTCTTGACAAAGTTAGTTATTATAAATCGCTTACTTTATAAAAATCCTAACTAATAATAAAAAGGAACGGGTCTGATTGTATTGGTCGGGCTGTTACTGAGCGTCCACTCCCGGCCGCTATCCCACTACTGCCCGATACGGGGACTTTTGGCTGCTGGGTTTCCCCCCTGGCCCGGTTCGCCCCTCCTTAGTTAACCTGCACCCCCCAGACTCCTCCAGGGGGTCCATATTAATACCAGGCTTAGTGTGGACGTCCAGTCAACATGGACCACACAGCACCAGGACTCCCGACCTCAAACCATCCTCCGATCCCGACCTCCGAGTAGCCGGATTACAGGAGACGCCACGCTCCCAGTCGAAAGTTTTGTTGAATTTTCGGTTCGTAATGTTTTAAAAGTCGGGTATTCGAATCCAATTCAAATAGATATTTGTTAACACATATACGTTTTTGTTTTTATCAATAAAAAATGTAAACATCATTTGTAAGATATTTTAATATATTATATTATAATAAATTAGTTATAAGTTACTACTACAAATAATTTTCTTAGACATCTTTACAGATAGTTTGTAACGCCCTCTGCATGTGCTTAACGTTATTAGTTCATGGCGTAAAAAAAAAACATGCCTCTTTGCATAGCGGATTTTAAAAGGCGCTAGAGGCAGTTATATAGATATTAGAACTGTGATAACCACATATTTTTTGTACAAGTATAAACATGAAACTATATTCATATCAACAAAGCTCAGAAGCAAAATCTCTAGATAAACCAATGTCGTATAACGCAAGCTTTTTCATCCGCAGGCGACAAGCTGGTTAGTACCGCCGTTTTTTAGCATTGAGTTGTGTGGGGCTTGGTATAGTGTTGCGAAGACTCAATGCATGTTGTGCAATTAAATAAATACATCCGACGGCCCACTCACAATCGATGGCCAACAAGTTACCAACGAGTACAGATACCTTGGCGCCATGTTGCTCAGTTTAGGGGGAGAGAATGCAAACATTCAGCATCGCATTGCAGCTGCCTGGATGTAATGAGCTAACTGGCCTAACCTGTGGCCTTAGAATACCCGTTAAATTCAAAGGATAGTATATAAGATATAATTAGACGACAGTTCTTATGTACGGAAGTGAAACGTGGGCGGTAACACAGAGCAACGCCCATGCCATATAAATGGCAGAAATGAAGATGCGTCGGTGTACAACGAAAACAACCTTTAACATCCCGACCGAAGACGGTACAGGACCAAAGATCTTAGTAAGTTAACGAAACGAAAAATGTTAACTGAAATATCTTAAAAAGTAAAGAAAGAGTGAAATAACTGAAAAAGAATAATTAATAAAATTGGCCATAAAATCTATCTATAATATCGAAATAAATGCCTTATATTGAGCTGAAGTGTTTGTCTGTCTGTCACCGCTAATCTTCAGAGTGGCTGAAACGATTTTAAGCCAAGCGAGATATAGGCTTTTTTATCCTAAATACTTGATAATTTTTTTTTTTAATTTTTTTTTTAAAATTTGTGGACTATGATTATCTAAAATCGAAATATAGATCCTACCCAGGCAAAGCAAGGGCATGTCACTAGTATAGAATAAGGGTGATTTACAAGCACACAATCCCAACTGATGGTATGTGGATGCTGTGGCCCGTAGACATCTACAACTATACTCAATTAAGAATTAAAATGCAAATGTGTTGTCACTCGTGAAGACTAAGATGGAATGCCCCGTTTCCAGTAAAAGAACCTTTATATCCTATAGATATGTCTGTGTTTCGTATATCCAGTATACGAAACACAGCAGTGCTGTGCAACAATGGCGCTACTTTACGTTGTTATTCTGTGAGAGTGTAGTCATTGCCCGATCGAGCCGACCCATTCGTGCTGCAACCACAATATAACTGCAGCATGACTCTACCACGTATATACAAACATCAATTGCGGCGTAAAGGGGGCGGTGGGGGCGGTCCGCCCCGGGTGCCAAGCTCAGGGGATGACAACGACAACTCACTCGCACAGACAGAGAATACTTACAGAAGAATTACTCCACAAAGACATACCAATAAATAAATTGCTAGATACCTAATATAGTATCTACCTGCATACACAAATATTATATCTTAATATGTATCACAAATTCATTTTATTGACTTTCGAACATAATTTAATGTCCTAAGTACATGAGTTCAGCTTAGGTAGCGCTTGGTCGAGTAAGTAACGCGATCCAAGAAGGTAGCGCCCGTAGCAACAAACACACTCAATCAGTGATTTTTTTATAACCGTCGCATATTCCAGTAGTACCGTTGGACTTCATTGGAGCTTCTCAGATTCATCGTAAAATGGGGCTATTCTGAGTCTGTTCCTGGTCGCCAACTGTCGAAGCTGAAGAACGAATGTGGCAGCATCGTTTTCGGGATACCTGAGATTTTGAGTGAGATTGAGAGGTTTTATGGGCAGCTGTACACGTCGTCGTTGGAGTCAAGTGTGGACAACGATCCAAGATCAAGTCTTATCTGACACTATTCCGATGACATCCCGGACGTCAGTCTGAGCGAAATTAGAATGGCTCTCTAGCACCTTTAAAACGGCATGTCCCCGGGCGAGTATGGAATTACAGCGGAGCTTCTGAAAGCGGGTAGAAAACCAGTGCTTGAAGTTCTTCAGAAGCTTCTTAATTCCATCCTCCATGATGGCACAACTTCGGAGGCGTGAAGCAGAAATGCGGTGGTCTTGTTCTTCAAGAAAGGCGACATCGTTCTCTTGAAGAACTACCGACTGATTTTACTGTTAAGCCGCGTCTGCTTGCTGTTTTCAAGAGTCATTACGAATCGGCTCACACGCAGACTTGACAACTTCCAGCCTCCCAAACAAGCCAGTTTCCGAAAAGGCTTTAGCACCAAAGACCACATACCCTTCGGTAAATTGGACAATCTGCCACTTTGTCTTGCGTATGGGAACTATAAGAAATCATTTGATTCCGCAGAAATTTGGACGGTGCTACAGTCACTTCAGCGGTGCCCAGTTTACTGTCGGTAAATTGAAGTGCTGAAGTATTTGTATAGTAGAGCTACGATGACTATCCGAGTACAGAACCAGACTACGAGACCCTGCAGAGAGGTGTAAGACAGGGTGACGTTAAATCCCCGAAACTCTTTACCGCTGCATTGGAAGACGTTTTCAAGCTACTGGACTGGAGAGGATACGGTATTAATTACAATGGCGACTGCATCACTCACCTTCGATTTGCCGACAATATAGTCCTTATGGCAGAATCGCTAGAGAACCTAAGCACTATGCTCAATAACCTTAATAATGCCTCCCACCTGATATGTTTTAAGATAAAAATTGACAAAATGAAAGTCATGTGTAACGTCCATGTCACACCTGTGCCGGTAATTGTTGGGAGCACTAAGCTCGAAGTTGTTGACGAGTATGCTTACCTGGGATAAATATTACGACTATGTACGTTCAACTTAGACCGAGTGGTCAATTTGTGATTCAACTGCTGCCCAGTAGAGTTGAATCTCGAAGAGAGATTACGACACATTTTCTCGTCAGGTATACCTCAAAACTTGAAAACGAAGTTGTACAACCAGTACGTGTTGCCATTGATGACTTATGGATCTGAGACGTGGTCCTTCACAGCTGGCCGTATGAAGAAGTTCAAGGTCGATCAGCGAGCTATGGAGAGGGAGATATGCGCAGTAGAACCAGAGTAACCACCAAAGCCCAACGGATTACTGAGCTGAAGTGGCAATGGGCCGGCCATATAGCTCGAAGAATCGACAACCGATGGGAAAGCAAGTTTCTCGAGTGGTAGCCTCGTACTGGTGGGCTAAGTGTGGGGCGGCTCCACTCTCGATGGAGTGATGACCTGGTTAGTCATGCAGGAAGTCGATGGATGGCTCAGGACTATGCTTTGTGGCATTCTTTGGGGGAGGCCTTTGTTCAGCAGTTGACTAGTGTTAGGACTAGTACTAGGTGTTTAGGACTGTAATGATAATGATGATGAATAGAATAATTTAGGCAAATAAAGTCTGGTAAGTATGTTTAGCATTTTTAGTTTTATTAGCGGGGTGGTTGACAGAAAACCGCCCCGGGTGCCAATCCACGCTACGCCGCCACTGACAAACATGGAACCTTATCGTGCTTTTATTCCGATTCGTTTTACATCATTCATCATGATAGTGCTCTAGCTAGCTCAGAAGCTAAAACCCAGACCAGCGTCGACCAGCAGTAAAGCGTAGTGATTATAATATCTCTCGGACAATACAACGAGTCTGTGGTAATGCGTTCCTAAATTAGATTGTCAAACGTGGCGCTTACGTTTACGATATAAGTTATAGCTCTACTATAGATATATAATCTTCTACTCTGCTAGAGCAGATGCTTATAAGTCCAACAATCGTCAGTTCATAGGCAGATTCATAGAGAAGTAATAATTAATAACATAATCATGAAAAAGAACTAAAGCTTTATAGGATAAATAAAGAGTTGCTTTCGCGGAAGGATTAGTTGCGTAGGGTATGGTGGAAATAAATAGGAAACAGAAACTTTTTTATTCAATATAGATTATTAAATAATACTTATTGAAAGTCACTATTTTGTTTAATTTACCACGGAAAAACCTCTGTCCTGGGAAGAACCAGCAAGAAACCCAGCGGGACTTTTTTTATTCAAATTCAACAGCTTATAATCATGTATGTTACACAATTAACAACACAAAACAAATTAGAAATAGCTTGGTAGCGATCACCTCATTCCAGGGATGATAATCCATACTAATATTATAAATGCGGAAAGTGTGTTTGTTTGTTTGTTTGTCCTTCTTTCACGTCGCAACAGATCGTCGGCATGGCATGATTATTTGTATGGGGATAGGTCGGTGGCTGTAGAGTGACATAGGCTACTTTTTTCAGCGGAAAAACATATCATTCCCGTGGGAAAATCGAATATGTTGCAAAATTAAATTGAGCTGGGTGGCGCCACCGTGATTCTACAAGACGGACGACGGTACGATGGACGAACACAGAAGGTCAGAATATCTGGATTATTATGTCTTTTTCCAAAATTAAGATAAAAAATGTATGGATCTGTATTTTTCCACGCAGGACCAGGAAGAGAGCGATAAAAAATTTGGTGCATCGTAATTCACAGAATAGGCGATAACCTCGCAGACGATATTAAGTAATCCGTTGATGCTCTGCCTACCCCGCAAGGGTTACAGGCGTGATTATAAGTATGGATCAGAAATACTGATCCATACTTATAATCACCACCTGTCACGCTTTCACCCTTAACTATTACTTAACAATGGTAGAAACAGTTCTTAGTAAGCCTTATTAATAAGCCTTAGTAATATTTATTGAACGGAAATGAATACAGTTCTTATATGTGGTTATGAATGAATCGGTATTACAATAAGAAAAATTGTGCAAAATTATAAGAAAAATATTTTTGAGAGTTCTTATTAACTAACGTATACATAGTTTAAATTGATTCCGCTAGATGTCGTTACTAGGTTTTTAAAACGCGGTAACGAAATGTTTCTGACATGTACTTAACTCCCGCCGTTGAGCCGCGTCAACTTATAGTGCATACGGTACCTATACGCTTAAATTGTTTCTATTTCGTAGCTTATTCGACTACCTGCTTTCGATTTCGGTTGTTTGTTATTTTTTGTGATTTGGTTAAGGTTGAATGGATTTATATTGGCTTTCATTTTCGGATTTGTGTATTTTCTTGGATCGGTTTTGTTGATTTGGTTGGTATTCCTTTATACATATTTTTGCGCGCCACTATTAATGTCTTTTACATGGCAACACTAGCCACTAGCGCCCTCTAGTATCGAGTAGCAGAACTAGGAGAGTCAAGATCTTTCTAGAAATTTCGGGACCGATATGTACTCGAACATTCTACATGTTTCCACAGTAGAAGGTTCTGGAAAGTATCGGAGGCGCTATATAAGGCCGGTATAGACCACGACCGAGGCAGTATTGAATTGGCGATACAAGCGAATACTTCGAAGCGATACAACTGCGAATTAAAGTGATCTGTAGTACAATTGTATTTTGTTATTAGTGTGGTTTTTAGTTGTAATTAGTGTTCTGTAATTAAAGTGTCAATTTTGGTAATTCACTCGGCAGTTTTTTAATTGTCTCGAACCCCAAGCTCGTAACAATTGGTGTCAGAAGTGGGATTTAATCATGCCGATTTTACCTAAAGATGACACGGAGGGTATCCGTACCCGAAGTCAACGCCAACAGGAGACGGACCACAGACGATTTGGTGGTACAACGTCGCAAGCGTCGGAGGGCCAGCTGCCGACCACGGAGGTCGGCCCGTCAGCAGCTCCTGCATTGGCAGCACCTGACTTAGGTGCTCTGATGATGATGCTGCAGGAGCAGGCCCGCCGACAGGAGGAACAGATGATTCTCATGAAGGACCTTCACGCTGCCTTCGGGAAAGAGATAAGGGAGGTGAAGGATAGGGTTGCTCAACATGACAACCGCCTGTCGGATGCTGAAACCCGAATCAACCAAGTGAACAATCGGGTTGACAACGTGATGGCTGACGTGAAGAAAACGCTGGACGACTTAAAAATTGGGGATGGAATTACAGCTCCCGTGGTAGCTGCAACACCTTCGCTACGTAGATTCAAAGTGCCGCCGTTCGACGGGACTTCTTCCTGGTCGGCCTACAAAATTCAGTTCGAGGCTGTCATGACGGCGAACGGCTGGAATAAAAGTCAGGCCATGACTGCTCACCCTAGGCCTGCGCGACCAGGCCTTAACTGTTCTGGAAGCTCTCGGTAAGGAAGTGACTTACGAGCAGCTCCTTGAGGCATTGGAGGCAAGATATGGCGACGCTCACCTGGAACACGTCTTTCGTGTGCAGCTCAAAGATCGCGTGCAACGCAGCAACGAAAACCTGCAGCAGTGGGCCCTTGAGGTGGAAAAGCTGGTTCGAAAAGCATACCAGTCTGTACCTGCGCTCATTGTGGGGAACCTGATGCAGACATTCATCGACGGCATCCGCGACCTTGAAGTCAGAGCTGCTGTGAGGCTCGGGCACCACGAGACGCTTAAGGACGCGTTAGCCCATGCACTGGAGGTGGAAGCCGTACGGCAGGATCATCGATCCCATCGCGTCAGGGAGGTTGCAGCAGCTGCAGTTCGCGACTGCAAGAAAGGATACAGCCCTAGGTACTACGGCTGTGGGGAAAGAGGCCATCTTCGGTTCAGCTGTCCTAAGCGAACTGTAAAAAGGGGAGGTGATAGATCTCGAGAGGGTAGTGTGGCTAACAGCACCGCCCAGCAGCAGCAGGGAAACGAGTAAAAGCCAGGACTGCGGGGCGGGTGCTGGCTGATGTTAAAAAAGCCCCAAGGATTTCGATCTCACAAACCCATGATGGGAACAGCCTAATCATCAAAGGCGAGGTCAACGGAACGCCGGGTAAACTGACCATAGACACTGGAGCCTCTCGCACGGTTGTCAGTTCCCAACTTATAAGTCAGTTCCTTGGGAACTCCGCAAACAACCGAGAACGCATTAATTTGGTAACAGCCACCGGTCAGCGCATACCCGTCCGTGGAGAGAAGGAGATGGAGTTGAAGCTAGGCAACATGATCTACCTGCATAATGTCATCGTGGCTGATATAATGGACGACTGCATCCTGGGTCTAGACTTCATGAGGAAGAATTGTTGTGAGATCGACGTTAAGCAAGGTGTTTTGAAATGTGGACAGGAGGAACTTTTCGTAGAAGGGGCGTTACCAGGGAATGTGTACAGCCTTAAGAAGATTGTTCTGCCGCCGAGATCGGAAACGATTGTGCCGGTTAGTCTTCCTCGGAATCCTGGGCAAGCTCATCGTTGTGTACTCGTGGAAAGGGTGGACAATGACCTTACGTGGAAAGTGGCTCGAACCTTGGTCAGAACCACCGACATCTCAGGAGTACGTGTGCTGAACCTTTGTGATCAGGAACAGATTATGGAAAAAGGCACACTGGTTGGTACTTGTGAGGAAGTGGATTGGTTGCGTAGGTGCCAATATCCAACGACTGGGACCCCCAGCAAGGATGCACAAACGAGGGTGACCACACTTTTAGAAGACTGTCGCAGCGTTCTCTCCCCGAATGAAATGGTCAACGCAAAGAAGTTGTTACTCAAGTACGCCGATGTTTTCTCGTCTAACAATGCTGACATAGGAAAGACTGGCTTAGTTCAACACAAAATAAACACAGGAGAAGAATTGCCTATCCGTCAGCGGCCAAGAAGATTGCCTGTAGCACGTGAAAAGGAAGTGGAAACCATGATTGAGGGAATGGTGAAGAATGGTGTTATTGAACCTTCATCTAGTCCATGGTGTTCACCTGTGGTGCTGGTAAAGAAGAAGGACGGCAGCATGCGGTTTTGTGTTGACTACCGCCGTCTGTACGACGTTACGAAGAAGGACAGCTATCCCTTGCCAAGAATTGATGACACGCTGGACATGCTTACAGGCGTAAAGTGGTTTAGTACGCTGGACCTGGAAAGTGGCTACTGGCAGGTTGAAATAGAATCTAAGGACAAGGTAAAAACTGCATTCTCCACAGGAAAGGGTCTGTGGCAATTTAAAGTCATGCCGTTTGGATTGTGCAATGCTCCAGCAACGTTTGAAAGGTTGATGGAGCTTGTACTTACCGGGCTAATTGGCGATGCCTGTCTGGTCTACTTGGATGACATCATCATCGTAGGCCGTACGTTTGAGGAACACCTTCAAAACCTAGAACGCGTGCTCATGAAGATCCAGAGTGCCAACTTCAAGTTGAGTCCGAAGAAATGCTCACTATTCAAACGGCAAGTTAGCTTTTTGGGGTATGTAGTGTCGGAAGAAGGTATCCGCACGGATCCAGAGAAAATTGCCGCTGTCAAGGATTGGTCGGTTCCAAAAGACAAGACACAGGTTAGAGCATTTTTGGGTTTGTGCTCCTATTATCGGCGATTTGTGAAGAACTTTGCAGATATAGCCAAACCTCTGCACAAGCTAACCGAGGAGAAGCGACATTTCTGCTGGGATGAAAGTTGCGATATCGCATTCCAGGAGCTCAAGGACCGTCTGTGCAAAACACCTATTTTAGGGTACCCTGATGCGGGCAAGGAATTTATAGTTGACACAGACGCAAGTGATATAGGACTTGGCGGTGTGTTGTCTCAACGGAATGGTGATCAAGAGGTTGTGATTCGTACGTACTTCAGCAAGTCGTTGTCAAAGCCGGAAATGAACTATTGTGTTACAAGGCGAGAATTGCTTGCTGTGGTAAAGTCGTTGCAGCATTTTAGCAAATATCTTCTGGGGCGGGAATTTCACTTACGAACTGACCATGCTGCACTGAAATGGCTATTGCAGTTCAAAAATCCAGAAGGACAAGTTGCGAGATGGATTGAACTACTACAGGAATACGACTTTGTAATCGAACATCGCAGCGGGAAATCTCATGGCAACGCAGATGCATTGTCAAGAAGACCTTGTCCTGAAGATTGCAAGCATTGTACTAAGCAAGAGGGTAAGGAAGTGGTATCTGTGAGGATGCTTATGACAGACCAGCTCAACAATGAGTGGAAAGACAGCCTACGACATGCACAGCAGGAAGATTCGGACATCAAGCCGATTCTAGAATGGATGAAGGTCAGTGCTCCTAAGCCCAAGTGGACCGACGTTTCAGCGATGAGTTCGACCACGAAAGCTATTGGGCCCAATGGGACAGCTTGCTGATTCAGAATGGAGTCCTGTGCCGTAAATGGGAAAATGGTCGGGGAGATAGTTGTCATTTGCAAATGGTTGTCCCTAAAGCTAAAGTACCGGATGTTCTACAGCTGTACCATAATGGTTGTTCAGGAGGCCACCTGGGAGTTAAACGAACTCTACTGAAGATCCGAGAACGGTTTTACTGGGTCCACTGTCGTGACGATGTCGAGGACTGGTGTCGCAAATGTACAAGTTGTGCGGCTGTAAAGGGACCTCAAACTCGTAGTAGAGGTGCATTGAAATTGTACAATGTTGGTGCACCATGGGAGAGGATAGCCATTGACGTTGCGGGGCCGTTTCCGGAAAGTGAAAGTGGTAACAAGTATTTCATGGTTGTGATGGATTACTTCACTAAGTGGCCAGAAGTCTTCGCCATTCCAAATCAAGAAGCTTCAACAGTTGCAGATAAACTAGTTCATGAAGTCTTCTGTCGTTTTGGAGTACCTTTAGAGATTCACAGCGATCAAGGAAGGAATTTTGAGTCTCAAATATTCCAGGAAACTTGCCGAGTTATGGGTACTCATAAAACAAGAACAACTTCTTACCACCCACAATCTGATGGAATGGTAGAACGATTTAATCAGACATTGGAGAGGTACCTAGCAAAAGTTGTGGAAAAACGGCAACGAGACTAGGACAGGCACATACAACCGTTTTTGTTGTCATATCGAAGCGCAGTTCACGAAAGTACATCAGTGACACCAGCTTTCGCAAACTTTGGGAGTGAATTACGGCTGCCTGCATACCTGATCACCGGAATACCACCTGATGCCCCACGCAGTATAACCGATTACGCAAACGACTTGCGGAACAAAATGAATGACATTTATGAGCACGTCAGACTGTCGGGCCAGCAAACGTCTGAAAAGATGAAAACACGGTATGACTGCAAAATGAACAACAAAGGGTTTGACGAAGGTTCAATAGTGTGGTTACACAATCCAGTTCGCAGCAAAGGGAAATCTCCTAAGCTTCAAGCTAAATGGGACGGACCGTACCGGATTGTGACAAGGATCAATGACGTAACCTACCGGATACAGAAAGGTGCAAGGGGTACTCCTAAGATCGTCCATGTGGATCGACTGGCGCGTTATTATGGGGCCAATAATGCTCCGGGACGAGCATGTCTTAGGAGGGGGCAGTGTTGCGCGCCACTATTAATGTCTTTTACATGGCAACACTAGCCACTAGCGCCCTCTAGTATCGAGTAGCAGAACTAGGAGAGTCAAGATCTTTCTAGAAATTTCGGGACCGATATGTACTCGAACATTCTACATGTTTCCACAGTAGAAGGTTCTGGAAAGTATCGGAGGTGCTATATAAGGCCGGTATCGACCACGACCGAGGCAGTATTGAATTGGCGATACAAGCGAATACTTCGAAGCGATACAACTGCGAATTAAAGTGATCTGTAGTACAATTGTATTTTGTTATTAGTGTGGTTTTTAGTTGTAATTAGTGTTCTGTAATTAAAGTGTCAATTTTGGTAATTCACTCGGAAGTTTTTAATTGTCTCGAACCCCAAGCTCGTAACAATATTTAGACTCTGGCTTTGATTTTGGATTTTGTTTATTTAGAATCGTGAATTGATTTTCGTTGTTTTAGGTTGTTTAACAATATTTCAAAGGAATATTAATAGTATAGATAGTGTATACGGTACCTATACACTTACTTCTTTTTTCGTTGGTTATATTTATATTGACTACTGCTTTCGATTTCGGTTTTCTGCGATTTGTTTTGTGATTTGGTTTAAGTTGATTCGAATTTTTTTGGCTATCGTTTTCGGATTCGTGTTGTGCCTTGAATTGGTTTTGTTGTTTTGATTTTAAAAAATATTTAATATGAATATTTATTCCTTTTAGATATTTTGGATTTGCTTTTAAAAAAAATATTTAAAAGGAAATTTAATTCCTTTTAGGTATTTTAACGTTTTTTTATAAATAGGTTTTTTCTTACTTCATAATGCCTCGCAAACGTAAGTCCAGCCTTTCAAGAGTATCTTCTCAAAGACAAGCGAAAAGATTAGCTCGATCGCTAGAATCTTTAGAAGATGCTGAACTGAGAAGGCAAGAACAAGCAGAGCATCAGGCTGCTTTTAGAGCATCTGAGACACCTTCTCAACGTCAGCAAAGGCGTCTTGAACAGACAGAGCGTCAGGCTGCTTTAAGAGCTTCCGAAACACCTTCTCAAAGTCAGGAAAGGCGTCTTGAACAGGCAGAGCGTCAAGCTACTTTAAGAGCTTCTGAAACACCTTCTCAAAGTCAGCGAAGGCGTCTTGAACAGGCAGAGCGTCAAGCTACTTTAAGAGCTACTGAAACACCTGCTCAAAGTCAGCAAAGGCGTCTTGAACAGGCAGAGCGTCAAGCTACTTTAAGAACTACTGAAACACCTGATCAAAGTCAGCAAAGGCGTCTTGAACAGGCAGAGCGTCAATCTACTTTAAGAGCTACTGAAACACCTGCTCAAAGTCAGCAAAGGCTATTCGAACAAGCGGAACGTCAGACCGCCTTAAGAGTCGCGGAAACACTTGATGAAACTCAACACAGACTCATTGAGCAAGCTGAACGTCAATCTACTATAAGGGCATCTGAAACACCAGAACAGACACAGGCGCGAAGAGATGCAAATGCACAGCTCCAAGCTGAACGTCGACAAAATTTTCAAAGAAACAATTGGTCGGTTTTTAATGACGCAGCATTCAATTATGATCCGTTGATTGATTATAAAAATCACAGGTTAGTTGTTATCGGACTGATGGACAAGGCGTGTCGATTTTGCAGCACTTTAAAATGGAAAGATGAGACCGCAGGCATGTGCTGTTCCAATGGCAAAGTGTCTCTTCCGTTACTTGGGGAACCAGAAGAACCTTTGAAAACTTTCTTTTTATATGATGCTAATGAGTCACGGCGCTTTTTAAACAGGATCCGGAAATATAACTCATGCTTTCAAATGACGTCCTTCGGAGTTGACCGGGAAATAATAATGCCGGGATTTTCGCCTACATTTACGGTGCAAGGGCAAATTTATCATAGAATAGGTTCACTTTTTCCAGCTGAAAACGAACAGCATAAATTTTTACAAGTATATGTTATAGGTGACGAAGAAATTGAGGTAGACCGTCGCTGCCAATTTATCCAGGGAGTTGAGAGAGTCACAGTGTTCAAAATTCAAAGATTCTTGCATGAACGTAACATTTTAGTCAAAACATTTAAAACTGCTTTAGAAAACCTACCTGAAGAGGATTATAAAGTCGTCATTCACGCAGATCGGACCCCTCGAGGAGAGCATGAAAGGCGCTACAATGCACCTTTGATAAACGAAATAGCAGCCGTAATTAGTGGTGATCAATTTTCTTCACGAGACATTGTCTTGCGAGAATGTGATGATACGTTGCAACGGGTAGCCGATACACACAAGTTTTATGACGCTCTGCAATACCCATTAATTTATTGCAAAGGACAAGAGGGTTATCATTTTCAAATTCCACTCATTAACCCGGTCACAAAGGAGCCTACTCTGAACAAAAAAGTATCATGTATGGATTTTTATGCGTATCATATGATGTTGCGAGAAAATGATTTTTAACCTCTTAGCCCGGTGTAGACAATTATTTCATCAATTTTTGGTAGACATGTATGTGAAGGTAGAAAGTGAACGTCTCCGTTATATATCTTTAAATCAAAAAAAGCTGCGCGTTGAGAATTATATACATTTACAAGATGCAGTTTCTAGCGACGCCAATGTAAGCCCCAGAGATTTAGGTAAAATGGTAATTCTGCCCTCATCATTCGGTAACAGTCCCCGCTATCTACATGAGTACACACAAGACGCATTCGCCTATGTACGAACTTACGGAAGACCTGATCTTTTTATTACTTTTACTTGCAATCCCACATGGAAATAAATAACCTAGGAGCTAATGCCGGGCCAAAAAAGTACTGACAGACACGATTTAGTTGCTAGAGTATTTAGATTAAAAGTACAAAAATTAATGTATGTATTTAACAAAGGGAAAATTTTCGGAGAGGTGCAGTGCTTCATGTATTCAATTGAATGGCAAAAAAGAGAATTACCGCATGCCCACATTCTAATATGGCTTAGCCAAATAGACGACATAATAAGCGCCGAGATTCCGGATCCTGAGCAAGATAAAGAATTGTATGATACCATCGTCCGAAATATGATTCACGGTCCATGTGGAGCACGAAATTCAATATCGCCATGTATGAAAGAAGGAAAATGTACAAAGAAATTCCCTAAACAGCTATTAAAAGAAACAGTGCACAATGACAATGGCTACCCTTTATACAGACACAGAGCTCCCGAAGATGGTGGCAGGAAAGTTACAATCAAATCTCGCTCTGGAGCGTTCGAAACCTTAGATAACAGCTGGATTGTCCCGTATTCGCCCATTCTATGTAAAATGTTTAATGCCCACATTAATGTAGAAGCATGTAGCTCTGTCCGCGCAATCAAGTATATCTGTAAGTACATAAATAAAGGAAGCGACCAAGCAATATTTAATCTCAGGAGTGAAGGTGAGGCAAATCCCGTTAATGAAGTACAGACCTTTCAAGCAGGGCGTTATGTCAGCAGTAACGAGGCAGCGTGGCGTCTCCTTGGCTTCCCTTTACACGAAAGGCACCCAACAGTTACTCACCTTGCTGTGCACTTAGAAAATGGAGAGCGTGTATATTTCACCGAAAGAAATTTCCAAGAAAGAATTGCATCACCGCCAAAAACTACACTAACAGCCTTCTTTCAACTTTGTCAAATCGACCCCTTTGCAAAAACGTTGTTATATTCTGAAGTCCTCCGCTATTATACTTGGAACACATCTAGGAAGGAGTGGAAACGCCGTATTCAAGGCGCGCCTATTGGAAATTGGCCCGGTGTAAAGTCATCAGATGCCCTTGGTCGTGTGTATACCGTCCATGTAACTAATTTTGAATGTTTCTGTTTACGATTGCTGCTGCACCATGTTCGGGATCCTACAGGATATAAAGACCTTAAAACTGTCAACGGTCAGGAATGCGCAACTTATAGAGAAGCATGTGAAGCTCTGCATCTTTTAGAAAACGATAATCACTGGGATGAAACCATGGAGGAAGCTGTGCAGTGCCAGTCACCAGCCAAAATTAGGGATCTTTATGCAACTCTCATATCATCTTGCGGGCTATCTAATGCACATAAATTGCGGGACAAATATAAAGAGTACATGGCGGAAGATATTTTGCGAAGGTTACAGCAGACACGTGAACATGACATACAATGAACACATTTATAATGAAGCACTTGGAAAAATTGAAGATAAAGTAATGGCAATGGTAGGCAAAAAATTAAGCGACTTTGGAATGATAAGCCCTCAGCGAACAACCGAAAATGAACTAAGTGATGAAATTATACGTGAAACAAACTACGATATACCAGCTTTGCAGCAGCAAGTAGCCGAATTTGTACCCCGCTTGCTTCCCGAACAAAAACGAGTTTTTGACAAAGTATTAGGACAAATTGAATCTGGAAATGGTGCACTTTTCTTTTTAGATGGCCCTGGAGGAACTGGGAAGACATTTTTGTTAAATTTATTATTAGCGCAAGTACGGAAAGATAAAAACATTGCTGTGGCCGTAGCTTCCTCCGGTATAGCCGCCACGCTGCTAAGCGGGGGCCGCACTGCACATTCTGTTTTAAAACTCCCTCTAAATCTAGCCCAGGAAGAATCGCCGATCTGCAACTTTAGCAAAATAGTGCACGAGGTATAATGCTACGACAATGCAAACTTTTAGTGTGGGACGAAAGTACAATGTCGCATAAAAAAGCTGTAGAAGCACTAAATCGAATGCTCCAGGATTTGCGCAGCAATACCGATGTAATGGGAGGAATGGTGGTTTTACTGGCTGGTGACTTTCGCCAAATTTACTTGTCATTCAAAGGGCACACCTGCAGATGAGTCGTCTATTTTATGGAACAAGGTGACAAAATTCAGTTTAACTACGAATATGAGTGCATTTGTATAATGATATCAATGCTGGAAACTATGCTGACACACTATTAAAAATTGGCGATGGGCGGTTGGAAACGGATGCTGAGGGCTGCGTTAAATTGACGAGAGATTTTTGTAATTTAGTACAGAGTCATTCCGAATTAATTGCGAGCGTTTATTCAGATTTAACGAACAACATGCATGAAGACAAATGGTTATGTGAAAGGGCGATTCTTGCACAAAAATGAGAGCGTTTACAAAATAAATTCAGATATATTAAGCGAAGTAGCAGGAGAAATAACAGAGTATTTGTCAGTAGACACAGTTATGGACACAGAACAGAGCACTTCATATCCCGTAGAGTTTCTAAATTCTCTAGAGATGTCAGGTGTGCCCTCACATAAGCTTCAATTAAAATTA
Source organism: Parnassius orleans (assembly GCA_029286625.1). Taxonomy (NCBI): domain Eukaryota; kingdom Metazoa; phylum Arthropoda; class Insecta; order Lepidoptera; family Papilionidae; genus Parnassius; species Parnassius orleans. The sequence goes on along the minus strand of JAGSMP010000107.1, from coordinate 4,171,629 downwards.
GGCGTCCCAGTCATGCTAATGCGAAATTGAGATGCTCCTCGGTTATGTAACGGGACAAGGCTGCGTGTGACACATCTTGGACGGAACATAATCGGTGCTACAATTTTGACAGGCGTAGGAAAAGGTGAAAATGTTATTATAACACGGATCCCTATAATTCCCACAGATCTTCCTTTTCAATTCAAAAGGTTGCAGTTCCCTATTAAGCTCAGTTTTGCAATGACAATTAATGAAACGCAAGGGCAAACGTTACAGGTAGCGGGGGTCAACTTAGAAAAACCGTGCTTCTCTCATGGTCAGCTGTATGTAGCATGTTCGCGTGTGTCAAATGCCCAGAATCTCCACATTCTTTTCCCGAATGGAAAAACATATAACATTGTGTACAGTAGCGTCTTAAAACGTCGTAATAGCATCGGACAGCTCCTCGTACAGAGCAGACGTGTACAAGTAAATTCTAAATATTTTCCAAATCAGCGCAAGTCTAATTCCATCTTTAACAAAGAAGCCTTAAAACTCTTAATTGTGTGAAAGTTGTTTGTTTAATATGATATTACGCTCCTGCGCATCAACAAAGAGGACCCCCGTTACAACAACAGTGAGCCGTCTTCACCCCCGCGAGACACGTACGGTTGCAATTTTTTAACTCGCTCACTCAATACGTCGCATCGGTGTGTCGGCTGACGTAACGCAAGCAATATGAGCGTTCAGAGGTCACCAACTGGAGGGTCGCAACCAGATATATCCAAAATGAGTGATTTAGTGTCGGATTCATCAATTACATTTCGGAAACGAAAATTGCCATTTGGTGTCGAGTGTGCATGCTCTGATGAATTAGGAGGAGTGAGATCAGAACTAAGTCGTATCAGTTCTCTATTAGAAAAATACATCGTGTCTAATGAGCTGATTTTAAAAACCATGCAAGAAAACATAACTGATATAAAAAACCAAATCACTGATATGAAATTGTCAAACGAGCGAACTCATAGCGCAATGCAAGTCAAAATGGAATTACTTGAATCAGACTTAAACAAACTCAAAGTTTCCTCAAAATCTGCACCAATAACTCTGGAAAACGGGTTGATACTCGGCGAACAAATTATAGAGGAGATTCAGCATCGCAATAATAGAGAAAAAAATATCGTGCTTGTCGGCTTACCTGAACAAATTGTCTACTCCTGAAGACAGATTATCAAAAGACGAAGCTGACGTATTCAAAACTATATCCCTGGTGAGTGCAGGCATTCCAAAACCGACCAAAGTTTTTAGGATCGGCAAACTCCAACCAGGCAAGAACCGCAGTATCAAGGTATGCTTCGAAACAATAGAACCTGCCAAAAAACTACTCCGCAACAGAAATAAGCTACAGGATGGCCTAAAAATGTTCTCAGACCAAACACCAACTCAACAAAACTTTATGAAAAAATTAAGAGAAGAGCTAAAGCGACGACAAGATAATGGTGAGACTAACCTTACAATTAAATATGTTAATGGAACGCCGTCAATCATAAAGCTATCAAAAAACTCCACACAGTAAACACAGCAATCAACAGTCCTATCAATAACAATACTTATGAAATATTAAACAGTTACCAAAATTTTACAATCAACAAGTCACGCTTTACCTTTCTCTACCTCAACGCTCGAAGTATACGTAAAGTGGGGAAACTCGATGAACTCAAGTGTGTATTACAAGCAATACCAAATAATGTGCACATCATACTGATAACAGAAACTTGGATTCGCAACGAGGAACAAGCATTACAACTTCAACTACCGAATTACTTTCATTACTATAACTACAGAACAGATGCTATTGGAGGAGGGGTATCTGCTTATGTCCATAATAACCTGAAGCACAGTTTATCAGAGTCAATATATGTAGGAGGCAATAACTATCTGTGGATAAAACTAGAAAAATATGCACTCGAAGTAGGAGTGGTATATAATCCTGGACACACTAATTTCAAGCAATTTCTCGAGGTATACGAATCACAATTACAAGAAAGAAGCAGAGCAATAGTTTTCGGTGACTTCAACGTTGATTTACTTACAAAATATTCAGAGACCAAAAGATACAATCATCTGCTAAAACAGACTGGATACAAGATCATAAATAAAATCACAAAAAAATACTACACCAGACAAGGACTTACAAAAAATCTATCCTAGATCATGTAAGCACCAACTTAAAGGAAGAAAACTTTCATATGGTATATGTCGACTCATCTTTTTCTGATCATAGACAGCTGTACGTGGAAATCAAGAAAATAAAACCGCCCCCGAGAAAATATTATCAATACGAAGCCATAAATTATAAAGAACTTCGTAAATCAATGGAGAAAGCAGGAATACAAGAATCCAACAATGACTTTACAAGACTGGAAAAACTAATAAAAAAATGTACGGAAGAAAGCAAAGTTATAAAGACCAAAATTATGAATGAACCACAAAAAGAGTGGATAAACAAAAGTATCATAACAGAGATCAATGAAAGAAACCTGATGTGGACAGAACTACAGAAGAACCCAGAAAGAGAAGACCTGAGAGAAAAGTTTATCACCAAAAAACATAAAATATCCAAGTTGATCCGGGAAACAAAGAAGTCATATTATAAGAAGGAATTCGACAAATACAGTGGAAAGCCCAAAAAGCTATGGAATTTACTCAATACCCTTACGAACAACAAATTTAAACAAAGGTGCGCTCCTTCAAAACTTATTGTTAATTCAATAGAAGTTACAGATCCTCATGAGATATGCAATATATTTAATAACTTTTTTGCTACTGTAGGGCTATATTTAGCTGACGAAATACCTATTCAATACCATGTCAATTACATTCACGCACTACCAAAACCACTTTTACAAAATTCGCAAATGAATAGTTTAGACCCATGCACTGAAGAAGAAATCCTTAATATTATTAACAAACTTGATTCAAACAGTAGTCTTGGTCTGGATGGTATTAGTACAAAGGTTATCAAGTGTGTGAAGGACTTAATAATGAATTCATTAACGAAAAACTTTAACAATCTTTTACAAAACGGATCATTTCCAGACTCACTTAAAATAGCCAAAGTAACACCTATATACAAATCGGGACCAAAAACAGAACCGGGCAACTATCGACCAATTTCCGTATTGCCAGTATTATCAAAAATTCTCGAAAAAGTCTTACATACACGGCTACAAAACTACTTAGACTCTATTGATTTCTTTTTTGAGAGACAGTACGGATTTCGTTCTAAAAGTAATACACTCACAGCTACAATTGATCTCGTAACTAAAATCAAACATATCATTGATAAGAAAAACATCGTACTAGGAGTATTTATTGATTTAAAAAAGGCGTTTGACACCGTAAGTCATAAATTGCTCTTAAAAAAACTCGAAGTCATTGGTATTACTGGCATAGCCTTAAAAATGTTTGAGTCTTACCTCACGAATAGATCCCAGATCGTAAAAATAGACAGTAGCACCCAAAGTCCCCCACAACCCATATCCTATGGAGTTCCGCAAGGTTCAATACTGGGTCCTCTGCTCTTCTTAGTCTATATTAACAATATGCATGATTTGGGCTTGAATGGCAATATCACACTTTACGCCGATGACACTTGTCTTTTTTACTTTGGTTCTTCAATTCTTGATCTTGTCTCTCAAGCCCAGCACGACCTTGACATTCTTCGCGATTGGTTATAATACAATTTACTAACTATCAACATTTTCAAAACTAGCTACATAATATTTAAAGCAAAAAATAAACCTATACCCAATTACTCACCTCTCAAAATAAATAATACACCATTGCAAGAAAAACCCAATGAAAAATATCTTGGCCTTTATTTGGATACCCATTTAACATGGAATGTTCACATTAAATATTTAATAACCAAATTAATGTCACTTCACGCCTCCCTCCGTATTAATTTTCGATACATACCACAGAAACTACGTTTCACAATATATAATGCCCTAGTAAAATCACACCTGATATATCTCATCGAGGTCTGGGGAAGCGCTGCCAGTACTAGATTAAACAAATTACAAGTCCTACAAAATAAAATAATAAAAATGCTATTCAACTACAATTTTCGAACATCAACTTCAAAAATTTTCCGAGAAACGAACCTGATGAATATCAAACAATTATACATTTATAACACCTGTATCTTTATTCGTAAATTCATGAACAAGAAGGTCCGCACGGATCTGCAATTCACCAAGCGAAAGAAAGTTGGGCGCATCTGCACTCGACGCGCGAGCTTCATCGTTTTGCCTAAGACTCGAACAAAGTACGGCCAGACCACAATTACATGCGAAGGTGCGCGCCTTTTTAATAAGATACCCACGGAAATAAAAAATGTAGACTCTTTCAATGTATTCAAAAAGCGACTAGCAAATCATATAATCACAAACATATCTATCTGAGTGCGTTCGACGGGTTTGTTCCTGGTCTTGGTTTATGTTGTGGTGCTAAGGTGATAGTGAATCCCAGAATTTGTGAGTGACTGTTGTCATTTTATAACTATTCTTTTATTTGTATAGATTTTTCTCGATAGCTGTTTTTATATTGTTTATTTTTCAACAACATAGGTACGACAACGAATTTTGTTATTTACATTTACTTTTATCTATGTTCTCATGTAAGTGACGTATATAATGTCTTTATGAGAATAAATGTCTTTAAACCTAAACCTAAATAGTGTTCAGTTAGTTTTTTTTTCCAAAATTCCCACAATCAATTAATCAGAATTCCCACAGATCTTCCCTTTCAATTCAAAATTTCCTATTTAGCTCAGTTTCTTTTCAATTCCAAATGCTGCACCTCTGACGGACCTATCAAGCTCAGTTTCCTTTCAACTCAAAAGGCTGCATCTCTGACGGATCTTTTATTTGGCTCAGTTTCCTTTCAATTCAGAAAACTGCATCTCTGACGAATCAATTTAGCTCAGTTTCTTTTCAAAAGTCTGCATCCCTGACGGATAATTATGCTCAGTTTCCTTTAATTAAAAAAATATCCCATTTCCATTTGGAATAAACGGGCTATTTTCATGCTTTCCTATACGCTGCGTTTCAAAACATTTAAATAGGCTGACGAATCAATTTTGCTCAGTTTCCTTTTAATGGCTGCATCTCTGACAAATCTATAAAACTCAGTTTTCTTTCAATTCAAAAAGCAATGGATAGTTCATTTCCCAGTGACCATGCGGGCGAAGCCGCGGGTAACAGCTAGTAATCCATAAATTCCTTAATATTATTATAACCCTTTTTATACAAATTTAGTTTAATAAAGTTTTTGAACTTGGAGCAGGTCAAATTTTGTATATTTTCTGGAATTTTGTTGTAAAAGCGTATACATCATAAAGTTTTTGAACTTGGAGTAGGTCAAATTTTGTATATTTTCTAGGATTTTGTTGTAAAAGTGTATACATCGTCCCCTGACTCGGTAGAGTAGACCCTGTTCTCTAAAACAAATATGATTTCAGTATCATTCGCGTGTCCCCACAAAATACCATACGACATTATGTTATGGAAATAGCTAAAGTAAATTAGTCTAGCTGTTTCAACACTGGTAAGATTTCTTTTTTACAGCATATGCTGCAGAACTAAGTCTGCTTACTAGTTTTGATAGACCCCATGGTGGCCCCCAAAATGGTGGTATCGACAAGACTCAGCTTCTCCCCATTAAACCCCATTAGGTGTTCTGAACGTCACACGAGACACGAATATGAGTAGGATCTTTCCATTGCACTTGGTGCCTTATTAGCACCCAAAAAGCCCCTAATTTGGGCTTTTTCTAAAAGCAATTTTGACTCTGTTCTGATTTTCAGAAAACCTGAATTTTGCATCTGCTTTGTTCTGAATGACGACTTTATTTTTATTAGGGGCGCCTTGTCTTTGCCTATACTTGCAGCACCTAATTAGCACTTAATTCCTTGCTATTAATATTTATCGTATATCTAATAACTTCATTGCGTTGCTAGCGATACGTTTTACTAGCAACGCAAATTTTAACAGTTTGTTGCGGTGAAAATTTTAGAGCACCTAATTTTTAAACTTGGCACCTAATTAGCACCTAAAAAGCCCCTAATTTTGGGTTTTTCTAAATGAAAATTCCTGACTTTGCGTTGCTGGCGATACACAACTGACTTTTTTGTAGATATTGATACCCTCTATAAAACTGTAGTACATCCCTTTGCTCTATTGTCAATAGTTTCCGCAGCGTACGCGATATAAGGATTTTTCGGGATTACCATTGCATATTTTAACATAAAAAGTAGTTATTGTGGCATAACTGTAATAGTTAAACATATGGTACCGCAGACTTTTCTGTAGATATTGATGTCCTCTATGAAACTGTAGTACATCACTTTGCTCTATTGTCAATAGCGCGTAATAAGGATTTTTTGGCGTTACTATTGCATATTTTAACATGAAAAAGTAGTTATTGTGACATAACTGTAATAGTTAGACATATGGTACCGCAGACTTTTCTGTACATATTGATGTCCTCTATAAAACTGTAGTACATCACTTTGCTCTATTGTCAATAGTTTCCGCAGCGTACGCGTTATAAGGAATTTTCGGCGTTACTATATTGCATATTTTAACATGAAAAAGTAGTTATTGTGACATAACTGTAATAGTTAGACATATGGTATCCCATATTTTTTTGTAGATATTAATGTCCTCTATGAAACTGTAGTCCTCTATGAAATTGTAGTACATCACTTTGCTCTATTGTCAATAGCGCGTAATAAGGAATTTTCGGCGTTACTATTGCATATTTTAACATGAAAAAGTAGTTATTGTGACATAACTGTAATAGTTAGACATAATATGTTATCCCATATTTTTTTGTAGATATTGATGTCCTCTATAAAACTGAAGTACATCACTTTGCTCTATTGTCAATAGTTTCCGCAGCGTACGCGATATAATGATTCTTTTTGGTATTTTTTTCAGACCTTGGGTTACATTAACGAAGTTTTCATACGCATCCCTAACTTTTTTGATAATATTCTATCGCCTGTATTCATCTGGGATAATGTAGGATTCTAATGGTGAAAGAATAATTCAAATCGGTCCAGTAGTTTCGGAGCCTATTCAATTCAAACAAACAAACAAATCTTTCTTCTTTATAATATTAGTGTAGATTAATCAATTAAACAACGCTTGTCAGGGCAAATCTAGTATTACATTAAATAATAAGAAATTCAACGCCGATTTTGTTCGTTATCTCTATGGTTGTCTCCACCGGGTGTGGCGCGTAAATTGAGAAAAAAAAGATGTTTAATATTTTGTTGAAGTAGCTGTCATGAATTTATAAAAGACGTAAAAATAGCTATCTAATTTGTATATTCTTGTTTTACTTAAAATTCTTCCAAATTTAAGCGTTGATAGGATTTATTAATTTATATAACGTTTACGACGAAATTTAGTTATAGTTCAAGGATCTAACATAAATTCTATCAAACTTTAAAATACTACTAAATCACATTTTGTCTGAGTAATCACGAAATCTTCAAAACTATAGTTACTACTACCACTACACTATAGGTGGTTAAAAAGATGTTGAGAGACAAAGAGAAGAAGGATCGGCGTAGCAGCAATACTATAGTAGGTTAGTAGGGAAAACTATAAAAATAAGAAAGAGTAGGGATTAGTAAAAGATATAAATGTATCAATAATCTGACTCCAAGAATACAAAAACGAGTACGAAAAGAACGGCAAGAATGTACTCGAAAACACCGTGAAAAGAAAATGAACTCAGAGAAACTGAGAATAAAGTTACAAATGAAACACCGCCTTTATAACCAGTACCGCAAAGCTCCAGATCTTTAAGAAATGTCATGGGCTAGCAGATTGCAGAGAAAAATCGAAGGAAAATAAGAGCTGAAAAGAAATATTTGAGAGAGGATTTTGCTACTTGAAAATTGTTTAGCTCGCTATAAGATGAGAATGCTACAAAAAATCGCGACAAGGCGCTCCAGACGGCATGGGAAGTTGCGTCAAGAGAACAGCAGATGCTCAAGTAGTAGTTGGGCGATACGTCTCTGATTGCGAATCGTTAATTACGTGTATGCAAGAAACCTGCAAAGGAATCCAAATATTACCCATTGTTGAGGATTACGATCATTTGTCTGCCATTTCGAATAAAAGAACCACATTTACGTTCAAGGGTACTCTGTTTATACGCTATCTAACTTGGACCTGTTTACGGACCTGACGAAATATGTTTCCATCACGAAATGGGTATCATCTTTTTAACAAATAAAACAGAAGCTGTTGTTACTGGTTCACCAGAGTCACTGTTAGAATCTCCTTTGCCTAATCAAACCCTCCAGGACTCACTAATTTCAAGAAATAAGGATTCGTTATCGCCAGCTTGGACTCTTATATCCAGACTACTTATAATATATAAAATTTCTACGAGATGTGCTACGGGAGTGTCGAAGAAAGTGATGACAATATTAATCTGCGACAACCCTGAATCTAGAAGAGATGAAAACGATGAGGAGGATCGTTTTGGTTGCAGTTTTTCTGCAACTGATGATTCCATCTACAGTATCCATCCAAGACCAAAACGTAGTCAACTTGTTATATCATCGTCCTCAAGTGACGAAAAAATTATTAATATAAAAATATAATTATTATGTTGTATATTTTTGATGATTTTTTATTGTACTACTTTGATTAGTTAATATTATGTGTCCAAAATAATTACAAGACTGATAATATTAATAATTTGTTGTTAGAAGTTTCTGTTGATGTTATGTTATTAAGTTTAAGACTTTAAGGCCAAAAATGTTTATTCCTGTAGATTTTGTTGTCACTCCAGTCTATCTTTAAAAACTGAAAAAGTTTTTTTTTTAATTTCTTAGTATATTTAACTATGTCATTATTTTTTACATGTTCCTTACATACCAAAAAAATATTTTTATTTCATAAATAAACAAAACGTCGATTTTTATTTTTATTTATTTTATTTCACCTCACCGTAGAATGACCCCTAATGAAGTCAACGCTACGTCCTCCTCGTGCTCTAATCCAAAGTCCCGAAACCTTTCAGCTCGAGTTACAAAACCGTTTTCAGTGCCTAGAAGATTGCAATGCAGTGGACGATATGAATGACAAGCTCGTGGAAACTGTCCATGCGGCCGGAGCTAAATTTTTCAAGACCCGCCGCAGAAGAACACAAAATCTCTCCGATCACACTCTTAATCTCATGGCTGTTGGACAGAAATGAAGCTGCAGTCTTCAATAGATTTGACAGCATGAGCAACTGAACAGACAGATCTACAAATGCATGGGGACTGCGCTCCAACACAGCTCGTTGAAGAAGCGATCGAGCGGAACCAGGGCTCCATAGTCTTTGCCAGAGATCTGTCTGCCAGAAAAAGCCAACTGTCAAAGCTGAAGACCCGAGTGTGGCAGCATGGTTTCCGGGACACCTGAGATTTTGAGTGAGATTGAGAGGTTCTATGGGTAGCTGTACACGTCATCGTTGGAGCCACACGCAAGTGTGAGTAACGATCAAAGAGCAAGTGTTATCCGACACTATTCCGATGAAATCCCGGACTTCAGTCTAAGCGAGATTAGAATGGCTCTACAGCAGCCTAAAAACGGGAAAGCCCCAGGCGAGGATGGAATTATAGCGGAGCTTCTGAAAGCGGGTGGAAAACCGGTACTTGAAGTCCTTCAGAAGCTCTTTAATTCCGTTGTCCATGGTGGGACTACTCCGGGCGTGGAGCAGAAGTGCGGTGGTCTTTTTCTTCAAGAAACGACAACGCTCTCTTGATACTACAGACCGATTTCCTTCTGAGCCGCGTCTACGTGCTGTTTCGAGTCATTACGAATCGTCTCGCGCAGACTCGACGCCTTCAGCCTCCCGAACAAGCCGGTTTCCGAAAAGGCTTTAATACCATAGACCACATATTGTACAGAAGTCCGAGGAGTACAATTTGCCACTATGTCTGGCGTATGTGGACTATGAGAAAGCCTCTGATTCCGTCGAAATTTGGGCGGTGATACAGTCCCTTCAGCGGTGCCAAGTTGACTGTCTGTATATCGAAGTGCTGAAGTGTTTGTACAGTAGAGCTACGATGGCTATCCGAGTACAGAACCAGAGTACAAAACCTATCCAACTGCAGAAAAGGACGTTATATCCCCGAAAATCTTCACCGCTGCATTGGAAGACGTTTTCAAACTACTGGACTGGAAAGGATACGGTATCAATATCAATGGCGAGTACATCACTCACCTTCGATTTGCCGACGACATACTTCTTATGGCAGAATCGCTGGAGGACCTAAGCACTATGCTCAATGACCTCAATAGTGTCTCCCAACGGATAGGTCTTAAAATGAACATGGACAAAACATGTCCATGAGCACTAAGTTCGAAGTTGTTGACGAGTATGTTTACCTGGGACAAATAGTCCGACTAAGTAAGTCCAACTTTGACCGAGAGGTCAATCGACGGATTCAACTCGGCTGGGCAGCGTTCGGAAAATTACGACACATCTTCTCGTCAGGTATACCCCAAAACCTGAAAACGAAATTGTACAACCAGTGCGTGTTGCCAGTGATGACTTATGGATCTGAGACGTGGTCCTTCACTGCTGCCCGTTTGAGGACGCTCAAGGTCGCACAGCGAGCTATGGAGAGGCCTATGCTTGGGGTTACTTTGCGTGAAAAACCAGAGTGACCGACATAGCCCAACGGATTAGTAAGCTGAAGTGGCAATGGGCCGGCCATATAGCTCGAAGAACCGGCAACCGATGGGGAAAAAAGGTTCTCGAGTGGCAGCCTCGTACCGGTGGGCGAAGTGTAGGGCAACCCCGCACTAGATGGCGTGACGACCTGGTAAGACATACAGGCAGTCGGTGGATGCAGGTGGCTCAGAACCGTGCTTTGTGGCATAACTTGGGGGAAGCCTATGTTCAGCAGTGGACTTGTGAAAGGCTGTAATGATGATGATGATGAGTAAATATCGTAAATCTGCCATCCGATTACTAAAAGACTAGGTATTAAATAAATGTATGCTTTTAAAGAAAATTAGAAACTCTTTATTATTTTATTGCTATTCGTTAGGAACATTAAGTTGTGTTTTACACAATTAATGTACATAACATTTTAGTCTGTAATGGCCTGCAAAACCAGATCCATCGTTGTGCTTATAATCAGTGCCTACAATTCATCAAATCGAACTTGTGAACCAGAAAGTGAAAACTTTGATAGGGTAGAAAAGTTTGTTAAAAAATATAAGCATAATGGTGCTAGACTTTTTATAGAATTAGGTTGATAAATGAGCACACTCCACCTGATGGTAAGTGGACTGCGGCCATAGACATCTACATTTATCTTCAATTAAAATCAAATGCAGATGCGTTGTCACCCGTGAGGACTAAGATGGAATGCCTCTTTTCCAGTAAAAAGGGTCTCCGGTTCTCTACACTCACCATACAAAACACAGCAGCATTAAGTTGCTATTTTACGCTGGTATTCTGTGAGAGCGTAGTCCTACCCCGGTCGAGCCGACCCATTCGTGCTAAAACCACAATAAAACTACAGCATGGCTCTACCACGTAAACGTACCACTTTAATAATGCTACTGCTCGAGTAAAAGATAGACGTATAAGAGTCTATGTTCCACAGCATCCTCTTACATTCTCGAACGGTGTGCTTGTCTGTATATTAAAAACGTCCCAATCAAAAAAAGGATAGGTACTAGCTGTTAGCTGTAATCCCAAAATTTTCATTAGATTTTTTTTTTAATATGGTAGATATACATAACATGATATTAATTATTATATATGGAAGGACTTATAGTTAAGCTCTGGGAATGAGGTGATCGCTACCAAGCTATTTCTAATTTGTTTTGTGTAGTTAATTGTGTAACATATTATGTAATATGTAAGATTTAAACTATTCTTTTTTTTTTTTTCAAAAAAATGTACCGCTGGGTTTTTTGCTGATTCTTTCCAGGACAGATGCATTTTCCGAATCATGGTAAATTAAACAAGAATGACTTTCAATAAGTATTATTTATATGATATATTAAATAGGATGTCCTGAGTGACTGGCTTATCTATAAACGCATAGCATAAAAAGCTAGACGTAGACGTAGAAATCTGAAATTCGGATAGTAGCTGCCTTTTATGACATAGGTATCCACTATGAAGTTTGGAAAATTCAACACTTATAGGGTAAGAAATAACATGTAACAATTTTATGAAAATTTTACGGGGTAATTGACTCGAGACTACTACACTCGATAAATAAAATAAATGATGTATTTTCGATGCAGTTTTCAATTCATCAATATATTTTTATTGTACACCAATACACATTGAAACAAAAACAAAATTAAATAAATAAAAAAGGTACAATAGGTGGTTTTATCGCTTTGGAAGCGATTTCTTCCAAACAACCTTATTACGCAAAGAATTGTTCACAACGATGGCCAGGAAGAAGGACGATTAAGGGCAAATCCTCCTATGTATAGCACTACAAAAACACGCCCCATTAATGCTGGCCGTGGTGGTGGTCATGGCAAAGATGGGGTAGGGGGTGCAAGGAATCCCCGGGAGGAGAGGAAAGATTAATACCAAAAACTGGACTTGGCGACGTTTACGAATTGGAAGTTAAGCTGGAAAATATAAGATGGCGTATGTAGAGTTAAGTGAAGTCCGAAGAGAGGGGGAGGACACACACTTATTCTATAATCGGGCCATCTGCTCTACTTTCGGGAGAGAAACGGATTTTCCCAAGGCGGAGTAGGTTTCCTCGTTCACAGAATCCTCACTAACAGCATTGAATTCATCATGACGGACAAAAGACACATATTCAGATATGTATCTCAGTGATCAACAAATTCAATACCGGAAGCGATCACCGACTTACTTGTCCGAGGCACTCTCAATATCGATTTTACGCTTGAAAGGTCCCGATTGATGAAATCCACGCTTCGACCAAATCTGCTTAAAACCGTAACTGGTTCCCAACGCTTCCAGTTGGAACTTAAAAACCGATTCGATGCCCTGAGACCCACGTTGGATATTGACGAGGACCTTATAAGCGTGGTCAAGATCTTAAGGGATAAGGGCAACAGGTTTTGTGGCATGCAACATATGGGCCGAAAGTAAAAGTTCTCAGATGAGACTCTTCAGCTAATGAAAAGAAGGCGTGAGGTGAGTTAACAACGGAACAGATGACACTAACCAAGCTTGTGAGTATATAAATAATACAATTAATTTAAAAAATACAAATAATAATAAAAACACAAGATGATGACACGAAGAATGATGGGAATTATAACATTTCCAAGTAATAAGCTTTGAGTTGATTTTTGAAGGGAAAAAAGGATTGAGCACAGGGAATATGTAGAGATAAAAATTTCCACAAGCGCACAGCTGTAACAGAAAATAATTCATTGCAGAAGGAGGATTAATGTACGGGAGTACGAAGAGGCAGATTGTTCGAGCGATTTTCACTATTCGAAAAGTCTTGTCTAACTTGAAATTTGCGATCATTATCATTGCGAAATATGAGAAAGTTTTCATGCGATAGCTTGAGCTCTCCGTATTATGCGATCTCATAATAAGTGTGAATCATGACTGCCTGGACGCCATAACATGGACGCGGGTAACATCGCGGAGCGAAAAACTAGTTGCTAAATAAAACCTAAGCATAATAAATTCGTATGCTAAGCATACACATTTAATTCACTAACAGAATTTATTGCTTTTCGGGTCACCCTAATTTTAATTACTTTAATATCAATTTAATTAAAAAAGCATTCAATTAGGGCATCCCGTTATATTACTCAGCATAAGCACCCCTGCTCTTGACAAAGTTGGTTATTATAGATCGCTTACTTTATAAAAATCCTAACTAATAATAAAAAGGAACGGGTCTGATTGTATTGGTCGGGCTGTTACTGAGCGTCCACTCCCGGCCGCTATCCCACTACTGCCCGATACGGGGACTTTTGGCTGCTGGGTTTCCCCCCTGGCCCGGTTCGCCCCTCCTTAGTTAACCTGCACCCCCCAGACTCCTCCAGGGGGTCCATATTAATACCAGGCTTAGTGTGGACGTCCAGTCAACATGGACCACACAGCACCAGGACTCCCGACCTCAAACCATCCTCCGATCCCGACCTCCGAGTAGCCGGATTACAGGAGACGCCACGCTCCCAGTCAGAAGTTTTGTTGATTTTCGGTTCTTGTTTTAAAGTCGGGTATTCAGATCCCATTCAAATAGATATTTGTTAACACATATACGTTTTGTTTTTATCAATAAAAATGTAAACATCATTTATAGATATTTTAATATATTATATTATAATAAATTAGTTATGTTACTACTACAAATAATTTTCTTGAACATCTTTACAGATAGTTTGTAACGCCCTCTGCATGTGTAACGTTATTCATGGCGTAAAAAAAACAACCTCTTTGCACCGTAGTTTAAAAAGGCGCTGATTATATAGATATTATAACCACAATTTTTGTAACAAGTATAAACATGAAACTATATTCATATCAACAAAGCTCAGAAGCAAAATCTCTAGATAAACCAATATCGTATGCAAGCTTTTTCATCCGCAGGCGACAAGCTGGTTAGTACCGCCGTTTTAGCATGGAGGTAGTGTGGGGGCTTGGTATAGTGTTGCGAAGACTCAATGCATGTTACAATTAAATAAATACATCCGACGGCCCACTCACATCCATGGCCCACAAGTTACCAACAGTACAGATACCTTGGCGCATGTTGCTCAGTTTGGGAGAATGCAAGCATTCAGCATCGCATTGCAGCTGCATGGATGTAATGAGCTAACTGGCCTAACCTGTGGCCTTAGAATACCCGTTAAATTCAAAAGGATAGTATATAGGATCATAATTAGACGACAGTTCTTATGTACGGAAGTGAAACGTGGGCGGTAACACAGAGCAACGCCCATGCCATATAAATGGCAGAAATGAAGATGCGTCGGTGTACAACGAAAAAAAATCCTGAACATCCCGACCGAAGACGGTGCAGGACCAAAGATCTTAGTAAGTTAACGAAACGAAAAATGTTAACTGAAATATCTTAAAAAGTAAAGAAAGAATGAAATAACTGAAAAAGTATACAACTGTAAAATACAGTGAGTAATAAGAACGGACTTGTGACGATATTTTGCATCTAGTTTTAAATTTAAAAAAAGTTGAAATAACGTAAACGTAGTGATTAAATACTATTTGATAACACTTTTTCTAAGAACATGTGTTGATTAAAACATCAGTCAAAAGAAACTATGTCATCGATATCGGGTGTATTGAACGTTAAGATGAAATCCTCGAAGACAAGAATTAGCTTGAATCTTTAGCATAACATTAATAAATCTATAAAGAATATATCTTGAATAATGCGGTTTTCCCAAAAGAGAAAAATCGCATCTAATCTTGGTTACCATCTCTTCTGGACAACAACAAAACGACAAAACATTAAGTTGCAAAAGTCAGGTTTCTGATTTACATACATACATATATACATAGCGTCACGTCTGTAATTCCCAAGGGGAATGGCAGCGTCCAAAGAGCAGCGATCTACTCGGACCACGTTTAGCCTAAAAATGTGTTTAGATAAAAAATTATAGATTGTATTGTTAATTATGTAAATTATATCGAGTACAATTTTTAAAATTTGTCATTTATTTTGCATATAATATGTGCTAATTTAATATAATATCACATAATATTATATTAGAATTACATTTTAATGATATTTTTATTTGAATATTTTAAAAGGTAACTATGTAAAATATAAAAAAACGTACTAAATGTATATGTAACAAAACTTATTGATATAACATATAATTTACAAATATATTTATTTAGATTAAAATAAGAGTCGTTCATAAATGCTGGGCACGCGAGAGTTAAAAATGGATGAATTTATTCCACTTTTCCCTGTTTTCATGGCTTGGACGTGGAAACCTAAAAATAAAATAAAAGAATCATCAGCAAATTTAAATATCAGAAATTTAGCCTAATTATGAATACTTCTGTGTTTCTAAAAAAACATTATATTATGCATAATTTTTCCCACACCTATCTGAACAAATTAATTTCATAATCTATATTCCATGACCCGAGATGGCGTCTTAGGAATAATTTGTTTGATTATTAATCTATAATACTCTTTTATTAATTAAGTATCTTACTCACCGATGAAGTTATTCCTTGGTATTTGCTAACATTTCTTGAATTATTTGTGCAATATCTAAAACATATCATGGCATATTTTATCAAGATTTTTTTATATATAATCAAAAAAGCACGTGTCACTGGCGCCTAGCGAGCGACTGCGAGCGACTGAGTAAAAGTGCGGCGATAACGCCGCAGTTGAATAGGACAGCGTAACTTAATGCAGTATCGCCTCTAGTACGTAGTACATAATAGCTCAATGGCCGTACTATACTAGATTATTAATGGAGATACGAATGTGCGCCTTAGGTCGATGGAATCCAAATCTGAATTACTGGTACTGCAACCTAATCAGGGAACCTGATGTTTTCACCCCGCCTAATAGTTTAAATCCCCATTAGCAAAAGTAAGGAAATTATGTAGTTAAAAATTTTTTTGCCTTGCCTGCCTTCAAATCCTTTGAATATCCAATTTACATAGGTTCTTTTTTTTGCGCACATGCCGTCAGCAATCCTTTGATTGCGACTATTGTTTGAATTGTCTCTTTTGTTTTAAGTAATTTTTAAAACCCCGACGCAAAAAGAGGGGGTTATTTTGACCGCTGTGTGTATGTCTGTCTGTCTGTAACAACGGGTGAACCGAGTTGGGTGCGGTTTTTTTCATTTAAAAGCAGGTTTTCTAGCGGTGGTTCTTGTTTTATCAAAATCGGTTCAGCCGTTTGTTCATCAGCGATTTTTTCGGGAGTTTTTAAGTTTTGAATTTGAGTTATAAACCTTAGGTTTTTTATAACGATAATGTGACTGAAAAATAAAGTGCAGATTATAGATTACCAGATTATAGATATTAGGTTTAGTTCCTGAGGAACGTATAGTAGGAATAATCAGAGAGGCTAAGTACTCTCGTTTTAGTAACAATTACAGGAGGGAACCAGGAAAAAAACATGTTTTGTAATAAGGCAAACACAGTTTTGCAAATTTATTCCACATATTAAACTGATACAAGATTGATACAAGTCAGAGTTCTAACAGTATGGGCATGCTATGTGGTCCGAGTACAAAAAAATGTTTAGTACAGCGATAATAAATGTTACAGAAATCCTGAACTTTACAATACTACTTTTCACACTAATGTATTTTAAATGGAAATATGTAATAAAATAAAGCAAAAAAAAACTAAAGCAGGAACACAGTCGGGAAATGTTATCGATTACAGGGTGTTTTATTTTAGCCGTAATTGCTAGTCGTAGAGTTCATTTCATTTCATTAAATCATTCTCATGTAACCTAAGTTGTAAGTATGTCAAAAAAACAACAGTCAAACTCCTTATAATATAATAATTACTGCTAAAATACACATCACATCGCAAAATGCGTTCGCAGGAATAAAATATATTGAATAACATGTATTAAAAAAAAACAGACAGTCGACGGGTCCGAGACCCGGCGCGCGGCCGCAAACAGGCAACCACGGCCGCGCGCCCTCACAAAAAAATAAAGTATATATTAAATATATACGGCTAATACGACAGTGAAAAACATAAGCATAACGGGAAACTTACATTCGAAACATTTCATAACGTCCTACTTTAAGATTTTTACGGAATCGATGCGATTACAAAATTGAAAACGTGAAAATCAAATAAAAAAAACACATATATAGAAAAAATAAAAGTGGAACGATCCTCGATTACAGGGCTGAGCGATCGGGCGTAAACGTAACCGTGAACCGCGAGCGAGGCTGTGACGGCGAGTGGGTCCCCTGCGCAGCTTGTAGTGTCTCCAGACAGGGGCTCGCGCGAGCGCCCCGCGCGACGGGCGGCGGGGAGCGGCGGGCGGCGGGCGGCGCGTGCGGCGTGGCGGGCGGCGGCGCGTGCGGCGTGGTGGGCGGCGGCTAACTGGCCAGCGGCTGTTGCGGCAGCGGCCCGCCGCCCAGCAGCGCGCTGCCCCAGCCGCACGCCGCCGCCGCCGCCGCGCCCAGGCGTCGCTTCGTCTCCCCCCCTTGGTTCTGGTGACCCCCGTCGAATTTACGTTTACCTGCAAACGTCCAACACGCTCGCATTAACTACACTTAAGGCGTTAGCTTAAATGACTTTCTATCGTTAATGCTATAGAAAAAAAAATGGGAATTACATGTCTGAAGGTTCAGTCACGTGCCCACGTGACTTAAAAAATGAATGCATTCATTTTTATAGTTTTCTATAGAGTTAACGATCATAGAAAGTCATCTTGGCTAAAACCGTTTAATTGGCTAACTGTATTTACTATTCGCCTATGAAAGAGAATAGTGCTAAGTCTAAACCAACTGCGATTTAGACGAAATGATTAGCATCATCATCATCATCATCATTACAGCCCATTACAAGTCCACTGCTGAACATAGGCCTCTCCCAAGAAATGCCATAATACACTCAAAGCACGGTCCTGAGCCACCTGCATCCATCGACTTCCTGTATCTCTTACCAGACCAGCCCAGGTAATAGCTATACTAAATCTATTTTACTGGTTAAAACTACCCACTTTATTATACTGTAGATAAGCAATCATAGCCTGATTAATTCAGTATTTCAGAAATATACATAATTTTTTCTACTGTAGTAAAATTAATTTAAATCAAACCTAGAAAAGAGGAACTAGGAAAATTGCTTTAGGCTGATTATTTATTTCTTGTACTATATTAAATAATCAACCTACAGCTACAGGTGTTTTTTTAAATTGAAGGTTATTACTCATTATCAAGGATAGTTCTTTCACAAACTTTATTTAGTAAATCAAGCAAACAAAACTACGAACTCACTCATTCGTTTAAACAAGTTTTAGACTTGATAAAGTTTATGAAAAACCCAGGTAAGGAAGGAATAAGAGGAAAGGGTAGTTACCGATGCACAAAAATTAATCCAGACTAGACGCAAACCATCAAACAAGCTGAAATAAAAGGAAAAGCATGAGAACACGTTGTCTTTGACCTAAAGTGAGTTCTCACGGATTTTTAAGAGTACTCGATAATATTAAGTTTCTGAGACTGAGACCAATACTGCTATAAATAAAACGATACTAATAATCAAGTCCCATTAGTACAATATTATGATTTGCATCTAAAAATTAAATGCACATTTACACATTTTTTTAATTATTTTTATCGAATTGAATGTTACACTTACATCAGTCATAGACCAACAATGCAATTTATAAATGGTATAGGTAAAGTAATTTTATATTAAGCTAACAGTTCCAGAAATAAATGTTTTTGTTCATTGCAATTTTAGTGTTGATTAACCTAATAAGTTGATGGAAATATTACTTATTATACATATTAAAAATTATATTAAAAATATTTCAAGAACATGATATAAAGTTCGCCCTCACGCATTAAGGACTCCTGCAAAAATAAGAGATTTTTTTCCCGACAATGGGACCCATTTAGTCTGTAGAGTTCATATTCAATACATACATGTAAGAGAGATGTAACAAAATAATTATGTTGCTATTTCACGCTGGTATTGTGCGAGCGTAGTTTATATAATATATCCAGCCATAATACGCCGTAGCGTGGCTCTTCTTTTTTTAATTAGCCCGTAATAGTCCACAGATGGACGTGGGTCTTTCCCGGTGTAGGGTAATTCGCCTCAATCGTCACGCTTAGCAGGTGGATTGACAACTGCAATACCAGACGTCTCGCACCTTTGGTACTGTTACCCGTCGCTAGTCTGGTTATCAGAAGGCATAAAATATTTTAGCCTTATTTTTTTTATAGAATTAGGGTGACAAATGAGCTGTGCACGGAGCATGGACTGTGTGTCGCACCTGATGGTAAGTGGATACTGTGACCTCCTACATCTATCTTCGATTAGAATCAAACTGCAGATGCGTTGTCACCCCTGAAGAATAAGATGGAATGCCTCGTTACGAGTAAAAAGGGTCTCCGGTTCTCATTGTAACTGTCTCCTTGTAACTACACACGCTGGTAGTTGCCGATCCGATCTGATTCTCTTACACCAGCACACGGTTCAAGCGTTGCTCCGCACTCACCTGGTAAACTTGGCTTGGCGCGCGGGTTGCCACGGATGGCGCTGGGCGTGCGGCGGCCACGAGCGGCGCGGCGCGCACCAGTACGGGCCCCAGCCGCGCCCGCCGCCGCGCGCCGCGCCCATCGCGCGCCCGTCCCACATGACCCACCCTGCACCAGCGCACGCACGCCGCGTCACTCACGCGCCACTACCGCACCACTACCACACCTACCCACCGCGTCGAACCGTCCCGCCACGGCGGCACAATCGACCGAGCGTTTAACTACCAATACACTTAACTCGCTTTATGGTACCACTCGAAGTACATCGACCGAATTTTAAGGCACATATCTAACGAGCGATAAGGCACCACTCCACGTACATCGACCGATTTTTAAGACACCAGTACACCTAACGAGCGTTAAAGCACCACTCGACATACATCAAACGAGTGTTAAAACACCATTCGACGTATATCGAACGACATTTAAGGCACCATTTGACGTACATCGAACGAACGTTAAGGCACCACTCGACGGACGACCGAGCTTTAAGGCATCACTCGACGTACATAGAGCGCGCGTTAGAACCTTTTGACAAACGAGGCATATCCGTGCCACGTAACTATTCTCCTTTTAAGGTCCGACGCCATCAAACGTCGCAGCTCCGTCAACAGTCGTCAGTCAGTCATTTTGTTAATTTATTAAAGTAACAAATGAGTTAACTACCAAATGCAGCTATTAAACAACTGTGACCAAATCTTAACCAAGAAAACTACACAAGCGTGGGTGACAACGCTCAGAACTAAGAACTAATATGGAGCGCTTTTGGCCTTTAGCAATACTAACTTTATATTATCGTTCAAACCGTACGAACCAGTGGATCATATCATAGCAGAAATAAGAAGGCTACACAGGCGAACTCCAAGACAGAAATTGAGCCCTACAATTGTAAGAATTTCGTACCTGCATAATAAATGCGCACATCAACCCCGTCAAAGCTCCGTCAAGTCAGTATTTTTGAAAATATAAACTGAACATTAAAATATATAATAAGCAGCAAAAATATTAAATATCAAAATGTAAAATTGATACAAAATAAAACAAATATATAAAATGTTTGTGGTCATGTAATATTTTTGTATATTAGGTATGACCTCCGTTTAAATATAAACGTAAAATATTCACGTCGTAACTCCCGTCAACAGTCAATCAATCAGTCAGTCTTTTTAACATTTCCGTATTGCACAAAATTAGAGCGGACCACGTATCGATTTTTTCAAAGAAGTAAGGGTACCAAACGAGCACAGTCCACCTGATGGTAAGTCGATACTGTGGCCCTTACATCTACATCTATCCTCGATCCAGAATCTAAAAAAGCGTCGTCACCTCTGAGGAGTAAGATGGAATGCCTCGTTACCAGTAAAAGGGCCTCCGATTCTCTTCTCTAAACTCTCCATACGAAACACAGTATTATTACATGGCTTTTTTATGATGGTATTCTATGAGGGCGTGGTCCTTCTCCGGCCGAGCCACGCAACTGAATATCAGCTTAAAATAGCAGCATAATTCTGTTGTTTCGTATGGTGAGTGACGAAAATTAAACCATGGCTCTACTATATTATATAGTATCCACATGTAGTAGTAGTACATAAATTCAGCCACTCCTGACGTAATTAATTTAATCGCACTTAAGTATAATTTTAGCCGTGGTAGCTAAGATGGTTAGCGCTCGCTGTAAGTTACACAGTACGCGAGCAACCGGGTTCGATCCCGCCGGCACCAATGTAATTGTTAATTGCAATTTTAAGTGCTGATTTACCACGTGCTCGGCGGCGAAGAAAACATCGTGAGGAAACCTGCATGTCTGAAATCAAAAAAAATCTTTCGAAGACATGTGAAGTTCGCCAACACGCATTGGGGCAGCGCGGCGAACATTTCCTTGCCCTAAAACCGTCTCAGAAATGAGAGGAGGCCTGTGCCCAGCAGTGGGACTTATATAGGCTGTAACTTTACTTTACTTTGTAACTTTAAGTATAATTTTAAAAAAGAAATCAACATTTCCCGCAGACCACAAATTTAATTGCAGTCGACCTGATGTTGTTATTATAACAGCAGTCTATAGACACCTTCAGTCCTTCAGTCAACACTAAAGATAAAAACTACGGGTGCGTTGTCACCCCGAAGACCGAAATTGCATGCCTCAATTATACGCTTCAAAGCCGAAATACAACAATAAAACACTCTTACTTACAAGTAAGTGTTCTTACGTACAAGAAAAGTAGTCGTGTCCACGTTTTATCAGTTATTCGTCTGTCAATACCGGATACGGACCTTAAAGTTCTGCAATGTTTACGGATAGCTCCCTAGTGCTATTCGTGAATATGAACGAACTACTTTATTGTCATATGAAGGAGACTATACGAATATAACCCAAAAAGTGCTTAAGTCAAACACTCAGTCGATTTTATGAGTCTGTGCTTTCCTATATGCCCTTATTTTTTCTCATTTACCTTTAGTGAATAAAAAGACCAAAGCCACAATTTTTTCCATTTAATTTATTTCTGACTATATTACTTTGAAATATGCACGTGTGCTTTTTTACAACACAAGTGGTTTCTCATCACCAAATTAGAAAATACCGTGTCTAACTTGTAATGATTCGTATCAAATATGGACAAGGCACATTTTAATTACAACAAACTAGAACGTCGTGAGGGAAACAGCATGTGTAAGAGTTTAAATAAGAATATTTACGACTATTTGTCTGTGCTTGTTAACTCTTTCAAAAATGAAAGCAGCCTGGACCTAAAGGATATATTTTACATCAAAAAGGCAAACAATGTAAATTGCATTGGATCAAATCATCTATAGGTCATATAAATATAAAATAACTTTATTATATACGGATATATTAAATGCATTTTTAGAAAATTATGACCAAGAAACTACTAAAGTAGGTATTTAATGACGAAAAATACCACCTATTTTATAGAGTAAGAATACTGAGAACTTCCTTGCGTAGTTAACTAACAGTAAGTGTACTAGGGAAGACAATTCCGAATAGTCTCAATAGTAAATCTATTGTAATGAAAATTCCCAGTAGTCTTATTAGTAAAATAATAATGAATTTGGTAACACTACTGGGAATACGCCATATCGTCCCACCAGTAGGTTCAGACATTGCAATAGTTAAGTAACTAACATAATCTGTTTTTATTTGCTTAGGCCATAAGTTGTCGCGCATGAATACTAATATAAAACGCCTCATATCCTGTTATTATACTAGCTAACTTACCCTTTAGAACAGAACAGAGCAGTGGGTGCACTGCTGTTTGACAGATATAGGTAAGAGGGCGGAATCAACCACACGAACCCCTATGCACAAAATGAACGCTAGACTACTACCAATTCTCTAGATATCGACAACACGTCTTAATATCGAGTAGCACGATTATATGAAGGTAAAGGATCATTATCATTATAGACTTCGGAATTATTTCGGAAACACTACTAACGAATAATGAAGTATTTACTTGCATTATTATGAAAATAATCCTCCAATTAATCTATACCACCCATTCCATACGCTTTCTTTCGATGCAAATTATTTTCAATAATTTCAAACAGTGCTAAACGATTTTACTAACGCTCACGTACACGTACTGTATTCATAATTGAAAAAGTAAAATTAAGCTATTGGCTTTTTAAGTAGACACAAGTGCATATCTAAGTAATTTTTATAGACTGTAAAACTTTTTATATAGTCTTACAAACGAAAAACCCTCTCGAACTGAAAATAATTCGGTGTTTATTTCCTAAAAATAAACCAACTAAAGAAAATTTAAGGGCACAGGAACGAAGAGATCGGCAGGTATGGTAGTGGTGTAAAGATGGCGCGAGGCATTACAAATTCATATAAACAATTACCACTTGCTAGTCACTATTAAACATAAAATATTTATTTTAAAGCCAACTAAGCCTCAAGTGACAACTGCAAGTAATAATTTAAGTTATTTGCAATACTTCAAATATTAAAAATATATATATAATAAAGTAAATATGAAATTAAAAAAACATTGTTTCGAAATCAACATATTACACGTTATAATATATTTCGTTATATCAAAATAGCACATTCTTGTTTAATAAGCAATGGCTAAGAAATAATCGTGCTGATTATTCAATGAAAACAAAAAAAAAATCTGCACAATGCGACGGGAATAATATAAAATAAATATTTAAAACGGGCATTCTCTATCGCAAAGTGAAGAGCTATGTTTATTCAATCTTTAAAAAAATATTTTTTGCAAATTGAACATCACTTCCTGAACTGAATGAGTTCATAATCATCGCATAGAGGATAATAATGTACACTCTACAGCAAACACAATAGACGTCTGTCGTAAGATCAATACTTTAGATTATAAAAATTACACTAATGATTCACAAAAGCACATTCTTAAATTACCCAAAAACTACAAAAATAAGAATATGCGATTGTAATAATTAACAAAAAAAACTTAAAATATCATGCTATAAAATACACAACAACGCTTTACAATAACATTTTGATACAATAAAATATACACAAAAACATTCACCAATACTTCGTCAATAATCACATATAGGTTATATTATGTTGAAACAATCAGGTACCTCTAGATACTACAGCTAGTGTACTGCGAATCTACTGCGAAATAGAAACTGTAAATAAACTACGACAACATGTAAGTGTACTCGTAGAGGACTAATTCGGAACAGTATGTTAATTTTGGAGAGTACATATACCATTAGATATTGAAGTCCGGTACCTGAATGCCTCCGGTTAGATCGTAGTAAAGCGAGTTGGGCCCGAGAGCGAGCTCGTCTTCCTGAGTGAGGCATTTACCAAGCGGATCAGTAAATCTTCTTAACATATTCTCTACCTCGTTACAACAACGACAAATAATACAATTTATTCGATCGCTCCGAGTTTTACATTCCTTGCGATGGGTGCGCATTATTGGCAAAGCTCCAAGCGTGTTACAACGGGTTAGTGAAAGCGAAAGCAAAGCGCTACATGATGGGATGTTGAACGACTATGCGAAGCAAACGTGAAATGGCAATATGGTGAGAGTAGATGGGTGATGCTGGCACGTTAGTCGGAGTGGCCTCAGCCATGCAGACCTGATGGTGAGATCGCCGACCGGCCACCCCGCGCCCTACCGACTCGCAAACTCGACAGCTAAGAGCGAGCGCGCTGCGCACTTGGGAAGCATGCGAAGCGAGACCTCGCTTCGCTTATAGCGATTGCTTCGCACTTAGCGATCGTTTCGCTAGTAGCAAACACTTTGCACAGAGCAAACGCTACAAACGTAGCGTTCGTTTCGAACATAGCGAACGGTTCGCAAAGTTTCGCGAGTGCGCAGCGCGCCCCCGCCGCCGCTATCGATCACCACCGTCAGGCCTACACACTACCGTTCTTTACCGAGTCACTGACTCCATTCTAGGATGGGTTTCAACCAAAAAAAATATAAAGAAAAAATAAACTGTGAAAACAGATGACAAAAATTTTGCAACTCAAAATTCCAAAGGTAACAATGATGAGTACAGCGTCTAGTGACTAGTAAAATAATATGATAACATTAGTTAGTGTGTGTGGGACCCACCGGTTGCGCTCTGTTGGGAGGCTGGCGGACGGCGGACGGTTGCGGTGGCCCCGCGTAATCAAAATAGAACTCATCGTACCGGTAAAATGGCTCATTGTAGCCACCTCGGTAATCCCCGTACCCGTAATAGTCGTAATCATAATCTATAAACACACAACACAGGCCTTTTAGAGGCTAAGCTAAACTAACGCTAACTTACAAGCTACCTTATGCTGGCGGTACATTGAGCTTTCGAGGCTCGTACCGCGTACAAAATAAACACATGCGTATGTCCTTTGTTTGGATTATGGTGCACACGGGGACTCCACCTGCTTCCTTAACTTAGTCACACGCCTGCACGGTCTGAAGGGTAGTCAAATTATCAGACACGCAAAACCACATGCATCTTCATGACCCCTTTAATAATGGACTAAATATTCGATATTTGGGCTTTAAATTTTGAATTTGGATTCCTTTGCCAAATGTATGTGTTGCAGTTCCAAATGTATGAATGATCCTCCCACCACCGAAACCTATTCGTAAGCAACGTGTTACACTCGTACTGGTCAGCAACAGACTTCCAACGCTGTGATGAAAATGATTAAAATTCATGAAGCATGCACTGGGTATTCAGTTAGGTTTGTTATTACATTAAAACATTTTGTAGCCCTGGACGTTAACTCAGCTCACATCTCGGAACTCGGCTTGCCTGTTTCTACAGTCTTTAGTCTGAAACCATGCAGTGTCCTAAGCCTAGCTTTGTATTATTTTCTAGCCTAGAAAATAGCGTTAGTGGTACATGTATTATGGCTGCAACGATACACTTAGACTGGGCCACAGATACAAACACAGAAAAATTAAATGATAAAACATGTTTTAGTACACCTGTATATTGTATAGTAGCAGCCACTTTGTTAGTAAGGAATCATTAGCAAAAGTTGCGGATGTGCGCGTGGAGACCACACCGAGTACTAAACATTTTTATTTTCTTATGTGTGTGTGTGTGTGTTTGTCTGTGTGTGACACTTATAAGATAATAGTATCTTATTGACAAGTGAGGTGAAGCTTTCTGATTAACATAAGGCGATATATCTTTGTAGGCTTCGCCACACGTGCGCCACCCAAATAGTGCTTGTTATCGATTGTTTGGACTCTGGATAGACTTATTTATTATTTTCAACCTACTTCAAAAAATGGAGGAGGTACTCAAATCGACTGCGCTTTTTTCTAGGAGAACCTTTATTTGAAAGCTGGTGTTTATCATGTGGTCCCATATAAATTTGATCACGATCTGACCAGTAGTATTTGAGTTATCCTTAATAATGCGTATTTAATTGACTTCGACTACATTGGTGATGTTCTCATTTTATTTATATTGAAGTCGGTTGTACAAAATTTTTAATTTTACCACTTGTTATAAACCGAGCTCGTTTTTATTTTCTGCTACAGGACAGCGTAAGATTACAATTTACTTCTCTAATGATCATAATACGGTAAGTTTTTCATTGAAGAGGGCGCAAACGAGCATGCGGCTCACCTAATGGTAAGTGTCGACCGCTGCCCATGAACAACTGCAACACCAGGGGAATTGCAGGTGCGTTGCCGGTCTTTTAGAAAGGAGTAAGCTCTTTTCTTAAAGGTCCTATCTATTTTTATTTCATCAAACTTGCTCCTGATTTAAAAGGCTGCGCCAGCAATTATTTAAAAAGTATTTAAATATGCTTGTAATTGAATTCGCAGCAGTTTTCTTCCTATTTAAATATATCAATTTGGTTGCTCGATTAAGACACAATATTCGCTATAAACAACAAAAACGAAAAATAAATCAAAAGTTTTTCATTTAAATTCATTTTCTGATTTAGTACCTACTTTCCCGAGTGACAGAATGAATACCAATCTACGTCCAGCGGTAATCTACAGCCTGTTTAATAATATTAATTGATTTACAATCGACACGATACCATAATCGAACCATAACAGAATTGAAGTATGTATAAACATGCCTACGTATACGTAAGCTTATTGCTGAACGTGTGCGCAGTTTGGCAAATCCCAAAACTACCACAAGAAATGCTCAAACTTATAGTTGGCACGCTAAGGAAAACTAAATGATCTCACTTCCAACATAAGACGTCGACACATCCACGTGCACGTGTTCGTATACGTGCATGTGATGTCTGCACAAAACGAGAACCATAGTTAGCGTTTTGGTCGTGTTTTTATTAAGTCATCATCAAGGGTCGACTAGGTCGATAGGATAAGTAAGAAATATAAAACCTAAATGTAAGTTGACATTTCCGCCGCTACGGTTCTCTCTCCTCCGACTCAACGTATGCGTTGCGTGTGTGTGCATGTGCGTGTATGTACGTACACGTGTGCGTATACGTGTACGTGTATACGAAGGCACGTATGCGTATATGTGCGTGTGTTCGCGTGACACAATGTCTGCACAGAAAGAGAACCATAGTTAGGGTTTTGGGGGTGTTTTAAAGTCATCATCAAGGTTGACTAGGTCGATAGGATATGTTGGATGAATTATTGTGAAACGTTGGTTCTCTCTCCTCCGACTCGTATGCGTTGCGTGTGTGTGCGTGCGTGTGTGTGCGTGTGTTCGCGTGTGCGTACTGACCGTAGTCGCCGCGCGCGGCGGGCGGGCGCGGCTGCGGCTGCGGCGTGCGGCCGCGCAGCGCGCCGTGCACCGGCGAGCAGCTGCACCAATCAAATCTGAATGTTACACAGCGACCAGTTACCCACACGCCGACAGACAAACGTCCCCCACGGTGCCCGCATGGGCGTAGCTATTGCCTACACCGCTCGCTTTTTAGGTTACTCTTCTTGCTCTACCGTCCTTTCAGATAGAATGTTGTGTCGAAACTATTTTTAGTCGCTCAAAAAAAACATTGGGAAAGTGCCTATGTACATTTTCGTGCAACGATGTTTTAATAAATAAATAAAAAAGGTGAATACTAGAAACGTTTAAGTTGAAAATTAGTATTTATCACCTCTGTGATATATATTGCAGCTTTCAGTCTGAAAAAATTACGATAATATATTCATATTGTTCTGCACAATTCCGTTTTTGTCAACGACAAATAGCGCTCGAGCCCAGGGGGTCACAGCCAAACATTTTGGCCTGTGTATTTTGAAACGCATGCCCTAACATTTTTTACAATATAACAAATATAGTATAAGCTTTCACGCCTGTCACACAGAGGTAGGCAGAAACTGCTAACTTCCATTTGGCTCGATCGCGACATACCTCTTTCGCTTCTTTCACATCCATATAATATCTACGAAGAGTACACTAAACTTTTGTTTTTTTTTATATATATATTGCGTATATTACAGCTAACTATAATAACCACTACCCATGAAATAAAAATACATTTACATAGATAATTTAATTTAAGTTTTTTTTACTTGCCTAATGGCGGCCAAACTAGCATGCCCTAAAGCCTGCATATAATTAAAAAAATCTATCGAATTTTACTTAACTTTTTTAGAGATTAAGAGAATATATTCATGTCTAATTGTAAATATATACCAAAAGCAGAAACAATGAAATGTTAGTCTCTAGAGTGAAAAGACCGATGTAAAGATTGAAGTTTCGATTAATTTATGTATTATTCTTTAAGCAATCATAATGATACTGTAAGGGAACATTCTTCGGGCTTATTCTTGAATCTAACTAATATATAAATATAGAAAAATGTTACATTTTTATATCTATTACCAAAAAAATATTTTTAAATACAAAAAATCTAGAACATTTACAAGATTTCACAAGATTAAATTCAATAAAAAATAATCACCCCATTTATATAAACTACTTAAACTATTAAATAAACTGATTTTAACACTACATTGTTTAATTGCGGAAAATGTAACCACTTTTAGCTACGCCCATGTTATAATTTTACCGACCGACAGTTTGTCAACTGTGTAACACGTATTATTGCATGGATCGTTATCATTCTAAACTGCTTGATCACATCATTCACTTAAAATATAAATAGTAAGCATTATAACTGAAACTTCAAAACAGTATGTATAAAAAATATTTGTAAAGCAAAAAAAAAATTACAAACTGTCAGACGATAAATAATAAAGCCATTAAAACAAAGTAAAGATGTAAAAAAAAAAACAACTAATAAATAAAATAACATAAAATACTATTTAATCAAAGTAAGAAAGTATATCTAAATAAGTACCAAAGAAATAACCACATACGGTAGGTATATCACAATACAATTGCCAATAAGACCAATAACTCCCATATTGTACAGCAGTAGATTCTAATATACATATGGATAACATAAGAAATCATTTGTATTTGATCCTGGATTGACATCCCAGGCGTTTACAATAATTGTGGAAAAATAAAGTATGTATTGTTATTCAAATTTGAAAGTATTGCGTTGGTCCCTATATTTCTGACACAATATCCCAATCTATCTTAATTATTAGCGCATCACTTTACGCCCGTTACAGATTAAGCGTCAGTCACTGTGTTAGAACAAGTTAAAAAAAAGTATTAGAGCAATATAAATATCTACTCAGAATTTGATCAAGGTTCGTCAACTAGCAAATTTTGTTACAAGTTTTCATAAACTGATTCATAAATAATTGGGTTCACCCATTACACGTTACACATATAAACAATAATTCCATTTTATATCGTAAAAAAACTAAAAAACATTACTACCTAATTACTTCTTGTCTATCATTTGATGCAAAATGTTACTTACTAGCCTGGTATTATTTAAAAAAGTAACAGTAAAAATGTTTGAATTTATTAATCGGTTCTTTATCGGCAGTTAGGACTTACCCTCCGCGGCCATAGATCATCTGAGTCATGCGGCGCTCACGCGCGCAGGATCTCCTCTTTCTTCTTTTTGTCGGAGGGAGGTTTTGCAAGCGACACTTCTAACCGCGCGCCACCCATATCTTTGCCGTCAAGCTCTTGCATTGCCTACACAAAAACGGTCATTCATATCAACGGCATCGACGCCATTTCGTCTTGTCTTGTATCGTCGTCTTGTCTTGCGGCGTTGTAAGCGACCACCTTAGGGGCTTTCGCCGGACGGCAAGTAGCTAAATAAATTTATTTAACAAACAAACTATTCAAAACTACAACGATAAATAAAAAGTTTTTTTCAATACGTTAGAGATTTAAATTTCAGACCAGCCGAGACAGCCAAGTGAACTTTCCACAATCGTCGACTAACGCTAATAAAGAACTCCACTTTGAATCTCTGCCTAGTTTCGCCGACAGGATATCAAAATGTAAGGCATCCTATCTTAGCCCACAGATATCTATTTGTACGCTTCTTTGTTTCAAGTTTTAGAGCCATGCTGCAGCTATATTAGTATTATAATTGTAGCACGAATGGGTCGGCTCGACCGGGGAAGGGCCTACTCTCTCACAGAATACCTGCGTAAAATAGCAGCTTAACGCTACTGTGTTTCGTATGGTGAGTGTAGAGAACCGGGGACCCCTTTTACTGGAAACGAAACATTCCATCTTAGTCCTCACGTGTGACAACGCATTTGCATTTTGATTCGTAGTCGAGGATAGGTGTAAATGTCTACGGGCCACAGCAACTACTTGCCATCAGGTGGACTGTGTGCTCGTTTGTCAACCTTATACTATAAAAAAAAAGTTAGTTAAAGGTTCACGGGCAGCAGGAGCTTCAGGCCGTAAGACAGGAGCGCAGGCACTGCTTTTAAGGCGGCAGAATTAGTTTCGAGTGTGGTACCTACCCAATCATTCTCGAGTCTAGACAGAAAAGGAGACCTAACACTGAGAAAAGAATCACGCAGAAGAGGTCATAACTTTGAGGTCTAAATTATAAGAGGCCAAGCAGCCATTTTAAGCAGCTATTCAGGGGTTACAAGACCAGTATCATTGCAACCAGTATCATTTATAATGATTGTTACTACGGCTATAGTTCACCTCTAAGCCCTACACTTTTAAAGAATTACTACTAGTTTGCTTAGATGTGAGACTTTTACTAAAGATCTTAGTTAACAAATCCTCAGTTTGAAAACGGATGCTACGCTTGCGCAATAGAGGTAAACAATCTGTAAGAATCTGCAGGTGATGACTCTGCTTAGATAGCTTTTATTACTAATTAAATGATGTAGACTTTTTAAAACATACGACTTTTTAATGAGTTTCAAAATCTTAAAAATGAGATGTAATAAATATCTCAGTAAAGTGACAAAACTAGAGGCAATTCGTCACGTAATGCTGCACGTAAGGACATACCTTAACAGCACAATCCCGGTCCTCAAAATGCACAAAAGCGTAATCCTTGATTTTCTTAACACGTTCAACAGTTCCATAACGTTCAAACTCTTCCTTGAGCGCCTCTTCAGTGATTTCTTGCGTAAGATTCCGTACATATAACACCTTCACCTGATAACCAGTTTGTGATTCAGTATTTCTTAGACGATACAATTTAATAAAGTAATAACAATAAACATCATAATTAATTATTAGTGTATTCAATTGTAATTGCAATTTATTAAAATTGAAAACTATGGAGAGGTTGTATTTGCGGAGTTGTATGTGCGGAGTTCTATGTGCGGAGTTACTCTGTATGATAGACTTCATAATGAGAATATCCGCGGAAGAACCAGAGTAACAGACATATCCCAACGGATCAGAAAGCTGAAGCGAAGTGCAGGGCGGCCCCCACTAGATGAAGTGACGACCTGATAAGACATATAGGAAGATCGTTGATGTCTTAACGTCGATGGATGCAGGTGACTCAGCACCGTGATTTGTGGCATTTCTTGGGGAGGCCTTTGTTCAGCAGTGAACTTGTGATGGGCTGTAATGATGATGATGATGATGATGATGAAGATAAAAAATTCATCAATGCTATTTATTATAATATATCCAGTAGCAAACCACATGCTAGCGCAATTTTATAAATAAAGAAAAAGGATATTCCTCAGACCAAATGTCCTTTTTAAGATAGTGAAAATTTCAAGGATTTCAACATTTTTCACTTTTAAATTTTTTAAGTGTAAACTTATAAACGTTGAATTATTTAAGCTTTTAGATGACCCTTTTTAAATTTATGTTAAATTAAGAGAGGGAAAATAAAACGTCGTGCATAGCATGATGTTGTTTTCATAAACAATTTAACTATAAATAGATAAATAAAACTTACTTTGCTCATTGTCTGCTCATCGGGCTCTTCTTGAGGGTCTGCCCAATCGACTATAATATCACAGCCCCAAACCTAGCAAACATGTTAAGTGTCAATGTTCTCTACGATTAAGACTTCGATACAAAATCACAAGTTTTTGACACTAACGTTTCCGTATCGCTATCGACTAAAATTGTATGAAAATTTCAACAGCGCCCTTGACGGACATAACTATGTTTGTCATAAAAAGTAATTCGATGGCGATACGAATTAGAAACGACAGACAAATCATGCTTAGGGGACAAATAAGAATACACTCATACGTCAAAATTAATCTATGTCCTTAAAAACAATAGCAAAAAAATCCGTACCGGCATCGATAAGTGTGTCTACAATAATAGAAATTAAGTACAAATAAGCGCCTCTGATTGCGCGAAAATTTACGCTTAATATATTCCGCACAAAGAGTACAGTTAACTGATATGAAACTACAGTCTAAATTAGACCTAAATAATATATTGTCATCTAACGATCATTTAAGCTTAATCACAATTAAAAGTAAGAAAAATTATTAAGATTTAAATAGAAATTGTTATAATTGAATTGAAATTATAAAATATTTTCACGTGCATAAAAATCTAAATAAAATATACAACTGTATAATTTCAATAAGTACAACATAAATTGCTTTTTGAAACTAGTCTCTTTACTTTGTCAGCAAAAAGAAGAAAAAAACTCCTTAATAAAAATAAAAAATATATAGAAAAAAAAAATGTTCAGCAGAATTAATGTTAAAGAGGCCGAAGTACCTATAAGCAGAACAAAACATTGCTTTGAGTAAACAAGCTAAAGTTTGACCGCAGTCCCACCTGATGTAAGGTGGCGTGAGGTCCAAGATGGTGAAACACGTTAGTTTTTAAGCGCAAACGTAAGTGTTTAGAGTCCAAACCTACAGTATACAGCTTCAGTCATCTCACTCGAATACGATAAAAGTCGTTTGATTGAATGTGTGACGGTACGGTTGATGGTGATTAGCCGGCTGGAGTCTATTACCAGTAAAAATTAATTTCTCGATGATCTAAAAAACATTAAATTATATAATAATACATACCTTTATCCTACCAGTCCCCAGTCTACGCTTAGCTAACGACGCCGCTTTGTGTGACTCGTATTCCAAAAAACAAAATCCTCTATTTTTCTTCTTGTCATCGGGCGAACTATATATTATTACATCTACGAGTCCGGCTGCAATCATATAAAGCTTATATAACGCCGTAAACGGGCAAGCGAGCTTTGATATTATAATAATAACATAAGCTCCCCTCCCCTCGCTCAAGTTCATTCCTTCAACGCTACGAAAATATGAAGCAAATCAAACGATATTTTAGAACAAATACTGAAGAAGTCTAAGTCTAGAGAACAACAGCAAGATTCTCCAGTCATTACCAGTGAGCATTCTCGAGGCGGAGGCCAATCGGTTAACACTCGTTTTTTGCAAATCTACTTGAGTAAGCGAGGTACGGGCGGGGGGCCGTGTGGCCGTGCACATAGCTGGCGGGGGGCACGCGGGCCACGGGGGCCACGTGGAAGACGTGGCGCGCCTCGCCTGCACCCCCCACGCGGCCCCCCACCTCGTCCGCGTACGAACTGAATAGCACATATTATGAATTCGACAAGGACTTACGTGCGTGCCTAGTAAACTCCTCAAACAAATCGTCCCGATCTCGATTCTTAGGGATATTCCCCACGAATAAACGGTGATTGTTAAAGGAAACCGTAACGCCAATCTTTTTCCCCTTTCGAATTTCATAATCATTCAGCTGCAAGAACAATTCGAGGGAGAATAGCCAATGGGCGGGGCCGGGCATCGAGCCCGGGCCCGCAGACTGGAGAGGGGAGAGTGGGGGAGTGAGAGCGGAAGCGGGAGCGGGAGCGGCGGCGGGACGGCGGGACGCCGGGGACAAGCGGGACGCAAGCGGGGCACCCTCAGCGGTCCACACCAAGCCCCACGCACTCAACCCAAAAAACTAACTCCTTAATTCATTCGATTGACACTTTACCTGTTAATTTACCAAACTCTTCCAGTATCTCCTCTTTGCCTTTAGACTTGGGAATGTTGCCGACGAAAAGTCGCAGATTCGGTACGCTAATCTTAATTCTCAGAGTCTTCCCAGGTTTTATTTCGTGATTATCGAGCTGTGGGAAAAATAACAAGGGAAAAATTTTGAAAAAAAGGAATCAATTTTGGATTCGATCGGTCCGACGGTCGTTCGATCGTTCGTGTCGGAGCACGACGAGTCGTGATGATCTCCGCGCGGGCCTCGTGAGTGATGATCGGTTAGAGCCAATTGTGATGAGTTAACTGTACTTTGGATGATAAGCCAAAAGTGTTGTATTGAGCAAAGAGGAGAGCCTGAGATATATTAAATTCTCAGCAGGAGAACATTTTGAAGCCAATTGAAAGTTAACCCTGTAAGTGGACCGTTTGATGAAGTGAAAATAAAAAAAAGCGAGTAAAAGTGTAATGGTAACAAAAAAAATTAAAGCAACTCAAAATTTAACGAGGTGCAATAGTAGAGAATGGGATGATATCTCAGGACAAGCGAGGCTAGATCAGTTTATAGGTGTTATGTTTGCACATTTACACAATTTCAGTGATTACATTGGTACGGCGGCCATATGCAATAAAATATTTCAAATAAAAATTATTCTAAGAACATTGTGAACTTATTACGGCAGGCTGGGCTAATGTTGTAGACACTAAATGTTACATCTATAGCATGCAAAATTAAAAATATAACACATCGCTAAATAATTGTATTTAGATAGCGATATAATACTAGTATTGTTCTACTTAATTTGTACAAAAACAAAAATCAACATGGCTGACAAAAGATGCAAATGGCCGCCGTCGGTAGGTAATTAATGTCATGCCTTATAAAATGAAAAAAGCTTAAGACTAAATCTCCCAAGTGTGACTGTGAATACATCATATTAAACAGGCGAATGATTGGGAACTTGCAAAAATACTGGACGCAGATTATATTGCGGTACTTTTGCAAGTGTGGCACGTGTTTGGCAACTTCAATGGAAGTTGAAATCATTATTGCACAGAATTTTAAACAAACGTTTTAAATATTATATATCACTTTGTTGCGTTGGAAAAAAATAATGATTTCATCCGATTACTGCATAAATGTACAAAATGAAGGCGCCAAACCATTAGCCAACTATTTGTGTAGTGAAATCAGTTATCGTTCAAGGGATTTATACTTAAACATTCGGCGAGTCACCTGGAAAGTAGACGTCAAATTAGAATTTTGTTTTCAGATTCATTATGCACCAATTATACAGTGAAATAAAGTCATTTTGATGATTTTTAGATACAAATTTGGTATAACCAATTAAGTCGATAGATAGATTAGACGATCGCATGTATCATAGCGAATGTTGTGCATTAACATTGCGTTTTAAAAGAGATGTGCTTGATAACATCCATTTTAGGCAAAGATTTATGGCATCTACTAAACTAAGTTAACTGATTTTTCCTTTAAAAAAAAACTAATTCGGTAAGCAAAGAACATTCTAATATTTATAAATTAATTTCAATCTATATCTAATTTGTACTTTAAAGATAAGTTACATTTGAAAGTAGATGACATTAATCCCAAATAATATTTTTGCAACAAAATCGACAAAGTATCCAAGAGGGTGGTAATTTCTTTCGATTGCAGACTTGCCCAAATGTGCTTCCAGTGCGAGCATAACTCAGTGTTAAGAACAAGAATCTTTAAATTCAGATATTTAAAAAAAACAAAGGTTGATAATTAGCCACAGTGAACAAGAAGGAACTGATGGACTGATGAAAAACGTTTACCACTCTCCAGACAGTGAAAAACACCCAACTATCCTGTTCCGCGTAATTAAACGCCAAACGCTCCAAGAAAATGTATTTCTTTTTTTTTTTTTTAATTAAAACTATTTAAGAAATGCAACTATTCATTTCGAGCAGTGTTGTTACATTCATCATATTTTGTAATTACATATTACCAATATCTGAAGCGTTAAATATCGTTTGCCCGATTCAACTCGGCAACAATTTGTTATTACACAATGGACCGGTAGGTACAACTTACGTCGATCGCAATATAATATTTTGACGCGAAATTCGAACACTGGTTTTCGCGTTATAACATGGCAATTTAATTACGCGCAAAGGAATCGCATCATAATGGCAACATCGAATGAGGGATGGATGGAAATGAATTGAGAACCAACCTCTTGCACGGCCAGTTGCGTGGCCTCCCGAGTGGTGAAGGTAACGAAAGCGTAGCCGCGATTGGTGCCCGTCATGGGATCCATCATGAGGCGGAGATCCCAGATGGTCCCGCATCTTTCAAACAACGGGATCAACTCGTCCTCATACATATCCTTGGGGATCTTGCCGCAAAACACCTCGCAGCCAGCGCCTGGTGTGCCGCCTTCCCACCCGGGCGGGGGCCCGCCATACTTACGTTGACCTGAAATGGGTATAGGCAAACTCTTAAATTACCTTTTTTCTTCTTTATTTATAAAAAGTATAAGATTTAAGATAACAAGTGTAGGCAGGGCACTTATCACCTAAAGGAAAATTCGGCAAAATTTGAAAAATCACTTCATTAAGATCTTAGATTTTTTTAAAGAAAATATTCCTACCAATTCTGCCAGCGTGGTGAACATAGGTAAATCATTCAAGAAATGCGTCATTTGGCGCTTTCTTGGGACAATTTCTAAGGTAGTGAATTCTACTGCTTGATTTAAACAAAAAATAGGTCCATGAGACGTAAGATCACATCCTCGATTTATTGGCTTTGAAACCACTAAACAGCGCAACCAGACCTCAGGCCACCAAAGAAAGATAGAAGGAGCGTTGCGTATATTCCAAGTGACACCGTAACCATGATCAACTTCTTGACAGGCACTTACGGACGCATGTTGCTGGATACACGC
The DNA here is from genome assembly GCA_029286625.1 of Parnassius orleans. Taxonomy (NCBI): domain Eukaryota; kingdom Metazoa; phylum Arthropoda; class Insecta; order Lepidoptera; family Papilionidae; genus Parnassius; species Parnassius orleans. The sequence goes on along the minus strand of JAGSMP010000107.1, from coordinate 4,133,652 downwards.
ACGTAAAATTTCACTGCTGGACGCTGGTTTTGTTTTGGTTTTGATTTGTGCTTGTTGTGTGTGCTTGTTGTGTGCGCTTGTGTATGTGTATATGTATGTATGTGGATGTGTATGTGCGTGTGTGCGCGCGTGTGTTATGCGTGCGTGCGTTCGTGCGTGCGTTTGTGCGCGCATGCTTGCGTGGGTGCAATCAAAAATATTTCTTTTTGTTCACTTCATTCTATTCATCTTTGCGTTTAATAACATCAGGTGGACAACAGTCCATTTATTTACGTGTGACAATTATTAATAGACACGATTTTTAAAACCGATATTAATTACGAACTCACAAGCTCGTTTGTCACGTAACATTATATTTCTTTAGTAATTAAAATAGTAAATTCGTATTGTAACTTTCTTTTTAGTTTAGTTTGTCTTTCGATATCGTCTTTATTATGAAAACAAAAATTTACAGAAATTTCACAGAAAATTCGTAACGAAAATCTTGATGCAATTATTCTTATTAGAATCTTATTGGAATAGTATTCGCGTAAATTGAATGACTAATTTTTATTTAAGGCCGGAAACGCGGCAACTCGCGCAGAGAAAGAATGAAAATATAAATTTCGTCGCCTCTATTATACACCTCTCGCTAGCACACTAGCTGTACGACCACAAAAAATAATGTTATTCAAGCCCCAATAACAAAACATAATTGTTTATTATACTTTTAAGCATTAAATTGTATCATTTATAGAAGTGTGAATGGTTAAATAAAATTACTAAAATAAATAGGTATTATTTTTAAATTAGTTTACCGCTTTATTGATTTATTGATAAAACAACGCATTTGCCGAAGTCATTTCCACCGGCAACAGTTTGCACCAGAGTTATGCAATCACATTAGTTTGTGGAATGTGATGAACTGAAACTGAATCCTAGGCGCCTGGCGTCATGGTCGAAAATAAGCTATCATTTTGGGGTCCAAGGAGAGTGAATGTGATTATATGGTATACTCACCTGTAGTCACATCTAATGAGTAGCCGGTCCTGGCCAGGATTTGTTTAATTTTCTCCTCATCGGGGCCCTTGACCTGGACAGCGGACGACAACGCGGGCGCGCCTTGCACGCCCGCCCTGCTTTTCTGTCTGGAAGACAAATAGACATCTTTCTTCAGCCAAATATACATATTTTACTACTTTCAAGACCTTTTTTTATAAATCTATTATCGATTCCCCTGTATTCTCCTTCTTTATCAGCCCTGAGAGTCCAGTATATTATATCCATCGCCCTACCCGTTGTCTTAATCGTCACGCTAATGACGCCTTGCCTTGTTGGTGTAATAGTCGTAAACGCGACTTCTGGTCATGTGATCTATGTGAGGCTTGTATGCAAATTCGGTCTGGAGGACATTAATCATCACGCTTGTTAAGCAGCTCGACGATCGCAGTACCAGACATCTCACACCTTTAACGCTGCACCTCTTCGTTATATTAGTAAAACTATATTCTCATTAAAAATTTAGGTGGCTACGAATGGGACAGCTCAACCAGCAAAGAACCGCGTGTTGGTATTTTATGGTAAGAGACGGAAAAGAGAGACCTCCTTACTACTAAGATTATATCCATATACCAACAGCTAGGCCGTGTGCTCGTTTGCAACTCGTCATTTCTATAAAAAAGGTTGACAATTGAAGACCGTAATGTCAAATCTCTTGTATCTTTGATAATGCCGCCACCGGCCCCTACCTGACGAAAGCAAGCAAAAGATTTACATTACATCGAATTAGAATTTGATCGAACGAATTCGTAATCATTCACGATTCAATAATGTAATTAATTCTCTGATCTAGCCGCCATAAGGCAAATAAAGGATCATCAAGTTCTTACACTAATGTCTCTCAGTCTTTTTTAGAAAAAGTTACCGATTGCTGGCGACGTAAGAGAATCTATTAGTCAATTTCGTCCCGTGAGTACCGTAAGGCATGGTTGCCTATGGAATATGCCAGAAAGACCTTATAGCTTCCGAAAGATGGCGGTATGACCATCCCGTTTACTTAGACCGGCGAAGGGGAGCATGGTTAATAGGTACGAAACGTCTGGCACTAATATCTCCAAACTGCCTGCCAAGCGCGGCATTAATGGCAAATCATCCATACAATAGGAAAGGCCCATGCCTAACCAGGCTGATGAAGAAAACGTCAAATAAGTATATGGTCACCATTACCACTTATCAAAATTCCACTGTTGAACAAAGGCCTCCCCAAAGATTTACTCATAGGGGGATATTTGCCAAAGCTGCCACGCTTGGCAAGCAGGTTGGCAACAGCAGCTTTTTAATTAGCTGTTATCAAGGTGTTGTTGCCCATTTCCTGATTGTTTCCCTCTGTCGTGTCTTACGACACCCAAAGATATATATATATATACATATATATATTATATATATATATATATATATATATATATATATATATATATATATATATATATATATATAACAAGTAGTGAATATTCTATAATTATAACATTTTGTTTAATTACTTTAGTGAACGATATAAGATAGATATGATATTATTATTTGATATTAAAAAAGTTATGCATGCTGTTTAATGTAAGATTTAACCTGAAAACATACTTAACTAAAACCCTTTTTTTTCTAATGACTTTAGTACCCAAAAGTAGAATATATTAAACATACTTTAATCTTTAAATATTTTTATGAATACAACTTCTTCAACACTACCTTGAGTTACAATGAAAAAGTTTTGTAGTGTAATACTGCAAAAAAAGTTCAAATAATTCTACAAAATAACACAAGATGGCGTCCCTTGTAACAAATTTATTAATCGTACATACTGGCCAACAGTTTGAAATAAGTATATAATAATTTTTTCGCAGTCGACCTAAATACCCAACATGCAATTTGGATACCGTCCAAATTCTGTTAGGTCGCCACGTAGAAAAAATTAAAAAATTGTACCACTCACCTATAGGTTTTCATGACCCCACATAAATAAGCACTTTTATTAGATACATGTTCAAGATTTGAATCTAAAAATTGTCCAAGAACACTTAAAGCACCGTCGGATGGAAATTCTTTTAAGGCATCTAACGCACGCTCGTCCAACTCGGCATGCGCTAGCTTTCCAGTCTTATAAATATCATCAAGCTTGGCGGCCACCTGTAATTTACAACAATTTTAGTACGCCTAATGCACATAAATTACAATTTTACAAAGGCTACTTCACTGAGTTAAAATATGGCAACATTGTATGATCTTAAATATTTTTTGCCAATGGTAACATTTTTTGTGAAACATTACCATTAAAAATCCTCTTTAAAATAGTCCTATCATCTACATTCAAAATTACTATTAAGAAAATGCTAGTGAATAATAACATGATTTTGGTGAATATAAGCTGCTAGGCTAGCATATGTTATTAAATTGGAATTATTATTTTTATTTGTCCATTTTTTTTTCATTTATTACAGCCCTTCACAAGTCCACTGCTGAACATAGGCCCCCCATTGTCATCTTTTATTTTTATAATAGATGACAATAAAAATCTAGAAATTATATGAAAAACAAATAAACTCATCACACAATTTCTAAAAAAAATCAAGTAGAGCCTTATTATATATGCTAAGAATTATAAGCACATTTTATGTCAATAAAAATTTAGAGATAATATTATGCATTGTAAAAATAAAATTGTTTATGACAACAGTGATATTTTTAGAGACAAGCTTTGATGAAGTATAAACTCAATAAAGGTGCATAGATAATGAAGGTGAGAGGTGAGTCTATAATCACAGCACTGTAAATGCAACAAAATGGCATTTATATAAAATAAAAACACAATATTACAAAAGTTTGTTTCTAGAAAACTATTTAATTTTTTTTTCAATAGTATAAATTTTAGTTGTTATAATAGTTGTATTTTCTTGGAAGTTAGTCAATTATTTTTGTTATGATTGAATTCCAAACATTGGATACTTTTATATGTACCTAAAATGGATAAAATTATACTTATTATTAAAAAGACATTTTTCTTATTATTCAATTGAAAAGGATATACCAATACTAGTTTGATCAAATTTAAAACTATATTCAAACAAGATTCTTATTGGAATTCAACCAACCAGAAAATATAAATGAACATGTCTTTTCAGATTCTTACAAGACAGTAAAACTTTTATAAAACACTGATAATTCTAAGGTTAACAGCAATTGGCCCCTATTATGGCCTGATACAGAATAATGTGGCATTGTTTCAAGACTTCTCAATTATATGTAATATATTGAAGACTAATTTATATTAAAAAAACAATTTCAACATTCATTAATTTTTTTTAGCAAATTTAAGTATAAAGGAATAATGAATCTACAAAAAAAACATTTCTAGGATGAATTCAGTTATTTTAACAAATACTTTCTAAATTTCCTTAAAGAGAAACACAAATTTGGATCCAGTTAATAAACATTAACTGTGTATGATTTTCCTTACCTTAGGATCCAAGCCATATTCAATGAGTTTGTGGTAGTCTGGTGTACGGCCAGCATCAGAGTCCTTTCCAGGGACCTCTTCAACAGGGATCTCTCCATTGCCCTCCGCCATTCTGGACAATTATGAAAGATTGATACACTCACTGCACTAATTTGAACCCTCAAGCATCACATTTTCAAGTTCTAAACAAAGTTTTGTACTTTGGCTACTGTTATCTGAATTCAGCCTCGAATGGCTCACCTATAGATGATGTCATACATATCAATATTGAAAGCCACACGTAAGAGCGGTGCCAAATGTTTTTTATGCAGTGATAACTTGCAAAAATTTTATGCACTACATAAATATGGAAATAAAATAATAATTACCTTATTTTGCAATTTTTGTAATTTTGGAAGAAAATGACAACTCTCTAATTGTCCGAAAAACAAAAAAACAAATGATGGTCAAACATATGAAACTATGAAACAATAGGACTGTGCACTCCTCATTCCATCCGGGTGAAGATATAATTTCAAAAAGCGAATGCGCGGGTTATTGCATTCTTTAGTGAAGTGAAATAATTTTTTGAACCTAAAAACGAAAATCGGAATTTAATATTTTAATTTATGATAGCAATAACAAAATAAGGATGCGAATCCGGCGGTCAATGACCGAAATAACACAGAGTACACAATGAAGTTTCTGACAAACTATAACACATGCCACTTTAAAAAAATAATTCACTTTAACACACTCGGATATTCCATTTGTATCGAAAAACCAACACTAGGAACTTTCCGCGCATAAAACTTTGCCGAATGCGAAACTGCAATAAGTTGAGAGTGCAACTGCATTGCACCCGATAAGAACCGGCCGGCGCGCACCTTATATTCCAAAAAGAATCCAGTTGGAATCAACACAGATTTATTCTATAGATTAGGAACACTGTAGCACATGATCACAATACAATGAAATGACTTTTAAACACTGTACACGAAAATAATTACCTATTAATTTTGCTACTTGGTGGCCGAGACAGATATGGCGGCACCGCGCGACGTCAACGTGACCGCCAGTACGGGGTTCTCATAACGACGCGCGCGGAACTCAATGCAACGAGGAGTGCATTCAAACTTTCAAAGGCACTTAATTTGTTTGCAAAGTCTAAGAATTCTCTGCGTATAAAGACTTAATGCGACCGCAGCAAATGATAAGATATTTTATTGCACAGAGAGTTTTTGCAATGGTTGCGAATAATTTTGAATGTGAAAGAGCGCGGCGCGTCGCGCAAGGCTGCCGGCCGCGAGGTGAGACAGGCTAGCGGCAAGACGGCGACGAGCGAGAAGCCGAGAGCGAAGAGGGGAGGGTGTTGCAACCGGCGGTGCAGGCGTGCAGCAGCAACGACGCCGCACCGAGCTCGCTTGCATACTTGCATACGCACTCACACTTGCATACCTTCTGACCTTCGTTACTCGTAATCGATTCACTGTCAGTTGAACCTTTGTTGCAACAATTAAAATTTTATAATTTTGAAATCTATTCATTATGATAAGCATAATAAAACTGTTACGACATCGCAATCTATCTATCAATAAAAATATCGCAAACGACCAATTGTTTTCTTTTATCCATGTTATCTATTAGATCTGACTTCTGAGAATTTGTACAATAACTACTTAATGTGATATAATATAATACAAGCAAACATTATTAAGAAAATCTAATCACAAACTTTTTGCTGTATATATATTTTACAATAACTAAAAAGATGCGAATATAATCATCACACGGTTAATAGGTCCCAAGTCCCAATCCACAATGTCCATAGTAGAGAACAAGGTTCATTACTCTTTGATATGGAAACGAAGGGATTAAATAGTTAATCGTAATAACCCCTTACTTTAGTTCGCTTCACCTGCTGATTATTGAAGCCGTATGTATTCGCGACACATACACAAAACTGGCCTTCGTACTTCTCATGTATGTGTAAGAAACGCGGGCCTGTATCCGCCGTATGATGCATGTGGGTAGATAGGTAGAGCGGCTACTGCGGGTGCCTCGCTTTGTGTGGACAAGATTCCAAAGCGACCCTTTCACTGGGAATTTGAATCTTACAAGTGCTGGAATCACGTTGAAAATCGCTTTATACTCAACGATGAATCTTACTGCACAAAGAAGGCGAGTATATTATATGTAGTAGACAGACACATTTCCTTTCTCACATTTTCTTGATATCAATAGCATTAAGTAGGTACTACAAGCAGTAAAACGAAATCTCCCTAAGTTTCCGTTGATGGTGGTAGATTCAAATTAATAAATGTTTTCCTTTTGTTCATATAAATTCACACACTCACATATATATATTATATATATATTTATACTATCAAAAGTTCTATCAAGAGTAAAAGTCAAAAATTATACATATTATTTACAATAAATTTTAAAATATAAATCGGTAAGATAGGGACCTATAAGTACATCACTATTTCAAAAATATGACAAATTGTGTTTTTATGACAATATTATTATTTATTTATGAGGTTTATTACTTTTTTTAATAAATGGCTTTTACAAAGTAGTTTTAATTGGAGTAATCCTATTTTTATGTTTTTAATAACACAGAATTTCCAACAATAAAACACCACTCACCATATTTGAAAAACACAGAAATTTGCATTCACCCAGGCACTTAGGGACCTTAGAAACAGCAAGAATCATCCGTCACGGACATACTTCTATAAATATCCATTTTTGCAAACATACGTAGTACAGCAAGCTCGTTCTGCTCACCGCACGCCGTACTACATTCGCGATAAGGCACTTAGTGCGTATTTTAAATACGTCAACAGTTCATTGACCCGCGCCGTTTCGCACCGTACGTTCAGTACGTTGCCGAATTTATTGTGTCTGTAGATTTGTGGGTCGGTGGTCGTTGCTCACAACTCTATGTTACGATCCAAATTGGGGGTCCAGATGATGATGACGTCACCTTATCAAATAAAACTAGCCGGTGATTCTAGTTCCACCTTTATTATATTCATAAAACGCGTACTAGGTATGCATATTATTAAAATACTGCCCTAATCTAACCTGCTTGTTGAATAGTAAGCTGTGGCCTCAGTGTGTCGAGGTCGTTGCTGTTTGCTTTTTTGACAATTCAAGGGCAATTCTATTTGTAATTGTTTCCAGCGCGTGTGAAATTTAAAGATAGTTGATAGATTTTAATTAATATGATCATTACATAGGTATTTTGATAGTTATTGTTAAAAAAGAAGTTGTCATAGAAATATGTTTTAGAAGTCCATCAAAATATAATTAGGTATTTATATTATATTATAATACCTGTAGTTTAAAATATCAGTGCTTATAATAAATATGATACAAAGTAGGTATCTATCTAAAGCTATGTAGTTAATGACGTACACCTAACTAACATGGGATTTAACCATCTCAAAGCCATTGTCGACGAGGTTTTCGACCTTTGCGAAGAGCGCGGCGTCGCATACTCAATAGAATATAATTTGTTTTTTTGTTCGTGTCTGGTCGCGATATCTGTATGTGTACTAATTTAAAATCCTTATACATACTTTTAATTATACAAAAAATAAATAAAAAGGAGCGGCGGTAGCTCAGAAGCTGGGCGTTCGCCTTAAATTTCATAACATTAGAACGTGAGTAACCATTGGGTAACATGCATATTTTAGAAATTAATAATATTTCGAGGATATGTGAAGTCCACCAACATCGATGATATTATTCCTAAGTAAAAAGGTGGCTAACACCAACACGCACTGGAATAGAGAGCGCAGCGCGGCGAACACTTTCCAGCTCTAATAACCCTTTACATGGGCTCGACTGTAACAGGTTGTTATTTTATTATAATTTTTAAAATACTTTTTTTTAAATCTGGTGTTCCCTTGCGAAAAATTCCTTACATTATATGTATTATGTTCTAAATCCAATAGCAAATATCCGCGTTAAATACTTCTATAAAATATATAAATATATCATCTAAATTTATTTATACACTAACAAAACCTCTTTCCAAAAAAATGGGCATTTTCGATTTTTCCATAGCTAAAAAAATTAAACTAAAAAAAGTAAAAATATTTTATTCCTAAGGAAATATTACTGGCATAATTTATTAAAGCATCTGGACGTATTAAAAAGTGTACTTATAATAAATTATTTAAATTACATACCTACATACGCATCTAATCATGGAATTTATACTGTTACTAGGTATCCTAAGTTTTGCATCTAATATATATATAGGTTTATTTTTCAAAGAGTAGCCAAATTTTAAACTTAAGTTCAAATATATAAATAATGATATACCGTTATTGCAGGTTTTGAAAATACGAGTAAATAAGGCTTCTACTTTTATTTGAAATTATCCCAAATTTAATGTAATTTATGGGCAACGTTTTGCCTACCGATCGACCCTTACGAATGTTTGCGTGCGCAGAAAAATAAAATCAGTTAAAATAATGCATTACCACGCATTTTGAATTTAAAAGATAAAAAGGACAGAATGTTTGAGATGTTTTTAACTAATTTTTCTTCACCATTTGCCTATATTACTTATTCTGAACCTTCACTGCAAATTTGGCCGGTTATTGCAAAATAACCCTGTATATATATATAATATATGTATATAATTTTAATAGTGCGAATCGGGTGTCCTGACTGACCTGAGCGGCGGTGTAAAAATATTCACTACCCCATAATATGGGGTATGATATTATCATCCCGTGGGTGAGAGGTGACAGAGGGAAACCAGGAGATGAATAGCAGCTAATAACGACTAGAAAATAAAAAATTGTGTTTGCCAACCCGCATGCCAAGCGTGGCAACTATAGTAATCTATGGAGGCCTATGTTCACGGTAGGCTTTGATAGACTGTAATGAATGAATGAATCGTATCAATTGATTATTTATCGTTACCATCAGTTAAAAATCTGTACAGCTATGACATTTTAATTAAATTGACTTTGAATTTTATTATTGTTAATCCCTGTGTTCTAAAAAGGTCGATTAAATTATTACAGCAGACAAAATAATAACATTCTAGAAAAAGACTGCAGTCTCTACATTTACTATAAGAAACACAGCATTAATTCGTGAGAGCGTAGTCTTTTCCCGGTCGAGCCGGCTTGCTACAATCGTAATATAGCTGCAGCATGGCCTTACTACGTAAAAAGTAGCAATTACATCCCTAAGGGTGAAAAGTATGGAATGAAGATTTCTCTACATCTCTACATACTCGTAGTATAAAACAAAGTCGCTCCCTTCCGTCTGTACGCTTAGATCTTTTAAATTACGCAACGGATTTTGATGCAGTTTTCATTTAAATACAGAATAATTTATATGTATAATACATGCATATTATATATTTTATAATTCTTCTGTCCGTGCGTATGTGACTGAACTTCTCCTAAACGGTGGACCGATTGTGATGGAATTTTGTGTGTGTGATTAAGTTGATTAGAGAATGGTTTAGATTCACAATTAGACCCGGTAGGTAGCGTTGTTGTTGAGATCCAGAAATCAACCGTGCGAAGATATAAACGACATTCTAGTTGCTAACTTGAACTTTGATATTCCTTAGATTATTCCTTAGACCCCTCCAAAGGGTAGAAATGAAGTTTTAATAAAAAGCAAAAACAGCCTCCAAAACTAAAAAGACTATAATAATTTCTACATTATAGCTTCTGAAGGCTTTAATTCTTCTTACATAATGCCTTCTAGAAGCAACTTCAGAAGTTTTTTAAATTACTGTTGTAATCATCGAGCTTGTAGTGCATTAGGGGTTTTTAATTACTGTTTTAATCATTGAGTTTGTTAGAAGTTTTATTCAATTTGTTTTCTTTGTTTGTCTTTCCGATTAAAAATTTCAAATCAATTTTTAGTAGCCAACCAGCCAGAAGTGGCTATAACTTCACCGAGGAAACGCAGCCAGAGTTGTTGGCACGACACCGCAGGGAATAGAACTGTATGATATTTACAGTTTTTAGTTTTAGTTTTTTATATTATTATAAATAGTACTTATATTATATTTTTATGTTAGGTAAATTAAAAAAAATAAGCTCAAGCATCCGATTGAGCTGATATTTGGTATACTTAATGTAACTTCGAATACAATGAAATCATATGCGATGGAGCTAATCCGCTGATGGACCCGGATGCTGACCCTAACAAGACCTATAAAAGTTTATTTTTAAATAGGTTTTATATTTTTGTATTATTAACTTGCTTTCTTCGCATGTCTTACCAGTTGTAATCTATTTTTGAAGTACTTGCTGAGTTTAGCATAACTCAAGTAACTTCGATGACAGTTCAGTACTACTAAAGTAAACCCTGATCTTGACTTAGCAACAAATTTAAATAGATTTTGTATTACATTATTAAATCTATAAATTAAACCCACTTTCACTTTTCAGTAGAATGCAATTTATCTGAGTATTTCATTCGAGATAGGATAGAAGGGTATCTGCGCGAATATATATGAGAAGCGGACAATGAAGTAAAAGTTTGTTAAAACACACGATTCACGAGTGCATTTACTTATTGCCAATGTTGCTGCCAAAGCCGTCTGGCCTTGACATTATATTTCCAATTCTCGTTTGTGTCGCACGGGTGGCGCTTGGCAGACTTGCATTTAAATCAAAGGTTTTTTTTGTTTTTGATTGAAGTAGGTAGATATTTATGCCGCCGTCATACCATAAATAAATGTCGAATGTTACTATTCTATCATTGTCAAAATATGCATGTTGTATAATATTTTGATTTCATTTTTGTTTAATTAGTGTATTATCATACTCATTTCTGGTTGTCCTAAATATTGGATGATGGATATGGATGGCTTCTCCTTTATCAGCCTTTTAAAGTGGTCTGCTGAACATGGGCCTCTCCTGTTGAAGGGAGGACTTAATCATCCGCTTGGCAGACAGATTGACGATCGCATTACTTACCAAATGTTTGTGTATTTTATATTTGACTTACTGTTTTAAGAAACTCACTAAAGTTCGGATGACTGATAGTGGTGGTATTACGTGGTAGAGCCATGCTGCAGCTATATTAGTAGTATAGTTGCAGCACGAATGAGTCGGCTCGATCGGGGAAGGACCACGCTCTCGCAGAATATCAGCGTAAAATAGCAGCTTAACACTGCTGTGTTTCGTATGGTGAGTGTAGAGAACCGGAGACCCTTTTTACTGGAAAAGAGGCATTCCATCTTAGTCCTCACGGGTGACAACGCATCTGCATTTTATTCGTAATCGAGGATAGATGTAGAGGTCTATGGGTCACAGCAACCACTTACCATCAGGTGTGCTCGTTTGTCACCCTATCCTATAAAAAAAAAAAGGAAACAAACAAAATATTATTTTTTATACATGACATATAAAAACAAAATGGTTATACCAACGTCTATCAGAAGCCACGGAACTTACGGGCTTTTCTCCAAATCGCCTCTTACAACACCCAAAAGATAAGATAAGTTAATGGTCAACTCAGAGCAAGCAGTAATTCGCCAACTCAGGAGAGGAGTAATTCGCTAACATCTGTCTTTCCGTCCGATTAAAACGGAGTTTTTTTAAGGTAAGAGTGAAAAGACTTTTGTAAAGCCAAGTCATTAGGCTGCAACACCACTTGCCATGCCACTTGTGATAGTGGTCAAGCGCTGGCAATGTTACCATGGTATCAGTGAGCCGTGGAGTCTCAGAAGCCAAGCTCTCGCTTTAAAACTTTAAATTTCACAGTATGCGAGCAACCCGGGTTCGATCTCCACCGTGCTCCATGCTCGGCGGTAAAAGAACACATCGTAAGGAAACAGATAAGAGCGTTCGTAAGTGTTCTTAAGAATTTATTAATCGTCCCATTGTCTTGTACCTTTAGTTTGAAGTAAGATATCTAATATATAAAAATTAATGTTTGTTTCCTCGTATTTTATGCGCTGCCAAACCGTTCATCAGATTGCGCTAAAACTTTATTAACTTATTGTTTACACTTGCGCGAAGGTTATAGGCATAGTACAATTAACTTACAGTAGGTGGCGCGCGTACCGTACCGACAAATTTATTTGAAATTAATTAAATATCATTCAACTTCAATTAATGTATTATTATTCCTAATTAAACAATATAACCCTTCCAAATTTAAAACGACATTTCCGCAATTATTTATTCTGTGGCAGCAACGCGCCGGGTAATACATACTAAAAACCCTGAGTACAATAGTTTAAACAAAAATATATAACGAGAAGGAAGGGTATTGTTTCATAACTAGGTGAAGCACTAAACCCTAGGGAGACAAGAGGTATGCACCCAGTCCTCCCACTCTCTACGGCAATGCAGTAAACTCAACGAGTGCGGTATTTAAACTAGGCTTTTAACCTTTTTAACCTTTTTGCCACGACTCTGTTAAAAATAATAGTTTTTATTTATTATAAATAGAGCCGTGGCAGCTCAAGGGGTAAATGTTCGCCTTAAAATATCAAAGTACACGAGGAAACTGATTTGGAATCAATGCAATTATAAATAATTACAATTTTAAGAGAGAATTGTAGAAGAAGAAAATATAGTATAAGAATATTTAAATATTAAGGCTATAAATAACATTTCCCTACAAAAAAAAACTGAATTGAATAAATACTATAAGCTGAAATAAGTAAGAATACTATTCCGTTCCACAAAGTACACCACTAAGCTACATCATGCTAGATTGACATAATATAGGGAATTTTAGTCTTTAAAACATAATTATGTTTCCTTAGGAACTTATGTGTATAGTATACGATATTTTATAAATTTCCAAAATCAAGTAGTATACTATACGTGGTAGAGCCATGCTGCAGTTATATTAGTAGTATAGTCGTAGCACGAATGGGTCGGCTCGACCGGGGAAGGACCACGCTCTCACAGAATACCAACGTAAAATAGCAGTTTAACACTGCTCTGTTTCGTATGGTGAGTGTAGAGAACCGGAGACCCTTTTTACTGGAAAATAGGCATTCCATCTTAGTCCTCGCGGGTGACAACGCATCTGCATTTTGATTATTTATTGAGGATAGATGTAGATGTCTATGGGTCACAGCAACCACTTACGATCAGGTGGACTGTTTGCTCGTTTGTCACCCTATCCTATAAAAAAAACTTAGGTACATTTCCACTTCATTTCTTCAAAAGCTATACTTAGTACTTATTACGGTTAATCAATTTGAATAATCTTACCTATATATAGGTAAGATTCAGGTTCCATTTTATATTAAGTAAATTAATGAGTTTGTTACAAAATAACAACGTCCTTTATTTAGTTGTGGTCTAGACCTAGTATTTGGAAATTATCTTTTAAAATAATTTGTTTATGAAATTCTCACAATATTATGTAATTTACTTACCGGTACGAAGCTGCCACTCGAGAATCTTTCTTCCCCATCGGTTGTTAATTCTTGGAGCTGTATTGCTAGCCAATTGCCACTTCAGCTTACTGATCCAATGGGCTATGTACACTCTTGTTTTCAAATTTTTAGCCCAGTCGAATTGACTGCATCGATTGACTTCTCGGTCGAAGTCAGATTTAACTTATCGTACAATTTGTCTTAGGTAAACATATTCGTCAACAACTTCGAGCGTGGTGCTCCCAACAACTATCGAATATGTCGTTATACAATATACATGATATTTGTCAGGTCCATGTTCATCTTAACATAGAATGGATATGTCATTGAGCATAGTGCTAAAGTCCTCCAGCGATTATGCCATAATGACAATATAGTCTGCAAATGGATGCTGAGTGATATACTCCCCATTGATCATGATCTCGTATCCTTTCCAGTCTATTAGCTTGATATTGACAACATTTTTCAATGTAGCAGCAAAGAATTAGAGAATATAACTTCACCTTGTGTTAAACCTCTCTGCAGTTGGATAGGTTTCGTACTCGGGTTCTATACTCGGATAGCCATCGTAGCCTTACCGTGCAAACACTTCATATTATGACATGCCGAAAGTCGATAGATGCAGGTGGCTCAGTACCGTGGTTTGGAAGCCTTATTCAACAGTGGATTTGTGAAGGGCTGTAATTATTAAAGATGATGATGATAACGATGAATCAAATTTCAAAATTTTTATAACATTTTGATGAATGCTTTGCCCAACAGAGTCAATAGCTAATGGGCAAAACAAACTTGAGGTTTTTATCACCCAGGTTGGTAATAAAAAAGTCGATCCCAGTACTTACTCGCAGAGAAGCCCGCCGACGTTCTGGGTCTGGTTATCTTATGTCTGGTGTGACTATACCGTCTTTGGTAGGCCATGAGATTTTTCTAGTTTTCTAGTTACCTACGAAATACGATGGCCTATGGCCTATGGCTCTAGTCAATCATCATCAGGCATCTTACAACTTACAAAATTCACGGGACGAAATGGGGTGATTGATTATTTACTTGTAAAGTATAAAAACAATCTTTATTGTGCCTGCTTAGATAAAATATATTTTTCTTCAAATATCGTACGCACTATACTGTAATTCATGGTGATAGAATTAGCTTTTAAAAGACGGTATTTAGATATGTGAATATAATTATTCAATGAACTCAAACCAAATAACAATAAATTGTTAACGACCATTACGATTCACGAAGCTTAAACAGTAATCCCTTCACGACAGGTCGCTTTTCTATTCGTATAAATACTGTATTAGAAAGGGCAGCGAAATGATAACGCGTTTAATTAAAATTTACAATTCATAAATCGGTATTGGATCGGGGAATAGTGACCCTTTTTACGCTAACAATCGCATTAAAAAGAACAAGATTTGTCACTGGCCGTAAAAGATTACTCTCACCTATCACAATTTCACCCTATTGTTGAGACATCCATTAAAATATTTTTATTTCTTTGCATGGCAACGAGTTTATGCCCTCATCGAACAAAAGGACAATGGATGAAAAGGTGGCATGCTAGTGTTCATACCGTATATCTATAAGCATAGAGAGGTTAAAACGCGGTTAAGGGTCAAAGATAATCGAAGGTGTCGGCAACACGTTTATTTCAATATGTTTTTTTTTTTTACTTTTAAAGTGGACTTTGCAGTCACAGCAAATTTTAACGTTATTTTTGATGAGGTAATAATTAACAAAAGTTGAGTTACTTACTTTTGACTGCCTCGTTGGTCTTGTAGTCGTAAGCGCGTCTGCTGATCTTGGGGTCCCTAGTTCGAATCCCGGATCGGGCAAAAATCAGTTGTCGGGTTTTTCTGTCGAGAAATTTTCAGTAGCCACCCGGAGTCAAGAAGTTGCCGGTGTTGCACCCCCGTGCCTCGCAAAGTAAGTAAAGCTGTAGCATCTGCGCCTGTGATCTCTCTCCGGTCGTGTCGGAAGTAAGTAAAGTTGTAGGTTCTGCGCCTGCAATCTCTCTACGGTCGTGTCGGATTTCCGTCGCAGACTATGAGAGTGAGGGAATAAAGAGTGCACCGGTACTTGCGCACATAAAAGTGCTCTATGATCCTGTCCTGCGGAGATGGCTAGTCTCCGTTGAGACTGTCCGCCGTGACCGAAATTCGATCTTGAGGACCTAAGAATTCTTAGCCTATAGTCTTATCAGCCTATATTTATTCCTATCTACACAAGTTATTTCATTATAGGCTATAGGCAATTTGTAGAAGCATGAGTTCGATGACAAGATATTTGGAATTGAATCCAATAAATTATGTAACTTTATCTTGCATTTGAGGACAAGTTAGAATGCTTTACTAATGAATGTGTAACTAATATTATGAGAAAATACGTGTTTGTTTGGATGTATCGGTATCTAATGAAATGTTGTATAGAAGTCGATTATGTCGCGGAATAAGATATATTAGGATAGCTTTTAGTATTTATAGTGGACTGGACAACAGTTAATATTAAACCAACCATATATTATCTAGTGCCATCCTACTGCAATCATCATCATCATTACAGCTCTTCACAAGTCCACTGCTAATCAAGGCCTCCCCATGGAATGCCACAAAGCACGGTCCTGAACCACCTGCATCTATTGACTTCCTGCATCTTTTACCAGTTCGTCACTCGCATCTAGTAGGGGACGCCTACACTTCGCCTGCCGGTACGAGGCTGCCACTCAAGAACCTTTCTTCCCCATCGGTTGTCGGTTCTTCGAGCTATATGGCCGGCCCATTGCCACTTCAGCTTACTAATCCTTTGGGCTATGTCGGTTACTCTGGTTATATTGCGGATATCCTCATTTCTATGTTTATCACGCAGAGAAACCCCGAGCATAGCCCTCTCCATAGCTCGTTGAGCGACCTTGAGCTTCCTCATACGGCCAGTAGTGAAGGACCATGTCTCAGATCCATATGTCATCACTGGCAACCCGCACTGCTTGTACAATCTAGTTTTGAGGTTTTAGGTATGCCTGACGAGAATATGGGTCGTAATCTCCCGAACGCTGCCCAGCCGAGTTGAATCCGTCGATTGACCTCTCGGTCGAAGTTGGACTTATCTAGTTGGTCTATTTGTCCCAGGTAAACATATTCGTCAACAACTTCGAGCTTAGTGCTCCAACAACTACCGGCATAGGTGTGACATGGACATTAAACATGATTTTTGTTTTGTCCATGTTCATTTTGAGACCTATCCGTTGGGAGACACTATTGAGGTCATTGAGCATAGTGCTTAGGTCCTCAGCGATTCTGCCATAAGGACTATATCGTCGGCAAATCGAAGGTGAGTGATGTACTCGCCATTGACGTTAATACCGTATCCTTTCCAGTCCAGTAGCTTGAAAACGTCTTCCAATGCAGCGGGGAAGAGTTTCGGGATATTACGTCACCTGTCTTACACCTCTCTGCAGTTGGATGGGTTTCGTACTCTGGTTCTACAATAGGTAATAAATACTACACTATAGATTGTTAAGTACTTATAAACCTATTTTTTCTTTTTTACAAATGCTTAGACGATGTTTTATACATATTATGTTCCTTAAAACAATCGAAGTCGATTACCACCAACGATTTTCCGGACCGATACGACTTAGGGACCTTCAAGAAAAGATCCTACTCCTTTTTAAGAGGCCGGCAACGCATCTGTAATTCCCCTGGTGTTGCAGTTGTTCATGGGCGGCGGTAGTCACTTACCATCAGGTGAGCCGCATGCTCGTTTGCCACATCTCCTATAAAATAATTACAAATTAAAAAAAAATTAGCAACCACTTTACTTTCTAGATATTACTATTAGAAACTGACATAGGTACTACATAATATATACATAGAATTGATGAAAGAAACATTGATGAAAGCTTGGAGAATGCCTTCTTACTGAGACATACCTGAGGTAATTTAAATTAAAATCATTAAACTTTGAGTTTTCAAATCTTAATAGTATTTTGTAGGTTTTATTGCTTCCCCACTTTACTTAGCATTTCTTCGATATTTTCTTTTTATAACATTATAAATATGACAAGTGGCAGTAGTTACTGGATATTAGATACCTGTACTTTAAACAAGTCCGGCTATGTATACAATATGTGTTTTTTCTGAGGACGAATACAGAATATTTCATTGTATGTGATCATACATACTGAACATATGAATCAGTATTCTTCATAACCATTTAACCGGACCAAAACACCAGCTGTGCACTATTGCTTTTCACCAAGTATATAATAGGTAACAGAAAGGTTCCTAATTGCCTAATTAGAATTACTTCTAAGCAGAAAATGAATCCCACCACCTATACAAAACACAAAGAAGGCAGATGCGTGGTCAACTCTGAGATTAAGAAGAAATGCATCACAGCTTATAATAATACGGGCTCTCCATGTACCCTTTAGACCGGAACACAGCAGTGCAAGCACTGCTATTTGACTGCAATACTAATTATAACAATGCTAATAAACTATAATAATGCTAATAGCCTGCTATTAAAAGGATAATGAAGTATTTCCCTAAAGCCAACCCATTCATGCTGCAGCCATAACGTAGCTGCAGCAGGGCTCTACAACGACTCTTTTATATACTATCGGACCTTTAATAAAATGCGGCTAATCTTCTTTAAATTTTATTTTCTTTCCTTTACATGTCTCCCGTCTACTCCGTTACTCGCACAAATACCGAATGAATAATATCATCGTACAATTCTTCAGATTAAAACATACACAATTAAGTCAATGGATTGTGATGTCTGCCATCCTAGATAAATTATTTCGACATTGAAGATATTATCCAAACGCGAACACAATCCGCCTGTTTTCTTACCGATTACAAATACTCGTAAGTCAAAGATTCCTTTTATTTTAGCAATAGTGAACCGGTTTTGATGATCATTTTTTATTAAATAGGTTCTATTTCAGGGGTGGTCCCATTTAAGTTTGGAGAAAAAAAACACACAAATGGGTGGCAATATTTGGATGAAATTTTTAATGTACGTTATGTTTTGTATGTTTAAGGAATATTACATTGTCATTGTAATATTCCTTAATCTACTTACTTAAAGGGTTAAAAAAAAATTAACTTTTAAAAAATTAAATTATTTAAAAATTGTCTTAAACATTTAATAAAATGTAAAATCCGACTTCATTGAACTAAAAAGACAAATAATTTCACATTCTGAAGTCGGGGTTTAATTTCTTCTATACACTATGGCTTAGCACCGTCCTTCAGAATCTAAAATAATTTTATTATGCTTAGTTCATTGAAGTCAGCTTTTACTTTTTCTTAAAGTTATTTTTTCAAGAGAATTGCTTGCAAAGACAACGATCGTATTTTTCAATTAACACCACTGGACATACGGGACTCAATGTTGAGACAGACATGTACAAAGTTGAGATAGATTGCAAGCCTACACAAATCCAAAATTAACTTTATGGTTAAAATTTATGACACACTAAAACACTTTTTAGTTTTATTAGTGTAGAACTTACATTCGATTTTTAAACTAATAAGGGACAAGAAGGGGCATTTATTTTTTAGCACGGTGGCTCAAGATTATACGACCAAACTTCGCTCCCCGTAACAGACATGACAAATAGCTGTCTTACAGTAAGTACAGAACATTCCTTAAAAATAAGTTCAGTGCTATATCTTTGTGATTTACCCAGCATAACCTTTCATATTGCTCTCTGTGCACGTTCTAAGGGGAATAAAAGAGAAATAGAGTTGGGCCCAGTACGCTGCCTTGTGGAACTCCAAACGAGACAGTTGCAGGTGAACTAGTGTAATCACCGATTTTAACTAACTGCGTTCGATTAGATAAATAAGATCGAAATATATCTAAAGCAATCCCCCGTACGCCGATCAGTTCCATCTTATGGGAACAGACAGTGTCGAAGGCCTTTGATAAATCAAGAAAAACACCTATAACTTTCGACTTATTATCAAGATGTTTTGCAATCGTCTCAGTTAGGATTAAAGTTGCGTCTTCAGTAGACTTACCTTTCACAAAACCAAATTTGTTAGTCTAAGATTTAAAACTTTTTCAATTTAGAAAGCGCACTCAGTACAGATATGGGCCGGTAGTTTTCAACACTGTCTCTGTCACCACTCTTATGTATGGGATGAACTAAAGCCCTTTTTAAAATGTCTGGAAAAACACCATTTTTTAAGCAAAGGTAACTAACACATATATGTTACAGGCGGGACCAGGCTGTTTTTGGCACGTTTTATGACTAGCGTAGGTATTCTGTCGATTCCTGTGGCTGAATCATTTTTTAAGTTTGTGATAATAGCTTCTATCTCGTAACAGTCTGTATCAAGCTACACCATGGAATTAGTCAAAGGTCGGATTCACTTCGATGTTTAACGATGTTAGGATGGCCAATTTTTTGCTGTTTTTTTTTTTAATATTGCGTTATCGTAAGTTGAGCCAACTTCTGCAAAGTAATTATTAACAATATTGAGAGATTTATGTGGATCAGATAGGGCAAACAAAACCATTTATTAAAATCTGCGTAAAAGAACACATAGCTTACGTGAAACACCAACGTTCCGGGAAGTCTGCAGTTTGTGATCATATTCTAGACGGCCCCCACCATTACATTAGATTTGATAGATCACAAATTCTCGCGAAACAACATCGATTTCTGCCAAGGATGATACGTGAGGCTATTGAAATTAAAAAAAAAACATCCTAATTTGAGGCTGGTGCTACCAGCTGCTTGGGATCCTGTAATTAATAAAATTAAAACTAACCCAAGTATACCACTGTAAGACTTCAAGACACAGTAAGTTCATTCTGCGTAGATTGGACCAAAACTAATAATTAAAAAGCTGAAGGTACTCCGGGTCAACTCTGACATCGGGACGTTAATCACCTCAGTCCCCGTGACCGGAATCTAAAATTCGTCGGGAATTTAAAAATAAGTAGTTAGTTAGTTAGTTAGTTTACGACGGGCTGTTTTCCGCAACTCCACGTCTAAGCGCGTATTTTGCGTGTGGGCGGGAATAATGTAATTATTCGAGCCATGAGATCTCCCCGAAGAAGTTCAACAGTCCTTTGATGTTGCTTGCAACTTCGGGGAGTGATCCCGGCGTGCCGAGATGTTTAGCCCTGTATGTAGCGATCTCCAGACATATCAGCAACACGTGGGCCACCGTTTCTTCCTCCCCCATACATGCCCTGCACAGGGGACTATCTGTAACTTCTATGGTAAATAAATGTTTGTTAAAGGTGCCGTGTCCTGTGATAGCACTTGTTACTATCATGATCTGCGGCTTGTTCAGTCTCATTAGAACTTTGGTCTGTTTATTTCAGGCAGGGCTTCCGTAGCTTGTCTACAGTCTACTAGATTTTTCCAAAGCTGAGCGTGTTGATTAGTGAAGTGTCTACGTACCAGTGAACAAACGTTACCAAAGGGGATTGGTATGATTGGTTCCGACCCTATAGTGGCCAGAGCCGATCCTCTTCTGGCTAGTTCGTCTGCTGCATCGTTGCCTCTGGGTCCACTGTGTCCCTTTATCCATTGCAGAGTCACATTGTTGTTTTCACATACGTCATTTAATCGTTGATGGCATTCATATATTAGTCCCGAGTTCACCACATTGCAACTCAGCGCTTGTAGTACCGCCCTACTGTCGGTCAGTATTCTGATGGAGAAGTCATTAACCTTCCTAGCATCTATTGCTATGGCCGCTTGAATGATACCCATACAATCCGCCTGAAAGACTGTGTTATAGGTACCCAGCGGTGAGCAGAGGTCTTCAGAGAAAGTTCCAGATCCTACACCTTCATTTGTTTTAGAACCATCGGTGAAAACTCTAAGCTCTTTTGGGCTTTTAAAAATAAGTATAATTAAACGCGATAAAATCCATAAAAGTAGTTTTATTCAATATAATATTTTTTTACAAACTACGTATATATATTATATTCTAAATATTTTACTTTTATAATGATTTCTTGATGATGAAATTCTTTAACAATTTGTTGTGGCTTTTAATTAAATTCTAAATTTAATGTAAAGTTTTTTTTTTTAAATAATCTATTGGAAAGCACTCCCATTTCATAACAAATATAAACTCTTGCATACGTTTTAATATTTTAATACCAATATTTACTTGTGTTACTTTCGACGTCAAAATATTTGCGAAATTTTTGCTCAAACAGTTCAACAAACGCGATTTCGATGTCAGGAAGTATTATTTAAAAAAAACCGAATGACTGATAAAAGAATCTTTTCCCATATTTATTAACTTTCATTACTATTTATTACTATTATTACTATTCAGATCTATTAATGTACAATTTTATTTTTTCACATTTGTGGTGTTCGATACAACATTTTTTATACAAATATCCCGACACATGACTAAACCATTTTTCTGGTAAATCAAATAGATAATCATTTGTTCCTACTGTTAACACAGGGGCAGTAACATCGTCAGGTTGCGGTGATTTTAAGTTCCTGAAAAATGTTAGCATTTCTTCTAAAAATTCAATTTGATACCTATCGCATCGAAAAGCTCTTTTATATTTAAGAGTGTAAGAAATCAAACAAATTATTATTTTTATTTACAAAATCAGCGGTATCTCTTGCCGCAACCTCGATGAGATTTACTCCTCTTTTATATTTCATTTGATACGAAATATTCTTTAAAAAACAAAATTTGACACTTATTATTTTTTACACAACCCTGAGTTTGAGCACTGGCCGAGCCGGTTTAAAGCAGTTTCCTCTGTACGTGACGAGCCGCCAGTGCTCACGCACACACACGCCTCAAGCTTATAGTAGTGTACCTATCACAACGCGGTTGTATGAACCTTTGCCTCTGTACGGTACGGTTTCTTTACTCATGTGGTAATAGAATTATTTAAAAAAAAAATAACCGGTCAAGTGCGGGTCGGACTCGCGCATGAAGGTTTCCGTACCATCGTAATACATGTTTCTAATAGGGGAACCCCTTTAAATTTTTTATTTATTTTAATTTTTATTATTTGTTGTTATAGCGGCAACAGAAATACACATTATGTGAAATTTCAACTGTCTATCTATTACGGATCATGAGATACAGCCCGCTGACAGACAGACGGACGGACAGCGGAGCCTTAGTAGTAGCGTCCCGTTGGTTACCCTTTGGGTACGGAACCCTAAAAAGTAAATATATTGCGAGGATAATATGTGAAGACAACATCCATCGATATAGTACGGCTCTTTCCTGCTCCAAAGCCCCTTCAAATATAAGAAGAGTGCTGTAACCCAGCAGTGAAATTTGTATTGGCTGTTAATTTAAATTTAACTCACCTGCAATTCCCCTGTTGTTGCAGTTGTTCATGGGCGGCGGTAGTCACTTACCATCAGGCCGCGTGCTCGTTTGCCCCCCTCTTCTATAATCTATCTGAGGCTGTTATACAAAGACAATCTCGAGTTTATACTCAGAATTCAGAATGTCATATTTTGATTCCAGATTATTATGTTACATACATTTTAACATTACTAATTTGAGTTTAAACTAGAAATTGTCATTAAATACCGGCCTGAGATGATCTATCCATGAGCCATGGTCTATCTTAGACCTCAGAAGATATAACGTGTTATTGATTTTTTTGTTTGAAGGTGGTAAAAAATTTGTAACGTTTATGGACCTAATGCAGTGTAAAGTAAGAGTAGCACAAAGTTGGTTCAAGCGTTTTCAGTCCGGAAATTTTGATGTCAAAGTTGCAGCTCGTTCTGGTCGCCCTCATACGGATAAAGTCGATGGCATTTTTGAAAAAGTGGAGCGGCATAGTAGTAGTTACGACATAGTCGAGGAATTGATCACAAAACAGTTTTGACCCATTTGAAAAAGTCTTGCTATACAAAAAAGCTCGATATTTGGGTACCAAACGAGCTCACTGAAAGAAACGTAAAGAATCGTGTACTCATTTGCGATTCTTTATTGAAACGTAAACCGAACCATTTTGAAACGATTGATCACTCGTGATGAAAAGTGGATCACTTACGACAAGAACGCGCATTAAAGATCATGGTCAAAGGGTAGTAAAGCTCCACAGACTGTAGAGAAACCCGGATTAACACGCAATAAGGTGATGCTGTGCGTATGGTGGAATTGGAAAGGCATCGTTTATTATGAGCTTTTACCGCCGGGCAAAACCATCGATTCCGATCTCAAACAAGTAGGTACTGAGACTCAAGCAAAAAATTGAGAAAAAACGGCCGGAATTGATCAACAGAAAAGGAGTGGTCTTTCATCATGATAACGCCAGACCATACATATTTTTGGCCACTGAGCAAAAATTGAGAGAGTTTGGTTGGGAAGTCTTGACCTTGCACCCTCAGATTTTCACCTGTTTCGGTCTCTTCAGAATTTTTTAGGTTAACATCAAGAGAGGACTGTCAAAACTACTTGTCGCATTTTTTTTATCAAAAATCCCAAGATTTCTACAGCAACGGGATTATGTCACTACCTACAAGATGGCAACAAGTTATCGAACAGAATGGCACATATATATTATAATTAAATGTAATTAAACTTTGAATAAAAAATGTCTTGAATTTGAAAAATTTACTTTTAGTAAAATGTAAAAGCCAACGTTAAAGGACTAAAAAGAATAAAATAATTTCACATTTTGAACTCAGCATATAAAGAAGAGTTAAAGCTCTGACTTCGAAATGTAAAATTAGTTTATTAATAATAATAATAATAATATATTTATTTATTTGCACACCATACAAAGTCCTTAAAAAATGAATACACAATGTTTACTTATTCTACACAGCAGTATATCAGCTGACGCTTACAATAGGAAACCTGAGCTCAGTACAAATTATTTTTAGTTTTCTGATGTCAGCTCTTAATTTTCATTAAATGTTTTTTTTTACAATTTTGAGTGGTGAAAGTATATCACAATCTCAATTTCCTCTAAATAGTTACATTATTTAACGGTTCATATGTATATATAACAGTAAGCAATAAGAATTATGAAACATTTATTTATATTATTATTATATTGGATATGGATAAAATTTACTTATGACCCTGCAAAAGTGCACTTTATCCATAAAAAATATCAGAGAGATCGGTTGACTGACCTCGGAGATAACTTGCTAAAAAAGGAAAAGATCAATCGGATTGACAACCTCATCTTTTTTGAAGTCGGTTCAAAATATATCTTTAATAAGACGCACAATAGCCTGTATTAAGAAATTCCTTCTGCGAATACGAATATGATACTTGCCTAAAAGTGATCACATCTCAGTGGAGCTGTGGCTAAGGTGTATACACGCATTCTGCGGGTTTGATTCCGACGCATTTATAATATGGCCTACAGGGAATTATTGTGTACGTATAACTAAGGTGTAGGCCAATACAAATAAGAAAATTAATCGTTACTTACATTATATGCGAATATAGGTTTAACGCTAAGGCAGTGTGATTGTCCATGGGACTTCATCACCATTTACTACAAAGTGGGATTGTAGTTAAGCACTGGCTTACCTATAATAAGTAAAAAAATGTCTTTGTTTCTTAAAAACAATTTAGTTTTTGAAAATATCATAACAATGTAGATCAAGAGACTACCATGTACCAATTAGTTTGAGAACTAAAATAGATTACAAAATGTTTTAAAATTATTTTCAAAAAAAAAAAGAAACATTTCTTCATTTAACCGCGGAACAGATATAACAAAACATGCCAAAAGTCATGTCTAATTTTGCGATGCGCGATCACGACCGCTTCGGTGCTCCCATGAAAGCTAGTCTTAAAAATAAAAGCTAATAAGTCCAAACACAAAATTCAATGGCCTATTCAGTTCTAAAAGCGTAGTACCACCCTACCATTAAGAAAAATCCTGTCGGGAGGCAAGTTAGCATGGGAATGTTCAGGGGGTCAACGCCATTCGTCTCGCGTACTTGTCCTGAGTAAGCAGTGCGTATTATTATTTGGGTATAGATGTTTTTATTTTAGGGTCTGAGATCCGGTCTGCGCCCCCTCGCCTCGGCCACCGCACCAGCCGGCCTCTCCGACGTATGGTCCAGCAGATGCATCATTTTCGCGCCTCCGTCTTGAATTATTGCGAAATTGAACGGCCATATCATCAAACTGTGCAATCCGTTTGACTGAACGGAAGCAATGTGCTTTTACATTATTTTTTCTTACGCTCATACATACTTCTTATGTTAATAATGTAGTATTATAATGTAATCAAATATTTTGAGCAATTTTATTAACTACTCCATAACGCTTTTAGATATAACAAAAAAAAAGAAGGCCTGTGTCCAGCCGTGGGATGTATAATATACCCTGTAACTTATCTTTTTTTAATAACAATGTCATTAAAATTTAAATATTTTTATAGGTTGTAAAATGATTTACTGGAATAAAGTAGTATACAAACGTTTTATTAATTTAATAACCTAAAATAAATTGATATAATAGTGTATAAAAAATTGAAAATGTAACATTGCTCATGCGACTTATTAGAAAAGATTCGCCAATAAAATAATATTTAGAATAAAGTTTAGACGTTTCCCAAATAAATCACGAGCGACAGCATCTCGCCGCACCGCGACCGGTTCTGAATCAATCTCAGTTCTCAGCCATTGAATACGCGAAAGCGATGACCGGTGCGAATTTCACACTAGTCTAGACTAGATTGCAATAATGTCGCAATAGGCTGCCTATGCCTAGGTCTACCGACGAGACGCCTAGAGCTGTGAGAACAAATAACGAGCGCGATACATGATTGAATTCCCTCCATTTTATAATACGGCATATGGAGTGCAGTTACAGTGCACATGAATTACTTGCACTTTATAAGTAACATTGTTGAAATTTCTTTTGTCCGTTTGAATAATGCATATTTATTTTCTATTATTACTTCTATATTTCTATTAAATGTTGCTTTATATAGCAGTAGACTTATATAATATTATAAGTCTACTGCTATATAAAGCAACATTTTTATTAAATTTCAAAAACATTTATGCAAAATTTCACCTGATGGTAAGTGAATGCTGTGGCCTATAGATATATCACATTCATACTCGATTAAGAATCAAAATGCAAATGCGTTATCACCCCTGAGGACTAAGATAGAATGCCTAGTTTTCTGATGACCTGATGAACACGCTCTCACAGAATACCAGCGTAAAATAGCAACTTAATGCCGCTGTGTTTCGTATGGTTTTTTAATTACTGGTATAGTTGTAGCACGAATGAGTCGGCTCGACCGGGGAATCTTTCCACCGAGTAGTATTAAGTTGCTATTTTAACACCAGCGTAAAATAACAGCTTAATACTGCTGTATTTCGTATGGTGAGTGTAGAGATCCGGAGACCCTTTTTACTGGAAGCGGGGCATTCCATTTTAGTCCTCACGGGTGACAACGCATCTGCATTTTGATTCGTAATCGAGAATAGATGTAGATGTCTATGGGCCACATCAACCACTTACCATCAGGTGGACTGTGTGCTCGTTTGTCACCCTTATCCTATAAACAAAATGGTCAGTGTAAAGAACCGGAGACCCTATTTACTGGAAACGAGGCATTCCATCTTAGTCCTCAGGGGTGATAACGCATCTGCATTTTAATTCTTAATCGAAGATAGGTGTAGATGTCTATGGGCCACAGCGTCCATTTACCATCATGTGGACTGTATGGTCGTTTGACTTTCAACAAATGCCTCAATTGGCGCCTTCTAAGTTAAGACCTAAATTCAGCAGCGTTTTGCAATATTTCGGTAAGATTCCGCTGGATTATAGCGCATATATATATTTCCACCGCGTATTTCGTATTTCGTACAATCGCCGCTAGTGAGAGTGCATTCTGACTGCATAGGAACAATAGAGGTTACGCCGGTGCATATATTGAATAGCCCACAAACATTGATTAAATTACTCCCCTCCCACGCAACCAGTTTTACGTCCTTAATAAGGTACTCGGATCATTTGTATATAAATATTTTGCCGCAAATGTACAGTATTCGAGAGTTCGCCACAATATGCCAGCATTACGGAAAATAACCAATGGCAGCGATCATTTCTCCAATATATGTTATACAGGCTTATTTTTCAAAGAGTAGCCAAATTTTAAACTTAAGTTCAAATATATAAATAATGATATGCCGGTTATTGCAGGTTTTGAAAATACGAGTAAATACGGCTTCTACTTTTATTTGAAATTATCCCAAATTGAATGTGATTTATGGGCAACACCGTTTTTGTCTACCGATCGACCCTTACGAATGTGTGCGTGCGCAATAAAATCAGTTAAAATTATGCATTACCACGCATTTTGAATTTAAAATATAAAAAGGACAGAATGTTTGATTTTTTTAATGAAGTTTTCTTTACCATTTGCCTATATTATATATTCTGAACCTTCTCTGCAAATTTAACCGGTTATTGGAAAATACTGTATATCTAGTATAAAATTTCATTCATCTTCATCTTCATGAACATGTTTCCATTATTCCATTCTATCAAAAGTCCCCTGCTGAACATAGGCCTATAGATTACCTCATGGGCGAGATATTTGCCATATTTGCCATATTTGCCAAGCTTGGAAGGCAGGTTAGTAAACGCAGTTTTTTATTATTTCAGTTGCCTTTAGGACATTTGACATTTTATCAATTCTGAATGTCTCTGGTTATGTTTAAGTGTAGATTGTATAAAAATATGTAAAGGTTTAGTTATTATATCGATTACTTTAAAATGTGTCCATTATTGGTTGTTTTGTTCATAACTGGTGCCGTCACCCCAGCAAGATGCTGCTGCTCATCTCCTGTTTTAGTTTTCCTCTGTCGCCTTTTACGAGACCCACGGCCTTTTATGGGATACTGGATTAAAGTAAAGGTAGAAGGTGGTTTTAGTGCATTTAATTATTTATGATGTAGTAAATAGGCACTGCGATCGTTAATCCGCCTACCTTCTTGGATTGCACGGACCGGTGAAGGACAGCAGCGTCTAATGTAACAAAGGGATATGCTAGAAAAATAACTTCCAATAGATGACGGTATAACCGACTCGTTTACTCCAGGCGTGTCATACTGAATCGGCGACGAGGAGCAGCGTCAAATGTGCGAGACGTCTGGTACTGCGATCGTCAATCCGCCTGCCAAGACTTTAACGGATCGATAAAGAAGAAGTGTAATGAAAAGTCAATCATTTCATTATTTTCTTTTTCAACCGACTCCAAAAAAAGGAGGAGGTTCTCAATTCGACTGTATTTTTTTATGTGTGTTACCGATTGAATCGAGTGAACCGATTTTGATGATTCTTTTTTTATTTGAAAACTGGTGCTTCTCATGTGGTTCCATATATATTTGATCAAGATCTGACCAGTAGTTTTTTTAGTTATCCTTAATAATGCGTATTTAATTGACTGCGAATACATTGATAATGTTCTCATTTTATTTATATTGAAGTCGGTTATGCAATTTTTTTAATTTTATCACTTGTTATAATATAGAAATTTCGATGACTCAGTAGCGCAGTGGCTAAACGTTTGACTTCGGTGCTGCAAGCTGCAAGGCCGCGGTCTCCAATTCTATACGGAGCAATTGACAATATAAAAATAATCATTCCGGGTCTGTATATTAGTCAAAATTCTATGATAAGGGTAACTTTTTAAAATGTGTACAATGTACTTACTTAATGGTTATTTGTTTGTGTGTGTTTACCACGTTTGTCGTCTAAGTAGGTTTCTTTATTCATATTTCTCTACCGACTTCAAAAAGAAGGAAGTACTCAATTCGACTGTATGTTCTTATTTTTATGAACTTTTTTCTGGGTGAACTGATTTCGATAATTCTTTTTTATTTGAAATTTCCAAAAAAAAAAAAAAAAATTTATCATGTGGTTCCATATAAATTTGATCAAAGTCTGACCAGTAGTTTTTGATTTATCTTTAATAATTTATATTGAAGTCGGTTGTACAAAATTTTTAATTTTTAATTATTGTAACTGAATTTTAATACAAACTGTCAAGTCAAAGTTGGGCCTTGCTCTATTAGGGTTTCGTAATCATTATGACCAACTAACTTTTCTAAAAAATATTTCGTTTGGTTGGGTCGCAGCTTACAAACTACATTATGAATCGATGTTTTCAGTATTTGTTGTACAATATGGCACATAATGACAAAAATTTCAATCTTTCATGATTACAGCCCACATGCTAGTAGTATACAACAACTCACATTTAGTAATCCTCCGCTTTACCCTTTGAGTATGGACCCCTAAAAATATTATCGAGTCATTTTATATTATTTATTTACAAGGGAGAAAAGATACGATGTTCAATTTCGATCACAACGAAAGCTACCGAATTCTATAGGAAGTTTATGAGTCTGAAAAGATGGATGGTATAACAGGAGTTTCAGCAATCGAAGCTAGTTTGAGCAGTTTCTTTTTTTAACAAATCACACGACTGTTTCTACATAGTAGAGCCACTCTGCAGCGTATAATCGCTGCAATACGTATGGGTGGGCTAAACCGGGGAAGGACCTGTTTGCACGGATTATCAGCTGCAAATAGCAGCATAATGATGCTGTGCTTCGTATACCAGAGATAGTCGTACCAGATACACTTTTTACTGATAACGTGCATTCCATCTTAGTCCTCAGAGGTGACAACGCACCTGCATTTTGATACTTAATCGAGGATAGGTGTAGATGTCATCAGGTTGACTGCGTGCTCGTATGTCACCCTTACTTCTAAAATGCTTACACTAATCTCTGACTACATAATAAACAACGATCAAATCAGGTAGCGGGACAAGTACTGCCGCCATCTTACTTTATCTATTAATCCCATATCCAAAAACGTTCACTGCCCATGCTGGTGTGTGAAGGTCTACTCAATTGCTATGTTAAACATTCAGTCATACGCTCCTTGCGTGATATTAACAGGACAAGTATGGTTTGACCTTTAAAATGTTGTATTTCGCTGAGAACTTTTTATTTTACTGCAAGCAAATTGAGATAAAATGTTTTTTCCTGTTGGCGAAAGATTCAAAAGATATACAGAAAACATTCCAAGTACTTAACGTGTTTTGTGTAAAATATAATAATTATTTGTATGTATATGCTTTAGTACAAATTAGGTTCACAAATTCCCCTATTCCTAGGGTTACCATAACTTCCAGGAACCAATACGGGACGGTTAACACTTTCGATGCTCAAACGACATTAACATATTTTACGCCGAAACAGTATTTTAATTACACCAAAGCATGCATGTGACTAGTGAAAGACAACCACATTTTGTTGACAGTTATCTCAATCCTAGTGGGCATCAAAAGTATAAAATAAATCAAATAAAAAAATGAAAGGAGGAATAAGGCTACTCGTCCTCCAGCCGGAATACAAAGTTGACTTTCCTCCATGGCCTCTAGTCCATTTCTTCTCTTAATAATTTGTTGTGTTTTTTTGTAATATCATCATAGTACTTAGAGATGGCTAATCCAGATTTTTTTAATAAATGCTTATTGTCGATAATATATATTGTCATCTTTTTACATATCAAGTCAATAACGAGGGGTCTAGTGTTATTCCTATGTTTACCTAGTCTATATGTGTCTTTAAAATAACCGTTTATATCTACATTCATAATGTCTCTGCATATGTTTACAATTCTGTTGCATAAGCTGAAATAATTTTCATTGTGTTGCTCCATTAGTTTATAAAGTACTATTTTTTTGAGTTTATTTCAGGTATTCTAAAGTTGTTCTCAATATTTTTACTTAGTTGTTTTATGTCTTCTCTTAGTTTTTCATTTTCAGTTCCTTCCTTGTAGTTGTCCACCAACACGCATCCGGTATGAGCTCGGAAAGCCCACTGGAGCGGCCGTCTGGGGCCGGGCCTTCACCCAAACCAAGTGGGTTCCTCTTTGTTCACCGTGGGTGACAAAGACACAGCTACTAAGCCCCTCCCCCACACAAAGTTAAGGCGATAACCTGTTAGGAGGGGGGGGCACAGAACGATGCCCCTGATTTATTTATGTTTGTATAATATATTAATTTAAGTGTAGTGTATGTTTCATTTGATCTATTCACTCAACCGCCAGACCGATATTTATGATCTTTGGCATGAAGGTAACTTGCATCCTGTCCATGGATATAGACTACTTTTAACTTTCTTAGCTTAAACGTCCGCGCAGATAGAATTGCAGATTGATTATTAAAATTAGCTGCAGATCAAGCTATAAAAATAAAATGACGCCGTATAAAATCGTTAAAACTTAGTCCTAGAAGAGCGATAACAGGTGTGCTCTAATAGTTATTTTTTCTTATCAGAGCCGGTCTTGCGTTGACAAATTGCGTGTCAGTACTTCTATAAAATAGAAGCCTTAAAACAGAGTTCCGTTGCCACGCACGCAAGACTACACGTGTGTGCCAGCGGCCATCTGTCCACGGCCTGTGGTTTTAATTCTAAATACGTCCGTTCACTCGGGCCACTCTATACGTTAGGGCATATGTTGCAATTTTTGAAGGCCAGTACACTTTAAGTTTCCTTCGATCATAAATGTTACTTTTAAAATTATTGGCGCAATTAGACTATTGCACATTGACACCATTTTTAATTAAGACTAGCTTTTACTCGCGTCTTCGTCCGCGTAGAACTTAATAAACAAAAAAACCTGCAGATCTATAATAGTTTTCAGTAGGCAAGTATTTCAATTATCCAGAAATGACTTCAAACTTGGTTTTTCTGTTATTATCTCGAAAAGTATGTGTACAATACTACTATACGTAATAAAGGTTTTGTCAGTTATATTTTAACACTAGCTGTTTCCCACGACTTTGTCCGCGTGGAATTAATTACGATTCGCTAATTCTTTTTCTATAATAAAAGTGGCCTAAGTTACTCCTTATTACATCAGCTATCTGCCAGTGAAAGTTCCGTCGAAATCAGTCCAGCCGTATCGGAGATTAGCCGGAACAAACAGACAGACAGACAAAAATTTAAAAAATTGTTTTGTTGTTATAATTACCGTATATACTTTTATATGCATTTGGTAAAAAGCTGTTTTTTCTTTAATTTAGTTTAAATTTGACATTACAAACAGACACTTCAATTTCATTTATTATCAGATTCATTGTTTTGTTTTAAAATGGTGTATGAAAAAACATGCTAAAAATCAATTTTGCGTCAAAACTAAGTGTTAAAAGGTAAAGTGTAAAGTGGGACCTTTCTTGTCTAAAATTGCAAACCAAAAAAGTTTTATTTGAAACTTTTTATACCGCTTATAGTTTTTGATCAAATCATCAAAAGCAATTTATTACAAAAAAATCCTTCATGTTTTTCGGATAAAATTATATATTTTACTACTAGATTACTCCTGGCATTGCTCTTCATTTAGTGCTGAAGCTGAAGTTTCATCACAGTAGGTTCAGACTTTCCGAAGATTAGCTCGGACAGACATACAAATAGACACACAAATTTTAAATATGGTTATTCATGTCTTAATAGCATGCAAATAACAATATTACAGACAGACACTTCAATTTTATTTACATGTAAAATAGATTAATGCGTTTTATTTCTGGTAGTTGTTTCTTGAAATTTAACATATTATAAGTAAATTAAATTTTAACTACCTTTGCAACGGTAGGTATTTCTAGTAGAATTTAGGTTATCTATGCATCCATAATTTATCTTCCACACAACGACAAAAACTTTCCATTACAGCCTGTAAAAGTCCACCGATAAATACAAAGTTTTACATATGTTTTTTTTTACAAAAGTGAAGAAGGCTACAGTTGCGTTATCACCTCAGATTGCGGTATTCCTCACAGCGTGTAATTATATTGTCTCCGTTCGGCATCCTTCAGACTGGAATAGATACTGCTGCTTAGCGGCTATTGGAAGTAGTTAAGGGTTAGTATTTTAAGTGCTGATTTACCACGTGCTCGGTGGTGAAGGAAAACATCAGGAGGAAACCTGCATGTCTGAGAAATAAGAAAAAAATTTCGAAGGCATGTGAAGCTCGCCAACACGCATTGGGGCAGCCCGGCGGACTTTTCCTTGCCCTAAAACTCTCTAAGAAATGAGAGGTCGTATTCATCGAAATAGAACGACGCTTCCGTAACGAACGCTCGATTCGGACTACTATATTGCCAGTCCTTTGACTCGCGCCCAAAAAACCGACAAAACAGCGAGCGATGGGCATGACGTGCGGCATAACGAGTATTGTGGCCACACTACATCTCTGCCTCCTTTCCTCGCTACTTCCCATGCCACTCGACGAGTGTGTAGCCGGGAGGTTAGCCGGGAGGTTAGGACTAAGATGGAATGCCTCGTATCCAGTAATAAATGTCTCCGGTTTTCTACATTCACCATACGAAACACAACAGCATTGAGCTGCTATTTGACGGTAGTATTTTTTGAGAGCGTGGTCCTTCCCCGGTCGAGCCGACCCATTCGTGCTACAACTGTGATATAGCTGAAGCATGGCTTTACCACGTATAAAAGTACTTAATTAATTTGCCACTTACGCCAATTAAATATGGACTAAAAAATAGTTCATGTTTTTCGGGAAAGATACGAATGCGCATTATATTGGTATTTACTATAATATAATGCGTTATTATTGGAGGGATCTGAGTATGCTTGCTATTTCATATACAAATACTTTAATAAAACAAAATCGCTCTTAGGGAACCATTTTGAAAATCAAAAGCAAGCTGTTTTGCGCGCTTATAAGATTCGTGTTTGGCGAATACACAACTTTGCTATGGAGGTGACGATATTTATGCAAACTGTGCAGTGCCAAGGCAAGCCAGTGTTGTTTTATCATCATCATCACTACAGCCCATCACAAGTCCACTGCAAAACAAAGGTTTAATCCAAGGAATGTCACAGAGCATAGACCTGAGCCACTCTCATTCATCGACTTCCTGCATCTCTTATCAGGTGGCCACTCCATCTAGTGCTGGGCCGCTCTACATTTTGCTTGTTGGTACGAGGCTTAAGCTGTTTAATAGCACGAAGAAATTATATTGTAATATATAAACTGTACTATGTTGAAATAAATGAAAAAGAAGGACTTACATTAGTTAGGCAGTAAGCACCATTAATAGTAAAGTAGAGTTAGTTACACTTAACTTTAAATTAAATTTAAATATGCAAATTTTACAATGACGCGTTAACGAGAATCATCGAGTTGTCTCAAATCTCAAACTATACCTCCTCACTTCCTGTGTTTGTTTACAAATTTATTCATGCTGCGTAAAGATTTACCTTGATAAATCTGCTTGTAGGCGAGTACATTTTTGTGTTTTTAAATTAAAAAATAATAATAAGTGTATTCTACAGAACGGAGTGCATTTTACCTACTAACTGTCACTATCATCAGTCTTTAAACAGTCTTATGTAGATTATGTTACCTAGAAGGTTTTCATCAATTATATATTTCCGACAGTATGTTTTTGTATGTATGTTAAACGATAACTTCGTCAATAATTTAAATTTTAATTGAATAAATATTTATTCAATTAAAATTTAAATTATTAAAATTATTAATTTACTCAATTCGTCAATTTTGAACCAATTTTAATGATCTCTTTTATTGAATAGTTTATACTTTAGGGGTGATCCCATCTACATTTCGAGAAAATTTCCATCCCTACGGATGGCAAAATAGGGGCTGAAGTTTTTAATGGAGCTATTTAGACGATATTTTACTTGTCTCAAGGTGATATTTTTTTCCATATTTTGTAAGTGATTGATATTCTTTTTCATAGATTAATGCTGGACACATGTTAATATTAAGAGGGCAAATAGAGTGACAAATGTCTACTATGCTACTCCAGTGCATGTTGTTCGATGTAAGTTCTCTTTATTTTATTTCTTTGACACGCAGGTGTCCCCAGAATATTTCATAATATATAATTGCAAGAATTTTTCATTTAATTTCATTATAAGAATAGTTCAAATATATAAGTTTTTATTATATTTGAACTCAGGTTGCTCGGGTACTGTATAATTTAAAGTCAGAAAAGGCAACATAAGCCACTACGCCCTAATTTCTATGACGTACTAATCGTCGTAGTCAATGACGTGTTAATCAGAACAAAAAACATTTACATACTTTGCTTAATTCCTATAAAACGCAATGAATTAAAACCATCTTTTTATAGCAGTATAATACTGTTATTATGGTTATAGCACGATCGGATCGGCATGACCGGGCAAACCCTTTTTATTGGGAATGAGACATTCCATCTCAGCACTCAGGAGTGACAACTCATCTGCATTTTGATACTTAATAGAAGACAGATACACCTACTTATCATACAGTGGATTGTGTGCTCATTTGTCACCTATTATATATTGTCTATAAAAATAATCTGTAAAACAGAACCTAAAAATAAATACCTTTTAGGTTATCAGGTAAAGAGCTAGACTGTAAAGATAAATCAATGATAAGGATAGAATACGAGTGGAATCGAACATGATTACGATCGACTAATTTTATTCTATATGTAATATTATTTTTAATTTATATGATGTTTCCAAGTTGATGACCGTGTAGCTCGTAGGAGTAGGCATCCCCAGGACAGACTTAATAATTAACAGCCTAGCGATGGCGGGGCCGTATACAGATCCCCTGGCCCCTCGTCCTCGCTGAAGAAACCATAGTGGGGTTTTTGAATTCCCCATGTAAAAAATCGGTAAGGTCGGAGTACTACTTTTTTAAAGAAAATGCTAGCAATGTTACTAACATTACTAACACTCTATTGTTTTGGTTCATATAGATCAGTGTTTCCCAACCTTTTTTTGACCAGGGACCACTTTGATTTTTTTGTAGTTAACAAGGTGAAAGAAAAAATTGTGTTAATCTAAAAAATTTATACGATAAGGGCGACAAGCGAGCACAATCCACCTGATGGTAAGTGGTTGCTGTGGCCCATAGACATTTACATCTATCCTCGTTTGCGAATCAAAATGCAGATGCGTTGTCAGCCGTGAGGACTAAGATGGAATGCCTCTTTTCCAGTAAAAAGGGCCTCCGGTTCTCTACACTCACCATATGAATCACAGCAGCATTAAGCTGCTATTTTACGCTGGTATTCTGTGAGAGCGTGGTCCTTCTCCGGTCGAGCCGACCCATTTGTGCTATAACTATACAATTAAAAATTCCTGCTATTTTAATTAGCGCACAATATTTTTAAACATTTATTTTAATCGATAGGTTATTTATCCAAAAATGTAATGAACATCTATTTACAAGCAAAAAAGGCGTTATGGCTCAAATTCCAGCCACCCTGTACCGAATGTCGTCCTTTTTTGTACCTAATGCCAGCATAGCATAGGGTTATGAGTTTTTGGTAAGAACCTATTGTAGATAAGTTTTAGAGGCACTATAATAAATTCGTAACAACTTTAAATTTTGAATATGTATGTCACAAGCATAGAATATTTATTAAGGCAGACGACAACAATTATATTATTAGGTCCTTACATATGAAATTAGCGTTTTGTCGTACTGACCACTTTGATCTGAAATATCTCCTCTTTGGTTAAGAATTCCAAATTCAAATTTATAAATTCATTTAGCTGGTACATTTGAGTTTTGAAAACACTCATTCGTTTTTTCCTCATTATTTTATTCTTTGGCGTCGCTTATTACCGCACAATAGAAAACATGAAATATCGGTATATTTACGAGTACGAGTTCTACCGTGGCACCAGTGCTGCAGAAACAACGCGAAGAATTAATGATGTGTACGGCGCTGGTGTCGCAAAAGAAAGCACGGTACATTTTTGATTTCAACGTTTTCGTTCTGGAAATTTCGACCTTCAGAACCAACCCCGTGGACGGCCGGAGACCAAAGTGGAAAATGAAGAATTAAAGGCTATTGTGGAAGCGGATCCATCACAAAGCACTTCAGAGATAGCTGCAGGCTTCGGGGTAAGTGATAAAACTGTATTAATCCACTTGAAGCAAATCGGGAAAGTAAAAAAACTTGAACGATGGGTACCTCATGAATTGAGTGAATCTCATCGAACTTGCAAACACTTTTTAACGCATCTGCAATTCCCCTGGTGTTGCAGTTGTTCATGGGCGGCGGTAGTCACTTAACATCAGGTGAACCGCAGGCTCGTTTGCCCCCTCTCCTATAAAAAAAAAAAAAAAAAAAAAACGCGTCGACTGCTGTGTTACTTTGTTCAACCGACACAATAATGAAGGGATTTTAAATCGAATCATTACTTGTGATGACAAGTGAATACTGCACGATAATCGGAAGCGCTCGTCGCAATGGCTGAACCCTGGAGACCCAGCCAAATCCTGCCCTAAACGAAAATTGAGTCAGAAAAAGTTACTTGTGAGTGTTTGGTGGACAAGCGCCGGTGTCGTTCACTACAGCTTTCTAAAATCTGGCCAAACGATTACGGCAGATATCTATTGTCAGCAACTGCAAACCATGAAGGAAGAACTAGCTGCTAAACAACCGAGATTGGTCAATCGCTCTAGGCCACTGCTGCTTCACGACAACGCAAGACCACACACTGCACAACAAACAACCACTAAGTTAGATGAGCTACAATTGAAATGTCTGCGACATCCACCGTACTCCCGGATCTTGCTCCAACAGATTACCATTTTTTCCGGAATTTGGACAACTTACAAGGAAAAAAATTCAACTCCGATGCGGCAGTCCAAACCGCCTTCAAAGAGTTTATTGATTCTCGCCCCCATGGTTTTTTTAGTAAAGGGATCAATTAACTACCTATGAGATGGCAAAAGTGCATAGATAACAACGGTGCATACTTTGATTAATTAAATATATTTTACAAAAAAATAATTAACTTTATATTCCTCCCGTACAAAACGCCAATTTCATATGTAAGGACCTAATATTTTAATGTTTTACTACTTACCTTACTGTGTTTTAGTTTTAACTACTACTTACTAAAAAAAATATGTAGCACATCGATTTTTTATAATTTCGGCCATTCAGCCATTTTTTCGAAACATCATCATCATTACAGCCCTTCACAAGTCCACTACTGAACAGCCTCCTCCATAGACTGCCGCAAAGCATGATCCTGAACCACTTTCCTTGTCATGAGTTTTTCATTTATGTTCTAAGTTATGATTAGTATTACTAAGTCATAGTTAATTATATTTATTGTTTCTTTTTTCTTTTTCTTTTTTCTCAAAAAATAATTGAATACATAAGGTGTTCCTAATATACACCACATGTCTGATAGAAAAACAAGTACCTACATCTTTTGCTAAACTTTATAATCAAAAATCAATTTTAAAACATAGACGAATTGATCATAACTTTAAAATAATTTATGTTCTATAATTAATGGTATTTATTAAAGTATATGACAACCCTGATTTATATTACGTGGTTGAAATTAGGTACTTATTAGGTACGTCAAACCAAATAACAGCCTGACGGCTGACATTATGCACTCCATACATTTCGTATATCTAATTACAGCCCTATTCATTTCCACCACAGAACACAATTACTCTCTACCAAGAGAACAACGCCAACTTCATACTAAAAAACTGAAACACGTCTTTATGAGTGTACACTAAAAGCGCTACGGTGAGCGCCCATATAAAACTTTTTTAGCGGGAATTTCAAACCTTTGTATTTTGTACTTTGAACTTTTTATTTAGGCATATTCGAGTAATTTTGGCTCAAGCCTCACAAACCTATGGGGTAAATTCCCATACATTGGAGAGGTTGCACCAAAATTACCCGAATATATTTTGGATTAGTATGTGAGATAAAATAAAACTATAAATATGTATAGTTATGTAATTTTATTTTCTGGAAAACAGATTGTTTTATAAACTACACATTATTATTGATGTTTTTTATTGCTTTTGCACATAATATTTCCACGTTTGTTACTGATATATAACACATGTTATTTTCAGTGTTATTCTTCACAGAACATTAACGTAAATTTAAATCAGCAAAATTCTCATGGTGAAAACTTAACTCAGCCGAAATACGTGATCTGAAACAGATACAATTCGAGTCAATATAGTAATAATACCTACAAATAACGGTCAATAAATTCAAAATGTTTATAGACTTACCACAATATTGTCATAAGTTTTTCTTTTCCTATTATAGGAAACCTGCAGAAAGTGATCAGATGATTTTGTGCTTTTTATTTGCACAACACTTAACTTACTTTCGATGATGATCACACATCGTGCATAAAATTTTGAAATAATGAATTCATTTATAGTCAATATCTTATACAGAGTTAACATCTCACAAAAAATCTTTACTGTATATTCACGACGATATTATGACTGTGTATTCGCCTACAAACGAAAATGAAGTATTCTGAGCCCATAATAACTAAATTTAAGCAAAAATCAATAATAAATATTAAAATCTAAACCTATGAAATAAATTTGAATAAATTTCAGAAAATATTTTCAATATGAAAGACGTTGACAAACAAATGTCATTTTTTTTCTTCTATTAATTCATGGCTTCTTTTGATAGAATTCTGCTAATATTTAATAATTTAATTTTAATCAATTAATGGGTAAATTAATTGTGCAAATCTCAGAGTAATATGTATGTAATTATACTTTAAAGAGCAAACCAAAAAAAGCTTAACACAGAATTAACATTTTTAGTTTCTTCCGATATAATATGAATTTTTGTATCTAATTTTTAAAATGGCAATCTAAAACAACATGAAGGAAAGAATCAGCGATATTTTTTCTCGCTTTATTTTTACAAGCCCAACATGCACATTGACAAAATCATGATTGTGTGCAGATTTTTCAGCTTTCATACAAAGTTGCATCACCCTGATTTCCACTAAAAGAAAATAAAAAACATGTAAATTTAAACAAAAATAACTGCATTACTATGTCTATAGTCATATTCATACAAATTTAAAAGCCTAAATATGAGACAATGTAAAATAAGCATAATTTTACCGGGACCATAACTTGTCAAAAAATTAGGAAAATGAGCGATTTTCGTTGCGTACTAGTTTTGATTTTTAATTTAACACTGTTAGATTTATAACTGTGTGGTAATATTTGAAATATACTTTCCTCTAGTAACTAAGAATTTTTAAGCTGACACTATTTGTAGTTGAGACTACTAGAAACCTTATTTACGAAGTAAAAAGGCAAAAAGGCTGGAATTAGAGGCATGGCTGGTATTAGCTGCAGCATGGCTCTACCACGTTGGCAATACGACAATAAATTATAATTACAACTTTTAACATAATTATATAATTAACTGAAGATAAGGATACATTAACATTATTATTTGGTGTATTCATTGTAAAAGCAAGTAGGTACTTACTAACGTGACGCGCGGTGTTGCACTTCCCGCATGACGAGAAAATAATAAATGTGTTATTTATATGACCATATTTAAGCTCTTTGGTGGTCCGCGGAACACTGCACTGGTTGCAAATCGCTGATAT
Source organism: Parnassius orleans (assembly GCA_029286625.1). Taxonomy (NCBI): domain Eukaryota; kingdom Metazoa; phylum Arthropoda; class Insecta; order Lepidoptera; family Papilionidae; genus Parnassius; species Parnassius orleans. The sequence goes on along the minus strand of JAGSMP010000107.1, from coordinate 4,092,306 downwards.
ACCTAGATAGTAGTCGAATGACGAATTCAAACTCACACTTATGTACACAGTCCGTACCCTAAACCATTAGGCTTCTGTATCATTATTCAAGTCATCAGTAAATTTATTATAAACTTATTCAATTCTTAAAGATAAGTATAAATTATAAACAATAACTAAAATATTGATGCTTAAGATAATACGTTTCATCCTACGCCGATAATTGATTAAATTTGCATAAGTCAATTAAAAGAAGCTCGCAAACAATAGACTCGGATCATAAAGATATTAAGCACGTTCAGTCACTTTGGAAAGGCGCCATCCGAACTTAACCTCACTCCAACCCCAACGAGGAGAAAGAAATTTGCGACGGTGAAGTGGTCCATCGTTTTTTTTTTTAACTAACTTTAAAAAAGGAGGAAAGTTCTAATATCAACGCGTTTGTTTTACTAGTACGTTTTTCTTGTCTTGCTAACTTTAAACATCGCTCAGAATTGGATGACATTGCAACATTTTCTATACTCACTTTCTTGTTCGTCTGTTTGTTTATCTGTTCAGTACATCGATAATCGAGCAATCGATTTTAAATTAACCTGCCAATGAATTAGAGATTTTGAATATAGCTGAGGACTAAAAACATGGTAAAAATAGTTGCCACTTTGAATTATAAATAAGTATATTATGTTCTCCGATTTTTCGGAAGCGAACGGAAAATCTCTAGAGTCCCATTTAAATTAAGAAAACAAAATTACAAAATTAAAAATACGGGTGAAGTTTTTATTGAAGCTATTAAGATGACGTTCTACTTGTTACTTTGATCTTGTGATATTGCTTAGTCCACTAAAAAGGAAAAAAAAATACTTTTGAAAAAGAACCCACATAAAAAATTAGATACGAAAAATACAATAATTTCCACATTATAGCTTCTGGAGTCGGAGCTTTAAATCTTTGATGCACTATGTCTTAGCACCGGCTTCAGGAGCTATGGTATGAAATTATGTGGAAATAATTTTATTCTTTTTAGTTTTTGAAGTTTTTACTCTATGTGAAAAGTTTTTTTAAGTTCTATTCTAAGTCGCCTTTTAATTATTTATATTAATCCTAGCATTCATAGAATATCTAAGTGCTTGTTATATCAATACTTGTAAAACACACCACAAGTTAGATACCTCGCTCCATTCTGATACGGCGTAGTGGGGTAGTCCGCCATGTTTCATCATTGTGGTTTGTGTAGTGTTATGTCTGACCACACATGCCTTTACTTAAACAGATATATGCATTATGTACTTAAATCAAAATCAAAATAATTATAAACTTTATCGTTTTTTTTTTTCAATTTATAATGCTTTTTTTATAGGATAGCGTGACAAACGAGCACACAGTCCACCTGATGGTAAGTGGTTGCTGTGGCCCATAGACATCTACATCTATCCTCGACTATGAATCAAAATACAGATGCGTTGTCACCCGTGAGGACTAAGATGGAATGCCTCTTTTCCAGTAAAAAGGATCTCCGGTTCTCTACACTCACCATACGAAACACAGCAGCACTAAGCTTCTATTTTACGCTGGTATTCTGTGAGAGCGTGGTCCTTCCCCGGTCGAGCCGACCCATTCATGCTACAACTATACTACTAATATAGCTGCAGCATGGCTCTACCACGTCTGAAATCATTCCGTCGCCGTATAGTGGCTATGTAACAGAATCCTCTACCTCATAATATTATCCCGCGGCTGTCGTAACAAGCGACAGAGGTAAACTGGAACAAATGGGCGGGAGTATCACCCTGATAAAAACTGTAAAATATTTAAAAAAATGGAGTTGCCAACATAATCTCCCCTTTGAGGCAATCTAAGGGAAGGCCTATGTTCATCTAGCAGTGGAATTTTGATAGGCTGCGATAAATGAACAAATCATTCCGCGCATATCAAATAAGGTTTGAAGAGGTATAAAAATAGTCGTAGTTTTGTTGTCTGCGGTGAGTTGAAACCGCCACAGTTCAATTTTTTTGTGTATTTCAAGTGATAAACGAACTGCACCTGACGGTGAATAAAAATTAAAGATGGTAAGACTGCAGTCCATGCACACTTGCAATCAACTTCAAACAAAGAAAGTTACAGATGCGTTATAACCTATAAGGACTAACTGCCTGTAATTATAATAGCTCTCTACACCCTTCAGATCGGAACACAGTAGTACATGCACTGCAGTTTGGAGGTAGAATTAGCTAAGACGGCTCTTAGGCCCGTATTAATAAACGTTACTCAACGACGAACTCAAGTGCGTAATCATTTGATACGCCCTCATTACGAAATCAGCATCTCAAGATCGTTGCTAATTAATAAACACATAAAAACAGTATCTCAAAACGCTGTACTTAGGAATACTGTTCTGTGACTTGCACTTATGTATACACACTTGAGAGTCGAGTTTCGTTTATTAATCAGTGTGGCACTCAGCTGATATCGTAAACCTAAACCGTATCTTGAGATATGTTTATTAATAAGATCATAACCTCAAGATTGTACTCAAGTGCGTGTACTTGAGCTGAGTAACGTTTATTAATACGGGCCTTAGACAGAAAAGGTGTTGAGCCAGAGCTAATCAATTTATTCAAAGCAATGCAATTCGATCATCATAATCCAGACGTGAACCCTTAGATAGCACACATGTTGTGTACTAGACGGGAATGTTTATAACCTGACACTAATAGTTTTCGCTACACTACTTATATGGCTTCTGACTTTAATATGTTACCAGGGATCAAGAGTTTAATGTACGTTGCGAAGAGTACCGATGTTTTCTGTAAAATTGATTTAAAAACGTATATTGTACTTGAAGAGTAAATCCGGTTCTCGACTTTGAACTATTCTTCATCTAATGTGCCTGAAAATAATCATAGCATTTTAGGATATAAAATATGAAAAAAATATCAGATATTTTAATTAGGTATTAGAAAAAATAAAAAACAAGTATACCCAGCTCATCCCGTCTCATCCCATTACGGCAGCTATAAATTTCCAGCAAACGAGCATGTGGCTCACCTGATGGTAAGTTACTACCACGACCGATGACCATCCGCAAAACCAGAGGAATTAAAGGTGTGTTGCCCGCCCTTTAAAAAGGAGTAGGCTCTTTCCTTGAAGGTCCCTAAGTTGTATCGGTCCGAAAAACTTCATCCATCAACTCACTATCACGATTTATCGTACTCGTAACTTTATATCGAAACTAGCTGTTTCCCTCAACTTCGTCCGCGCAATTTTGTCGTGGAATTTATTACAGTTGGATTTCATGGGTTTTGATTTTTTTAGCGGAGCCCCTAATCGTTTTTCTAAAATAAAAGTAGCCTATGTTACTCCTTATAAAATCAGCTATCTGCCAGTGAAAGTCCCGTCAAAATCGGTGCAGCCGTTTTGGAGATTAGCCGGAACAAACAGACAGACAGACAGACAGATAAACAAAAATTTTAAAAATTGTTTATTTGTTATAAGTAAGTATATACTTTTTTTAATATGTATTTAGTTAAAAGCTGTTATTTTGACATTACAAGTAGACACTCCAATTTTATTTATTTGTATCGTAATAACAATAATAATGTCCTCCAGACCGAATTTCGGTCACGGTGGCCAGCCTCAAAGGAGACTAGCCATCGGCACTTATATTCTTTGATCGGCACAGGACAGGATTATAGTGCCCAAGCGTAGCGCAAGCACAGGTGCAATCCCTATTCCCTCACTCTCATAGTCCGATGGGACGGTAAGCCGACGCAATCGGAGAGAGATCAGGAGCAGGACCAACGGTTTTACGTACTTTCCGAGGCACAGCGGTGAGACACCGCCAACTTCCTGACTCCGGGCAGCTACTGAAAATTTCTAGACGGAAAAACTCCGGAACCTCATGATCAGCAGTCGCGTTTACAACAACTAGACCAACGAGGCAGTCACGAGGCGATTTTATATCGTACGTAAACGGCCACACACTTAGGCCGGCAACGCATCTGCAATTCCTCTGGTTCCCCTGGTGTTGCAGTTGTTCATGGGCGGCGGTAGTCACTTACCATCAGGTGAGCCGCATGCTCGTTTGCCCCCTCTCCTATAAAAAAAAAACACATTTTAATACGTGGTAGAGCCATGATGCAGCTATATTAGTAGTATAGTTGTAGCACGAATGGTTCGGCTCGACTGGGGATGGACCACGCTCTCACAGAAAGCTCTCACAGAATACCAGCGTAAAATAGCAGCTTAACACTGCTGTGTTTCGTATAGTGAGTGTAGAGAACCGGAGACCCTTTTTACTGGAAAAGAGGCATTCCATCTTAGTCCTCACGGGTGACAACGCATCAGCATTTTGATTATTTATTGAGGACGGATGTAGATGTCTATGGGTCACAACAACCACTTACCATCAGGTGGACTGTGTGCTCGTTTGTCACACTATCCTATAAAAAAAACACAGTCAACCTGTAGTAAGTGGATGCTGTAGCCGATGGACATATATAACTATCCTTGATTACGAACCAAAATGCATTTAAATAAAACTAGTTTTTACGGATTTTATCGCGTATATTAACTTATTTTATATTCCCGACGTTTCGAGCACTTTACAGCACCCATGGTCACGGGGGGAGTCGCGTGTAGTGTTCGCGTAATCATAATTAAAAGTGAGTGCAGATGCGTTGTCACCCTTGAGGACTAATATAGAATGCCTTGTTACTAGTAAGAGTCTTCGGTTTTCTACATTCACCATATTAAACACAGCAGTATTAAGGAGTCTTCGGTTTTCTACACTCACCATATTAAACACGGCTGCTGTTTTATTTTTGAGTGTGTTGTTCTTCCTCGGTCGTGCTGACCCTTTCCTGTTGTTATCATAATATAGCTGTAGCGTAGTTTTACCAATTATAAGCTATAACCCTTAACGGGTTTTGCCTCCTTTATAATTGCTCTCTATTTATCTAATCATTGGTGACTGGAAGCTTCGTCTAAATTGTGAGACGTCTGTTCCGCGATTGATAACTTGGTTTCAAAGAGGTCTTGTAATTACTCGATAATTTTGAAGTTGCCCAAAGACATTTTGAATTGCAATTTTTTTTTACGTGAGAAGCGCTTGTATTCTGTTAAATATCTGAGGGTACAACCGCTTCTACGCATGTTATTCTTTCGTCAGTCTTAGACCCACATACACAGCATTGATAAAAATTCTAGTGAATACGTAGACTCTTTTTTTTCTGACATAATAAATCTGCAATACAGTACATTAAAGATACATCTAAGGAGAATGAGTGCAGAAAGCTAAAATTTATATAAAATTTATATCTCGTATGTGTTATGCATCATACAAATTTATGTTGTAGAAATGAATGGCACAGTCGGCAAGGGACGCCCTAGACGGAAGTTTATCAACCAAATTGGCGATATTTGAAGATGAACCAAATTAAGAGTACATTAACCGACGGGCATGTATGCGTAGGTATAATGGATGTAAAGGAGGCGAAAGCGGTGTCAGGATCGTGTCAAATGGAAGTCCGTAGTCTCTGCCTACCCCTCAGGGTGAAAAGCGTGAGTGTTTAAGTATATGTTATGTATGAATGTGTTACAAATACATTAAAATTAATTAAATAAAACATTCATTGTTTATGTTCATACTGCCAATGTCAAACATATAATAGTCTGTGGTCAAACAGTCGCACAAAGTAGTAGTATTGTCGCCAAAGAATTTTAAAATGTTGCCAACAAATAATTATTCACAGATTGACTTAATGAACAGTGAAACTTTTTACGAAAAAATCCATCCCTAAGGGGAGAAAATACCTAATATGACCTTGAACTTGTGATATTTCTAGACCACTCAAAGGGGAACATTAGTTATACTTTTAATAAAAAGTAAACATACTTCAAGAACTAAAAAAAATACTTTCCGCATAATAGCTTCTGATGTCGGGGATTTACTTGTAATTTTTTGTTACACTATATATTGTCTTTTTATTAAATGCCTATTTATATGCAGGAGTATTGCCAGCCATAAGTTAATAGGCAATCATTATAATATAATATAACACAAAAAATCCCTAAGCCCCAAAATTATATTGCCAGTACTTTTGAAAACAACACAAACCAGAATATGTACCACAAAATTAACCTGTTAGACATTATTGTTAAACTCGCTGAACTAAAGGTGTGAGAAGCTGAGAAGTGAGTGTTTTTATTTGTGCTCTTTTATTGCAGCGATTTAAAGATGTAAGACTAAGACGTCTGGCAAAAAATGTACAGGCGTCATGTTACATTAAATTTCTTTATAAAATGTAAAAAAGGAGTACCCGCGCTTTATTGCGAGCCGGATGCATAGGTCGGGCGAGCTAAAGTGTGCTGTACCTACATAACACACGGATCGCAGACTTCTTAAGAGGTCGCCATGCACCTGGGGAACGCGGTGAAAGCGGTCTAGCCTAGCACGCGGCCCTTGATATACCAGTTATAATGCCTTTATAATAACTGGATTTTATTTATTAATAACTAGCCTTCTGCTCCGCTTTTTTTCTACGTCTCCCGCGGGAATTCGATATGAAATTGTGAAAGCATCACTCGCTACAATATGAAGGAAACGGCTGCGTGTTGTTTATGCATAATACCACAGTTTAAAGAATAGCTTTGCCTAGGCTTTGTTATTCTATTTATCGGCAAAATTAAAGGAAGTCAAACTGGTCATGTGTTCGACATTAAAAGATTTTGAGTAAGATAAAAGGAAAAAGAGTTGTGTTTATATTTTTATGTTGTATTTTTATTTTTTATCTTTTCAGATGATACAAGTTGGGCGAATTAAAATTGCGTGTACAAAAAACCTGCAAGTACTAATTATAAGGGTGTACCTATGCTTTACAGTTTCATACACACAAACTTAGGTGAACAAATAATGTAAAAATGAAACTTTTTTAAAAAATAACTGCAGACTTTAAAGAAGTAATAAATAATAGTTAAAAAAAAACTAAAAACACACGCTTTTGTAGATAACCGAACTACAAAGTAGAAAATAATTTTCAATTAGATTAAAATAAGAAAATAGTGATTAACATAAAAAAATCATTTTATTGTAAAAAAGCGTGTAGTGCTTAATCCTGAAGATCCTGGCAAGGATAATGGGACAAACTATTTAAATTATTGCATTGTCATCGGTCCTTTATAAGTGTGCGAAGTTTAAAATCAATGCGACGTTTTGAAGGGGATGAAAATCACATTCAAAAGTTCCGTTACATAGATACATACCAAGCTAATAAAAGCGTGTTAAAAATTATGAAATATTGTTCACATATCAGCTTCAGAAGTCGGTGCTATACCGTAGCGTATGGAAGATTTAAAGCCCGGATTATTGTTATTAGAGGCCAAAAACAAATTATTTTGAAAACGTGTTTGGCCTTTTGAGAAAGTGGATGTTTCTGATGATTTATTGAATACTGTTTCTTTCTTATAAATCTTAGATACTCAAATCTAAAATTAATATTCAAAATGTACACACATTAACATAAAAATGGTGTAAATGCAATTCGGTCTGCCCTCACTCCGCAATTGGTGACTAATTTTATTCGATTTTTTATTTATTTATTTATGTACACACAACAAGATACAGAAACAGTCATATAGTGAGTTTTTTACAAAGGTTCTACTTATTCTCGGTTCTCTACTCTAGAAAAAATTTATGAAAAACCTAATCAAATGTTCAATATGCAAACGTCGAATGAAATTAATTTGGAGCCATTTAGAGCTCAAAACGTGGAGATAAAATTTGGACTTTTAAACATTAGACCTATTACAACAGCTCATATGTTAATAAAATAAATAAAACCGGACAGGTGCGAGAAGGACTCGCGGCCTGAGGGTTCCGTAACTTTCGTAGAAGGTCCAGTCTAACATTTAATAGTCTGTGGTCAAACAGTCACACAGGGTAGAGATTATCGTCAAAGAATTATAAATGATGATGATGATGATGATAAAGTTATTAAAGTTTTAAGAAACAACGATTTTTATAAGCACTACTTACATATATGTTCAGTGAACATTATATGCAACGAATTGTTTACAAAGAAATTTTGTAAGCAAAGTTCATTTTTGCTTGCGATCTTTTTGATGTATTTTCCTTCGCACATACGAAACTTTGTTAATATATTATCAAGCAACGCGGACGAAGTCGCGGGTATCAGCTAGTATGAAATATTTGTGATGTTACGCTTTTGCTTTTGTTAAAAACCATTATTAATGTTCGCCTGGCCGCTTTCAACCATTTTTACAACTTCCGAATACCATCATAAGTAAGTCAATGATACTATCGAAAGTTTTCAACTTAGCGCGACATATTAAAGTGTGTATTTTCTCGCCGTGATTACATGGATACATTAATATGTCGTGACATGACATGACATGAGCATAATATTATATTGATATGATATTGAAAAGCGTGAATAGTAAAAGTATGATCTTAGATTATTAGATCCCCTACACCAAGCATCTTATTAGTTTAATGATACAAAGCAAAAGCTCTAATTATCCCAAACTCAACGACGTAGAGTAATGAGCATCGCCATCTAGCGTAACTTCACAGCAACCTGTTAAACTATATTTTAAATATTATGTCGATTGGATAGACGACATGGTGAAATTATATTTATTTTTTGGAATTAATTATCTTTTGCCGTCTCTAGATTAAAATATTATGTTATTCTATGTAGTAACACATGAGTAAAGAAACGTCGGTTTCTTTACAAAGGTGGTAGTAGTCTTTGTTCAGGACAGCAACATTATGTTAGAAGTATTCTTCGAAATGATTGTCTTGTCTCGGTCAAGTCGAGCCATTCGTGCCACAAATTATGTTTATAACTCATGCAGCAGATATACAATACATATTATATCGATATAAAATAAATATTATATGGATATGTAATACAGCTTGAGTAAAAGATCAATATATAAAAAGAAAACAGTTGAGGCAAACACCAAACATAAACTAGTACTTTTATCGGTTAATTTTTTTTTACTATGAGGAAAAAATAGGGTATAGGTAGGTAATAGGAGAAGGAAACTAAATAGAAGCCAATGGCATAAATAATTTTCACATTTAATGTTTCTTGGACAAATTATAATTATGTAGTCCAAGATCATGGACGTATAAAAAATATACGTCCATATCCAAGATTGTTTTATTCATTGACATTTCATTTTCATTAAATTATAGTTACACAGTTAGTTGACTTAGAGTGATTACTTATCTAATGTGCTAGTAGTTAGTACTCCGAGCTACTAGATTGATCTATAGACTACATAATAAATTCATCATCATCATCATCATCATTACAGCCCTTCACAAGTCCACTGCTGAAGATAGGCCTCCTCCACGGTCCTGAGCCACCTGCATCTATCGACTTCCTGCATGTCGTACCAGGTCGTCACTTCATCTAGTGGGGGGCCGCCCAGAATATAGTAAGTATTATTAATTTATAATTTGAAGTAAACTTTTTCCCTAGCAGCCGTCTATGGTCAAGAGCATTACAAATTCATTATTACTTGCCACAAGTAAAGCAGGGTACACATTATTTGAATTTCTTTATAACTAAGCACGCTATATTATTATATCGTACATATATATATATCAACCTTCACGCATGTTACCCAGAGGGGTGGGCAGATGCTAGTCGGAGTAGTCGTCGGTAAGGATTTTTTATAGAAAAAGGATAACAAACGAACAAACATGGACTCTAGCGCTTGGGTCAGGATAAACGTGGTCTATTTGGACTGGATTGGTTTGGTAAAGGTGTTAGACAGGGTTGTGTAGCTTCCCAATAGCTATTCAATCAATTTATGGACAGTTGTTTGCAAACTTAGGAAGTTGAAAAATGCTGCTTAAGAATATGAGAGTTAACTATCAAATGCCTTTTGAACGCCGACGATCAAGTCATATTTTCGTAGTCGACGAGCGAGTAAACAGTTAAACAGTTAGTTACATTAATGGACAGGTAATTAAGAAAGGGCAATGAAAGTAAACGCAAGTAAGACGAATGTTATGGTTTCTGAAAAAGAAGTAAGTAAAACAGTATGTGAAATAAGAATAGAAGGGGAGCTGTTCGATCAAGTGGATGAGTTTGTGTATTTAGGATGTGTGTTTAGCAGGGATGGTATGGATGGGAAGTCGGAATGTGTCAAAAGAGGCACGTATTCGCAATGCTTTTTAAATTACTACATTGGTATGGTAGTGACATGGATATAGAATCTTAATCTCTTAGCTGTTAGACGGGAAAAGAAGCTGCAGTCTTCAGCAGATTTGACAGCATACAGGCAACTGAACAGACAGATCTCCAAATGCATGCGGCGCGGCGGGACTTACGCAAATTCAATACAGCTCGTATTGTAGAAGCAATCGAGTGGAACCAGGGCTTCACAGTCTTTGCCAGAGATCTATCTGCCAGAAAGAGCCAACTGTCGAAGCTGAAGACCGAATGTGGTAGCATCGTCCCCGGGACACCTGAAATTTTGAGTGAGATTGAAAGGTTCTATGGCAGCTGTACACGTCATCGTTGGAGCCACAAGCAAGTGTGAATAACGATCCAAGAGATTATTCCGATTACGTCAGTCTGAGAGATATTAGAACGGCACCTCCAGCACCTTAAAAACCGCAAGGCCTCGGGCGAGGATGGAATTACAGCGTAGCTTCTGAAAGCGGGTAGAAAACCAGTACATGAAGTCAGAAGCTCTTTAATTCCATCCTTCATTGTGGCACTACTCCGGAGGCGAGGAGCAAAATTGCGGTGGTCTTGTTCTTCAAGAAAGGCGACAACGCTTTCTTGAAGAATTACAGACCAATTTCCCTTCTTAGCCGCGTCTACGTGCTATTTTCGAGAGTCATTACGATCGTCTAGCACGCAGACTCGACGACTTCCAGCCTCCCGAACAAACCGGTTTTCTAAAAGGCTTTAGCACCATAGACCATATATGTACAAACCCTCCGGCAAATTGTACAGAAGTCCGAAGGGTACAATCTGCCACTTTGTCTTGCGTATGTGGACTATGATATGATGCCTTTGATTCCGTCGAAATTTGGGCGATGCTGCAGTCACTTCAGCGGTGCTAAGTTGACTGTCGATATATCAAACTGCTGAAGTGTTTGTACAGTAGGGATACAATAATGACTATTCGAGTACAGAATCAGATTACGAAACCTATCCAAGAGAAGAGAGGTGTAAGACAGAGTGACCTTGAAACTCTTTACCGCTGCATTGGAAGACGTTTTTAAGCTACTGGACTGGAAAGGATACTGTGTTAACATAAATGGCGAGTACATTACTCATCTTCGATTTGCCGACGAAATAGTCCTTATGGCAGCATCGCTGGAGGACCTAAGCACTGTGCGCAATGACCTCAATAGTTCCTCCCAGCGGATAGTTCTTAAGAAGAACATAGACAAAGCAAAAATACTAGCGTAAAATAGCAGCTTAGTGCTTCTGTGTTTCGTATGGTGAGTGTAAAGAACCGGAGACCCTTTTTACTGGAAACGAGGTATTCTATCGTAGTCCTCAGTGGTGACAACGCATCTGCATTTTGATTATTAATCGAAGATAAATGTAGATGTCTATGAGCCATACCACACCTATGCCGGTAGTTGTTGGGTTGGCAGCACTAACTTCGAAGTTGTTGACGAGTATGTTTACCTGTGACAAATAGTCCGACTAGGTAAGTCCAATTTCGACCGAGAGGTCAACCGATATATTTTACAACGGGCAGGGCAGCGTTTGGAAGAATATGACACATCTTCTCGTCAGGTATACCTCAAAACTTCAAATTAAGATTGTACAACTATTGCGTGTTGCCAGTGATGACATATGGATCTGACACGTGGTCATTCACTGCTGGCCGTAAGGGGAAGTTCAAGGTCGCTCAGTAAGCTATGGAGAGGGCTATGCTCGGGGTGTCTTTGCATGATAGACTTAAAAAACGAGGATATCCGCAGTAAAACCAGAGTAACCGACATAGCCTAACGGATTAGTAAGCTGAAGTGGCAATGGGCCGACCATATAGCTCGAAGAACTGACAACCTATTGGGGAAAAAAGGTTTTCGAGTTGCAGCCTCGTACCGGTAGGCGAATTGTAGAGTGGCCCTCCACTAGAAGGAGTGACGACCTGGTAAGGCATGCAGTCGCTGGATGCAGGTGGCTCAGAACCGTGCTTCGTGGCATTCCTTTGGGGAGGCCTATGTTCAGCAGTGGATTTGTGAAGGGCTGTAATGATGATGATGATGATGATAAATACATTATAACAGTATCGCTCGGTGACAGCGACAACTCGGATACAGACTCGGATCAGTCGCTCGACCGATCTTGTATGAAGACGAGCGGCCTGTGTTAGTAAACAAATCCGAAACAACACTACCGTAATTATTGTAATTTTTAAGTTTAAAAAGAAGATAACAAGTCGCTGTCACCGAGTGATGGTGTTATAAAGTATGTGTTAAATTGTTTTCATTGTTATGTGTGAGTTTCGTAGTGACAGACGATTGTTTTTGTGTGCGCGAATTTCCCCCCGCAAAAAATGTCAGACAATTCTGTATCGGGTGAAAACGCTATGGCTACTCCCCTCCGGTCTACTGGTGGCCCGTGTTGCTCTATGTAGAAAAATGATTCAGTAGTCAGCTTAGACAAAGTCAGGAGGTATTTTTGGTCGATTGGCATATTTTTGACAGGTATTCATAGGTACCTTTTATTTTACTGTTACCGTCTTAAATTAATAAATATAATATGGAGATTACCTTTATCGGCATTATTTTAAAAGCTTTTGTTCAAAGAAATAAGGATTACAAACAAGTTTAGATTACCTACCTGTTGGTAAGAGAATGCTGTGACCCAAAGACACCTATATTTATCATCTATTAAGAATAAAAAATGCAGATTCGCTGTCACCTTTGAAGACAAAGATGGAATGCGGTAACCATTCGAAAATGCGACCAAGAATCCTAGTACGCGCACCAAAAGTGAAGCAAGTAAAACTAACGCGAAATCGCGTAACTTCACTCAGCGATCCGTCAGTGCGCATCGTCTCGTCTTACGGAGAAGAGCTCGCGACAAATTGTAAAAATTACTTAGAATATTGTCACAACAGTGATGACAAACATAAAAAAGTGATGGTATTACATTTCAGAGATAATTTAATATATTTAATTCATTATTATTACGTAAATCACTCAAACTTTTTCCTCACAACTAGCAACATTTGTATAATTATCATGATGCAAATGTTGCTAGTTGTGAGGAAAAAAATTGCACAATTTTTATTTAAAAATCTTTACTTTCTATTATTTATTTTAAACGTTAAATCGCAACGCTCTGTGTAAAACTCAAACGTTTAAATGTAGATACCTCCTTATCTAAGTATTATCATAATATTAAGAATGTGCGCCTCCTGGGTGCTTATTTTAAACGATCTATTGACACCATTTTAACGCAACTGTTTTATTTTTTTGCGTTGTTCATTGACCAAGTAAAAGTTTTAGACTATACAATAAAGACTTTATTATTTACTATCAATTAAAAGCGAGTAACTTTAAAAACAACCATTAAAATTTTAGCGTGTATATTTTCTTTCAAATAAGAAAAAATTCAAATCAGTTTATACGTGACCGAATTCTAAAGTAACAAATATAAAAAATACATTGAACTGAGAACCTCCTCCTTTTTTGAAGTCGGTTAAATTAAACATTACACGATGTCCTTATTGCATTCGATCGAATAATTGTGTATAACATAATATCCTTAAATTTTAGTACGTCTGAATTTTGTACCATTAAAATATGTATAATAAAGTTATATTAGTACCATCATTATCGTGTTTATTTTATTACATTTTATATTCTCATAAAATACGTCATCGTACGTAATACGTAATCTTTATTTAATTGATTAATTATAATTAATCAATAAAATAGTGATTTGTACAATTTGATTGAAACTGGTATCACTGAATGCCGTGTATGTGTGCGTATGACGAGCGTAGGCACATTCGACTGGCGCAAACTAACATAATAACCTTGCGTCAATTTGACGCTCGTATTTTGTACTAGACTGCGTTTCTACCGGGTGATAATTCCATGTGCGAAACATAGCAGCAAGATGCAATTTCACGCTGGTATTCTACGTAAGCATGGTCCTTCCCCTGTCAAGCCGACCCATTCGAGCTGTAGCAATAATACAGCTGCAGCGTATTCTGAAAAGGAAATGAAAGAGTTGTGGTTACTTTTTATATGTATGTTACGCGATATCTTCGTCAACTGAGAACTGATTTTGATGATTATTTTTTTATGGAATACGTTATACTTCAGGCGTAGTCCTATATAATATATTTTTTTAAATCTACATTTTTTTCCTAAAATTGGCAAAATTAAGTTATTAATCGAAACTATTTAGAAAACATTGAGATTGTGATATTCCGTATTCCACATAAAAGGATACCTAAGCAACACTTTTGATAAATAATTAAAGTCGAAGGTGCTAAGACATAATATTGTATAGAAGAATTAAAGCCCCGACATCAGAATGTAAAATTATTTTATTATTTTTAGTTATTTGAATTCGGCTTTGAGTTTTTTCCTAAATAGTTATCGCGATTGAAGGATGCATTCAGTGTTTATTGCAAAGTATCTTATTGCGAAGTCTTGAGCAGAGTGGTTTCTTTGAAAGAGCACATGAATACAGGAAAACACAAAAAAAACGTAATTATTTGCATATTATAGAATAAAGTAATATGCCATAATAAATAAATAAAATGTATATTGGGTACAAAATGGTTTTTTGTTAGTAGAATTTGGTAGATTTTTGCTGCTCAATAAAGTAGATTTGTCAAATAAAATGTGGTCACGCTAATTTTTTCAGTCATCCAGAAATGGGGCTGCTGTCAAGTTATCTAAAACTCAATTTTTTGGGTTTATTTAAGTTTTTAAACAGTATGAATTGGTTTATTGTATTTTTTAGTTTAATTAACCTCTCAATGTGCATTTATGAAGATCAGATAGGCAAATTCGATTGGTAAATGTCTGTTTTAGGTTATAATATTCATAGGTCTCTACACTTGTGTAAATAACTAAATTATTTCGTTTTCAGGCGTCAAACTTACGTTGGAAGAATAAAATTCGCTCAGTTTGATACAGTTTCAACTGCCAAGAAGCTCATTGTAGCTACGGAAGAGAATGTATTAGCTGCCCTGCATTTGAAAACTGGTAAGTTAACTTAATTGATCGTGTCCGTTTTACCCAGATTTGCGATTTAAGTTCTAGATATTTCTTCTTTTCATAATTCAGTGATGATTATATAGTTAAGCAAATGGTGTTTTTATGATAATATATATTTGACGTTGTCTACATGGGTATAATTGGATAAAATATGTTAAGGAAAGTGCGGATCTGAGGAAAGACT
This sequence comes from Parnassius orleans, assembly GCA_029286625.1. Taxonomy (NCBI): domain Eukaryota; kingdom Metazoa; phylum Arthropoda; class Insecta; order Lepidoptera; family Papilionidae; genus Parnassius; species Parnassius orleans. The sequence goes on along the minus strand of JAGSMP010000107.1, from coordinate 4,076,890 downwards.
GTTTAATTCATTTTCTCAGCGAACCTGACAAAATATTTCACAATCTTATTACGTTTTGGCATGCTCTGATCACGAATCTGCGGTCCGTTTTTGCGTAGGATGTGCAGTTCCGGAGGTTCCGCAGATCAATTAACTAATATCTAATTGATATCCGGTGGGCCTGCACCCTCATTAACGTTCCATTGTTCAGCCTTTCCTCTTATCTATTGTTCCTTATTTCCAAAATGTTATTGCTTATTATCTATAAAATAGGAGCGAAACATCTCATCCACTAAAATATCGTTGTACAATGTGTTCCCTGTAAATATGCTCGAAAATGTTGCCCCCCCCCTAGACCACATCTGTTGCTCCAACCTGGTGTCTGTGTGTATGTTATGGGCTCAAAAGTAAATAATTCTATTTTCTTGGATTTTTTGAATCCAGCTTTATCCTTGACAATTTAAGTTTGATAAAAAAGCCAGTTTCATTATGTTTTTGTTTGTTTTTTTATTTTAAATTCAATTTTATTTGTTTTAAATAAAAAAATTCTGTAGTTGTGTAGATAATTGTAGTCTGAGATCAGGTCTTTCTCCTCAAGGGTTATAGTTCAAAAACCTTCTGATGTTTTCCAACAAAAAAATATGTTCAGTTCATGTTCACAAATGATTGCTTATTTCTAAGCTTGTCCGTATGTCTGTCCGAGCTAATCTTTGGAATGACTAAACTGATTGTGTTGAAACTTTACAAATAGAGAGCAACACCAGGAGTGATATAGGCTATATTTTATCCTACAATCTTGGAGGATTCTGTTTGTAAAATAGAAAAACTGATAAAATAAATGTTTTTGATAATTATCTCGTAAACTATTCAAATTGTTGTAAAATACTCTCAAAAATTTCTGGAACAGGTCCCTGGTCATTGAGACTATATCTGTCATCAGTTTTAATTGTTTATACCATATTTAATTGTTAAAATGAATGTGTATTATTAAAAATCGGTTCTTACTGTCTCTTTACAAGCTACTACTCTGGAAAACATTAAGTATTATAATATAATAGTTTCATGACATGAATTATTCTTTCACCAAATATTGTCCCAGCAAACCAGAGAATTGTTATAGATCTGCAGGTATTTTGTTTAATTTCTATGTGGACAAAGTCACAGGTTACACAAAGCTAGTTATAAATACAACTCATCAATAGTCCTCTGCTGAATAGGCCTGGCCCATGGGTTGCCACAATGTTCTATGCAAAATTTACTTTCTGTTTCAAATTGGATCAGGTAAACTGAAGTTTTGTTATATACAACAAAGAATATGAAATAATCTTTGCATAAATCCGTAGGTTTGTAAGAAAGGGTTTATTTGTATTTTTAACACTTTAAATAGCTTGCAAGTTAAAATTGTGGTATTTTTCTTTCTAGGGCAGGTTGTGTGGCGACATGTGTTTGAAAGTGCCTCAACTGGCAATATACAACTATTGCATGTCAGTGACAAAATTGTTACTGTCTCTGGGTCTAATCCTTACCTTGTGAGAGGGTGGGATTCTGGTACAGGTAAGCTTTCTTGTTATAAATTTTTTTTAGCTCAATGAACTATATTTGCTGCCGGTCTTCATTTTTTTTAATTTTTGTTTTCATAAACATATGTAATTTGCTTTAAGTTGGTGGTGTAAGAAAAACCATTACTTCATCTTGTCCCCTAGGTGTAAAAGTTGGCTAAGGGAAATATAAAGTAGATCTGTGGGCCTTTGATATGTGTCATTATCTATCATATATATATTATGTCAACTGTAGAATGCCAGGTATCTTATATTTACAACAGGTTGTCATTTAAAGGTATTGTGATATTAGGTACGATGATTATCAATCTCCCTGTCATGTATTTGGAAGAAAATCTATTTACTATGGGAGAAGTGTATCGCAGGGGCAGATTATCTTTGAATGTATCACATTGAGAAAGTATCTTCATTATTGTATCTATAAATGTTTATATTTTTAACTAGTGATCCATCCCTGCTTCGCATGGTTGATCTCTGGATCTTGACAACAACGGTCCCTACCGGGCACAATTGTGAATCTAAACCATTCTCTAATCAACTTAATCACACACACAAAATTTTATCAAAATTGGTCCAGCCATTTAAGAGGAGTTCAGTTACATACACACAGACAAAAGAATTATATAATATATAATATACATATATTATACTTCAATCATTCTGTCTATTGATGAAAACTGCATAAAAATCCATTGCATGGTTTAAAAGATCTAAGCGTACAGACGGCGGGAAGCGACTTTGTTTTATACTATGTAGAGATCTTCACCAAGTTGATGCTATGTCATAAATTTTAAACTGGCATGGGATTAAGAATTATTTTCACTTTTCAGGAGTACTATTATGGGAATGGTCATTAACACTTCAAGATAATGACCGTGCTGACTTTTCCGAGTGGTGGGTGCAACAGGGGTTATTGGTACACATGCTACCAGCTTTCAACTCCCATATAGAGGTCACTATGTACAATTTGCTAACAGGACACAACCGTGGTGCAACATCTAAGCTACCTGCTCCTTGGGTCAATGAAGGGTGAGTCAGTGACATCTACATCCATCTTCAATAATTAAGAATCAAAATGCATATGCATTCTCACCCCTGAGGACTAAGATGGAATGCCTTGTTTCCAGTAATAAGGGTCTTCAGTTATCTACACTCACCATACAAAATAAAGCAGTATTAAGCTGCTATTTTACACTGGTGTTCTGTAAGAGTGTGATCCTTCCCCGGTCAAGCCGACCCATTCGTGCTACAACCATAATATAGCTGCAGCGTGGCTCTACTACGTAAAATGTTGATGTCAACTTGCCAATTATATTTTGTTGCAATTATTTGTTTGTTTGATTTCAGATGTGTCCTATCACCGCCATTTTACAGTTGCATATCTGGCAATGTGGGTGCTCAACGCTTACTGTCAGTAGATGTCACATCTAATGCTGTACAGATCATTAGTAAACCATTGTTTGACTACATAAGTTTAGACGTATTTGAAGGCAATCTAAGGCCACTAGATGCAAATAGTGCTGTACCAGGGTTCATTATTGATGATAAGAAGATTGTATTAATCAAGAACAATGACTTTGAACTGCTCAGTGTAAATGTTGCTGATGCATCTGCCAGCGCTTCTATAATTGATGGCTCTAATGGAGCATTCTTGTTGCAAGCTTGGACTGATAACACATTGGTAAGTGCACTTTTCTATTTGTAATTTTTTTTAAATTTGATGTGTGGTGGCTATATCGTCCTGTGGGTGTCATAAGAGGTAACGGAGGAAAATTGAAACAGAATATGAGCAGCATTTTCCTGATAACAACTTAATTGTAATAAAAAACTGCCGCTGTTAACTCGCCCGCTGGCAACTATGGCGAAATCCCCCTGTATGCGTTACCGCACAGTAGTTAATAAAACATGTATTACTTACTCATTAATTTAGGTTACATAGAAACAGTATTATTTGTTAAATACGCACACATGTATAACTTCCGTACTTCTGCTTATACATCATTTTTATAATAATCATATAACTACTATATAAAGTATGTTCCTTTACAATAAAATCAATGTTAGAACGACTTTCATTGGGTTTGTTTCGTACATTAACTTTCCCTTACATCTCGTTTTGCACTCATCTTGTAAACTGTAGTCACACTACACCCCCCTATGTGACAATCTATGGGGGATGCCTATGTTCAGCAGTGTATTTTTATAGGCTGAAATGGATTGATGGATTGTATACTTGTTTTTACAGGGCTTCTCCCTCATAGCGCACAATGTAAATACAGGTCAAGAAGTGTCAGAGTTAAAGTGTTCGGATCGTAACCTTCGTATCCCAGAGGCAGAAATAGCGGCAGTTATGTGTACAAAGACTGCTAAAGAGCAGCATGCTTGTAGGATTCTGGTCAATGGAGCAGATGATGCAATTCACCTCATGCAGCAAGGAGGTATGTATTTTTAACAAAGTTTAAAAACACGAGAAGGTTTTATATTTGAAGCGTATGTTTTTTTTTTAATGTATGTTCATCGATTTTACGGAAATGGCTAAACTGATGTAAATTAATCTTTTTATTTAATAGATTTTTTTTCAGAGGTGGTCCCATATAAATTTAAAGAGAAAACTCTATCTCTAAGAGTGAAATATAGGGGAAAACATTTTAACATAACAATTCATACGACATTCAGTTGTTACCTCTTGAAGTCACTTTGTACTTATTATTAAAAGTAAAATTATTAATATCAGAATGTATACATATTGATGAAAATTTCAATGCTCTAGTGAGAAGTAGGTAGAGAACTACTTTTATATAATATAGTATATTATCACAGCCGGAGTATGCTTGGATGATGGGGTTGTAAAATTTGTGTTGCTTACATTTTAACTCCATCTAGAATTCCAACCCAGGACTAGTTATACCTTTGACATTGCTGCTTGTCAGTGGTTTACGTATTTTATACCTGCCTTTAACGGGAAGATTGTGCTGTCATCTATCAGAAGCATTAAGAACTTTTCGTCATTTTCCATAGTGGCCTCTTACGACATCCACAGGACGAAATGGTGTGATGTACTTCACCACCACACGACGATCTTCCTTAACGGCCAGTCTCAACGAAGACTTAGATTATTATAGTGCCCGAGTATGCGCAAGCACAAGTGCACTTTCTATTCCTTTACTTTTATGTGGGAATAGAGAGTGCACTAGTCGCAGGCCCTACGGCAATTATGTGCGTTCCGAGGCACTGAGAACTTCTTGACAGAAGAACCCAAGGGATCCGAACCCAGTACCTCATGATCAGCAACCGCGTTTTCGATCACTAGTTCAACGAGGCAGTAGATTACATTATTTATTTTAATTAAACCCGCAGGTCGAGTGCTCTGGACACGTGAAGAAGCCCTTGCCAATGTAGTAGCAGCTGAGTTCGTAGATCTACCAGTGTCCGAAACCGAAGCGGCGATTGAGTCAGAGTTCGACCAGAAAGAAGGTAATTAGAAACAATGAAGACTAATAAAGTAGTAAAGATGTGCAAGCTTTTTTTTGTACGTGGTAGAGCCATGCTGCAGCTATATTAGTAGTATAGTTGTAGCACGAATGGGTAGGCTCGACCGGGGAAGGACCACGCTCTCACAGAATACCAGCGTAAAATAGCAGCTTAACACTGCTGTGTTTCGTATGGTGAGTGTAGAGAACCGGAGACCCTTTTTACTGGAAATGAGGCATTCCATCTTAGTCCTTACGGGGGACAATGCATCTGCATTTTGATTTGTAATCGAGGATAGATGTAGATGTTTATGGGCCGCAGCAACCACTTACCATCAGGTGGACTGTGTGCTCGTTTGTCACCCTTATCCTATAAAAAAAAAAGCACTAAAGCATGCACTGCTGTGTTCCGGTCCGACAGATATTAAGAGTCAGTATAATTATAGGCTGTGAAACATGCCATCTTAATCCTTAGAGGTGATACGCACCTTTAGTCTTCTTTGTTTGAAATTGGTTGTAGGCTTCCATGGGCTGCAGTAGCCATTTACTATTAGGTAGAATGTAAGATTGTGTGTCACTTTAATTTTGTGAAATAAAAGCTACAAAAATGAGGCCAATGTTAGGCCACTGTGTCTAAAGTTTGGTTAAGTGTTTGGCAATTGCCAATTTGCCTATAATTAATGGCGATTACCTTCTTAAGAAAGAAGACATGATGACAACTTGACCGTGTCGTAGCGGTGTAAGAATATCCACTACCCCATATCGTCCCGTGGGTGTCGTTAGAGGCGACAGAAGGAAATAAACCAGGAGATGGCAGTAGCGTCTGCCTAATAACTACTGTAAAACAAAAAATGCGACTGCAAACCCGCCTGTCAAGCATTGCAACTATGGCAAATAACCCCTATGTGGCAATCTATGGGGAGGACTATGTTCTGCTGTGAACTTTTGATGGGCTGTAATGGAGACATGATGACTGATGATGCTACCAAATAATTTTCACTTTTGAGATCAGTCAAGTATTTCTTGTTGAATTTGAAAACTGATAATAATAAGATTATATATTTTTTTATTTTAAAATATATAATTCATTAAGATAATTTAATGCATTACTTTCTTATTATGGATTAATTGTATACTAAAGACACTGCTCTATGAAATATATTATAATGTACGAAATAGTTTTTGTGTTTGGAAAAAATTAAAGAATATACTTATTTCTCTATTGTATATAAATTATTTATACTTGTAAACATTGCAATCAAACTATATTAGGGCTGCTATCGTATGAGTTGTCTATCCATTAATATTTTATATATCAGTCTTACTTACACTTATTTGTTTTATAGTTTGTAAAAGTCATTGTTTGCAACAATAGTGCAAGTAATTATCGATAGAGTATAATATCGTGCTTTATTTTTTTACTGCTATATTTTAAATTATTTTAGCTCCTAAAATTATGCATATTACGGTAGCAAACATGACATAACGTATATCTTTAGGTTATCAACTTTTATGACGATCGACTCTGATGATAATGATCCTAATTTAGTGGGTGAAAGGGTTGAAATTTATGTAATTTGTTACTTATATTTGGACTATTTAAAAAAAAAACTGATTACATATTATTTTGTTGTTTTCTAGCTGCCAAGATGTACAGTAAGTATTTCGTAGAGTGTGTGTTTAGTAGACCAGAAATGTCTCTAGTGGACGAGCACCTAGTAGACCGTTTTTGCAAATGCTTTATTATTAATATCATATCGCTTTTTTAAAATTGCCAGACTTTGTTCATCTTGCCAATTCCGCAGCAGAGGCATGGTTTTAAATCTCATTGAATTTGTATTCTAAATATTTCACGATTGTGTATTGAATTGAATTTCACAACTTATAAAGAGACTGAAATTCCTGCACATACCTATAGAAAACATTGCACTAAAGATTCTTGTAGATTAAATAGATATAAATTGAATATAGCTAGCAAAAGCTGTGTTCTTTTGTGTTTCTTTCTTATATAGTTTGAAATCCACTCGGTTTTCTACTTTGTTCAACGTGTGTGGTCAAATTTGTTCTCAAATTACTTAAATTTTAGCCTATTTCAAGAAATACGTTGATTTAGCAATTAATCTATACATGTAGAAATAAATACCACCTCATAGTTAAGTACTAAAAGGTCTTCCAATCAGAGTAATTAAAAATATTCCGTTAGGTTTGGAACATGGAACAATAATACTGTTATTTTTTATCTCAAGGTTCTATCTGGGCGGCATTCTCCAGACGCCTGCAGACCCAGTTCCAGCAGTTACAAACTCTACTGCACAGTTTCCAGCACAGAGACCGGACGGTGGAGAATTCAAGTAGCAATAATTTAGTCCGCGACTATTTTAATCTTCATAAGATACTGGTGTTAGTGACTGACGTTGGAAGGGTGAGTTGGAGACCACTTTAAATTTGTAAACCTCTGCAAATATGTGCATCTTTTATAATTTGTGTTTTTACATTTAACTGTAGCATTTGTTATATGTAGATTCATAATTTAAAAAAAACCGGATATTTTAGCGACATTCCATAGACGGTGAAACCACCATTAGTATTTTGACACAATGCGTAATTTGCTTTATAATTTTTTTGCTTGAGCTGACCAACGAATTATTTATCGTTTATGCATCGGAAACACTGCATATTCGTCTATGTGAGTTTTGTTTCCGAAAATCAGAATTTGTTGAACGATTAGTTCTAATTCCAATACATATTTACGTGATTTTTATATATTCGATTTATTTCAAAACTGATTTTTGATAGTCTGTGTTTGTTCGTTATGGCATGGCATAGTTTAGCGTGGCACATCACTATCGTAAGTGGGCGGTACCTATCCATGAAGTTACAACAATATCTGTATGACAGTTTATCTAAAAAAATACACAACTTCATAGGCGTGAGCTGTCACCCGCACCATGCTATAACGCAAAGACTATAAGCGACTTGTTACCTATAGATAATATTGGATTATGATTTTGACTACTTTATCCCGTCTATCGCTCTTTAATAATAGGTCTTTACCTATGAAATTGCCATTCTGCAGTACTGGCCATTTCAAATCAAAATAATTTTTTTTGGCGAAGAATTCTAATTTCAAATTAATTTTATTTTAAAAACATGGAATATTTTTTCAAAATTAGTCATTTGTTTATTGATTAGCGTTATGTTTTCATCGCTTTTTAATCTTTTTCGTGATCATGGATACTTTAAAAATTCGAGTAATTCTGGAATATGAGTACCGTCTTGGCAGCAACGCGGCACAAGCGGCACGCAACATTAACGAAGTTTACGGAGCGAATACTACAAACGAACGCACCACCTATTATTGGTTTGCCCGTTTCCGTTCTAGAAATTTCGATCTGAAAAATGAACCACATGGTCGTCCGAAAACTTTGGTCGACAATGACGAATAAAAGGAGATTGTGGAAGCTGATGGTACTCAATCTACGGCTGAATTAGCAGCAGCTTTCGACGTTAGCATCAAAACAATATTGGCCCATTTGCGTCGAATCGGCAAGGTAAAAAAGCTTGACAAATGGGTGCCCCACGAACTTAATGATCGCCAGCGCGAAGTACGCGTCGAGACGTGCCTTGCACTGCTCAACCACACAAACGCTCAGCAAGTTGGTTGGACCCTCGTTCAGCACCTAAATAATGCCCTAAACGAAAACTTACCCTTAGAAAAGTGATAGTCACTGTTTGGTGGTTTAGCGCTGTTGTGATTCATCACTGCTTCTTATCAAACTTGATGGGCATTACTGCAGATGTGTACTGTGAAGAACTGAACACAATGATGGAAAAGCTCGCACGTCTCCAACCAGCTTTGGTCAATCGCTCGTCCCCGCTGCTCATGCACGACAACGCGCGACCTCATATTGCACAACAGACGGTCTCCAAGTTACAAGAGCTGGGGCTGGTAGCTCTCCGTCATCCGCCGTACTTACCAGACCTTGCGCCTACAGACTTCTACTTTTGGCGGGAAAAAAATTCAATACCCAAGAGACAGTAAAAAATGCCTTTGCAGAATTTGTTGCCTCCCGTCCAGTTGACTTCTTCAAGAAGGGCATCAATAAACTGCCACTGCGTTGGCAAAGATGCATCGATTGCATGGATGATTACTTTGATTAATAGAAATAAAAAATGTAGAAAAAAATTACGTTAACTTATTTCATAAAAAAGACAATTTAATAGGTAAAGAATATTAAATATTTTTTATATATATATATATAAAATATTTATAATATATATTTATATATTAATAAAAATATTTAAATGCTTTTGCGTCACCCCTTTCCCGCCAATATAGGTTACCATTAGTGCTGTCGCACATTGTATCTAGCGACATTAACTCAAAAAAAGCAAGGTATTGAAATTGAATTGAAGTGAGCTTTATATTGTATCATATACATGTCCTTTTCTAAATTTGAATAAAGACATCCACGCGTAGTTTCCACTTTCATTATAGTTATGAAAAATAACCCGTATTTGTCACGGAGCGAAGTTCACATTTCAATGCCTTAATTAGAGACGAGTTGATGATGAGTCGATACAATATGGACGGCCATTACAGTATTAGCAACATTTTATTTTCAGATTATAGGCATGGACAATTTATCTGGAGAAATACTGTGGCGGCGGTACGAGCCCAGCTTGGACGCGGAGTCAGTTGCCGTGTTCACTAGGAGAACCGCGTGGCATCCGCCATACGATGCGTACCTCACTATCGTCGGGAAACACGAGGTAAGACGATGTAAATATAAAGTTAGCTGTCACTGATTTATTTATTGGTTTCTATCCTAGAAACCGAACACTTTTCAGAGATAGATTTTTTAAATTTTAAATAATTTTACGTTAATATTATAAACGCTAAACGGCGCTAATGTCTTACACGCACTTATCGTCTGCTTCAGCTATAGCGTGGTTTTACCACATAGATATGGCTATACCACGATATATTATGGTGGTATATATGGCACGAATGGGTCGGCTCAACCGAGAAAGGACCACGCTCTCACAGAATACCAGCGTAAAGTAGCAGCTTAATGCTGAGTGTCGAGAATCTGAGAACTTTTTTACTGGCAACAATGCATTCCATCTTAGTCCTCTGCATGTGCATTTTGATTCTTAGTCAAGTATAGATGTAGATCATCCACTTACTGTCAAGTGGACTGTGTACTCGCTTAGAGAATAGGGGTACTATTCTTTTAAAAAAGGGATATTTTACCTTAATTGTCACACATCGCAGGCTTATTGACGATCACAGTTCCCGTGATGCGTTGTCACCCGTGAGGACTAAGATGGAATGCCTCTTTTCCAGTAAAAAGGGTCTCCGGTTCTCTACACTCACCATACGAAGCACAGCAGCATTAAGCTGCTATTTTACGCTGGTATTCTGTGAGAGAGAGAGAACGTGATCCTTTCCCGGTTGAGCCGACCCGTTTGTGCTACAACCATAATATAGCAGCAGCATAGCTCTACCACGTATCAACGTACAAAACGTAGAATATATCTTTGACATTGATTTCTTATTCTACTTCCAGCATTCTTTTACGGAAAGTGTATCTATTTCAGGAAACAGGCAACGGCCTAATCATAAGTTTGAACCCCATAAATGGTGAGCTTGTTGGCGAGCGCGTTCTCGAACTCGACGCACCGTTGCTCCAGTGCGCTATGTTACACCGTGCCGATGAAGAGAAGCTACACGGCCTCGCGGTGCTCTACGAAGACGAGAGTGTACAGGTAAAGTAAAGTAAAAGTAAAATTATGGCCTTATTATGCGTCCCACTGCTGGGCATATGCCTCCTCTCAACGCTGAGAAGGTTTCAAGTGAAGGAATTGTTCGCCGCGTTGCTCCAATGCCTATTGGCGTACTACACGGCTTAGATTTTTTTTAATTTCTCAGAAATCAGCTTTTTTATGCGGCGGGGCGGTATTGTGATCCCAGTAGCAGATGTCTTGCATTGTTGATGCTGCTTCCTGTCAACATTTTGCTACTGTTTCTTGTCGACATCCCTGTTGTCGTACATCTAGCATAATTATACGAAATGACATATCAGAGAAATAATTTGAAACTACAAAACAATACGTACATTATTGCATTATATAATATATTTTCACATAATTAATTTAATGTTGCAACAAATGGGCATCTGACTCATTTTTATACTGCAGTGCGTAGTCAAACCAATATAGAAACTAAAACTAGTTTCTATTATGGCCAATGGCAGCTGAATACCATCACCATTGCTAATTTTGAAGACCAATGAATATCGAAGTTTATTTATTTGGCAGGTGTTCCCCGTGTCATCGGAGCCTTTAGTGGAGGACATGTATATCTACGTAGCAGATAGAGAAACAGCTAAAGTACAGGGTTACGCGCTCAAGTACGACGGCAAGGTAAGCCTGATTGCACCAACATCTTGCTTTTAGGTGTGTCCTGCGTAATATATTTCTGGTCATATCACTTGGACTACTTCGGGGGATTGAGGGTAATATAACCTTTTCTCCAAATACCAATCTCACCAGAACTTTTGCTGATTAATTGGACAGAGGAGAGTGCCTTGTTTTTATTCTAGTTATCAAGCTTCACATTATTTCTATATGTTTTTTATTATGACTTCATTCATAAATCATCACTAAAAATTTCAGAGGTGTCGTGTAGTGCACGTAAATATTAATGTTTATTTGTTAAGTTTTTAAGTTTTACAATTCAGTTATCATTATTTTGGTATGGCAAGCAAGGCTTTTTGGTTTACACGGAGGTATCGCTACTGTCAAGTTATACCGCCATCTGTCGGAGACTGTAGGTTAACTCAGTTGACTATCTACTATTGTTAACACTTATAGATAACTATAAAAACGAATAGGTGTAATGTATCTCTTCCTGTCAAGAACTCAAGATAATAAAAACACTGCGTTTGCCAACCCGCCTGCGAATCGTGGCTACAATGGCAAATATCCCTCCTATAAGGCAATCTATTGGGGAGGCTTATTAATGAATGCAAAAACATATCTTAACCGTATTTTTATTAACGTTAACAAAAAAATGTTCGTGTGGCATATTCTGTGTTAGTATGTGTGTGTTAAAATCTTAATGTGTGGTAGTGAAAGTTGGGTGTGACAGAAAAAGCATGAGAGTAAAAATAATGCTGTAGAAATGCGATCATTAAGAAGTATGTTGGGATTGACTCTGAAGGATAGGCTGAGAAATTGTCGATAAGAGAAAAGTGTGGTTTGCAAGCAGATGTTCATGAGATGACGAGGATTCTGTGGTTTGGACACATATAGAATCAATGAGGAAAGAGTGACAAAGCAAATTTATGCTGCAGAAGTAATGGCAGAGGACGTATGTGGCAAGGAACGCTCTAGACGTAAGTTTATTGACCATATTGACTCGATATTAAAGATGGGCCTAGTTAAGGGTAATCCTTAACCGACGAATAGTACGATTGTGTCGATATATAGATGTGTCAGGATCATGCCAAATGGAAGTCTGTAGTTTCTGCCCTCTGGGTGACAGGCGTGAGATTTAATATTTATGTTATGTTTAAAGATTATAGCAAGACAATATTGCTATATAGCTTGTAGAACTGACAACCCATGAGGTTCTCGATTGGCAGTCACGTACCGGTAGACGAAGAGTAGGGCGGCCCACCACTAGATGGAATAACCACCTGGTAAGACATACAGGTGGCCCACGACCATGCTTTGTGGCATTCCTTTGGGCAGGCCTTTGATCAGCCGTGGACTTGTAAAGGGATGTAATGATGATGATAATTAATATGGCTAAGGCCACAGATCCTCCCGACTGTCCGTCCAATACCCGATGAAGGAGAAGTAATGTGTTACTATACCCAACTATCGTGCGTACAGTCCGCGTCCGTGGAATAGATCTGGTCGTCGACTGTCCTATTAATATCCGATGACGGAGAGCTGACGTGTTGTTATCGTTCGTACAGTCCGCGTCCGCGCAGAAGATCTGGTCGGTAACCTGGGCGGGGCGGGCTCAGGTACAGTGTATTAAAATAGATTAGAAAATCTGTGCGGGGCTCGTGTAAAGTCACAGAATACCTTTTCATGGCATAGACCATAGACTATGTAAGTTTGAGCCCATGGGCTCTAACGCGTGTTGCAAACGATCAGTTTCGTCGTCTCTAGTAGTTACTGTAACTATCGTTCGTACAGTCCGCGTCCGCGCAGAAGATCTGGTCGGTGGAGCTGGGCGGCGCGGGGTCCTCGGGCCACCGCATCGTGGCGGCGGCGGCGCGCAATCGGCTCGAGCGCACGCACTCGCCGGGCCGCGTGCTCGCCGACCGCAGCGTGCTTTACAAGTACACCAACCCCAACCTCGTGCTCTTCCTCACCGAGGGACCCGACCCCGTGCACAAAGGTGGGCTCGTACGCTAGCTCCTGACACGTACCGACGATTTATCTAATAAAAACATTGAAAGTAATACATACAGCACAATACATAAAAATAAAGTTCCGACCTATATCGGTTGTCCCAAAATTCAGAGTGGACAAATTGATGACTATCCAGGGGAATTTTTTTTAAGTTATAATAACTTTTTGACACGCTACAATATTTTTAGGTACTATGACTACAAATTTGCAAATATCACTTTTTTTTTGAATTAGCAGCCTAAGTAGCATAGCTGTTCATCCCAGTTCCAAATAAAACGAAAATATCTGTACTTTTAAGAAAAAAATAATATTAAGTTAATATTTTTCTTGTAATTTTAGAAAAGTTCAACTTTTATTAAACTTTCACTCGTTACCGTATAAAAAATGTACCAACACTACTATGGCAAGTTATAAAAGTTAACACAACTAATCAAGATTCTAAAATGGTAATGATATGGTGCAAGTATTAATGCTGGTGGTAAACAATTTGAACATTTAATTTGATGTAACATAATTACATACATTTGCTGTCAAACACATATTTTACATTTTAATTCGTATATTTCCGCTGGACTACTTTCGTGGAACAAATCTACTTTTTGTAATAAGGAGCCGTGGTAGCTCAGGGGCTAAGCGCTCGATGTAAATTTCTCAATAAGCGCGTAACTCTTGTTAGATCCCTGCCAGCACCAATGAACATGTTAATTGCAATTTTAAATGTCTATTTACTACGTGCGGGTCAGCTCGGCTGGGTTAGGACCACGATCTCACAGAACAGCAGCGTAAAATAGCAGCTTAAGGGTGCTGTTTTTTGTATGGTGAGTGTAGACAACCGGAGAACCTTTTTACTGGAATCGAGGTATTTCATCTGTCCTCTGTAATCTGTGACAACGCATCTGCATTTTGATTCTTAATCGAGGATAAATGTAGATGTCTATAGCCCCACATCATGCACCTACTATCAGGTGGGCTGTGTGCTCGCTTGTCACCCTTATTGTATAAAAAAAGACAAGTTGGTCAGTACGGTTCCGGTAAGTAAAGTGAAGGATTCCCGTGTGCAGAGGTGGTGCGCGCGGTGGCGGTGGACGTGGCGTCGGGCGCCGTGGCGGCGGCGGCGGCGCACCGGCGCGCGCGCGCGCTGCCGCTCGCCGTGCACGCCGACAACTGCCTCGCCTACCTCTACCGCAGCGACAAGCACCGCCGCCTCGAGATAGGTACGCGCGCGCACGCACACGCACACGTACACGTACACGTACACGCAGACACACGTACATACACGCACCCACGCACGTATACGTAAAGCACGCATGCACACCCATGCACACGTACATACACGCACGTATACGTAAAGCACGCATGCACACCCATGCACACGTACATACACGCACGTACACGCACCCACGCACGTATACGTAAAGCACGCATGCACACGTACACACTTAACGTCACCTAGATAATCTGCACGTGTGATATAACACAGTCTATCAATAACCTACTGATGAACATGACCTCCCTCATAGATTACCTCATAGGGGGTATTTTGTCATAGTTGCCTTACTTGACAGACAAGCACACTTGCCAATAAAATAATTGCGGCTTTAGTTGTTATTAGGAAGTCTCTACTGCTCATCTCCTCTTACAGCATCCACTCGACGGTATATGGTAGTGAATATTCTTACATCGCAATCACCGCCACTACACGGTCGTTATACTCATTATTAATTTGACATGATTTGATTATGAATTTTTAAGTTATCTGCAAACAAATATCTGCTATTTTGTTGAAGCTTGGTACTAATTTAAAATTTTCGCATTTATCTCAGCCTTTAAATCTAATGCTTTGCCGGCTCCGTGGCGCAGTGGCTTAGCAATGAGTTGCTGCGCTGGGGGCCGCGGGTTCGAATCCCGCACGGAACAAGTATTTGTATGGCCTGCAAATAATTGTTCCGGGTCTGGATGTTTGTCCTTGTGCAATTTATGTTTGTAAACTGCCTCCACGATACAGGAGAAAATCCTAGTGTGGGGGTAACGTTTTCAAAAAGAGAATAAAAAAAAAAAAAAAATGCTGAACATAAGCTCCTCCAAAGATTATAATGGGGATTTTTGCCATAAAAAGATACTGCTGCCCACCCTATGCCGTCTTTTACGGACACCTAAAGGATGACTTGGGGTAGTAAATCCTCTTATACCACCACTGCCTGGCTAACTATTGTACACAATGCAACAATAAACGCAATAGAAAGTGATATGTTATATGAATTGTCCACGCAGCGACAATGGAGCTACGAGGGCGAGGGCGGTGGCTGCCCGCGGGCGCGGCGTTCAGCTCGTTCGCGTCGGAGCGCGCGCCGGCCGTGCAGCGGCAGGCGTACATCCTGCCCGCCGGCGCCACCGCCGCCGCGTCCACCGTCACCGAGCGCTCGCTCACCGACCGCCATGTGCTCTGTGAGTATACACAAAGGCTAGTTTCGCTTGTGTAATGTGCAGCGGCAGGTGCATATCCTGCCCGCCGGCGCCACCGCCGCCGCGTCCACCGTCACCGAGCGCTCGCTCACCGACCGCCATGTGCTCTGTGAGTATACACACAAAGGCTAGTTTCGCTTGTGTAATGTGCAGCGGCAGGCGTACATCCTGCCCGCCGGCGCCACCGCCGCCGCGTCCACCGTCACCGAGCGCTCGCTCACCGACCGCCATGTGCTCTGTGAGTATACACACAAAGGCTAGTTTCGCTTGTGTAATGTGCAGCGGCAGGCGTACATCCTGCCCGCCGGCGCCACCGCCGCCGCGTCCACCGTCACCGAGCGCTCGCTCACCGACCGCCATGTGCTCTGTGAGTATACACACAAAGGCTAGTTTCGCTTGTGTAATGCAGCGGCAGGCGTACATCTCTGCCCGCGGCGCCACCGCCGCCGCGTCCACCGTCACGAGCGCCTCGCTCACCGACCGCCATGTGAGTATACACACAAAGGCTAGTTTCGCTTGTGTAATGCAGCGGCAGGCGTACATCTGCCCGCCGGCGCCACCGCCGCCGCGTCCACCGTCACCGAGCGCTCGCTCACCGACCGCCATGTGCTCTGTGAGTACACACAAGGGCTAGTTTCGCTTGTGTAATGCAGCGGCAGGCGTACATCCTGCCCGCCGGCGCCACCGCCGCCGCGTCCACCGTCACCGAGCGCTCGCTCACCGACCGCCATGTGCTCTGTGAGTACACACAAAGGCTAGTTTCGCTTGTAATGTGCAGCGGCAGGCGCATATCCTGCCCGCTGGCGCCACCGCCGCCGCGTCCACCGTCACCGAGCGCTCGCTCACCGACCGCCATGTGCTCTGTGAGTATACACACAAAGGCTAGTTTCGCTTGTGTAATGTGCAGCGGCAGGCGTACATCCGCCCGCCGCGCCACCGCCGCCGCGTCCAC
Source organism: Parnassius orleans (assembly GCA_029286625.1). Classification (NCBI taxonomy): domain Eukaryota; kingdom Metazoa; phylum Arthropoda; class Insecta; order Lepidoptera; family Papilionidae; genus Parnassius; species Parnassius orleans. The sequence continues at coordinate 4,060,031 of JAGSMP010000107.1, read as the reverse complement.
CGTCACCGAGCGCTCGCTCACCGACCGCCATGTGCTCTGTGAGTATACACAAGGGCTAGTTTCGCTTGTGTAATGTGCAGCGGCAGGCGTACATCTGCCTGCCGGCGCCACCGCCGCCGCGTCCACCGTCACCGAGCGCTCGCTCACCGACCGCCATGTGCTCTGTGAGTATACACACAAAGGCTAGTTTCGCTTGTGTAATGTGCAGCGGCAGGCGTACATCCTGCCCCTGCCGGCGCCACCGCCGCCGCGTCCACCGTCACCGAGCGCTCGCTCACCGACCGCCATGTTCTGTGAGTATACACACAAAGGCTAGTTTCGCTTGTAATGTGCAGCGGCAGGCGTACATCCTGCCCGCCGGCGCCACCGCCGCCGCGTCCACCGTCACGAGCGCTCGCTCACCGACCGCCATGTGCTCTGTGAGTATACACACAAGGGCTAGTTTCGCTTGTGTAATGTGCAGCGGCAGGCGTACATCCTGCCCGCCGGCGCCACCGCCGCCGCGTCCACCGTCACCGAGCGCTCGCTCACCGACCGCCATGTGCTCTGTGAGTATACAAAGGCTAGTTTCGCTTGTGTAATGTGCAGCGGCAGGCGTACATCCTGCCCGCCGGCGCCACCGCCGCCGCGTCCCCGTCACTGAGCGCTCGCTCACCGACCGCCATGTGCTCTGTGAGTATACACACAAAGGCTAGTTTCGCTTGTGTAATGTGCAGCGGCAAGCGTACATCCTGCCCGCGGCGCCACCGCCGCCGCGTCCACCGTCACCGAGCGCTCGCTCACCGACCGCCATGTGCTCTATGAGTATACACACAAAGGCTAGTTTCGTGTTGTGTTTTTTGTGTAATTTATTTTATAATTTTTAAGTATTGCGTGCGTACTCCGTATTATGGCTATTTTGTTTACGTTAACATAACTAAACAAATTGTTATCATAAACATACTGAAATAATATTTTTCCGATTTTATCGCGTTTCTGACGTTTTTGTCGCTTTGTTCCACCTGACTATAACAGGAATTTTGTTGCAGTGGCACTGACAACGGGCGCGATATTAGAGATCCCGGCGTTCCTGGACCCGGAGGCCCGCGATGCCCACCGCCGAGCAGCGCGAAGAGGGCCTGCTGCCGTACGCGCCTGAGCTGCCGCTGCCCGCCGACGCGGTGCTCAACTACAACCGCACGTGCACCGCGTGCGCGCGCTTTCACACGCACCGCCGGCATCGAGTCCACCAGCCTCGTGCTCGCCACCGGCTCGGTGAGTGTGTGCGCACAGTGCGCGAGTGTACCCGCTCCCGCCGGCATCGAGTCCACCAGCCTCGTGCTCGCCACCGGCCTCGGTGAGTGTGTGCGCACAGTGCGAGTACCCCTGCCGCACATCGAGTCCACCAGCCTCGTGCTCGCCACCGGCCTCGTGAGTGGTGCGCACAGGTGCGAGTGTACCCGCCCCGCCGGCATCGAGTCCACCAGCCTCGTGCTCGCCACCGGCCTCGGTGTGTGTGCGCACAGTGCGCGAGTGTACCTGCCCCGCCGGCATCGAGTCCACCAGCCTCGTGCTCGCCACCGGCCCGGGAGATCACTTTTTGTATTAACAGCCTAAGTAGCATAGCAGTTCATCCCAGTTCCAAATAAAACGAAAATATCTGTACTTTTAAGAAAAAAATAATATTAAGTTAATATTTTTCTTGTAATTTTAGAAAAGTTCAACTTTTATTAAACTTTCACTCGTTACCGTATAAAAAATGTACCAACACTACTATGGCAAGTTATAAAAGTTAACACAACTAATCAAGATTCTAAAATGGTAAAGATATGGTGCAAGTATTAATGCTGGTGGTAAACAATTTGAACATTTAATTTGATGTAACATAATTACATACATTTGCTGTCAAACACATATTTTACATTTTAATTCGTATATTTTCGCTGGACTACTTTCGTGGAACAAATCTACTTTTTGTAATGAGGAGCCGTGGTAGCTCAGGGGGCTAAGCGCTCGATGTAAATTTCTCAATAAGCGCGTAACTCTTGTTAGATCCCTGCCAGTACCAATGTTAATTGCAATTTTAAATGTCGATTTACTACGTGCGGGTCAGCTCGGCTGGGTTAGGACCACGATCTCACAGAACAGCAGCGTAAAATAGCAGCTTAAGGGTGCTGTTTTTTGTATGGTGAGTGTAGACAACCGGAGAACCTTTTTACTGGAATCGAGGTATTTCATCTGTCCTCTGTAATCTGTGACAACGCATCTGCATTTTGATTCTTAATCGAGGATAAATGTAGATGTCTATAGCCCCACATCATGCACCTACTATCAGGTGGGCTGTGTGCTCGCTTGTCACCCTTATTGTATAAAAAGAGAAGTTGGTCAGTACGGTTCCGGTAAGTAAAGTGAAGGATTCCCGTGTGCAGAGGTGGTGCGCGCGGTGGCGGTGGACGTGGCGTCTGGCGCCGTGGCGGCGGCGGCGGCGCACCGGCGCGCGCGCGCGCTGCCGCTCGCCGTGCACGCCGACAACTGCCTCGCCTACCTCTACCGCAGCGACAAGCACCGCCGCCTCGAGATAGGTACGCGCGCGCACGCACACGCACACGTACACGTACACGCAGACACACGTACATACACGCACCCACGCACGTATACGTAAAGCACGCATGCACACCCATGCACACGTACATACACGCACGTACACGCACCCACGCACGTATACGTAAAGCACGCATGCACACCCATGCACACGTACATACACGCACGTACACGCACCCACGCACGTACACGCACCCACGCACGTATACGTAAAGCACGCATGCACACCCATGCACACGTACATACACGCACGTACACGCACCCACGCACGTATACGTAAAGCACGCATGCACACGTACACACTTAACGTCACCTAGATAATCTGCACGTGTGATATAACACAGTCTATCAATAACCTACTGATGAACATGACCTCCCTCATAGATTACCTCATAGGGGTATTTTGTCATAGTTGTTTTACTTGACAGACAAGCACACTTGCCAATAAAATAATTGCGGCTTTAGTTGTTATTAGGAAGTCTCTACTGCTCATCTCCTCTTACAGCATCCACGCGATGGTATATGGTAGTGAATATTCTTACATCGCAATCACCGCCACTACACGGTCGTTATACTCATTATTAATTTGACATGATATGATTATGAATTTTAAGTTATCTGCAAACAATATCTACTATTTTGTTGAAGCTTGGTACTAATTTAAAATTTTCGCATTCATCTCAGCCTTTAAATCTAATGCTGAATATAAGCTCCTCCAAAGATTATAATGGGGATTTTTGCCATAAACTGCTATCCACGATTGGCAGGCGGGTTTCCAACTTCAGATTTTTATTATTAAGTTATCAAAAGATACTGCTGCCCACCCTATGCCGTCTTTTACGGACACCTAAAGGATGACTTGGGGTAGTAAATCCTCTTATACCACCACTGCCTGGCTAACTATTGTACACAATGCAACAATAAACGCAATAGAAAGTGATATGTTATATGAATTGTCCACGCAGCGACAATGGAGCTGTACGAGGGCAAGGAGCGGTGGCTGCCCGCGGGCGCGGCGTTCAGCTCGTTCGCGTCGGAGCGCGCGCCGGCCGTGCAGCGGCAGGCGTACATCCTGCCCGCCGGCGCCACCGCCGCCGCGTCCACCGTCACCGAGCGCTCGCTCACCGACCGCCATGTGCTCTGTGAGTATACACACAAAGGCTAGTTTCGCTTGTGTAATGTGCAGCGGCAGGCGTACATCCTGCCCGCCGGCGCCACCGCCGCCGCGTCCACCGTCACCGAGCGCTCGCTCACCGACCGCCATGTGCTCTGTGAGTATACACACAAAGGCTAGTTTCGCTTGTGTAATGTGCAGCGGCAGGCGTACATCCTGCCGCCGGCGCCACCGCCGCCGCGTCCACCGTCACTGAGCGCTCGCTCACCGACCGCCATGTGCTCTGTGAGTATACACACAAAGGCTAGTTTCGCTTGTGTGTGCAGCGGCAGGCGTACATCCTGCCCGCCGGCGCCACCGCCGCCGCGTCCACCGTCACTGAGCGCTCGCTCACCGACCGCCATGTGCTCTGTGAGTATACACACAAAGGCTAGTTTCGCTTGTGTAATGTGCAGCGGCAGGCGTACATCCTGCCCGCCGGCGCCACCGCCGCCGCGTCCACCGTCACTGAGCGCTCGCTCACCGACCGCCATGTGCTCTGTGAGTATACACACAAAGGCTAGTTTCGCTTGTGTAATGTGCAGCGGCAGGCGTACATCCTGCCCGCCGGCGCCACCGCCGCCGCGTCCACCGTCACCGAGCGCTCGCTCACCGACCGCCATGTGCTCTATGAGTATACACACAAAGGCTAGTTTCGTGTTGTGTTTTTTGTGTAATTTATTTTATAATTTTTAAGTATTGCGTGCGTACTCCGTATTATGGCTATTTTGTTTACGTTAACATAACTAAACAAATTGTTATCATAAACATACTGAAATAATATTTTTCCGATTTTATCGCGTTTCTGACGTTTTTGTCGCTTTGTTCCACCTGACTATAACAGGAATTTTGTTGCAGTGGCACTGACAACGGGCGCGATAGTAGAGATCCCGTGGGCGTTCCTGGACCCGCGGAGGCCCGCGATGCCCACCGCCGAGCAGCGTGAAGAGGGCCTGCTGCCGTACGCGCCCGAGCTGCCGCTGCCCGCCGACGCGGTGCTCAACTACAACCGCACCGTGCACCGCGTGCGCGCGCTCTACACGCACCCCGCCGGCATCGAGTCCACCAGCCTCGTGCTCGCCACCGGCCTCGGTGAGTGTGTGCGCACAGTGCGCGAGTGTACCCGCTCCCCGCCGGCATCGAGTCCACCAGCCTCGTGCTCGCCACCGGCCTCGGTGAGTGTGTGCGCACAGTGCGCGAGTGTACCCGCTCCCCGCCGGCATCGAGTCCACCAGCCTCGTGCTCGCCACCGGCCTCGGTGAGTGTGTGCGCACAGTGCGCGAGTGTACCCGCTCCCCGCCGGCATCGAGTGTGTGCGCACAGTGCGCGAGTGTACCCGCTCCCCGCCGGCATCGAGTCTACCAGCCTCGTGCTCGTCACCGGCCTCGGTGGTGTGTGCGCACAGTGCGCAGTGTACCCGCTCCCCGCCGGCATCAGTCCACCAGCCTCGTGCTCGCCACCGGCCTCGGTAGTGTGTGCGCACAGTGCGCGAGTGTACCCGCCCCGCCGGCATCGAGTCCACCAGCTCGTGCTCGCCACCGGCCTCGGTGAGTGTGTGCGAACAGTGCGCGAGTGTACCCGCCCCGCCGGCATCGAGTCTACCAGCCTCGTGCTCGCCACCGGCCTCGGTGAGTGTGTGCGCACAGTGCGGGAGTGTACCCGCCCCGCCGGCATCGAGTCCACCAGCCTCGTGCTCGCCACCGGCCCGGTGAGTGTGTGCGCACAGTGCGCGAGTGTACCGCCCCGCCGGCATCGAGTCCACCAGCCTCGTGCTCGCCACCGGCCTCGGTGAGTGTGTGCGCACAGTGCGCGAGTGTACCCGCCCCGCCGGCATCGAGTCCACCAGCCTGTGCTCGCCACCGGCCCGGTGAGTGTGTGCGCACAGTGCGCGAGTGTACCGCCCCGCCGGCATCGAGTCCACCAGCCTCGTGCTCGCCACCGGCCTCGGTGAGTGTGTGCGCACAATGCGCGAGTGTACCTGCCCCGCCGGCATCGAGTCCACCAGCCTCGTGCTCGCCACCGGCCTCGGTGAGTGTGTGCGCACAGTGCGCGAGTGTACCCGCTCCCCGCCGGCATCGAGTCCACCAGCCTCGTGCTCGCCACCGGCCTCGGTGAGTGTGTGCGCACAGTGCGCGAGTGTACCCGCTCCCCGTCGGCATCGGAAAGGCCGCTTTTTTTAGCTTTGTACTTGAGCTATTTGGGTTATGTGTCCAGCGGCAGCTTGACTAAAATAAGAATGCTGCGAACTTTTTTTGCTAAAGAGAATTTATCACCAGGAACCTTGTGGACTCCTGTATGACGTTACATACATAAACACTCACGCCTGTCACCCAGAGGGATAGGCAGAGATTACGGACTTCCGTTTGGCACGACCCTGACACACCTCTCTCGCCTCCTCCATATCCATATACCTACGCATACATGCTCGTCGGTTAAGGATTTTTTTTTTATAGAATAAGGGTAACAAACGAGCACACAGTCCACCTAATGGTAAGTGGATGCTGTTACCCATAGACATCTACATTTATCCTTAATTAAGAATCAAAATGCAGATGCGTTGTCACCCCTGAGGACTGAGATGGAATGTCTCGTTTCCAGTAAAAGGGTCTCCGGTTCTCTACACTCACCTTACGAAACACAGCAGCATTAAGCTGCTATTTTACGCTGGTATTCTGTGAGAGCGTGGTCCTACCCCGGTCGAGCCGACCCATTCGTGCTGCAACATGGCTCTACCTCGTAAAAATACTCTTAATTTGGCCCATTTTCAATATATCACCAGTTTGGTCGATAAACTTTCGCCTAGGGCGTACCTTCCCGACTCTGCCGTTCACTTCTGCAACATAAATTTGCTTTGTCACTTTTTCCTCATTCATTCTTTGTATAGGGCGAAACCACCGAAGCATTCCTTTCTTAATCCTGGTCACAACATCATCTTGCAAGCCACACTCTTCGCTTATCACACAATTTCTCACTCTGTCATTTAGATTCAGCCCTAACATACTCCTTAATGACCGCATTTCTACAGCATTTATTCTACTCTCGTGCTTCTTCTGCCACACCCAACTTTCACTACCATACATTAAAGTAGGGACTAACACAGCATTGTGAATTGCCATACGTGTCTTTTAGTTAGGACACATTCTGACTTTCCACAATAGAGTGTAGAGCCCCATTTACTCTATTTCCTGCGTTCACTCTCTATATCCTTATCATATCTACCATCGCTGCTAAATACACATCCCAAATAGACATCCCAAATACACAAACTCATCTACTTGCTCGACCAACTCCCCTTCTTTTCTTATTTCACATATCGTTTTACTTTCTTCTCTGTCAAAAACCATTACTTTCGTCTTACTTGCGTTCACTTTCATTCCCCTTTCTTTTAATGACCTGTTCATTAATGTAACCATCAGTTGCAACTCGGCCGCCGACGACGCAAATATTACTTGATCATCGGCGTACAAAAGACATTTGACGGTTAATTCACTCATTCTTAACCCGCATTCATTTCATCAACCGCATCAGCCTTCAAATTTTCCAAACAACTGTCCATAAATAGGTTGAACCACGGGAAACCACACAGCCCTGTCTGACACCTTCCTGGATGTCAAACCAGTCCGAGTAGACCCCTATAAAGAGACTTTAATGCCAGTATCAACCCAGCGCTCAACCGAAATGAGTTCAGTGTTTGCCATAACACATTGAATTTTAATAAATTAAAAAAAAAATCAATATATTCCAAGTCCATGAACGCACAAAAGACTCTTTCAATTAGTATCTTAGCATACAGTTTTCCCACAAATCTAAGAAGGCTGATACCACGGTAGTTTTACAGTCCTGCTGCGACCCTTCCTTTATATATTGGGACTATCACGGCTTTTCACCAGTCTCCCGGTACCCGCTTCAGTTCCCAACATAAATTAAATAAGGCATGCCACCACTCCCTCTCCAGCCCTTTGCATTTCGAGTGATACATCATATCCGGCTGCCTTATCTGCTTTCATGCTTTTCATTGCTTTCATTATTTCATCTATACTTATCTCCTTAGCTCTTTCCTCTTCTTTCGGGAATTTCTTTTTCATTTAATTCAAACGTCTCTTCACTCATACACACGCTTTCAAAGTATTCCTTCCATTTCTTTAAACTCGAAACTTCGTCATTCAGAATACAGCCATTCTGGTCTCGTATAGCATTCATTCTAGTCTGTTTTGAATGTCCCCTGGCAGTTCTTACGAGTTTCCAGAACATTTTAATATTTGCCTGGAAGTTATCCGATATTCTTCTATCATTCTTATCCGTTCTTTCTTGCTTTTTCCTTTCAACTATTTCTTTTACTCTCTTATTTAGACGTCTAAAGACTGCCTTTTTTATTTCAACATCATCATTCATACCGCCAGAATTACACATTTTCTCTCAGTCTAAATTTGTACTTCTCTTGCACACCTTCTTCTTGTAACCTCTCTGTTCTTATACGCTGTAACGCAGTGGTAGACACAGATGTCCGATGCCGCCAACGTCTGAATAGACCATTAATTCGACATAAGACCAAGTAATGATTCGCCACTACGTTGGACCCCCGGTATACCCTTGTATCTACCACTGCGCTCCTCATTCTTTCATCCACAATTATGAAATCTATCATGTTTCTATCATCACCTCTTTCCCATGTATACATGTGAATCTTCTTATGACGAAAAAAGTGTTCGTCACAAAATTATTCTTTTCCACACATACGGTGAGGAGGCTTTCACCATTCTCATTTATACTTTCATCACCAGACGATCCCAATATCCGTTCGTAACCAAGCCTCTTCACCCCAACCCTTCCATTAAAATCTCCTAATATAACAATATTTTAATTTCCCTTACATTTCATTAACACCATCCTTACCATCTCCAAAAATTGCTCTCGGATATAAGTGGGCTTAGACATGTCTGGGGCGTAGGCCCTAAGAACAAACAACTTCTTTAAGCCCACTTTCTTTCGTATCCATAGCAGTCTCGGGCTTACATATTCATACTCTTTCACACATTGACCCATTCTTTCTGAAAGGATGATACCGACTCCTTGGCAAGCCCGCTCGACTCGTCTACACCAGACCAGTACGGGTATACATGCCATGTGTAGTGGCATCCTTTCCCTTCCGTTTCGTCTCATTTAACACATCTATTCCTCTATCACACATCATGTCGCACACTTCATCCATCTTATCATTCATTGCTCCACATACATTTAGCGTAGCCAGACGGGCTTCCGCAATCCACTTTTCGCCCCTCTGGGAGACAAAACGTGACGGGTGGCGAACCTCGTAGCCGGTTTTCCTCCCGGAGATTCTTCGCACCCCTGGCCCATTAAAGGGCGCCGGGAACTCGGAGCCATTTCTTTTCTTCTTTGCCTCATAGTGCGAAACTAGGGAGTAGTATATTTTACGCCGCTACCACACGGCGAGGAGCCGAGTCTGTCCTTTCGGCTTTGTCGCTGGTTTAGCACCACCCGGGATACGTGTAGGGTGGGCCTAGGATTAGGTGGTCGAAGCTTACGGACGCGAGCGACTCATCCCCATGTATAACCTTAAAGGTAAATAAAATATAATATCTAATTTTTTTCTTCATTACAACAATAAATTTTTCTTTCACAGACTTGTTCTACACGCGAGTGGCGCCTTCAAAAACCTTTGATCTCCTAAAAGATGACTTCGACTACCACTTAATAACTATCGTTCTTGTGGCGCTTATTGTAGCCTCGTACAGTACCAAATATTTCGCGTCGCGCAAGATGCTCAAGATGGCGTGGAAGTGATGTTAGTGAACTCTTATGCTAAAGTTTTTCGGACTGTATTGCGTTGGTATTGAGTTCAAATTTAGACATTGTTCGCCGTTTCACGCACAGTCGGTGCGCTCGTCAGAGTGATGTCAATGGAATAAATGTCGTTAGCGATAAAATTGTACTATTCATTAATTAACATTTAACAATAAATTATACAATTATTATGAATTTAAGTAAGGTCTAAAGGTAATTATTGTCTATATAGTGAAACTGTAAATAAGTGCTGCCTTGAGCAATATAATAAACACCAATCATAAATTTTAAGCGTAAGTTTCAAATAATTGGCTTTGAGCCACTATCTGCACTGCAGTAGTTTACCTCTAAAATTTTACAAAAGATAGTTTTTCATTAAAAAATATTCAATATATTTAAAATTAAAAAAAAGATCAGTCCTTGGTTTTCTAATAAATTTGGAAACACAAGAAATGATTCTAAATTGAAGTTTTAATTGTATGTAAAAAGGTTTTAGTTGTATGTAAAAGCTATATTTCAATGAAGTTAAACTTCTAGGTGGCGGGATGAAAAAATCTTACACCTCTATATCAATTGCTGTCCGTTAGTCTCGCTAAAACTCAAAAACGGCTCGATCGATTTTAATGAATGTTTTATGGATTTAAATGTGTGTTTAAATGGGTCCCTGGATGGTTTTGATTCACAATTAGACCCGGTGGGCGGCGTTGTTGTCGAGATCCAGAAATCACCCATTCGAAGTCGGGGCGGATGACTAGTAATGCCATAAAGATAAATTAGTACTGCCTGTCACTATCTACCTCGCAAAATATAATTTAGAGAAACAATGTGTCAACTGTCACCTGTTGCCTGAAAGTAATTCGCATAATATGTAATTAGTGTAAAGCAGAACTTACGGCCATGCTAATGCACGGATGAGATGGTTAATTCTCTCTACCATAAGCGAGACCAGTGTCCAGCAGTGAACTGTTGTTGAAAAAATATTTCAATATCTGTAAAATGATGGAAATAAACGGTTAAATTTAAAATCATCATAATTTTATGTCGATGACAACTCCGTGACCCAGTGGATTTTTGCACGTTGGAATCCCGCAAGTATTTATATGGCCTACAAATAATTGCTCCCGGTCTGGATGTCTGCCCTTTTAGTTTATGTATGTAAACTGCTTCCACGATCAGGAGAAATATCCTAGTGTGGGGGTAACGTTTTTTTAAACAAATATGTTTATCTTAAATGTTCTCTTTAAAAATAAAGAATAACACATAAATATTTAAGTAAAATAGCCAAACCCCTCTTATGTCTAAAACTGTGTGAAAGATTGTTCTTATTTTAAACCAAGTGCTCTGTAACTTTGCCAACTACGGTTCTACGCAATATGGTCCGAAAGCTTTTCGATTGTACTATAGATAATTTATATATAACTATATTCGTAATGTAACTATAGTCGTGGTCGTGCTTAGAGTGAGTGTTTAAGAAAGCAAAAACAATATTGTTATAAGGAGTGATGACAGAGAATTGGACATTTTTACATTGCATTCTTTTATGAGCAAATATCTTATTGTTCAGTAGTGTCCGACCGAAGGCTTAAAAACCCTAAGAAATTCAATTCAAGATTGACTAAAATTAATAATATAAATGATTTTAAACGTTTTAAATTAAAGGTTTGTATTGACTGTATAATATAAAAAGGTAATTTTAATCATCTCAAAAAGTTGATCTGTGTGTACTCTCGCTCATTCGCAACAGCAACTTTGGCCCATTTTCGCCGAAGCCGAAGGTTAAAAAAATCCCTTTTTCCTGGAGTAAATACCTAAGTAAACTTTAAATGAATGTTATTTATTAAATACCAATGCTTTGTCATTATTCCGGGACTTGTGTAATATATTATAAGCAGCATGTTTTAATAAACAGGTTCTAGTTTGGGATTAGGAAAAAAAAATTTTCGGTTGACATTTTACTGCAAACTAACAGTTGACATTACTGTGACGTGACTGTGTATTTTGAACAGTAGATACACATAATGAATCGACATTTTAAATTTTCATATTTTTTATTTGGAGAGCCGTGCTAGCTCAGATTCTAAGCGCTCCCTGTAAACATTGTTATGTTATTTGTTCAATCCCCACTGGCACCAATGAAATTGTTATTTGTAATTTTAAGTGCCTATTTACCTGCTGGGCGGTGAAGGAAGACATCGCGAGAAATAAATTCATGTCTAAGAATTGAGAATACATATGTAAAGCCCCTTGGAACAGCGTGGGGGTGAGCCATTACCTCTCAAAAATAGGAGGAGGCCTGTGCCCAGCAGTGGGACGTATAAAGGCTACAACTTTACGTTTTTATCTTTATTTAATTATTATTAACTTCATACAAAAATACATGAAAACGTTTACTTCGCATGTCAACTCTCATAATCCAGTGAACGCAGCTACAACATGGAAGCATTCCAAGAAGTAAAACGAGCCAACAAAATTGAGCTCTGGTAAGCCACGCCTACGAATTGCGCTGCGAACACAAGTTTAGTTCCAATACCGTCACTATCACAATACTGATTATTTATAATTTACATTGCACCTTATTACATAAAACGTCCCTGGCGACTAGTGACGAGCACAAAAGCGGTAATAAACGTTCACATATTTTATGTGACAGTTGGAACCATAGTTATCCAGAAATAAGTTCAACTTTTGATGTGCATCCCGAGTCATAGTAAAATGTAATAAACTGTTAGCTAATCAGCGATGGAGTTTCAATGTGTGAATCTGTTTGAAGTATTGCGCGCGTAACTCCTTTGAGGCAATACTTCCATTTTTATTGCGTTCACTGTCATAATCCATGCCGCTTGTTATATTAAATAATACCACATGACAGTTGTCAACAGTCAGCTTGCTGTAAAGCCCAATCGATGTTGAATAACTAGCTAGTGCAATTTAGGATATTTAATTTAAGGGGTGGTTTATACATGTATTTATGTTGGAACAAAGACCATTCCAGAATTTGTCACTATTTATAATAGATAAAAAATATTTTCACTGTCAGTTTTTTTCTCAGTATGAAGGAGAGTGAGGAAGATTCATTAAAGAATCTTGCCACATAAGCGCGGTGTTCACCTGCAGTAGCAGACTGAGAAAACAACGCGATGTTAGCGTCGGCAGTACTAAACATCGCGTGATTTTCTCTGTGTGTTACTGTAGGTGAACCCCGCGCTTGTGTGCGTGCATTGGGAGACGTTTGTACGAAGTTTCCGCACTCTCGTTCACTCTGGTATGAATGTTTTAAATTGTATTTTATTACATCATCCGTCAGGGGACAGTGTTCAAATGTAAAGTGGTTACTGTTTATAAAATATAATTTATTACTTAAATTTAGAGTTTTTAATTAAATAGTTTTTTTTAGAATTTCCACGCATTTGTGTATGTTGCTTGCATTGGTTACAGCCCTTTTCGGTGTTTTTATTATTAACGATGACAGTATACAGTGACAGTGCGTATTGATGTATGCTTTCGCCCTTAGATTTTTATTCTTATTTTACTCATAGTTTATAATATATTACCACAGCCTAAGAGGAACATACAGTCAGTCATCGCATTTGATGTTGTCGGAAAAGCCGACATAAACAATAAATTGCTGGGGTTGTCAGAACATTTGAAATTTTTTGATTTTACCGCGCATGTAGTCTTAACCATTTTAATTTATTTGTGTGACAGGACAACCCTAGCGGACAGTTAGTCGCTCGGGAGCGCCAGTGTTACCAACTCCAAAAAAAATTTTCCTCTAAAGGTTAAGTCAAAAACCCCTAAAATCAAAAAATAAGTACAATGCTTTGTAATGTTCTTTATATATAAATTATATAATATTTCAATTATTATTTCGTATTCTTCTGATGGTTCCGACATATTAAAATAATACATTTGGATATTAAATAAACATACATTTTAGTTAAACGATAAAATGTTAAAAATGATGCGCTATTTCGTTGCAATGTGAATCAGATCATCATCATCACTTGGTAGCATTTCAAAAATTACAAGAAATTGCAACCGTTATGATTAATGCAAAACATACAACCCGAATTTTGAGACATTTTCGAAAGTTTTAAAGCGATCTGCGCCGCATCGTAAACTTCTAAACGAAAATCAGCTAAAGTGGAAAAAAATATATAATAGTCCCTAAAAATATAAAACCCCTAAAAAATCTCATCCCGCTTATTTACCCCCTAAATTTAGGCGGAACCCCTAATTTGGGAACCCTGGGGAACGCTCCACCCGCGTCTTGCCCCGCACCGCAGGGCACCGCACGATTGCCCTGTCCAGACGCCTTCGATGACAGACTGTTAGTAGTAGTTAGACTGTGGTATTACCGTGAAGATTAATTTTCCCACGTTATTTATCCACCATTTGCAATATTCGCAAATATATTCCACACTAATTTTTAAAACAACATAATGCAATATCACTGTATATCATTGTCATTGTACTGTCACGGCAAATAGTCGAAAATTTTCCTATACATTTAAGAAGAATCCAAAGTGAACTTTCATCTTGCGTCGTCCTCTATTCATCATCAGTTTCTTTTATACTTGCTCGTTACAAGATTGTTACTTAGCATTTAAGGTCCAAAGTATTATGTTAGTTTTGTTTACATTTAAACCTATTCATTGTTATTTCATTTACGACATGGTTACTGCATTTCAAAGACAAATATGATATAATCATTTAACATCTTTAAAAAAAATAAAATTCAAATAACAAATTGAATGCATTACTTATTTAAGATTTTTAGTAGTCCCTCATCATTACAGCCTATCTATGTCCACAGCAGAACGTAGGCCTCCCGCGTAGATTACCTTTTAGAGGTGATATTTGCCATAGTCGCCACACTTGACAGGCGAGTTGGCAACCGCAGTTTTTTTATTATATTTAAGTTATTAACATGCTGTTGCCTACTCCTGTTTCATTTCCCTCTGATGACATGGTGTAGTAGATTCCCTTACGCCACTGCACGGTAAAGTAGTTCTAATAGTCCACTGAATTATTATTGTATACTAGCTGTTCCCCGCGACTTCGCCCGCGTGGAATTTATTACGATTGGATTTTATGGGTTTTAATTTTTTTTTGCGCGGAACCCTAATTCCTTTTCTAAAATAAAAGTAGCCTAAGTTACTCCTTTATAACATTAGCTATCTGCCAGTGAAATTCACGTTAAAATCGGTCCAGCCGTTTCGGAGATTAGCCGGAACAAACAGACAGACAAAAATTTAAAAAATTGTGTTTTTGTTATAAGTACCGCATATACTTTCATATGCATTTAGTAAAAAGCAGTAATCTTGACATTACAAATAGACACTTTTATTTTATTTATTTGTATAGATGTTTAAATATTTCTTACTTCAGTTTGTCTGGGTACATTTTACTAAAGAATTAGGTATAATGTTGCCCTACTAAATAAAATTTCACATATATTTAGGGGTGAGCTAATTTGGGGTCCGCTGTTTGAAAGTATTTAAAATAATTGTGTCAACTTTTTATTCTTTAGTCGTACCTACTTTTTTAGTTTTCGATAAATATACTCCACATTGTTCTGATAACAAAATAGCCATCAGTTAAAAAACTTTTTAAAAAAGCAGTTTATATTTAGTCTCAGGTTTAAACTAAAGTCTGTTTCATGAAAGAAGTCCCGTGAAAATATGCGAACTAAAATGTATGGAACATGACAGCAGATGTGAAATTTTGTAGTGGCGTCGCGGCAAGAGATTTCTTTAGTTAGGACTATTTTTGTTATGTTTGTACGTTTAAAACGGATAATATAATCACTGCAGTAGTGTAGCGTGGTATGTGTCAGCAATATTGCGAATAATTATAGTCAAAATATTTTTCCTTTTCTCCACAACTGCCTCTTAAGGCACTTGCCCCACCACCGACGAGGAAACGATTAACTGTCAACTATTTTCTCGCTTAACAAACGAACAATAGGTATAGATCCCGTGTCAATAAAAAAAATACATATATTAATAGTTGATCGCTGGCTGTTTACACTGCCGGCGAGAACTCTTTCTCTCCACTAGTTTGTCGCAGCGACAAGAGCTATCAAAGATAAAACTCGCTCAGCGATGCTCGCTTGGCGGTCAGAAGTCAGAACTCACGCCGAGAGACCAACCAGCGGTTATTTTACTCTACAGTGCGATCTGAGTGCACGCGCTTATAGCCCAGTGACTAAACTATCGGAACTATACACTCGCTTCTCGCTGCTCGCCAACTCTTATCTAGTCCCTAGCTCTACTCGCTTCTCGTTCATCGTTGGCGGTGGAACAAGTGCCTAAGACGCCCATGGGATGAAAATGAATGATGGGTTCTTTTGAACGAACTTATAGAGCCAACTTCAAATGCGTCGTCACCTTTGAGAATTAAGGTGGAATGTCGCACAGTCTGTAGTTATACTGGCTCTCTATATACTCTTCAGACAATTGCAGAAATGTTTAGGGGACAACCCTCTTTTATTTACTTACTATTAGTATTACTACTTAACCTACCCAGAGGTACTCCTACGCATAGGAGTACCTAGGGCGCTTCTAGGCATAGGAAACGCACCTGTTATTATACTTAGCATATTGAATACATTTTAAACATAACGAATAATATCTAACACGCCTAGCATCTTTCGTTTAGAGTCATAAATTTTAAAGTGTGATACGTGTATTGATGAACCAAAAGAACTGTTGAAACTATTTGCTAAAGAAATATCCTGCACTCAATACTGTCGTCCTATTATTCATAGACCTTGATTAACGATGGATTTAAGAGGATATGCGGGCGGCGTTTAGTCCATATAAACATATTTCTCTGGTATTAATCGAATAACGAACATAAAAAAAATATACAGATATCGCTACAATCCTTAATGCGACGTTTTTTTAATTCTCGCTTTTTTAATTAATAAATCGCCTGGGAGCGAGGTAACGTTTTTATAACTACTCACCGTAGTACGAGGGCCTTAAATTGTTTTTAAAAACTGATATCGGACCAGTTTTGAAAGAGAACACAGGGGGATATGATATGCTGATTTGTCTTTTTTTTTGTATAATTAGCCCGAGCTGCAATTATCGGGTTCGGTCGTTTGGACACGGCGCGATAGCAACAGATCGTAAAAAACTTTCCTTCAAATTTCTTACAGCCCGAAATCCTCCTCAGGTATGCATAAAATATTAGGAAATTAACGTCTCTTATATTTAATAGGAGTGCTGCAGATGTCAATCTGATACATGACTGTCCGCATATAGGTAACTGGAAATCGGCTTAGTGTTACTTAACCTTCTTTTAGATTTTGGACGGCAGATTAAGGAATATTTTTTATTGTAAATAAAAATACACTAATTTTAGCTATTATTTTATGAACAGAGGTTCATAGTTACCGTATGCGTGCCATGGAATGTATCAAGACTCATCGTTTTACCAGATTGTTAAACTGAGTGGTGGAGTGAGGTGTACCTATGCAAGTTATTAATATTAAAATGTAAAAAATAAAAAATAAATTACCTACTGTCATGCAAGCATTTTATTGTGGTTATTTACCTTTAATTTCAAATATTAAAATAACGTCTACTGCCACGCCTTACAACGTGAGGGAGTGCTCTACTCGGTATGTGGCCATACCTCAATTTCGCTACATATCAAATCCATATTATATTAACGTTACAATAACTACAGACATTGAATTATAAGATTAGTTTATTTTCTAATTAATTCACTTTAGATTACATAACAAAGAATGTAATTGAAAAAATATATGGGCTGCCGTCCGTTGGTCTGAGCGTCGGTGAGTCTTCTCGCTTAATAGAAATGTAAGCAATAGATTGAGATATATAGTATTAAACTAGCTGTTCCCCGCGACTTCGCCCGCGTGTAATTTGGGGTTTTAATTTTGTTGCGCGGAACCTTAATTATTTTTCTAAAATATAAGTACCCTAAGTTACTCCTTATAACATGAGCTATCTACCAGTGAAAGTCCAATCAAAATCGGTCCAGCCGTTTCGGAGATTAGCCGGAACAAACAGACAGACAGACAAAAATTTTAAAAATTGTGTTTGTTATAAGTACCGTATATACTTTCATATGCAATTAGTAAAAAGCTGTTATTTTGAAATTACAAACAGACACTTCAATTTTATTAATTTGTATAGATAGGATTCCATACATTCTAAGGAGGATCCCTATTGATTTTTTTTATTGAACTCAACACCGTTTAAAAGTTATTAATGAAAGTCGATCAGATTCTCTGTTTTTTTTTCTTGTAAAAATTATAGTCACTATTTTTATTTTTTATCATCTAAATTAAATGAAACGCTCATGAGGCGTGCACTTTTGGGTTTTCCAAATATTTTACTTTAATGCAAACAGTTCTCTCTTAGAACCGTTTTAATACATTTTCAGCTTTTAAAGCTAAAAAACCCCTTAAAAGGTTTTTTGAAAATAAAAAATTTATAATTAAAAAACCATTTATAAATTTTTTATCTGTGTCTGTCTGTCTGTCTGTTTGTCTATTGGTGCGGGCTAATCTTCGAAATGGCTGAACCGATTGTAATGAAACTTAACGAACAGATAGAGAGCAATCACAGGAGACATACTAGACTAAAAGTTGTTAAAATAATGGTCTATGATAATTATCTTAAATGCAAATAACTGGAAAATAATAAGAGAAAAATGGAAGTATTTCCTACTATGGCCTACAAATAATTGATCCGGGTCTGTGTTCTCGTGCGATTTATTTATGCGAATCGATACAGAAATAATTGTAACTTAACAAAAATAAAAAATCGACTTCAAATTGCTAAAAAAGAAGTTGTTTTTTGCTACCCATATAGGTGGAATTTTTTCTCAAAATTTATAAGGGGACCACCCTTGATGTATAACCCATTTAATTAAAAAAAATCATCAAAATTGGTTCACAATCTGCAAAGATATCGCGTAACATACATACGAAAAAAATCATACACTCGAATTGAGAACCTTCTCCTTTTTGAAGTCGCTTAAAATCCTATTGTGGGGTAACGTCTTTAAAGAAAAAAAGAGAATAAAAAGAGTAAGTCCAGCTATAATTATTTATTGTAATATCATACTTAGTCTATTTCAAATATCAATTTTATATTTTTTTCATAATCCACATCGGTGGATCTATATGGCGTGCCTACAACGGGCTCCAGTTTGATGTACTTCATGGCGGGTGGTTCTAACACGTCGTCGTTAGCGCAGAGGTTCCTAAGGTGATACCAACCGGCCCCGTGGTTGCTCGCCAATATGTGTTTAAAGAAGATCACCGCCAGTTCCTGGAAAAGGAATATAAGTAGGTACATATATGTTATGATCTTCTTACCAACATTCCAAGTTCCTCATCAGCCCGTACTATCTACAACAGGGCATGGCTCTCACATATAGTAAAGTAGGGAGAACTTGTTATAATCGCCTCCACTTTTGAGGTAGATTGTTAATCGCAGTACCAGACGTTTCGCACATTAATAAAAGTTTTGTGCTAAGAATGATTATTAATAACAACAATTTTATATAATCATAAAATTTCTTCTATTATTTCATGTCAAGGATAATATAAGAGAAAGTTCCTGAAGATAAGGGTTAATATCCTCTGTCAAGTTAATAAAATGTGTAGGCGTAAGAATAGACAACGCTCAAACTAGTTGATGCAAGCAAAACGCCAATGTCTACACGCAAAAAGCCTTTTCTCCTTTGGACCTGTGGCGGGTGGAAGGTAAAGGGAAGATCTCCCGCCCGGCAAGGTATTAAACCCGGGGAGCGGCCAACGCTCCAAGTGGTAGTTGGGAACTATTCTATATAAACTGTTTTTAATTCGGAACTTTGATAGCGCGATTTAGGCTTCGATGTATTTAGCTTGTGGCGCGACGACAGCGCCGCCACATCACCCCCCTGCTCAGACCGGAGGTCGATAGTGCAGTCTAGATGGCGACGAATGTGCAAGTGCCAGGGAATTGCCTTGTAGTCTGTGGTGAGTCGAGAAGAAGGCAAGTAATCTGCGAGAGTGCCGTGAAGCAGAGGCGAGCAGTAAGGCTCAGAGCCGTGCCGAACACTGTAGCGCAGAGAGTAGCTTGAAGGAACAGAAAGCATTATTATAGTGCTGCGATGAACCTTTGTAAAGCTTGATGGCTTGCAGGATATGAAGACTGCAGACAATATCTGCTCGGGAGCGAATGAATGGGGTACTTGAGGACAATGATGAAGATTTGAAGGTAGTTTTTCGAAGGCTGTTGGTTGCGTGTTCATATCACGTCGGTTGGTCACCACTGTGGCGGGTGGAAGGTAAATGGGAGATCTCCCGCCGGGCAAGGTATTAAACCTGGGGAGCGGCCAACGCTCCAAGTGGTAGTTCGGAGCTATTCTATATATACTGTTTTTAATTCGGAATTATGATAGCGCGGTTTAGGCTTCGATGTATTTCGCTTGTGGCGCGACGACAGCGCCGCCACAGACCTATTGTTAATTACGAGTGTTCTAGTATTTTCGCATTGAAAGAAGTAAATCTAGAATGTTCGATATTTCCCTTGTTGGGCATAAAAGCGAACAACCTTAGCGATTTTCGACGAAGTGATTGTGTACTTGCTATGTGTGTTGAAAAATAGACCCATTTCTCATCCTAATCGGCATTTTTGCTCACCAGTTGCGTGCTACATCACATTGTACGAGAATGTTCCGGACGATAAAAGCCAGAGACCTTTATTAAGAAATAAAATGTGTAAGCATAAAAATAGATCGTTCGATCGTTCGGCCTATTAATGCAAGCAAGAAGCAACCTTATGCATGTCTACATCTATAAAGCCTTTTCTCCTTTGGATATGTTATCGTAATGTGATCTCGAGTGTTCTAGTACTCTCCGGTTTTAGAGTGGAGTGACCTGGATTGGCCTAGAAAATACTATATTCATTCTATCGAGTATAAAAGCTCACTCAGGTGGCGGGAGGACACTCACCGTCCCCGTGCGGTTGTGTTAGCTGTCCACGCTCACCGTCCCCGTACGGTGAGTGCTTTCACCACCTCCCTCTCCCGTTTCCGGAGGGTAGTCCTTGCTTTGGGCGCAAAAAAAAAAATCGGCTACGACGCGTCATTCCGCTAGCGCCGCCGCTCCCGAGCGGTTGTGTTAGTTGACCGCGCTCCCGTCCCCGTACGGTGAGTGCCTTCTCGCTCTCGCGCCTTCGCCCTTCCGCTCACGCTGTGGCAGAGCAGTCGCCGACTGTGAGTAAGCTCTACTTTTTCACGCCGTTCTTGGCCCCTGCCTCCTGGCAGGGAGGTTTGTTCATATATTGTTTTGACTGTTTTTGTTTTGTTTGGCTGCCCCGCAAACCGACTCGCCTTCGTCCCCCGACTCCGACGTCATGGAGTGCTCGGACACCGCGTCCGTATCCTCGTCCTCCCGGAAGAGGTCCGCCATACCCCCGACAATTCATCCAATAGCTGCTCCACGGATTCGACAGATTCTGATGGAACAGTTACTGACGGGACCCCCTTCACGAAAGTGAAGTCCAAGCGCGGCCCAGAACGCGCTGCAACGCTTCGCACACCCCCCGTCCCGGCAGCCCCTGACGCCGCCCGCGCCACCGCAGCTCCAGCTGCTGCCTCTACCCCCACAGCCCCCGCCGCTGCCGCGGTCCCCCTAATGTCGCTAGACATCCCTCCCCCTTCCAAGCCAGCATCTCGCTGCGCCCCAACCCTCGCCAAGAAACAGGTCCCGCCCCCTGTCTTCCTCAGAGACAAGGGCCTATTCACCAGGCTCTCCAAAACCTGTTAAGACAATGACGAAATATGGCCAAGCCACCAACCTCGGTGAAGCTATAAAAATCATCCCCCAATCTATCGACAACTTTCGTCGCCTCACCAAACTTTTCACAGCCGAGCGTGTGTCCTACCACACGTACGCTCTTCCGGAAGAGCGTACGTGTGTCCCACCACACGTACGCTCTTCCGCAAGAGCGTAAGTTCAGGGCTGTCCTCCGCGGAGTTCCTTTCGAACTCTCCAATGAGGATATTCTGGAGGACCTTAAGTCCTAGGGCTTCCCCGTCGAGGCTGTGCACAAGATGCACAGCAACAAGGGCAAGAGGTTCCCGCTTGCTCTTGTCATTCTAACAAACGTGCCGGAGGCAAAAAACATATTCCGGCAGGTACGCACCGTGTGCGGCCTGTCGAGAGTAAAGGTTGAGCCTCCGCACCACTGCCAACTTTATGGGCATGCGGCGGCCAACTGCTCCCCCCCCCCCCCCAGGTGCGTTAAGTGCCTTGACCCGCACAGCTCCAATGAGTGCCCTCGCATGCATCCCCACCCGCGTGCGTCCTATGCCAACAGTGGCCAACTACAGAGGCTGCCCTCGCGCTCATCGCCCCCGTCCTACCAAAGCTGCCAAACCAGCTCCACCACCGATTAATGACAGTTCATTCCCGGCTCTCCAATCTAAAATGTCAGGGCTTTTTCAGCCCCTTTCGGCCCCCTCAGGCCCTCTTCGGCTCTCACCGCCCCCAGTTATCCCATGGGGCCCTAAAAAGGCTGACCCCCGCGGACTTCCACCGCCCCACACCAGGCACAATCCTCATTGGCTGATGACCTGAACACAGTTTATTCTGTTATTCGGAGCGTCGACATAGGGAAAATTGCCATCCTTGCACGCAAACTGCGCGCTGCTCAGTCCCCTCAGGACCGTCTCCTTCCTCTTGCTGAGCATCACAACCTTTTGTGTTCCCTAAAAATTAATTTAATTTAAATTGATTTAATATAATTTAATTTTATTTGATATTATTTAATTTAATATAATGTCAGAGCCTTCTGCTCCCACCAAATCTCACGGTCGTATCAACCCAAAGGGTTTATCGCTTGTCTTCTTTAACATCCGCGGTTTGCGTAATAACCTCCCTGAGCTTAAGCTCTTTCTTCGCGATCGCGAAGCCGACCTCCTCCTCCTCCTCCAGGAGACCAACTTCAAATCTAAGGATCTCAAAGGCCTCTCCATCAAAAAGTATTCTCTTTTACGTGACGACAGACCTGACCGCAAAGGCGGCGATACTGCCATTTACTACAAGAAGTCACTTCACTGCTCCCACATCCCCACTCCGCCGCTCACCAATATGAAAGCCACGGTATGTAGGCTAGCCATGACTGGACATCAGTCCATCATCATAGCCTCTAGTTATATCCCTAGTGGAACCCTCCCCCTTAAGAGCGATTTCGAGGCCATCCTCGCATTAGACAATTCAGTCATTATGTTTGGAGATTTTAACTCCAAGCATACTGAATGCACCTGTCTTACTACTACTCTTAATGGCGAGGAACTGCTTGATATCACTCAGTCTCTCGACGCTACCGTCTACAGTCCCCTCGCTGTCACTCACTATCCCGACAACACCGACCATGCTCCTGACGTGCTAGACTTATCGTTAGTAAAAGGAATTTCCCACAACCTCAGAGCAATCGAGACTCGACGATCTAGGATCCTATCACCGTCCTGTCTCCCTCATCCTTGATCATCAGCCACCTCCTTCAACTCCCTCCACCAAAACTTTCACCAACTGGAAGGGCTTCAGGGAGTCCTTAGCCTCAGCTATGGACTCTCCGGAATCGCCCATCACCCTCTCCTCCGACATCTTCGACAGCCTCGAAAAAAATCGACACCGCGGTTGATTCTCTCACCACCCTCATAAAATCCTCCCTTAAGGAGAATGAAAGGGTCGTCCCGGTTGCTAATGATAGTCTTCCCCCAGATATTAGCAACCTCATAAAAGCCAAGAGAGCTGCTCTCCGGAGAGCAACACTCTATCCCACCCCTGACTATAGGCGTACGGCCAATCGTCTTCAACGAGAAATCCGTTCACGCCTTTCCGAACTAAGAGATCTCGAAAAGAGTAAACACATGGAGAATATCTCGCCTTCACATACAGCGTACTACCAGATGGCGAGAGCCCTCCGCATAGACGCTATCACTCACACTCCCCCTCTCTCCCGTCCCGACGGTACCATTGCCTTCGAGGACGATGAATCGGCCGAGTACTTTGCAGACAGTATCGCTGCGCAATGCACTCCCAGCTCACATCCCACCGACCCCTCCCACATCCAGGCAGTGGAGGATGAGGTCCGCCGCCGGAACTCACCCCCCACTGCCTCTAACCCTATCACTGTGTCCAAAGATGAGATTTCATCCATCATCAAAGGACAGAAGCCCAAAAAGGCACCGGGTGCGGATGGCATTTCCAACCAAGCCCTCAAACATTTTCCTGAACAGGTGATCACCTTATTGACTATAATCTTCAACGCCTGCTTCGATCACAGCTACTTTCCCACCACGTGGAAAGAGGCAACTGTCATTGGCATCCCCAAGCCAGGAAAGCCTCACCACCTCCCCTCCAGCCTCCTCAAGGCCATGGCCAAACTCTTCGAATGTGTCATCCTCACTCGCATGAGACGCCATCTGTTTCCCACAGACGGCGACCCTCTTGTCATCCCCACCAATTTGGTTTCCGAGCGAAACACTCATGCCCCCAACAAGTTCACCGTATAGTGGAATATATCCTTAGCGGATTTTATCCTCGTCGTTATAAGACCATCGCGGTCTTTTTTGACATAGCTAAGGCGTTTGATAAAGTCTGGCATGAAGGCCTTATCTACAAGCTATACAAATTAGGCCTCCCAGATCGTCTTGTCCGTCTCGTGGCCTCCTACTTGAAGGATCGTACCTTTCGTTTCAGACACGAAGGCACGCTCTCCCCTCCGCGTCATATCCAAGCCGGTGTCCCTCAGGGCTCCGTGCTTGCCCCTCTTTTATATATACTGTTCACCAACGACATTCCCATCCCGTCGAATGGTGTTCAGCTCTCCCTCTTTGCTGATGACACAGCCCTCTATTATAAAGGTGCCTCACTTCTATCTATCCGGAACAAGATCCAACAGTCAGTTAGTGACTTAGGAGCTTGGTTCCAAAAATGGCGTATCGATGTGAACCCGGAGAAGAGCTCCGCCGTTTGCTTCGAACATAAACGACGCCGCCCCACTACCATTCCGCTAATCCGATTATTAGGAACCCCTGTCCCTTGGCATAAAACCGCCAAATACTTAGGTGTCACCCTTGACACGAGGCTCACTTTCGAGCCCCATGTTAAGAAAGTAATTCGCACCGCGCGCTTCTACCTGGGTAGGGTCAACAGCATGCTGGGTCGACACAGTAAAATGTCTCTCTGCAACAAGCGAACCCTATATAAGGTCTGTATACGACCAGTTATAACATACGCGGCCCCCGTTTTGCTCATGCTAAACCTAGCATCCTAAAGGAACTTCAAGTAGTTCAAAACTCTTTTTGTCGTCGGGCTATGAACGCACCCTGGTTCGTTCTGTTATACCCTAATTGTTAGCCTTGTGCTGCACTGCCCTTAATAACGCTAACTAAGCCTTAAGGTTCAGTGAGTATAGCAGTGGGCAGTTTGGCCGGAGTCTGCTTCCATCTTCGAACCTGCTCGGTTGTCTACGGACCTAAGTTAAATTCTAATCAATTTGTAATATATAATCCATTTATCCTTTAATTAAATAACAGTGTTTTAAATAATTGTTTTTTTAAAAGCAATCAGCCTGTCTCCGTATAACATTTTGGTGGCAGCGGTGGGATACAGAAATCCCCAGTGTCAAGTGAAGTGGAACCGCTCAGCAGACTCGCCCGTATCCTAAAATCTTATAAAACTAAATTTTATTCTGTGTCGTCCTGGCGCGTCCTAGTGAACCCAAATATAGTGCAAGTGCTATACTCATCGCTACGGCCTGGACGTCCATTCCATTACGGAGACCCGATTTATTCCTGGAAAGGAGTTCACATACTTACTAAGGAAGACCCGCGATTGCATCCTGAACCGCAATCATCTCCTTCCATCTATATACATACAGAAGAAAAAATCACCTAGAAGAATTAACCTGAAAAGCATCCATCGCCTTAAAAGAAATATCGTCGAAGATTTCATAACTCGAAATTCATCGTGTCCCGTTCCAGTGCGCTACCGAAGACGCGCTTATCAATCGGAATGTTCCCGCTTATCGTGTTTGCAGCCGTCGCCCACGCATTACTAGTACTGTGAGTCGTTGGTCATTGTTTTGTCTAGACTTTATAAACCAAAGCTTCTCAACCTTTTATGTTTCTTTGTTCAATTGAATTTAAATGTTTTAGAGTTTATTAATATTTTTACCATTTGTGATTATTTTATATTATTGCGTGCTCCTTATTGTAATTGTTTTATATTATTGTGTGTTCTTGTATTGATTGATATATTTTTATTATGCCAAAAGTGGTGAAAGGGGAAGAGGCTAGTTTAACCTTCGAATTCACAGAGCCGGGTGTTAGTGACGCCCCGAGATCCACCCCAGCCACTCCAAGAGTTACTAAGGCCAGCATTGCAACTACTGCAATGACCGAGATGGATTTAAACACTTTGTTCAAATTCGTTAAACCGTATGACGGTAGTAGGGAGACCGTAAATTCTTTTATTATTAATTGTAATAATGCTTATGAATTAGCCACAGAATCTCAAAAACAAATTTTATTTAAGTACATCATTAGTCAACTCCACGGTAAAGCGGAAATCGCTTGCTCCATAAAAGAATTTAAAGACTGGGAACAGCTCAAGGATTTCTTAAAAACACAATTTAGTGAACGTAAACATTATGCTCATATCCTTACCGAATTACAAGAGAGCAAACAAGGCCCACATGATAATGTCAGCCAATTCGCACTCCGCATAGAAACCTGTCTTTCGCAACTTTTAACAGAAATATCCCTATGTAATACAAAGGCAAAAGAATTACCAGGTCAGGTTGCGGCCATGAAGGACCTTGCCCTCCATCATTTCCTTATGGGGTTACATCCCCGCATTGCGAACATTGTTAGGTGTAGGTCTCCAAAGACCCTTAATGAAGCCATAAACTTAGCCATCTCGGAGGAACGTATTCAACAAAGCCTATACAAACGACCACAGCCAGAAACAAAACATGAACACAAACCTAGGCAAAACTTCGTAAAAACTTTTAATACTAAGCCGTCTACTTATCAAAAATTCTCACAGTACCCAAATACTAACCAACAGAGCTCCACTAACGCTTTTTGTCGATATTGTAAGACGGCAGGACACGACATTATGGCCTGTAAAAAACGAGAGTATTCCAACAATCGATTCAAGAACCAAAATATTCCACCAACCTCTCAATTCCAATATAGGCCACAACCACGGGTTAACTTCATAGAGCAACCCAGTGATGAGGAAATCCAAGAAGAATTCCATCCTTCACTCAGCGACAATCAAACTTTAAACGATCAAGAGTCTCGCCACGGTGTCGCCCGAGACTAGATCCTAAAGCCGACACCAACCATTCCTCCCTCATATCCAAGGACCACACGGGTAACCAGCCCCAAACAAGTGTCCGAAAATCCATGGACCACACGGGTAACCAGCCCCAAATAAGAGTCCGAAAATCCATGGACCACACGGGTAACCAGCCCCAAATAAGAGTCCGAAAATCCATGGACCACAAGGGTAACCAGCCCCAAACAAGTGTCCAGTCATCCAAGACCCATAACTTGAAAGTTCCCTCTCCAACAAGCAAAATCGAAATTTACGAAATAAATCTAGATACCACTAAAAGGTTGTTACCACATGTCCTTCTCGATTCATCCGTCACGGATATCCCACTGTCTTTGCTTGTTGATTCAGGGTCTGCCATATGTTTATTAAAACAATCTAGTATCCAGAGAAATCTCAAACTCATAAAAGAACCTATCAAACTTAAGGGTATCGACCCGGGCGATGAATCTACAACTACTGAGGGCCATTTTCCGTTGAAATTAAAATTAAATAAAACCACATCCGCGTCATATAAATTCCATGTCATTAAAGATGTCAATCTGCCATATGACGGCATCATAGGCTCCGACTTCCTAACCGCGTTTGGCTGTAAAATTGACTACACAAACGATACCCTCAAGATCGGTAAATTAGAAATAAAATTACATTTCGTTGATCCATTCTATATCATTCCACCACGCACCGAAACTGTCATTGAATGTTCGGTTTGCGATACCAATCTTAAAGAAGGCCTTATCACTGATCAACACATATCAGATAATTTACTTATATCTAATTGTATCGTAAAAATCAAAGAAAATAAACGCGTTAATTTAACTATAGCCAATACTTCAGAGTTTCCTATAAACCTTAATCCAAATTTAAATCTTAAAGTCACACCTTTACATTCTGACGCAGTTCAGGTGAACACGAACATCTTTAACACGACCAAAAGAACAAACGATGTAATAAACTCATTAAGAATAGAACATCTAAACCAAGAAGAGTCCAACGCCCTCATTGAACTTTGTTCCCAGTATTCCGACATTTTTCATCTGCCCGATGATCAATTAACTTATACATCCGCCCTTAACCATCAAATTAAAACGACCAGCGAGACGCCCATCCATACTAAAACGTATAGGTTCCCAGAATGTCATAAAAAAGAAGTCGAGACCCAAATCAATAAGATGCTCGACCAGGGAATAATAGAACCCTCATCCTCACCTTGGAGCTCACCAATTTGGATTGTGCCTAAGAAATTAGATTCCCAGGGACAACGTAAATGGCGAATAGTAATTGACTATCGCAAACTTAACGATATTACTATCGGCGAAACTTATCCTATTCCACAAATTTCTGAAATCCTAGACCAGCTGGGTAACAGCAAATATTTCTCAACCTTAGACTTAGCTTCCGGGTTTCACCAATTGTTAATCAAACCTGAAGATGCACCTAAAACAGCGTTCTCTGTACCTCAGGGGCATTTCCAATTCAATCGGATGCCTTTTGGCTTGAAAAATGCTCCGTCCACCTTCCAGAAGCTCATGAATGCATGCCTATCAGGACTTCAAGGTTCACGATGTTTCGTTTATTTAGACGACATCGTTATTTACTCTTTCGATCTCACTTCTCACATAGATAATCTCAACGCTGTATTTAACAGACTCAGAAATTATAATCTCAAGTTACAACCCGAAAAATGCGAATTCCTTCGTAAAGAAGTAATTTATTTAGGCCATATAATCGGTGAACATGGTGTCAAACCCAATCCCGAAAAGGTGAGGGCTGTCACCGAATTTCCAGTTCCAAAATCATCCAAAGACATTAAATCCTTCCTAGGCTTAGTATCTTACTACAGACGTTTTATCCCTGATTTTTCTAAATATGCAAAATCCCTTACGTCCCTTTTAAAAAAGGATGTCCCTTTTGAATGGAAGAATGAACAACAGCTTTCTTTCGAGACCTTGAAAAGTAAACTCGTTACAGCTCCAGTCCTTGCATATCCGGACTTTACTAAACCTTTCCTCTTGACATGCGATGCATCAAACTATGCCATCTCTGCTATTCTCTCCCAAGGTCCAGTAGGACAAGATCGTCCTATTGCTTTTGCCTCACGCACACTCAATAAAGCAGAGAATAATTACAGCGTAACCGAAAAAGAGTGCCTTGCGATAGTATTCGGCACCAAAACATTTCGTCCCTATCTATATGGCAACCGATTCACAATAATGACAGACCATAAACCTCTCCAGTGGCTTTTTAATTGCAAAGACCCTGGTTCCCGCCTTGTTCGATGGCGACTTAAATTGGAAGAATTTGAGTATGATATACATTATAAAAAGGGCAAAACCAACACAAACGCTGACGCGCTATCACGGTTTCCTGTGAACCCTGTCCAACCTGCAGACCCACCAACGTCCAATCCTCCTATAGTGGACCCGGGTCGAAATCTAGACAAAGATCTCATGGACTTACTAATTTCTCCACCTTCCTTTAATCCAGACGAAGCAATCTCTCCTACACTGGATTTAGCTGAAGATACTTCCCCATTACCCTACGTTGATTTACCTTCTAATATTCCAGACACCCTAAGGGAAGAAATCGAAAACGAACCTATTAACTTACCTCAACCTGAACAGATAGCACCACCTGAAATTCAAACCGATAATGTCCCATTTCCATCCACGAGTTCATCCCCAAACGTACCTGTTGATGATTACCCAACTTTCCTTAAATCTATGTCATGCAAAGATAAAACTTTTAACACAGAAGTAGAAGAGCATAACGAAACTCTTATGAAATGTGCCGCGAAAGTAATCCTGATCCCAACATCTATCGATTTAGATGAATCTAACCCGTACATTCAAGAAATATTAACCGACCCTGAAATTATCACCGACATACAGGAGTCCGAGAAAGAACTCTTCTCCTTTAAAAAGATAGAAACAAATAATAAATGCTATTATTTATTGTTCACCAAGGTACATCATTTTGATGAGGCCTCCTATCCAGAAATCTTTCAAACGTTAAAAACGATCAAAAACGAATTGATAACTTCCAGAGAAATTAAAGAAATCGGTATATCAGATATGAAAAATCCCTTCGAAAAACATTCATTCATTAAAATATATAATATTCTATGTTATCTCTTTCATGATACTCGAATTAAAATTCATATATACCATAACAATATTATATACCCAGCTCCGACAGAAATTAAGAAAATCCTTTTCGAAAACCATGATATCCCGATAGCCGGTCATTTAGGCTCTGTCAGAATGTACAACAGGATAAAACAATCGTATTACTGGAAAGGTATGCGAAGCGATATAGAATCATATGTAAATTGCATTGTAAAGCATGTCAGGAAAATAAATCACTTAGGAAAATCAACCGTGCTCCAATGCAGATCACCAGCACATCTACAGAACCATGCCAAAGAATATCCTTAGACATCGTCGGCCCACTTCCGAAGCCGGACCAGCGAAATTACGTTTTATTCTCACAATACAAGACGACCTTACCAAGTTCTCCTGTGCATATCCCATCCGAGTACCACTGCTGAAGAAACTAGTGAGTGCTTACTGCATTATATATCAATCTTTGGCATTCCTAAGATGATCCTTACCGATCAGGGACTAATTTTACTTCAGACCTATTTAGAAAAACCTGTGAATTCCTCAAAATTAAAAACTTATGGTCTTCACCATACCATCCTCAAACCCAAGGCTCCTTAGAGCGGAGTCATTCAACCCTAAAAGAATACTTAAAATCTTACATTAATGAAGAACAGTCCAATTGGCCTCGTTATGTGTACACAGCCATGCTTGCCTATAACACATCCGTTCACTCGACTACACATTACACACCTCACGAACTTATGTTTGGGAGTAAACCATTTATTCCTAATTCCATTTATAATGAATCTCCAGGGGCTACATACCCCGATTATGTCCGCATGTTGCAAAACCGCC
Organism: Parnassius orleans; assembly: GCA_029286625.1. NCBI lineage: Eukaryota > Metazoa > Arthropoda > Insecta > Lepidoptera > Papilionidae > Parnassius > Parnassius orleans. The sequence goes on along the minus strand of JAGSMP010000107.1, from coordinate 4,029,148 downwards.
TGAAATACTCCAGAGAGAAGGCTTTAGAATTCATAAGAAAGTCAAAGGAATCCTCGAAGTCATACTATGACACCCATACTCGACCAGTCAAATATAAAGTCGGTGAGTATGTCTATATAAAGAACCATTTGAGATTGCGGAAAGCACTCTCTGGAAAGGTCCCTATAAAATAGTTAAGGTACATAGTAATAATACACTTACCCTACTAATCAATCGACGCCATGTCACGCATCACTTCGATCAGGTGAAACCTGCATCAGAAGTCGGAAATAACCTGTAAAATAAACAAACTTAGTAAATAGCTAGTGCCTGAAAGTTAATTATACTTACCTATAAGCGTAGTCTCGCCATCTGAAAAAATAGTTATAAAAGAAAATTAGGTTAATTAATACTTACCTTTGTTTAGTATTAACTATAGTAATTATTTACAGAACTCCAACTCGAGGTCAATCGCATCAAGATTATATTCAACAAATAACTTGAGTGCAGGCATCTACTTTGATTATTTAGGTACATTAAAATTAATCACGCCCAACTGAAAACGTTAATTCAATAGACATTTCACACTTTAGCCTCCATATAAGAAATATAGGAAGCACGTTAGATACAATTAAATTTTTTGTGACCAAACTAGGACTCTAGAGATCATTGCCGAATGTCACAATATGCTTCAACCATTAGCGGTACGTAACCAGGACTTGAACAAGGACTTTGAATCCATCTCACACTTATTAGATAACAGAGCCAAGCGCAGCGCATGGTTTGAGGTATTGGTACAATGTTAAAACATATTTTGGTACTCTAGATGAAGACGACGCTCTAAAGTATGAAGAAGCAATAGAATCTGTACAAAATGATGAAAACAACTGGCTTCTTTAATGAAAGAAAACATTTTGGTTACTACCTCTGTAATAACGTATTATAACGATACACTAAATAAAATAAAAACAACGAAGCAAAGCTAACTACAGCTATCGACAATCTCTATTAAAATTAAAATATTTCTGAATTAACTAATGGTCTACAAATATCTGCTAATATTAATGAAATTTTGACAGTTTAGAAACTTCAATTTTACATTATCTTTTCAATTAGAAGATATCATAAACGCTATTTTATTTAGCAGTAAGGATATTCTACATCCAGCCGTTATAACGCCACAACAGTTATACCAAGAACTTGCCGATAACTATAGGTATCTACCTAATAATTTAGTATTGCCTGTTTCTTTAGATATTAAGAATATACATTTAATTTTAAGACTTTGTAAGATTATTTGCTATTATATAAATAATAAAATCATATTTTTGTTGCAAGTGCCACTGGTAGATGTGGAAAATTACATGTTGTTTCATAGTATAGCTCTACCTACACCATATAATCCAAAGGAACCAAATTCATTTAGTTTAATTATACCTAATAATAAATACGTTGCAATGACCAAAGACAAAACACATTACTGCAGTATTGACGACTTAAGGAAGTGTACAATTGTGCAACCAGGAACATTCATCTGTGACGTAAGCAACGTGTATTCGGTGGACGCTAAACCATCCTGTGAAAGTGAACTTATGTCTAAAGTGATCAGTGAAATCCCGTTACAGTGCGAAACTAAATTTATTTTTGAAAATTAGATATCTGGAAACCATTAATAAATAATAGATGGATTTATATTCAATCCGACCCAAATAAAATTTCTATAGATTGTATTAAGTCTCAATTATTTGAAGCAAATATTCTGGGCACAGGCATAATTACAATTCCAGATGATTGTATTGGATTTTGTAAAAGTACTACATTGTTACCTATGTATAACGTTCTAAATATTACATCACCCATAAATTATATGCCTGATTATAACCTCATCAATGACACTTGCTGTAATATTAATAAGTTCAACCATGTTGTAGAAAATGTGTCTCCTATTAAGTTACAAAATGTAGATTTAGATGAATTTAATTCTAAAAATAAAATAATTATTGATTCTTTATTAAGTAACCTAAATACAATAGGAAATAAACCTCATATTATTAAATATGGGACACATTATTCTATCATTACTATTATTATGTCTACCCTAATTCTGTCGTATTTTGTATATTTGGGTTTTAAGCTTTTCCGTCGATCCCGTAACATCCGCGTTAAAAAATAATACTAGTAGCACTCCTAAAGTGAAATTCATAAAAACTTCACCTCAACCTCATTTAAAAATTATACAACCTGTGATTGAACAAAATAGTGATTCCGAATCGGATAATGTTGCACCGCTTAGAACCCAAGTTTAAAGTTATTATTAATTAATTAGTATCTAGAGATTTTACGATATCATCCCTAAAATCTCTTCTTAAGGGGGGAGATGTTATACCCTGTAATTGTTAGCCTTAGTGCTGCACTGCCCCTTAATAACGCTAACTAAGCCTTAAGGTTCAGTGAGTATAGCAGTGGAGCAGTTTGGCCAGGCAGTCTGCTTCCATCTTCGAACCTGCTCGGTTGTCTACGGACCTAAGTTAAATTCTAATCAATTTGTAATATATAATTCATTTATCCTTTAATTAAATAACAGTGTTTTAAATAATTGTTTTTTTAAAAGCAATCAGCCTGTCTCCGTATAACAGTTCGTAACGCCGACTTTCACCGAGACTTGGGCTCCCCACAATCCAACAATTTCTAAAATCACTCTATGAGAACTTCTTCAAAGCCTCAGAGTCTCACTCAAATCATCTCATTCGTTAGGCAGCTTCCTATGCAGCCCCACTTCCTTCTCGGTATCGAGTTCGCAGGCCTAGAAACTCTCTCTCAGACCCCCCCCCAACAAGCTTTCGGCCGACCTGGACTGCCTCCTGGCGGCTCAGGCCGAGTCTTCTCCCAATTCATAATTTGCCTTAGTTAGGCGCGCTCCTCAGCGGCTACTCGCTGCCTGCGCCCCCTTTCCCCAAGGGGGGTCGCTTCCGATACGGCAGAAAGGCCCTCCAGGCCAAAGCCAGTCCCAGGTGGTGTTTAGTGGGTAGGCACTTAGGTTTTCATAGTGAGTCGCACATAACCACGCAGCCGGCTGCGTGGTATGCTAAGAGCATTCACCACCTCCCTCCCCCGCTTCCCGGAGGGTAGCCCTATTCTTTGCTTCTGGGGGAAAAAAAAATCGGCTACGAGAATTCGACCTACGACAGATGCGATTATTAAGGACCTCATCGAAGAAGCTTAGCGACTTTGGACGAAGTATTTATTAACTAACTGTGTGTGTGGAAAAATACATCCATTTTTATATACTATTAATAACTTATTATGTTATAAAATTTCATGTCAAATCTCTAAGGCGGACCCTAGACAACAATGTACACTACTCGACAATCTTTCAATATCACAAATATTGAAAGATTGTCGAGGCTGAAAAGATTGAAGATCTAAAATAAAATAATACAGTATTATTGCGCAATATTTTTAACGCTCTTATTAGCTGGACTCAAACATAAAAAAATCATTTTATTGTAAAAAAGCGTGGTGGGTGTAATAATGTCATTTGTGGTAAATATTTTTGTGGATATTTGTAAAATTTGCGTAATCGTAAAAATATCTGAAAAAGCATCCCACGTTTTTTTACAATAAAATGAATTTTTTATGTTAATCGCTATTTTCTTATTTTAAACTTATTGATAATTATTTTCTACTTTTTAGTTCGGTTATCTACAAAAGCGTGTGTTTTTAGTTTTTTAAACTATTATTTATTTAATTCTGCCTTAGTCACTGTGTCTACGACATTTACGGGCCGAAAAACGAGAAGAATAAAAGTAAAAACAGCATAACAATTTAAGTTTAAATGTATCAAAAAAGTTTAAAAACGGGATTTTTATTATACACATATCAGGGACTCACCTGCAAAGGCTTGGGCTGTTTCCTAGACAAGTAAGCGTCTGCACAAGACATGGCCTCTTCGAGTCCAGCCTCGTCCAGGCGAAGATCCGTAACGAGGCAAGGCAGGGCTGCCAACATCGCCTCCTGCAACCGGTACGCAGGACTCAGCCGATACGTGGAGCCACGGTCCTTCAGCAGACTGTCGTGCGAACTGCTTCGCAAATATTTGTACATGTGGGGGAGGACGTCTCTGCAGAAGACAATTTTAAATTATAATTAAATATTCAAGAGCGGAAACGTGTACAAATCAGATCACTTATTGTTATCAAAATTTGCATTAACCGCCACTATTGGCAAAGTCAAAGTCAAAAAGATTGAATTCATGAAAAAAATAACTGAATAGATTGAAGTAGAAGGCTCAAAGCAGAAAAAAAAAATCTTTTAAAAATAAAATATTAATTTGAAACATACTACTATAGGTTTTTTTTTTTTTTGGCCATTTACCATATTATACAGATAATAGCCTCGAAAATACGAAGAAAACATTAGATAAGTTTACTCACTTCATAGCGCGATTCCGAATGAAGTCTTTCGAAAGCGTTGCCATGGTAACCAGAAGATCCAAAGCCGCCCTCGCTACAGCCGGCTCCGCGCCGACTTTAGTACAGAGCGGAGCCCACGTCAGGTGCACTAGAGGCAGCAGCTCATTCTCGTGATGCTTCAAGATGGGTAGTCCTAACGACAGGACTTTCAAGGCCAAGATAGCGTCGTCGCGTTGCTTGGATGTGATAAAATTGATACATCGTTTAAGTATCGACACGGTGACGGTGACGTGTCGCGGCAATGGTGGGGATTCGTCTGGAAATCAGAGAGAGGTTAAGTAAAGAACTTTCCTCGCCTTTTTTTCCCTAAAATTATTAAGTTTATATTAAAATTATGGAATCATTTAATTATACCAGTAACTAAAGTTATTACTCCAATAGCTCCTGTTAAAGGTCATGGTCGAGTAGTCCTCCCCCGAAGAGGGGACCCTTCTCGCCGCAGCAGAGTCGATACGTAAATTAACGTAGTCCCACGCTATATTATGGCTGATATACAAATGCGTCCGCTCAACCGAGGTAGGATCACGCTTTCACAATACCAGCGTGAAACAGCAGAATAATGCTGCTGTGTAATGGTGTTTTTTTTTAAATAAACTAAAGTGATAAACGAATTTACAGTCCTAATGGTAAGAGGGTACTGCGGCTCACGGACACATGCAATCAACTTCAAACAAAGAAAAGGTTACAGGTATGTTGTCACCTCTGAACTGGCTCTCTATAACTTTTAGATCGGAATACAGCAGTGTAAGTACTGCTATTTGGTGGCAAAAATGTAAAAACCGGAGACCCTTTTTACTGGTAACGAAGGCATTACATCTTATAGTCTTCAGGGGAGACAACGCATCTACATTAATTTTGTTTCTTAATCTAAGATCGATGTAGGTCTATGGGCCATAGTCCCTCTTACTTACTATTAGGAGGGCTCGCTTGTCACACTAGATATGTTGTTTTAGTATTCAAAGCCAAATGACCTATCGAAGCTAATCTCGAAATATTTTATTAATTAATAATCTTTTTTTTATGGAAATTTTTAATGTTTTTTTAAAGAAAGTCGTAATTATTTTAAGAAACATCTAACCATACCTCACGCGATATGTAAGATCTATAAAAATCATTTATTCCCGATTATATACAGGATTATATGGAAGTAGTATAAAAATATATATTGGTGATATTATGACCTATATCAAAAAAATTTTTGCATTTTTTGCAGGTGTGTTACGCTATATCTCCGCCAATTGCGAATCGATTTTAATCATTATTTTTTATTAGAGGGTCTGATACCTCAAAGGTGGTCAAATTTAAAGAAGAAAAAATTCTAACCAACTATTCCAAATAACTAATAGGACGACATTATACTTTTTGAACGTTCAAAATGGTAGAAAATTTAACTTTGAAAAAAGTAAAAACCGATTTTTTTTTCTAATAAGGTCTTTACAATTAATACTAGGACAGCGCTTAGTTATTGTATTGCGGTTTCGCGAATAACAGAAGAACCCTAAGAGATACCTGCCTGACATTTTTTCCAGTTAAAATATAGGACATGCCATAATCACTACGCTTCGTGACTAAATTGACATAGCTGCAGCACGAACGAGTCGGCTCGATTCAGTGCTTTTACGCACTTGTAACATGCTTGAGGGTTAGATATACCCGTACGCAACGGGCATACAAATTGCTACGTCTCCAGTATAATAAAAGTTGTGCCTCATAACTGAGTCAACTCTACAACTACCAATAGCATCCTGAATACATTTGTAGATAGGTAGAATTCTGCAATCATGAGGCAATGTTTTTTTTTATAGAATTAAGGTGACAAAAGAGCACACAATCCATTCAGTGTATGCCGTGGCTTATAGACATCTACGTTCTATACTCGATTAAGAAACAAAATGCAGATGCGTTGTCACCCTTGAGACTAAGACGGAATGTCTGACTCACTATACGAAACACAATAGCATTAGGCTGTTATTTCTTAATTTATTGTGGTGTCTTTTAATGTTTTTTTTTTAATAATAAATAGTTATATAAATAAGAATAATTTACTGTTATACTATCACCTTTTATTTAGACAGTCCATTATGTTTAAATAAAAATTATTAAAAAATCAATAACTTACGTGTAACTCTGTCGTCATAATCTAAAACGTCTTCTTCTTTCTTCTTCAAATCTTCTCTGTACATCTCCTCCACACTCTTCCCGCTATCCTCCTCGAACTCTTCCTTGCTTAGCAATCTCTCCGATTCTTCTTTGTTCTTGGCAAACTCTATTACATCTTTGAGCACGCTGAAATTTTGTGTGTTATGTGGAGTTGTTTTTGGATCTTCTTCGACATGAAACCACTTTCGAATGCGAGTGATGAAAGTGAGAAACACTTGCAGGTAGGCATAGAGATCCCTCTCGTGAAACTTATCGCAGCTTTGAACTAGAACCTGTTGATAATTATTTAACAAAATATTAAAACTAGCCGCGTTACGGTGTAAGAATATCCACTCCCCCATATCGTCCTGTGGGTGTCCTAAGAGGGACTGAGGAAAACTGAAACAGAGAGTGGGTAGCATCATCTTCCTGATAAAAACTCAGAATTAAACTGCCAACGCGCCTGCCAACCGTGGCTATATATTGGGGTGGCCTATGTTTAGCTTGGACATTTGTGGACTGTAATGGATTGATGGAAAAACCAATCTAAAAAAAATACAGTCGAATTAAGTACCTCCTCCTTTTTGAAGTCGGTTAAAAAAGGGACAGAAATCCTTAAAAAATTGTTTTTTATATAAAAAATTGTGTTTTTTTTTCGGCGCGCCGTTCATATAACTCGTTCTATTCTTTCTTATTTATCAGCTCGACCGGGAAGGATCACGCTCGCACAATATATCAGCGTGAAATAGCAGCATTAAGCTGCTGTGATTTATATGGTTCGTGATGAGAACCGGAGATCCTTTTTAGTGGCAGCAAGATATTCCATCTTAATCCTCAGGGGTGAAAGCGCATCTGCAGATTGTTTCGTATTCTAAGATAAGTAGGAGAAGTAGGTCTATGGGCCACAGCCCCCTTACTATTAGGTGGACTGTGTGCTCGTTTGTTATCCTTGCCAAAATGTCCCTTTGCCTTTGTCGCGGCGCTATATTGTCGCGCCACAAGCGAAATACATCAGTACAGTACAGCAGTATATGTAGAATATCTCCGAACTATCATTCGGAGCGTTGGTCGCTCCCCGGGCAGAACACCTTGCCCTGAGGGAGAGCTCCCCTTTTTCTTTCACGGCCACACCTTCATTTGATTAGCATTAAGTTTTATTCGTATCACGTGGTTTTTAACGTCACCAGAAAATTATATTTATTTATCTAGTTGTGCACAAATGTTGGCTCCAACTCGTATTCAAATCCAAGCCAAGCGTAATGGCAAGGTCCTCTCCTCTCCACTCCGCGCCACTCGAGTCACGGCACATATGCCAAAATTTTGTATAATAAGCATCAAAGTAATATGTACTATGTGCTATAAGAGACGCCTAGACTCGGACGACCATGACCGTTGCACCGTACCGTCACAAACTACTCAAGTCCATTGCTGAACATAGGCCTCCCCCATAGATTTCTCATCGTTCAATATCCCATTAGCCATAGTTGCCACGCTTGGCAAGCGGGTTAGCAACCGCAGTTTTTTTATTTTTAGTCGTTATTAGGAACACGCTGCTGTCCATTTCCTGATTTGTTTCCCTCTGTCGCCTCATACGACACCTTTGAGATGATATGGGGTAGTGGATATTCTTACACCGCCACTACACTCGGACTTGGACGACGCGGACTTAAAATTAGTCTGTGCCATGAAAAGGTACACTGTGCCTCCTTCCACGCGCCGCGCACTGCTGCAACAGATTTTGTTCGCGGTATCTGTTCTAGTTTATGCCTAGATATTTTGATGACAGTCTTGAATTTTATCGATTTTCAAATTTTTATTATAATAACTTTTATAATTATAATAACTTACATCATCCACAATTCCGTACAAATAATCCAGTATCCTTGTGTCGCTGTACTCCATTACCACAGATAAAATCTCGAGGGCAGATTGAATGTTCCACACCTGAAACCATCGGAAGTTTAGATTTTTTTTAACTACTATAAGCCAGCTAGTGCTTGGCCTATAATAGTAAAAAAATCTAATAATAATCTAAATATGGCAACACAATTGTCAGTCGAATTGACCAGACGCGGTACCAGATGTCTCACATCTTTGATTCTACTCCCCGTCGCAGTTACGCCTGGCGAAAAAAAATCCGCTATATACATAATATATCAGAACCCACAAGATATTTTTGGGATATCCTTCAGATCAATCTTACGACACCCATGAGACGATATGGGATGATGCATTCTGTTAGGCCGCCAAGACTCGGCAGTTTAATTCATCAATGGTTTGAAAACTAAACCTCAGCTTTGGGAAGACGGATTGTGGTTAATTCTCCTTACTATGGAGGTTCATATTTAGAAGTGAACTGTTATGAACTGATATAGAAGAAGAAGCAAAATTTATTTATTTATTTCATAAGCACACTTACAATATACATATTAAACATTAACACTCTAAATTATATGAAAAGTAACACGCTCACTGATATGTATATCAATAACAAGTGTACATAACATTCACCAACAAATACATGTTAACATTGATAAGGAAAAAGAAAATATATATATATTTTCAATGTAAATGAGGACTAACCGATAAATGACCGGTGAGTTTTTTTTTAAAGACAGCATAAGAGTTGTGGAATAAGTCGATGCCAGGTATAGCTCGAGAAATTTCATTATATTTCGCACATATGCGAGCCATTGGAGCTTGCTTACCAAGATGCGTTCTAGCGAAAGGTATGTGAAATGTTTATCGAGAAGAATTGCAACAGCGAGGATATCTACTTGGTACTGATAGAGGAACCTGTTCAAGCAGTTTACAGCACTTGACTTTTCAATTGATGAAAATAAAAGGTTTATGTAGATAAGCGTCATAGCATTATACAACTGGACGATCCTATGATAAATCCAGTGTTACCATATAATTGATCAAGTCAAGGCTCTTAAAGGGCTTGATAATGTGCCGTGCGTATGAAATATGCAACTCGGTGCTTAATATGTAAATACACACGAATATTTGTTTTATATTAATTTACTCACACAGAAATAAGTTGTAATAAATAGTTAGGTAAGTTGTAAATAAAGTCTCTTTGGATTTGGACATCGACGTTGTTTGCTACGCTGATAGTACGAGGCTAACCCCGACACATCTGCCAGCATTCCTCTTCATGTGGTCAAGACACCTTTAGCCTTACCACAGTCTCGTAAGTCTACGAGATTGACAGTGAGAAAATTCTACCTCTATATACCCATTTTCCTCCCACTTTCCGTCTATTACCTTGGACCTCATTGTACAGACATCCCGCATCTATTTTGTACATAAACGTATACATATTAGGCCTTTACTATGAAATTTCCGGTTTTTTAATGAAATAAGCTAACGTAATTTTTTTTCTATATTTTTTACTTCTATCAATCAAAGTAATCACTCATGCAATCGATGCATCTTTGTTAACGCAGTGTCAGTTTATTGATGCCCTTCTTCAAGAAGGGCATCAATATATAAATAAACTGACACATCAGCTGGACGGGAGGCAACAAATTCTTCAAAGGCATTTTGTACTGCCTTTCGGGTATTGAATTTGTTTCCCGCCAAAAAGTTATCCAAATTCTGGAAAAAGTAGAAATCTGTAAGCGCAAGGTTTGGTGACTACGGCGGATGACGGAGAGCTTTCAACCCCAGCTCTTGTAACTTGTAGCGCGTTGTCGTACAGGAGCAGCGGGGACGAGCGATTGACCAAAGCTGATTGGAGACGTGCGAGTTTCTCCATCATTGTGTTCAGTTCTTTGCAGTACACAACTGCAGTAATGCTCATACCGTTTATCGACCATCACTTTTCTAGGGGTAAGTTTTCGTTTAGGGCATTGTTTAGGTGCTGAACCAGGATCCAACTAACTTGCTGAGTGCTTGCGATTATCAAACAGAATACATGTTTCGTCGCAGGTAACAATGCGGTTCAAAATTCCTTCGTTTGTGTGCCTGTTGAGCAGTGCAAGGCACGTCTCGACGCGTACTTCGCGCTGGCGATCATTGAGTTCGTGGGGCACCCATTTGTCAAGCTTTTTACCTTGCCAATTTGACGCAAATGGACCAATATTGTTTTGATGCTAACGTCGAAAGCTGCTGCTAATTCAGCCGTAGATTGAGTATCATCAGCTTCCACAATCGCCTTTAATTCGTCATTGTCGACCAAAGTTTTCGGACGACCACAGGGTTCATTTTTCAGGTCGAAATTTCCAGAACGGAAGCGGGCAAACCAATAACAGGTGGTGCGTTCGTTTGTAGTATTCGCTCCGTAAACGTCGTTGATGTTGCGTGCCGCTTGTGCCGCGTTGCTGCCACGACGGTACTCATATTCCATAATTACATAAATGAAAACATAAAGCTAATCAATAAACAAATGACTTTTGAAAAAGGAATTCCATATTTTAAAATAAAATTAATTTGAAATTACAATTCTTAGCCAAACAAAAATTGAAGACATGAGTGGATGAAGGTGATATGTCACATTTTGGATTTTCGCTGTTTTATGCATGGATGAAGGTATTATGTCCATACCAACAATTTTAAACCTTAAAACAACCAGTTTTGCAGCTATTTTAGAAATTAACTACTTGATAAAGGTGTTATGTACACTATTTTCTTAAATCAATAATGGAAGTAGGCTGTATGGGCACAACAATTTTATAGAAACCAAAAAGTAAAAGTTTACTTTTCTACAGTGGAAGAAGGAGCTGTGTGTCGCATCGCACTCTACTTCAGTGAATGTAGGTGCTATGTGCTGAACATATTCCCTTCATTCACTTTTGAAACTCGGACGCACTTGCTGCTTGTTGTTGTAAAAATAAATTTAACTGTTAATAAATCGATATTGCTGAATCACAAAAACAATGGCAGGAGCCAAATCAAGAGTAAAACAAGTAGTGGAAGCTGCGCTTAACAACAATTTGGTTGATACACCTGTGGAGAACATTGTTTACGAAAATTATGACCTAAAAATGTCCGCAAAGGTAAGTCTTTCTTTATTTCTTACCAACTGTTCGCCGCGGTTTTACCTGCGTTTACTAAGGGTCTTAACGTAATGATATATAGCTTATAGTTTTCCTCAATATAAGGGATATAACACAAAAATTTATATTTTTATTGGGACTTTGAGCAACAAACATGCAAGCCAACAAATTCTTCAGCTTTATAATATTAATAAAACTCCAGGAAACTATCGGCCTGTGCTTTCGAAAGTGACAGTGCTTTCAAAAATCCTGAGAAAGTAATTTACAAACGACTGAATGACCACTTAACTGAAATAATTTTTTGTGTGATCAACAATACGGCTTCCGTTCAAAATCGAGTACTCTTAGTGCAGCTATTGACTACTAAAATAACTAAAATAACTACTAAAATAAAACTAAAATAAACCAAAAACAGCTACACTGGGTGTGTTCATTGACTTAAAAAGGTCTCTACTAAAAAGTTAGAAAGTATTGGTGTAACCGACACGGCACTCTTGAAAATAGATACCAGGTTGTAAGGATTGGAAATTATCAAAGCAGTCCCCTACCTATAAATTGTGGAGTACCACAAGGTTCAATTCTTGGCCCGCTATTGTTTTTAGTGTATGTTAACAATATTTGTACAGTAGAGTTACACGGCCATCTCACTTTGTATGCAGACGACACATGTTTGGTCTACTTTGGACAAAATATAGATGACCTTACTTTGCTTGCTCAACAAGATCTTAACACACTGCACTGATGGTGTCAGTACAACCTATTAACAATAAATACCGCTAAAACATCTTAAGTAATATTTAGTGCAAAAAACAAAAAATCCAACACCACACAAAATTACACATTAATGGAGAAATGCTACGCCAATCTAATCAAGAAAAATACCTTGGACTATTGCTTGATAAACATCTGTCATGGAATGGTCATTTATCAGTTATAAAAAATAAGCTTTCATCTCTAATAGGTTCTATATACGGTATGGCTCGATGTATACCACCAAGAGCTCGCCCTTTGATCTATAACGCGTTGGTTAAACCACACTTACTTTACTTAATAGAGATATGGGGTACAGCAGGCAAAACTTATCTCCAAAAGCTACAAATACTGCAAAATAAATAAATTAAAATTTTATATCATTACGACTTTTTAACATCGACTAAAAAAATATACCATGAAACAAAATTCTTAAACATTTAACAATTATACATCTTTAACACTTGTATATTAATATATAAAATCACACGTAATATGATCCATTCAAACATAACGTTCACCACAAAAGGAAAAATACTAAAATACTCATCACGCCGCGCAAATCATCTTTTATTACCAAATATTCGCACGAACTATAGAAGAAATGCAGTAACATTTGCAGGATTACAAATGTATAATAAACTCCCTTCAAATATAAAAGATGCAAGTTCGCTCAATATTTTCAAAAAAAATTATTAGACCACATTAAAAACCAAGACATTTTATAACTTGGACCACCGCCTTATATAGTCAGTAATTGAAACATTGCTCTTACGCAGCTAACTTGCTACTTATATTTAATTTTAATCTACCCTAATTTATGTTCACTTTTTTTTGTTATTATTTTGTTCTGTGTGACTTATTTAAAATTGTATAATGTACTCATGTAAGTGACATGTATTTGTCTTAATGAGTAAATAAAGATCTTTAAACCGAATAAAACACTAATTATGATGACATCTTTTAATTTATATGAATGATTTGGGAACGCTTACAGGACGAAAGATATTCATTATTTTTAGTGATAATTGGGCAAATGGTCATTTTCTCGAAATAAGAATTTTGCGACATATCCACCTTCATCCACTCATGTCTTCAATTATTTTGATCTGAAATGGCCAGTGTTGCAGAACGGCAATTTCATAGGTACATACCTATTATACACTTTATACACCTAGTGTATTAGGAAGTTAGGACGTTAGGTTCTTTTAGCTAGTTATTTAGTATATAGGCTAATAAAATATATTGTATTTATTACTCATCAAATTGAAACACAGCATTGTAGGCAAAAAAGGAGTTACAAAATTTAATAAAAGAATATGTTCTATTAGATCCTAATAAAAATCTATTGATATATTCAATTTTTCAGTATTTTTATACCTTTTTAAGTCTATTGGTGATCTGACTCGTGAGGTAGTCCGCGTTGGTAGCGATCAGTTCGACGACGCCGCTGTGTCCGCACGCGAGTGCTATGTCGTTGATGGCTTTCAGACCAGCCAGGTGGAGCAGCTCGTACCGGCTGCCTGTAGCACAAAATGGTAACTCTGAATGAAACTTATTACGATAAAATCCTCAACAAGCTTAAAGATTAAAACAGTGATTTAAAAAAAACCTGGCGTTCGACCAACGGCTTTACGTGCTTTCCGAGGCACGGGGTGAGATACCGCCAACTTCCTGACTTTGGGCAGCTACTAATTTCTTAAGAGAAAAACTCAATAACTGATCTTTTTTTGACCCAACCTGAGATTCAAACCCGGGACCTCCATGATCAGTAGTCACGTTTACGACCACTAGACCAATGAGGCAGTATACAATAAAAGGCAGTTTAAAAAATCCATTACCGACTCTCTCCAGCACGAGGCACAAGGTGTTCAACAAGTAGGGCTGGAAGCGGTCCCGCAGCGTGGCAGCCAGCGCGCCCACGCCCTCGGCGAGCAGGCAGCACAGCACCACGTTGCGCTGCGCCGCCGCGCTGCTGCAACCCGCCGCCGCGCTGCTGCAGTGCCGGCCCTCCGCGTAGCTTACACCCGTGTGCCGCGTCTCCGTCGCGCCCTCGTACAGACCTACACCAAGCACACGTAATATATACTGCTGCTCGTCCACTGGTCGAAACTCTAAGTTTCTATACTTAACACGCTAGAGACATCTCTACCTACTAACAGTATACAACATGTAACGAAACCCTGTGGTTCCCGTTAATTGCATAATTAGAATCAGTATTCAAACGTATAGATAACTTTACTTCAAAAAACTCGACCATATTTTTTTTTTATTAAATTAAAATCTATAAAGCAACGAACTAAATTTAAATCGCTGGAGATTTCACTCACCTGGCACACTATCTTTCATCCAGGCCCTCGGGTTGTAAACCTCGACATCTAACGTCTCCTCCTTGGTTACCGGAGTCTCCGAGCTGCAGACCTCCAGCGGCAAGTACCACACATCCTCCTCTAAATACGTGTCCAGTATGCGCTTGGCAAGGGTCGGTGAGGAATTTGGCGCTGTAAAAAAATTATTGTAGTACAGTATTTCGCAGCTTCATACACTGGAACGTCTTGCCCGAAGATATCAAAAATGCTCCGAATGAACAATGTTTTAAAACACCTCTTACACAACATTATCTGAAAGCAAATACATCACTCACCTTTCATTTTATTTATAATATGTTTGTATATTTATTTATATGAATATTTTTATATGTATTATGTTATGTATACCAAATATATTAGTTTTCCCTTTTCGTCAAAGTCTGTACCTGAAAACACTTTTCTTATTCTCCCAGTGTGGACTGGCAGAGAATGCCAAAGATATTAAGTCCATCCATTGTAAGACCCAAGGTGGTTACAATAAAGAACAAGTGGTAAAATTAAAAATTTTGTACAAGCGACTTCAAAATGAGAACATCATCAATGTAGTCGGTCAATTAAATACGCATTATTAAGGATAATTCAAAAACTACTGGTCAGATCTTGATGAAAATTACGTGGGACCACATGAGAAGCACCAGCTTTCAAATTAATTAAAAAGAAATATCAAAATCATAACCGGAGACGCCATGCCCAGCAGTGGACTTTTAAGGGCTGATAAAGAATGCCTTATTACCAACACGAGTCACGTGACAAACAAGCTAACGGTCCACCATATTGTAAGTGGCTCCTGCAGCCCATGGACACAGCCTAAGAAGAACATACAGTCAGTCATCGCGTTTGATGTTGTCAGAAAAGCCGACATGAACAATAAATTGCTAGGGTTGTCAGGACATTTGAATTTGTTTGTTCTTACCGCACATGTAGTGTGAACAATTTTAATTTATTCGCGTGACAGGACAACCTTAGCAGACCTTAGCTCGGAAGCTCTCCACCAGTGTCTCACCCCGCACCGCACCGCACGATTGCCCCGTCTAGACGCCTTCGATGACCGACTGTTAGTAGTAGTTAGACTGTGCCATGGACAAAGAAGGCCACATACCTAGAAGAGTTGTTACCCCTGACGACTAAGTGACAAATTTATATGAAATGATTCAAAGCCTATAATATCTATGCCTTCAGCAGTGTGATATCTAGTCAAAGGGCCTTTAATGCAGAAAAGGTCCTCTGTCTATTACATAAACTCACTTTTGCCGTCAGTGGTAAAGGGGATACCTGCCGGGCAAGGTGTTCAGCCAGGGGAGCGTCCAAGATTTCTTTGGGCTTCGGTTCGTTTTTTATAGAAGAAGGGACGAGCATGCGGCTCACCTGATGGTAAGTTACTACCGCCGCCATAACACTTCTATCTCTACATAGTATAAAACAAAGTGGCTTCCCGCCATCTGTACGCTTAGATCTTTTAAACTACGCAACAATAGACAAAATGATTCAAGAGGAAGGTTTATATGTATAATACATGCATATTATATATTATATAATTCTTCTGTCCGTGCGTATGTCACCGAGCTGGACTGATTTTGATGGAATTTTGTGTGTGGGATTAAGTTGATTAGAGAATAGTTTAGATTCACAATTGGACCCGGCAGGTGGCTTTGTTGTCGAGATCCAGAAATCAACCGTGCAAATCCGGGGCGGATCGCTAGTCACTTGATTAAACAACTAAGTACTGATCAATATGCGATTTCTATTACAATATCAATATCAATGAAGTAGGAAATATTATAGTACATATTGCACTCGTATTTGACATTCCTAAGGGATGTTTTAAAAGCGTTTTCAGAGACACAGACATACCCACAATACACATATCTACAAGAACTAATAATTTTTGATTTTTGCAGAAACATAGGCTCCGGCTAGAATTTGGGACTTAATAATATAATGTCATAGTAGGTAGGTATACTCATCACTAGACCATGCTAGTGATTGGTAGTTATAAGCGTACATTGTTTGATTGCTTTTGTTTTCTCTTCTATTTTGTAATTAATGGTATTTTTATGTAGTGAGGTAGTGGGTATATCATAATAGTTTTTAAAAACGTGCACTCGCCGGCAAACTGATCTTAGTTTTACCGTGGTAATGTTAGGTACATTTTGTTGGAATCAGTAACTAAATAACATATCTACAAAATAGCTAAATGTACAATCGCGTGTCTGGATCCCCCTTCACCCACTTACCAGAGCCAAAACAGTTCATGATGTAGGCCACCTCACATTCCCTCTGCTGGAACAGCTCCAGCAGGTGATCGAGCAACAGTTCCGCGCACTCCGCTTCAGCGAGCAGCTGGCAGATATCCTGCAGTCGCTGCTCGCATTCCTTCGTGTCTAAATGTCGAAGGATACGCCACGGAGTGGTAGTTGGTGGTGGAGCGGTCAGCTCTGAAACAATAACGTTATACAGGGTTATTTTGCAATAACCGGCCAAATTTGCAGAGAAGGTTCAGAATAAGTAATATAGGCAAATGGGATGCAAAATTATTTATAAAAATCTTAAACATTCTGTCCTTTTTAAATTTTAAATTCAAAATGAGTGGTAATGTATTATTTTAATTGATAGTGATTTATAAATATCTAACGCGTATTATTTTATTACACACGCACACACTCGTAAGGTCGCTCGGTCGGCAAAAACGTTGTGAATTGAATCGCACACAGAGGAGCGTGCGTACGCGTAGTCCATAAAAATCATTTCAATTTGGGATAATTTCAAATAAAAGTAGAAGCCTTATTTACGGTAGCTAAGCCTCCATAGAAGCCGAGAAGCCGGGCTTGCCCTATCAAACTGCTCAATCAATAATATCAAGTAATAAAATAACTCGTAAACTGTTTCATACTATTTCAAATTTCCCGTGCGCTTCTCTGTTCTACACAGGCATAGTCTTATAACGTCAACACGCAGCAAAACTGCGTGATACTGCTGGCTGTCATAAAAATTGTCGTCTCTCTCGCACGCGTGGGCTTTTACCGGGCTTTCGAGAAGACGATCGCTCCCTTTCTAAACTGTGGCAAAATGTTCTATAATGAAATATAACTACCATTGTTTATATAGCAATTTGTATGAAGCGAAAAGCCCGGCTTTTAGTGTGAAGTTAGTCATTAGTCAAGCGCGGGGGCGCGCGGGCGTTACCTTTGCATTTGCAAGTTCACTTCACATTTAAATGTTTACTCTATGTGTTTACTTGAGCGAATAAATATTGCGAGTTAAAAATTTATTCTTTTTTATAGATTTTTAGTGAAAATGGAGGATAATAGTGTTCCTTGTGATGAATTGAAGTGTGTTAAAGTGCTAATCGGTGAGGAAAAGGTAAAATCGAAAAAGAGAAAAGGTAAATTTTTATAAAACTGCTAAAAACAACAAAACCATATCTTGGCCTTGCCCTAGTTTGGAGCCCTAGCTTCGCCACTGCTTATTTACTCGTATTTTCAAAAACTGCAATAGCGGTACATCATTATTTATATATCTGAACTTAAGTTTAAAACTTGGCTACTCTTTGAAAAATAACCTTGTATAGGTTATTGATAACATTCACGGACAGAATAATAGTGCTGTCTGTGACAGCACTGTTTTAACATTATACTAATTCGGATAATTTTAACCAGCTGTAATCCAATGTATTTATATATACCATTTTTTATTTATTACTAGCGATCCGCCCCTGAGCAGGATATATTAATGTGGCGTTATTTAAAGTAACCATTAAAGGCTATTTATTTTATCATTTATTAGTTTTTTTAAATGTTCTTTTTCGATAATATATAGCCTAGATCATTACTCCTGGGATTGCTCCTAGGAATCTCATTCTGAAGATTAGCCCGTACAGACAAATAGACAGACAGACAAAATTTTCAAAAATGGTTATTTACGTCTTAATGGCATGCAAATCGGCTATATCGCAGTTATTTCGATATGACAGACGGACTTTTCAATTTTATATGTACAGATTTTTGTGATAAAATAAAGAATAAATCCATTCATACATTCATTCACAACAAGTTATCACTAAAGCAATGTACCATTTTAATCTCGGATAAAATATTTATTTTATAGAAATAAGGGTGATAAACGAGAACAAATCCACCTGTTGATTGAGGAATGCTGTGACCACAGACACGTCTACCCTCGATTAAGAATCAAATACAGATGAATTGTCACCCTAGCGAATTACGACGAGATGCCTCGTTACTAGTTAAAAAGGTCTCCAGTTCTTGTTACTTACCCTTGTTTCAGTTCCTCTGTCGCTTCTTACGACACCTACACGACGATATGGGGTAGTGGATATTCTTACACTGCCACTACACAGTTAACCCTTATGCTGCCGTGTCTGACGGCAAGGATGACTGACGGCAGGGTATGTGTTAAACATTCACAATTTGAATTCCATTCCAAACCATTCATATTCACACAATTTTAAACATTATTTAAACGATAAAACAGAACTAACCATCCGCCGACGGTCAAGTTCCCGCCAAAACTGCCAGAACTTTTATTAATACCTATTTAGAACTAGAACTAGTTTGCAGGTAATAAAATAGAAAACTGCATATCTCACCTCTGTCAGCATGCGTGGCGAGTAGCGTGAGATCGGTGGAGAGCGCAGCGGCGTGGCGCAGAGCTTCGCAGAGAGCATCGAGGGCTGTATGTGACGTCATCGCTGTAGTCAGTCACTGCGGACGAGACTCGTCGTTCAAAATAGGAGCAACAATCCGCTGCCTATCAAGTTCTCGCCTCCCAGGGGAACTTTTATTAATACCTGTTTAGAACCTTGTGTGTAGGTAATAGAGTAGAAAACTCCGTATCTCACCTCTGTCCGCATGCGTGGCGAGCAGCGTGAGATCGGTGGAGAGTGCAGCGGCGTGACGCAGAGCTTCGCAGAGAGCATCGAGGGCTGTGTGTGACGTCATCGCCGTAGTCAGCCGCTGCGGTCGAGACTCGTCGCTCAAAACGCGCACGTACCCGTGCAAAAGGTTCAGTGCTGCGAGTTTGCGGCCCGAGTCTATAACGTGCAGTGTGAAATTACTTAACGGCCTTGTGGCACATTGATTTAGTAACGAGTAGCAGTGTTGAGGGCTGTGGATTCGAATACCGCAAATATATGGCCTACAAATAATTGTTCCGGGTCTGGATGTTTGTACTTGTGAAATGTATGTATGTAAACTGCCTCCACGATACACGATAAAATCCTAGTGTGGGAGTAACATTATTTAGGAAAAAGAAAAAAAAACACACTAGCTGTTCGGTGTGGTGATAGCAGTGATAGTGCACGCAATTGTGGGGGGAGAGAGGTGCTCTTCAAAGTAGTTTATTTTTTTATTTGTCACGTAGGACCGTAGGACTCCCCCAAGAAAAGGAAAAAAAAGAGCCACAAACCGCTCTTGAGACACCACTATCCATCGACTTTGTTCATTTCTTACCAGGTCGTCACAACATCTAGTGAGGTGCCGTGTTCACTTATAGTCAAAATAATTATATTCATAAATTATGTAAGTTAATTAGCAATAGAAACAATAAAGAAGAAATTAAAATAACTATAATATAATTCTTTTTGGTAAATCAAAGTAATAAAAAAACTGCGGCTGCCAAGCGTATGCAAGTAGGCCCAATGAGGCAATCTGTGACGGAAGCCTATGTTCAGCAGTGGACTTTGATAGGCTGTAATGAATAAATGAATAAAATTATGTTTAGCTATACAATATCTCTAATCAGTATCAAAGGTGTAGAAGCTAGAGAAACAATTTTTACAAATTATTACGTGGTAGAGCCATGCTGCAGTTATATTAGTAGTATAGTTGTAGCACGAATGGGTCGGCTCGACCGGGGAAGGACCACGCTCTCACAGAATACCAGCGTAAAATAGCAGCTTAACACTGCTGTGTTTCGTATAGTGAGTGTAGAGAACCGGCGACCCTTTTTACTGGAAATGAGGCATTCCATCTCAGTCCTCACTGGTGACAACGCATCTGCATTTTGATTTGTAATCGAGGATAGATGTAGATGTCTATTGGCCGCAGCAACCGCTTACCATTAGGTGGACTGTGTGCTCGTTTGTCACCCTTATCCTATAAAAAAAATCAATTAAGCTATGTCTTCACAATTTTAAGAGAAACTGGCTAACGTTTATAATTTTAAAAAAATCAGTTCACTGGATAGCACTTATTTTCTAATAATCAAAAATGTAGAAACACTAAAATATTTCTTTTGTCCTGTTAGAAAAAATTATTCATGTCAACCACTTTTTTCCTCCAGGTTACTTATTTATCTTTTGACCAACCCTGCTCACTCAGTGTAATACATTATTACGAAACATTTGACATGTAATCTTGCAGAATTTTGCTGTTTGACCGATTAAACAAATTGGCTATATTAAGCGGATTTACTATGTGAGTGTTATAAATGAGGCATAGGGCTGTTTAATCTAATAATAAATTTAAAGAAATAAATATATTAACTTTGGCCTCTCAGTATATTTACGAAAATTTAATGTATGTTCACAAAAACAAAGGTAGTTTTAGTAAAAAGTGATATACATTCTGTAAACACTAGGAACAAACACAAGCTAGTGATACCAGTTTCTCGACTCCACAGAGTCAGTAATTCATTCTTGGGGCAATGTATACGCTATTACAACAAGGTCCCGGAAAGTGTACAGGCTCTCTATTACCAAGTTTAAATGTTTTGTTAAGCTGAAATTGTATAAAAGGGTTATTATAGTATAAATGAATATATGATTGATAATAACCCTGGGAATGAGGTGGTCGCTACCAAGCAGTTTCTAAAATAAATTTTGTACTTAAATAGTTTGTACAACCATTAATGTAAAACTTACTTTAAAAAAGTCCTGCTGGGTTTCTTGCTGGTTCTTCCCAGGACAGAGGTTTTTTCGAACCAGTGGTAAAGTAAAAATGACTTTCAATAAGAATTACACATGTAATCTATATTGAATAAAAATTATTCTATTCTATTCTAATCCTTCTTTTGATTAAAGTTAGTAAAAATTACATTAAATTACCTGGGGATGCCCCGTGTAGAGGCGAAACACGTGTCGTATTATCGTCGGTGGTGTGTCTTTCCTAGTGTAGTGGTGTTACGAGTAGTGGTGCTAGGATTAGTGGTGACGGGGATAGTGCATGCAATTGATAATTCATAATTCATTTATTGCATGTCACAAAGTATAAAGTTGTTACAATATATTTACAGAGCATGTGACACCCTGTACGGGCGTAGGATATTTAGACGGAGTTTAAATGTTAATTAATATAGAATTAAATTAAATTACAATATTTACAGTTGTTATTTTTATAATAGTTGTTATTACAATAGTTACAATTGAGGGAGGGCGGGAGGTGCTCTTCAAACTATGTAAGACACATAATTTAATTTTATTGAGCGGATACAGGCGAAATAATTTTTACTAACTTTAATATATTGAATTTCCGCAAAGTAACGTCTGATTCTATTAATTACCTTCTTTTGATGTCGCTGTCATTAAAAAAAACAGATGTATAAAACAGACAAAACTTTTTGAATCTAAAATATTGTAGTATTATTCAAATATTTTCACATGTAACAATCGAGTAGCGTAGAAATTGTGCAGTGTTAAAAACTTACCAATGTTATTTAGAATCCTCGGCAGATTTGTTAAGGTCGTGAGAAAGTTCTCGCAAAGACAATCCATAGTGTCGAGCCTCCTTTCCTCCGAAGCCTCGGCGAAGTATGCGTTCACTACACTAGCACAGTACTCAGATACTTCGGGATACTCGTCCTTCGCCAAGGATATTAAAATATCAAGAACTACTGGTATAGAAGGCTGCATTGATCTGAAATATAACGAAAATATTATAATGACATGTTGTTTTGTGTTTTTTTATAGTGATGATAAGTGGATGCTGTGGCCCATAGACATCTACATTTATCCTCAATTAAGAATCAAAATGCAGATGCGTTGGCACCCCTGAGGCCTGAGAAGGAATGCCTCGTTTCCAGTAGAAATGGGCTCCGGTTCTCTACACTCACCATACGAAACACAGCTGCATTAAGCTGCTATTTTACGCTGGTTTTATGTGAGAGCGTGGCCCTACCCCGGTCGAGCCGACCCATTCGTGCCAACCAGTCAACCATTGTTAATACTCCACCGCTAGATATTGGTCTATTCCAAAATAATCTTTTGGCAGGTGGACCATCAGGTCGCGTTATCAGACCATTTAATTAAATTGCTGCTTTTGCCGCTGGTATTTAGAAGTTAAAAGTGAGGTAATGACCCACCTATAACAGAGATTAGATCTGGATTGTAATAGGTCGGAGAAAAAGTTTCTTCGTATTTTATTTGTATAAAATTGAATAAAAATCTCTTTGGTTTGGTTACTGTTTGTATCTGGCTGGTTTTAATATCAATACATAATATAAGACATTGAGAAAAAGAAAAAGAAAACGTAAAAAACACTTTCCCGCAATTTTTCCATTGTTTTTCTGTCCGCCAAAATGAGTGAATCTAACGAAGAAATTCCATAAATTCTGAAGTTTTATTACAAAAAAGGGGAAAATGCGACTCAAGCCGCGAAAAAAATTTGTGACATTTATGGACCTAATGCAGTGTCAGTAAGGGTAGCACAAAGTTGGTTCAAGCGTTTTCAGTACGGGAATTTTGATGTCAAAGATGCAGCTCGTTCTGGTCGCCCTCATACGGATAAAGTCGATGCCATTTTTGAAAAAATGGACCTAGATCGGCATATTATTAGTTACGACATAGCCGAGGAATTGAGGATTGATCACAAAACAGTTTTAACCTATTTGAAAAAGTCTGGCTATACAAAAAAGCTCGATATTTGGGTACCACACGAGCTCACTGAAAGAAACCTAATGAATCTTGTACTCATTTATGGGTAACTGTTTTAAGAAATGTGGTTCA
Source organism: Parnassius orleans (assembly GCA_029286625.1). Classification (NCBI taxonomy): domain Eukaryota; kingdom Metazoa; phylum Arthropoda; class Insecta; order Lepidoptera; family Papilionidae; genus Parnassius; species Parnassius orleans. The sequence goes on along the minus strand of JAGSMP010000107.1, from coordinate 4,005,477 downwards.
ACTGGCGTGTTCTCGTAAACATAATGAAGATGATGAGTTACGCCATCGAGTCTTTAATAAGTCAGTGTTTACGTCAGCTTATGTTGTGAAAGTTTTCATGTCTCTCATACCGTATTCGAACTTATCTCCGATTTTGTCACATAATCATTAATAATATCCTCCAGACCGAATTTCGGTCACGACAGCCAGTCCTAACGGTGACTAGCCATCTGCGCAGGATCAGATTATAGTGCCCGGGTGTATGAGCAAGCACAGGTGCACTCTCTATTCCCTCACTCTCATAGTCAGATGGGACGGCAATCCGACACGACCGGAGAGAGATCAGGCGCAGAACCAACGGTTTTACGTGCTTTCCGAGGCACATTGCCAACTTCCTGACAACGAGCCGTTACTGACAATTTCTTGACTGATTTTTTTTGTCCCGACTCGAGATTCGAATCCGGGACCTTACGATCAAAGATGCGAGGCGTCTGGTACTGCGATCGTCAATCCGCCTGCCGTGCGTGACGAATAAGTCAAACCGTCTCTTGAACGAGATAGGCCCATGTCCAGCAGTGGAATTTTCGGGCTGATGATGATGAAGAAGAAGATACTGTGTTATTTGGTTTGTAAACTTGTGGCAATAAATGTGCCGCAGTAGAGAGCATGACATCACGATCTTCCAACAACAAACAAGGCAACAAAGTCACGAAACAACCGTGAATATATTAACGTAACTATGACAAAAGATAATTTCTTTCTTTCGTTCTATTAATTGTCTAGTGTCTTTCTTTATTTTGTAGTGGCGGATTAAGAATGTCCACTACCCCATGGGTGTCGTAAGAGGCGACAGAGGGAAACAAATCAGGAGATGGGCAGCAGAGTTTTCCTAATAACGACTAAAAATAAGAAAAACTGCGCTCGCCAACCCGCTTGCCAAGCGTGGCAACTATAGCAAATATTCCTCCTATGAGACAATCTATGGGGGAAGCCTATGTTCAGCAGTGGACTTTAATAGGTGGTAGCAGTAACGATCTTTCTTTACATTTTCCTTACAGAATATGACTTAATTTTGTAAAAATGTGTCACTGTCGCAACAATATTTCGCTATAATTTTGTGGGAGTAGTGATCGTAGCCCATAATTTAGTATTCCGAAATATTGAGACTTACGCGTTGCATTCTCTCAGTATCCTCGCACTGAGCACAGCGAGTTCTTTCCTTATCTTGACATGTTCATGTGTACTCAGCGGCACGAGACTTTTAATTACCAGTGTTAGCTTTTCTCCAGCCATAGCGTACCATTCTGGCGACCTTCTCGCAATGTCCTTAACACCTTTAAACATAATAGAATGGAATTTTTTTTTTCACAATAGAATATTTTTCTTTACGTTTACGTTTATTATCTCAATTGCTATATTAGGGCTGAATCTAAATGACAGAGTGAGAAATTGTGTGATAAGAGAAGAGTGTGGTTTGCAAGATGATGTTGTGACCAGGATTAAGAAAGGAATGCTTCGGTGGTTTGGTAATGTAGAAAGAATGAATGAGGAAAGAGTGACAAAGCAAATTTATGTGGCAGAGGTGAACGGCAGAGTCTGGAAGGGACGCCCTAGGCGAAAATTTATCGACCAAATTGGCGATATATTGAAAATAGGCCAAATTAAGAGTACCCTTAACCGACGAGCGTGTATGCGTAGGTATATGGATGTGGAGGAGGCGAGAGAGGTGTGTCAGGATCGTGCCAAATGGAAGTCCATAGTCTCTGCCTACCCCTCTGGTTGACAGGCGTGAGTGTTTATGTTATTATGTTATATGCTCGGCGTTAATGTTACCGTGTAGGGGCGGTGTAAGAATATCCACTACCCCATATCGTCCCGTGGGTGTCGTAAGAGGCAACAGAGGGAAACTGAAATAGATGGGCAGCAGCATCTTCCTGATAACATCTCAAAAAAATAAAAAACTGCGGTTGCCAACCCGCCAGTCAAGAGTGGCAACTATAGCAAAATCCTATGGGAGGCGGGGCCTATGGTCACCAGTGGACTTTTCAAGGCTGTAATGGATCAATATAAAATTCCGGCAATGTTAAACATAAATCATAAAGTTTATGTTCAACATTGCCAGAGATACTCTGTAAGGTGTTGCATAATAACATTGCAGCCACAGTATCGCTGGCATATATTACTGAGCTATAGTTTTCAGCAAGATTTCCAGTAAGGTGCAGATTTCGCGATACTTACCAGAAGGCAAGAAAATAGTTACAAGTTACAGCCTATATACGTCCCACAGCTGAGCACAGGCCTGCTCTCATTAGTGAGAGGGTTTTAAGGCAAGGAAATGTTCGCCGCGATACCCCAATGCGTGTTGGCGAACTTCACGTCTTCAAAATATTATTTTTCTTATTTCCCAGACATGCAGGTTTCCTCACGATGTTTTCTTTCACCGCCGAGCACTTGGTAAATCAGCAATTAAAATTGCAACTAACAATTTAATCGTTGCCGGCGGGGATCGAACCAGGGTTGACCAGTTGAACAGTATTAACATATAATTCGAAATGACCAAGAAAAAGATGGGGATGCTTTCAATGGCCAACTAAATGCATAAATGGTTTGAGATTTATAAATTATGCTATTGAATTTTACTAGGTGTTAGGACTCCTTTTCTGCCTAAGAGTCTACCTGGATAGGTGTACCCTTCATAATCATCACCGTCATAACAGCCCTCCACAAGTCCACTGCTGAACATAGGCCTCCCCAAGGAACGCCACAAAGCACGGTACTGAGCCACCAGCATCCATCGACTTCCTGCATGTCTTACCACTGTCGACACTCCATCTAGTGGGGTGTACTCCTCAGTTTTACCAATTTCTGCCGCCAAATAGCAGTGCCTACACTGCTGTGTTCCGCTCTGAAGTGTAAAGAGAGTCGGTATGATTGCAGATTGTGAGGCATTCCACATTAGTCCTCACAAGTGAAAGCACATCTGTAGCCCTCTTTGTTTGAAGCTGGCTGCAGATGTCCGTGGACTGCTGCAGCCATATAATCAGGTGGATTGTTAGTTGATTTCTCAATTCAATTTTATATAAAAAACAATTTAATTACCCTTACTGCTTACATCTTTCTCTATGGATTTGGTTTTTAACGCAATCATATTGGCAAAATCCTCAGACGTCACATCGGTCTTCTTGTTCAAATGTTTGTCATGCATTGTCAGGCAAAGTATGCGGTGTGTTGCGTTCAGTGCTGCCTGAAATAAATTAAATCATACATTCTTATTCTTCTACTTCTAAAAGTGAGTCTTTCCGTTGGCAGGTAAGATTTGTCATAATTACCACATTTAGCTGGCGAGCTAAGAATATATCGATATTCTTAATCCGCCTATACCGTATACGATATCTCGCACCATTGATGCTTCTAGCTGTCGCTGGTGCGAGAATTTTACATCTAACATATTATACGAGATGGTTATAGCGCCATCTATCGCTGAATGAGATATTCTTGAAATGTCTCATAGTACCGAAACGACCGTAGTACCGACCATAGTACCGTACCGACTCTTTTTATAAGCGTTGTTCATGGGCGGCGGTTGACACTCACCATCACGTGAGTCGCATGCTCGTTTGACACTTCTTCTTTAAAAAAAGTCGCCTCTTATAACCCACGTGAATGGGGCAATAAATTAATTGCTGAAATAATAAAAGATTAAATTTTTATTTAAATCATAATAACGGCTTCTGCGTGCTCGCGAATACAGAATCAGTTATCGCCACAGCCTATCAAAAGTCCACTGCTAAACATAGACCTAACCCATAGAATACCTCATAGGGGGGATATTTGCCATAGTTGCCACGCTTGGCAGGTGGGTTGGTAACCGCATTTTTAAGTTTTAGTTGTTATTAGGAAGACGCTGCAGCCCATGGTTCGTTTCCCTCTGTCGCCTATTACGATAGCCATGGGACGATATGGGGTAGTGGGTATTTTTACACTGTCACTACACGGTAATTAAAAGATTAATGTAGCAGTAATTACAGCTAAAACTTATTTAATCTTGAAAAAGAAGTGTTAGTACAGGCAAATTACCACAACAACAGCATGTCCTGGATTTTCTTTACACATGGCAACATCTTGTAATGCTGCCAGTACACCAGGCAGTATACTTGAAAGCATATCAACTACTAAAGCTTCAAGATTGCCATTTCTTATATGGCACATTTCATCTGTAAGTTGTTCATGTACTGCAGTATGCGCAGTTACATTGTTAATGGCAGCTAATCTGTAATAAAAGTTAAAGTTACAGACTATATACGTCCCACAGCTGGGCACAAGTCTCCTCTTATTTCTGAGAGGATTTTTAAAGCAAGGACATGTCCGCCGCGAATGCGTGTTGACTGTCGGACTTGCCGCGAATCCGTTTTCGAAATACATATGGTTTTTTTTTAATTTATCAGACATGCAGCTTTGCTCACGATGTATATCATCGCCACGGAGCATGTGGTAAATCAGCAATTAAAATTGGAACTAACAATTTTTTGGTGTCCAGCAGAGATTGAACCTGGCTGCTTGCGTAATGTGCGTAAATTTACAGCGAGCGCATACATATCTAGGAAGCATTTAGTCAACATAAAATTTATTCCTTTGTTTTATTTCTGGGCAATGACATAATGACACTAGAGAAAATATTATTTACGAAACAATCTATATCTACCACTGTTACTGTTTTTTTTCCACACATCATTTTCAATACTAAGAACTTTCAAAAATTACTAAAACTACCGACTTATACAGTCGTTTTTAACATCCAGCAAATAAATTTGAGGAACATCGAATTAAAAGAAAGACAGCTATGATAGTAGTTCTGAAAAAAAATTTAATTTAGTCGAGTTTTGGTTGAAGAAACAGGGGAATACGGAACATGAGAATATAATGAATTTGTAAATTTTTCATAGGTGTAATCAGTCAAGCTGCAGTTGTCTATCTCGGATGACTAGTTCAGATAGTTGGGCACAGTAGGACAGCAATAGATCTTTAAAACCTATCTTCAAATTTCCTGCAGCCCCTTTTCTCTTTCACGGTGACGTTAGTAATTTTAATAGTATTGTTACTTTTCTTTAATTACAAAATAGACTTGCTAAATAATTGCGATAGTTGTGAGCACCTGTGCTTTAAACATTTTTTATAGAATAAGGGTGACAAACGAGCACACAGTCCATCTGATGGTAAGTGGATACAGTGGCCCATAGACATCTACATCTCTACCCTCGATTAGGAATCTAAATACAGATGTGTTGCCACCCTGAGGACTAAGATGGAATGCTTCGTTTCCATTGAAAAGTGTCTTTGGTTCTCTATACTCACCCTATGAAACACTGGTATTGCTATTTTATGCTGGTATTCTGTGAGAGAGAGAGCGTGGTCCTTTCCCCGTCGAGCCGACCCATTCGTTCCACACCATAATACAGCTGCAGCATGGCTCTACCATGTATAACAAAAGGTTGGGAAAAATATTAAACTAATTGAATTATATTAATCCCAACCTCAGACCAACAAAATAAAATAGACAGAACACTATGTTCATTTCAAGAGACACCAAAACCATGCTCAGCTTATTGTAAGAACACACACTCACGCACACATATTTTCTTTATTTTTTTTCTACAATTTTACGTGTGCGAGCAGTAGTAGTCGCTGTGTTGTGGCGGCGTTAGAATATCTACTACCGCATATCCTCCCGTGGGTGTCGTAAGAGGCGACAGAGAAAAACTGAAACAGGAAAGGGCTGCAGTATCTTCCTGATAGCAACCAAAAATAATTAAAAAACTGTGACTGCCAACCCGCCTACCAAATGGTGACTGGCAAAACACTCTTTATGAGACAATAAGTTAAGCATTGATATTGGCGTATATGTAGTGAAAGAAAAATAAACAGAAGTCTATCTTTCTTTGTTGCCTGAATTTTTTCTATTTCAACCTTAAAAGTAAAGTTTTTTTTGATAACCTTACCTTAGTGACCTTAATTTTTCAAGTTTAGCTATATGTACAGATATGAATATGATCTGGGCTAGTAAAGGAACTTGTGTTTTCAAGAGTTTCAGCCTAACAGCAGAATCAATATTTAACATTAGGACAGTAAGACACCTCATTATACTCAGTTTTAGCTCCTCAGGAACTTCAGCAACTAGAAGAAATTTATAAATGCATTAAAATATACAATTTAAAAAACCAAATCCTAGTATGAAACCTTTATCACAGCCTAAACTGTTTGACAAAAATGCCTTTTAAATAAAACCATTATAATATTAAAACATTTCATTGTGTTTTTATATTATATATATATTTAACTTATTTTTATTTTTGATTCCAGACTTTTCCGAGTGCTTTGCAGCACCCATGGTCATGAGGAGTACTGAGGTGTTTGACATTCCAATGTTATAGTTAACCCACGATTCCGTTCAGCTTTTAACCATTAATTTTGACCCGATCAACACTGAATAAGCTTATTGTATGTTGAACATTGAGTATTTGTAAAGCTCTGGGAAGTCTGCAGTCTGCAATTATATCCTAAAAAGCCATTACATCAGACTTGATAAACCACAAATCCTCATGAAAGAATATTGATTCATACTAAAAATGACTTGTGAGGCCATTGAATTTAAAAAACATCCTAATTTCAATAGAGATTGTGACTGTGTAGAATTATTTGGTTATTAAAAATAAATTCTAACCCATGTAATATAAAAGTAAGCTCATTCTGGGTAGATTGGACTTAAAATAATAATTGAAATCTCAAGGTAACCTCGGTTAACTATAATATAGTGACGTACTTTAGTACTCCCATGAGCATGGGTGTTGCAAAGTATTTGAAACATCGACAATTACAATTTGACAATTTTGGTGGATTTGATAATGGATTTTTTTGATTTTGCTGGTACCTAGTGTAATAATATGAATAAAATATATGAAGACAGATATTATTTCATCCAGAATTTAAAAAGGTTGCAAACCCAGATAAGAGATGGTGGTCCTAAGGCATACATGTTAAAAGTAAGGCATGCATTAGTTGTCTGCATGTTTATTGTCATGATCAAAAATATTATAATAATTAAAGTATTTATATATAATTTTGTTTGTAATTTTTACTTTAAAATATTTCACACATATTAATATTATTTTTTTAATAATATTTCATAAAAAGATTGGCCATATCTGTCACAGGCTGTAAGTTTTATAAAAAATTACAACATAGAACCTACTCATTCCTGGTTTATTTTTATCAAAGGTTAAGCTTAGCAGTCCAGTTTCGATTTTCATACACATTTCAAAGCTGTTTACAGTGACTTTCTCCAATACAACTTTCATTGCGTCAATAACAATTCTTTGCTGTTCATGTTTCTTTCTAAAATCAATACAAATGACAATTAATTAATGAATATTGAATCATAAAATAAAAATACTATAAATATACTAACTAACTATAAATACTAATTTAGTAAGAAGAAAAATATAGTGTGACATACTTAATCTCTGTAGATCTTATGTGCGTGATGAAAGGAAATAGCAGGTACTGTTGCAACTCTTGAACATCTTCCTTCCTTAATTCTGACACAATACCTATAAAGCTGTTTACATTTTCTGAAGATGGGCATACCATAACCATATCACATATTGGCTTCATACGGGAAAAAGTCTCTTTTATTTTTGAATTCATTATTGAAAAAAATGTTTTCGGCCTATAAGGAAAGATTATCGAAACAAATCTATGATATTCACATTACATGCATTTAATATTTATTATATTAATTGCATTTAGCTATAATACTATTTAGTATTAAGCATAATTATAATGCGCAAAGAGATTCGCTCGTTAATAATATTAAATGTCTTTGTTATTGAATAAACATAAGTTTTTGTTTTTACTAGATATTGGAGATGATAAAGAAAACAATAGTGACCACAGACTAACTGTAGTCTTTGCGTTATAGCATGGTGCGGTGCGGGTGACAGCTACCCCCCCCCCCTTCCCCAGCCTACGAATTTGGAGTACATGTATAATTTTTTTTATTGACAGACGTATTCTAAATAGCACATCTCAAAACTATTAATTATTTAAACTGCACCCGTGTAGTTTAGAAATAAAAAATAGTTAAAAATCACTCACCTTATAACGTCGATATTACTTCAAGTAATTAGAATTGGGTACTTTTTGCAGTATGAAAAAACTGCACCTTGCTTGAATATAATTGCACCATCGTTAAAAATGCGTTAAATTCAATATTAACTGCAAAAAGTTAATAGAACCAAATTTGTTAAGTGTCGACAAAGAGTACATAATCACTAGATTTACGGAGCGAGACTTCCTTAGTAAAAGTAAATGTTTGAAAGGACGCCAAGCTACTTTACTAACATCAAGACATGACATTTAATTACTAACCATACCTCACCCTATAAATTTGAAGTGAATATCAAAAAATACAGACAGCCGTATTTTAAAAAGCAAATCTCAAAAATAATTATTATTTAAACTGCACCTATGTACCTAGCTTATAAATAAAAATAGTGAAAGATCGTTTAGAGATTTAAGATTTTGATAAGTTTAGAGATTTTGTGTTATAAAATAAGACAATATAGATTTATCTAAGTAAATAATCACTGTTCTGAATAAGCAAGATTTATCATACCTTTATATATGCAAAATAGGATATAGGCGGTTGCTCTTTTAAAAAATTAAAATTACAATAATCATAATTATTGACATAATTAACTGCAGTCCCAAGGATAGTTGGAGCGAATCAAATCCACGCTCTTTTATCAAACTTGTATAAGGCAAGCCCAAAATGGATTGTGGAATTTTATTATAGAAGAGCACGCTCATTTTCACGAATAACTTTCGGACCTTTTTGAGGCGGAGCTCAATGCGGTTTCTAGTTTGTCCATCATGCAGATCGCTGATTTTTTTTGTATTCATGAATAAGTTGTCTTAGGAAAATGATATTGATAGTAATATATAATGTGAAGCTTCTGTGAGAATACCTATTTCCTTGAAATTCTCTCGTAGAGATTAGCGCAGTTTTAATTGTAAATTGCACGTATTGCCTTTTCTGTAATACAAGAAAATTCTCAAAACAGTAATAGACATGTTGTTTTATTAATTTAAGTTACAAGGAATACACATGTTGTTTTAAACTATACAATACTTTTGTTTTTTCCTTAAAATTTTCACATGCATCAGGTGACAAACCTATCAAAATAGGTATACATTTTCGACGTTGTTAGGAAGCTTCTCCTCTGGTCCTTACTCCTTACTCTGTGGTTGTAAGGTGAGTGATCTTTACCTATTTATTGAAGTGAATAGTTCTTTAGAATCGTTGTAATTTGAAACTCAATGAAACGAAAAAAGCGATACTAAAAAGAGACAAACATATACGTCTATATGATTTAGTCTACGAGAGAATGGGATAGAATACAGTGTAGTAGGCGACAATAACCTAATGGCAGGGTGCGGACAGTGAACTCAAAAGGTTGTGGATTGTAATCCGCCATTCCACAACTGTCGTGAACCGCTCGTAACACAAGCACAACAAGATTAAAGGGAATATTAGTAACGTTAATAGCATTACAAGTAATTAAAAAAACATTGTGTTTTTCCTATTATCTCGGTCTCGTCTTTGTGCGGTGCTTTAAAGATAGTTAACATATATTTTAATATGCACTACGACAAAGTTTTATTCGAAAGAAAATACCTATTGATTTATTACACTAAAATATAGGCTCTACATGTCTATAAATAAGGATTGTAACATTTGTTTGCTATAAATTTAAACTATAATGGTATATTTTAAGCCGAACTTGTGGTTGAAAATTATCATATTAAAATAATATTCATACTTTAGTTACCATAAGGTACTCGTGTCAATTGTAGAAATTGAAATTGGAGTCTGTTTAGCATTTAATGTAATATATTGTGTAAAATAAAGTTAAAAATAATTTAAAACTTGATAACAATATTATAATAAATAAACCCTACAATTATCCTACTCCTGATATTCTGCATTCGTCGCATTCTCTCGAAGTTTAGTTTTCTGAAGATTTCACTTCTACCACGTACGACCTGCACACGTTTTTTATAAACTACATACAATTACTATGTAGTTTAACTACTAACATAATTTTTTTAAATATATACTCCAAATCCGTAGGCTGGGGGTAATTAAACTTCATGTCTCGATGTTGGTAAAGTAGCTTGGCGCCCTTTAAGTTACAGAATACAAAGGTTTGAAATTCCCGCTAAAAAGTTTCATATGGGCTCCAACGTGGTGCTTGTAGTCTACGTGTATAAACACGTGTTTCTTTTTAGTATGAAGTTGGCATTCTTCTCTCGGTAGAGAGTAATTGTGCTCTGTGACTAAGGAAGTCCCGCCCAAGTGATTATATTCTCTTTGGTCCCGCCACTTAAACCTAGTCATTATACACTCTTTGTTGACAATTAACAAATTTGTTTTTTTTTACTTTTGCATAATATTGCATTTTATGAATTTTTAACGATGGTGCAATTATATACAAGCATGGTGCAGTTTTTCATATTATAAAAGCACCCAATTCTAATTATTTGAAGTTATATCGATCTTATAATGTGAGCAATCTTTACCTATTTTTTATTTATAAACTACATGGGTGCAATTTAAATAATTGATATTTTTGAGATGTGCTATTTAAACTACGCCTGTCATTTTATTTTATTTTATATATACTCCAAATTCGTAGGTTGGGGTAGGGGGGGGTGTGACAGCTTACACTTTTGGCGTGTCTAGAGATGGAACATTGTTAAATCGATTTAAATAAAGGCGATTAACGATACACAAAGCAAAGCAAAAATTATCGATTAGCTATCGATATAAAAATTAAAACCGAAACATATATTTCTTTATAAACTACAATGCATGTAAAATTAAGTTAAAGTTTAATACAAATTATCACAGAATAGTTACATAATAGCTATTCCCAGACCTCGCCCGCTTGGTATTTATTACGATTGGATTTCATGGGTTTTCATTTTTATGCGCGGAATCCTATATTTTTTTTCTAAAATAAAATTAGTCTGTGTTACTCTTTATAATATCAGCTATCTGTCAGCGCCAGCTATAAGCCGGAACAAACAGACAGTAAGACAAACATTTTAAAAATTGTTTTTGTCTTTTGTTATAAATACCGTATAATATACTTTCATATCTATTTAATAAAAGGCTGTTATTTTGATATTACAAACAGACACTTCAATGTATAGATTATACTATGTATTAATTTGAAAATAAAAATCATCTTCTATTTCATGTTGATTGCAACATACATATTGACATTTAAACATATAAAATGGCTACGAGTGCTAGCACCTTTTGCTATGTGTGTATTAGTTTTGCCAGGTCTAATGGGCCAAATATCGGGACGGAAGGTAAAAATAATCGAGAATTTGGTTTATAAATGTAATGAAATAAAAATAAAAAATAGCTTTATTATAGTCATTTTGGCTGCCATGAGTTATGATAAAGTATTTTTGACACAATGCGTAATTTGCTTTATAAATTTTTTTGCTTGAGCTGATCAACGAATTATTTATCGTCTATGCATCGGAAACACTGCATATTCGTCTATGTAAGTTTTGTTTCCGTAAATCAGAATTTGTTGAACGATTAGTTCCAATTCCAATACATATTTACGTGATTTTTATATATTTGATTTATTTCAAAACCAATTTTTGATAGTCTGTGGTTGTTCGTTATGGCATGGCATAGTTTAGCGTGGCACATCACTGTCGTAAGTGGGCGGTACCCATCCATGAAGTACAACAATATATGTATGACAGTTCGAAACAAATATCTAAAAAAATATAAAACTTCATAGGCGTGAGCTGTCACCTGCACCATGCTATAACGTAAAGAATAAAGTAGATTCTAAATAGTGACTGGTGACAATTGCATATTATGTTAAAATATGAAAGATTTTTATATATAGGCAAAGGGTCTATGCCAGTACAGCCATCAGCTTTAAATATCTGTGCATGTGAATTATTAGTGTAAACGATGTAACAAGTGCTTCGATAGTGAAATAAATATCAAGTTTTGTAACCTCTTGAGATACTATCGTCATCAACTGTTCGCTGGGTAAGGCTGTCGTTAAAAAATCTCTCAAAAACTATGCAAATGCATTGTGAGGCATCTGCATTTTTTAAATAAATAGGTCAGTGTAGGTTGTATCGTCTAAGAAATTGGCCTGTCTTAAAAGGCGAATCGTAATAACAACAACATATCTAAGACAATCTGAACTCTCTAGTATATACACAGTAATCTATGATCTGAACTGAAAGTGTCAATATAATTGTATTTTAGGCTCAGAAGAGCTAGAACCCAGAGCCGTAACGCCAGTTTAAAAAAGTGTCAACGTCAAATGTCAATGCCGGTGTCAACTGTCAATTAAAAAGCTGTAAACTGCATAAACTATAATGAAAATTCTATGATTTTTAATGTTTTCAACAAAAGTATAATGTTAGAATAATTAAAGGTAATAATCAAGCATAATGTTTTTATTAACAAGGCACAGTGTCTTACATAAGTGCCTCAAAATTTTGAGGTTAACTGTAGTAGACTTTAGTAGTTTACCCGATATAAAAAAGTTAAACATTGTGAGAACAGTGGAAAAAACGATAGATAATAATACAAGCATCTTTATAGAGAGTCCTATTCATGTTAAGGTACAACCCATAGATGTGAATGATATTAAAGCCCACAACAAACTTACAATGACTTTGTACAGTGAAGGCAATGATGCAAGCGATTTTCAAGTAAAACAGACTTCTAAACGGTTAGAACTACTGAATAAAAATACTTCTTCGGATAGGAACGACGTCTGCGTGATCCAAGTGCCATATAAATTGAATGTTCAGGTCACAACTACTGATAGTGCTTCAGTACATTTAGCAAAATTGGAAGGACCAGAATTTGTTGTAAAAACCCAAAAAGGAAATGTGAACGTTACAGATTTAAAAGCCGACAATATTAAAGTGAAAAGTACAGAAGGTGAAATAGAAACAGGTGGTAAGCTTCAGGCCTCAAATATTGAATTGAAAACCAGTCTAAACTCGGGGATAAAATGTCACAACATTATGGCTAATTCTTTTATAGTAACAACACATGCTGGTCCAATTGCTGTTAAGTCATGTTACAGTGATAAATCTCACTTCACTACCCTTATGGGTAATATTCGTCTGGATCACTTGCACAGATCAGTAATGATAGATGTAATTAAACAGGGCAATCTGTATATAACCGGTTTTTGTGGAAACTTACAAGCATCTTTAAAAAGTGGAGATGTGTTTATGCATGCATCACAATTGACAGACAAAAGCAGTATATTCATACATGAAAAGGGTAAAGTCGAGTTGGTTATGCCTGATATTATTAATAATTTGCCAGCCACCAATTTAATAGCTGAGAAAATAACAGTTGATGATAAGATCTTGAAGCTGGGAAGGTTTATGGATGACTCACATCCAAAACGGTTTAGGTTTGAAAGAGATTCTCATAGTGAATTGCATATAGTATGTAGGAATGGTACCATTGAATTGAAAGAGACAAATTTACCATTTATTGTATAATGAGGTATTAAATTAATTTCACTTATGCTAGCTAATATTCATATTTGTTCTTATTTTTCTTCAAATTATTTATAGTTGCGTTATACTTTCAACTCATTAATATCTTCAAGATATTTGTGATTAAAGGAATTGGAAAATTCCATTAAAAATAGACTGAGTGCAATGTTACAACACATTATGTTATGTTACTAGAACTGTGTAAGGGTAATATTGTACTGGTATGATTGCATTTAATAATAAAAATAATAATTTTGTTATTTACATGGTTAAAATAGGTTTATTGGTTACAGGTATATAAATGCCAGATTGTTATTAGTTTCTACTTGTGTTTTCCTATAAACATAAATTTTCTGTTTCTCTATTTATTTTGGCTCTGTTTTTTGTATAGCATGCTAATAGTTGTTTCAGGTCTGTGCGTTTACATGTGCAATTTACAATTAACGATGCATCGCTAATAAATTACTAGTGTGGCAATAACATTCTGAAAAGATAAAAAATAAATATTTCTTGTTATACACTGAATGTGTTCAGCCTTCTTTATGTCCTTTAAAATTATTATTGGTTTCATAATACAATTATATATATAAATTTTTTGTTATCTTGTGACTGAAATTAGCATATTACTTAAATTACCAAATAATAAGGAAAGTAAATAGACTTATTCTTGCAAAATATGTAAATTATTAATAATATATAAAACTCATACTCAATTTCTGATTATTTTTTATTTTATTGTTAAATGAAGTCAAAAAATTGGAAATCAAGGCCTGGAGCTTTTAAATGTGATATTTGCTGGACCCTTTACATTAGGGGGTGTCCATTAATTACTTGAGGCTATTTTGGCGATTTTTCTACCCTTCCCTACCCCTATTGAGATGTCGAGAGATGTGGCTCGACTCCTACACCCTCCCCCCCAAATATCAAGTGAGATTTTTCAAAATGCGTATATTTTGTATAAGTATGTCAATCTTGATTGGGTTGGGTTTATTTAAAAAGAAACATAATTTGCTTAATTATTTTTCTATAATTTGTGGAATTCGCATAAATGTAATAATTTTGTAGGATTTAGCCAAAAGCTTAATTTAACCCAATTTTCTCGAAATTTTACACTGTTTCTAATGGAAAAAAATTACGTGATATTTGCCAATATTTCCCTCTCCCCCACGTGAGATTAGGTTTGATTCCGCACGAACCCTCCCTTCCCCCCTAAACACCTCACGTAATTAATGGACGCCCCCTTATATGATACTCTGCTGGATATTTCTTCTCTTCAAAAGGGTTTTTGGGTCAAGAAAGAGTAAAATAATTGAACCACATTACAAGTAATATGTGTACCATGATGTAATGATATTCATTGAAGTTTTTCTTGTTAGAATTTTTTTGGAAATCAACATAGTTATATATAATATCAATCAGTATATTCCTATGTCTTCCATGAGCCATCATACATGAAAAAATTTAAATAAAGCTGTCTGTAATAACAAAATAACTTTCTTCTATTAAGCTCAAGGGTGATTTACATGCTGATTTATTAAGTGAATAATCAATTTTAAAAATTTTGGCTTTTTGTCTGTTTGTTAGCCTGTCTGTCCAGGCTAATCTTTGGCTGAACCGATTGTAATGGAACTTCATGTACCGATAGCAATATTGAGTGATGTAGGCTATATTTTATTCATATATCATAAAAAGTTACGAATAAAGCCATTTGATAAAAAGTAGTAAACAATATTTCTAATTAAAATGCATCTCTTTTTTATTATAATATGGTATAGTTATTGTAAACAACTTCAACTTGTATAAACAATGTTTTCATAATTTTACTAAGAAGAATATTTGGAAGTTTAAAAATTCCAAAGTGATGTTAAATATGTTGTGGTATTAAAATCATTCAATATATGTGTAACATTTCATATATATGAAATGTTACATAAATAAAAAAACTTTCTAAACATTGCTTACATTCATAGACTTGGATTGGAACAATTGCATAGAGTGCTAATTTGCCAAAATAGAATGTTAACTGATTAATAGTATTATAGCTTTATAGCACTATAAAATTTTCTATATTGTTATTTATATGAATAATAAATTTCAAAATTCAAACTTTTAATTCAACAATTATGTTAAGGTATCATTCATTTCTTAATCTTTTTCAGAAACTAAATCATAAGCATCATATAAATACTGTTTACCTTCTTACCAAATATATATTTGAATATATAATAATAATAATGATAATTAAGATAAATAAAAGTATTTAATATGTCATATTTAATTTTTAACTGTATGCAAAATTGTATAGTATATTTTTAATGACCATTATATTTTTGTAAACTATGGTGAAAGTTTGTGATTGTGTGACAGATGTTTTTTTTTAATTTAATTTATCAAAAACTAAATGTTTATAATGTTAGTAGTTCTAACTTTTGATTAATTACGCTTTTATTCTAAGGTTTGAATTAATTAGTTATGTCTATAGCATCATTGGTATTAATCGTGATACGATTCTCCACACTGAATCCATATGAATTTTATCTTATTTATTCTTAGTAGGTACACAAAATTATTTTTCGTAGATCATAAATGATGATTCCTTTTCATTGTAATTTAATTTGTAATACTAGTCTTTATTTATGATAGATTTCCTGCCTTATACAAAATTTTGTTTTTATATTTTTTTTTCTAATTGAAATATTAAAAAGCCTCAAGTTACGTAGATATTGTATCAAAAATAGAGGTAAGGTGTGAGTAGCTCTAATGGTAATTGATTGACTTTAGTTTGTATTAGAAGACTTGTGGTAACAACATAAAGATCTGGAATACTGTAAATTAATTTTGTCAATGATGGATGTTGGCAATGAGGGGTAATAATTTACTGCTCACTAGATGACACTAGTTGGGACTTGGGACTGCGGTGGAATAATTTTATCGTAAAAGTTTTTTTGATTTCTAGTGTATATACCTCAGTGAAGTACCTCTCTTTCTAAAGTGAAAATTTCTTTAGAATCGTTATGATTTAAAACTCAATGAAACGAAAAAGCAACATTAAAAAGAGACAAACAAATACATCTGTAGGATTTAGGCTGCGAGAGAATGAGATAAAATTACAGTATAAAGTGTTTCCTATTATCTCGGTCCCCTTTCCTGAAGGTTTCACTTCTACCGCGTGAGAACTGCGCACATGTTTTTTTTTTAATTCTAGTACTTTAAGGTATATCCGTAGTTTGGTTTATCCGTTTCTAATTTAATTAATATAAAATGTAAGTAATATTTAAGAAAATAAAATTAATCTTTACACTTTTCTAGCAATGTAACTTCCCCGATATGAAATCTGTCAAATATTTCACCTCATTTCAAAGTGGTGCAGCCCTGGTGTCCTTCCGTAAATACTTTTTTATGATATTACTAGTAACAAATAAGTTTTCAGTAGATAATCGTAATAAAAAGTGAACACTAGTCTTTAGGCATTTAAACAAAAAAGTCTATCCCTTTGTCACCTAGTTGTCACACCTGAGTACTAAGCTAAGGCCTTGCCGTTCGAACCAGAATAAAAATGTAGGCGCAGCTGTTGCTACAAGGATGACCTAGATTGCTACAATGTAGGAAATAATTGTTGCAGTTCTATCGTAATATCATCAGAATTGGAAGTTTCAAAATTATTGTATGTCTAAAACCATCTGGACAAAAATAATTTTTAGAACGAATTTCCTTTTCGCACGGTACGAATTTGGCGGATGGGGGCTAGGCGAGAAAAAGTGTATGATTTTTCTGTCACGGCCCCCTTTCTATAGTGCGAGCGAGATGGAATAATACCCATTTCCCTCGCACTTTTTCTTATCTTGCCATGAAAGAAATATTATTTTAATAGACGCTAGTAATTCATATATTTGTATTTTTTAATCAATAATATAATACGTTTATCAATAATAATATACTGCGAAGAAACTTCGTTCCAACCGTGTTCCACGACACTCACGCATGTTTTTTTAATTTTATAGGTAAATATTTTGTTAGTCTTTAGATTTCGTCGCTACACCATTTTTGAATTTATGAATAATGTGTACTTCGGATAGCGGTAAATAGGTATTTTATTTTTAATAGGAGAGAAGGCTGAGTTCAAGTTGAATAGTAGGTATTTACTGAAGATTGTTTGTCTAAATTTATCGATATATCGATGTAGTGGTTAAAATATTGTTGACAATTATATTAAAGTTGTTCCATGATAATGGTATTTTTATTAACCCTTAAGATTTTCAATTGGTTTTAAATATTGAAATTTCGGTCATAATCTTTTTATATAAAATTCCAGTGTGCGTGTGTTCCTACCGTTACAGCCTATTAAAGTTCACTGCTGAACATAGGCCTCCCCCATAGATTGCTTCATAGGGGGGGATATTTGCCATAGTTGCCACGCTTGGCAAGCGGGTGGGCAACCGCAGTTTTTTTATTTTTAGTCGTTATTAGGAAGACTGCTGCCCATCTCCTGATTTGTTTCCCTCTGTCGCCTCTTACGACACCCATGGAGTGATATGGGGTAGGGGATATTCTTACACCGCCACTACACGGTTATAGTATGTTCTTAATGTGTGTTCCTAGCTTGACCTATATTCATGGGGTACTACTTATACCCTATAAGTAGTACCCCATGAATATAGGTCACCTGGATGGTTCTTAGCTATCTCGGCACAACAGCACCACCCGTTGGTGCTGTTGTCGAGATTCAAAAATCACCCATGCGAAGCCGGGGCGGATCGCTAGTATACCTATAGAAGGAAAATTTCAATCAAAGAATAATTTAAAAAACGCTATCATTAAATGTGTATATTTCTAGGTACTTCACCTATTATTGAATGGAGCTTTAATAGAGGATCCGGATTACTAATTGCTCATGAATTATTTCCCGCATTTGTTTATTTTTTTAAATAGGCAAACGTTAATTGGGTGCAAAGATGTTTCTCGGGGAGCGCGGCGCCGGTTTTTGCGATAAGCGGGCGTTTATATGCGGTGGAGGGATGCGCGCGCGTCAGTTTACCGCCATGCCGGCTTGCGCGCCAGAGTACAGCCGCCTCGCGCGATCGCACAACGAACTTGTGTTACCTCCCCGAGTCAAACGATGCTCTCACCAACCGCCTCCATTTACGACCCTCAGGCGCTCGTTTTCTTCGACATTTTCACTAATACCAGAGGAACGCGCTGTGTCGCCTGAAAGACCACCACAGCTACCCAAGCTCCTGCGCATAATCACCTGGTTTCCACGCCTGTGTCTGCGGCCGTTTTTCGCCTTGCTGAGCATCATCACGCATCCCGCTTGGAAGCAAATACTCGTGGTCTTACCTACTTTGTGGATTGCAGCCTCGTTATTCATCTTCTGGAAGTGTGTTCAGTGTCCCATTGGAGTTCTTAAAATGCTCGGACGCGCCATCTCCAAAGATTCGAAGAAACAACGCACCGTATTGATTAGTGGAGGCAGTTCGATTCAAGCGTTACATTTAGCGAGAAACTTCCATTCCGCCGGAGCGAGGGTTGTCGCATTCGAAATAGAAGGGCAATTTGCCCTATTAAAATATTCAGCAGCAGTTAATAGATTTTATACAGTGCCGAGACCTAACCCTGCGGATCCACTGGCATACACGCGTGCCTTAAAAGAAATTGCGGAAAGGGAAGGTGTGGTGTTCTACGTACCAGTGAGTTCAACAACGCCGGCCTACTATGACGCTTTGACTAAGCCGCACCTAGAAGTGATAGGATGTCAGTGCTTCGTGCCAAGTGCTCGCGATGTTGTAGTTTTAGACGACCCACTGGAGTTAATTCGAGTGAGTCGGGCAGCTGGGCTTTCCACGCCGCAGTTCTGGGTCGTGGCAAGCGAAGATGATGTTAGGGCTTGGTATGAAAGCGGTGCTTCGAAAGAAGGGCGACATTTTATTGCAAGTGCTGGTACTCGGGGTGCAAGAGACCGTCTGCGATTTGTCATGCCTGAAGAGAAAACTCAATTCAAGTTTCCGCGTGAAATTAGCGCTGAAAAGCCTTGGGTTATTGTAAGAGAACCAAAGGGTGAGAAGATTATAACTTGCACTACTTTAAAGGAGTCTCGCGCGGTCAATAACGTGACCTGCCGCGTTGACTCTTCAAAGAAAGGTTTAGTGCCCCAAAAAGATGAAGAAGCTGACGCTTGGGTGCAGAGATTTGTATCACGTCTCTCTCCTTCTAGACCCATGACGGGCCATGTGTCATTCAGATTGGTACGCGAAGAAAATATAATGAATGGTCAGGGAAATAGGTTGGTGGCTATTGGAGCGCGAGTAGGTGTGTCGCTACCGTATTTGTGTCAGGGGCAAACGCGCTGTGGACATGCAGCCACTGTGGGGAAGCTTCTGAATACGGTATTGGACACACGTGAAGCTCTGTTTACATACTGGGACCCATTGCCGTACTGCGCTTATTATCAGTCTCGTTCCCCTGAGGACCGACGGCCGCCGCCTCCAGAGCCTTGTAAGACACCGCCTAATTTGCCTCTCTGAAGAAAGAGGAGCCATTTGATTAATTTTAACACTCTAGTACCTGATGAGCGCGTGAGTGGAAACTCTTAGGTCGCAACTGAATCAGACGGCACGCTCTCTATGTTGTCTTCTCGCTCTGACGGATATCAGTGCGAATGTCACGGGGTCGAGGGACGATATGATGTTTGTAACTACTAAGTAGACGTCCATTTACAATGGCGAATAATAAAAACTTTCCTATTATTGTTAGATAAGTTGTCGGTTAATCTGTGTTTTTATTTATAAACTGCTGTATCGACTAGCAATAAAATTATTTATTTTATTAAAAAGTGTTTTAGTTATTTGCCTCACTTTATTTAAGTCTTTATAAGCAATGATGGCTTCTGTTAATACGAGTATAGCTGCTGATATATTTTATAGTTTTATAATTTGATGTCTGAAGTATAGAAACAATTCCACTTTTCTACTTATGAACATGCAGACACCATATATAATCTAATTTTGTATTAAATATGATATGCTGCACTGTTTAGTCTATTTTAAAATAATTGTTATCATAATCATTCAATGTAGTCTATGTTTGTAATCAACAGCTTTTATGAATACACATTTATAGAATATAATAAACTGGTTTGTAAAATAAATTTATCTATTTGTGAGTCCGAGTTGCGCGGGGATGTACAGGGTATAGGGCATTATTCGTTTATTCGTTGCTCTGTACATCCTCGCGCGGACTGTGTAGGTAGCTGTAGCTACTGCCATGCGCTACCGAGCTGTCAGTAATTTAATTTTTGTCCAAATCGAATACAAGATATCGAACTTCAAACTAACCAGTATTCATCATTATTATCTTTACAGCTCTTCACAAGTACACTGATGAACAAAAGCCTTCCCCAAGGAATGCCACACACGTTTCAGAGCCACCTGCATCCATTAACTTCTTGCATGTCGTATTAGGTCATAACTTCATCTAGTGGGTGGCCGCTTTACACTTCGCTTACCTGCACGAGGCTGACACTCAAAAACCTTTCTTCCCCGTCGGTTTAACCGACAACCGACCATAAGCTGTAAGAACCGCCATTGGCGGTTCTTACAGCTCATCGTCATTATCCTTACAGCCCTTCACAAGTTCACTGCTGAACATAGGCCTCCCCCAGGAATGCCACAAAGCACGGTCCTGAGCCACCTGCATTTTTTAAAATTATTTTGTTTATTTTATCATATTGGAAAACTTACAGCTAAAAACATCAAGTAATACATGAATAAAAAAATTTGAGGAAGAAGGCCAATCACAAGTTTTCACAAATAGAATTAAAACGGTAATCACAAGTTGATGTAAAATAATAATAACCATACGTAACATTATTTGATCTGTGACCATACGCACATTATTTATAGTGATTTAGTAGAAATTATGAGCAAGCATATTCTTTAGTTTACGAACACTGGTGTTAAATAAATCTATGTCTGATTGCTGTCCCATAGTATTAAAACTTTTGCATGTCCCTATTAAACGTATTGTATAAAAAAATTAAAAATGAATTTTGTCGATATATAGTTTTATGTAAAGGGACGTGCAGAAGATTATTTTTTCTTAGTGGCACCGATGGTGTGTGCAGCCCTATTTTATTCAGCAACTCTGGAAAGTCAAGTGTGTCGCTAAAAATATTTAAGACTAGCTTTTTACCCGCGGCTTCACTCGCGTGAGCTTGAATTTAGGAACATCATTAAATGCTGTTCCGTGGCAAATTCAGAAAAATTCGATCACTTTCAGGCCGGCCACATACATACGGAATTCCGTTTCGGGATTCCGTTTCGATATTCCGATTCGAGATTCCGAACGCAGCAAATCCATATAAAATCTATGACCCACCACACGTACGGTATTTTTCCGTACGGAATTTTCTCGATTCGAGATTCCGTATGACCGTCTGTGCGTTCGGAATCCCGAACGGAAAAAGCCGCTCCGAACGCAAGTCTTCCATAGATTTTGTACGAGTCGCAACACATACGTAAATTCCGTACGGAACGCGCTCAGCTCAGTGTTCGTCGCACGACCGAAGCGAGTAGGTGTGTTTATGTTTATGTATGTTTTACATTTAGGCCGGCCACATACATACGGAATTCCGTTTCGGGATTCCGTTT
Organism: Parnassius orleans; assembly: GCA_029286625.1. Lineage (NCBI taxonomy): Eukaryota > Metazoa > Arthropoda > Insecta > Lepidoptera > Papilionidae > Parnassius > Parnassius orleans. The sequence goes on along the minus strand of JAGSMP010000107.1, from coordinate 3,983,218 downwards.
CGATATTCCGATTCGAGATTCCGAACGCAGCAAGTCCATATAAAATCTATGACCCGCCACACACGTACGGTATTTTTCCGTACGGAATTTTTCCGATTCGAGATTCCGTATGACCGCCTGTGCGTTCGGAATCCCGAACGGAAAAACCGCCCGAACGCAAGTCTTCCATAGATTTTGTACGAGTCGCAACACATACGTAAATTCCGTACGGAACGCGCTCAGTGTTCGTCGCACGAGCGAAGCGGGTAGGTGTGTTTATGTATGTTTTTACATTTAATCTTATAGGTGTATAGCTTTTCGTAACCTTTCATCTTATTTTATTTAATAATTCGTCTAAAGAATTTACAGACATCCATATTTAAAAATATCTCTGGATAGATTGCAAGCTTAGGGTGATAAGGGATGCACCGAGTAAGAATGATACAGCAATATAATATAGAAAATCATCGTCATTATTCGCTCGCAGAATGTCTAGACTCAATGGCTAACGTCTCGACTGACCCTTGTTATACCGAACGGAAAAAAACGTATGTGTGTGATGTATTCACGGAATCGATTCAGGATTCCGAAACGAATCACGAAACGAATTCCGTATGTATGTGGCCGACCTTAATCTTATAGGTGTATGGATTTTCGTAACCTTTCATCCTATTTTATTTAATAATTCGTCGAAAGAGTTTACAGACATCCATATTTAAAACATATCTCTGGATAGATAGATCTTTTACATAATATTGACTATATTTCAAGCTTAGTGATAAGGGATGCACCCAGTAACAATGATACAGCAACAATCGAATCGCAATCAGAAAATCGTCGTCATTATTCGCTGGTAGAATGTCTAGACTCAATGGCTAACCTCTCAACTGACCTTTGTTATTCTGAACGGAAATAAACGTATGTGTGTGATGTGTTCACGGAATTCCGTTTCGGGATTCCGTTTCGATATTCCGATTCGGAATTCCGTATGTATGTAGCCGGCCTTAAAGTCACCTCGGTGTCAGTGTCTCTATGTCTGTCAAAGATTTTTTAATTCTAATGCTGGGGCTACACCAACGAGAAATGCCGTTAATTATCGCGTTGATGGGCGTTGAATGTAGGTGTGGCCACGCTTAACGTGATAATTTTACAACGGCATTAACAATGCCGTTTGCCGTTGGGCGATAACTCGAGTGGCGGTACATCAAAGAGATTAACGCACGAATTAACGCGTTGAAGCGGCCACTACGTTTGTCTCATTGTGCACGGTGAGCGCAACGGGGTCGCATGTATGGCTGTGATGGAGTGGAATAATGAAAAGTTTATTATTACGTTTCTTGAGATTCTGCAAACAGAGCCATACTTAGGCAATGATAAAATATATTCATATAAACATTTTCACTCATCAAATATAGAGTTTACGTTAATATTCTTTGAAATTCAAGGAATATTAACGTAAGTGACCACACGTCCGTTTTAACGGAACTTTTAAACGAAAAAATAATTTTAAACTATGAATTTCGTCAGACACGAACGGTGCGAGAGCGGGACCGACCAAAAAATAACCGAATGGGATAATTTAAAAGTTTTCGCAGAAACTCGTTGGGTGGAATTAGGTATTCAAACACTTTCGCACCAACAATCTTCAACATAAATTATTTTGCATTTTAATCGAATATATTTTATGTCTACCTGGTACAAATGCTTCAGTAGAAAAAGTATTTTTCTATTATGAATAAATTGTGGACGTCTGAAAAAAATCACTTACAGGTTCCAGTTTTAAAGGCGATGTTGATAACAAAGGCCAATGTAAAAAAACTTGCCCAGAATTTTATTCTTATTTAAAATCAATACCAACTTTATTAAAGCAAATTTGTTCCACTGACAAATATAAATATAATTAAAAAATATGTTGCATTTAATAATTACTGTCTGAGGAAATTTGCTTTAATGAAGCTGGTGAACTGGTGATTAATTTTTATTTTTCACAATTTGTTATAATAAAAATAATTATAATTAATGTGATTATAATTATATTGAACACTAATTGTATAAAGTTACAGTTTTAAATAAATAACATAATATTTATTTATTGTTAACCTGCTAACTGGGGAGTATAAATAAACCCATGTCCCGTTTTGAGATAAAAATAAATGGTCAGTTTACATTAATGTTAACTTTAACGCCGTTCAACGGCATTGAAATTGAAATGACGTTGACCGTCCAAGTGTGGCCACTCACTTTATCGCGTTAAAATTAAGGCAATAATTGTAGCGTTTATAGGCATTGACGTTTCTCGTTAGGTGTAGCCCAGCATAAAAGACTATTAGACGTAGATGATTGGTATTTGACATATATTATATAATATGCTACAGGAACACGTGAATTTATATGTCTAGAAACACCTACTATTTTATATCAGGCGTGTCTTCCGATGTATACATAAGAAATGTAAATCGTCTTGGAATCAAAATTTATTATTATTATTAATTTTACTCTTTACATTCATTCATAATTAAAGTTAATTTAGTTTTAACAAAATAATGATGAATTCATGGTCTTCTATCAATTTACGGTATAATGTTTATTTGAGATATTTTATTCATATCATTGGTCCTATTTAATATTGATTGGCACCATAAAATACATGTAGATATTTTTTTTACTTCGAGTAGACTTAAAAATTTCATAAATGCAGTTCTATAATAATAAATACTACACATGGAACAAAACTAATGTTACGGATTTTATCACGATTAATTTTAACTTTTTTTACGTGGGGTTTTTTACGCATCTTGGAGGAAAGTTCCATAAAAACCCGAGTAAAAGAACATATCGTTGATGTAAAGCACCGAAGCTCCGGGCAGTCTAAAGTATGTCAACATGTTTAGTATCGTCCCAACCATTATATCGGATCTGATAGACAACAAATCCTTGCAATAGAACACCGATTCCTACCAATGATGATTCGCGAGGCTATTGAAATTAAAAATATCCTAATTTTAATAGGGAAGATGGCTGAGTGCTACCATCTGCTAAGGACTCCATAATTATTAAAATTAAATTCACACCCAAGCATTACTACTGCATTTATTCTATTCCATTCTTATTCTATTCTATTTCAACTATGACATCAGGTCGTCAAACACCTCAGTCCTCCCGCTCCTCCCGTGACCATGGGTGCTGACCAGTGCCAATGTGATGTCAATTCTGTTAAAAGTTCTCTTTCTGTTAAAAAATACGCTATCAGCGACGCTAGCGGTGAAATCCGATTTAATGATATCGTCATATGACCATATCATGAAATAGCAACGTTGTGTTTATTTATTAATATCTTCAAACGATTTCTATTCATTGATTTGGTTAAGCTATATCATGACATGGTCAACAAAGTGTGTTAAATATCATGAAATTACCACACCATTTCACGAAATGATAGACTTATTTATGATATAATATGATTAATTCTACAATCTGGCCACGACATGATAATGAAAAATTTGCAACAATTGTAGACAGACCAGTTTTAATCACTTTACATATATAAATAAAAACCTTATCAATTTTCATATTTTTGATAGACGTCACTATTATCTATTGAAATTATTACACTTTTAAAATAAAATAACAAAAATACTAAAAAACTAAAAGTTAGAATTTTTAAATAATTTTAAAAATCTAATCATTAAAACATAAAATGTAAGTTATTTATATTATTTCATTTATTAGTAACTGCAGGCAAAATATACTACTTTTCCATTCGATGATAGATGGCGCTGTTTTGATAACTAAATCGGTGTAGTTTCAAATTATTTTACCAAGGTTATATAACTATATGTTAAACTTTATTTATAAATATGGCATTTATTTGAAAAACACTAGTCATCCCGCCTATAACTAAGATATAATAGAAAATTAACATCTAAAGGAAAGAAAATACTTAACCTTCTTTTTTGAAGTTCCGTAATCGGATAAATTTCATGTAAATCGGTCCAGTAGTTTTTGCGTGAATCCGGAATACACAGACAGACAGACAGATAGACAGACAGCCAGACAGACAAAAATTCTAAAAACCACTAATTTGGCTTTAGAAACCTTTATTTAGTCCCCTGGACTTGTTTTTTCGAGAATATATTAGAATTACAGACACGACTTTTCTACAGATTTATACCTAGCACAAATCTGCTATTTTTCTTCGCTCGTGTAGAGGAAGTATATGAAATTTATCACAGCGCGTATAGTATCGGGTACGTATGTGTTAGAACGGAATTGCAGATGTCTTAGGAACTTTTTTTGTATAGGTTCGATTCAGTTAATGTAAATGTTATAGTTGGAATTTCAAACTTGGGAGGCGTACTCTGGATGACTTCGAACAAATCAGAGTACCTATTTTTAATGTTTTTATGCTCTTGAACTCTGATGATATTCTCAAAACAAATCCGAGCTTTATTGATCATTTTAGAGATGTAGAGATTTTTTACGTGGTAGAACCATGCTGCAGCTATATTGTGGTTGTAGCACGAATGGGTCGGCTCGACCGGGGTAGGACCACGCTCTCACAGAATACCAGCGTAAAATAGCAGCTAAATGTTGCTATGTTTCGTATGGTGAATTTAGAGAACCAGAGACCCTTTTTACTGGAAACGAGGCATTCCATCTTAGTCCTCAGGGGTGACAACGCATCTGCATTTTGATACTTAATTGAGGATAAATGTAGATGTCTATGGGCCACAGCATCCACTTACCATCAGGTGGACTGTGCATATCGAAGAGTAGTTTCAAGTCGAACTCAATCCCTAGATCCTTTATATTGTTGACCCGGGTTATTGGCATATTCAAGAGCTTGTAATTGTATAGGGTAGGGCTAGGTTTACGAGTATTGGTCGCACACACGGTCAGTTAAACTGGTCAAATTAACTGACGTACATCCAAAAACTGACCGTGAGTGTGAATTCTTAAGTTGAAATTTTTAACTGACGGCAACCCACGGATTTTTTCGGGCGTACTGTCAGTTAAACTGCTCAGTTGAACTGACGTACATCCAAAAACTGATCGTGAGTGTGAAATTTTAAGTTGAAATTTTTAACTGACGGCAATCCACGGATATTTCCGGGCGCACGGTAATCCGCTGGCTTCAGTTCGTTTCAATTATTGGTATTTGGTAAGTACTTACTTTCTTTTATATATTAATATATTTAGAGAAGTTCGTTTGACGGAGGATGGAGACCAAGGGGATTGTGATGATGTCACCTTCCTTATGGTGGACTCAGAAGGTGGGGAAAGGATCTCAGTGATGCTACTAGCTAGTTTGGACTCATTTTCAAAAAGGTTAATGGAGACCTAGATGACTGTTATGACCTCACCTTTCTGATGGTGCAATCCGAAGGTGGGTATAGGATCTCAGTGGCGGCACTAGATAGAACGATCGTGTTTGAACTCATTTGAAAGGGGTCATAAAGACCTAGGTGACTGTTATGACCTCACCTTTCTGATGGTGCAATCCGAAGGTGGGTATAGGATCTCAGTGACGGCACTAGATAGAACGATCGTGTTTGAACTCATTTGAAAGGGGTCATAAAGACCTAGGTGACTGTTATGACCTCACCTTTCTGATGGTGCAATCCGAAGGTGGGTATAGGATCTCAGTGGCGGCTCTAGATAGAACGATCGTGTTTAAACTCATTTGAAAGGGCCCATAAAGACCTAGGTGACTGTTATGACCTCACCTTTCTGATGGTGCAATCCGAAGGTGGGTATAGGATCTCAGTGGCGGCACTAGATAGAACGATCGTGTTTGAACTCATTTGAAAGGGCTTATAAAGACCTAGGTCAATGTGATGATATTACCTTAATGATGGTGGACTAAGAAGGTGGGGTAAAAGATATCAGCTATGCCACTACAAAACACCATCGTGTTTGGGCTCATTTGAAAGGGCTCAAGTAGACTAAGATGAATGAGTAAATATGCCATGATTTTAAGAAGTAACTAGTTGAAGTACCCTTTCAGATTTATTGTGGTTTGTGGCTTATTACCAGACTGTGTAATAGTAAAAACAGTATTATTACTCACTTTATTATGTTTTCAGGCAATTAAAAAACCAGCAAAACTCCCAAGTAGGTACAAAATTAGAAATCTGCCATATATTGACCAATTCCTATAAATGACCAACTTACCTGTACTCGGTATTTAGAATTCAATGATTTTTGACTGGGAGTAAAATTTTTAGATTTATTAAATGAAACAATGATGTATTCAATGATTTATTACACGAATACCAGACATTTAGAATGTAACATGTAGCGTGTTCAATTAGATAAACATAGAAAGCTACGCCATCCTAGCTATTTCCGTTACTGAAAAGCGATAAGCATTATCTGGTCATCATAAGACGTTCAGAATGTGCCCATGCCCACGGATTTTTCTGGGCGCACCGTAACCGGCTTCAATTCATTTGCATCACGCCAAACTGACCGTGAGTGAGCGTGCTTATAGCAGGGCTCCCTCACTCGTTCAAGGTCTCGCGTTATATACCTACCGGCTAGCGTACTCCGGGAGTGCATGTATCAGTGGGGTGTCGCACGCTCAACAGATGGGTAATTTAATTTTTAATCAGTAAAATAAACAGTTAAAAATAAATAACACATTTATTAAATAAATAAAATTTACCATAATTAATAAAATTATCATAAAAGTTATCTTATCATGAATATATATATACAACTAAACTTAATATTATTATGTGTTATGTAACTTATAAATATAATTAACCATTCTTTCGTCCACTTTTTTGGGTTTTGAAGTGATTAAATGGCAACAAACAGCAGTCGCAGTAAGTAGAATATCCTCTTTAAAAGACGAATCCATTTTTTTCAACTGACGCGGTGAGAGGTTGGCTAGCGCACGTGTGCGCACGGCTGCGGCTTTGTCGATCGAGAAATGAAATCCGTTCCGTTTGAACTAGGACTGTTGATAAGATATCGATATATCGAGAATTTATTTAGAAATATCAATATTTATTTCTAATATTTTTGGACGATATATCAATAGTTTGATATTGAAATATAGATAGACAGTCGATATTTTTTTTAATAATATGTTTTAATTTTTTATTTATTCTCGTAAATCATTTAATCTACAACATCATCGTAAACTTACATCATAATCCTTAATGGACCCAATCTACTGTACTTTATTTACACTATATTATGCTTTTCCTTTTTCCCCAGTTAATTTATTTGCTTATTATCTTAAAAATAAATGTAATTTTGTATAGTATATCTGTGTGGTATTAAAATGACTATAATCTATGAAACTTAGTACTACTTTAATTACTGTGAGTTTCGGCAGGAACTTGACCGTCGACGGATTGTTGCTCCTGTTTTAACGTTTAAATAATCGTTTGAAATGGATTTTCATACGTAAAAGTGATACGATTTTGTGTATTAAGTATCTGCGCATGTGAACTATTAGAGAAAACGACGAAACAAGTGATTCGATGTTGATATAAACCTAAAGTTATTTTGATCGCTTAGGCGCCTTATGAACTTGAGGACTTTCCGCTGGGTAGACATTTTATTTCCGTGCTATCAGAAATAGCTGTTAAATATTTGATTTCTTCAGCTACATCTGTAGCATCTGAACGAATTGCTTCTACAATCAATATTTTAGTGCCCAATAATCGTAGTAGTCAAACAGCTGAACATATAAAACAACGAGTATTTTTGAAAACTCTTACTGAAAAATATTGGTACACATAATTGTCTTATTTAAATTAAACAATAATTACTAAGAACTATAACCTAACATTTTCATACATTTATAATTTAATTTGTTTAATAAATATACTAAATTATAAACTGTGTAAATCATTTGTGAGCTGACTTACGATTGTTTTCTTTTAAGTAAAGCCGATATATCGATATATCGCTATTTTTTCGATATATAAAACTCCGATATTGATAGATTCATAATTATGGATATATTGAAACTCCGATATTTTAAAAATATCAACAGTCCTAGTTTGGACTGATCAGTTGGACTGATCAGTTGAACTGACCGTGTGTGTCGAACTTTTTTTGGCTTAAATTCGTTTGAACTGATCAGTTGAAAAAAAATTAAAAACTCCCTGAAACAAAAGGAGCTGATGATCTTCAAACGGCTGAACAGATTTTCTTGAATCATAGCTAAGAACACTCTCGATAAAATCACCTATCAACCAAAAAAATCAAAATCAAAATCGGTTCGTCCGTTTGGGTATGAAGGGTAGACGTTTGGGCGCTACGAGGCCACAGACAGACACACAGAAACACACGGTAAACATATAACACCCCTCTGTTTTCGTCGGGGGTTAAAAACAAGTGGAAATATCGTTTATAAAATTTGAAAACAGCAACGGACCGAGTAATGATCCCTGCGGAATGCCAGAAGGTATAAGTAGCTTTAGACGAATAGCCATTGAGAACAACAGTTTGGCATCTGTTTACAAGGTAAGAAGTATCCATCACATCCATCGACTTCCTGCATGTCTTACCAGGTCGTCACGCCATCTAGTAGAGGGTCGCCCTACACTTCGCCTACCGGTATGAGGCTACCACTCGAGAACCTTTCTTCCCCATGGTTTGTCGGTTCTTCGAGCTATATGGCCGGCCCGTTGGCACTTCAGCTTACTAATCTGTTGTATGTCGGTCACTCTGGTTCCACTGCGGATAACCTCATTTCTAAGTTTATCACGCAGAGAAACTCCGAGCATAGCCCTCTCCATAGATCGCTGAGCAACCTTGAGTTTCCTCATACGGCCAGCAGTGAAGGACCACGTCTCAGATCAATAAGTCATCACTAACAACACGCATTTTTTGTACAATCTCGTTTTCAAGTTTTGAGGTATACCTGACTTGATAATCTGCTTGCAGCTCAAGATTTAGACTTCTCCCGAGCGTTTGATTCAATCGATCAGTCAATACTCTTGGCTAAGTTGTCATTCTATGGCTTTGATGGTAATGCGGTCAAATGGTTTGACAGTTATCTCACTGGAAGGCAACAACGTGTGGAAATCATTAAAAGTGACGGTACTGCGATTCAATCAGCCGACCAGAATGTTACACGAGGCGTTCCACTGGGCTTGGTACTTGGGCCTGTTCTTTTCACGCTATATTCTGCTGATATCGTTAAGAAAATTAATCACTGTCATTACCACCTACATATATGCTTATGACCTGCAAATGTACCTTTCCTTAATACCATCGTCATCGGGTGTTCTTCGAGCTATTAATAAAATAAATTACGATTTAGAGGCTGTTTCTGCTTGTTCAAAGTTAAATTCATTGGTTCTAAATCCTGACAAATCGGAAAGCGGCTTGTTCGGTAGGCTGGAAGTCTGCATGCGAGACGATTCGTAATGACTCTCAAAAACAGCACATAGACGCGGCTCAGAAGGGAAATCGGTCAGTAGTTCTTCAAGAGAGCGTTGTCGCCTTTCTTGAAGAACAAGACTAAGTAGGACGGAATTGAAGAGCTTCTGAAGGACTTAAAGTACTGGTTTTCCACCCGCTTTCAGAAACTCCGGTGTGATTCCGTCCTCGCCTGGGGCCTTGCCGTTTTTCTGTTCTTCCAGCTAGTAAACGTTAATTAAATAATTAAAAATTAAAAATTTTGTACAACCGACTTCAATGTAAATTATTAAGAATAACTCAAAAACTATTGGTCAGACCTTGATCAAATTTATATGGGACCACATGTGAGGCATCAGCTTTGAAACAAAAAAAGAGTTATCGAAATCGGTTCACCCAGTAAAAAGTTATGAGGTAACACACATAAAAAAAAACATACAGTCGAATTGAATACCTCCTCTTGTTGAAGTCGGCAGAAAAAAAAGGTTAATTACAATACAAGTTTTATGGAATTAGGAATAGGTTCATTTCAATATGAAATTTCATAAAGAGCATATTTTATTTGCGTGAGTTACCAGTAGGTATTTAATTTAATTCGTGTTTCGTGATGTTTCATGACCGATAAATTTTAATTAATATCTACCATAATTGTAAATATATGTAGGTATTACGTAATGGAGTACTGCGACTTAATTTAATAACAATTTATTAAATTCATCTTTGTGTCAATATTTCAAGATAATGGGCATTCCATTTCGGAATCGGAGCTCCTGCAGGGCGCAATAGGATGTACTTAGCTTCTATTAATAGATCAGGTTAAGATATTTTTAATCAAATACCTACCCGCGTATCTTTTGTATCATTTTAGTAGCAGTTCCTTCTACACTACGCTTCCCATGGGTTATCGTTTATTATTGGAGCTAAATAGAGAGAAAATAATATAATAAATAGAGAGAGAGAGGGAGAAAGAGAGACTTTTTAAAACTTTTTTTTTATAGGATAAGGGTGACAAGCGAGCACACAGTCCACCTGATGGATCTATCTTCATTTGCGAATCAAAATTGTCTCCGGTTCTCTACACTCACTATACGAAACATAGCAGTATTAAGCTGCTATTTTAGGCTGTTATTCTGTGAGAGCGTAGTCCTTCCCTGGTCGAGCCGACCCATTCGTGCTACAACTATACAATTAAAATAGCTGCAGCATGGTTATACCACGTTAAAAACTTAATTTACAAATAACAAATAAATTAGTTTCGTTTTAATAATTTATTCTTTACTGCAACGTTATCAAAAAAAGATCACTAAGGGCGGACTTATGCCTGTTGGCAATTCCCTACCAGTCAACCTTGGGTGAGGTGAGAATTAGTGACAGATGTAATTAATCATATAAAATTATAACAGAAAATAATAATATCCACTAGTTCTTATACTCTATATTCTATATATAATAACAGAAATAAATATCATACTACATAGCGATCCGCCCGAGCTTCACACGGGTGATTTCTGGATCTCGACAACAGCGCCACCTACCGGTTCTAATTGTGAATCTTTTAGATCATCCAGAGATCCACTTAAACACACACAAAAAATCATCAAAACCAGTCCAGCCATTTTTGAGTTTTTGCGAGACTAACGGACAGCAATTGATTTTTATATTCCGTGAGATTATGTAAAATAAAAAAAAATACTAATACATTCACACATACACAGTGATGGATTTATAATTAGGCACTACACTAGGCACTGGCCTCTGAGGTGATGCCCGCAGAGAGAGCATCGGTTATTTAAAGTTTAAACTTCTGTTAAAAATTATATGTTTTACTATGGAAAAAAATGCATGTTACTAGTTAATAAAAATAGAAATGAGTCCTTCTCAGAATCAAAATAAAATGCATTTAGTGCATTTGTTATAACAAATGCACTAAATGCATTTTATTTGTTGTGAAACATAATTCAAAATGAAAAAAAATAATAGGTACGATTTTTTTTTTCAAAATTTAGCGATCTGCAAATTTATATACGATATCAATATTCGCAATGTTTTTTTTTATATTGCTCGTATTTTATTTATAACTAGCGGGGCAATTAATAATAATCAAAAGGAAACCAATGTAAAATGAAAAACTAGGGCACCATTTGCTATAATAACTTAAATAAAAAAACCCGAAACAAAAAGAGCTGATAATCTTCAAACGGCTGAACAGATTTTCTTGAAACATAGCTAAGAATACCTACTCTCGATTAATCAAAATCGGTCATCCGTTCAGGAGCTATGAAGCCTACACTACAAATATATAATACACCTCTGTTTTCGTCGGGGTTTAAAAACCTAAAGCACCAAAAAGTCAAATCCGACGCTGCACATACCTATATATTAATTTCTACTTCACCACAATTTTAAAACAAAACTATGAGTGTTAAAGGATAAATTGATAGGAACTTTTTTAAGTGAAATTAATAAATCTTCAATTTTTTTTGCACATAGTTTACGAAATAATAGCAAAAAAACAGCTAAAAAGTAATTTTTTGACAGTTATACACAGGTACTTGCACAAATACCACTATTATAGATGTGATGTTTTTTATAATTAATTCTACGCGGACGAAGTCGCGAGCAAAAACTAGTTTAAAAAAATAAAAGCCGCTGTAATATAAATGGTTACATCAGCCATTGTTGCACCTAACTGCAACCGTGATTGACATTAACCATGTTGTTGCCGTTGCCGAGATATACATTTTGTGGTCATATTGTACATCAAATATTGCTACGATGGCCGGGCAACCACGTTTAGAAGTACCCCAAGAGACTCCTTTGGACTAAGGTTATAAATTGCTCTTATGGATCTCTTTTGTATTTTTTTACTGCAGTGGTACGGGATGCTTTCGATTTCTGTACGAAACAAGTATTGATGTGCCTCCAAAACACACTCTGGGTCTGGGTGATTATTAGTGTGAGTAATTTTTTTAATGAAAATAAAACTTCAGACAGTTACTTTATAACTAAGGGATCAGGAACGGAATCAATACCATTGCATTACCTCGCAATGTCATCACAAGAGCAAGATTTTAATTAACAGGGTAATAAACTGCTGCCGCAATTTTTATTTATTTTTACTAATTAAATGTTAGCACTCTCTGCCTAGCTGTTTGCTTATATACATGGGTTACGATTGAATCGTGTTGTTTTAATTCAACTGCACTTGGTCGATAACGCTATCTTCTCCGGGTCACAGGCGCGACCGGACAAAGATTGCACCTTTCGTAACGACTAGAAAAAATGCATTTATATTTTTATCGCAGTATTGCAGAACAAACATTGTCAGTCTTCTTGACAGATATCGTTCGGGCCTCTTTCAACCACGGTAATCACCTAACACATAATTTGAACGTCGTTGTCAGCTTAGGACAGCAAAAGAAAACAATTTTTATGTATTATAGTGTCCCTCCGATTTCCGCCGACCGCATCCTGCGCTCTTCTGCTCAGCGTGGTTAGCCAAGTTGAATTTCCGCTAACAGAAAACAATAAAAAGGAGAGGAAAAAGAAAATAGAAAGAATAAATGTTTCGTCAGTGATCTTTAATTTCATTACAATCGCACAATGGTCGAAACCTGTGAAATTTGAAAGAAGCTAAGTGTTAGAGAACTCGCTCTTGATGATAAAAAGAAATAGTAAGGATGTAACAGTATTTAATTTATACAAGGCTAATTCATACAATACATGTTCCGTGCGGGATTCGAATCCGCAGCCTTCAGGGCTGTAACTCGCTATTGCTAGGCCACTGCGCCACGGAGCCGTCAAATATTAAAGAAATATGAGAGATAAAGAAAAACAATGTAATTTCAATTAAAATTATAAAAACATTTACAATTTATATTATAGAGCTTTTGAAAATTATATCATTACAGTTCATCACAAGTCTAGAAACTTGACATAGGCCTTCCCCATACGTACTATTATTTATTCTGTGCCCATACATTACCACAAAAAACGGAAGCCATCTGCATCCATCAACTCACTGCATGTTTTGTCAGGTCGTCACTCCACCTAGTGGGGGTTGCACAATCCCAACTCCAGAATCTTTATCACCCGTCGTTTGTCGGTTCGGTTATGGCCGGCCCTTGCCGCGTTAGTCTACTGACCTGCTATTATTCGTTATATTTTTTTTATAAAACTGAAGTGGCAAGCAAACTTACAGCCCACCTGACGGTAATCCTCGAATCCGGCAACTTGTTCTATCACCGGGAGGGCGACCATCTGTCCCAAGGAGGTGTCGGATTAATCGTCCACACTCCACAAGTCTCTCGTTAACAACATTGTAAAGATAATATGTGTCGTAACAGTGTGTCGACGAGGGTTGCGTACCTTATACTCAGAATCACCAAACGGTATTCGCTGAAGGTTATACAGGTTTACGCATCAACCTGGGCACATCCCGACGAGGAGGTGGAGGAAATGTATGGAGTATATCTATAGAGCCATGCATTCCTCCAAAACCGACTGTACGGTGTAAATGGGAGATTTCAACACAAAACTAGGCACAAGAGAAACGGAGGTGAGCTGAAGGTAGCGAAATTTGGAAGAGACGGAACGGAACCCAAGGGGCCAGCAGCTGGCCGACGTCATTGAGAAAGGCTACACAGAAAGTGGGCCTGGTCGAGCCCCGATGGTTCGACAAAAAATGAGATTGACTTTATTATGACGACCAGACGACTGTTCGTGATGTCTCAGTGATCGCGAGGGTGCAAACAGCGATCACCGAATGGTAAGAGGCACACTGAACCTAAACGTTAAGTTGGAGAGGTCACGTCTAATGAAGTCAACGTTTCGTTCCCATCGTGCCCTAATCCAAAGTCCCGAAAACTTTCAGCTCTAGTTACAAAACCGTTTTCAGTGCCTAGAAGATTGCAATGCAGTGGATTATATGAATGATAAGCTCGTGGAAACTGTGCATGCGGTCGGAGCTAAGTTTTGCAAGACCCGCCGCAGATAGAACACAAAAACTTTCCGATCCCACTCCTAATTCATTCAACAGATTTGACAGAATACAGGCAACTGAACAGACAGATCTCCAAATGCATGCGGTGGGACTTACGCATATTGATACAGCTCATATTGAAGAAGCGATTGAGATTGAGAAAGATTGAGAGACTCCAAATTTTTTTTTTGCCAGAGATATGTCTGCCAGAAAGAGCCAACTGTCGAAGCTGAAGACCGAATATGGCAGCATCTTTTCCGAGAAACCTGAGATTTTGAGTGAGATTGAGAGGTTCTATGGGCGTTCGTTGAAGAAATAATTTGTAATTGTTGTTTTAAGATATCATTAGTAGATATTTGCTGTTTCTCTAACTGTTCAATACATTCGTTATAATATTTGGCATCTTTTGCGTCTGGAACACCAATGAGTCATTTCAAAATTGAACCTAAGCCGTCTAGTATTTCGCGTTTGGATCGCTTGTTGTCAGTGTAAGAATTAAGTTCGTCGAGTCTAGAATCTATTCTATGTTTATTTTTATAAATGAAGTAGTAGTTATAATGGTAATGAAAGATTGATAGTTATTTATATGTCGTTTGAGAGAGTTGCGAGCTAGGAATAAAGGTTCAAGATTACGATATACGATAAATTTCCAGGCATTTTCAGATATTAATATTTCACCATTGTTTTCGAAATAGAGTCCAGAATTAGAAGGAATAGGATTTATGTCGGTATCCCCATCAACAAAAGTTGTGAAGTACCTGAAAATTAAAATAAACCTAGTTAATTGTTTTGACTTCTTTTAAATTTAGTTACATAATAATTCTTAGAAAATAAATAAACTTTGTATAAAATGATTTAAAAAAAACAAATAGTAAAATTAATGTATGAGTTTTTTATAAGATACTAAAGATTTTCAATTAAACTAAGGGTTTTATTAGGGTATGCTATTATTCGAGCCACATGTGTTATTTATGAATAATTACGATCTAGTCTTAGAATAAAATGTTATGATTATTGAATGAAGTCATGCAATGGTCTTAAGCGATTCGCATGCACTATTTGGTTTTTTCCAGATTTTTTTATAATATAATTTTCATTAAAACCTATTCTAACAATAACATGAGGCCCGTCCCATAGGCTATTTAAGTTGTTTGGATTAGGGACTTTAAGCATAACTTTATCTCCTACGTTAAATTTGGCTATATTTTTAATATTGCTGTCGTGTCGCTCGTTTGCCTTTTCTTTCATTGACTCTACATTTTGGCGGGCTATGTCCCGTGATACCTTGAGTCTATCGTTTAAATCTCGTAGGTAGTCATGAGTTGTGTAGTCGTCGTTTGCTTTTAAAGAATATAGAGAACGCGGTTTGTAACCAAAGAGTAATTCATGAGGAGTAAATTTTGTGGACTGATTAATTGCTGTATTATGGCACATAACGGCAAATGGCACAATTTGATCCCAATTAGATTGATTACATTTGTGGTACCTTCGGATGTGATCGTTCTAATGAACCGTTAGTTTGAGGGGATATGCGTTGCTAACTGTGTGGTTGGATCCTAGTAATTTCATCAATTGTTTGATCACGCTATTTAGAAATTCTGTACATTGATCCGAATGGAAACGTTTAGGTACACAGTAATGTTGACAGAAAATTAAAAGAGATTTGGCTACTGTAGTTGCTTGTTTGTCTTAAATGGGGTATGCTTGAACAAAACGAGTTAAGTCATCTTGTAATGTGAGTATATATTTATTAAAGTCATTAGTTATGTCTGAATAAGAAATTAAGTCAATAGTTACGCGTTCAAAAGGTTCAGTAGAAAAAGAAGTAAATAACCATGGGAGCTTTATATGTTTTACGTTGAATTTTGTTTCGTTGATATATTTGGCAATTATCTATATAATTTTTAGTAGTTTCTGTCATTCCTTTCCAGAAATATTCAGATCGTATTTTGTGTGTTGTTTCGATAATGCCACGATGTCCTGATAGGGGATTATCATGGAAGGTTTTCAGGATTGATGCTATCTCTTCTGGAGCTGGAGTTTTAACTTTATTTTCACATATGGTGATTTTGCATTCGTAAATGTCTGCTAAATAAGCTGTGATGTGTAACTGTTCGTTTTTTTAAGTTTACAAGTGGGGTCGTTTTTTAGATTTGGAATGTAAAGTGATTTTAATTTGTGGTTGTGTAGGCAAGCGAGTGTTATTTTAAAATAGCTTTCAGAATCCCAAGGATCGACGTGAGTGGGTCTCGAACAGCCAAATATAATATTTTGTTTCTTATCCAAAACTAATAAATCGGTTTCGTAAAGTGTTTTTGGTTTATTTAAATATGGGTCCACTTAAGAGCAAGTGGAAATTGCTTGATTGAAAAGGGTATTTTTATCGGAAAGTTGACAAGAGATTGGGATAAGAATGTTTTTATGACGTTCGTTTAAGAGGCAGTCTGGTGAAATGTGGAGATATGGAGTATTAAATGTGTGAGAGTCGATTTCTAAGTAGTGTTGAAAGTTTATTTGTAAATAGTCTTCTGAAGTGTTTGAGTCAAGATGTGTGTTTTTGTCGCTATTTGTTGGATTATATATGTTCGTGTGGAGAATTGGTGGGCGTGAGAGAGCGTCTGCATTAGTATTGTTTTTACCTGCCTTATATACTATTTCGTATTCGTACTCTTCGAGTTTAAGTCGCCAACGAACTAACCGACTACCAGGGTCTTTTATCGAGAAAAGCCATGTAAGCGGTTTGTGATCAGTTACAATTTTAAATTTCCTACCAATCAAATAGGGTCTAAAATGTTTGACGGCAAAAACGATAGCAAATAACTCTCTTTTGATAGTGGAATAGTTGGCTTCAGCTTTATTGAGTGTTCGAGATGCATATGCTATAGGCAAGTCCTTGCCTATTTCGCCTTGCGATATCACAGCACCTAAGGTGTTTATCGATGCGTCTGTGGTTAGTATGAATTCCTTTGTGAAGTTTGGATAATGTAAGATTGGAGGGTTAGTAGAAGATGTTTACATTCATTGAAGGATTGTTGTTGGGTTTCGCCCCATATGAAAGCAGTGTCCTTTTTAAGAAGGCTAGTTAAAGGTTTAGTGAGTTTACTGAAGTTAGGAATAAACCGCTTTTATATCTTTACACGATTTAGAAATAGGGAATTCTTAAACTGCCCGTATTTTATCGGGGTTCGGCTTCGCGCCTTCGTTGGAAATGATATGGCCAAGATAAGCAACTTCGCGTCTAAGAAATTCACATTTGTCTGTTTGGATTTTTAGTTCATATTTTCTAAGTCTAGAGAAAACTTCTTCAAGTTTTGTTCATGTTCTTGAAGGTTAGACAAATACTATGTGGTCGAGGTAAACGAAACATCTTTCACCTTGTAAGCCACACAAAACGGACTCCATTACACGCTGAAACGTCGCTGGCGCGTTTTTCAGACCAAATGGCGTTCTTTTATATTCGTAATGACCGTATGGAGTGCTAAAAGCTGTTTTAAGAATATCTTTTTGAACTATTTCTAACTGATGAAAACCTGAGGCGAGATCCAATGTGGTAAAATATTGAGAATGACCTAATTTGTCTAGAATGTCTGTGATGTTGGGAAGAGGATAACTGTCTCCTACTGTGACTTCATTTAACTTGCGGTAATCAATAACTAATCGCCATTTCTGTTTCCCAGATGCGTCTAGTTTTTTAGGAACAACCCAGATGGGGCTACTCCAAGGAGATGAGCTAGGTCTGATAATGTCTTGGTCTAACATTTTTTGAACTTGTGATTTTACTTCTTGTTCTTGTACTTGAGGAAAGCGATAGGTTTTTGTGTGAATTGGAATGTCAGTAGTGGTAGGTATTTGATGTTTTGTATCATTGCTAAATGTAAGTGAGTCGCCTTCGATGAAAAATATGTCGGGATATTTGGAAATAATTTTATCTAATGAGTTCGACTCTTCTTTGTTCAAATGTTCGCGTATAATAAGGGTGAGTACTTGGTTTTATCTATCGGTGTCGGATGTGTGATTAAAATTGTTAATTAAGTGATTATGAATGTTGTTTGTTTGTTGATTTGGTTAATAAGGGAGAACTTCGATGTTTGGAAACAAAGTAATTAACTTTGTCGGATTTGTATGTATTTACACAAGTGATAATAAATGAGTTGTTTTTGACTTCGACTAATGCATTGGAAATAACAATACCGTTATCCAATAATTGTTTTTCGAGTATTGCTGTCTCGGAATTTATATTGCTTGTTCTACACATAATTACACTCTCAGAGCAGCTAGAAAGGAATTGGTTATTAGAGTCGATTATATTTTGAAGATTTTCGTTCAAATAATGTAATTTGTAGGATCTTTCACGTATTCTCATAGTTTTGGATTGAATGTAAATGTTGCAATTATTCTTTATCATAAAATCATTACCTAGTATACCGTCTGCTTTAATGTTCAGGGAGGCGACATGAAAACGATATTTAGGTAAATAATCTAGAGATATGTCAGTGGTGCCTGAGGTTATAATTGGATTTTGGCTACCGGAAATGCTTACGATTGACACGATGTTTAATTTATTTAAGGGTGAAGAACCTATTTTATCCCTTTTTATAACCGAGATCCCTGCTCCGGTGTCTATGAGAAATGTGACGGGTTTGCCTTCTATATGAAAAGTGCAGTGTAAGAGGTTATCGGGTGGTATATCATTTAAGGCGGATATGGCAAAATATTTTGTATTAGATTTGGATTTAGGAAGTTTTGATTTAGGCTTTTTAGTTTTAGGTTTTGATTTCAAACGTGGTTTATTGGAAACAGTGGAAGAAGTGGATGTAGTAGGCGCAGTGGTCTTGATGGAATCAGTAGATATAGTAGGTGCAGTGGTCTTGAAAGAATCAGTGGATATAGTAGGCGCAGTGGTCTTGAAAGAATCAGTGGATATAGTGGGTGAAGTGGTCTTGAAAGAGTCAGTGGATGTAGTAGAAATAGTAATAATAGAGTCAGTGGATGTAGAAGGAATAATAAGCTTTGGAAAACCAAGGGTTTAGGGCTGGCTACCCTGTTCGTAGGTTTCCGTTTGAGAACTAGAATTTGTGAGTACTAAGTGATGTGTAGTAACTAAGTCGCTAGTTTGTGTAGACGCATTTTTCAATTGTGTCTGACACTTAAGCGGTAATTTGGAAGGTACATTGTTTGTTTGTGTAGTGTGATCTCAATGGTTTGGCGGTTGAGGACGCTTCCGAGAAATAGGATTCGATTTGCTAGAATTTATATTTGTAGTTTCTCCATATCCTGAGTCGGGATTGGTGAGCAGGATACTGAAGCGATTTCCAACGAGTTGCTCGTCTCGTTGGTCGCTTGTTAGTTTAAATGGTTAACTGGGATAGGAGGCGCAGGAAGTGCGCGTTGGGCTTGATTATTTCTTAAATTGTTGTTGTAAGCTCTTTTACGGCATTCTGTAATATTATGTAGTTTCGTAATTTGTTGTGGTGTGTTTGCGTTATTGTACATGGTGTGTGTAAACAGTAGATGAGTTCGACTCATAGGCTTATTTGTATTATTATTATTATTATAATTATGGTTATGGTATGATGGTTGTGTAAAAGTTGGTGGACGCGTTGTGTTCAGTTTAAATAAAGATTGCCTAGCTTTGTTCATTGCACGAATTTTATCTTCTTGAAGTGCGAATCGGCCTGCTTCGCAAAGACTAGGATTTTTTGTTCTTAACATTGCTCCGATGTCGGAGCTAGTGCTATTAATAAAAACGTTAGCCGTTTCCTCCATTGTCGCTAAGCGACCTAATAACGTCTTATCGCATATTTCAGCGTTTAATTTTTCAATTATTTTAGAGCGACAAAGGTCGACTCTGTGAAAATATTCGGTTAACTTTTCTGTAGGTTTTTGGAACATGGATTGCAGTTAAGGTGTGCTATGGTTTTAACGTTAGAGAATTTTTCAATAAGGAATGTTCTTAAACCGGTCCATGAGGCATGTTCTTTACTGTGAACGTCTGCCGCACCCGAACCAGTGATATTGTTTAACGCGTATACTAAAAGTACTGACTTCTGGTCCGCTGAACTGAAGTCGAAAGCTGAATTGCATGACCTAACGAATCTGTACACTTGGTCGTTATTATCTGTGTCGAATGAGGGAATTAATTTAAGTAATGTGGTGATGTCTAAGGCCATTTTAGGGTTCTTTTGAGATTGTTTTACACAGGCAATGAATAATTGATATAATAGAATAGTATAATATAGTAGTATATAATAGAATAGTACGATTACTTATATTAAAAAAAATGAATGTGAATGAGGTGGTAGATGTAGGAAAATATTTTGGAAAAATGGAAAAGTAGTAATTCGAACAAACAAGTTTAGCCACTTACCACAGTAACAATAAAATGTGGAGCTGCATGGTTCGGCGAAGTTTTTCAAAAGCCTTCAGCTACCGTACGTTGTTTCTTGTTAGCTTCTTGTTGGGCGATGCTGTCCCGTCGAATTTGGTACGTTTTTACTTCGTCTTTACGTGATTTAAGCGAATGAATCACGCAAGATCCTACCGACTGCGCCAAATTTGTTACGTAGCAGAGACAAAAAGTCTTTAAAAATAAATTTATTTAATACTTTTAAACTAACTTAAAATATAGTAGTTGATACAGAGAACTTGGGAATAGAATTATATTGAGGGATCGAAAGATTTGGTTTAAATAGTGTAGGAAGCTAGGAGGTGTGGGTAAACATAAGAGAACAACATTGTTCTTGGTGTTATGGTTAACTTACGGTAAACTATAAACATTAGCATATAATATTACAATCGAATTAGTGTGACTTCTAAGGAAGTAAACAATATGATTTATAAAGTATACAGGTCTTATAACATAAAGTAAACAGTATCCTATGACATAACATTAATTTGGCTTCTAAGAAAGTAATTTGGTAAATAAACAATATAAAGTATACAGGACTTATAATATAAAGTAAATAGTATCTACGACATAACAACACCAATAATCAAAATAAAAACATTAAGTATAAAAAGGCACAACTGGTTGCCTTATCGCTTAGAAGCATCTCTACCAGACACCGTACTGTACCAGGGTAAGGGATAAGGGTGTATGCAAATGATTGGAAAATATACACGACAACCAAGACTATACACAAATGTATATGTAAATATATTCTCAATAAATAATACATCATACCTAAGTATGTGTAGTATTGGTCATAGTGCTTCGCTGCATGCTCCGCTAAACGCTCTCAGTGGGGCCTTACACAAGACACGGAACAACCAACTCGTAAACCAAATGACCAAATGTGAAATACCGACACCGGTAATGGGGACATACAGATGCAATAAGTTGCATAAGTATAAACAATTCTTTGTATCAAGAGAATAAAAGTAAACTAAATGATAAGTTCACTTTCAGATACTTTTATCTTAAACATAACATTAACATTTCTGAGAAATACGAGTATATATATATATATAGCCTTTTGTAAAAGAAAACAATTTTTACGTAGAATAAGACAGCATGGCAACTATCGTTTTCACGCGAAAATTTAAAATGATAGATTAAAATTAATTTTTATGCCACTATTCGGTTTTAAAAAATTTATATAAAAATTATAGTGGTTCATTATCACTCTAGGATTCATTTAAAACACTTTTTGAAAATGGGTGTAATACCCTATTGAATGCCCTACAGATTAATTGACTAGCCCCCTGCGCAGGGCAGCATTATAACGCCCGAGTGTATGCGCATGCACAAGTGCACTTTCTATTTCCTTACTATCATATACCGATTGGATGGTTATCCGACACGACCGGAGGGAGATCAGGCGCAGGACCAACGGTTTTAAGTGTTTTCTTAGGCACGGGGGTGAAACATATCTTTTCACACATCTGTCTCTTTATTTATTATTATTTTTAATAAAAATAATAATAATAGTAACGTTGCACTGCTGAATGAACAAACAAATGTTTCTAACTCACCTCTCTTAAGCATCTTTAAGCCTGCTCTCTAATAACAGACAGCCTTGCAAAACAAAATGATCGTTCGTCGCCCTCACGGCGATCAGCGATTGGTTGCGTGGTTGGAGGGTAGGCGGGTTTTTCGCATCGGTTTGTTATTAATTTTACAACAAGCGGCTTTGTGTGTCAGGTGGTGATTGGTTACGTGTAAAACGCGACCAATCACAGCACGCAAATCGCATGACGCGGTCGCTCACTACTTAAGTGGGGAGCGGTTGCGTCAGCGAGTAGTATAAATAGCAGCTGTTTTGACTCGCCGCTCGGTCGTTTCCGATTCGGCAGAAAGGCCATACAGGCCAAAGCCAGTCCCACAGGTGGTGTTTAGTGGGTAGGCACTTCATAGTGAGTTTTTTTTATAGGATAGGGTGACAAACAAGCACACAGTCCACCTGATGGTAAGTGGTTGCTGTGACCCATAGACATCTACATCTATCTTCAATAAAGAATCAAAATGCAGATGCATTGTCACCCGCGAGGACTAAGATGAAATGCCTCTTTTCCAGTAAAAAGGGTCTCCGGCTCTCTATACTCACCATACGAAACACAGCAGTGTTAAGCTGCTATTTTACGCGAGTATTCTGTGAGAGCGTGGTCCTTCCCCGGTCGAGCCGACCCATTCGTACTACAACTATACTACTAATTTAGCTGCAGCATGGCTCTCCCACATAACCACGCAGCCGGCTACGAGCTTTCACCACCTCCCTCTCCCGCTTCCTGGAGAGTAGCCCCTTGCTTTGGGCGCAAAAAAAAACTCGCCGCTCAAAAATCCGTTGGTGATAGGGGCGGGTTCGTACTCTCCAAACCTCTCTGGAGAGTACGAATGCTGATGAATGAATCGACGACGAGATCACCTCCATGAATAGCCGAGGTTCGTATCTCCTTCTGAGGGGCCTTTGGATCACTTTAGCCTCCCCCCCCTAGCTCGAAGAGCCACTTGCAGGAAGAAAAAACGCCGCTGTAGCGGTCGCCACCGCAGAGTCCAGTTCACCTAAGGATGCCTCGTGTAGAGGCGAAACATCGTCGGTGGTGTGTCTTTCCTAGTGTAGTGGTGTTGGGAGTAGTGGTGCTGGGATTAGTGGTGACGGGGATAGTGCACGCAAATGAGGGAAGGCGGGAGGTGCTCTTCAAACTAAGTAAGCCACATCATTTTATTTCATTGAGCTGATATAGGCAAAGTGATTTTTACCAACTTTAATATGAGTATATATGTCAATTAGCTGGACAGATTTATAGTATAAGAAATAACCGATATAGTAGTTGTATTAGACAACGAAAATTAATGTAGACAACATTTAGGCCAACGCAATGCGCTATGCAAGAATAGGGTCCTTGGAACAACAACCTATGCTAGTGCAAGGATAGGCCTGTATCTAGCACTGTCTAGTCCAATGTCCAACAGTACATTGTGACTAGCTGTGATAAACTGATAAATTAAATAAATGATGATTTTGACTTCTTTCCATTGAACTTTTTTTATTTTTATTTGCATAAGTACTTATTCATTGTCATAAAATAGGTAATAAATTATGTCCAGCGAGTCGACTTATGTGGCTCCGACAGAATATCAGCGCTGCAGTAACTCTTTTACTGCAGCATTATGCTAAGTCGGTAGCCTTTTTTTGCTGCATTCCATATTTTTTTAGGTATTTTGTTATTAAAGGTATTTTTGTATAAGTAGGTAGTTACAGCAATCAATAAACATGTTCAGTCTTTCTTTCTTCCTTTAAAAATTAAATTGTTTTCTTCTTTTTAATAATATTTATTATCAACTAGCTGTCTTCGTTCTGCGTGGAATTTACTACAATTTCATGGGTTTTAATTTTTTTGCGCGGAACCCTAATTATTCTTTTTCTAATATAAAAGTATCCTAAGTTACTCCTTATAGCATCAGCTATCTCCCAGTGAAAGTCCCGTCAAAATCGATCCAGTCGTTTCGGAGATCAGCCGGAACAAACAGACAGACAGACAGACATACAAACAAAAAATTTAAAATTGTTTTTTGTTATTAGTACCGTATATACTTTCATATGCATTTAGTAAAAAGCTGTTATTTTAACATTACAAAAAGACACTTCAATATTATTTATTTGTATAGAAAAGAAAACAAAACAAAATACTCGTAAGACAATATTTCTATTATTTCTACAGTAAAAACGTTAGTATTATGTAATTTAAATTAGGTAGCGTCTAATAATACAGTTCATAAAAATGCTACCGATAAGTCATTACCGGTTCGGTTCTGTTTACCGCATGTAAGCTTATCTCGATCTAATGCTGGCGCATCTGCAAAAAATATCGATCACAGTGAGCCTATAAGTTGTCGTAGATAGAAAGTTAGTGATGTTAAATGAACTTTGTAGTCACATATCGAAGTCATGTTGAAGTTTTTAAGATAAAATTAAAGAAATTAATTAGAACCATAATGTCCTAAGTATGCGATGAAAAGCGACAAGTCACTACGCGCCTCCTTGGAACATTAGATTTTTGTCGCTACAATGTAGACAAATTATTTAATTGGACTTTAATCATTTCTGAAAAGGAACAGCGGCCAGCTTAATTTTTTTCGTGGTAGAGCCATGCTGCAGCTATATTAATAGTATAGTTGTAGCACGAATGGGTCGGCTCGACCGGGGAAGGACCACGCTCTCACAGAATACCAGCGTAAAATAGCAGCTTAATGCTGCTGTGTTTCGTATGGTGAGTGTAGAGAACCGGAGACCCTCTTTACTGGAAATGAGGCATTCCATCTTTGTCCTCACGGCTGACAACGCATCTGCATTTAAATTCGCAAACGAAGATAGATGTAGATGTCTATGGGCCACTGCAACCACTTACCATCAGGTGGACTGTGTGCTCGTTTGTCACCCTTATTCTATAAAAAAAAAAAAAAATTTTTTACATGTAAAACAGTTAGGTATCGATATTGTAATTCGTTTTTGAATGATCTTGTATTATATTTTAAGTCAGAACGAAAATTGATCGCAATGATCATAATAAAATTTAATTTAAAAAGAATTAAAAAATGAAGTAAGTAATAAGTAACTGATCAATGGAGATAAATGAACACGTTACTAAAGTAATTATTAAAGTTTTGTTACTTCATAGAATTACGTTTTATGCACATTCTCCTTGACATGGGGGTCATAAGCCGTACTATTTAATACATAATATATAGCCGAAGATAAAAATTGTCTGCATTTTGAACTCGCGTTTCTTAACAATAACATATGCGAGAGTTTTTGGGTGTAAGATCAGCATCTTACACCCAAAAAGTTCAGTTCAAACCCTGTTTGTCAGTACAAGCCCATCGATAAAGTTGACAGAGCCAATAAATAAACAAGTCGCATAAAATGCAAAATATTTTGCCACTAGAGTTCGTTAGATTATAAACTTACATATTATTATAAATAAGCGACCCATCAAGGCTTCGCCTGGGTTGGATCTATTGATGTGACGTCATTTATGTTTAAGATATCATCAAGGATCATTTATTTCTTATGTTTTTTTTGATTTCGAAAATCTAAGATTATTAGAAAAATATAGCCTAGATCACTCCTGGCATTGCTCTCTATCTGTTCGTGAAGTTACATTACAATCGGTTAGCCATGCTGAAGATTATTAAACGTGGTAGAGCCATGCTGCAGCTATATTAATGGTATAGTTGTAGCACGAATGGGTCGGCTCGACCGGGGAAGGACCACGCTCTCACAGAATACCAGCGTAAAATAGCAGCTTAACACTGCTGTGTTTCGTATGGTGAGTGTAGAGAACTGGAGACCCTTTTTACTGGAAAAGAGGCATTCCATCTTAGTCCTAAAGGCTGACAACGCATCTGCATTTTGATTCGCAAACGAGGATAGATATAGATGTCTATGGGCCACAGCAAGCACTTACCATCAGGTGGACTGTGTGCTCGCTTGTCACGCTTATCCTATAAAAAAAAAGAGTCTGGGCAGACAGACAGACAGACAAAACATTTAAAAGTGGTTATTCACTCTCTCTCTTAATGGCATACCAAAAAGCTCCTGAGCTCAAAAAAGGCAGTTATTTCGAGATTATTTTATTATATTTGTATATATGTATATCTATATATAAATATAGATATATATATATATATATATATATATATATATATATATGTATATCTATATATAAATATAGATATAGATATTTACTTATCTAGAGGCCAAGTTTGGCTTACAAATTTCAACAAAAAGGTCAGTAAATATATAAGACAGTTATTATAATATTTATTTTTTGTTTTCACACATAATACTTGCATAATACTCATTTATAAAAGAAAATATTTCTGCTGTGTCGTTGTCAGTTGTCAAAGCATAACGATTGACGACTACATTGGACTACATACAATTTTTATCAATATGGAATTAATCCAGGGAAGTATTATGAGAATATCTAGAGCAGAAGATTCATTTATAGAGCAGAATGCTTTTATTTAGGCCGTAAATGATTGTGTTTCAGGGAAAGATGCGGGGTACAGCCCATTTCAAGTCAATATGAATCTATATAATATAAAGACTTTTGAGTGCTGTAGAGATCTGTTTAGATTTTTTGATAAATATCTCCGCTCCGCTACATTCACAGCCGGATTTTCTAGTGTCAAAATTGTACTGACGGTAGGCTGTTTAAAGGTAAAAGGGGCTTAAATATACATGTTAAACGATGTCATAGTAAAAGTATTTCGGCTTCACAGCCTACCGTAGAAATTCATAACTCTATTAGTAATTCCTCTGTGATGACAATGATACATTTTTTCGGAGCAAATCTACAATTATCATCGTAATGGTTAAAAGAATTCTTAGAGATGCGAGGATGCAGCTTACTAAAGAATTGTCATGCACAATTCAAAATTGTTTCACTAATACTGAAAAGAGTTGTCAAAAATTATTTACTTTTGCGTATTCCCATTTTCATTTTGATAAAACAATAAATAAATCAATTACGTCTCAATTAAAAGAGACATCTTTTCAAAATTTAGATTACCCAATTAATATTGATTTATCTCGACCTCGTCCTAAATTTGATTAAAAAAAGTAGTTGAGTCGAAAGTAATGGATGGCGACTTAAGAAATGCATCCCATATTTTATTCTCAGACGACATCCTGGCTCCTCGTAATGTTGAAACTCTTGAAGGCCTTCGTCAGAAGAATCCTTCGGTCAATCCTTCTCAAAGTTTACCGCTGGCTCCCAAGACTTATATGCAACCTTTACAAATTTCTGAAAAATACACTTTAGAAGCAATTAAGTCATTATCGAATGGCTCAGCTGGCGGCTTTAGCGGCATTGGCGGCATCTTAAAGATCTTGTAAGCGCTTTTGCCGGTGACGCCGGCGGAGTACTTCTTAATGACATTACAAAATTATGTAATTTTATGCTTTCTGGTAATGTTAATCCAAATTTGATTTCATTCTTATATGGGGTAAGATTATGTGCCTTCAAAAAAAAGTATAACGGTATTCGTCTTATTGCCGTTGGTTCCACATTTCGACGCTTAACTTCAAAATTAGCTTGCAGGCACAAAATCTCTAACCTTAAGAAAATATTTCATCATACCCAACGAGGCTTTGGCACTAGAGGTGGCTGTGAGGTGGCGGTACATTCAGTGCGTACATTTTTAACAAACTCTGAAGCAGAGTGTTTCAGGGAGGATGTTCTTGTGAAGGTTGTGAAGAAATGCTTTTAACTCTATCGATAGGGTAACCCTGCTGAAAGAAGTGGCTAACAATACCCCCGAAATTTATCATTACGTTTGGCAATGTTACAGTCAAAATACTAACTTTTTTTTATTACGAAAACCATATTATCGATTCTGCTGTCGGTGTTCAGCAGGGTGACCCACTAGGTCCAGCACTTTTCAGTTTGGGTATTCAACCCATTATTTCAAATTTGAAATCCAAGCTGAATGTCTGATACCTAGACAACGGTACTTAAGGAGGTAGAGCAGATGACGTCCTCAGTGATCTTACTCATATTTTTCGAAATTTTAAAAATATTGGTCTTGAACCAAATAGTAATAAATATGAAATATTTTTTTCCAATAATTTATCTAGTTCTAACAGAGACACTATTTCAAAATTTTAATCATATTTATCCAGGAATAAAAACTGCTAGGTGCCCCGTTGTTTTTCGACAGTATTAAACCTGTTTTAAAAACAAAATTTGATCAGTTTTTAAACCACGTTGATAAATTGTATAAATTAAGCCCCCACATTGCGCTTACTATTTTAAAATATTGTCCAGATTTACATACTTACTCCGCTCGAGTCCAGTCTCGAAATGTTCGGATATTTTAAAAGATATTGGATAATAATCTTAAAATAGCTTTAGAAAAAATTTTAAATTTAACTTTAAATACAACAGCCTGGACTCAAGCTATTTTACCTATAAAATTTGGTAGTATTGGTGTGAGAAATCTTTCTGGCGTTTCATTGCCTGCTTTCCTTACTTCCGTGCATAGTGTCAGTGACTTATGTAACATAATTTTAAATAATAAAGTAGACCTGCCCTCAGACATGGCGAACACTCTGTCCCGGCGAAAATGTTCCACTGGAAGTTAACCAACAAAAACAGTGAGATATTCCGTTGGTACAGAGCGTGCAGAAAGATTTGTTACATAATTTCCATAGTGACCAAGATCAGGCACGCCTTCTAGCTGTTTCGACTAAGGAATCTAGTCACTGGTTACACGCTTTACCATCAAGTAATCTCGGCACATTACTTGATGGGGAAAGCTTGCGCATTGCCGTAGGAATCGGACTAGGAGCAGCGATTTGTCAACCCCATCAGTGCCCTGTGGTAGCAGCGTCGACAAGTTTGGGCTCCACGGACTTTCATGTAAGAAAAGTGCTGGTAGGTTTTCACGGCACGGTTCTTTGAACAATGTCATCCGAAAGGCTCTTATCTCTATAAGTGTTTCCTCGGTTTTAGAGCCTTGTGGATTATTATGGGTATTTAGAGACGATGGCAGGAGATTCGACGGTATGACATTGGTCCCTTGGGAGAGAGGTAAAGCCCTAGTGTGGGATGCTACTTGCGTAGACACTTTAGCGGCCTCTCATCTCAAGTATCTCGTATCAAGTATCATAAGTACCTCGTTTAGAGCCGGGGCAGCATCAGAGGCAGCTGAACTGAGTAAGTCGCGCAAATATGAGTCTCTGAGAGATGACTACATATTTGTGCCATTTGCTGTAGAAACTATCGGTCCGTGGAGTCCACGTGCATTGAAGTTCCTAAAGAAACTCTATCCACGACTGGCCGTTGCTGCTGGTGATAAGAGGGCTAGTTCTTTTCCCGCTCAAAGGCTAAGTATAGCCATTCAGCGAGGAAACGCAGCCAGTGTTCTTGGCACGATACCACGGGGAGTAGGACTGTATGATAATTAGTTTTTTTTAAATTATAGTTTTTAATATTGTATATAATATAATATTGTATGTATTAAATAAATGTGTATTTCGAAATTACAGACTTTATAGGTAATTACACTTTAATTTTATTTACTGCTAATTTTATAACTGCTCCGCCTCGTTTGTTTGTATCTACGAGTATGTATGCTCGCGCTACACTGGGAAATACTGTGGGAATTTTTATTCAATTTTAAGCAATCGACAGACTGATTTATATTTTATTACAATTTGTGATTTTTTTTTGTAAATTAACTAATGTTACGATGATATTTGTTGATTCAATTGGAAAAATTCGAGCCAACGGAGACCTATGATATGACGTACGCAGCGCAGTCGATAAAGTTATATAAATAATATTTTACGGTGGAATTATTATTCCCAAAGGGTTGTATTAAAAGTCCGCGAGGTTTATGCCTATCTATTAAGATTAACTCGCACTCGAAAACTAAAGATTTAATATACTCTTCATAAAACTTCAGTTGATGCGAGTTGTTTGAGTAATAAAGTACAATTCCTTATCAAATTAACTATAATTAATCATCGTTTTATGCATTTTATCTAGATTAAAACAGTATTTATCCCAAACCTTACAGTTTAGTTTTTACAAGTGTTCTTCGTACGAAAAAATATGACCCTGCGCGTCTCCTAAGGTGGATCGCTAGTTTCAATAATCCTTTTTAATTGTAAAATTACTTTAAGTCTATCATAATCTACTGCTAAAGCACAGTATTTATTTGTTAATACTGTGGCTAGATATTAAATTCTCAAAATTATTGTTCCAAGACGTAAGCATAACTTGGCTGATTAATTCATTGTTACCGCGATGGACAGGCAATTTGGCGAGTATAGGCCATGGTCAGTCTTATGATTGGCATTTTCGAATGGATTAGTAGGGTGCACCTAGTGCAGAGGAATTTAGATAAGATTTTTAATAATTTTAATAATTAATAAATTTTGCTTCGTTATTCGTAATACTTTACGCAAAGGAGTTAATTAATTTTCCGGCGTGTGTTTTTTTCTCACGATTACAATCTTCAAGCTTACCATGTTTAGCTACATCATCATTTCTTATCAAATGGGAAGTGAGAGTGTCAGTCAATCACTGACATAATATAATAAGCAAAAAATATTGTATACACAAAAAACATAAGTATAAATAAATAACAAAGTATAACTTAGAATACCTAAGGGAACATGGAACATTGATATGTTGTCATAAAAAAAGGTCCTCCACTCAGATTATCTTGAAGTGCAAGACCACATAGTTATGTCTCTCCTAATTCCATAAATATATGTATAGTTATCCGTGCGTGATGGACTACCTCGTAGGTCAAGTGGTCGTAAGTGCGACTGCTGATCATGTTGTGGTCACGGGTTCTAATTCCGGGTCGGGCGAAAATTGGTTATTGGGTTTCTTTGTCAAGAGTTCTCAGTAGGAACCCGTAATCAGGAAGTTGGCGGCGTTGTTTTAGTCGCATGAGATAGCAGTCCCATCGGACTATGAGATATGAGAGTGAAGGAATAGAGAGAGCACCTGTGCTCTCTGCCTGTAATCCTGGTTTGCGCAAATTGCTTGTCTCCGATGAGACTGGCCGCCCTGATTGAAATCCTATCTGGAGAACAATATTATCGTTATCTCTATATTATCCATTGTTTCTTTATTTACACTCGTGTCCAGAAATGAACTGCTAACGGACTGATAAACAACAATACATATTTATCGTTGTTCGCTCGTTAATGTCTTTTTATATGTCTATAATTTCTAGTGTTTTTATCTGCAGTCTATGTACATAATATCTAAACTCGTTTAATTTATCAAGATAAACATATTTTTGTAAGAATACACAAATATCATTTACTCGATTATGACAGTGGAAAATTATATGCATAGACCGCCCCGGCTTCGCAAGGTTGGTTTCTGGATCTCGACAACAACGCCACCTACCGGGTCCAATTGTGAATCTAAGCTCTTCTCTAATCAACTTAATCACACACACAAAATTTCATCAAAATCGGTCCAGCCGTTTAGAAGGCGTTCAGTCACATACACACGGACAGAAGAATTATATAATATATATAAACCTTTTTTAAATCATTCTGTCTATTGATGAAAACTGTGTAGTTTAAAATATCTAAGCGTACAGACGGCGGGAAGCGACTTTGTTTTATTCTATGTAGAGAAATTATTTGTAATCTACTTAATAGATACGATTTTTGACACCATTATAGTAGCAGTGGTGGCATTTTACATGTATAAATTGCACATTGACTGACACCCAGACCTAGAAGATATTCCTTTGCCACTTTATGTAAATATCCGTGCGGTGATCGAGCCCGAGTGCCGTAGCACCGTTGACTAACACAGCTAATGCGCTATCGTTCTGTCTAATGTCTATTACTATCTTATATATTATATTATAGTTTATACATATAATAAATCTGTAGAAAAGTCGTGTCTGTAATTCTAATACATTCTTGAAAAAACGAGTCTAGGGGACTAAATGAAGGGTACTGAAGCCAAGTTAGTGGTTTTTAGAATTTTCGTCTGTCTGTCTGTCTGTGTATTCAAGATTCACGCAAAAACTATCAGACCGATTTCCATGAAACTTTGTGTGTAGGTAGTTAGTAACCCGGGGCAACTTATAGGCTACTTTTAATCCGATTCCGGAACCTCAAAATAAGAAGGTTAAGTATTTTCCTTCCCTTAGATATTCATTTTCTATAATAGGCGGGATGACGGATGTTTTTTTTTTCAAATTAATACCATATTTATAATTTATAAATAAAGTTTAAAATTAGTTTAACCCTTGCATAACAATTTGAAACTCCGCCCACCATCTACGCTTTAATCATCAAAGCAGCGCCATCTATCATCAAATGGAAATAGTAGTATATTTTGCTATCGTTTTTGAAGTTAAATTTTTGAAGTCTTACTGTAACAATATAATACTTACTGGTACAAATAATGTAGGAATGGCTCCTTTTAATGAAATTGTTATTATTCAGCTTTTTCTTTTAAATTTCTCAAGAAAATGTTTGCTGCAAATTTTAGAGTTCTTCTTTGGATTCCAACCATACCGCCCAATTAACCTTATCCATTTTTTTATTCTATCCATCTGTTTGACAAACGGAAAAATAAAATTACGGTTTTAGAACGCAAATTGAGCATTTATTTTCATTCCTCTCCTTCTTGTGTGGGCAAGTCTATCGATTCAAGATAAATATCGACATTAATTTTGATATAGTTGAGTCAATCCCTAGCGTACATGTAAAATATTTTATTTAAAAATGAATTCAACAAAATCATACAAATTATCAACAACGTGACTTCTTTCTATGCAAAATATCAAAATTAATAAAATAATTGAAAATATTCTATATTTTTAACAGTATAATATATAACATAAATTTTAACCCAAAATATACGCGTTATAGCAGTAATGACGTCTTGCGAATTTACCTGTGAAATGCGCAACCATCAGGATTATTCCTATTATTGACACCACAGTCACTCACGGAACATATAACCATTTTGGAAAACTATTAATTATAAACATTAACACTATTATAATCTATCAAAAAATTACAAAATATCTAGGAGCTTATTTCCACTTATTTCTTGCGTGCCGACTTGTGCCGACCTGTCATTCAAAATCCTCTCTAGTATATATACAGCAATCTATGCAAAATCGATTACAGAGTCATGAGATTTGGTATTTAACTAACTTTATGTAAAGGAGGCGAGAAAGGTGTGCCAGGATCGTGCCAATGGGAAGTCCGTAGTCTCTGCCTACCCGTCTGGGTGACAGGCGTGAGAGTTTATGAGATTTGGTATCCTTTTCTATCTTGCATTTTAGCCATAAGGAATCTTCTTCTCCCTTGCACACTATGTCGGTCTATACCACGGAGCAAATACAAAGAGGAGATGGCATAAGCAACTGTGCACTGTGATTCTAACTAGGTCCTGACATCATCACAGTGGGCGTGGCTTTACTTAGTATACTGTCAGCGTTCGTCCTGTGCGCTTATGTGTCGAAAATCACAAATCGGTGTATTTTCGTAGTATTAAGAAGAAAAGGATGAAGTGTTGTGTTTTACCCCTACAGTACCGTGAACGTTAATAGCCGTCCGCATTACGTGACCGTTGAGTACCGCGGACGTGAATTAATGTCCGCATCACGTGCTGCTATTTTCGTCTTAATTAATATAAAAATACAGTATATTTTCAATTAAAAACTATTTCATTCGATTCTGAACGAACTAAAGAGTATTCCCAAGTATTATACTCACTCGGTTACATAGACAAATTAAAAAATAATAGACAGTCACTTTTGGGTAGTTGGTGCTGTTAGTTGCGTAATTGTTTTCTTTTTGTGTTTGTGATTTTTGTTGGATTTTCTCTCAAAAACTGGTAAGAAATGTTAATGATCTTTACTAGATAATGTTTTTGAATGATTTAAGTTACAACAACAGTAAATTTTTTTGTTTCAATTGACAAAAAAGGAAAAACAAAACACCTCTACGCGAACAATTTATATCGGTCAAGATTTCAAATAAGATCTACCTTCTGAGATATTTAGCTTTTTTATAGATAGTTTATTGCATGTATGTATATTCATAAAAAAATCTATTATTTCTAAATGTTATATCTATATGATTGTATAAAAAAAATTAAGGAAGACGCTATAATATTTTTACAATTTTTTTTTGAAAATGAGGTAAAAACGCGCATCTAAACTGTTTATGGTTGAACTTTTAGCAAATTTTTGCG
The DNA here is from genome assembly GCA_029286625.1 of Parnassius orleans. Taxonomy (NCBI): domain Eukaryota; kingdom Metazoa; phylum Arthropoda; class Insecta; order Lepidoptera; family Papilionidae; genus Parnassius; species Parnassius orleans. The sequence goes on along the minus strand of JAGSMP010000107.1, from coordinate 3,948,663 downwards.
AGTGAAAAAGTAGAATTATTATAATGATTATATTTATAATTTCGGTTCATTTTAGGAAGAGCATGTTATATAGATTATGAGAACATAAAAATAAAATAAAAACTTACACTTTTTCATTCATAAAACCAAATTTATTGGCAGTAAATACACTTTTTCATGGTCCCTTAGAAACAAAGAGCCATACAAAAGTAAATAAACATCTAAATGTCATTGTTATTGTTTCTATTCATCTACAATCTTATCGGCTTTCAAGAACTGTAACTCAAACTTCTTAAACGTAAACAAACAAAAGTGACAAAAAAAAGGTTGACTCAAGTGCCGCGCGCCGTGATTATTTCATGTGCCCCCGGTACATAGGGCCATTTTTTGTTTTAGGGAGCGCGGTACACGAAAGGTTAATCGTGTAAAAACTACTCAGATAGACGCTCTGATGCTATGGATAGCATCACATTTCATTTGTAAGTAATTTTATACCTAATTTATTAAAAAGGTTCTAGAGAAATCTGCGTCAGCTTTCAAATGTAATTAAATTTATTCGACACTAAGTGGCGACTTTGTGTCATGGGAACTAAAAATATCCGTAGAGCTCATTATTGGTAAAATAATCATACAAAGGTGTTGTAATTTGTTTTGCATTCAGTCCTAAAGAATTTTCAATCGCCAAAATATTGTTTTTATAGTTTTTATAATCATTTTGTAAACAGGCTGCCATTTATCGTCAAGGTAGCTAAACTACATTGCAACATCGATATGGAACGATGCGAGTAGTTTTACTATATTTATCGGTAGATGAAAAATAGTAAAGTGGGCGAGGCTTAACATCCCCTCACCCCGCAAATTGTCACGCGTTGTTACATAGTGAAATCTAATTACAACACCTCTTTGTATTTGCTCCGTGGTCTATACCACAGAAACCCTACGTTACTCATGTGGTCTATACGCCAGTATATTCTAAGTCTATGGTTTTAATGTAATAATAGCGCCATCTACTTTCTGCTAAATAAACGAATGATAAATAACTGATAAAATTAAATTTTAGAATGCTACTGAATACTTATTCCTGCAGCATCAAAAATTGTCACACTTAAAATATCCGGACTAGTGACAATTATCGGGATAATTTACCGCAATTACCACGTTTGGTAAAATGACTAACGAAACTGTTACACTATGTAGATACTGTACGCAACACACGTGTTTTGTGTGCACAGTATCCAGTACTGAAAACTGAGATTAAGAGAGAAGCTCTTTAGTTGAATATATTGGGTGTCTCTATCGGCATAGCTTTTATTTCACCAACTTCATTTGTTATCAAGTTATCTGATATAAATAATTGAAAATTAAGTGCACTGTGAAATTTTTAACTCTATTTGATGGAAAAGTTCGTGGCATTGTTGCATGTCTAATCACTAGAAACCTAAATATCTGAGTAGTGAAAAAAGTCGTGGAATTGTGAAACCCGTTAATATGCATTGAAGCATTGCGATCTTTTCTGCCCACAAAACATAATAGATAATGAGGAACCCTGTGCATAGTAGTGAGAAGTATGTAAGCTGCTACTTTACTTTTTTACCTTTAAAGAGACTTACAAATCAGTTTGTCATTTAAGATAGCTTTCATATTTTCAGACAAATTAAGATTTTTGTGACTGTCCTGGTTTTATAGCTCACATGTAAATGAACAGACTCTTGCGGAAAAATACTTTAATTATCATAAATAGCAGATTTTACATAAACAAAGGTTTATTTTATTTTACTTGTCAAAGGCGGTAGGTAATCAAACTGATCCAAACGTAAATTTCATAAAACATAAGCATTATATATTTTAGCACAGATATTAATTGCAATTTGAAGTGTCGATTTACCACATTCTCGGTGGTGAAGGAAAACCTGCATATCTGAGAAGTTCCCCAGTTGAGGTGGGATCGTTGGGATCAGCGCAGCGAACACTTCTTTGGCCAAAACTCTCTGCGGCTGTATGTAGGCTACTACTTTTTAGTTTTAATGGGGCAATTATGCAGTTTTTATTTCATTCATATTTTCGGAGATGTTACTTTTTGTTTTTACTCTACCGTAAATATTAAGGGTAGCAAAGATTCGAAAGAGTAGAACTCATCATCATTGTCTAATGTAGTTTAGTTGTAATCATATTTGCTGTAGTTGCCACGCTTGGCAGGCGGGTTGGCAACTGCAGCTTTTATTATTTTGAACTGTTGTCATGAAGATGATGTTGCCCATCTCCTGTTTGTTTCCTCTGTCGCCTCTCACGACACACACGAGACGATATGAGGTGGCGGAATTTCTTTCGCCGCCACAACAAGACGAACATTTTTCTACTCCCGTTCACGAGTGTAGTTCTTCCCACGTTCACTGTGAACATAAACATTACCGAGTTGTGCTCTAGACAGATAGATAGTGTGTCTCTTTTTTTATTCTATATGTCTTTTTCTAGGCTGTAATAGATAGATAGATAGTATGTAAAGTCCACTGTTGAACATAAGCCTCCCCCATAGATAGCGTCAGAGGGGGGGGAATTTTTGCCTTAGTTGCCACGCCTGGCAGGCGGGTTGGCAACCGCATTTTTTTTATTCAGCTGTTATCAGGAAGATGCAGCTGCCCATCTCATATTTTAGTTCCCTCTGTCGCCTATTACGCTCTATTTAAAAAGAATATAAAAAAATATTAAATAATATTAAAAAAGAAAATTATATTAGGAAGTATGTAGCAATGTTATAGCCGTTAATTATTCCAACTAAGCTTCAAATACTTGTGCTATGATTAGATTACGATATTAATCGAATAGCGGATGCAGATACAACTTTTGTGATGGATTAGGCGACTATCTTTTTAGTTGAATAGATACTGGTTACTTTCTGAGTGGACCTTTTTTTTACATGTGGAAATGCCTACGCATACACGCCTCGCGGGGGCAAGGACGGGTTATGTCGGACTCGCACCGACTAAAACCCCATGGTGCTCCACCTTCGGTGCATATTGGCAGGGCCACGGGAACGCTTTCGCATACATCCGCGGGCCCACCAGTGCTGGCCGCCCCATGGCAGCCTGTCCTCGGGGGAGCGCTTCTCCTCCCCATTCTCTTTCTCAGGCAAGGGGCATCAGGAACACAAGACACGGCTTCCTCCACGGCCACCAATTCCATCTGCGTAACGGGCCCCCCCGAGTCCGATACGTGCAGGCCATGAGGCCAGGAAAATCGAGCGCTCGGTAGCGTCCGCTTTCCCGACCCCAGCGGCGGATCTGGTCTTTGGCTCTGCCGCCAACTAAGTTTCGACCGCGGAGGGTAGGGAGAGCGGGGCCTCGCAATACCGTTACTCCTCTCCCCCCGCGGCCCCACCACTACCGCATCAACGGTGCGGCCCCGTCAGCGTCGCGGAAGATAGGGCGAGTGGCGCATCGCGATACCAGCACTCCTCTTCCCCCGCGACTTCACCTCGGCTGCAGCGGTAGGGGGAGAGGGCACCCCTCTCGCCGCAGCCCACCGACACACATCCGAAGTAGGCTCGCCAAGCGCACTCGGAGTGGCCACCTCGGGCCGGCCCTACACCACGGTCCAGGCAAGGGGCATCTTTGTTCACCGCGGGTGACCAAGCCATGGATACTAATCCCCCCCACCACGACAAGGCAGGAACCCGTTCGGGGGGATTCTGAGTAGATCTATCAACGGCACTTTTTGAGCGGTTGATTTACACTGGCAGCACAACTCAGTAATGTTTCGATAACTTCCTTAAAAAAAATTAAAAATGATTATTCACTTAGTCATTCGCCCCTGATATGTTATCTGTCTTAGTTTCTGCCTCTACAAGGTTAGGTCAGCCATTTTTGTATTAAAAATTGGGAACTTTAAAGGCAACTTTAAAAATATGTCTTCACGTTACAGATTCCATTATTTCTCATATGGTGGGATAAATTAGCACTTCTTTTCTGTCTCAGTGTCTATTTCTGTCTGGGTAGGTACCATCATCTTTACTATTTATTGCCAAGCATTGCAGTGCACTGCTGTATTCCGGCTTGAAGGTTATAGAGAACCAGTACAATTACAGGCTGTGAGGCATCCTATCTTAGTCCTCAGAGGTGACAACGAATCTGTAGGTTTCTTTGTTTGAAGATGGTTGCAGGTGTTCGTGCGCTGCAGTAGCTATTTACCATCAGGTGGAAAGTTTAATAAAATCAATTTTGACGATGAAAGATCCATTGCTTAGTGCATAACGGCCACCACACTTGGCATTCGACTTGACGATCACAGTAACGGATGCGTCGCAAGCACAGAAGTATAATATTTATTTATTTAGATTTCCGTCAGTTGACAAGGAGGACTTGGAGGTACGAGTCACACACCAGAATAAACTCTTTAGAAATGAAGAATCAATTTGTAATTATGCCGTGTGGTGGCGGAGTAAGACAATCTATCACCATATATCGTTCCGAGAATGTCATAAGTGGCGACAAAAACAAATATCAACAAACTTCTACAAATGGCGGCATAACCATTTCGTATTGACTATATATAAAATATCCATACCGGCAACGGCGAACGGCGCGGCGCCTAAAAACGAAATGAAGAATGCCCAGTATTTTGTTATGTATTCATGGTTGTGACAACATAAATCTAAAGAAATCATTCGTTTCTATTTAATTAAACACAAATAAATGAATATTGGAACTCTTGTTGGTAAAATATTTTGTGATTTCTACGCTTTTGTTACCACACGCAAAGTATTTAGTGCAATTGCCTGAACTAAAAAGTCGTGGCTTCGAATCATTTACAGTTTATTTGTAGTTATTATGACGTATTTTATATTTTTTACATACCGTCTCGTAAGTTAATGCTTCAGCGATAATTTATTAAAAAAGGACATATCCCAGAAAAAGATGAGATATAGGGTCCCTATCCACGTGCTGGCGACGAAGAACGCACGCTAGTAGACTTTGGTAGACACGCGGCAGACGCCTGACCCTCTAATACGTTATTTTCATAAAAACTGATAATGTTTCGGGGGTTTCGGTAACAATGTCAATTGGTTAATACCAACAAATTGTTTCATAATAATTATTGATGGAAATACTAAATACTACTGGTCGCCTTGTGGTCAAAATTCGACTGTAATTCATTAAACTTTAATGTTTGTTTATGCAAGCTGTATTTTCCTTCTAACTGCAAAAAGATAAACAGAAAAACACAAATATATAATACATAAAATAAACGCTTTTTGCCTCCATAAATTATTGAAAAAGGAACACAAAATTCACAGCAGTATAACATAAACTAACGATAGATTTAGGTTTAATATTGACAATGTGAACGTAAAGATTGAATGTTTGTTTTATTTAATTTAATGTAAGTATTTGTAATACATATTTTATTTAAATTTTAGCTTTTAATAATATAATTAATAAATATAATTTTTCCTTTTCCATATAAACTTTAACTATGCCAAATATCATATCCTTCCGTGCAATATGTTTAATATTGCACGCCCGGAAGGAGGATATGATACGTAGGTCACTCAATAACTTTTGAGATATACAAAAGTATTCTAGATACTATTAATATTTATTTTACATCTTTTCAAAATATTCTCCATCATGCTCTATACAAAGTTCCATTCGCCTAAACCAACTCTGAAAACACTTTTGCCAGTCTTGATCTGACAGGTCGGAAATCGCTTCTGCCACGGCTTCTTCGGCGCAATTTTTTCTTTGACTCTTGGGAACAAAAGAAATCACAAGGAGCTAAGTCAAGGCTATAGGGTGGGTGACTTAGAGTTTCAACACCAGATTCCTCAATAAATGCTTTTGTTCTAAAGGAAGTATGTGAAGAGGCGTTATCGTGACGCAGCATGATTCCCCGAAGCCCGGTCTTTGGTCTTCTCGCCCACAGCTTGAAAAGCTTTGGGTAATGCAACTGAAGTATACCATTCAGAGTTGACTGACCTATAATTTTCCAGCATTGACGTCGACAAATGTCCGCTCCGCGAAAAAAAACTAGCCACCAATTTTTTTTGCCGACGTTGCGAGGTATTTGCATTTTTGTCGGTAACTGTCCTTCTGAGTAGACCCATACCGATGATTGCCTTTTATTTTCCGGATCATATTGATAGATCCATGTCTCGTCACCAGTAACAATTTCTGAAACACATCTAGATGCCTCGTTTTCAAAACGTAGACGCATTTCATGGCACCAATCCACACGAGTCTGTTTTTCGCTTTTGGAGAGCAAACGAGGGATCCATCGACAACAAAGCTTCCTCACTCCAAGATGTTAATATAGGATGGTATGAATGCTCCCGAACTAATGCCTACAATCTTTTCGATGTCCGTTTATGTGATTCGTGGGTCTTCTCGCACCAACATTTCAGTAGTCCATACATTTTCTGCCGTTACTGCTGTTTGCGGGCCCCGGTTCTTTGGTCATCTTTAAGATTAATTTTACCCCTTTTGAATTCAGCAAACCACCTAAAAATTGTTGCGCGTGATGGAGCTGAGTCCCCTAATGCTGATTGTAACCGTTGTAAACTTAATTGTTCGGTTAAACCTTTAAAATCATAGTATATCATAGCGCGCAAATGTTCACGGTTAAGATCCATCGTTTTTAATGAAAAGCGCGGGAAGCGTTGCAGGAAAATTAATAGAACTTTTTTTTAATATTGAGCAATTGGCTTATGGAGTTCTATTTTTAAATAAATTTGCTTTTTAGAAACATGTAACACGGGTGCGTTCCATTTTAAATTTCGAGCATCTCAAAACTTATTGAGTGACCTACGTATTACAAAAGGGTAAAAGTTGTCTCTTCTTCTTCACTTCATTCTTCCTATTAATATATTATAGATAATACTATCACATCTTTTCAACCGACTTCAAAAAGGAGGAGGTTCTCAATTCGTCGGTATCTTTTTTTTTATGTATGTTCACAGATTACTCGAAGACGCATGAACCGATTTGGAAAATTCTTTTTTTTATTTGAAAGCGCTGATGCTTCTTATGTGGTCCCATATTTTGATCAAGGTCTAACCAGTAGTTTTTGAGCTATCCTTAATAATTTATATTGAAGTCAGTTGTACAATTTTTTTAATTTAACCACTTGTTTTGTTTAATATTTTGCAGCCGAAAAATAGTTTAATTAAATCAGGATACTGGCCGTGAACAAAATAAAGAAATAATAATCCTTTTTCTCGCTTATTAGCATAAAATTTAAAAAATTCCTACAGTTTTGTTTTTGTACCTAAATATTTTATATCTTTATCTTTTAAACCAAATTTATCAGTAATCGAACATCGGAAACATTCGTAGTGCTAATCGTGGTGCTTTTATCAGGATTTGGAGACTTGACCCCATTTTCATGTGGCATGCGTGGCTGTTTACGGCGCTATCATTCTGGAAACGTCCGCGACGAATTAGGTAACGGGGGTCCGATGCGGATCCGCCCGCGTGACGTCCGTACCAGGATTTTTCCGTCGATTCGTTATACTTTACTTTAATATTATGCGTTTGGGGCAGAGGCTATATGTGTATAATTTTGTATTTATCCTTTGTGATCAGTTTACTTTTTCATCAGCCCTTGTATCCACAACATATCAACGTATTTATCCCCCAAATATCCGCATCCTGGGAAGTGTTTGTGCAATATTTTAAAAGTATTTTTTCTTAGATATTGTCTATTAACCCGTAGTTTACAGTCTGCTGAGCGTGAGCCTTTACCCAGTGTATACCGTTATCGCCACACTTAGCAGGCTAATTGGAAATCGCAGGCAGGCGTCTCGCACTATTTTCGGTGCTTGCCAGCTTGGTAAAGGTACAAACGAAGTTACAGTCCATCTGTAGATAAATGGCTACTCGATCTATTGTGGACCTGCCACCAACTTCAAACAAAGAAGGCTACAGAGGCATTGTTACATCTGAGGAGTAAGATGGAATGCCTTGCCTACAGCCTTTAAATATATTGGCTCTCTACCCTTCAGACCGGAACACAGTATTGCAAGTACTATTTGACGACAGAAATAGGTAAAAACATATCTATTGTTTTCATTTACGAATAAACTTCTGCTGATGGGTTCACGATAACCCGCATCACGGCGTATTGTCACAGGTATTGTTTACATTGATAACATAATCTACGTTTGGCCTAGAACGGACCAATCTTTAGACGACGGATATTGTATCTGTTATCGACGTTAGTGCTTTTAAATAAAACTAGTTTTACGGATTTTATCGCGTATATTAACTTATTTTATATTCCCGACGTTTCGAGTACTTTACAGTACCCATGGTCACGGGGGGGGACTGAGGTATTTGACGTCCCAATGTCATAGTTAACCACGGTTACCTCCAGATTAAAAATTATTATTATTATATAATAATAATTTTTAATATAATAATTTTTAATCTGGAGGTAACTATTATATAATAATAAAAAAAAATAATAATAAAATTATTATTATTATATAATAATAATTTTTAATATAATAATTTTTAATCTGGAGGTAACCGTGGTTAACTATGACATTGGGACGTCAAATACCTCAGTCCCCCCCGTGACCATGGGTACTGTAAAGTACTCGAAACGTCGGGAATATAAAATAAGTTAATATACGCGATAAAATCCGTAAAACTAGTTTTATTTAAATGTGTAGTGTTCGCGTAAATATAAGAAATCATGACGTTAGTGCTTTTTATTTATATGTGTTACCTTTCAAATTAAACAACACACGGAAAAGTAACAATGCCTCTTATCTCTCACTATCATACTATCTTCACTACAACGCTACAACAGTCCTGTCATACAGGGAAGTCTGCAGTTTGTGATCATATCCTAGACGGTCCCCGCCATTACATCAGATTTGATCTATCAAATCCTCGCGAAAGAACATCGATTCCTACCAATGATGATACGTGAGGCTATTGGAATTAAAAAAAAAAAACACCCTAATTTCAATAGAGAGGGAAGCTGGGTACTACCACCTGCTTTGGATCCTGTAATCAATAAAATTAAAACTAAACCCAAGTATACCACTGCAAAACCTCAGGACACACTAAGCTCATTCTGCGTAGATCGGACCAGTAGTAATAATTTTTTTTTAATTTATTTATCAGATCAAAAAAAAATACAGATATAGGTCTAATTAACATCTAAAAAACCACGGAGGTTTGACTTGATGCTAAATAATTAGTTTAAGTCAGCATATTATGTACCAAACACAGTCTAAGTAAGTATTTAGGTATGTGAGTAGGTAGTAGGTATAGTAAGAATATAAAGACTAAGGAGTTAACAACTTAGTTAAAGTCAGTAGTTGTAAATAAAATAAAAATAAAAATAAAAAGTCTGTAGTAGCAAGGTAAAAGTAAGAACTAGGCAGGTAGGTACGTTATTGCTAAGTAAGTAGATATAGTAGGTAATTATAATTTAGATAGGAAAAAGCTTTTGAGTTTAGTTTTAATGTTTTGTTGTGATATTTTTTCGCGTACATCGAAAGGTAAGTTATTTATTAAAATTGAAAGCTGAAGGTACTCCGGGTTAACTTAGACATCGGGACGTCATTTACCTCAGTCCCCCGCCCCGTGACCATGAATTCCCAAAACATCGGGAATTAAAATTAAGTAAATTAAATGCGATAAAATCCGAAAAATTATAGCTATAGCATCCACTTACCTATCATCAGGAGAAGTGTGTGCTCGTTTGTCATGCAATATGTCGATGAAATTTTACTGAGAGTACGCTGTATTAAATCATAAATGCTGTTTAAAAAGGATGGGTTGACGTGTAAAAAATTAGAACAATGAGGGCATCCACGACTTTTTCTGCTACCAGGGCGGCGCTACTTAAAAATAAGATATAATATTTGACAGATTTCATAGCGGCTAATTAATTTATTCGAAAATGTAAAGGTTAATGTTTCTTTCTGTACTATTATTATTTAATTATTTATTTTTTATATTAATTAAATTAAAAATAAATAAACCAATCCACAGATATTCATAAAAGTAGAAAAATTAAATCAAATAAAAATTAGATCGAACCACTGAGGCATTGTTTTGTGAAACCAGGATAACTTGGACCTTAAGGGACCTGCAAATTTGTCTCACTTAAAGAGGTATTCCACTTACCCAGTGTCTCAGATATCCAGGTATAAATAAATATCTGTCTCATTTACAGAGGGTTCCATTAATAGAGGTGAGAATAGAGGTTATTTCAGTTATAGAGGTGCGATTATTAAATAAAATTACGTATTTTGTAAACATAATACATGAGTTGTAATCTTTATTAACAATCAAAAAAGCTATTAAAAAAGAATTAACCACGTCTTTTATAAACAATACAAAAATGCATACAGAATGCGTCAATCAAAAAAATCTGTTATTTTAGTTTGTCTTTTGGAAGTATCAGCTGTTAGATGTTTTTCAATGTTATAAATTTTATCAAATATGTTTTGGTCACCGTTAACCGGTTAACTTTAGTTTTTCACGTACTGATAAAGGCTTAAGCCTTCGCTTCAGCATTTTCAAATAAACATCCGGACGATAGCAAAACCAAACTAAAACTAGAGGTCAATTTTACACAATTAGCCAAGTGCGGAATTTGAGGGTAGAATAAGAATTAGTAAACAAAACTGTACACAAAATATAGTCTTAGTAAAAGAGGTAAAATATACTCGCTGTCTCAATTATAGAGGTAATTAAGACGATAAAATCGAAAGAACTAATCCCAGATATAGAGGTTTGTTTTGTCCCACTAACAGAGGTAATTCAGTGCTAAAGTGTCGGGACCTTAGCATGAGTTCCAGCTATGGAGGTTTCTCACTTATCCAGGTCCCAATTAACCAAATTTTACTGTAATACCTACTCTAGAAACTAATAAACTTTTGTTTAAAACTAACTTCTCAATTAAATGACGTTGTAAATAAATAAAACTAGTTTTTATGGATTTTATCGCGTATATTAACTTATTTTATATTCCCGACGTTTGTGCAATGTGTAGTGTTCGCGTAAGTATAAGAAATTATTAAATGACATTGTGTAAAAAAAAACTTCACCTCAGTGTCAACTAACGACATCTGGTAAGCGGAAGATTATTAGCCTTCATTTACGGTCAAGTGTCCTGACACAGGAATCTAAGTTTTGGATCTATAGACGCGAGAATATCTGTGATTAGATTGTATGATGGATTACGATCATCAACTTCAAAGATGTTTAAAATTAATACTTATAAAGATTATTAACGTTTTAAATATTTTTTTTCTGATAAAGTAAGATAAGGATATATACCAGTGTTGAGGTAAATATTATGAAAAAAATAATTATTATGTAGGATATATATATATATATATATATATATATATATATATATACTATATATATATATATATCAGAATATCGACAACAAGACCTCCTACCGGGTCCGATTATGAATCTAAACTATACAGGGACCCACACAAGCACACACAAAAAATTTCATCGAAATTGGTATAGCCGTTTAGGAGGAGTTCAGTGACAAACATTCATACAGGAGAATTATATAACGATTAGTATATAAAGTCCAAGTAAGAGTTCTGAAGTAGCTTCGATGCCCCCACTAGTTAGACCTGATGGTCAATTCGCGTTCGATGACTCGGAAAAGGCCGAATGCATGGCAGACAACATCGAGAGCCAATGCTCTCTCAGCACTCTGCCAGTCGACCCCGTCCACCTGAATAAGGTGGATGAGGAAGCGGGTTATCTACCCGCCACGTCACCGACGGATGATCCACTCCCCCCCGTTTCCTTCGATGAGTTTAAGACCATCATCAAGAAGCTCAAGCATCTGAAAGCGCCAGGCGCAATAAGTTGATCTGCCTTCTAGTGGCCATTTTCAATGCACTTCTATCCACCTGCACTTTCCCAGATGTGTGGAAAGAAGCGGGTGTCATCGGTATTCCCAAACCGAACAAACCAAGAGATAGGACATCTAGCTATAGGTCCATCAGTCTCCTCAGTGCCATGGAAAAAATCTATGAGCGCATCGTCCTTAGCCGTCTGAGGGATGTTGTGTTAAATAAAAGTTTGATTCCAAACAAGCAATTTGGCTTTCGAGTCAAACACTCATGTGTTCAGCAAGTATACCCCCTCACGGAGCACATCTTAGACTACGCCACAAATACAAACAGGCGCACTGCATATACAGGTGCTCTGTTCTTTGTTGTGGTTAGGGTATTTGTTAAGGTCTGGCACAATGGATTGGTTTATAAACTGATCCATATCGGTGTGCCTACAAGACTCGTCAAAGTCATACAAGACTTCCTAGCCAATATGTCCTTTCGTTTTCGGGTCGAGGAGACTTTCTCCTCTTCCAGACCAATCAGAGCGGGGGTCCCTCAGGGCTCGGCACTCTCCCCGACTCTCAGCTAACTCTATGTGAGTGATATCCCAATGATACCAGATAACTCATCTTGCATTATATGCAGATGACACAACGCTTTATACATCGGACAATAGTCCATTTAGAGTCTGCATTCGACTCCAAACTACAGCAAACGCACTAGGCGATTGGTGCAGAAAATGGAGAATAGAACTCAATCACGATAAAAGCAGGACACTCTTAAAACTTAAACGACACAGGACAGGAACAATCACCCTCTACAATGTCCCAATTCCTTGGGATAGAAAGGTGAAATACCTGGGGGTAACATTAGATAGTGCGATGATCTTCACTCATCACATTAAAGCTGTTAAAAATAAGGCGAAATTTGTAATATTTCGTCTATTCAGCCTAACTCAAAAACGCAGTAAGCTGTCCTTAAGACACAAACTGCATCTTTACAAAACCTGTGTACGCCCCATTATGACATACGCAGGTGTGTCCTTCGCTCACGTCCACACGTTCCTTATAGACTCCGGCAATTACAAGTTGTCCAAAAACTGTTCCTGCGACGATTCACAGGAGCTCCTTATTATGTGAGGAACGCGGATCTCCACCGCGACCTCGACATGTCCACCATTCATTCGTATCTTAAGGGATTATCCTTAAGATACTTCAATTCGATCAAAGATCATAACAATCCGTTGGTGACCGAGGCGGACTCGTACTCCCCAGAGAGGGATGCTGCCCCCCGACGACGAGATCACTTTTATGAATAGGTCGATCCCCCCCTCCTCCGCAGGAGAGGGAATCCGTCCATAAAATACTAACACACATACACATTCAGACACTATACTAGTACAGAACATTAGGGCACACCGCATTCGCCGGCGAACGCGAGGTCACAGACACATCCCGTACACGAGGTTCAATACCCGTGATACGGGGCGTTTTTAGTTTTGGGACCCGTCTCCCACATTGCGATAGTGGTTCAACCCGAGGTCGCCTCGCCGCCGGCAGAATCGTTGCACTCAATAGCTCATAGGTCCTCGCTTACGGGCCTACTTCGATGAAGCTGTAAAGGCCGCAGGGCCAACATCACTAAAAACTATCAGAAAAAAAAGAGTACAAGTAACACCTGAAAGTAATTCATCAAGAATTAAACTATTGGGATTAATTCCAGCCGCCAAATTTCAACGCACATTGTGACAAAACTCACAATACCATCCACATCATCTGGATGCTTGGTGCTGTGCGATTTACTGAGTTTTCTTCCTACCACGACTTTTTTGTGCAATCGTTTACCACCGGCGATTTTTCCGGACCAATGAGACTTAGGGACCCGTCAAGAAAAGGCCGGCAATGCACCTGCAATGCCCCTGGTGATGCAGTTGTTCATGGGCGGCGGTCGACACTTACCTTCAGATGAGCCGCATGCTAGTTTGCTTCATCTTCTATAAAACAATTAAACATATCAAAAGGTTATTTTATAACGTGAATATTCATAGGCACTTCAAAGTTTCAATTACTTAATTAAATTATATTATTGCTATTTTTCTTAATAATATTAACTTATGTTAGGGCTTCCCAAGGAAGAGAGGCAAATCCCTAGTGTGGGTTGCTACGTGCGTGTCACGTTGATAACCTCATGGCTACCTCGATTAGAGCCGGGGCGGCGTCAGAGTCAGAGGCGGCTGAAATAAGTGGCGCAAGTATACTTTGACAGCTACATATTTGTGCCATTTGATGTAGAGGCTATCGGTCCGTGCGGTTCACGTGCGACGAAGTTCCTAAAGGAACTGTATCCGCGACTTATCGTTGCCGTTGTCGCTGGTGATAAGAGGGCTGGTTCTTTTCTCGCTCAAAGTACTCAAAGGCTAAGTATAGTTCAGTATTCAGTGAGAAAACGAAAGAAAGAGCAAGCGTCTGAGCACTATAGCGCGTGTGATAATAAATAAATATGATAATAAATATTGTATATTTTAATGTTAGGTATGTAAATCTTTTCTAAATTAATTAAATTAAACCTTTTATTTACCACTTTTCATTATATTCTAAGTGATGGCAGTAGGTAATAGCTCCTTTGTTATTAATGTCTAACCCGTAAAAGATGGATGTCTATTTGAAGACATTGGTGATGAAATAACGATGAAAAATATACAATATAACAGACTTCAGTTCTTAAATAAGCAAACAATATTATTATCAAACTTTCAACATCACTCTCACTTGCCGTGGAAGCGTTCCCTGTAAATTTCACAATACGAGAGTACTCGGGTCCGATCCCCACCGGCACCAATGAAATTGTTAAATGCAATTTCAAGTGATGAACCACGAGCTCATCGGTGATTGCAAACATTGTGAGAAAACCTGTATTTCTAAGAAATAATATATTTCGAGATGAAGTTCGCCAACACGCATTAGAGAAGCGTGGTAAACTAATCCATAGCCTTCTCAGATATGAGAGAAGGCCTGTGCCCAGCAGTGGGACATATAAAGGTTGTAACTATTCACTTGCAACGGGTTCGCCGGTGAACTAGAGAGTCCAAGTTAATGCTAATAGTGGCCCAAATTGAGTTTCGTATCTACTTAAGAGGTGCCCTTAGATCTAAAACACAGAATATATATATATATATATAATGATCCGAAACAAGATCGATAATGACTTGTTTACTCTTGTTGAGAAGAGACGTCGGTCGAGACCCGTCTGTAACCAGCGTGGGATCGTCAAAATAAACGCAAGTACAACTCCGCGTGTCCTGTTTGTACAAAAGTACGTCGGGAGAAGACTTCCTGCGTTTCGTGGAAGAACGAAGCCAATGCCGCATAGAGGATCCGATCTCTTTACATTTGCAGCGTCTGGAGTCTAATAGGTCAACGAACTTCAAATCCTTCGTACTCCAGGTTCCCGCACAATACAAAGAGACATTCCTCGCTCCCGATTTCTGGCCCTCCAGGGTAGTGTTTCGCCGATATAAGTAAATTTTCTAAATAGTGTTATGTTTATGTTTTATATATATTTTAGGTTAAATGGGCCAATGTACTTATTTTTAAGTACTTGATGCCTTAAATAAAGTTATTATTATTATTATATTCTTTGTTGGCTGAGTGATGTAACGGATTTTCTATGTCATGATGCATCGTAGTCTTAGCGAGGGTTACCAATTTTTTTTTATAACAAATATTATATATATATATATATATATATATATATATATATATATATATATATATATATATATATATATATATATATATATAAAATAAAATATAGTACTTAGATAAAAATAAACAAGCGTGAGTGTCGTGGAACACTCGGTTGGAACGAAGTTCCTTTCGTAGTATATTATTATTGATAAACGTATTATATTATTGATTAACTAATACAAATAAATGAATTACTAGCGTCTATTAAAATGAAGCGTCATTTAAAATAATATTTCTTTCAATGATATGGATATTATTCCATCTCGCTCGCACTATAGAAAGGGGGTCGTGCCGGAAAAATCTTACATTTTTTCTCGCCTAGCCCCCATCCGCCAAATTCGTACCGTCCGATAAGGAACTTCGTTCCAAAAATTCAAATTAATACCTTGTTTTTAAAGAAATATTTTCGCTGGTTTGAGTCTTTATTACCAGCTAACGCCATAGTTAGCCTTTATTAAAATGTAGTAGTTTCGCCTACTTATAAAATTATAGTACTCGGACCTCTAATATAATATAATACTATAATAAATTAATACTTCATTAAATAGTAGGGTTGGCAACCCTGGTCTAAGCTGTCTGTCAACAGCATCGAGACGCAGGGAACGAAAACTGACTCACTGTTAACAGCACAGACGTTTTCTTTATTGATTACTCTGATATTATGCCTAAAGTATAGCAATATAAATAATAAGTCTGTATCTGTCAAACTGTAATAGCTACAAAAAATTATTGAGGAAATCAGTCGCCATTTCAAAAAGTATGTTCAAAGATGTGTTAGGTTTTTTTTAAGTACGCAATCCAATAAATTGGAAAATAAACAAATAATAATGAAGTAAGTGGAAGTGTCTACTCTTAACATAAGCAAACATTATCTGAAAGGTAAATACACTAATAAATATAGAAAGTCTTGGTTGCGCGGTCGCCAGACGTCCAAAGTGCGATGCGTCCAGACAGACCGGCCCACATTTCTACTTGTTACTAAGTAAGCGATACACACAATAAGGAAATATTTCCATAATTTATACCACAATTTCATAAACTGAATAAGAGAGAACTCGTAGTAGCAAAGTGTAGCAGTTGCACCTAATATACCAACCATAAAAATATTGGGAGGAGTTTCTGTTTTATGCATAGACATGGAATATACTATACCAGTATATTCTAAGTCTATGGTTTTATGATAAAAATTGTTACTTCAGATGCACCGCGTGATTCGTCCTGATTGTTTCTATCGATCCCAGGATCGATATTTGTGGAAAAATAATATGTAAATTACTAAACGAAAAAAAATCTCTTTATATTCGATGTAAAAATATGACTAACTTTTGTCTAGCGTCACTTTTAAATCTTAATCTCTTGAAAATATTTTTCCCCTCACCAGTAATGAAAACTTTTTTAAACTTAGATCCTTAAAAAATGCATGCTTAAATGAAAAATAATAAATCCCATCGGTAATTGAAGTGCGTTCCATGGTATCAAATAAACTATATTTGGAGATCATAAGAGCAGAGCAAACCCGAAAACTTGTATTTGCAGTAACGGCGTAAGAAAATTTTCTAATAATGATCGACATGATATGGGTCATCCGCCGGGTGTCGTCAGGGGCAACAGAGGATAATAAAATAGGAGATGGCCAGCAGCTTTTTCCTGCAAACAAATCAAAATAATAAAAAGTTCGATTGCCACTCACCTGCCGAGCATTGGCAATATGAAGCAATATATGAGGGAGCCCAATGTTCAGCTGTGGACTTTTGACAGGCTGTAATGAATAAATGAATGAAAACGCGAAAAGAATAGCCTTCGCAAGCAGCTCCTATTCACTATGAAGCGCCTGGCACATATTATGGTGAAGAGGATGTTCGGCTCGTTTTCGTGTATCTGTATTCCTGTACCATATCCCCGACCTTCCTTTGGGTACGGAAGGACACTGAATTCTTTTACATCCCAATGTGTATACTTATAGTTGGGTACCTTCTATATTTTATTTCGATTAAATTAATATTTCATTTAAATAAAACTATTTTTTTACGGATTTTATCGCGTACCTATATTAACTTATTTTATATTCCCGACGTTTCGAGCACTTTACAATTTCATAATCTGAAATTGTAAAGTGGGGGGGGGGGGGGACTGAGGTGTTTGACGTCCCAATGTTCCAAGATTAAAATTATTAATTTTTGTTCCGATCTACGCGTCGTCGAACATCGGGAATATAAAATAAGTTAATATACGCGATAAAATCCCTAAAAAACTAGTTTTATTTAAATGTGTAGTGTTTGCGTAAATATAAGGAAATCATTAATATTTTATTTTATTTACTTCTGCAATAGAATTTTCATAGAAGTATCGCAATAATGTCGATGTCAGAGCAGGTTACGAGAACATAAATTCAGATAGTGTCGCCGCTAATTAGCGATCTGCAGACTAATTAGTGATTTTTAGCGCCCTTGTCGATGACTCTTTGCGAAACAGTTCACGTTTATCTTAGCTCCATCTGCTGTGACTTGTGACGGTGACCATGAAGCATTTCTTTATCCTGGACTAAATGAAACTATAAGTAACTACAATTTAGTTACTTTTAATTGCAAGATACTTCAAATTAAAGTTTCATTTGACTGCGAGACAAATAAAGAAATAGAAACTAACAGGTGTAAAAACTTATGTTAAAAATATTTACTTAATGGGCAGGTTACATTTAAACAAACTTAATAGAAACATGTTACGTACATGCATAGACACGAATTTTTTTTTTATAGGATAGGGTGACAAACGAGCACACAGTCCACCTGATGGTAAGTGGTTGCTGTGGCCCATAGACATCTACATCTATCCTCGTTTACGAATCAAAATGCAGATGCGTTGTCAGCCGTGAGGACTAAGATGGAATGCCTCTTTTCCAGTAAAAAGGGTCTCCGGTTCTCTACACTCACCATACGCAACACAGTGTTAACCTGCTATTTTACGCTGGCATTCTGTGAGAGCGTGGTCCTTCCCCGGTCGAGCCGACCCATTCGTGCTACAACTATACTACTAATATAGCTGCAGCATGGCTCTACCACGTATAAAAATGTAATATGTATATATAATTGAATGTAAATAATGTATACTTACGTACAGCATTGTTCGACATTTTGTGTTTTATGTACCTACTAAGTAGAGTAAGCACTTACGATTAAACAGTTTTGTAATCATTTGTTTCTTCAATTTAAAAAATCTAAAAAAAGTGTCACTGGTTTTTACATCATATTCTAAACATAACGATATAAATAAACTGTAAAATGATTAAAACTCATTTAGAAGTTTTGTATGTCCTAAATTATTTTTCTCTTATTATAACATCTTAGTAACTACATAAAATGTTTACAATCTTACAATGTTATCGTCATAATATTAAGATGCGAATCATAATAATTTAAATCAATTCGACATACTTTAAGTTAACGCAATTAATAATTATAATTACTATTCACAAGTCCACTGCTGAACATAGGTCTCCCCCAGGGAAAGCCAAAAAACACGGCCCTGAGCCACCTCCATTTTTTATATAATATCGGGCAAACGAGCATGCGGCTCACCTGATGACAAGTCACAACCGCCGACCATGAACAACTGTAATATCAGGGGAATTACAGATGCGTTGCCGGCCTTTTAAAAAAGAGTAGGCTCTTTTCTTGAAGGTCCCTAAGTCGTATCGGTCCGGAGAAATCCTTGGTGGTAGTCGAAAAAGCTCGGTCGCCGACGATTCGAACCGCTCTGCGCTGTATGCGATCAAGTGGAAGGAGCTGGCACTGGGGTGCCCCGGCCCAGAGATGAGAACAGTATTGCATGTGAGGCCGAACTTGCGCCTTGTAAAGTTTCAAGCGGTGAGCCGGCATGAAATCCCGCTCTACGAAGCACGCCAAGCTCTTTAGAAGCCAATTTGGCCTTCCCTTTCAAGTGACCGCGGAAGTGAACGTCATTCGATATGTCATCGCCGAGGAATCCGATACTGACTGAGGCAATGAGGGGAGTGCCCTGAAATTGAGGAGATACGACAAAGGCGTTCTTTTTAGCGGTAAACGCGACTAAATTAGGACTAAATTTAGTTGCCCCCGATCCGAGACTTTGTTCTACAAAGACTCAACTTCAGACACAAGTTTATTCCGGCAATCTACGACGTGTTCTTGAGGAATATTAGTACGGCCGGTATATAAAGCATCGCCAGTGCTGTCATTTGCATAACAATGAATGTTACTGGTTTGTAACATCATATCGTTGATATGCAGAAGGAACAGGGTAGGTGATATCACGCAGCCTTGTCTGCACAGGCTTAGTGTCGGTGAATGCACCATCGACTACCGAAAACTAGTGATCCAATTGCACAATTTCTCGGGAAGCCCTCAGAAGCTACTAAAGAAGCGCTTTGTGCCAAATCCGATCGAAGGTCTTCGCTATGTTCAATCTAACCGCCAAGGCCTCCCACTTGGACACGACCGCCTGTCATGTGTGAATCGCACATCAGGCATTGAGCACTCACACCGCGGTATGGTCGGCGGTGTGTTCCCCCTGTCATGGAACCTAAAAGTTCGGCTTTCTCTTTGCGGCGTCCTTTGGTCGTACTTTGCCTGGGCTATAACTTTTTTGATGGACCTGGAGGCGGAGTTAAACTTTTTTTAAGGATGCTGGTGTTTACATGCCGGGCCGCCGAAGCGTCAGCCCAGACCTGAAAACATTGCTGCTTACTACGTAATGCAGTCCTACAGGAACGATCAAACTGGGTACCACAGATGATGGAATAAATAGTTCCATTCCCTGAAGCACCACATCAGTGACAGAATCGGCAACAGAGCTGGCATCATCCGGCGAGAAGCAAACCTGCCGCCCCCCTCCTCCCATGGGTAGGATGCAAAGAAAGACCGCATTCCGTATCAATCCGCCGACTTGTAATGCCAAACACGACGGTAGCGTGCAGAACTCAACCGCGATGGGAGCGTGAGTGGCACCAAACTCCAGATCAGACAATAGTTCGAAGAACCGAGAGGGGCGTCGACGCAGACCTAATATCCGTCCGGATGAAAGGTCAGCAGAAGGTCCAACAAAGAATGTGCATGGTCCTCCACATCTGGAATTCGCGTAGGCGAAGTAACCAGTTGTGTCAGACCATATGCCAAGGCAAAGTCTTAATCAGATTTCTCCACATGATCCAAGCCGAGCGAGAGTGGACGTTAAAATCGCCGAGGATCAGGGTCTCTGCGGATGGGATCTGTTGTAGCAAGGAATCTGTAGGCATTTGATCGATGAGTCGGTCTGTGTCGGCATTACCGCTATGGGACCTATAGAGGCACCCGTTGACGCGGGGAATGTCGTCGTTTTCTACGCGCATCCAAAGGATGGACAGGTCCGTACCTTCAAGACTGCTGAGGCGTTGCGAACAGATATTCTCTCTGACATATACGCAAAGCCGGTCATACGCCAGCCCGGGGCACAAAGAAGTGTTCCAATTTGTACCCCGGATAGGAAAGGTAAGAAGTATCAGCCAGAGAGGACACCTGCGTCTCGGTTAAAAAGAGCAAGGCCGGCTTCGTCATCTCCAGATGGTAGTGGACGTTGTTAAGGTTCGAGTGAAGTCCCCTCATGTTGCAGAAGTCCACGGCTAGCGTGGCAGGGGTCGCCATAGTTTTATCGCATAGTAGTGATCGGGATTTTGCCCCCCACCCTCATTATAATAAAATTATTCACAAGTAAATCTCTTTGGACAGATATGTAGCTTTTGTAAAATATATGAACAATGGTTACATGTTTTACTTATTTTAAAATTAAACAGGAAGGATCTCGATTGAAGGTTACTACCAACACAAAGTCCTATGTCCTTATAATAAAATTAGTATCGAATTGCGGAAACTCGTATCAAAATTTATTCTTTGCCGAACTCACGTTTAGTATGTGTAGAACCACGCTGTAGCTGAATTATGACTGCAGCATGAATGGGTCAAGGTGTAAGACATCTAGTACTCCGATTCTAAAGAAAACTATCAAGATATATCGATATTCTTGAACATTAGAAATCGGTTTTTAAATCTCGCAATCACGCATTGTTAATCTACCTGAGGCTTTGCTTCTAAGAATATATATTTCCAAATAAAATGTTATATTTACATATATTACACCATTAATTATTTCCCGTTTAATATACTTCTAAAAGTATTTATTGCTTATAATCTAAAAATTTTAGTGAGGAGTCTGGTGCATTTAAAAAGAAAGAAAACATCTGACATTTCGTAATTAGTTCTTTTGATAGTCAGTTTTATAATGTGAAAATAAAAAATAAATCTCTAATTATTAACCCCAAAACTGCTTGTAAAATGATTTTGTTCAGGAAACACAATTAAGTATAATTAACTTTCCTGAATATCTGAAAAGTCGGTGTTTTTTTTGCGGCTTGCAAAAATGCAGTGTTTGAAAAATTGCTTACCAATTTTTCAAACATTATAAACAAAATAACTAACTGATTACAGCTAAAGCGACGAATAATTTTTTTATAGAGTAAGCGTGGCAAACGAGCACACAGTCTAAATGATAGTAAGTGGACGCTGTGGGTCATAGACATTTACATCTTCGATTAAAAATCAAAATACAGATGCGTTGTCAACCCTGAGGACTAAGATGTAATGCCTCGTTTTCAGTAAAAAGGTTCTTCGGTTGTCTGCACTCATCATTCAAAACATAGCAGCATTAAGCTGCTATTTCACGCTGGAAAGACCACGCTCTCACAGAATGAGAGTGTGGTCTTTCCACGGTAGCGCCGAACCATTCGTGCTACAATCATAAAATAGCTGCAGCATGGCTCTACCACGTAGAAACATACTTATATACGACCAATGCTTATTTTTGTGGTGAAATTCTCATAGATACCCGCTTCTCTAGATGAAACAGGTGGGTTAAAGGCGGTTTTGGAATTTATGGATGGTAATAACCCCTGGGAATAAGATGATCGCTACCAAGCTATTTCTAATTTGTTGTGTTGTTAATTGTGTAACATACATGATTGTAAGCTGTTTAATAAAAATTATTATTACATATATTAATTATTTAAAAAAAGTCCCGCTGGGTTTCTTGCTGGTTCTTCCCAGGACAGAGGTTTTTTTTCGAACCAGTGGTAATTAAATAAAAGAGTGACTTTCAATAAATATTATTTATAATCTATATTGAATAAAAAGTTTCTGTTTCTGTTTCTGTTATGATACGTCACCGCTAAGCTGTTAGCATACGACCAATGTTAGTGACCACTTCGTAATATGGACATTACTAGCTGATATTTCCTATGGAAGATATTTTCTTTACTTCATGATTAGTCCGCAAAAGTCTACTGCTGGTCATGGGCTTTTCTCATTGTTTGGATTGGTGATCACAGTACTAGATGTCTTGTACCTTGACGCTGCCTCCCATCGCCGCGCCGGTATGGTGTTCATGGGACGGTTATATCGCCATGTTTCGGAAGTCATAAGATCTTAACATATCCCATGGTCGCCTATCACGCAACCCATGGGACCTAATGGGGTGATGGTTTCTTTTATCGCGCCACCACAAGGAACGAAATTGTTTAAACGGAATACTTCACTCGTCAGTGCAAACACTTTTAATTGTTAAAAGTAATCACCAAATACAGTCTATCACTAGTTATCCGCCATACATTGGCTTGTGTATCCACGTGGCTTTTAAAATCATTAGGAACGATCCCCATTAGATAATGACCAGATGAGACAAGTAGGCAGTCGCAGATGGATCTGGCCCCTTTTGTGGCAGTCTTTTAGGGCAGACTCTATATTCAGTAGCCGTGGCAGCTTAGAGGTTAAACGCTCACAGTAAATTTCATAGTATCAAACCCCGCCGGCGCCAGTAAAATTGTTATTGTTAATTGCAAATAAATGTGTTTATTTACCACGTGCTCGGCGATGAACAATAACATCTTGAGGAAACCTGCATTTAAGTGTAAAAAAATATTTTGTGTATTTTTGCAGTCCACCATCACGCACTAAAGCATCGCACCAATCTATGTGCTCCAAAATTCCTCTCAGAAATAACCTGTGTTCTCTGTCTAGCAGATGTCTGTGTCGACCTCTTACCTGTTTCTGGCGCTAAGCATCAATGTAACTTTGCTGTGTCCATGTGCAAAGGGTATGAAGAGCCGGTACAATAACAGCATTCCATCTTATTTTACTGGGGTGATGCACTTTGTGGGAATATTGTGGCAGTAGACATAGAAGGTCGGGGAAAAGTTTCTTCGTATTTTATATAAAAATTCTATACATTTTTTTTCTAAGTTTAATTACATTTAATTGTTATGTGCCATTTTGTTCAATAACTTGTTGCCATCTTGTAGGTAGTGACAATCCCGTTGCTGTAGAATCTTGGGATTTTGATAAAAAAAATGTAGTTTTGACAGTCCTCTCTTGATGTTAACCTAACACTACCCAAAGAATTCTGAAGAGACCACTAGGTGAAAATCTGAGGGTGCAAGGTCAGGACTATATGGTGGATGTATTAACACTTCCCAACCAAGCTCTCTCAATTTTTGCTGAGTGGCCAAAGATGTGTGTGGTCTGGCGTTATCATGATGAAAGACCACTCCTTTTCTGTTGATCAGTTCCGACCGTTTTTTCTCAATTTCTTGCTTGAGTCTCATTATTTGTTTGCAGTAGAGATCCGAATTGATGATTTTGCCCGGCGGTAAAAGCTCATAATAAACGATGCCCTTCCAGTCCCACCATACACACAGCATCACCTTATTGCGTGTTAACCCTATCGCTGTCCCGTGCACTACATATAGGTCATTGCTATTGTCTTACTATTGTGTCTGCAAACCGGACAGTGAAAGTGTTAATTCGGGTTTCGCTACAGTCTGTGGAGCTTGACTACCCTTTGACCATGATCTTTTTCGCACGTTCTTGTCGTAGGTGATCCACTTTTCATTACCAGTGATCAATCTTTTCAAAATGGTTCGGTTTCATTACGTTTTAATAGAGAATCGCAAATGAGTACACGATTCATTAGGTTTTAGGAGTTCGTGTGGTACCCAAATATCGAGCTTTTTTGTATAGCCAGACTTTAAAATGGGTCAAAACTGTTTTGTGGTCAATCCTCAAATCCCGGACTGAAAACGCTTGAACCAACTTTGTGCTACCCTTACTGACACTGCATTAGGTCCATAAACGACACCAATTTTTTTCGCGGCTTGAGTCGCATTTTTCTCTTTTTTGTAATAAAACTTCAGAATGTATCGAATTTCTTCGTTAGATTCACTCACTTTGGCGGACAGAAAAACAATTGAAAAATGGCGGGAAAGTGTTTTTACTTTTTATTTTTCTGGTTCTTAATGTTCCATATGTATTGATATTAAAACCAGCCAGATACAAACAGTACAACCAAAGAGATTTTTCTTCAATTTTATACAAACAAAATACGAAGAAACTTTTTTCCCGACCTATTATTACGGTGAAGAAATATTTTAAGTAATAGGTTTCCATATTATACGCGGCAACGAGGTTCTCCTATACAGAGACAGCATGTACTAAATGCGTGATGAGTTCAACGGCTGCCCGCGTAGTCTAGAGTCAACGGGTAGTCTAGAATCTAGACGTATGAGGACATGTAGTAAATCAACGTAGTAATCAACAATAGCAGGCACTAGCCTATGGCCCTCGCCCTGGCAGGAGCCTCGAAATGTTGAAATACATGTATTTGAATACAATTAAAACACATTTGAGTCTTGCATTTGTCATTGAACAAAAATTCATTTAAATGTTTTGTTCTCAGAGATTGACTACCCTCCGTATAGCCCAGACCTGGCACCTAGCGATTTTTTCCTGTTTTTCAATTTGAAAAAGGACTTACGGGGCCGGAGATTTGCAGATGACAACGAAATGAAAGCTGCGGTTGATCGTCATTTTGAAGAGAAAGATACAGAATATTTTTGGGTGGGTTAAAGGAATTGTATGCGAGATGTGAGAAATGTATTTCACTTGAGGGAGATTATATTGAAAAATAAAAATTAGAAACCGTGTATTTTCTTTCATTAAGTACCTTAGGCCGCGGATTTATCAGCCGCCCCTCGTATATATACATAATATATATAAATATTATCTATGTCAGAACAAATATGAAATATACATATGTATATGAAAATAAGAGCTGTATTAGTTCAAACTTGCAACGATTTTTTCACATACTTACGGACTTGATTATTAAAAACAAACTTGCAGTCTGATGGCTGTGAGGGCGAAATATGTAGTAAGATAAGTAACCAGTACGGTGTAATGGAGTGAGCAATTTAAGATTAGCCGAAGAACGGAGAGAACAATTATGAGAATGTCTAAGGTATTGAAATTTGGATTTCAGATACTCGGGAGCACATGGATCGTTCAGAATTGTGAAAATGGTGCAGAGTATTCTAACATATTTGCGCTGACGGATAGGCAGCCAATTTAACTGAGTACGAAAACAAGATACATGGTCGTATTGTCATAATATATATACATTTTAGAGCCATGCTGCAGCTATTTTGAGGTTGTAGTACAAATGGATCGACTCGTCCGGGGAAGTACTACGTTCTCACAGAATAACAGCGTAAAATAGCAGCTTAATTCTGCTGTGTTTCAATCGTATGGTGAATTTAGAGACCGTAGACCACTTTTACTAGAAACGAGGCTTTGAGAACGAGAGGTAACTAGAAATCTTAGTCCTCAGGGGTGACAACGCATCTCTATTTTGATTCTTGACCGATGATGGATGTACGAGTAGATGTCTATGGGCCACAGAATCCAATTACTATCAGTTAGGCTGTGTGATTGTTTGTCGCCCTTATTCCATTCTATATAAAGGCCCCTAAACTTTGGATGTTCTGGGGGCCCCTGTATAATCTAAACCAGCCTTGTTAACCAGCGTGGGATTTGCGGGCTAATGATAAAAGATGAGGTAATATTTATAATCTATATCTCTATATATAAAAATCAATTGCTTTCCGTTAGTCTCGCTAAAACTCAAAAACGGCGCGACCGATTTTGACGAATTTTTCGTATGTGTTTGAATGGGTCCCTAGATGATTTCGATTCATATTTGGACCCGGTAGGTGGCGCTGTTGTCAAGATCCAGAAATAACCCGTGCGAAGCCGATGCGGATCGGTAGTTAATAATAAAATTCTATTCTATTAGTGTGTACTGTGTATTACACATTTTGTGTAAGCTATGGTACTATAATGTCTCCTGCGTAGTTGATGAGAGGAAATCATCATTATACAAATCACATCGCCACAACCTCATCCGAGAAAATTAATTGCAGTCTTCTCTGGTAAGTAATTGACTATACAAATAAGAAAAGGAGAAATACTAAAATGCGAATAACAACGAACAGCCCCCCTGATGGTAAATGAGGTAAGTTACGTAAGTTACTGCGGCTACTTGTACTATTATCTATTCTGTGCTGTGGCCCATAGACACCTATATCTATCCTTAATTATTTAGATTAAGAAATTAAGACTTAAAATGTAGGTGCATTATCACCCTTTAGCACTAGTTGTTGGAATGCCTCCGTACTTATGAGTATCCGCTAAGAGCCTCCGGTTCTCATCATTTACCATATGGAACATAATAGCATTATGCTGCTATTTCACACTGGTATTATGTGCGAGCCTTTCCCTGCTGCAATATAATACAGCTGCAGCGTGGCTCCATCACACAGAATAAGTCATTAATAATTTGTCAAAGTTACTTTAGATTAACGATTAAAAATTTTATGGCACCTAGAAATAGTATACGTTTTCTGCCTTGAAAGTTACATTATTTGAAGTTCACTAGGTAGTAGAACTTCTTTTATGACTAAGAGTCCGTCTGGGTAGATACCACTCTTTCTTATTTTCGCCGCCAAATATCAGTGCTTACAGTGTTACGTTTCGGTCTGAAGAGTATAAAGAGCCAGTATAATTACAGGTGATCCATTCTAGTAGATTTCATTCCGTTTTCAGAGCTGATATGCATCTGTAGCCTTCTATGTTTGAAATTGGTTGCAGGCTTCCATGGGCTGTAGTAGTCACATATCATCAGGTGGTTTCTTTAGAAAATTCTTCCGGGCCTTGATTTCTTCCCTATGTGCTCTATATAGGTTTAGGAAATGAGGTTACTGTAAACAGTAATAGCAATAAAGTGACTTGCATATACATTCCACATACTGACCTAATAATGAAAATATACCGACAATAGCATTGCACACAAAAGATTTCATCGATGTTTGCGATCAGCCCTTACTTCGGTATCAACAATATAGGAAACGAATATAACATGACTATATTTTTCAAAGGAGTGAGAGAGAAAAACATAGTTTCTAAATCATTATGATTGTGAACTGACTTGCAATTTCATTAAGTTTGTACATGGAAAATTAATATTGAAATCAGTTTCCCATTAGATTGTGTGAAATGCGAACGTAAAAGCCTTATACTTAAGTTTTTTTAATATGGATTGCTATTAAATACTGTATTGTATTGTCTTATAATATACATTACATCTTCAAGAGTATGAACTGTCAAAAGACAACTGCTTTAGAATAAACAAACGCTAAAATGGCTGATTCAGTTGAAACTATTCTTGCACCTCGATCAAGAGCACCACTTAATCAAACTGGAGTTAGGCTTTGGGAGCTGCAAGAAGAGACTCAAGATACAGAATTAAATATGTTCATGCAAAAAAACAATACTGAAAATAAAGTAATTGAAATAAATGCAACAAAAACATATCAAGACAAATCAACAAGTACTGACATAAGAAATGCAGAAATTGAATTATCATTTGCTGAAAACACTTTTAAGATTTATAAACAAAAAGATCCAAAATGTACAGTCCTTAAAAAATGGCGGGAACGCCAAGCAAAAGCTAAACACGAACGAGCACGAAGAGTAGTTATTAATTCACTAAAAGAAAAATTTAGTGGTATCCAACGCCAGGCAAATGTAGATGCTTTTGAGAATGGTAATAAAGATTACATTCATAAAAGTATTCCAGCGACTGTAATAACTGAGGATGTCGAAGACACGTCAAATTTGAATGGAAATTGCGACTATGGAGGGCAAGGGAATTTCGATCGTGAAACTGGTAGTATTAATGTTTATAATAGTACTATGGTAGACGAGGTAGTCTGTCACGCAAGGAAACTTCAGATGGGGCCAGGTAGTGAGCTGGCACAGTGGAGGCTCGCTCCTCGCGGCAGTAGGGCGGCGGGTTCGGAGGGTGGACTACGCGGGACTGTAGAGAAAGTTATGCCGGTAAGTTTTTCTTAACTTAATTCCTTTCCTATTTTATGTGCGCTAGTTCACTTAAAATAGGTGCATAAAAGCATATCCATTTACATTTGCGACTTTAAAACAGTCAAATACCTATTATTGTAAGTCAATGTTAATATTGTGGTACAGTTATAAGATTTTATATATTTTGAAGTATTAGACAAATAGTCATTTCAAGTGTTTTTAAATTTAATCAACATAAAATCAATTTATTATACCGTTACACGCATGTTACCGTTACTGTTAACGCATAAAATGCAAATCTAATTGACTAGCAATATGATTATGATGGTAAATAATAATATTAATAGAGTATAAAAACACTGAAACGGCAGGCTTTGATCCTAGCGAGGATTCTAAGTCATAACAATGAAATTTTTGTAATGTCCATCCATCTTCAGAATCTCCTCCATAAATTGCCTCATTTTGCCATAGTTGCGATGCTTGGCAGGCGGGTTGGCAACCGCAGTTTATTTATAATTTTGAGTTGTTATCAAGAAGATGCTGTTGCTCACCTCTTCATTCGGTTTCCCTTTTTCGCCTCTTACGACACTCAAGGGACGATATGGGGTAGTGAATATTACAGCGCCACTACACGGTACACTTAATACGTTAGCAAAATTTGTTCTCAATACTGGATCAAAACTGAATTAAAAAAATTCAATTACATTTATACACACATCACATATATATACATACATATATACATGCCAAGCTAATAAAAGAGAGCGTGCCGTAAGAGGCGACAGAGGAAAACAAATCAGGAGATGCGCAGCAGCGTCTCCCTAATCTAAGTACATTAAAAGAAAGACCGCGGTTGTCAACTCGCCTGCCAAGCGAGGCAACTATAGCAAATATCCCCTTTATGATGCAATCTATGGGGGAGGCCTATGTTCAGTGGTGGTCGTTCGATAAGCTGTAACTGAACGGTAGGAAATAAATTTAAAAAATCAAAACCCTTTTATTATTTAGACGTGGACTCATTAAAGTTTCGATTAAAAATAGTTAAGAAACTATGTAAACAAATAAACGTAACGAGTGTACGTACATAATATAAAAATAACAGTCTACAGAAAATATTATTATCTTTGCGTCTTCCTCATTTCTTGGCTATGTACTAGGATCTTCATAGTCCATATCAGTCTCAATACAAAGTTCATTTAGTTATTAATGTTTTCGTACGCGATGTTAACTACGACTTATTTAATAGTTATATAAATGGAGAGAACAACAAAAAAACAACATAATCATGTTTAAAGCGGATAGTGTATTTCGTTTTAGAGGTTTAAATATTTTATAGGAAAATACTAAATAATGCTAGAATATACTACCTTGCAAAATCATCAAAATTAAATATTTCATCTAAAAGTATTTAACGTAAAAATTTAAAATATAATAAGTGGCGAACACCCTATAACATCAGGGTGTTTTCTGATGTGTTAGAGAACGCATCAGGAATAACACGATTTAATTCCGGACCTTCAAACATCAGACAAGTAGACGTGTTTCCATCGTGCGTTTTACCATCAAAAATAGCATCAAATCGTATGATTAAATATAACAGGTCTTTAATTCTCGTTATATATGTCTTAGTTACCGACTTCAGAAGCAGTTACGTAGAAATTATTTTATTATTTCTAGGCCCTTGGTAGCTCTCCCAGGCTTAACGCTCGCCGTAAATATCATAGTACGCGGGCAACCCTAGTTCGATCCCCGTCGGCAAAAATGACAATGCTGATTTACCTCATGCTCGGCAGTGAAGGAAAACATCGTGAGGAAACCTGCCGTTACCATTACCGTTACAGCCTATTAAAGTCCACTGTTGAACATAGGCCTCCCCCATTGATTGTCTCATAGGAGGGATATTTGCCAAAGTTGCCACGCTTGGCAAGAGGGTTGGCAGCTGCAGTTTTTTTTCTTTTTAGTCGTTATTAGGAAGTCGCTACTGCCCATCTTCTTATTTGCTTCCCTCTGTCGCCTCTTACGACATCCACGGTATGACACGGTAACCTGTATGTCTGAGAAATAAAAAAAAATCGTAGATATATGGAATACGCCAATACGCAACACGTAAGCGCGGCGGACATTTCCTTGTCTTAAAACCCTTTCAGAAATGTGAGGAGGCTTGCGCTGAGGAGTTGGCATATTGGGTATTTTTAGCCGACTTCAAAAAAGGGGGTGGCTTACAATTCTACTGTATATTCTGTTTCCTACCGACTTAAAAAATGAGGAGGTACTCAATTCGACTGTATGTTTTTTTTATGTGTGTTATATCTTTTTTCTGGGTGAACCGATTTCGATTTTCGATGACTCTTTTTTATTTGAAAGCTGGTGCTTCTTATGTGGTCCCATATAAGTTTGATCAAGGTTTGACCAATAATTTTTTGAGTTATTCTTAATGATTTATATTGAAGTAGGTTGTACAAAATTTTAATTTTTAAATTATTGGACTGTATGTTTTTGTATTTTTGTACGCGATATCATCGCCAATTGTGAACCAATTTTGATGATTCTTTTTTGAAGTGAAAACTTCTTTAGAATCGTTGTGATTTGAAACTCGATAAAATTATTTTTTGAAGTGAAAACTTCTTTAGAATCGTTGTGATTTGACTCATCGACTTTGAACTCGATGAAACGAAAAAGCGTCACTAAAAAGAGACAAATATATAAGTACATCGCCAGCATATTATAAGTCTATGAGTACATCTATAGGATTTAGTCTGCGAGAGAATGAGATAGAATACAATATATTCTTTCCTATTATCTCGGTCTCCTTTTTGTGCGGTGCTTTATAGGTTATTAATATAACTTTTAACTGTTAAAATCAAAGACCATTAAGATATCTATTTAAATCTCTTTGGTAAAAATTAACACTTATATAACTAACAAATTTATTAAATAAATAAAATTAAGCATATTGAATAAAATTATCTTAACCAATCCATTCATAACAATCCACGATTTCATAATTTACCGATTTATATTAAATTAGTCTTGTTTAGGCCATCTATTGTCTATTTTACGTATCACCTTGAGAGTCAATCAGTTTTTGTTCGATAAAATGACTACCTATAGAATGAAGTAGATTTTACGCTATTACAAAACAATTTTGCTCGCAATTTTCTGAAGGTTTCATTTCTATCGCGTGTGAACTGCACACATGTTTTTCTTAATAAATAGGTCATACTTTAGGAATGGTTCCAAATAAATTCGGTTAAAAAGTTCCACCTCTAAAGGTTATCCACCTTAAGACCTCCCTATTTATCCACCTCTTAAGGTAGATCAATAGGGAATGATTTTTTTTCATGTAGCTTTTTAAATAATATTGAGATTGTGACATTCCTTGGTCTACCCAAACGGGTAAAAAAATTGACTTTTAACAAAAAATAAAAGCAGACTCCAAAGAACAAAAAATAATAAAATTATTTCACATTTTGATGACGATGCTTTCATCTCTTACATACTATAAAACAAAGTTGCTTCCCGCCGTCTGTACGCATAGATCTTTTAAATTACGCCACGGATTTTGATGCAATTTTCATCAATAGACAGAATAATCCAAGAGAAAGGTTTAAATATATAATACATGCATATTATATATTATATAATTATATAATTCTTCTGTACGTGTGTATATGACTGAACTCCTCCTAAACGGCTGGTCCTAAACGATTTTGATGAAATTTTGTGTGTGTTATTAAGTTGATTAGGGAATAGTTTAGATTCACAATTGGATCCGGTAGGCAGCGTTGTTGTTGAGATCCAGAAATCAACCGTGCGAAACCGGGGCGGATCGCTAGGTCTTCGATAAACTATACAGGGTTATTTTTCAAAAAGTAGCCAAATTTTAAACTTAAGTTCAAATATATAAATAATGATTTATCGTTATTGCAGTTTTTGAAAATACGAGTAAATAAGGCCTCTATTTTTATTTGAAATTATCCCAAATTTAATGTGATTTATGGGCAACAACGTTTTTGCCTACCGATCGACTCTTACGAACGTTTGCGTGCGCAGTAAATTCAGTTAAAATAATGCATTACCACGCATTTTGAATATAAGAGATAAAGAGGACAGAATGTTTGAGATTTTTTTAATTAATTTTTCTTCACCATTTGCCTATATTACTTATTCTGAACCTTCTCTTCAAATTTGGCCGATATTGCAAAATAACCCTGTATCAGGTCGCAACTGACGCTTACTTCAGAGACAACTTGTTTCACTTTACTGCAGGGGTGGTTACAAAGTGTGCGCCGTAGAGAGTAAAGATGGGCGCCGTGAGGAAAACTCAGCTTCATATTTTAAATGTTTTAATTTTTGTGCCTATCTATCTAATATCGTTGTACCTTATTTCGACTTGCTAGGGCGCCGAGACAAAATAAACCTGTGAGTGCGTAACTAGATTAAAAATATTTTTATGCATAATAGAAATTATAAAAAAAATCATATTGAAAGTCATTATTTACTTTTACCTATTATTTATTCTGTGCTTTTACTACATGTTCGAAATTTTCATGTTCAAAAAAATGTTCGAAAAAAAACAATCTGCCCTTTTAAAAACAAGCATGAAACCCAGCGGGAATTTTTCCCACAGTAACATTATACAATATAAAATGGGTTGTACATCTATTTACAAAACTCATTTAAGAAACACCTTGGAAGCGATCACCTTATCCACAGGGATTGTTATAAGCCATGTAATCATTTATTTATAATAACCCTTTTTATATAGTCCTTTATATAGTTGTTTATTAAAAAAATACTTAATAATAAAGAGACCTTGTATATTTTCCGGGACTTTGTTTTCATAATGTTTTCTTTATTGTCCCATGAATAAATTACTAGCTCTATGGAGTTAAAGGCTGGTAACACTACCTTGTTTTTGTTCATAATGTTTACATATTGTAAATCACTTTTTTTGTTGTGCTAATATTTTTTTTTAAAAACATGTTTTCATAAATATAATAATTTATAACAGATAAAATAAAAAACCGATTTATGCTACTGCGTATGGATCAGGTCATTGAATTAGTGATTATAATACCTACTTACATGATAATTTTGAAGTCTCTAATAATTATAGTTTTAACCGTAAAGTTAAAACCGTATAATGGCGGTGTAAGCATATGCATTACCCCATATCATCCCGCGGGTGTCGTATGAGGTGACAGAGGGAAACTAAAAAAGGAGATGGGCAGCAGCAACTTCCTGATAAGAATTCACAATAATTAAAAAAACTGCGGTTTGTCAACCCGCCTGCCAAGCGTGGCAAATATGGCAAAATCCTCAAAATGAGGCAATCTATGTTCTATGTTCAACAGTGGACTTTTATAGGCTGTAATGAATAATTTAATTACGGGATAAGACAACTTTAAAGCGAAAACATAAATCCACTTTATATTCTTTCCAATGGGAATTTTGAAAAAACCTTGTTTTTGTCTAAATTATAAATGGAACCTCTGTGCAAAGTGGCCTGAAAGGTCCAAGAGTTTATGCTGGGCGTTAATGAAGCAATGAGTGAGTGAGTGTGTGAATTGGCCCTTTTTTTTTATATATTAACTATCTGATAACCGCGATTTCGTTCGCGTTGTTAAGCAACATCACTGAATATGTAGTGCTTATAAAAATCGTTGTTTCTTAAAACTTTAACTTTATACAGGGTATTTTTGAAACGCTCCCGAAAACGAAGACAGACGACAGTACTAACTATATCTTTGATGATGGGTGAAATATAAAATCGATCCTGATGAAAAAAAAATCATCTTTTCACAACGTTTTATTAGCTTTATTCACGCTCCATCGTGTTAGTATAGTTAAATAAAACGTTAATTTCAGTTAAAAAAATCATGAAAATACTTAAACATAAAACCAGCAGTGGTATTAAATGAAGATATCGCAATATTTTTTTTAGATAAGGGCCAAGTGTCTATGAAATAAACTTAAACTTAGAAAACCTAATTGAAATATATCCAGTAGTTTTTCCGTGATGTACGCACAACTGCAAACCTCTGTCATTTTATTTATATAGATGATTGATATACAGACGAATTGAAAACCTCCTTTTTTTGAAGTCGCTTAAAAAGTATTTATGGTCGTCAGGACTTGTAAATCTATCATCAAATCTCATTAGTCAAAGTACACGTGGGTGACCTTTACACCCTTTTCATCATCATCATCATCATCATCATTAAAACCCTTCACAAGTCCACTGCTGAACATAGGCCTCCCCCGAGGAATGCCACAAAGCAAGGTCCTGAGCCACCTGTATTAGTCTTACCAGGTCGTCACTCCATCTATTGGGGGGTCGCCCTACACACTTCGCCTACCGGTACGAGGCTGTCACTCGAGAACCTTTTTTCCCCATCGGTTGTCGGTTCTTCGAGCTATATGGCCGGCCCATTCCACTTCAGCTTACTAATCCGTTGGGCTATGTCGGTTACTCTGGTTCTGCTGCGGATATCCTCATTTCTAAGTTTATCTAGGGGGTCCTAAAAATCTCCGGTGGAGGTTTGGTTGCCACCTACACCCTTTTATACTTACATATTTTTTTATAAATACAAAAAGTAAATTTTATCGCTTTTATACACCCCACTTCTGAGCACAGGTCTCCTTTCATAATAGATAGACCCTCAGGCCTGGAACTTCCAAGGCAAGGCAGTGTCCGACGTGTTGCCCCAATGCGTGTTGGCGGACTTCACAAGTCTTCCAAATATTTATTTACTGGTTTGTTTTTTATAAATTAAACACTTTTATATAAAACCAATCAGAGTGTGAATGAATCAAAACTTCACGATACGTGTTCTCATCGGCCGTGAAACATGCGACGGGCTACGTGACGGAGGGTGCGTCAAATTGACGGGAGTATTTTGACCCCAATTTATAAATTATTCATTTGCTCGTTATAATTATATTTGTGTTGTGATAATGTTAATTCTTTATTTGTTTGGTAAGAGCAAAAATAAATGACACAATCATTTCATTCAAATATTTTAGTTACAATTGTTTAAACATATAAAAACCATCAATAGTAGTCTGTAGCCTTATGTTAAGAGATAATGCGAAACTATCGTCAACCATTTTTAGTACAAGCATTATCTATCTAATCCCTAATCCTAAATAATAACCTACGTCTAATTTCTTTAAACATAATATAAATTAACTTAAATTTTAAAACCCCGAAACAAATAGAGCTGATGATCTTCAAACGGCTAAACAGATTTTCTTGAAACATAGCTAAAAACGTTCTCGATTAAGACATCTTTCAAACGAAAGAAACTAAATCAAAATCAGTTCATCCGTTCAGGAGCTATGATTCCACAGAGAGACATATACACAGATACACAGATACACACTACAAACATATAACACCCCTCTGTTTTCGTCGGGGATTAAAAATTAAAAGTAAACTAAAGTGCTTTAGTCTTGCAAAATGTCGAAAATGGCTCGACCGATTTAATGAAATTTTTTGTGTGTGTTTGAGTGGGTCCCTGGATGGTTTACATTCAAAATTGGACCCGGTGGTGGCACTGTCGAGATCCAGAAATCAAAACTCCATCTTCATCAGTCAGTATCCCCCATATATTATACTTTTTTGATTTATTGTACTTTTGTAGTGGCGCTGTAAGAATATCCACTACCTCATAACGTTCCGTGGATGTACGTAAGAGGTGACAGAGGGTAACTGAAACAGAAGATTGGCAGCAGCATCTTTCTGATAAGAGCTTATAATAATAAAAAACTGCTGTTGCCAACCAGCCTGCCAAACATGGCAACTATAGCAAAACAATCAATCTATTGGGGCTTATGTTCGGCAGTGGACTTTTATAGGCTGTAATGGATGGGAAGATCTGACGAGCATCCGGTTTGTCCATAATTCGTATAAAAAAATGATACGGCCTACAATGTTCGCGATCATTTAAAAACTTTAAAATAGTTTTAAAACCTAACCTTACTACTATTATACTACTATATACTACTATTATATATTTCATTTAAAAGGCATACTACAAGATTCTACGATTTTCTTAATAATAACAAATAAATTTTACAATAATTGTAACATGAAAACAATGAAATATTTTTATTAGAAAGAAAGTCCGCAGTCCAAAACAGTTAGTTTTTCCATACACAAAGACAAATAGAGATGAGTCGTTTTTTTCGCAACCTGTTACAGCAACAGGTTGCGTCGAAAATAAAAATGTAACCTGTTACGACAAATCGCACATTAGGTTTTTTCAGTAATGTTCAAGAACTAAACGTTATTGCACAATAGGTTGCGCCAATTGCTAAATGCGTTAACACTGCTACCAATACGTTGTCAATTTTATTTCTTTTTTAGTTATATTATTTCCCGGCGTCAACTAGTGACATAATGACTTAATTTTCAACCAAAAAGGTTTGTTAATTGAATATTTCAAAAGTCAATAAAAAATAAAATGTTGGACCATCATACTGTAAATAATTGTTTATTTAAGATTTATTGCCCACCAATAAATTATATTTTCATTGCTTTAGTTTCATAACGAAATAGTTAGCTACCTAGTAACGACTATACAAAACAATAACTAATAGTACTTAAACAACGTGTTAAGATTACGTGGTTATTAGAAACCTGTTGCAAAAAAAAACTGTTGTCGCAACAGGTTTCTGAAAAGAAATGTAACTGGTTGCATCATTGCGTGAAAGCAACGGTAACGCCCATCTCTAAAGACAAAGTCTTTTAGTTTTTAATTATGATCAGTTTTGAAATAAGCTTTTCAAAAAGGTGCAAATCTTTTTAAAAAAAATGACTTTTATATCCTTAAAATAAAAATTAGCAGAAAGGAAGACAATCTTTGTCGCCAGAAAATGCACTAGTAGCGTTGGAGTAGGCCGTAGAAGAGGTGTCTGAGGAGGACTGGAAAAAGTGTTTCAAATATCGGTTCAGTCGCCTGAAACTTTGTATATAGACTGGTGGGAGACAAAAGATTTAATAAAAAAAAACATTGACCATAAAATCTTTAGTTCTCCAAAACTTTTTGCCACGTACTTAGGAATTTCAAAGCGACTATAACCACGCATTTTCCGATGTTGATGACGCCATATTGCATAATCATGTGGGTCATTGCACAGACAACTCATAGAATTTATTCTACATCCTATATCTGGTTGATAGAATTGCAACATTAGTTCATCACATAACGATGAAATTGAGACCCTATCTCCCAGTGCTATGATAATATAAACTGTAAACACAAATTTGTCACATTATTGAACATGAACTAAATTTCCTTTGCGTTTGATACGGTTATTTTAAATATTAGGCGAAAATAAATAGTAATTATCGCTCATCATGATTTCTTATATTCACTCAAATACCACATATTGAATAAAAACTAAATTTACTAAAATTAAGGGGTGATATATGGTGTTAATTTTTTATTTCATCTACTCGGACTACCTTCAACTTTTATTTCATCATCGTCATAATCAAGGAACACCACATCGTATTGTCATGAGCCACCTGCATCCATACCGACTTCCTGCATGTCTTACAAGTTCGTCACTCCATCTTGTGTGTGCCCCTTTTAGTACGTCTACCGGTACGAGGCTGTCATTCGAGATCCTCTTTATTTACAATTTGATCCAATATACGCCGAATGAGCTCATCCTATCTTGAAGTCTTGCATATGTATGCTTGAGTTTGGACCTAATTTAATCTCAAGCAGATGGTAACACTCACTACCATGTAGTTTTTTGCAGTTAGATTTATTTAAATCATCAAATTGATATGTTACAACTGTCTATTTTTTGCAATTAGAAGAATATTGTCTTTTAATTGGGTATTTACACGTTAACTGCCAGTGTGGAATCTCAATTAACGTCAGATGCAATTTTATAACAAAAAAAACTAAGCCGCCAGGTCAAACAGGTCCCCACGTTTATATGGGGATATATGAGAATAAGATTCTCATCACTGTTGTGTCTGTTCATTATTGCTTACTTAGTATTATAGGAGAACGGCTGTTTGCATTAAAATAAAAATAAAAAATTATATAAGAACGCTGACTACGCTTGAAATATGAACTATCATTTTGTTAACCTAAAATTAAATCTATTACAGTACTCACTAACACCGTGACCGTTTGTAATAATTATTGCTGGCGACAATTAAGTTATCTAGTAAACATTCAAAACAGATAATTAAAATGTAAAAATAAACGTAATCACTCCGCTAACTAGCTGATTTTAACTTTGCACTCGCAATGGAAACTCTTAGCACGAGCATTACGCGTGATGTTAAGGGCAAGTATGTATGTTTATTAAATTATATTATCTATTGTAATAAATGATTTAATTTTAACTCGGTGTAAATCAACTCAACTTATCAATTCATAATTTGTGAAATAAATAAAATGTTGACACAGTTATATATATTTCGGATCTCGGCACATACGTGTACGTATAATATATATAGCAAGTGCTGATTTAATTTAACACACCATGCTTGACGGTGAACAAAACATCATGAAGAAACCTGAATGATTAATAAAAATGTTTTCATTGTGAATCTCAACAACTCGTAGCACACATTTTGACGTGGTAGAGCCATGCTGCAGCTATATTAATAGTATAGTTGTAGCACGAATGGGTCGGCTCGACCGGGGAAGGACCACGCTCTCACAGAATACCAACGTAAAATAGCAGGTTAATGCTGCTGTGTTTCGTATGGTGAGTGTAGAGAACCGGAGACCCTTTTTACTATAAAAGAGGCATTCTATCTTAGTCCTCACGGCTGACAACGCATCTGCATTTAAATTCGCTAACGAAGATAGATGTAGATGTCTATGGGCAACAGCAACCACTTACCATCAGGTGGACTGTGTGCTCGTTTGTCACCCTTATCGTATTAAAAAAAAACTCTCTTCTGTTCAATAACACTCTCAGATATTATGGTGAGGGTTCCGTGTTCAGCGGTAGGACGTATGTAGATTATTATTTCATTATAGCGCTAAGTTCAGGAATAATATTTAATGCTTTTATTATAACATCACGGTGAACACCTAATCCACGCTCTATTTGATGCTATAATAATTAGTAGATATTTTATTATCTATGGCTTAACTTGGACGACAAACCCGCAGAATGTGCTTGTGGGGGCGCCGTGTGCCGTTTAATATGGTCGAGGGGCAATACCGGCGAGTTCCAAAAACGAGGATATTGTGAAACTTCTTTCGCCGTTTCTTTTTCCGTAGACAACACACACACACACACACTATAACAATAGAGCCACAAGCGTAATAGGTGTAATTAATATTTGGCATAAAAATTTTGTATATTCCCCTTTACACCACGTGAGTAATTGTTGCCAGTGACTACTTACGGAACCGAAGCGTGGTCCTTCACTGCTGGACGTATGAGGAAGCTCAAATTCACTCAACGAGCTATGGAGAGGGCTATGCTTGTAGTTTCTGTGCGTGATAAAATCCGTAACGAGGATATCCACTAAAGAACAATAGTAACTGACATAGTCCATAGATCAGTACGCTAAAGTGGCAATTAGCCACGGTCAAAATATGGCTCGTAGAGCTGATAACCGACGTGTGTTGGTGGCTCACGACCGTGCTCTTTCATAAATTGATGCAGCCTCCACTATTGCCAAAAAGGTAAACTATAGTGGAGGATATGTTCAGCAGTGGACTTACTATATAAATTTATATGAATTTTAAACGTTCAATAATTTCGCATTGAAATTAAAATTATATTTCGTTGTAATAACTATTATATTCTTTGTATGTATTCTTTCTATTAAATATCAACAGCGAGTTCTCTAACACTATCTAATTTTAACAGGTCGCGACCTTTTGCCGCGTAATTTGTTATAGACAGATACATAACTATGAATATTAAAAATCTATAGAAATATTTTCTAATCAATTTTAGATTGTGAAAATATTATTACCTTTCAATATTTTACTTGGACTTTATATCTTAAGCGAGTTTGTCGAAACTTTTTGCAGTGCACCTTATTTACGTTGCTTACCATCTGGTTCTGGTTCTGGTGGTTATCATGACATTAATATAATACTTCTGCGGAATTCTTTCCTACTCAGTTATGTTTTTTATTGCGATTTCCTAGCTTTATCATTCGATACCACACTAGTACTCAATAATTCATTAAACTAGTTTAATTATTTAAAATGGTTGCTGAGCGTAGCCTTTGCTACGTCATACTTCCACGAACTATAACTGAGACGATATCCAAAAATGTAAATTCGGTTATCTTTTTGTTTTTACTTACTTATTTTTTTTCTATTATTTCTTCCAATTTTATATTTTGCTATTATGTGTACGTAGAACGCAAAATATAATTTTTTTATATGTCAAAGGCTTTTCAATCAATCATGTTGTTTGTG
The DNA here is from genome assembly GCA_029286625.1 of Parnassius orleans. NCBI lineage: Eukaryota > Metazoa > Arthropoda > Insecta > Lepidoptera > Papilionidae > Parnassius > Parnassius orleans. Next base: position 3,907,409 of record JAGSMP010000107.1, on the reverse strand, counting down.
AGGCTTCTTTTATTTTGGATGAGAGGGTTACTGTAGCGCGTGAATACTCGTTGCCACTTGAGTTTACTAACCCTGTAAGATAATTCGATATATATCGCCATAAGATACTAATTATAGGCGAAATATTGAAGATGAAGATGGGCCAATTTAAGATGTACCCTAACCAACCAACGAGCATGTATGCGTGTAAATACAGGATGTGAAAGAAGCTAGAGAGATGTGGCAGAATAGTGCTAAATTGAAATCCGTAGTCTCTGCCGACCCTTCTGGGTGACAGACGTGAGAGTTGATGTATTATGTATGTATGTATATACTACTAGTTCTATTGTTGCTATCTTCATTACGAATTCTGCAACACATAGTCATCATCAACAAAGCCGTTCTACCTTCGGAAGCTTTCGGTTTCTTAGGTCATCACAGGTTGTACACTGTTTGATGATGTACACTGGTGATGTACACTGTTGTATGTGTAATTTTTATATAAGTAAGGTTGACAAACGAGAACACAGTCTACCTGATGGCACGTAGGTGCTGTGGCCCATCGATACCTATGTCTATCCTACATTAAGAAACCAAATGAAGGTGCGTTACTCCTGAGGACTATTTAGATATAACACTTCATTACCGCCTATTCTCGTCAGGCGCCATACAAAACACAGCAGCATTGTGCTTATATTTCACGCTGCTGGCATTCTGTGCGTGAGTGATCCTTCCGCGATCAGGCCGACCTAATTGTGCTGCTGCCCTGATACGAACTATAATTATTTTTAATATTAGACTGGAAAATGCCTCTCCTAAGACCAAATCTAGGTATTTTTTTATAGAAGTGGGGGCAACACACGTGAAATTGCCCTGGTGGTCGACATTTACCTTCAGGTGAATGCGGTTCACCTGAAGGTAAATGTCGACCGCCGCCCATGAACTACTGCAACACCAGGGGAATTTCACGTGCGTTGCCGGCCTTTTAAAAAGGAGTAAGCTCGTTTCTTGAAGGTCCCTAAGTATCGTTATGGAAAGATCGCCGGTGATAAACGATTCCACAAAGTAGTCGTGCGAGTAAGAAAAATGGTAACAAAATATTTAAAAAAAAATTGTTATTATTACTCTTAACGCCACACCTCAGGCGCATGTGCGATATCTCCAACCTTCATTCCGTCACGCGGAACAGGTCAGTTCAACAGATAAGAAACGTTCATCAATCGTAAGGTTAACAGAAAAAAATAATATCAGGTCGTAGACTTTACACCCGGAATAGGGTGGGACAGATTTTTAACAATCTTGCCTATGGAAACTTACCCAATGGAAGTTAACCAGTAATTAACGATGATGATAATAACATTAATGAATAATCCATCCATTACAGCCTGTAAAAGTCCACTGCTGAACATAGGTCTCCCTCTTAGATTGCCTCGTGTTGAGATTTTGACGTTATAGAGTAGTGGATATTCTTACACCGCCTCTACACGGTTGTTAATGTCATAAATAATGTGTTACAAATAATATGTTATAAATAATAAATTAATTAATAATGAATAATATACATTTAATTTAATTCCAAAACCCATTAAGGATAATCGGTCACCACGGTGGCTCTAGGTTAAATCTCTCCTTGTCCTTGCTTTCAAGAAAGTGCATACATTTAGAGAAAACAATTTCAAAAATCACATTTACCACGTGAAGTGCTCTGAGGAATTGTTCGGATTGATTCCAGCCGCCAAATTTCAACAACGCACGTCGCGTCACGACAAAACTCACGATACCATCCACACCATCTGGATGCTTTGCGGTCCACCACTATGCGATTTATAGGGGTTTTCTCACACGACTTCTTTGTGGAATCATTTACCACGTTTTTCCGGACCGATACTTACATTACTCCTTTTTAAATGGCCGGCAACGCACCTGCAATTCCCCTGGTGTTGCAGTTGTTAATGGGTGGCGGTCGACACTTACCTTCAGGTGAACCACATGTTCGTTTGCTCTCTCTTCAAAAAAAAGCATTGCCCTTATTAACCGCACTGTGTTTCGTATGGTGATAATGAGTGGCGAGAAATAGAGACCACATTTACTGGTAAAGATAAAATTCATGTTTATTTTAAGGGTTAACTACGCATAGTTTTGGTTTTTAATCGAGGATAAATGTCATTGTCTAGGGATCACAGCATCCACTTACGTAGCGTAGTAGGTAAGTGGATGCTGTAGCCCATAGACAGACGCGTTGTCACCCGTGAGGACTAAGATGGAATGCCTCTTTTCCAGTAAAAAGTGTCTCCGGTTCTCTACACCCACTATACGAAACACAGCAGCATTAGGATGCTGTTTTACGCTGGTATTTTGTAGGAGCGTTTTCCCTTTCCGGTCAAACCTGCTAATTCGTGTAATAATAGCTGCCTTATAGCTCTATCACGTACAAAATTATACAAAATTTCATCCAAATATTTAGAGCCGTTATTGTAAAATATAAAATGTTACATATACACATATATTCAAGAATTGCTCACTTGAAGTCATCATCATCATAATTGCAGCCCTTCACAAGTCCACTGCTGAACATAGTCCCCCCCCCCCTTCCTGCATGTCTTACCAGGTCGTCACTGCATCAAGTGGGGGGTCGCCCTACACTTCGCCTGCCAATACAAGGTTGCCACTCGAAAAGCTTCTTTCCCCAGCATACTAATCCGTTGGGCTATGTCGGTCACTCTGGTTCCACTGCGGATATCCTCGTTTCTAAGTTTATCACGCAGAGAAACCCCAAACATAGCCCTCTCCATAGCTCGCTGAGCGACCTTGAGCGTCCTTATACGGCCAGCAGTGAAGGACCACGTCTCAGATCCATAAGTCATCACTGGAAACACGCACTGATTGTACACTCTCGTCTTCAAGTTTTGAGGTATACCTGACGACAAGATGTATCGTAATTTCCCGAACGCTGCTCAGCCGAGTTGAATCCGTCAATTGATCTCTCTGTCAAGTTGGACTTATATAGTCGGACTATTTGTCCTAGGTAAATATACTCGTCAACAACTTCGAGCTGCCGGTAGTTGTTGGGAGCACTATGCTCCCAACAACTACCGGCACGGTGGACTTACTTGAAGTGTAGGATACAAATTGTGTACTACATACATATGAACGTATACAAGTAAGAGGTATTTTTACATACATTTATTTTTACACTACTTATTTATACCCTACCATCACAGAATTTTATTTTTTAGCATAGTCCGCTTCTAAAAAATAAAATTATGATCAAAAACTTAAATTCATGTAATGTAACCAACAACGTTTGATGTAATCGAGAATTCGATTACCGAACAATTGCCGAGGAATCGAGATTGGCGCGGTAAGCACCAGTTGGCACAATCAATATGGGGACTCTCTTTTTTTAAAAGGTGATACGTAACATTTTGCTAACGCATTAAACTGTCTGTGGGAGATTTTGGACTTTATTTGAAGAACTTAACGCCGATAAGAATTGTTGATATTCCTGTAAGTTTACTTTGTCAGACGTATCGTACGTCACATGGCTGCTTTGACAGGTGACATAAAACGTTATTTACGATCGGGAAGTTTGCGAGCCTAGATAGAACATGCGAAAGCGTCACGAACTGCGGAAGCGTACGGATTTAAAGTGTAATTTGTATTCATGACCATTTCATGATGATATACATTAAGATGTTTGAATTTTTCCATGATATGTCCTTTTGATTTGCATTTCAATAAAATGCCTATTTAGATAATTCATTTATAAAATATAAAAATAAGAAACGATACTTATATAAATAATCAACAATTACGTCAGATTACAAATATTACTGAAAGCTCAGATTATAGAATCTGAGATTAAAAGTTTTTATTTCATTCATTTCGGAGATTACTTTTGTCCAAGGAAGAACTAGCAAGAAACCCAGTGGAACATTTAAAAAAAATACAATTATGTATAAATAATGGATTAATATACTTACATATTTTTGGAATTTTACATTTTGTAGAACAGTATGTCAGTTTGTCTGCTCGTCTATCAAGAGAAAGAACTTTTTTCATACGTGCGGCGATAGCTTTCAAAACCATACAATAAATATCAAATTCAAACACCCTTTGATAATAATGAATATGTCATTGCTCACTTGACCATTTTTTTCCTTATTATAAGCCTACAATCCCACACGGTAGTAAGTGGTAATGAAGCATTGGATGGCAAATTGCACTGTCTTAGCCTAAAAAAAGCTTATTCACTATTGTCTTAAAGACATCCATATTGTAATCGGACGGTAATACAGAAGCCGGCAAATTATTTCACTCCTTTGCCGTGTACGCACTACGAAAGACAAAGCAAACCGTTTGGTTCGAATGCGTGTAATATCGACAGCAAAGAGGTGAACATAATATAGTGTATATAATTATATTAATTCATTCTTTATAAAACTTTTAATATCAATTTTTTTTTAATATCAATGCGTACATCAAAGCAAAACTTAAGCCAAGGTGAGTTAAATCTGGCATCGAAGTTTCTCGTCTACAGTCTGTATGTGTATAAGAAACATTCAGCGATATTATTTTAAAACAAACAAACATCGAAGGTCATACGATAAGTAACCAACAGTTTGATATCATTAGTCTTAACTAACTAGCTAATAAAGCGAAAGCGTAACGTTAATCTCTATTAGCATTTGTCAATATAAAGTAAAAGACTATTTCATACCACTGTTATTAGCCATATTAGGACTGTGTTATTCCTTCCGAGTTAGATGAAGTGTGAGTCAGACGAAGCTATAAAAGCACTGACCTCACTGACCTGACAACGCATCTGCATTTTGATTCTTAATCGAGGATAGATTTTGTAGCCTAATAGCCACATCATCCACTTACCATCAGGTGGACTGTGTGCTCAGTTATCACGCATATTCTATAAAATAAAAAAATAAAAAATGCAACCCAAATTGGTTGTCAACTATTCGTTTTATATTAATAGTTACGTATACAAGTACCTTACTCGTAATCATAATTATTTTTTGGGGATACTTAATAACAATAAAAAATCTTATATATAGTAGGCGCGGGATTTTAAAGCCGTTAGTCTGAAATTTCATTGTACGCGTGTGCTAGTTCGATCCCCGTCGGCATCAACATAATAATTGTTAATTGTAATTGTTTTTGTCAAAATTACAAAAGTATTAGGAACTTTACAAATTCGCAATGGAACAGGAATGGACTCTTTCCTTTCTATTTACAGCTAATTTTAGTGTAAACAATTAAGTTAAGCGTAGGCTAATAATGATATCTTTTTTCAAACTAAGCCATCTAAACATTCTTTAGGAGTTGGCACCAGTTTTAACGTTTTCTGGTACTCCTACTCAATATGCGTAGTCCCGAACTCATGATAGATAGTTTTGGTGCATCCGGTCCCTTAAAAAGGCGACAGCTCAGACCCGTCCAACTACAGGCATATCGCCATCACCTCTTTGTTCTTCAAATTATTGGAAACCATTGTAAACCGCCAGCTTATGAGGTATCTTGAGGACCACCAGATTATTAGTAACTGGTTTCCGTCGGGGATGCTCAGCTGGTGATTTTCTTGTTTACCTAACACACTGGTATGGGCGCAGGCATTCTAGTCCAAGGGGAAGGCAACCTTGGCGGTTAGTTAAGACATAGCGAAGGCCTTCGATCGGGTTTGGCACAAAACACTTCTTTCGAAGCTTCATTTCTATGGGCTACCCGAGAAATTGTGCAATTGAATTACTAGTTTCCGGTGGGAGCATCAAGGTCTTAGTAGATGGTGCATAGTCCGTCTACAAGCCTATTAATGATAGTGTTTCACAAGGCTGCGTTCTATCAACTGTTTCTTCTGCATATCAGTGATATATTGCGGATGACAGCACTGGTGATGCTTTTTACATCGGCCGTGCCAACATTTCTCGGGAACACGTCGTCGAATCCTGGATCTGAAGTCTCGAGTCTTTGTTACACAAAGTCTTGGATTGGGGACGGCTAAATCTAGTCCAGTTTAACCCCCAGAAGATTAAGTTCAGAGAACGTTCAGTTCCGCAGTCACTTAGAAGGGAAGGCCAAATTGTCCTCTAAAAAGCTTGGCAAGCTTTGTAGAGCGGGACAGTATTTTATGCCGGCACACCGCTTGCAAAAAGTTTTTACAAGACGCAGGTTCGGCCTCACATGGTGAAATACTGTTCTCATCTCTGGCCAGGAGTACTCCAAACGCCTACTCCTTCCAATTGATCACATTCAGCGAAGAGCGACTCGAATCGTCGACGACCGAGTTCTTTCTGATCGGTTCGATTCACTGGCGCTGCGAAGAGATGTTGTACCCCTTTGCATTTTCTATCGCATTTATCACGGGGAGGGGATTACTTCCAGCCGCCAAATTCCACCAACGGATTTCCGATACCAGGCTCACCACTGTGCGATTTTATGATGAGTTTTCTTCCTCGCATGACCTCATTGTGGAATCATTTACCGCCGGCGAGTTTTCCGGACCGATACGACTTAGGGACCTTCAAGAAACGAGCATAATCCTTTTTAAAAGGCCGGCAACGTACCTTTAATTCCCCTGGTTATTCGCGGGCGGCGCTCGACACTTTTTATCAGATGAATCGCATGCTCGTTTGCCCACACTTCTATAAAAAAAATGAAAGAAGAATAAAATAATTTAGACACATGATTTGAATTGTTAATTGCATTTACTAAACAGTAACTAAAACTACAAACTACTAGGTTATATTTAGTTGTATACGATTTATTCATGGCTAAAACTACGAGTAAGTGGAGCCGGTTGCCAGTTGGTCAAAGTGCGGCTAAATTTATTTCTTGTGAAAACAGCGAACGTTTACCGTTAATATAGGCCTTCCCATAGGTTGTCTCGTAGGGGGATATTCGCCGTAGTTGCCACGCTTGCCAGGAGAGTTGACAACCGCAGTATTTAATTTTTTTGTTGTTATTAGGAAAACGCTACTGTTCATCTCCTTTTTTGTTTCCCTCTGTCGCCTCTTACGACACCACCGAGACAATATCGGGTAGTGTACTTCTTACAATACCAACACACGATCAAAGTTTATAACTAAATTTAGCCTACGAACAAAACTTAACCTAAGTTTTTAGCTTTTAAAGTGTATTTTATAATCTAACACAGATAACTAACTTCAATCAAGGAAACCACATAGTTTGTAAAACTTTTACAATGTAAGAAGGTATCATAACGACGGCTCGATAGCTAAGTTTTTTAAGGTGGTAGGGCCATACTGCAGCTATGGGCCATAGTTGTAGCACGAGTGGTTAACGTTAATAAAAACGGGGTAACGTTTTTATTTTTTAAGAAAAAAAAATTGGTTGCCTGTAAAGTCGGTATACGGGCGAAAGTTTTACGTGACAACGACTTTGAGTGGTAAAATAATTTTATTATGTCTGTCTCTCTCGCTCTTAGGCGGGCTAACCATGCCCGAGTGGAAGGGACGCGTGCCTCTCACTCGCTCTCATTGTGAGCGCATAACGTGAGCGGAGCGTAACGCAGTTTCTTGAAGTGTCACCCGGCAAACCAATTTATAAGACGTTGTCACGTCAAAAGAATAAAAGAAGTAAGACAGTATACGTTTGTTATAGGTGGGCATCTTTTCTGCTTAGTTAGTCAGTGCGTGTGGGTTGGTACCAATGTCTTTTTAGATTTCTGGGGCTAGGCAACACTACATACATACTAAGGTGTAAATGGTAAGGAGGCCAGTATAATTTCCGGGTATGAATCGTTTAATCTTAGACCCTATGGATGACAATTAATTTGCGACTTTTTTTGTTTGAAGTTGGTTATAGGTGTCCATGGGCTGCAGAAGCCTTTCACCATCGAATTGAATGTTTGCTCGCTTATGACAAGAATAGAATAGAATAATTTTTTATTCAATATAGATCACATGTGTAATTCTTATTGAAAGTCATTTTACACTATAACATTATATACCAAAAAAACTTCTTCATCATCATCATCAACCCGTAAAAGTCCGAGAGGATTTGTCTGAAGTCAACGATCGCAGTACCAGGCCTTTGATTCTGCTGCCCTTTACCGGTCTTGATACTTTACATCTGACGTAAGCGGGATGGTTGTACCGCCATCTTTTGGAAGCCTTAGAATCTTTCTGGCATTTTCCAGAAAAAGACTATTTAAAAATAGACACAACAGACGACTTGCATCTCGAGCATTACTCGACACGTGAATATTTAGGTTTAACCATTTCCTAGATGATTATTCCGTCTGCTGTCGGATACCAAGAGATTTTTTTGTATAAAATTAAAGGGTCAAATGAACTTACAGTTTAGATGATTGTAAGTGGCTCTATATCCCATGGACACCGGCAACCAACTTCAAATACAGAAAGCTGTAACCTTGAAGATACGTTGTAACCTTTGAGAATTAAGATGGAATGCCTCACATCCTATAATAATACTGGCTATAATAATACTATACCCTTCAGACTAGAACACAGCAGTACAATGACTGCTGTTTGGCGGCAGAAATATGTAGGAGGATGGTACCTACCTAGCCGGACTCCTGCGCAGAACAGACGGGACTCCTTTTACCACCTATAAAACCTAAAAAACTAAACTTAAGTTTAGTCGGCTAATCAAAAGTTTATTATTTACACTAAAATTAGTCGTAACCAGACCAGACCATGAATTAGACCTGCTATTGAGTAAATAAGCTTTACTTGTCTGTCATCACATTAACTTCATTTTTAAGATACGTTCCGAGATCCGGCCGATACTCTGTGAGAAGTGGGAACTGACTGCACATACTGTTATTTTTATTTATTGTTGCATGGTATCTCTGTAATTAAATTCCTAGGTAGTAAGAGTGACTGAGGTTTACGATTATCATGTAAATTCAAAATCTCTACAACGATGCGTATCATGGTGAGTGACAATTTAGTCCCCATAATTTCCATTCCATGAGTAATGGGCGATTTCCACATGGTCGTCGTTTTCATAATTTGCCTTTATCATTTGCCCGTAAATGATGGAACGGCAACGATGACCCAGTTCCCTGTTCCCTGTCGTATCGTCACGCAAGACACTGGGAAGGCACAAGCAACGTTCTTTCGAATTTCGGCAAACTAATTTCAACTTAAATTATGATGGTTGCATCATTATTAAGTATACGGCTTTTATTAAACTACAGATAAGATAGTTAAATAGATTAAAAAAGAAGAAAATTTATTACACCTTAATATTCGAAAAGGCGAAAATCTTAATAACATTACTCTATAGAATATGATATATAGTAACTATATACAAGGGCTACCTATGAAATTGCCATTCTGCAGTACTGGCCATTTCAAATCAAAATAATTTTTGTTTGGAAAAGAATTCTAATTTCAAATTAATTTTATTTTAAAAACATGGAATTCTTTTTTCAACATTAGTCATTTGTTTATTGATTAGCGTTATGTTTTCATCGCATTTGAATCTTTTTCGTCATCATGGATACCTTAAAAATTCGAGTAATTATGGAATATGAGTACCGTCGTGGCAGCAACACGGCACAAGCGGCTCGCAGCATCAACGACGTTTAAGGAGCTAATACTACAAACGAATGCACCACCTGTTATTGCTTTTCCTGCTTCCGTTCTGGAAATTTCGACCTGAAAAATGAACCCCGTGATCGTTCGAAAACTTTGGTCGAAAATGACAAATTACAGGCGATTGTGGAAGCTGATGATAATCAATCTACGGCTGAATTAGCAGCAGCTTTCGATGTTAGCATCAAAACAATATTGGCCCATTTGAGTCAAACTGGCAAGGTAAAAAAACTTGACAAATGGGTGCCCATGAACTCAATGATCGCCAGCGCTAAGTACGCGTCGAGACGTGCCTTGCACTGTGTGCTCAATAGGCACACAAACGAAGGAAAAATTGATTCTGTTTGACAACCGCAAGCGCTCAGCAAGTTGATTGGATCCTGGTTCAGCACCTTAAACACTGTTTGGTGATCTAGCGCCGGTGTGATTCATCACAGCTTCTTACCAAACGGGATGAGCATTACTGCAGATGTGCACTGTGAAGAACTGAACACAATGATGGAGAAGCGCGCACTTCTCCAACCAGCTTTGGTCAATCGCTCGTCCTCGCTGTTACTGCACGACAACGCGCGACCTCATACTCTCATATTCTCCAAGTAACAAGAGGCATTGGATTGGACTCTGTCATCCGCTGTACTCATTAGACTTTGCGCCTACAGACTTACTACTTTTTCCAGAATTTGGATAACTTTTTGGCGGGAAAAGATTCAATACCCGAGAGGCAGTACAAAATGCCTTTGAAGAATTGGTTGCCTCCCGTCCAGCTGATTTCTTCAATAAGGGCATCAATAAACTGCCACTGCGTTGGCAAAGTTGCATCGATTGCATGGGTGATTACTTTGATTAATAGAAATAAAAATATAGAAATAAAATTAGGTTAACTTATTTCATAAAAAACGGTAACTTCATAGGTAAAGACCTAATACTATGTCACAACGCGGCTAATTGCACGGCTAGCCCATAAGTTAAACGCCGGCGTTTAATTGAATACATAAAATAGCTTAACATAACGTTTGCTATGTGGTTGCGGTGGTCACTCTTTTTGATCCCGTGGATGTCGTAAGAGGTAACTATGGGATAGTTCAAAAAGTCCTTTAATATAATAAGAAGGCTTGTGCTTAGCTGTGGAATTAAAAAAGGCAGTTTAACTATAAAGAGACTCGTACATTTGCGCATTATTATATCTAAAACCTATGGAACCGTTACTTCAAAATCTATATTATTATTCAAGCTGATATTTGGGTAAAGTAAAGTAGTCTATATACATCCCCCGTTCTAATCTAATTGTTGGGCACAGGCCTTCTTCCATTTCTGAGAGGCCATATTCACGTAAGCCCCAGTAATATCTACATAGGACTGTACCCTATCGTGTGTAAATAAATGTCGCTTTGCTTAATCCTAAGCCAAAGCTCCTAACTTATAATCGCGTCAATCAAAGAAGCAGTAATCCATTAGCCACAATTTGAGGCGAAGTTTGAGAACATTAATTCAAATTGAACTGCAAGAAAACTGAAGAGTGATAGCTCTATAAGAGAACTATCTGACACGAACATAATTCAATTTAGTTCGACGTAACGGTAGCCGTCTATTACAAAATTGCTTTTTGATAGATTCATCGAAAGGCGTTTTAAAAACTATTTCTGATTCTTTTTAACCCCCGACACAAACAGTCATGTATATAAACTATAAAAAAATGTTCTAGTGTTCAGTTTAATACTTGATGATCTTTATGTAGTTGTATTTTTATACTTTTAAAATAATAATGAAAAAAGTCGGTTGTATCTATAATGGGGGTTAGACCATAAATCAGCGTCATAAACCTGCTGCACGCTCATTACATCGGAACATAACTTCAACCAATGTATATAAATTAGACTTGCAACGAATACTATATTCGGCCACACGCCGAATACCGAATATTCTGCATTCTTTCTGGCCGAATAGCCGAATATTAGACAAAAGTATTCGGCCGGGAAGGAAGTAGTATTTATTCAGAGCGTTATTTCTCTGAAGCTGTGATTATCTACGAGAAGAAAAAGAGTTAACTACTGCCTGAAATGCAGAAAAGTTCTTTCTGCACCAAATCTTCCAATTAAACATTTTAATTACGATAATACAAGTGCATAGACATTCATCTGATAGTTTTTTGTTAATTTTTATAATACGAATGGCTGGAGAGGGAGTGGGGCAGGCCTGCTGTACACATTTTTTAATTTATGTTGGGAGCTGAAGCGGGTACCGGAAGACTGGTGCAAAGCCGTTATAGTCCCAATATATAAAGGAAAAGGGTCACAGCAGGACTGTAAAAACTACCGTGGTATCAGCTTGCTTAGCATTGTGGGTAAACTGTATTCTAAGGTGTTAATTGAAAGAGTTATGGAAGAAACTGATGGAAAAATTTGGGATGTGCAAGCGGGATTTAGAAAGGGAATGGGATGTACGGATAAGGTCTTTTCCATGCGCATGATAGCGGAGAAGTTTTTGGCCAAAAACCAAAAGGTTTTTTGTGCGTTCGTGGACTTGAAAAAGGCTTATGACAGAGTGGACAGGGATGTGTTATGGCAAACTTTATTATTTTATACGTGGTAGAGCCCTGCTGCAGCTATATTAGTAGTATAGTTGTAGCACGAATGGGTCGGCTCGACCGGGGAAGGACCACGCTCTCACAGAATACCAGCGTAAAATAGCAGCTTAATGCTGCTGTGTTTCGTATGGTGAGTGTAGAGAACCGGAGACCCTTTTTACTGGAAAAGAGACATTCCATCTTAGTCCTCACGGGTGACAACGCATCTGCATTTTGATTCTTTATTGAGGATAGATGTAGATGTCTATAGGTCACAGCAGCCACTTACCATCACGTGGACTGTGTGCTCGTTTGTCACCCTATCCCATAAAAAAAAAACACTGAACTCATTTGGGTTGAGCGCTGGGTTGATACAGGCATTGAAGTCTCTGTATAGGGACTCCAGTGCTTGTGTCAGGATCAACGGGGCCTACTCGGACTGGTTTCGCATCCATAAAGGGGTGTGTGGCTTCCCCGTGGCTGTTCAACCTATTTATGGACAATTGTTTGGAAAATTTGAAAGTTGAAGAATGTGGGTTAAGAATGGGTGAGTTAATCGTCAAATGCCTTTTGTACGCCGATGATCAAGTCATACTCGCGTCGTCGGCGGCCGAGTTGCAAATTATGGTTACATTAACGAACAGTTCATTAAAAGAAAGGGGAATGAAAGTGAACGCAAGTAAGACGAAAGTTATGGTTTTTGAAAGAGAAGAAAGTAAAACGATATGTGAAATAAGAATAGAAGGGGAATTGGTCGAGCAAGTAGATGAGTTTGTGTATTTGGGATGTGTGTTTAGCAGGGATGGTAGATATGATAAGGATATAGAACGACGAGTGAACTCAGGAAATAAAGTAAATGGGGCTTTACACTCTGTTGTGGAAAGTCAGAATGTGTCCCAAAAGGCACGTATGGCAATTCACAATGCTGTGTTAGTCCCTACTTTAATGTATGGTAGTGAAAGAGGGTGTGGCAGAAGAAGCACGAGAGTAGAATAAATGCTGTATAAATGCGGTCATCAAGGAGTATGTTAGGGCTGAATCTGAATGACAGAGTGAGAAATTGTGTGATAAGAGAAGAGTGTGGTTTGCAAGATGATGTTGTGACCAGGATTAAGAAAGGAATGCTTCGGTGGTTTGGTCATGTAGAAAGAATGAACGAAGAAAGAGTGACAAAGCAAATTTATGCTGCAGAAGTGAACGGTAGAGTCGGAAAGGGACGCCCTAGACGAAGGTTTATCGACCAAATTGGCGATATATTGAAAATGGGCCAGATTAGGAGTACCCTTAACCGACGAGCGTGTATGCGTAGATATACGGATGTACATAAAGGAGGCGAGAGAGGTGTGCCAGGATCGTGCCAAATGGAAGTCCGTAGTCTCTGCCTACCCCTCTGGGTGACAGGCGTGAGTGTTTATGTATGTATTATGAAAGTTGATTATGTACTTATCTACTTTAATGATTACAAGTAAAATACATTATCCTATCCTACTAGTCCTACTAATATTATAAACGTAAAAGTTTGTGAGGATGTATGGATGTTTGTTACTCTTCTTCGCAAAAACTACTGAATGTATTTTAATGAAACTTTACAATAATATAGCTTATACATCAGAACAACATATAGGCTATAATTAATAAAGATATTGTGTAAATTGGTCAAAATATAACGATAAGTGTTAAAAAATCTGTCATCTGCGAGTTATTTTGGCGTGCGGTGCAAAAACTGTAAGAGTTACACAAATATAATGTATGGTGGAATTGTTTCTCCTAATTAGTTCTACAAAAAAGTTCGCTACAGTATATATCTATCTTTTATGTGTAAACCATTATTACCAAAATAGTGAACCATAAATAAAATAAAATTTGATACTTTATTTCCAATACACTTTTTGCAGTAATAAAATGGATTTTATCAAAATAAATACTATAATCGCTTCTGATGTTCAAAGTAAATAACTTTTGTCTTTTAAAGTATGTAATTTGGTCAAATATTTTAAAAGTAACGACGATATAAAATTGTGCGGTCCGGCGCGCGCAGGGCGGTCGGGCGTACTGCGGGTGAGGTGGGGGAAAACATCGCTCATCTCCGCGTTACGTAGTACTATTACGAGTATCTATTCTGTGGCCGTGTGAGCAAATGTACCTCGTCATGCTTAAACCGCTGAACCGATTTAGATGAAATTTGGTATCGAGATAGTTTAAGTCCCGGGGAAGGAAATAGGATAGCTTTGATCACGGAAATTACCCCTAAAGAGGGTGATGGAATTTACTATTTAAGAGCGATTATTGATGGATCACCTATGGTTTAAAGTACTACGCGGACGAAGTCGCGGGCAAAAGCTACTTATAAAATAAATCAATATTTTCATATTCAATAAAACTACTTTTACGGATTCTATCGCGTTTAATTAACTTATTTTTATTAATTCCCGACGTTTCGGGTGCTTTACAGCACCCATGGTCACGGGGGACTGAGGTGATTGACGTCCCGATGTCAGAGTTAAACCGGAGTACCTTCAGCTTTTTAATTATTAATTTTGGTCCAATCTACGCAGAATAAACTTAATGTGTCTTGAAGTCTTGCAGGTGTATGCTTGGGTTTAGTTTTAATTTTATTAATTACAGGATCCCAAGCAGGTGGTAGTACCCAGCCTCCCTCTCTATTGAAATTAGGATGTTTTTAATTTCAATAGCCTCACGTATCATCCTTGGCAGGAATCGATGTTCTTTCGCGAGAATTTGTGGTTTATCAAATATAATGGCGGGGGCCGTCTAGGATATGATCACAAACTACAGACTTCCCGGAACGTTGTAGCTTCACGTCGGCTTTGTGTTCTTTTACGCGGGTTTTTATTGATCGTTTTGTTTGCCCTATATATGAGAGACCACATTCACAATCAAGCTTGTACACTCCTGCATCTTGTAGAGGAATATTGCACTTGACGGATGGTAAGAACTGACTAATCTTCTTCGGCGGCTTGAAGAATGTTCTAATAGAAGCTCGCTTCAAGATGTAGCCAATCTTGTCTGTGACACCTCTGACATATGGTAGTACAGCAGGCACACGCTCGACTGTGGCCGGCTTCACTCGATCACTGTGACGTAGGCGTGGAACCCGAAGCTTGTTGTCGTGCAGAACCTGCTTGACGTGCTGAAGCTCGGCGGCCAGGTGTTTGCTGTCACAGATCCCTCGTGCTCTCTGTAACAAAGATTTGCCCAAGGTAGCTAACTGTGAAGGATGATGGCGGGATTCACCATTTAAATATCAGTTTGTGTGGGTCTTTTTTCTATACACAGTGTGACCTATGGTGTTGTTAGCATTTCGAATGACTATTACATCTAGAAAAGCTAAAGAATTATTTGCCTCTAACTCCATAGTAAATTGAATTTTAGAGTTTATTGAATTAAGATGTTCTAACAATGCAGTTACTTTATCTGATGGTAAAGTTGTGAAAGTAGCGTCTACGTACCGCTTGTAGAACCTTGGAGTTACTGGTGCAGTAAGCAGGGCTTTCTCCTCAAAGTCCACCATGAAAATATCGGCGACAATGGGAGATTCCGGTGAGCCCATCGCAACACCATCTATTTGCTTGTAAAACTCTTCCTTCCACAATAGATAGCCAGATGTAAGGCAATGTCTGAGTAATATTGCATATTCTGCTGGCATGTTGTTTTCCTCTAGTTTCCTAGTTATATATATTACCTATCTATTTCATAAATTATAATGGCAAAACTTCGTTCCTACTATAATTGTTGCGGGGATGGGAATGGATGCTTAATGAGCAACCGAAGGATAATGACAGGTGAATTAATTTAATTTTTTTGTTAGATAGGTACTAGCGAAAAAATAATTAAGTACCTAATAATTTAACTACAGAAGTAATACCTAAGTACTTTATTACAAAACTTAGTTGAAATTTACTTCACTACCCAAGTACCTACTTACATACCCATACTTGTCTTTTGTAATTAAAATATTTTAAGTTATAATAACACAAAATACTGAAATTAAAACTTTGTTTACAAGATTTTTAACTAAATAGAATACGATCACATTTCTGTTAGGAATCGTATTTCGGGTTTATTTGTTGTTTACACTAGATATCTACCTATTTCTTACGAGCCAAGCATCGCGATTCCCGACGAATGGCCTTGCAAGTTGCATGCGTTGGGCATCACAGAACTCACATAGTAGCGGAAATAATATGGTCGATCATAGTCAAAATAGGTACTTTACTTAAGTAACTTACTTACAATTTCACAGTGTATTTTTTTACTCTTTATTAACAGCCCTTAGTAACCACGGCAAGTCCGTTATGACGTAGGAAGGAGAAAAGATGCAAAGTAATACGGACACTCGCGCGCAGCGATAAAGTTTTATTTAGCTTACGTGCGCGATTTATCTGATTAATAGTAACTATGTAGGCCAGAGATTATCAAACTTATTTCTTGTAGCGCCCCCTTTGAAAATCAATTATTTTTCAGCGCCCCCAATGTTTTACACACTCCTAAAACTTAAAAACCACAATTTCATTACTTTAATTAATTTAGTTATGGTGTGCTATATTAGTCGGTTCTGGTGTTTAAACTTACATTCTAAACTAGACATTATTACCAGTGAGAGCAATTAAAACGCAACTTTATAATATTAAGAATATATTTTAATCAAATTAAAAGAAACAATATAGATAGGTAATCAATTTTAGTTTTAAAACTAATCTAATGGGATGGATGAATTTGATGATTTTTAACAAGTTTGTTGATATCAGGTTCGATTTTACTCAAAAACAGTCGTAAGTCGCCGCGTTCGGTAACATGCAAACGATTTCTTTTTTTAGTAAGCAGCGTTGTCACAGCGCTAAATCCACGTTCACACAAATATGACGATGGGAATGCTATCAAAAATCGTTGAACGATCGACCACAATCCAGGGTACAACTGCGGGATTGACTTTTGTAGCCAAAATTCTTGGTAGCCATTTTTGAATCTGATTTTTATTTCCTCGTTCGTTGTCAGTTCTATAAGTTCTTCTTCCAGTTGGGGTAATACTGCTATGTTGACATTTGAAAAAGAATCTAACACCCAGTCTGGTATTTCCAATTTCAAAATGTCCTGGAATCTTTCAATGAAATCACTGTGGAGATTTTCCAAATGTTGGCAGTAGACAAGCAAGTCATCGTTGTTGCACGATACTGATAAATTGGGAAAATTATGGAACTTACGTCTGCCGATATTCTTCTTGTGTAAGAGCAGCTTGGCTACGAAAGCAGCGACATTTTTTGTTTTTATTAAGTTCAAGTCATCGCCTTGAAGTTGGAGATTCATATCATTAAGCAGTTTATAAAGGTCTGTCAGGTATGCGATATCATTCTTTGATGTGATGAGGTTGTCGCGCAATTTTGTGTCTTTGTTTTCCAAGAACTCTACGACAGATTCCAACAGATTGTAAAATCGAGTCAGACAATTTCCTTTTGATAGCCAACGCACTTCTGTGTGAAAGATCAATCGGTTGAAATCTTCATCATTAGTAACACAAAGCTGATTAAATAATCTGTCATTTAAAGAGTTGTTTCGGATTTTATTGACTGCTCTGATGACATGTCATAACATGATTGAAACAGTCGTTCACTTCAATTTTTAGCAACCAAATGTTGTCGATGTATAACGCAATGTACAGCAAGCACATCTGGAATTTTGTTTTTTTAAGTACGCTATGAAGCCTTTTTGACACCCCGTCATAGCTGGAGCACCATCTGTAGCAGCTGATATATTATTCTTCAAGGGAATTCCTTTTTCACCACAAAACTTTTCCAGTGTTTTAAATATGGTTTCTCCTTTTGTGTCTGTCTCTAAAAATTCTAGCTAAAATTTTCTAAATTTCTAGCAAATAATAGTTCTTGACATATTTTTTCACCTTAAATAAACCTCACGTGAATGCTTCATTAGTTGGTAAAGTGGACTCATGCAACTGAATTGAAAATTGACTAGTCTTCAGATGATTGCACAATGACTTTCCAATGTTTTCAGCCATTTCATCAATTCGTCTTTGCACAGACCTATTGCTCAAAGGAATTTTTCGAATTATGTCTGCCACCGGTTTATGGAGCACAGTAGTTATAACTTCTTTTATTGCCGGCAAAATTAACATGTCTCCGATGGTGTGTGGTTTACCTGTTTGAGCAATTAACAAAGAGATATTGTATGAAGCTCGAAGTCCGTCAACGTCTTGCTTAGCAACCACCGAAAAAAGGTTTGATACACTTTGGTTGAGCATTATGCTTCCTTTCCAGGTCTTGAAAATGGGCTACATTTTTGTCCTTCTCATCTGGATGCATTTTATTCAAATGGTCTTTAAGTCTTGAAGGCTTCATCGCTTCATTTGAAAATGTTTTTGAACAAAGAAGGCACAAAGGCAAAGATGGATTTGTCGAATTTTCTATGAATCCATAGTTAATATTGTTGAGCGCCACTATTAATGCCTGGTACATGGCAACACTAGTTACCACTAGCGCCCTCTAGTATCGAGTAGCAGAAGTAGGAGAGTCAAGATTCTTCTAGAAATTACCATGGAAGAACTTTCTAGAACTATCGACACCTAGTCAATAGGGACCGACATGTAATCGAACATTCTAGATGTTTCTACAGTAGAAGGTTCTGGAAACTATCTGAGGCCCTATATAAGGCCGGTATAGACCGCGACCGGGTCAGTATTGAATAGGCGATACAAGTGAATACTTCGAAGCGATACAACTGCGAACTAAAGTGATCAGTAATACAATTGTATTTTGTTATTAGTGTGGTTTTAAGTTGTAATTAGTGTTCTGTAATTAAAGTGTCAATTTTAGTAACTCACTCGGCAGTTTTTAATTGTCTCTTCCCCAAGCTCGTAACAATTGGTGTCAGAAGTGGGATCAAATCATGCCTATTTTACCTAAAGACGACACGGAGAGTATCCGTACCCGAAGTCAACGCCAACAGGAGACGGACCTGAGACGATTTGGTTGTGCAACGTCGCAGACGTCGGAGGGTCAGCTGACGACCACGGAGGCCGGCCCGTCAGCAGCTCCTGCAACTGCAGCACCTGACTTAGGTGCTCTGATGATGATGCTGCAGGAGCAGGCCCGCCGACAGGAGGAACAGGCCCATCGGTTGGAAGAGCAGCTACAGCGCGGTATGGAAGAGCAGATGCTCCTCATGAAGGACCTTCACGCTACCTTCGGGAAAGAGATAAGGGAGGTGAAGGATAGGGTTGCTCAACATGGCAACCGCCTGTCGGAAGCTGAAACCCGAATCAACCAAGTGAACAATCGGGTTGACAACGTGATGGGTGACATGAAGAAAACGCTGGACGACCTCAAACTTGGGGATGGAATTACAGCTCCTGTGGTAGCTACAACACCTTCGCTACGTGGATTCAAAGTGCCGCCGTTCGACTGGACTTCTTCCTGGTCAGCCTACAAAATCCAGTTCGAGGCTGTCATGAAGGCGAACGGCTGGAATAAAAGTCAGGCCATGACTGCTCTCACCCTAGGCCTGCGCGATCAAACCTTAACTGTTCTTGAAGCTCTCGGTAAGGAAGTGACTTACGAGCAGCTCCTTGAGGCATTGGAGGCGAGATATGACGACGCTCACCTGGAATACGTCTATCGTGCGCAGCTCAAAGATCGCGTGCAACGCAGCAACGAAAACCTGCAGCAGTGGACACTTGAGGTGGAGAAGCTGGTTCGAAAAGCATACCAGTCTGTACCTGCGTTCATTGAAGGGAACCTGGTGCTGACATTCATCGACGGCATCCGCGACCTTGAAGTCAGAGCTGCTGTGAGGCTCGGGCACCACGAGACGCTTAAGGACGCCTTGACCCATGCACTGGAGGTGGAAGCCGTGCGGCAGGATCATCGTTCCCATCGCGTCAGGGAGGTTGCAGCAGCTACAGTTCGCGACCGCAATAAAGGATACAGCCCTAGGTGCTACGGAGAAAGGGGCCATCTTCGATCCAGCTGCCCTAAGCGAACAGTTGAAAGGGCAGGTGATCGATTTCGAGAGGGTAGTGCGGCTAACATCACCGCCCAGCGCAGTGGGAAATCTCATGGCAACGCAGATGCATTGTCAAGAAGACTTTGTCCTGAAGATTGCAAGCATTGTACTAGCCAAGAGGGTAAAGAAGTGGTGTGGTATCTGTGAGGATGCTCAGGACAGACCAGCTCAGCAATGAGTGGAAGGACAGCCTACAACATGCACAGAAGATTCGGATATCAAGCCAATTCTGGAATGGATGAAGGCCAGTGCTCTTAAGCCCAAGTGGAGCGACGTCTCAGCGATGAGTTCGACCATGAAAAGCTATTGGGCCCAATGGACAGCTTGCTTATTCAGGATGGAGTCCTGTGCCGTAAATGGGAAAATGCTCGAGGAGGCAGCTGTCATTTGCAAATGGTTGTCCCTAAAGCTAAAGTACCGGATGTTTTACGGCTGTACCATAGTGGTTGTTCAGGAGGCCGTCTGGGAGTTAAACGAACTCTACTGAAGATCCGAGAACGGTTTTACTGGGTCCACTGTCGTGACGATGTCGAGGACTGGTGTCGCAAATGTACAAGTTGTGCGGCTGTAAAGGGACCTCAGACTCGTAGTAGAGGTGCATTGAAATTGTACAATGTTGGTGCACCATGGGAGAGGATAGTCCTTGACGTTGTGGGGCCATTTCGTTTAAAGAAATCAGTAGTACAATTGTGTTTTGTTATTAGTGTAGTTTTAAGTTGTAATTAGTGTTCTGTAATTAAAGTATCAATTTTGGTAATTCACTCGGCAGTTTTTAATTGTCTCGAACCCCAAGCACGTAACAATATATTCTGCACTATATTGCCGTCTCTTCTTTTTTGCTTCCGACATGGCTTGGTTTTTACAAATATGTAAATAAAGTGTTGAACTTAAATACTTGTTTAAAGATTACGTGCGAAACCACTAATGAAAATATAAAAATTATTACGAGCTTTTACATAGGATTTAAATACAGAACGCACAGACAGGAATAAGATAAACACACACAAACTCGTTTATCTCTTTCGACGCTCAATTGTACTGAGCAAGTTAAGACAAGTATCGATGAACCAGCCGATTGCTACCGGATTGCACCAATAGCGTTATTTAACAAAAACTTGTTACAACTTGATTGCGAACGGCGTACGGGCTATCCTACGAAATCTATGTTAAGTATTTCTAGTTTATATACCATCATACAGGGCCGAAATATAAACTAATTATTCGATATTGAGTAGTAGGTAGGTTTTAATTTTAGTAAATTTTAAAATATAAAGTATCTAAATGAAATTACAAATCAACCATCGCCCCCCTAAACCACGCCAACGCCCCCCATTTTTTTCTGAGGCCCCTTAAAGCCCCCCTCTAGGTCTCCAACAGCCACAAGGGGGCGTTGTCGCCCACTTTGAGAAAGACTGATTGTAGGCTATTAAAACGTCGGCAAGTAGTCACCATCAAAGGAGTGCAACTTCTGTACGTAGTACTATTATTTATTCTGTGGTATATCAATTTATTTGTATATCAATTATTTTTGTGGTATATTAATTTTCTGAGCTATATCAATTTTTAATATAAATTTTTAATACATTTATTTACATAACACAATATACAATATTTTATTACATACAATATTAAAAATTATAATTAAAAAAACTAAAACTAGTAATTTAATTATCAAACAGTCCTACTCCACGCGGTATCGTGCCAAGAACGCTGGCTGCGTTTCCCCGCTGAATTGCTATACTTAGCCTTTGAGCGAGAAAAGAGCCAGCCCTCTTATCACCAGCAGCAACAACCAGCCGCGGATGGAATTCCTTTAAGAACTTCATCGCACGTGGACCCCACGGACCGATAGTCTCTACAGCAAATGGCACAAATATGTAGTCATCTCTCAGAGACTCATATTTGCGCCACTTACTCAGTTCAGCTGCCTCTGATGCCGCTTCGGCTCTGAACGAGGTACCCCTGAGATGAGAGGCCGCCAAAGTGTCTACGCAAGTAGCATCCCACACTAGGGCTTTACCTCTCTCCCAAGGGACCAATTTCATACCGTCGGGTCTCCTGCCATCGTCTCTAAATATTCCACAAGACTCTAAAACCGAGGGAACATTTATGGAGACAAGAGTCCTTCTGATGACATCGTTCAAAGAACCGTGCCGTGAAAACCTACCAGCACTTTTCTTACAAGAAAGTCCGTGGACCCCAAACTTGTCGACGCTGCTGCCACAGGGGCACTGATGGGGTTGACAAATCGCCGCTCCCAGTCGGATTCCTACAGCGATGCGCAAGCTTTCCCCATCAAGTAATGTGCCGAGATTACTTGATGGTAAAGCGTGTAACCAGTGACTAGATTCCTTAGTCGAAACAGCTAGAAGGCGTGCCTTATCTTGGTCACTATGGAAATTATGAAACAAATCTTTCTGCACCCTCTGTACCAACGGAATATCCCACTGTTTTTTGTTGGTTAACTTCCAATGGAATATTTTCGCCGGGACAGAGCGTTTGCCATGTCTGCCCTGCCTCCGTAGCAAAGCACAGGTCTACTTTATTATTTAAAATTATGTTACATAAATTACTGACACTATGCACGGAAGCAAGGAAAGCAGGCAATGCAACGCTAGAAAGATTTCTCACACCAATACCACCAAATTTTATAGGTAAAGTAGCTTGAGTCCAGGCTGTTGTATTTAAAGTTAAATTTAGAATTTTTTCAATAGCTATTTTAAGATTATTATCAATATCTTTTAAAATATCCGAACATTTCCAGACTGGACTCGAGCGGAGTAAGTATGTAAATCTAGGTACAAGGAGACAACATTTTAAGATAGTAAGCGCAATGTGGGGGCTTAATTTATACAATTTATCAACGTGGTTTAAAAACTGATCAAATTTTGTTTTTAAAACAGGTTTAATACTATCGAAAAACAACGGGGCACCTAGCAGGTATAGTGATTCCGTATTGACAGTTTTTATTCCTGGAGAAATATGATTGAAATTTTGAATTAAAGTGTCTCTGTGAGAAGTAGATAAATTATTGGAAAAAAATATTTCACATTTATTGTAATTAATAGCCTAAATTATATTTTAGGCTATTAATGACAAGTTTACAATAAAAAATTTAAAATAATAAATTCGTGTCAGTTTTATATAATCAAATAGAGAAATAAATAATAGAGTCAAGAGCAATATATTTATGAAACAATAATCTAAAGATGATGGTGATGATCTGAGAATGATGATGAACTAAAATCTTTTCATTTCTTTTTTTATACAATATAAAAGAAAGCTTAACTTCACTGTTTCAAAAATTATAGATAGCTTTCTGAAAAATATAGAGAGCTAGTAAATTACAGATGTATGTTGCATCTCGTCTTAGTCCTCAGAAGTGACAATGCATCTGTAACCTTCTTTGCTTGAATTTGGTTGCAAGCGTACATGGAGCACGAAAAAAGTGGGAAAATTTTATGGCTTCCGACAGATGGCAGTACCAACCATCCCGTTAACGCCACATGAAAAATACCCAGACCAGTGACGGGCAGAAGTGCCCAAGGTGCCAGACGTCTAGTACTGCGATCTTCAATCCACCTGCCAAGCGTGACGATTAAGGCAAGCTTACCTTATTTACGGGAGAGGCCCATATCAAACAGTGGACTACTGGCTGATTAGTATGCATTCGAAATATCATCAAAATAGCTCTTTCCATCGCTCGCTGGGTAAGTTTGAGTGTGTGGAATAGTCGCACCATATGTGAATACTGGCAATACGCACTGGTCTAAGACTTTCGTCTTCAAGCTTTGCGGTATGGGCGACGAGAAGACCTGACGAAACTTCAACTGTGTGCGTGAAGCCTCGAAGATTGGGCTAAGTGGCCTAGGCTAATCCTGCTGCGACATAGAACAACACGGGTCACCGGCGGGCCGGAGGGGAGTAGCCATAGAATTTTTTTTTCTAATAAAGAGCTGTCTCTCATTTTTTGCGGGGGGAAATCTGCGCACTCATATACAATCGTCTGTCACTACGAAACTCACACATTACAATTAAACAATAAACTAACAATTTCACAGACACATACATTATAACAGTAGACCTACTGTTATAATGTCGGATCAGTCGCTCGACTGATCTGCATATTGTATGAGGGCGAGCGGCCTGTGTTGGTAAATAAATCCGAAATAATACGACAGTTATTATTGTAATTTTTAAGTTTAAAAAGAAGTAAACAGCAACAAATTAATTAAAAATTACATAAATGTGAAAGGTAATGCCATTTATTTGTAAATTGGGCGTGACCTCTTTGAGAATTCGGCATTTTTGTAGGACGTCGATTCAGCCGCGCAACTAGATTTAATTTAGTTAGCAGTGCGGCTGCAACTAGTTTTATTCTACGCATAGGACCGCGTGGACTTATACTTTGACAGAGAGAATAGCCTGCGTATGGCTACTCCCCTCCGGTCCGCCGGTGGCCCGTGTTGCTCTAAGTGTTGCGAAGATTCAGAGATCGATTTCAGATTTCCTCCACATTAATTAGTTAAACACCTGGCCTCAGAGCTCAGTGTTATCGTGGTTTTTAATGCGTATTGGTTTTAATAAAAAATACTCTTTATGATTAACGAGGCTTTCCATTTCCACATATACATATTGAAGCTTAATACTAAAAACAACATTAGAAACGATAAGATAAACGCTGTCAACGACCGCATGTGGCTCGCGATACAGGCGGGGCGTGCTTGCGTCATTTACTTTTTTCTAGATTGTATAGGCACTCGGTATTCGTACTGTAAGAGAAACATTTGATAAGATTCAGACTTTATGTATAAACAATGCTACGAGTATCTGAACTTCGTCAACTATGAACACTATTGATTGATATGTGCTGTTGTTAGTCGCAAGAAGGACAAAATCATACAAAAAACCTTTTTACTGTTGTATATTTTGTAGTATTCCCCTTTTTAGAGTTCCGTACCCGAAGGGTAACCAACGGGACCCTATTCGCTGTCCGTCCGTCTGTCTGTCAGCGGGTTGTATCTCATGATCCGTAATAGGTAGACAGTTGAAATTTTCACAGGGTGTGTATTTCTGTCGCCGCTATAACAACAAAATAATGAAAATAAAAGTAAATTATAAATTAAAGGGGGCACCCCTACTAGAAACGTGTTTTACGATGGTACGGAACCATGCGCGAGTCGGACTTGCATTTGGCCGGTTTTTAAATGGTTTATAATAGCCTTGACTAGTGTGTATGGATGTATGTATGGATGTAATGGAATTTTGTAATTCAGTTTTCTCCAGACATGTATAATCTGAAATTTTACAGACGTATATGAACCTTTTGTACGTGGTAGAGACATGCTGCAGCTATATTATGGTTGTAGCACAAATGGGTCGACTCGACCGGGTAGGATCGCGGAATTCGTAAATTTTTCCGAAAACTAAATTATCTTAACGAAAACGGACAAATAATTACAGAATTTATAAATATAATTTTAAAGAACAGTCTACAATTTACACCTGCAATGGTTGTCACTTGATGAAACTTCATCTTCAATTTTGTGATTTGGAGTGACGCTAGCTAGCACTCCTTGCACTAATATTTATTTAATTTATAAACAAAAAAAAAAATTATGATGTTAGTATTTTTTGTTCCTAGTTTTGCAACTATGGATTCTGCCAGCGTCAAGTATTTCATGAAAGTCAGAGTCACACAATGTATCACACTAAACTTTGCTACGAAATTTCCGTAGATGGATTTACTTTACGTAATGTAAAATAAACATTAGTAGACATCAGTGAAACAAGTAAATTTATATCTTAGAGTAATTACACATAATTTATATAGTTTGTTTGTTTACTAAATATACATATATACATATGTATATTGTAGCATAGAATGCCGACAGGCATTATGTCCGCCCATTGTTACCTCAGTTGTTATAATAAAGAATAAAATAAATAAATAGATACATGTGTCTAAAAATGTATCTACCTAAGGTATCTATATTATCACTAAAATCGCAAGCTATCAGTCAACGAACTCCGGTTTACGCAGATGTGGAAACGGGACTTAAAATACGCATGTATTCATATCGATACGATATGATAATAATGTACCAACCTAATAATATCGCGCATTATTAATTTACGGCACAATTCCAAAAATTTACTGGCAATTAATCACTGATTAGTTGATAATTATGGTTATTATTTATTTGGTGTACTTATAATAGATTCTTTTATTAATTTAAATAATACTAGCAATGTCATATACTATCACTCCAGTAAGTTTAAAATACTTACTTCTCATAAGTATGTTTCCGTCACGAAAGCAATCGAACGACTTATAATTTTTTAAAGGAAAAGCCCTTAGGCTACCTTCGCTTTTAGATCGCTTTATTTTTCAAAAGAATTTACATTCACTTGAATGAGAATTATTATAATATAATTACAATGTTTTTTACACAACTAAGGTTAAACCACGTTAATTCAATTTAGAAGTCTTGTCACACAACAAAATTACCTTTTTCGTCATCATACAGTCAGCGTCAGAAAGGAAGCTGTCAAGGTGTTCAAATATTTTGAAACAGCCAAAGTGATCATTAATATTCAACCATACATAGTAGCCAAATTATTGAGACCATCAATATTTCTCAAATATATCGGAACGTGCAACATTAAATGTATGAGTTCATTTAAACCGTTCAAAATTATAGTAAGAAACAGAACGTGAAAGCAGCCAAAGTATTAAAAAACACTGTGGAACACTTCAGGAAAAGAAATTTTATACCGATATCATAGGGTTGTAATTCTCTTTTTTTAGTCCTTTTGTATGGGTATGGATAGCTGTGCCAAAAAAAAAACAAATTAATTATCACATCAAAATGCTTATTACAATAATAAGTATAAAATAATATATGATTTTTATTTTTATACTATTCCACGCAAATAAAGCTCGGGAATGCTTACAACGCCGTGATAAAATAATTTCATTTTGTTAGCAAATATCATTAAAAAAAAAACAAATTCACCATACGAAAAAGAGCAGCATTCTTTCTGTTTTCCGCTGATATTCTATGTGAGAGCAGTCCTTACCTGGTCGAGCCTACCCATTCGTGCTGCAGGGTGCAGGCGTCTACCGCATGATGGCCTACCTCGCAAAAAAAAGATATTTTTATCGTATAATTAATTAGGTATAAGTCATTTAAAAAGGCAACCGACATGAAGAATACTATAAAATATTAGACGCGTAAATACTGCAAAAAATATTAAATTTTATAAGTCAGCAGGGATAAGCTATACTTATAGTATAGTGGTATAGTACTGTCGTGTGATGACAGCGTCAAAACTTCAGCATATATCGTGCCGTGCGTACCGTAAGAGGCGACTATGAGAAATGATTAAATGGCGTTCGAATTCGAAAGATGGCGGTATAACCATTTCGTTTACGTCAGCCATAAAATAACCAGACTGGAATCAGAGCAGCAAACTAAAGGTGCGAGGCATCGGGATCTGGAATAACGATCGTCAATCCGCTTGGCAAGCGAAACGATTGAGACCAATTCTCCCTACAACAGGAGCACCCATGATAATAAAGGAAAAAAAATAAGATTAAGAAAATGTAAAATATAACTTAATTGATTTTTAGCTCACATCAAAAAATTGCTAGTTGATAATGAATTTATATATTACTAGCGATCCGCCGCGGCTTCGCACGGGAGATTTCTGGATCTCGTCAGCCCCACCTACCGGGTCCAATTGTGAATCTAAATCATTCTCGAATCAACTTAATCACACATACAAAATTTCATCAAAATCGATCCAGCCGTTTAGGAGTTCAGTCACATACACACGGACAGAAGAAACCCCGATTTCAGGTCAAACTAGTTTGTCCTAGGCCAAATTAGTTTATCATACTTCTGTCAGGATATATATTAGTTTAGGCTAGGACAATCTAGTTTGGCTTAAATACTTTAGGCTTAACTACATAGTTCGACCTAGGCAGAACTGAGTTAATTTATAATTAAAATTAAAAGGCAATTAATTAAACGAACAATATTTATTCAAACATTGATTAAGAGTGACTTGTACAAAACTATAACATAAAAATAAGCTAAGCAGTGCTTAATAATAAAAATATTTTTTAGTCAAACTAAAATTAAAAATGACCTTATTTGTATTTCTTAGTGCAACATATTAAAAAAAAAAATATTTCATTTATTTTTACAAGTTGTACTATGGTGGCAATTTGAATTACACAAAATCAATTTTTTTTTACACTACAACCTAGTTGTTGCGCAGTTTTTCGTACAGGTGCACCTCATAAAACCTTGTCCGGTCCCTACTCCCTACTGACTGTTTGGTAGCTACAGTCTTTAGTGAGATTTCAACATCTTGATTCTTGATTGACATCACATTCTTGAAGAAATTTTTGAGTACAAAGTTTGAATTTGGTTCTGTAATAAAGAAATATTCTGTTTTGAATAAATTACATAACATAACATAGCTTTGTAAGGCGATTCTTTTATGTTTAAATAGTAGACCCTGTTTTTCATAAATTGTACATAACTCAAGCCTTCTGACCGTTTAGCCGATTGATTATCTTTTAGCCAACAGCTAATCATGTTTTCGACGTCTTGGTTGCCACGGACTTTCACTAACCCGTGGTTTTCCATGCACTTAGCTTAGCTTAAGTTCTGGCCACAGACTCGTCATTTCAAATATAATACTATTGACGAATTCTCTTCCATTGTCTGACTGCAAAATACATGGTGCCCCCATGTATTTATATTTTCGTCAAAAATATATTATTCAGATTGTAGGCTACTTCTTCAGCTCGTTTAGATTCCAAAGCAGGGAGCAAAACAAACTTGCTAAAGTGGTCTTGGTAGACCATGATAAATTTTAACTTTCCATCAGGTTGAGTCTGAAAATCAATTAGATCCACTTGGCACCTACCGTTCATTTCAGAATGTAAAATTGGCTCAGAAACTAAACCTCTCTTTTATTTCGTCTTCTTTTCTTGACATGTTACACCCAGATAAATATAGGTAAATCATCTGTTTAGCGTCATTAGCATATTATAAAGATGTCTCAGCCAATCATCTGTCACGTCCACCGTGTGTCCACCACATCAATAACATCATACAATTCTTCAGCCGGAATATAGTATTTTATGTTCTCTTCACTACGGGCAACAAGTTTTTAACAGAACCAATGGTATATGTAAAATCGCAAACCTTTTTAATCGCCTTTGATGAAGTGGTATCTTGATTTAAGCTTTTTCAGCCTCTTGCACTTGTAGGATAAGATTTAAGTATTAATCCTTTGTTAAATCTTTAAAATGAGAAGATTTCATATTTTCACTTTGCAAAATTTCTTTTAAAAACAGCTCTCTCCATTCTAAACTGATCAACTTAAACGCTAGACGATGGCTCATCCATAATAACAATATAAAACCATAAAATGATTAAACTACGTTCCAAAAATGAAATTGATACCGCTGCACAAAGTGGACGTGCGCAAGTCACAACACGGTTGCGCGAAATGAGTGATTAATTGTATAATGTATAAATAACAAAAGCACGATAATAAGGGACGATGGAGGGAAATCCCTGCGTTAACGTTGAAACCTGTCCAACGTGTTTATTTTGTCCATTGCAACGATCTAATCAGTTCTTTATCGGCCAAACTAGATTGTCCTGGGCTAAACTAGTATATCCTGACACGCGTAGGATAAACCGATTTGGCCTAGGACAAACTAGTTTAGCCTGAAATCGGGTTTGGCCGGTAAAATATTATATAAAGATTAGCTGGATCGGCAAAAGTTTTCTGCCACTTCCGGTAGGTGGCGCGATGAGTTTCACTTCGAATTCACTCCGTTCTTTAACAGTGTTAATATAAAGTTAATGGCCACAGCGCCACCTATCGGCTCAAGATTTCCTATTTTGGCACTAAACCATTTTGTCTCTGCAAAACAAAATATATTGTGTGAAAATACGACCTCAATGACAAACAAGAGAATAACAAACACAGTTGATAGAAAAACAAGGTACATAGATCCACTTGTAATCTGTAATTACTTAAGCAATGTTATCTGTTTCGTTATGGTTTAAGCCTAAAGCCTGGTGGCCCGTGAACGCGATGGTCGCCGAAGGCATCTGAAGTGGTCCGCGAAGGCATCATACAATTCTCTCAGATAATATTAAAAAAATTGGACAACATATTTAGAGATGATGGTGCAGATACAGCCCTTGCAATTTGCGATACAAGCTGTTTTATTTATAGAACAAACACAAAACCAACATTACCATAATTCATAGAATGTCTAAAAGTAGGTGGTTATATCCACCATTTGACCGATTTCAAGACATCACTAAAAGGTTTTAAAAACCACTGATCCAAAGCATTTATTATTTAAACATTATTCGTAAAATATTAAATCATAAATATTTAAATAATAGATGTCAAATACCTATCTACTTTCATTATCAAAACTCTGTGGTCTTTACTGTCAAATCCTTTTTTGTTATTTGAAAAACGTTCTCCTGTTTCTAACGGTGTAGTAGCGGTGTTAGAATATCCACGGTCTTATCATTTTGTGGGTGTCGTTAGAGGCGACAGAGGTAAATAAAACAAGAGATGAGCAGAAACATCTTCCTGATAACAACTGAAAATAATAATAATCCTCCAGACCGAATTTCCTACATTACGACTACAGGCTGTTACTGATAATTTCTTCAGAGGCGTAGCGTGGACTAATATAGACGTGGGCGAAGTCGCATCAGCGAGGCCCCTTTTCTTTCGTTCCCAAGATCTATCCAATAGATCTATCCTACCAAACATGACACGACATACCTACTCATAGTCTATTAATTCCTGACAAATCTCGTATTCCGTCAATCTAACGGTCACGGTCTTTTAAGGTAGTTACAACGGCCTCGCAGTTGCACTTAAGAGGGGCTCCTTGCGAGGCCCCAGACAAGCATGCTTTTCAATTTGTGACGTCCTTTTTCGAGCGTATAAGTGATCAAATTAATTAATCATCTGAGGTAAAGTCTGGGGGCATCGCATTTTAAAGAGCCTCGCGAGGTCCCTTTAAGTGCGAGGCCGTGAGCGAGGACCCACTCCGCCCACGCCTAGCTACGCCACGAATTTCTTGACTACAAAACCCAGTTCTTGATTTGGTCCAACCCGGTACTCGAACCCGGCGATCAGCAACCGCGCTTACGACCACTAGACCAACGAGACAGTCACTGAAAGTAATAAAAAAACTGCGGTTGTCAACTTGCCTGCCAGGCGTGGCAACTGTGGAAAAATTCCCCTATGAGGCAATCTATGGCGAACGCCTATGTTCATGGGGTTTTTGATAGGCTGTAATGATGATGATAAAAACTGTCAACAACCACACTTGTAGGTAATTTCATTGCCAGTCGCGTTTCCTTATAGCAATATACCACACGACATTATGCTTTAGAAATTTCTAAAATAAATTAGTCTAGCTGTTTCAACACTGGTGTGATTCTAATATTTTTACACCATACGCTGCAGAACTAATATGGTACACGTGCACGAGTGTGTGCGCTAGCACAGGTGCACTCTCTGTTCCTTCATTCACTCACTCATTCCTGACTTCGGATAGCTACTGAGAATTTCTTGACAGAAAAACTCCACAACTGATTTTGGCCCAACCTCGGATTCAAACTCGGGACCACAACATGTTCAACAGTACCACTTACGATCATAGACCAACATTAGCAGCAAGCAGGTATAACTGCACAAATATTTCGCTATTATTAAAAAGAAATAAGGTGCTGCTTAATAAATTCATAATTATATTTGTGCTTTTTTTGTAAAATTTTCACATTTTTTTCGCACATTCATAAATTTCATGACAAATTTTAGTGGCCTGTATTTCAAGATGACCTATTAAAAATTATAAAAATATATATTTTTAGTAGGTCATCTCACTGGTTATTTTTTATCAAAAATCAATCATTTATTGACTCATATGGTAAGTAGGTGTAGCCGATAATTGTTATCAGTACACGAATGCAATACAACAAGGGTTTGAAGGGGTGATCAGTGGAGCGAGACCATGGTAAATATATTACCCTAAAGGTATATGAAAAGCGTAAAATTTTTATCAGTATAGCAACCCCTGTCTATGGCATCACACATAGTTTATTTTCGGTGTACTATCATGTTCGTAACGTGGTAAGAAACAATTCTATAAAATTAAACTTAAATATTGATTAAACAAACAACTGCTGTGATTATTGTTACAGGCGCCAAACATTTTAATAGTGAGTTGGGTGTTTTGTTGTGCAATGTTATGTAGAACTAGCTTTTATTATATTTTGTGCAGGTAAGGATGTTCATGACATTTAGTATATTCATTAATATAAAAAATAGCCCTAAAATGTAATTATATATCAACTTTGTTTAAGAACTGGAAACTGGAAACCTCGGAATAGACCTATTACCTGTACTAATAACTAATAACTAACCAGTAATAACTTATTTAGGTTACTAATAATTAGTAACAATTATTGTTAATTTATGTCGATTCGAATAAAACTATATTTAAATAAAGAGAACAACTACTTAAGAAGTTACATGCACTAATTTATAAAATAAAAAAAACTACAGTGGGCCTTTTAAAATGAAAAAAATTATGACAGTTAATTTTTCTCAAATGTTTTTTATTGAAATACGTTTATTTTATTTACTTTTTATCGTGTTTCAATGACATAAAAACACATAAAAGTATTGAGTTTTCCTACGAAGTATTATTAATCCGTGAGTTGTCCCGATTGCATTGCTAGGATACGGATTATCAATGACAAAATATACGAAACGGTATTGCGTGTGTTTCTAACATGAATCATTGATCTCCATTACATTCAAGAGCAAATATTACGATTATTATAAAACAAAATGTGTTATATCGACGGAAGATGGTGGAGTAAGAGAAATTATTTCTCCTTCACGTTTTTATGATCACAAAAAAGTAAAATAAATATTACTATGACTTAATATTTTAAAAATCATGTAAATCCTTCTTAAATACTAGAATCAAAAACTATGCCCCGTTCCTGGCTGGATTAATAAACAAATAAAAATGTTTACAATTTTATTACATACATAATATTTATTAAGTACAAACAAATAGGACCCGCCCCGGTTTCGCTTTGGTAAGATCTAATGTGGCGTTATTTAAATTTAAGTCTAGCAAACCGACCCAGTTTCAACTGGATTGTAGCCATTAATATCGCGTTATTTAGATTTAAGATAATCAAAGACCATTTACTTTGTCAATTTTTTCGTTTTTCCAAAAAAAAATCTTCAAGTTTTTCGGATTAAATATACCCTAAAATATACCATTCGTGCTTCGACTAAAATATAGCCGCAGCATGATTCTACCACCTAAAAATACAAAATTTTATTTTACTAACGTGCGTGTAATTTAGGATTTTAATTTTTTTTGCGCGGAACCCTAATCATTATTCTAAAATAAAAGTAGCCTAAGTTACTCCTTATAACATCAGCTATCTACCAGTGAAAGTCCCATCAAAATCGGTCCAGCCATTTCTGAGATTAGCCGGAACAAACAGATAGACAGACAGACAAAAAATTTTAAATTTGTGTTTTTGTTATATGTACCGTATATACTTTCATATGCAATTAGTAAAAAGCTGTTGTTTTGACACATCAATTTTATTTATTTGTATAGATTACAATGAGAAAAACACACAAAGACACACACTTCGTAAGTAAATAAGAATTTACTTACGAAGTGTGCAATGATTCCCACTAAAGTTATACAATCGTGCTATTTTTGTTGATGGCTCATGATCATTGCGCCTGTTCGATTTTGACCTATAGTTGCATCTCATATAGAAAGATGTCACAACTGTACGCATAATTCGAAGGGAAGCTACTTTTGCTTACTTTGCAGGTGTAGGTAATATTATCATGCAATAAAATATCAGAGACGTACGATTATGTTTAATTAAGACAGACCAACATTTTTTTTACTGCACAAAATACCTATCTAATTGTCAGTTAAATTATCAATGTTTTTACTGCAGAAAATACCTATCTAATTGGGCTAATCTTTGGACAGTGTCTTTAGTTTTATTGCGAGAGTATTTTATGTAGGTAACGATTTTTTTTATTTATTACATTTCATTATACTCAGGGGCGTAGCTACCGCCGTATCAGCCGTATCAATGATACGGATCCCCCGGGCTACAATGGCCCCGAACGTCTATAAGTAAAAATTCTAAGGACTTCTATGGAACAGGAAAGGCTATCAGACTTGTCACCATTTTCTTTAGAGGCAGAAAATTTTGAAAAAAAAACGTGTATGTGCACGTATGTACGCATGTAAGAAGTTATACTTCTTTAGCGTAACAAAACAAAAATAACTAAAATAAATATATACGAATCTATAAAACACGTTTTATAGATTCGTATATATTTGAATAACTACCTTGAATATAGTTATCAGTGTCAGTTCTCACGAAAACTTGACAGTTGACAGACAATTACCAAATGAAGTTGTCGCTTTTAGGTTTCGGTGTGCGCACGCATTGTAACAACTTCATGGTGTCGTTTTTAGGCGTCGGTGTGCGCGCGCATCGTAAAAAATTCACTCTCATCATTTTTCTCAAATGCGCCAAAAGAAGTATAACTTCAAAACTGAAATCGTCTTCAGCTATGAATGATATGATATAATAAATAAATTCACCGAACAATAGGCAAGAAAAGTGTAAATTTGACATTGAGCTATTATGTACTACGTACTTACTTCAATGAAATTTGATTTAAATCGTTTGGCTAGTTTAGTTCCTAGGAGTATTAATTGTAAGTAATAGCTTATAATCAATATGTAATTATTTAATTGAATTCGAGCGTTTTTGTTCCTTTTGTAAAAAAAAAATTACTCTTCATTTGGGTCACCCAACAAATTTTGATACAGGGCCCGTCTAAGACACGCTACGCCACTGGTTATACTGTACATATTTTGCAAAATCAAAAAAGAATTCATAACATCGCTTAAAGTTCTCTAAGTTCTTTTATGAGACCTTAGATAAAATGGAATTTTAATTATTTGTATTCTTGTAAGACCTAATTACTATTAAATTTATAATAAGTACAAAGGATAAAGCAGAGTTTATTCACCCCAATGCCGTACTTATATTTGTAAATACTACCTACAGTGTGGTTGGTAATAATTAGATGCCTAGGTAGATAGCCATTCTCTACCACCCTACGGAAGCCTACGCCGCTTGTTTGTGGTGTTACACGGTGCATTTCTATCGTTGTTTTTAACAAAATGTGCAGTCTATTTCTTTTTCTTTAAAGTTTTGCAAGTTTCTCGCCTTTCCCGTGTTCAACAGATAATAATTATTGCTGATAGCATGTAGTATGGCCATAGACATAATATAAAAAAGGGAACACTTCTAGCCTTTAATTTAAATAAAATAATATGTGTACGGAATTATATTTTTCAAATTACTTTGAGGTAAAACATAAAATAAAAGTGAAAAAGAAAGTGAAATTTCAGGTTAACTATCTACTAGTTTTATTAACTATAGCAAATTTATATGATTACAACTTTTTTTATAATTTGATTGTTTTAGTTGCCTACGAGGGAAGGATTGACAACGCCAAGGAGCGCTCGCGCTTCCATAGGCCGGAGACCTAGTACGCTTCCACATCAGCGTTTAAAAAAGGAGGTAATTATATTCATACGAGTAATAAGACTGAAACTATCGACTCATATCATCTGGTATTTACGTTATCCATTAAATTCGCAGAGCTTTTTTCATTGGCTTTACATACACACTATTAACTGAGGCATGCTAGCTATACTGAGATAAAAAATAGGCATAAAAGTTTTGGGGCTCATTATTGAATTGCAAACAATAGCAGACCAGCCCCTATAAGCAGTCCTATTCACAAGAATGACTAATTTGGCAGCCATCGCCCTCCTTGATCGAGTCTGGTACTGCGTACGTCTCTCCGCCTGCCAAACGTGACTGTTATGGTAGATTTTCCGTACATCTGGAGAGACCTATGTTCAGCTATTGACGTTTGCGACTGCTGATGAAAAATTAAAAATCAATTTAGCATCTCAATATTTTTTTACTAGAAACCTCCCGAAAGTACACCGGAAATGGATTCACCGGGCAGTGGAAGTAGTGACTTACGGCGGCAAAATGAAGAGCTTCGTGCACGTCTGGCGGGGGAGTCTGCAGATCACAAGCGCAGGCTTGATGCTTACCGCCGAGCTCAGCAAGGACAAGCTGCCTTGGTGTCACGACTTCAAGCAAAGGTATATAATATTAAATAACATATCTACGTAAATAAATATATCACAATATTTTATTTTTCAGAGAATACAAATTTAAAATCCTTTGAAATAATGCTTGCCCCGTGAAATTATCATTGGGCCACTGCTGAACTTTGTCTTCCAAAACCAGCTTCACAGAAACTAAGCTTAATACCGGTACCGGGTATAGCTTGGGAATAGCCTATGGCATAGTAAAGATTATTAATAGCCTAAGGGCAACGATTTTGCTAGATATGACAAAGCTCTCGGTAGGGAGGTTAGAGCATAGATTTCGACATAACTGGGCATTAACTCGTTAATCCGTTAATCGTTAATTAACGAAGTTAACATTTCGATTAACGGATTAACTTTTAAGTTAACTTTAAAAAATGTTAACGAACTCGTTAACTGCCGTTAAATTTCCTCAAGATCGTTAATCGTTAATTCAGTACTTATTATTTACCGAGCATCGCGCCGCGCCACGCGTGAAAAACACGTTCTGACATGTAAGTTCGGGCCGGTTACCAAGTGCGGCGCGGCACGTGCTGCTAGTGAAACGAAACTAGGTACCTAGGTAAGTGTTGCCAGTGCGTGTGAGTGAGAAAAAAAATTGTGAAGAAATTTGATTCATATTATTATGTATGATTCGTTTCAAACGAATTTGCCGCGGCTTTTCACCTGAAGTTCCGGTTGATATGGCTGGAAACGTATGACAGCAGTCAAGTGGATGCAGTAAAAAAAATGCATGGAAAAAAAGGTAGAAGAGGCGTTACGACAAGAAGCTTCCAAAAGTTCGATGGACAGAGATAGTTTAAGTGGCGGAGGCAGCAACGCGAGTAACAACGATGACAATGAGGAAGAAGTCTTTTCAATTCTCTCACTCATTCTAAAGAAAATCCTAAGAGCCACCAATCTTTAAAGAGTATAGCTCAAAATCTCGTCAAAATGTGTCTGGACATGAAATCAAAAGACTCGTTCAACGATGCGGCATTACTCGGAGAACAGTTATTTATAAATCTGTTTATTTAATATAATACTGCTATACCTTCACGTTAGTTGAACGTCTCTTTTCCATGGTCAAAGATATTTTAACGCCAAAGCGAGCCTCGCTTTCAGACGAGAACTTCAATATATTAATATTCATGGAGAGCAATATCCACATTATGCCATTAGTCTTTTTTTTGTTCCCAACCTGTTAAGGACGCGTTTACAAAATTGATAGGTATAGAATCGAACTATTACATTGACACGGGTTACACACACAAGTGTACGCACGGTTAGCTGCGGGTGTGGGAATCGTAATCAAGTAAAAACATTTTGATAATTTGAAAGATTGATTTTTTTTTCTCAATTCTTATACCTACAAAAATATATTACATACGAAATACAAATAGCTGCTCCAGAGACTGCTAGGCACTAGAAGCCCACTACTAGCAGTGAGATGGTGGCTGTGGACTTTGGGCTGGCTTTGTTAGTTATGATAAGACTTTAGCTTCGGACTTGGTCAAGTGACTTGAAGGTATACTTCGGTGACAGCTACTGGAACTCCTCGACGAGTAGTTCTAGGTGTGCCGAGTTTGGGCTCCTTTTGTTAGTTATTATGATACCTAACCTCCAGGCTTGATGGAGAGACTTGATGGTGTACTTAGGTGCTTACTGCTGGAACTCCTGGACGAGTATAACTAGGTGTGCCGAGTTTGGGCTAGTTTTGTTAGTTATGATAAGAACTTACATAACTAACAAAACTAACTTAGTTATGATTAGAACTAGGTGTGTCTGTCACTCCATCAAGTCCGGGGGTAAGGTCTAATCATAACTAACAAAACGAGCCCAAACTCGGCACATCTAGTTCTACTCGTCTAGGAGTTCCAGTAGCAGTCACCGATGTACACTTTCAGATCACTCCATAAAATCCAAGACGAATAGGCATTTATATATATATTTATATATATAAATCCCACTTACTTTCAGCGAAACAAAATATTATAACAAAAATGTGTGATTATAAAAATAAAGAGAATAATAACTGTCCCAAAGAGTTTGGTAATTCTATACGGAAGAAACTACCCTACATTACATACCTACTGGTATGATAATTTGTCCAAGATACACTCTTCACCTATTTACCTTACCCTATATAGGAACTTCTGTGGGATGCGCAGTATCCTATTAATAGTTTGTGTCTTTGTAGCATGCGATATTATCTCTAACTAGCTGATCCCCGCGACTTCGCCCGCGTGGTATTTATTACGATTGGATTTAATGGGTTTTCATTTTTTTTTTGCGCGGAACCCTAATAATTTTTCTAAAATAAAAGTAGCCTTAGTTACTCCTTATAACATCAGCTATCTGTCAGTGAAATTCCCATCAAAATCGGTCCAGCCACTTCGAAGATTAGCCGGAACAAACAGACAGACAGACAGATAGACGTCTTATTATGCATTTAGTAAAAAGTTGTTATTTTGACATTACAAACAGACACTTCAATTTTATTTATTTGTATAGATGTAAAATGTAAAATGTCTCTCTGTGTGTGAAGCAAACGAAGCGTAGAGGGCAAAGAGCCCTCGGAACAATATCTAAAGCAAAAGAGTAGAATAACAATTGTTTAAAGAGAAAGGGGAACGCTGTTTTATTTGTTTGTTATTGTTATGTGTAAAAAGTAGTGATTAAATTCTTTGGATCCTTTTCAACGTTTGAATCTATAGTTTAAAAAATGATTTTACGTTGAGTTTGATACGTAAAAGTGATGCAATTTTGAGTATTAAATGCCTGCTTGTGTGAATAATTATTGGAAATGATGTAACAAGTGCTTCGATAATGATATAAATATTTTTTTTTATCCGTTTAGGGGCCTTAAGATATTATCATCAACGCACCAATATGAAAAGTTTTGTAAACAAAATAATCAAACTGGTCTGTATTAAATTGCAACAACATGTTTTTGTTTGTCAATCTGTCAAAATACAATAAAATACGATAGTGGACGGGAACTTGACCGGCGGCGGTTTGCTGCTCCTGTATTATTGTTTAAATAATGGTTTGAAGTGGACTTTGATATGTAAAAGTGGTGCGATTTTGTGTATTAATTGTCTGCGCATGTGAACAATTAGTGGAAACAAGTGCTCTGATGGTGATGTGATTCTCAAGATAAGGTGTCTGTCTGCTTAGGCGTCTTGAGATACCATCGCCAACTGTCAGCTGTCTGCTGGCTCAAGTTGCCGTCAAAATCTCCCAAGGGCTGCACAATGTGACGCATCAACATATTGTGAAGCAGTGTACTATGAAGGATAACTATACATTGAACTTCAGGCTCAGAACCCAAAGCCGTAAAGCCAGTTATAAAAAAATATATTTTGTTTTTCTTTACCTGTCAGCCTATCACTGATCACTCAACTCAATATAAAGAAGACTTGGCTTTAGCCTTTACGGTTTTTGAAATTATGAAGAATTAAAGAAAATAAGACTTGGCTTCGGCCTTTATGGATTTTGAAGAGACGGAAAGAAGAAAAATAAGACTTGATTCCGGCCTTTACACCTTAAAATTCTATTTATTCAAAATAAAAAAGACAAGGCTGTATGGCTTAGTTCCTTTGCCTGCTCTCTCGAGCGAATAATAAAAACAACAACAACAACAATGAAATACAAATACCGTAGACAGAGAATCCAATAGACGGCGGAGTCGCGTAACCGCTATTCTGCCTTTCATTCACGCATCACAGTGCTGCCATTTTGGCAATGTTACCCACAAAATTGGGAGATTTTGTTTGTGAAGCGTACGTCAGTAATTCTAGGCCACTTTATTCACATGTTATTGAATAGAATAATAAATAATAAAGCAAATGAAACAAATAGGTAATATTAATAACAAATATTAAAACATATTTATTTGTTAAGAAAATCATAATAATTACACTTATAGGTATTGGTAATTCCAATTTAATTATAATTGTCCTTGAAATATATATAAATATATATAAAGTGATTGAATAGTTATTTTTATAATGCTTATAATTTATTAATTACGTTTATAAATTAAATACGTAGGTTCATATATATATATATATAATATAATTCAAAATATCTTAAAGCGACAGCTTTAATGAGAAGCATTATGTGATTGTCAATATATGGAAATCTTTATTGATGAGATCGATCGAGTTAAGCAGATTGCTATCCTTTTCGTTCACAAGAGCTTTGGCCTTAAACTCTTCAAGAATTTGTTCCAGATTTGCCACTTTTATTTTGGACGCCTTGTTTTCTGACGAAGAGCGTACCATTCTCAACCTCTTCTCCGACAGATTTTGCTGCTGTTTCAATATCTTGGTCAGACTTCTTGGCGTACCCAGTGCCTGAAAAAGAAAGTTAAAATGTTTTAATCCATTAAACATATTAGCGGCCGTTATTGATCGCAAACAAGAGATTTTCAATTGTGTTCATAATGTTACACCTCATTATAATTTATAGAAAAATATTATCGTGAACGTCGCTTTAATTAATACTTCCATGTAAATCGTGATTCAGAAAGTTATTTAAATACATATTCATGAAATAAGTTTACTTACGCGGGAAACGTAATGCCTTCAATTTTTCGTTCACTGCGGGTTTACAGCCCATAACACTGTACAACACCATGATATGGTATAAAATCAAATAATTTTTTAACTTAAAACGTACAATTATCGGGTTTTATTTGCAAATAATTTTTTAAACTAAATAATTAACATTGAAACACTTCGTGACAGTTGCAGTGTCTGCCACTAAATTTAATGCCAAACGGGTACGGGAATAAGGACAACAATATAGTAGCTATATCTCTTTCTTACAAGTGCTAATATGATACATGCGTCCTTGGTTTTGAAAATGAAACAAAACACATCACGCTGTCTATTGGATTCTAGTCTACGACAAATACAATAAAATAGGGATGGACCATAGACTTAGAATAGTATATTCTAAGTCTATGGAATATACTGGCGTACATAGACTTAGAATATACTAGCGTATAGACCACCTGACAGCCCGAAAACGCGTGACCAATTTTGATTTGTCATTGTGTGCGTTAGCTAGTGATGTATATTTTACTTAAAAGGATTATCGAAAATGATTGTTAAGGAAGCGGTAAAAAGATTATAAAAAATTGTTCAGTGCATGAAGTTGAATAACTTCAAAAATTAACTGAATTTTACCATGATAGTTCTAAAATAATTAAAAAATATTCATATAACATGTTCCTGGGAATAAGCTGAACCTACTTGCCTTTTGTTGGATTTTAATTCAAATGTATTAAATAATCCCAGGTGACTTTACCGAAAAACCTAAAAAAACTCCCCAATAATCAGATCAGAATGTTGAATTTTCGAGCTATGATCTTTGGAGAAAAATATTTACTGCCGTGGGCAGATTCCCCGGAATTTATTTTTATAAAATGTTTTGATGGGGAAACAAAAACGGGGACACGGAGTACAACATAATGGGTGCTTTATTGTTCATATAAGTATTACTTGTGATAATTACAAACATTTAATAATTAATAATTAAATAGATTATAGAAGTTTATTTTAACATTCGACTTAAGTATGAATGTAAACTTAATAATTTAAGGAAGGAAACTTGTAGGAATCAGTTAAATAAGATTGCTCTGTTTAAAGGCCAATATGTTTATGAGGCTTCATCATGCTTCATGTTTATATTCTTTCATCTGTCCCTGAAAAGTATAAAGTAATAATAAACTTATTATCATTTTAGCTGCATGAATTTTAAAAACATAATGATCTTAACACAGTAAAGTGCACTAAGTGTCTGAGGATACAGATGCACTCTCTATTCTCTCAATCTCGGTATGTTAAGAAAATGGTCACTCATTCATGGACTGACCGCGGAAAGGTAATTTCGCTGATCTATTGATCTGCCCAGCTATTACTTAACCACGAGTTCCTCTTCTCTACGAATAACGCTGTAGGGGATAAACCACGCTATTTAAGCCCTCGCGGCAATGTCGTCGGTCATCAAGCATGAATCGGGCATTGACCGTTGTGAGTATCAAATACTATGGAATTTATACTATCACGTCTCATGCGCGGTCGTCTAGTAGCTTGAGGGCATTACTAAATATCTATACCTAACTACGCTAAAAGTTTTATCGTTATGATTGGGAATATAATCCGAAGTTCCAAGCTCCGCTCAACCCTTTGGGGAAAATAGCATGATGCTATGAATATTGTACTAGTGTGACCGTGAGGCTGTGCGGTTGGTTGCAAGGTTATACATTGAACTTCAGGCTCAGAACCCAAAGCCGTAAAGCCAGTTATAAAAAAATATATTTTGTTTTTCTTTACCTGTCAGCCTATCACTGATCACTCAACTCAATATAAAGAAGACTTGGCTTTAGCCTTTACGGTTTTTGAAATTATGAAGAATTAAAGAAAATAAGACTTGGCTTCGGCCTTTATGGATTTTGAAGAGACGGAAAGAAGAAAAATAAGACTTGATTCCGGCCTTTACACCTTAAAATTCTATTTATTCAAAATAAAAAAGACAAGGCTGTATGGCTTAGTTCCTTTGCCTGCTCTCTCGAGCGAATAATAAAAACAACAACAACAACAATGAAATACAAATACCGTAGACAGAGAATCCAATAGACGGCGGAGTCGCGTAACCGCTATTCTGCCTTTCATTCACGCATCACAGTGCTGCCATTTTGGCAATGTTACCCACAAAATTGGGAGATTTTGTTTGTGAAGCGTACGTCAGTAATTCTAGGCCACTTTATTCACATGTTATTGAATAGAATAATAAATAATAAAGCAAATGAAACAAATAGGTAATATTAATAACAAATATTAAAACATATTTATTTGTTAAGAAAATCATAATAATTACACTTATAGGTATTGGTAATTCCAATTTAATTATAATTGTCCTTGAAATATATATAAATATATATAAAGTGATTGAATAGTTATTTTTATAATGCTTATAATTTATTAATTACGTTTATAAATTAAATACGTAGGTTCATATATATATATATATAATATAATTCAAAATATCTTAAAGCGACAGCTTTAATGAGAAGCATTATGTGATTGTCAATATACGGAAATCTTTATTGATGAGATCGATCGAGTTAAGTAGATTGCTATCCTTTTCGTTCACAAGAGCTTTGGCCTTAAACCCTTCAAGAATTTGTTCCAGATTTGCCACTTTTATTTTTGGACGCCTTGTTTTCTGACGAAGAGCGTGCACCATTCTCAACCTCTTCTCCGACAGATTTTGCTGCTGTTTCAATATCTTGGTCAGACTTCTTGGCGTACCCAGTGCCTGAAAAAGAAAGTTAAAATGTTTTAATCCATTAAACATATTAGCGGCCGTTATTGATCGCAAACAAGAGATTTTCAATTGTGTTCATAATGTTACACCTCATTATAATTTATAGAAAAATATTAT
The DNA here is from genome assembly GCA_029286625.1 of Parnassius orleans. NCBI lineage: Eukaryota > Metazoa > Arthropoda > Insecta > Lepidoptera > Papilionidae > Parnassius > Parnassius orleans. The sequence continues at coordinate 3,863,458 of JAGSMP010000107.1, read as the reverse complement.
CGTGAACGTCGCTTTAATTAATACTTCCATGTAAATCGTGATTCAGAAAGTTATTTAAATACATATTCATGAAATAAGTTTACTTACGCGAAACGTAATGCCTTCAATTTTCGTTCACTGCGGGTTTACAGCCCATAACACTGTACAACACCATGATATGGTATAAAATCAAATAATTTTTTAACTTAAAACGTACAATTATCGGGTTTTATTTGCAAATAATTTTTTAAACTAAATAATTAACATTGAAACACTTCGTGACAGTTGCAGTGTCTGCCACTAAATTTAATGCCAAACGGGTACGGGAATAAGGACAACAATATAGTAGCTATATCTCTTTCTTACAAGTGCTAATATGATATATGCGTCCTTTGTTTTGAAAATGAAACAAAACACATCACGCTGTCTATTGGATTCTAGTCTACGACAAATACAATAAAATAGGGATGGACCATAGACTTAGAATAGTATATTCTAAGTCTATGGAATATACTGGCGTATAAGTCTATGGGATGGACATACAAGAAACATTGATTATTTTAAATGTAATATGTATATCGTATAGTGTTGCATCGATGTTTGGAAAAATCATCGATTGTTTTATGACACTATAGTATATATTATAAAAGTGGACTATTTTTCAAAACTTTTTATATAGAATAAGGGTAGAACACAGTCCAACTGATGGTTAGTGCATGCTGTCGCTTATGATATATTTACTTGAGAATCAAAATGCAGATGCGTTGTCACGCCGGAGGACTAAGATAGAGCTATGCTGCAGCTATATTAATTGTATAGTTGTAGCATGAATTGGTCGGCTCGACCGGGGTAGGACCACGCTCTCACAGAATACCAGCGTAAAATAGCAGCTTAATGCTGCTGTGTTTCGTATGGTGAGTGCAGAGAACCGGAGACCCTTTTTACTGGAAAAGAGGCATTCCATCTTAGTCCTCACGGCTGACATCGCATCTGCATTTTGATTCGCAAACGAGGATAGATGTAGATGTCTATGGGCCACAGCAACCACTTACCATCAGGTGGACTGTATGATTGCTTGTCACCCTTATCCTATAAAAAAAGAATGTCCCATTTCCAGCAAAGAGGTCTTGCTACAACAATAATATAGCTGCAGCGTGGCTTTATCACGAATGAACCTGTTACTGTAATAAATCAAAAGCAACTTGAATAACCCATTATTTAGTTTTAATACTAATACCGGGTGTTTGTGAAACGCTCCCGGAAAAGAAGATAGACGATAGTACTAACGATACCTTTGATGATGGGTCAGAAAGAAAATCGATCCCGATGAAAAAAAATCATCTTTTCACAACGTTTTATTAGCTTTATTCACGCTCCATCATGTTAGTACAGCTAAATGAAACGATAATTTCATTTAAAAAAAAACATGAAAATACTTAAACATGAAACCAGCAGTGGAACTTAAAATAAAATCAGCTGACAATAGGGTCAAAATTCGCGCGGACGCCGAACTCTTTTATCTAGCTCGGTACGAAACAATGCATTAGGTATTACTGTACTACACTTACGCTACTCGCACTTACTCTCACGGCTCACTCTACCCTTCCCTTTCATACACGCGCTGCCGCCGCCCGGCTGACTCGTGTCGCCTTGCGCTGTGCAATTTACACGTGTTGCATCGAAATTTACTTACTAAGGTTTGCCGGCGACATAAGAATTAGAGGCGGCAATCACAATAAAACTTGCAAGTAATTTTTAATCGTTTTGACGTACATCTTTTTAAATTCAAAGTATTGGACGGATTAAAAACGGAAAGTCAATTAAAATAAAGTAAAAGAATTATTTTTTAGATTTATTCGGCTAGATTAATTAACTGTCGATCATAATTACAATTGATCTTAACTATTAAATTGTGTAGTACCATTTCTATTTTCTTTTACAAAATCAAAGATAACGATGAAATAGTGTTTATATTTGTGTAAGTGAGTGCTCAATTAGGTACGTTTATTAATTTCAATATCATTTTTGTAGTAACGAACTGCTTGTTGCGTCAGGATATAATTGATTGTCTAATTGTATTAAAAATTACAACTATAACTTCTAAATTCCATATAAAGACTAATCGTAGGGATAACTAAACTTAAAAAAATAAAAGTTGGGAATGTCGTAACGATTTATAAATCTGTGGAAATGATCAAAGTCACAAACTAATAAGAAGTGCGCTAGCACTTATTAGTATGCTTCTGTGCTTACCGCAAGGACGCACTTAGCGGTAGGCATTTGTTTTAGCGGGATTGATTATTAATTTTAGTTTTTGAAACAGTTCCGTGCACGTGCACGCCCTCGGTAGGGAGTAATTAACGATGACAGAACTATAGTGATCCAAATCACATTTGCATATTTGTGAGAAAATAAGGGAAACGCGTTTAGATTTTTGTTAATGGTTAATCTTTAACAAAATGAACCCTGATGTATTGGAATTAAGTTAAAAACAGGTTTTATTTAACTTTTTATATCAAAAGTAGCAAAATGTTGGATTTACACAAAAAAAAAAAACACTTGGATCACTCTAGCAGAAACAAAAGCTCTCAAATTAGCGGTAGCAGGATTTCTTTTATTAATATCATTCTTCTTTTTCTTTAACATTTTCTTCGTCATTCCGATTTTCGTGATAGCGAGTTTAATTAACTCAACCACATGGCAATGAATTTATTCCGGTCGATTTCAGTCTTTTTCTCATAGTCTTTGTGCTTACTGTTGCCTCTCGAACTTCTTGGAGCTTCGTTCTTAACTCAGAGAAAGTTAAGGTCAGGTTTCTAACACAATAAACAAGGCAACCAAGGCAAAATTTAAACGAAACCTAAATTTAAACTCAAATAATTCAAAAGTTGACAAAATTTTCGCAGTATGAAAGAACGCAATATTACGCAATAATTACATAAAAATAAATGAAATTCGAAAAACGAAACATTCCAAGACTTTCCTTTTTAATAGCATTTACTAATGTTTGTGCCCAGTAACAGTAACGAAAGTATTGCTGTCGCACGGATGGGCCGGCTCGAAACGGCGGTGGTACCACGACCTCACAGAATACCAGCGTGAGGTAGAAGTTTACTTCTGCGTTTCGCTTGGTGAGTGCAGGTGGCCGGAGGCCCAATCCCCCCCCCCCCCAACCCCCTCTTTTTGTAACATGTTAGTGGAGTTAAATAAGACACTAGGAGGGTACCAGCATCCCTGGTGTCGGAGTATCCATCGCTGAGCATCCAGACCCAAGCTACCCTCCTCTTTCTGAGCGTGAGTGCTCAGGCTGCCTCGCATATTCTGTGAGGGGGGGGAGGCGAAATCCGCTCCCGACTAAAATACTACTCGGGGCAAACGGAGCAATAAAACAAAGGCGACCCCTGCCACACTATCCGTGAACTTCTGCAATATCAGGGGACTTCATTCGAACCTTAACACCGTCCACTACCATCTGGAGACGGCAAAGCCGGCCTTGCTCTTTCTAACTGATTCCATCCCCGAGTCTACAGGTTCCTCTATAGGTCCCATAGCAGTAATGCAGTAATGCACTCAACCTGAAGAACATTTATTGGTGAGGATTTCATTGCCCTGTAACAATGCGAAGGCATTTCGATTGAATTTTGTCAAAATTCAATCGAAAAAAATAGAGAGGACTAAGCACTGAGCCTTGTGTAAGTCCTTTCCATATAGTTTTTGGAGGAAGCAGGAAATTTTGAACATTTATAGATATGGATCTAGAAGAGAGAAAGTTAGAGACATAATTGACTATCCTAACTGGAATGCTCAGATTAAGCATTTTCTGCCTGAGCACAGGAAGAAGCACACTATCATATGCAGACGATATATCCAAGAAAACTCCTATGAGAAATTCATGTCTTGAAAAAGCATTACAAATATCTGTGACCAGAGTACTAAGGCTATCCGTGGTACTTAAGCCTTTTCGGAAACCGAATTGGCTTTTAGGTAAGATATTATTCCTTTCCAAAAACCATTCCAAGCGATTTTTATTAGATTTCCATTCAGCAGGAGGAGCACCAGTAATATAAATAAAATTTAAAATGGATAGTAAGACAGTTTTAGTGTTCTCACTACCATCAATTATAAACGAATAAGTAATCCCTGGCGAGGAGTCTTTAAGGCCATTGAGAACAGTAAACAGCTCCTGAGAAGAAACAGTGACTCACAGAATTTAAACCAACTAGTTCGCTTTTTGTCTGACAGAAATTATTTTAAGGTTTATGCAGCAATTCTTTTATAGAAGATATAATTCTCTGCAGTAATAGAACGGGAGTATATTAATTCAGCCTCTTTTCTTCTCCTACAAGTTGCTGAACAATCTTGGTCCCACCAAGGAGGGGAAGGATAATTATTTTTGAATGGTTTTTTTAAGGGGATTGACTTATTAGCAGCAGAAAGAATTGCATTTCTGAACTCTATATATACAGAAATAATGTTATCCTTGTTAATTGGGGGAAGAGTTGAAACTTCTCGTTCTAAAACTGAAGAATATAATTGCCAATTGGCTTTGGATAGATATACTTTAGTCTGGGGCGAAATGGAAAATTTATTCTAGGGGAAGTAGGAGGAGTGATGAATATAGGAAAATGGTCACTACCATGGCTAGAAGGTAATATTTGCCACAAAAGAAGGGAAGCAATATCTGGGGAACAGAGAGTTAGGTCAACGGCACTTCTAACATTTTGTAATGGGGATAATCGACGAGTAGGAGACCCGTCATTTAGAATACAGAGATTAAAATTATCAATAAGATCTAAAAATAAGGGAGCCAATGAATCACAAAGATGGGAGCCCCAAATAGTATGATGCATATTAAAATCTTCTAAAATAACCATAGGGGGTGGCAGAGAAGAAATAAGTGTTGCAAGTTCTGTTAAGACATTTACATCAGGATTAGGAATGTAAACAGAGAGAATATAGATATCAAGGGCCTTAATAGCAAAACGTTTATTGCTGGACTATGAGAAGGGAGAGAAATTTGTGAAAATGTAACTGTTCTTTAAATGAAAATAGAGGTACCAGCACGACCGTCACTCATATCATCCTGGAGGCATGCGTAGCCTGAAACCCTAAAATGAGACTAAGGCCTAAGCCACGTCTCCTGGATGGCAAGAATGAAGGGATGAAATTTATTAATGAGGTAAATGAGTTCATTTTTTTATTTCTAATGCTCCGACAATTCCATTGAAGAATTGATGGGACTGCGTATGTTACGGGTTTATTTATTATATTTATTTATTGGGTCTACCAGCGATTTTCCTATATATATGTTACATACATTTCTTAAAGTATTTATGTCACTTGCACAGAGTATGTAAAATCATTTAAAGGTAAACACTACATGCTATTTTTTCTAGTATTACTGTATAAATCTGAAAGTGAGTTAATAACAGAAACAAACCAAAACCAGAAACAAAAAAAAAAAATAGTAATTTTGGTAAAAGCCTGTAAAACCTTATCAATTTAAACAGTTTCAAAAGAGACTTAATCAAACTAATAATTAGTTTTTCAATTAAAATTACAACTAAATTTAACAATTTTATAATCAAACCCAACTAAATATATATTATAAGAAACTAAAAGAAAATATACATAATAACTAATATTGAGAAAAATCACACTCAGGATGACTGGCTGACTATGTTGCTGATAGTTAACATAGATAAATAGATATGTAGCAAGCTATTAATTTACGAAAAGTGTTAGGCGAATTAATGTTGATGTCAATTAACTGACTGAAAGAGTAATTGTGTTCTGTGGACTGAATGTATTACCAAAGAGAATATAATCACTACGTTTATATTTTACATAAACGAGGGATCGTTCAGTTGGCGCCGAAGACTGTTCTGGTGCGTGGAGGCACGACTGGGGTAATAGCAGTACGCGGATATCTGCGTGGTACTCGAAAATTAATTTTACTTAATAAACTGGGGCAGTCTAACTTATTACTTAGTAATTTATATAAAAACATTAAATCTAACAATTCTTTTCTTTGGTCAAGAGTCATGATGTTATTAGTATTTTAGCTTTTTTTATAGGATACCACCGTTTTGTAAATCTTCGCTGAGTATGATAGATGCCACATGAATCTTTTCTGTACACGCTCCAGTCTTAAGTAGTGTGTAGAATAATGTGGACGCCAAACAACGCTACAGTACTCTAAGTGACTGCGGACAAGGCTGTTGTAAAGATAAATTTTTGTTTTAGTTTCTTTAAAAGTTCGACCTTGTCGCATAATAAAACCTAATAATTTAGAAGTTTTGTTTATTACACTTTCTATGTGGTAAAGATAAGTCAATTTTCTATCAAGTATAACACCCAAGTCTTTCACGAGCTGAACTTCCTTAAAACTATTACCGTACAATTTATATGTTGTTGGGATAATATCATTTTTTCTAGTAAATTTAATATGAAGACACTTACTGCAGTTGAGTTGTATGCCATTAGATTCACATCAATTGGTTAGTTTTTTTAGATCGTTCTGATTACAGATTTTTGTTTTAGTTCGATTTTATTATAAATCGAATCACTTGGTGAACAAATTGTTCTCGTTATTTTCAAATCATCGGCATATAAGTATGGTGTGGAGTTTTCAAAACAAGAAACAATGTCGTTCACAAATATATTAAACAAAATGCGAACCCTGACCTAGATGCGAACCCTGAGGTTATACCTGACGTTACCAAATTGGTTGAAGAGCTAAAACCATTAACGACTACATAAAAAGAACGGTCATGTAAGTATGATGAAAGCCATTTTAGTACCGGGCCTGAAAACCCATACTACGATAATTTTCAATAAGTATTCCGTGTGGAACTTTGTCAAATGCCTTTTTAAAATCCGTATATATGGTATCCACCTGCTTCTGCGAGCCAATAGCTTCTGATTATGAGGAAGTGAAACTAACCAAATTAGTAGTGGTAGACATACCTGGCAAAAATTCATGTTGATGCTCAAAAACGAAACGTTTGAAATGCATTTGAATTATTGGACAAATTAAAGATTCGAACACCTTTGCGAAAACCGAAAGAATTGATGTGGGCCTATAGTTGCGTATATCTTTCTCATCATCACTCTTGAATATTGGAACTACTTTTGCTTGTTTCCATAAAGCTGGAAAAGTACCCGAATACAGCGAGGCTTTAAAGATAAGATATAAAGGCAAAGTTGGGCTAGTTGCGCTGTTTTTTATAAATGCCGGTGGTAAATTGTCTGGTCCAGGACCAGATAACCAAAGGTGCACGGACCAGTGGTCCTGCACCTTTGGTTATAAATTGTAAGAATTGTTTTTTTCTTCTAAGTACTTATATATTTTCTGTATATTTTCATAAGCATTCAGTAAAAAGCTGTTATTTGAGATTACAAACAGACACTTCATATATTATATATTTAAATCTCTTTGCACTTCAATTTCATTTATTTGTATCGTACTTTGTCTAAAGATCACTTTGTTATATTTTAATAAAATCAGAACCGTAATGATCCAAGTGCACTTTTGACGCTTAGATCTGTATGGCAAGATAGGATTTTTCAAATTACAATAATTTTAAAGTAAGAGATTAGAATTTTTCAAGGAAAATGATACAAAAATGGCCTGTCATTTTATAGTTATTGACGTTAATATTTTATCATTCTTTAAAGTGTCGTCGTAGTCGATTAAAGTGGGTAGGAAATTGCACGTGCTCAGTGAAAGAACAGTAAATAAATTTTTAAAGAGTCTGTCGTAGTCATGGGTTACTCATCTATTTTATTTTAGGATGAGGAAGTACCTCATTTTACCTAGCGGGGTACTCACGAGATACCCCTCATTTGAGGTGAGGAATCACTAGTCGGCATATTCATCTCACAAGTCGAGTCGCCTCCTTCCGAAAGTTTTTTGAAAGGAGGACATATTGTTACCATATTCATTATATTTATAATATTATTATGTTACGATAGTCGATATCAGTGGACGCAAACAAAATTTGATATCATAAAAAAGTACGCATGATTTTATTTATATTCACACGCATATATGTGCCATGATTATTTCACATTCCATTACTTAAGTTGTTTATTTAATCTTTTTCCTCAAAATCGACACCTCACTCATTTAGTTTTGCTCCAAAATACATAATCTCGATACTTACTTGAACTATTTTTAATCGAGTTGTTCACTCACTCACCCAGGACACGATTTATTGTCAGTCATAAGCGAGGTCGTGAACGAGTGAGTGAGGTGTTTCAATGTTAAACTTCTAGTAACTCTTTCGATTTGTCGTCATGAGGACCTCAAACGAGGTAACTCATGAGTGAGGGACATATCACTAGTCTGTCGATCGTATCGTATCATCGCACAGTGGTCTTGTTTTGGCGTTTCATACAAGTAGGATTTTCGAAAAATCTAAGTGTCTGTTTTCCTAGTTTTATTTTAGATTCTTATTTGGAAGCCTCTTTTAACATAACATATTTATTGGTGTGCCGATGGAATGATAAAACGTACAAAAATTAATGACTTATTTTTTCAATGTATGGAAAAAATTATTCAAACCCGATTTGCTCCAATATATGAAAAAACGTGTCGGTTAAAAATCCTACTTGTATGAAACGCCAAAACGGGACCACTGAGCATCGTGGGAGTAAGAATAGTAAAGTTAAGAATATTAAAGAAACTAGAAGAAGAAGGAAGAATGGAACTGCCGGCCAAGAAAAAAAAATATACGCAAAAGTATAAAAAAGTCTGTGGATAATGAAGATATGATGGAAGATATATTTCTACATCTTGAATTTTAATCATGTCAATTTTTTTAACTATTGACTGTTACTAAATAACCTCTCTTTTAAATTCATACATGTAAAGTAATTAATTTTAATTAAAAAAATAGTGAGAACTGGTGTTTTTTTTTTCAATCCGAATTTCCAAAATATGGCGTTTGTATGTAGTTACGAAGATTCTTCGTAACTACATACCAAAAACACTATTTTGAGAAAATGACACTTGGATCACTATGGTTCTACCATTTTTTTTATAACTGGCTTTACGGCTCTGGGTTCTAGCTAGCCCTTCTGAGCCTGAAGTTACAATGTATAATGATCCTTCATAGTACACTGCTTCACAATATGTTGATGCGTCACATTGTGCAGCCCTTGGGAGATTTTGACGGCAACTTGAGCCAGCAGACAGCTGACAGTTGGCGATGGTATCTCAAGGCGCCTAAACAGACAGACACCTTATTTTGAGAATCACTTCACCATCAGAGCACTTGTTTTACCGTTTCCACTAATAGTTCACATGCGCAGATACTTAATACACTAAATCGCACCACTTCTACATATCAAAATCCACTTCAAAACATTATTTAAACAATAATACAGGAGCAGCAAACCGCCGCCAGTCATGTTCCCGCCAGAACTCCTGGTTCTACCATCGTCACTTGTGTTCACAGACTAATATGATGCTTACGCATGATCACAGGACACAATTACTCTCTACCGAGAGAAGAACTCCAACTTCATCATAAAAAGAGGAAACACGTGTTTATGAGTGTAAACTAAAAGCGCCACGGTGGGCGCCCATGTAAAACTTTTTTAGCGGGAATTTCAAACCTTGTATTCTGTAACTTTTAAACTTTTTGTTTGTTTAAGGCAAATTTGAGTAATTTTGGCTCGAACCTCACAAACCTATTGGGTGAATTCCCATACATTTCAGAGGTTGCAACCAAATTACTTTAATTTACTTTAGAGGAGTATGTGGAATATGGCGTTTGTATGTAGTTACGAAGATTCTTCGTAACTACATACCAAAAACACTATTTTGAGAAAATGACACATGGATCACTATGGTTCTACCATTTTTTTTTATAACTGGCTTTACGGCTCTGGGTTCTAGCTAGCCCTTCTGAGCCTGAAGTTACAATGTATAATTATCCTTCATAGTACACTGCTTCACAATATGTTGATGCGTCACATTGTGCAGCCCTTGGGAGATTTTGACGGCAACTTGAGTCAGCAGACAGCTGACAGTTGGCGATGGTATCTCAAGGCGCCTAAGCAGATAGACACCTTATCTTGAGAATCACATCACCATCAGAGCACTTGTATCACCGTTTCCACTAATAGTTCACATGCGCAGACACTTAATACACAAAATCGCATCACTTTTACACTGATAATCTGATGGTGAAGTGATTCTCAAAATAAGGTGTCTGTCTGTTTAGGCGCCTTGAGATACCATCGCCAACTGTCAGCTGTCTGCTGGCTCAAGTTGCCGTCAAAATCTCCCAAGGGCTGCACAATGTGACGCATCAACATATTGTGAAGCAGTGTACTATGAAGAAAATTATAATAAACCGAATAAAAATACCTAAGACTTGGCCTAAAGGTCTAGGTACCAGGCCATAAACTCCAAAAAAAAAAGTAATTGTGTTCTGTGGTATAGATGTACCAACTTGGAAAAATTACAACTCGAGTTAACTCGAGTTGAAATTCATGCAACTCGAGTTTAAACTCGAGTTACGCAACTCGAGTTAGCAGTACGAAACAGAGTAAATGATTTGTTACAAATTACTTTTTTATAAATTTGTTTTTCTATCTACCTCTTTGGTAAGTTGGGATCAGTGGCGTAGCGTGCCTTAGACGGGCCATGTATCAAAATTTGTTAAGGGGCCCAAATGAAGGGTAAAGATTTTTCACAAAAGGAACAAAAACGCTAGCATTGAATGATTTTAAGTTATTACTTACAATAAATACTCTTAGAAACTAAGCTTGCCAAACAATTCAAATCAAATATACACTTTTCTTGTCTTTTATTCGACGAATTTATTTATTAAATCATTCATAAGCGACGACGATTTCAGTTTTTCAAAATTTTCTGCCTCTATAGATAATAGTGACAAGTCTGATAGCCTTTCCTGTCCCATAGAAGTCCTTAGAATTTTTGCTTACACACGCTCGGGACCCCTGTAGCCCGGGGGCCCCGTATCATTGATACGGCTGATATGGCGGTAGCTACGCCCCTGGTTGTGATAACTATAATTACCAAACATACTATGTAGGAATGAAATAAAAAGGTATATTCAGTATGTGTATCACATACTTATGTATTTTTGGTTTTAATATTAGTTAAAGTATAATTAGATAAAGTACCTGTATTTAGCAACAAAACTAGCTATATAGCAGTCTTCACGAAAAAATATTAGTCTAGCTTTAAGATGTAGGTACTTATGCTATTAATATTTTAAATATCACAGTCAAAATATTCTTAAATAAATTCAAACTTTTACAAATTCAAAATATTTAATGTAAGTTAAGTATTACATTTGGCGTTAATTTAAAATATGATATATCTTACAACTTAACCACCCTTTTTGGCTACTACAATAATAGGTCTGTGATTTACGTAACTATAAATATCATAATTAATCAAAATTATTTTGTTCAAAATCATTAACAAATTGTTTTGGTTGTAGTTAAATACTCTTTGAAACACAAAGTGCATATACAACGAACGAATCGCGCTCTTACTCTTATGCTGGCTCACTTGATCCGTTCATGTACAGCAGCCCAAATTCGAGATAGGGAGATCCAACTCGAGTTAACTCGAGTTAACTCGAGTTAGTAACTCGAGTTGATCCTTCACTATTCTGTGGTTCTGCGCGTGGTGCGTGCGCGTATTGGCCTAAAGGTCTAGATACCAGGCCATAAACTCCAAAAAAAAAAATGCGTGCGCGTATGGCGTAAGGACAGTTCAACTTCAATTGACTTCAATCCACAGAATAGTTTTACTTCTAGCGGATAGTTAAATCGTTTTGTTTTTTAAATTCTTGTTGTTATTACTTGTTGTTATTACTCTTGTTGTTACGTTTTGTGTTTCTTTATTTGTTTTAAAAATGCCTAACGCGTACGTTTATAGTGCTCGTGAATACGGCAACATGTTAATGTGCCTTGGAGAAGCTCGCGGGAATGCTTCGCTTGCATTACGAATTTACCGAGAGAAATTCCCGACCGCTCGACACCCAACTGACTCTCGTCTGATAACAGCAGCATTTCAGCGAGTGTTGGAAAATCGGCCCATTGTTCCGGTAGCTGCAGGAGGTGGAAGACAAGTGGCTGTTCACTTCGAGGAGCGCATTTTAGATGTCGTTCGCCGGAATCCAAACCTAGGTACACGAAGTGTCGCTAAATTGTTAAGGCGTCGGGATGGACCAAGTGTGTCATACTCGACAGTTCATAAAGTGTTAAAGCGTAACCGAATGCGCCCATACAAAGTACATAAAGTGCAAGGTTTAGTTCCCGGCGATCACGACCGCCGCCGGCTAGTTTTCTGCCGTTGGTTATTAGATCAGCAACAACGTGTCCCTGGTTTCATTGAGCACGTCATCTGGACGGGTGAGTCAACATTTACCAGAAGCGGCCTGTGGAACCGAAGAAATACACACGTGTATTCCGAGGTTAACCCGCACGCTGTTCGACAAACCGGGCACCAAACCCAATGGTCGGTTAACGTATGGGCAGGTTTATTTAAGGATCGCATACTTGGACCAGTGTTTCTACCACAGCAACTAAACGGACAGCGATACCTAAACTTTATAAATGAACAGTTGGTTGACATTTTAGACGACCTATCGTTGGCTGAATATCGCCGCACATGGTTCCAGCATGATGGTGCACCTCCACATGTCGTGAGGGTCGTCCGTGAGCGCCTCACCGAGCTATTTGATGATCGCTGGATCGGCAGACTAGGACCACATGCTTGGCCACCTCGCTCACCAGATCTGGCCCCCTTAGACTTCTTTCTGTGGGGATATGTGAAAGAAAGGGTTTTTAATCGTGAGTGTGATAGTGCTGACGAAATGCGCCAAAGGATTGTGGATGTTTTCAACAAACTACGTGCGGACTGTGTCGAAGATCCCACGATAATGCTCCGCCTGCATGAGGAGATGCAACACCGAGCCCAAATCTGCCTCGAAATGAATGGGGCACAATTTGAGCCGCATCTCATAAGGCCACGGAGGATTTAGATCGGTAAGCTGTTTCATACCTAATTTTTTTTAAATAACAGTACTGAACTGATCTGAATAGGTACATAACTGAATACTTCAGAATAATAAACATACCTACACGATGGATAAAACAGCATGACTCTTTAGTTAAAATTTCATTTAAGTAAATTTTTCATTAGCGGGGAATGGAACCAGGTATTTGGTTTATTTAACCTGTGAATTCGAATTAAACTGGCTAGGTGGAGACTAGCACAGTGGCAAAATAGTAGGTTAAGTAGATAAGTTAGGTATTTAGACAAATGTTGTAAATTATTAGATATTGGTACGATCGCTAGCTGCGGGCCGCGCAAATTCGGCGTCGGCGCGAATATTGACCCTATTGTCAGCTGATTTTATTTTAAGTTCCACTGCTGGTTTTATGTTTAAGCTAATAAAATGTTGTGAAAAGATGATTTTTTTTTCATCGAGATCGATTTTTTCCTAACCCATCATCATCAAAGGTATCGTTAGTACTGTCGTCTGTCTTCGTTACTGGGAGCGTTTCACAAACACCCGGTATTTTGAACTGGTGCAATTTAGATCAAACATGCATTCATTTTGATAAAACAAATGCATGTCCTGAGTTACATATGTGAGGGCTAAGTAAAATATTGCTTTTGCATAATCCTCAAATTTGATGAATTTAAAAGAAATTAGGTATATATCGATATTTGAAGATGGAGATTGGCGACTGGAGATTCTGGGCCACAAAGTAATAAGAAGTGCTAGCGCATTCTGGGCCAAACAAACCACCAAAACAATAACAAGATTTATGAATGTGAAATAAAATAATATGCTTTTCTATCTACGAGTTCCATCTTAGAAGATCTGAAAATACACTATGATCTGTTTAACTTGGTCCAATGTTAAACCTGTATTTTACAAAACATTTTATTATTGATATGTTCCCTGATAATCACGAAGATTCCGTAACTTAGGTGCTCCAGTATAAGCAGCGCTGTGCTGACCTGGAAAATCAAATGCTGGAGTCAACACCGCGAAGCGAACCTTTTTCATATCGCCAGCCCAGTAAAACCAACATTGCACTCCCGGCGCCAGCTGCTCTTTCAACTCCGTCCACTTCGGATAATCGTAGGGATGAGGCAATTACTGACTTAGAGACGGCATTGCAACGGCTTGATGAGGAGAAACGGAAGTAGGTGTAATTTCAATTTCATTGTGTTATCATGCATTATCATTTTTAGTTTAGTCCTTTTTGATTGTCATTGTTCATACTGGTTCTTGAGAGCGAGAGGCAACCTAGTACTGTTGAACCGAGTATTGTGTGACAACTGTGGGTTAATCAGGCTCGGTATTGTGCTGTGAGGCTATCCAGAGGGAGGCTTATTTCCAGCAGTAGATTTGTGATAGGCTGTAAGGATGATAATGATGATTATGTTGATTCATAGTGAATCTAAAAATATTGCTTAGTAGTTTAAAGATGCTACAGGTATTACAGTACATTGCATATCTTGACATCTGGTACTGTGATCTATCTGCCTGCCAAGCATGAAGATTAAGGCAAATCCTCCCTTTAACGGGAGACACCCTTGTCTAGCAGTGGACTTATATGTGCTGATGATGATAATGAAAGCTCATCAGTTCATTTTATAATGCAGAAAAGGTGGAAAAATAGAATGGAATGAAGGTTGTCTGGTGCATCGCAATGTCAACCTCTGACTTCTCTTAGATAATAAACCATTATCATATTTATATTTGATGTTACTTGTTTTCAAAATAATATCACTAACACTAATTTTTTTTACATTAACTTTCAGTTTTGTTTATTAGCACCAACTTTTTTCAGGTGTGAAAAACTATTGTCACAAAACACCATACTCCGTGAACAGCTAGAAGAGTCGCACCAGCTTAATGAAGCCCTTACCAATGATTTGCAAAAACTTACTAATGATTGGGAGGCTCTCCGTGATGAAATGGCTATTAAGGAAGATGAATGGAAAGATGAGGAACAAGTAATATAATAATCTTATTATTTTATGTTTTTATAAATGCATCCTTAGATACATTAAAGTAATAAAAAAAAATTACAGAAAGGCATTATTACAAACCCAGTATTGATGGTCACAGTTTAAATAAAAGTTTATTTTTAAAGTGGAGTAAATAGTGCATGTGCATGCTTGCGTGTGTGCTTACGTGTGTACATTATATTCAAATTCATATGTTATAATGAATCAAATTACATTCTGAACAACCCTTTCTTAAATGACCAAATAATTGTTCCGAGTCTAGATGTTTGTCTGCAAATAATTTGTCTTTGTAAAATGCCAGTACAGTTTTTGAAAAATTTCTAATGGACACTTACAAGTAATCCATTAGAATTTAAAAAAAAATTGTGGTTGCGTTGTTTAAAACAAAACAATTATAGATAAACCACTTAATTGGCGGATCGCCCGTGGGGTAAGAAGTTTGCGGGAGGGAGTGACGTACAGGTGTTACAGGGCAATCAGGTGGGCGCAGCACAGGCGGTGCAGGCGGCAGGGAAAATTTTTCATGTATGGCAGTTCACTCATGGATCTCGCAGTGAACAGTTGATTGTATTTGTAACGGACGCTTGGAACAAAATGCACACGAGATTAAAGTGTCATATCAATGCCAAGATGAATCGCCCTCAGATTTTTGGTAAGAAAATTAGCAGGCAAGCGTACAACGTTTATTCTTTCTTTAAAGCTAGAAAACAAGATTGAAGTTCTATGGAGTATCTACAAGATGTAAACGTGAACAAAATAGTTGCACAAGCAACAGGACTCTCGTTGTCTACTGTAATTAAAATTATTAATGAAAGCAACGATCTGAAATGTGAACAGAAATAGCGCGGTTTTTAAATCGCCAACAAAAAAGAAACAAATCCGAAAGAAAAAAAATTAAATAGATAATTTTACAGAAGGCGTAATAAGACTAAACGTAACTCAATTTTATACTATTTTCAAGTAGGTTCCTACATTAAAAACTTTAAATCCCGATCTTAAAGGAGAAGGAATTATTAAATGCAGTTGAGAATATTTGAGACTATTGTTGCACAAACTTGGCTTTAGATTTAAGAAATGTCAGTTGAAAAGAAAGCTACTTATTGTACAACCAAATATAGTATCTTGGCGATGGAGATATCTGAATGCAATAAAGAAGCATCGGAGAGATCAGAGGAACATTTGTTTACCTCGATGAAACATACGTAAATTCCTCCTTAAATGTCTCATCGTGTTGGTAGCCTACAGAAGAAAGAGGAGTGTTGTCACATATTGGCAAAGGGCCATGTTTAATTATTGTCCATGCTGGATGCCGTGTTGGATTTATCTATGGAGCCCTTTTAATTTTTTAATCAAAAAGTAAATCCCGAGATTATCATTTAAAATTTTGAAAATTTATAAAGATATAAATTTTCAAAATTTTAAATAAAAAGAAAAGTTATTGCCAAATTTACCACCACATTCCGTGATTGTTATGGCTAACACTGCTTATCATTCTGTAAAGTGGATGGAAAGCCCACGATGGCGTCAACAAAAGCAGACATGCAGGCCTGGCTGCAAAGTCATACTGTGGACTTTAATATTTCCTTAAGGAAATGTGACTTACATTGATCAATTTTCATTGCTGTGGAGGCATTCCATCTTAGTCCTCACGTGTGACAATGCATCTGCATTTTGATTCTTTATTGAGGATAGATGTAGATGTCTATGGGTCACAGCAACCACTTACCATCAGGTGGACTGTGTGCTCGTTTGTCACCCTTATTATATCCTATAAAAAAAAATCATTATTACCTTATTATATCCTATAAAAAAAAATCAAGCGATAAAGATCTGAAAATGTTTATAAAATTGACGAAGTGTTGAAGGCTGCGGGTCACGAAGTCTTACGACTTCCACCATACCACCCAGACCTGAACCCGATTGAGTTGGTATGGGGAGATATCAAGGGACAACTCACAAGAAATGAACTTGATAGAATTGCACTGGAGCAATTATTAGCCGAATTCTCTGTAGAAAAATGGGAAAGCTGTGAAAGCCATGTCCAGAAAATTGAAAACGAATATTGTCAACACAATCAAATACTCGATGATGTTATGGATCAAATGATAAATAATTTACAAGACGATTCTGATTCATCAAGCTGCACTGAAAGTGAAGATAATTCAAGTGAGAATGATAGTAGTGAGGAAGAATAATATTTTTTATATTATTATTATTAATATGAAAGAGGTTCTGGCATAGTTTATTATTTCTTTATATACGATAAATAAATTAAATATTGTAAATTAAATAAATATTATTTTGCAAACCCATTTTATATTTCAGCCCACAGTTGCTTAAACTATAAAATTTACATAGCGATTAAGATAAATTTGCATTGTTTTTTTGATATTGCGTTCACCGAACATTATCGCGGGATCTATCTTGGGTTAATTAACTACGTGTGCGCCGATTCCCGCCCCCGCCTACCTCCACACCGCGTGGGCGATCCGCCAATTTAGTGTTTATTTATAGCAACAGTGGAATTTCATATGCCTACATTTACAAACATTAATATTAACTGTTTCAGGCTTTCAATGATTATTACTCAAGTGAACACAACCGCCTTCTCAATCTATGGCGTGAGGTGGTAGCAGTGAAGCGCTTTTCTCCGACCTGCAGACCAGCACTGAACGGGACCTATACAAAGTGAAAAATGATTTTGACTCTGTTGCGAGGGACCTCGTTGGCACATTGAGTGGATATGCTATCAATGCTTTCGCTGCTCAGAATACTAAGGTTGGCATTGATTAAGTTGAGCTAATGATTATGATAAGGATGTAAAAAAATCCTCCTTCCTGACCTCTATCTTGATGGTTCAGTATCATAGTGACTATGCATTTGATTGTGGTGTTGCAGACATTTTCCCACCAAAAAATATTTATATGACCTACAAATAATTGTTCTGAGCCTAACTGCTTGTCCTCGTGTAGTAGTTATTCCAAGTGAATCATTTTAATAAATTAAAAGTAAAAAACTTTTTTAAAAACAAGCTTTTATTTAAATGTGCTAAAAAGAGTAAAATAAAATTTTCCTTTAGAACTTTTACTATCAACTTATAACGTCATTACACAATTTATATGATATAAAAACTGGTTGCGACATTTACCTGTGTAGATAGATAAACAGGATCTTATTGATTTTAATTTTTAAATTTTCAAACTAAGTAAATACGAGTACTTAAATCTCGCGACAAGCTTTTATATCATACAAATTGTGTAATGACGTTATAAGTTGATAGTAAAAGTTTGAAAGGAAAATTTTATTTTATTCTTTTTAGCGCATTTAAATAAAAGCTTGTTTTTAAAAAAGTTTTTTACTTTTAATTTATTTTTTACTTTTTAGTTATCGCTGGACAGGTTTCTCAGTCTGTTCATCTCATTCAACGCATCATTGTTGCAAGGTCGTTTATCGGTTAATTTCGAACAGTCTAGCTCTTCAATAAGGAGACCTAATGATTTCACCCTACTTAAGGCCACGTATGCTTGACCAGCAGCGAAGAGCTTCGAGCCTAAGTATTTAACGGCATGGTCGACAGTACTACCCTGTATTTTGTGTAGTGTGTACACTCTTTTATTTAATTACCACTGGGTCGAAAAAAAACCTCTGTCCTGGGAAGAACCAGCAAGAAACCCAGCATGACTTTTTTTTTATATATATTTATTGGCAGCATTCATTGTGCTCTCCGGAAGTAGGGCCATATGATTTCTGTAATATTTTCAATGGCACCATTCACCAGACCTTTGGGCTTTCAAAGTTTACCAACCGATGCTACAAACTCGAACAATTCGACCTCAATATCATAATCGAGGACTCCAAAAACCCCAGTACACCAAAATTTGAGACGGATTGACATCATGTTACACCCTGATACCACGCAGTCCTTGGCACGGGCTCACCTTGACTTGGATGTTTGGAGGAATGCGCCACTTATTTCAGCTTGAAGTTTATTTGTGCCTTATGAAACACAGTTCTGGTTTGATTTTGGAGTTATCCTTCTCCTAGACAGGTTGCAAACCAATGCTGTTGACGCCTGCTACAGACTCGAACAATTCAACCTCAATATCATAATCGAGGATTCCAAAAACCCCAGTACACTAAAATTTCAGACGGATTGGACCAACGGAGTTTATGATCACCATCTTATATTTTTTTAACTTGCATTCGTATTCTCAGCAAGTGCTTTCATTTGATACCCATATTGTAGGAAAGCATAAAAAACTTAGTCCGCCATCTTTAGAAGTCCGCCATATTGGATATAGAGTGACGTCACTTTATTTTTTGAGTTATACTCAGCAAGCCCTTTCATTTGATACCCATATTGTAGGAATGCGTTAAAAATAACTAGTCCTCCATCATGGGTGTTCCGCCATGTTGGATTTAGAATGACGTCTCACAGCTAACCATGCATTGTCATCCAAACTTAACGTGTATACAAAATTTCAGCTCCATTGGTTGAAGATATCTGCTTCAAAATTGAGTTGCAAGATTCCACCCGAACAAACATAGTTACATTACAAGTTAAATAAAAGCATGTAAAAATGTATATCTTTTAGAAGATATACATTATAAGTTAGTATAATATTTCTTCTAGAAGATTTCATCCATCCATCCATTACAGCCTATAAAAGTCCACCGCAGACCATAGGCCTCACTCGTATATTGGCTCATGGGAGGATTTTGCCATAGTTGCCATGCTTGGCAAGTAGGTTGGAAACTGCAGTTTTTACTGATTTTGTTTTTAACAACAGCAGAAGATAAATTAAAAGTAAAAAAAAAAACTTTTTAAAAAACAAGCTTTTATTTAAATGCACTAAAAAAATAAAATAAACTTTTCCTTTAAAATTTTTACTATCAACTTATAACGTCATTACACAATTTATATGATATAAAAACTGATCGTGAGATTTACCTGTGTAGATAAACAGAATTTGATTGATTTTAATTTTTAAAATTTTCAAACTAAGTAAATACGAGTACCTAAATCTCGCGACAAGCTATTATCAATAAAAGTTTTAAAGAAAAAGTTTTTTTTAGCGTATTTAAATAAAAGCTTGTTTTTTAAAAAGTTTTTTTACTTTTTAGTTATCGCTGGACAGGTTTCTCAGTCTGTTCATCTCATTCAACGCATCATTGTTGCAAGGTCGTTTGTCATTTATTTTCGAACAGTCTAACTCTTCAATAAGGAGACCTAATGATTTCACCCTACTTAAGGCCACGTATGCTTGACCAGCAACGAAGAGCTTCGAGCCTAAGTATTTAACGGCATGGTCGACAGTACTACCCTGTATTTTGTGTAGCGTGTACACTCTTTTATTTAATTACCACTGAGTCGAAAAAAAACCTCTGTCCTGGGAAGAACCAGCAAGAAACCCAGCGTGACTTTTTTTTAAATATATATATTTGGCAACCTTACAGACAACCTTATGATTTTACCCTACTTAAGGCCACGTATGCTTGACCAACAGTGAAGAGCTTCGAGCCTAAGTATACAATGGCATGGTCGACAGTACTACCCTGCATTTTGTGTACTCTGCAAGCCCAACATAACATAATAGGCAGCATTCTTCGTTCTGCAGTGCCGTGACTATATTTTGATGGAAATTGCAGTCTTGGGTTGAATGAGATGAACACCGTCTTTACCGAAGTCTATATGGACAGATGGTATGTTAGTATTATATATTTGTGCTCTCCGGAAGCAGGGCCATATGATTTCTGTAATATGTCCAATGGCACCATTCACCAGACCTCTGGGCAGTCAAAGTTTACCAACCGATGCTATAGACTCGAACTCATAATCGAGGACTCCAAACACCCCAGTACACCAAAATTTCAGAAGGATTGACATCATGTTACACCCTGATGCCACTCAGTCCTCGGCACGGCCTCACCTTGACTTGAGTGTTTGGAGGAATGCGCCACTTATTTCAGCTTGAAGCTTTTTTGTGCCTTACGAAACACAGTTCCGGGTTTGATTTTGGAGTTATGCTTCTCCTAGACAGGTTGCAAACTAATGCTGTTGACGCCTATCTCCCCAAATTACACAAGTCAAAGTTAACCAACCGATGCTACAGACTCGAATAAATCGACCTAAATATCATAATCCAGGATACCAAAAACTCCAGTACACCAAAATTTCAGACGGATTGGATCAACAGAGTTTATAATCACCATCTTATTTTTTTTAACTCGCATTCCTATTCTTAGCAAGTCCTTTCATTTGATACCCATATTGTAGGAAAGCACAAAAAACTTGGTCCGCCATCTTTAGAAGGCCGCCATATTGGATTTAGAGTGAGGTCACTTTATTTTTAGAGTTATACTCAGCAAGCCCTTTCATTTGATACCCATATTGTAGGAGTGCATTAAAAATAACTAGTCCGCCATGTTGGATTTAGAATGACGTCACACAGCTAACCATGCATTGTCATCCAAATTTAACGTGTATATAAAATTTCAGCTCAATCGGTTGAAGATATCTGCTTCAAAATTGAGTTGCAAGATTCCACCCGAACAAACATAGTTACATTGCAAGTTAAATAAAAGCTTGTAATATACATTAACTTTTTAAATTTGATATACCTTTTTTTATATAATAAGGGTGACAAACGAGCACACAGTCCACCTGATGGTAAGTGGATGCTGTGGCACATAGACATCCACATCTATCCTCAATAAAGAACCAAAATGCAGATGCGCTGCCACCCGTGAGAACTAAGATGGAATACTTCTTTACCAGTAAAAAGGGTATCCGGTTCTCGACATACGAAACTATACGAAACACAGCAGTGTTAAGCTGCTATTTTACGCTGATATTCTGTGAGAGCGTGGTCCTTCCCCGGTCGAGCCGACCCATTCGTGCTACAACTATACTACAAATATAGCTGCAGCATGGCTCTACCACGTAAAAAGTTTTGTTTATTTTCGTTTTGTTGTATTGCACTTACTACACTGCAATCCAAGACTTTTTTGGTCACTTGCTTGTTGCACTTAGCACATTTGGCCATAATTATAAGATATTTTAGTATACCATTTGTGTAAACAAGAAAAATTTGTAAATTGGGATCTCAAATTTATAACTTATAATCATAATAAGGGATCAACTATTTTTGAAATTTTATATCTAATCACAAAGTGATAGACTTACATGTCATGTTAGTTATTAATGTAGCTAATCATGAGATGGGCAGCAGCGTCTTCCTAATAACGATTAAAAATAAAAAAACTGCGGCTACCAACCCGCTTGCCAAGTGTGACAACCGTGGCAGTTATCCCTCCTATGAGGCAATCTATGGAGAGGCCTACGTTCGGCAGTAAACTTTATAGACTGTAACGGTAACAGTAATGCAGCCTGATGTAAAAATATCTACACCTGTAGTTAACTACAATAAATTGAGAATACAATAATATGATAATAATGTATTGTTACTACTGAGAACAAAGACTAGATAATTCACGGCTTATAACTATACTTGTTCTCTCACCTTTCAAACTGGAACACAACTATTGTTACAGTGTAAAGTATTGAATTATTTTATTGAAATTAGAATTTATACTAACTAAACCACTAATCAATCATTTCAAAATGTGGTTATGAGACTGTGCCCAATGCTTGATTACTACCTCACCTGATGTGGTGATACAGCTATAGAGGCTAGAGTGCACTGACTTAGCTTAACATAAGTCTACTCACTCTTGTTTCGAACAAACCCTCATTGTAATACAACCAAAAGTTTCGGGTGCGTGGTGGTGTGTCGTGGATGTCGACAAAAAAGGGTCGAGACTCGAGTGTTTTGCCGGTTGGTATGGTAAGGGAAGGGACAAATTTCATTTTAAAATGCGCACTGTAGGTGCTACTTTGTAACGCATTTTGCTGACAGCACATTTAGGAGGTTTAGGAACGACTGGCGTGACTGTGGGCGATCGGCGTGGGTGACATACAAAAATGTGCTGTCAGCAAAATACGTTACAATGTTGCACCTACATGCACTCTTTCCTGGGCACTCTCTGCAAAATGGTGTAACCTGTAGAACACCGAATTACTGGCTATTTTATGCCTGTTCTCGAGACTGGAAAGATTGGCTTTAACCAGTTTGAGGTCACCAATAAGTCTCCTAGCACGCCTTTCCTCGGAGTTGAAAGCTGCTCGGTGACATTTTGAAACACCAGCCCATGTATGGCAGCTACACTCCATACACGACCAGACTTACGCTTTATATAGAGTAAGCAGCTGTCTTGAAGTACCTTGAATTTAAGGCTTAATTTCATAACCACCACCACGCCACCTAGATTGTATCTGTAGTTTATTTCTTTAGGCCACTTGTTGTCCAGAAGAAATCGTTACACAGGCGATAAGGTCGCCAAATTGTTTACTTTTATATGTGGTAGAGGTATGCTGCAGCAATATTATAGTTGTAGCACGAATGGATCGGCTCGACCGGGAAAGGACCGCGTTGTCAAAGAATACCTGCCTTGTCATAGAATATATACTGTATTTCGAATGGTGAGTGTAGATAACCGGAGAACCTTTTTGCTGTAAACGAGCCATTTTAGGGGTGACAACGCATCTGCATTTTGATTCTTAATAGAGGATAGGTGTAGATATGCCACAGCAACCAGTTGCCATCAGGTGGAATGTGTTCTCGTTTGTCACCTTTATCCTATAAAAAACTGGTTTTACTAGCGCCATCTCATAGGCAACAAGACCACTACAGTCATTAAAATCACTATTTTCCCCAAAAAATTTATACATTTTATTAAAAAGATTGCGTCCCTGCTTGCATTTATTATTTATACCGAAGCCTAAATCATATATTTCTCATTATTCCAGTTAAATACGGTAAAACTAATATTACTTTTGTAATCTATGGGTTATAAGGAATAAATCGACATGTATTTCATTAAGTTATGCCACAATTTGTGGTGGGCCTATTCTCCATACAAAAAGAAATTGTATCCTTTATTCAGTAACTAGTAATAATTTATTAAGGCCGCACAGCCTGTCTAGTAGTATACATAGAGGTCTTTATGTGGTGTACAATAAAAGTATAGTCATTCATCCATTCATAAAATAAGATATACGCAAAAAAAAAAAGATTTTCCTCAGACTGTGGGGCTCGAAGGCAGTTGTTTACTTTGCCTTTAGTTTCCAGCTTAGAGATTTCAGAGTAAATATGTAATTTTCGTTCAGCCGGAGAAGCTGGAGTCGCCCGCTACACACCTGGGCTTGGGTGGTGCGGAGGATTTGCGGGAGGAGCTGCGCGCGGTGACGTCACAGCGCGACGCGGCCGCCGCCGAGCTGCGCGAGCGAGACGCACGTATACAGCGCCTGCTCTCCGAACTGAACGCACTGGTGAGGAACACTTGACGATTTTCTTAGTTGTATGTATGTAAAGTAAGGTAATGCCTCCTCTCACTTCTAAGGAGGACAGGGAAAATGTCCGCGCTGCGCCAATTCGTGTTGGCGGACTACACATGTCTGCCTGTACCAACTAGCACGTGGTAAATCAGCCCTTGAAATTGTAATTAACAATTTCATTTGTGCCGATTGGATCGAACCCAAGTTGCTCGCGTACTGTAAACTTTAATAAAATGTTTTTAACCCCCAATGCAAACAGAGGGGTGTTATATGTTTAACGTGTGTTTCTGTGTATCTGCATATTTGTGTCAGTCTGTGGCATTGTAGCTCCCAAACGGATGAACCGATTTGGATTTAGTTTTTTTTTTATGTTTGAAAGGTCACTTAATCGAAAGTATTCTTAGCTATGATTCAAGAAAATCTTTTCGGCCGTTTGAAGATCATCAGCTCTTTTTGTTCCGGGGGTTTTTAAAATTTGCAATTTAAGTTATTAAAAGACTCGTTCGAGAATGCTTTTTATACCGGCTTACTCATATAATTATTACCAGATACCTAAAATGGTATTTGTTAAACAAGGTTATATATAAATATATAGTAGAATATGCTTTGCTCTACGCATGACGACTAATGAAGCAAACCGTTTGGTTCGGATGCGTGGAAAGTCGACAACGAAAGGGTGATGACTGACCGTGCGTTTGGTTGTGCAATGGTGGAAGGGAGAGGGTGGAATTAAGTTATGCAATTCCTGCGCACATGTTTTATTTGCGTTCAATTTGTGTATGTGTTGTTTTGATATAAATTATGATGCGACAACAACAGGAGGAGCGTTGCGAGTGCGCGGAGTCGCTGTGCTCCGAAGCGAACGTGATGCGCTCGGCTCTGGAGGAAGTTGCCCGCGCGCTCATACACGACTCTGAGTCCGACTCGGCGCCCTCGCATATGCATTTGACATCTGACAGGTTAGTTATATCTAGTAGTACATTCAACTGCTTCGTTTGTCTAGTAGTTTGAATCTCGGGTGGGGTAAATCAGTTATTGGGTTTTTCTGTCAACAAAAACTCAGTAGCAGCTGGGAGTAAAGAATTTAGAGGTGTTTCACCCATATGCCTCGGAAAGCACGTAAGGCTGTTTGTCCTGCGCCTGATCTCACTGAGATCGTGTCGGATTGCTGTCCTATCGGACTATGAAAATGTGGGATTGGAGAGTGCACCTGCACAGTTGCACTATAATCCTGTCCTGTGCAAATGGTAGCCGTTAACACCAGCCACCGTGATAGAAATACCAGACAAAAGTGAATCTCGTATATTGCGTCCAAATTGATCATTTATATAAGAATTGCCTCCACTTCCATTAAAAAAGTAAAATAATAATAATAAGAATGTATTTTTTCACTAAATAATGAACAAATAAAACAGAGACAAAAGGCACAAAAACCTAAAATGAATTGCATCATGTTAAATAATCATTGTTATTTACCCTTTTCACCGAAAAGATTTTTTTCACTTAAGTCCGAAAAAATGTACATTCAGAAATAGGGTAAATTCAGTTAACTTAATCTTAACTGATTTTATTTTTGAAACAGGTCACCTAAGCGCACAGTTTCACAATCGGCCAACGCGACAGCTTTCGCAGAGAGCACTATATCGGCGGTCCAGGCGGCACTGCACAAGTACCAGATACAAATACACGAGTTGCAGGTACCATCCTATAAGATTAATTATAAGTATTATGAAATACTAGATGATAGGACTGCTTTTATGTCTAGGGCCCGTATTAATAAACGTTACTCAGCTCAAGTACACGCACTTGAGTACAATCTTGAGGTTATGACCTTATTAATAAACATATCTCAAGATGCGGTTTAGGTTTACGATATCAGCCGAGTGCCACTGATTAATAAACAAAACTCGACTCTCAAGTGTATACTTGAGTGCAAGTCACAGAACAGTATTCCTAAGTACAGCGTTTTGAGATACTGGTTTAATGTGTTTATTAATTAGCAACGATCTTGAGATACTGATTTCGTAATGAGGGCGTATCAATTGATTACGCCTAGGAGTCTTATCTGGGTAGGCACCAAAAGGAAGTGTATAGAGAGTAAGTATAATTAAGTACATTTTACGTGGTAAAGTCATGCTGCAGCTATATTATGGTGGTAGCACGAATGGGTCGGCTCGGCCGGGGAAGGACCACGCTCTCACAGAATACGAGCGTAAAATAGCAGCTTAACACTGCTGTGTTTCGTATGGTAAATGTAGAGTACCCCTTTTACTGTAAACGAGGCATTCTATCTTAGTCATCACGGGTGACAACGCATCTGCATTTTGATTCATAGTCGAGGACAGATGTAGATGTCTATGGGCCACAGCAACCACTTACCATCAGGTGGACTGTGTGCTCGTTTGTTACCCTTATCCTATATAAAAAAGTTCTGTGAGGCATTCCATATTAGTCCTCAGGAGTAACAACACATCTGTAGCCTTCATTGTTTGAAGTTAGTTGCAGGTGTCTATGAGGTATGGGGGCAATGAGTTCGTTTGTCACTTCTTTATTTTTTTAAGAAAAAAAATTCCGGCAATTTATGGGGTTGGCCTTTGTTTAGCAACGGAGTTTATGGACTGATAAATGTAGCAAAAGAAGGAGATTTATCTGCCTCGTATTAAATAAGATTTATTACATAAGCGAATGTACTGGGATTTTTTTTGCTGAGTTGAGTGGTTTTTTTTTTGAGTGAGTTTGACTAGTAGAGAATGCCAATAGGCATTAAGTCTACCCTTCTCTTATTTAATAAGGTTGCACTCTTTAATTTGATAAGGTTGCAATAAAGCATAATTAAATATTTTTAAGCAGTGATAAAATGAAAAAAATAACATCTTCAAAAATCTGTGCAGGTGAAACTACAGAACACCAGGGAACAGTTGACAACAACCAGGAAACACTGCGAAGCGGCCGATTCGAATATCGCCTCGCTTGAAAGTAAAGTTCATGATCTTCAAGGTAAGACACGGCATATGTGCTGTCACTTGTTTCAGGCTACGCATTTACAGGTTTAACGTCTCAGGCCCCGACATTTTATTGGACAAACTTAGTCAGAACTATGGTCAAGCCAAGTATAGTAGGTCAGGCCAAAGACAATTTTTTTTTAAATGATGGTAAATACAACTTAGAGTCATTACTTTGTTTTATCCAAAAATAAAAAAATATCAACAATTAAAATATCGAATTATTTGTATGAAGGTCAAGTGAGCGCTAGAGTAACGACGATTGCAAGACGATTTGTCGATAAATGAAATGTTTTGAGAAATTATCAATGACCGTATAGTGGCGGTGTATGAATATTCATATCATTCCGTGGGTTTCGTAAGAGGCGACCGATCCACTGTTCCACGGTACACGTAACTTGTTACACAGTAACAAGGTACGCGTATTTCATGTGTTTGGTTAAATCAGTGACAGGAGTAACGGAGAAAATAGTACGGTGGCGGCGCGAAGGAACAACGTTATTTTAGAACTTTTTCACCGTGATGTTATTTATCACTCATGTCTAGAGGCGACAGAGGGAAATAAATCAGGAGGCAGCAGCGTCTTCCTAATAACGACTAAAAATAAAATGCTTGCGGAGCAAAGCAACTATGACAAATATACCCTCTTTGAGGCATATAGTGGAGGCCTATGTTCAGCGGGGGTTTTTATAGGTTGTAACGGTGTTTGTTGTAATAGTGATTAGAAAAAAATGTGGGAGGAAAAAAAGACGAACATTTTTTCTAAATTTAATCTCGGTGGAACGCGGATGCTCCGTGCGATGTTTAGGGCAGCGTTGCAAATGTGGGTGATATTTGTGGCAGCAAAATTTTGATTTACATGGCCCATGGCCAGCAGTGGAAGGAAACTACTGTAAGGAGAGGCAGTAATTTTATTATATGAAAAAATATTTTGTGTGTAAAAAAGTCATCAAACATCAACATCAAACAATTTATTAAACAAAAGTTGCGTAAACAAGTTCAATGGTTAAAACAGTAATAAATAACAAAACCAAACAAGTTTACTGAAAAGAAAAAAATCAAATATTATATGTCACTTCTACAACTAAGGCAAATCTAACGAATCCCCATATGTTAAAATTCAATATCTATATGTTAAAATCAAATAACTACTATGAAGAAAGAAACAAGGACATAGAAACACTCGATTTTCATAAAGAAAAGAAATATATAATATAATTATATCGATATACTCAGTAGGAGCCTCTAAAAATTAAAAAATAATCTTAAATCATAGGCATATACTTTATTACGCTATCTTTGACCAAAGCCATTTTTCTACCGACTTCAAACAGGAGGAGGTACTCAATTCGACTGTATGTTTTTTTTAATGTGTGTTACCTTATAACTTCTTTCTGGGTGAACCGATTTCGATGATTCTTTTTTTATTTGAAAGCTGGTGCTTCACATGTTGCAGTTTTGACCAATATAGTTTTTGAGTTATTCTTAATAATTTATATTGAAGTCGGTTGTACAAAATTTTTAATTTTAAATTATTGTTGAAAACAACTTCGCCATAATGTACACTATATATCGAAATTATAACATAAAACGTAATTTTCGCACATTGGACTTTGTGGAATATTAAAATTTGTGTTTTTTACATGATTTATAGTGATAACTCACACTTTATATTTAATTTTCAGTTAATTCTGACTATTAAATATAAAGTGATACGTGAACGACACAGTATTTGAAATGGAAATTTTATAAAGTGTATAAAATTGTTACGAAGCAAAATATAAGCAAATAAATAGACTAAAGTATGTGAAGTAAACGCGACGCGTAGGTAAAGGCGGAAACTCGTCATTTGAAGTAAATTCTCTTAATTTAGAGAAGCGTAATTTAGTAACGAAACTAATTCTAATAAAATTTTAGTTGTATAATTCTTATAAATAACATTTAAAAAAGAATTGTTCTGAGCACTCTTAACTATGGTTCTGACTAAACGTAGTGATTATATACTCTTTGGTTCTGAGGGGTCCTTTCTAAATATTACCATACTCTTTGGAGCGTTCTACAAAGGTGACCTTGGATTATCTCATGTATAAGTCCAGAACTTGACAGATTAATGTTACCTTGACCTGTGTCAATGTGTTGATTGTTCGCTGTTGGACGTTGTTCTGTTTACCAGCAGACAGTTTAGCACGATTAGTACCAGCACAGTTTAAAAAGCTAACAGTTGTGAAACGCTTTTGATGTCAGGCGATGCCGCCGCCTTTGTATTTACTATTTAAATCGCAAATATGCTAGGGGTTGTCACGAAATTAGAAATAAAATAATTTTAGGTATTATTATACTCATTATCATTTATTAACATTATGTACATACTTATGAGTTACAAACATTAATTGAACTAGATCATATTTTATTACAACAAGAAAAAATATATTTACAAGTGTTGCACTGCCAAATATTTTCATGGCACTTTCTTTTTATAGATGTTTTAGTTTTCGATTGTTAAATTTAAATAAGTAGTGTACTCGCATTCGGATGAACAATGCTATAAAAAAATAATATACGAATCAAACATAAGCATAGTCGTCATTTGAATTCAATTTTACTTAGTAACTCATATAACTATAAATCTACATTATCGTTATTCATCATTATGGCTATCAAAAATATACTTTTCAAAACAGAGGTTGGCTCATAGGAGATTTTTTGCCATAGTTGCCACGTTTGACAAATGGGGTGGCAACCGCAGTTTTTTATTATTTTGAGCTGCCAGGAAGATGCTGCTGCCCATCTCTTGTTTCATTTTTCTCTGTCACCTCTTACGACACCCACGGGGTGATATGGAGGAGTATATTCTCTTACGTCACCACTACACGGCGGCCTAAGAGTCTATGAACTCTACAAAAAACTATAATATTGACTCCAAACTGAAATTCGACGTTTTATTGCATACTCAGACCATCAAAGAAATAGATAGTAGATAAGTAAGATAATCGGTGCGCTGCGTACATTCCAAGTGACGGCAAAACCTTGCTCAACTTTGTAAGAACACACACTCATGCATAGTTTTAGGTGCATATGTGTGCGTTCCGCAGTGAACTTTTACGGGATGTTGAAGAAATATGTGTGCGTTAGTGCGTATAAAGAAGTTGAGCATGGAATCGGCATTACTTGATATGTACTCAGAGCTCCGTCTATCTTTGAGCGTTCATAACGATTACTCAGTTGAGATTTCATTGATATGATTCAGTAGTTTTTTAAAACAAAAGGAAATCAATCTTACAATTAGTCAAAGATTCAAGAGCAGACCGAATTGCATCGGCGCACGTAATATGTAAATAGGTGATAGGACTTCTTTTCTGCCTAATCCGTGTGCGATAAGTCCGTTTGTCTTGTCGATCCTCTTACAATTTCTGTCGCCAAATAACATTGACTGTACTGCTGTGTTATGGCTATGTGTTGGTCCGAAAGGTATACATAGGCAGTATAATTTGCAGGCTGTGAGGCGTTCTATCTTAGTTTTCAGAGGTGACAACGCATCTGAAGCCTTTTTTGTTTGAAGTTGGCTGCAGTAGCCACTACCATCGGATGAACTGGAAGTTTGTTTGTCACTCCAGTTTTATAAAAACAGTTGCTTTAGAAATTTAGATCTTGAAGACTGGATTAATAAATTTAAAGAGGTTGCCGTGAAAACATTATACTTTATTATTTTTATTATTTTCAGGAAAACTAGACCAAACGAACGCTGATCTCAACCAAGCCATTCAAGAGAAAGAGTCACTGCAGAAGACTGTAGAAATACTAAGAATAGACAAGAACAATCTAGAACGTAATAGATTGGAGATTAACGCCATGGTAACAAACGCGTTTTTATGTTAAATGATAATATTTTAGAATCACATGTACTACTTTTTTAGATAATCATTATTTTTAATTTACATTACATGTCGACGACTTGGATCTTTTACTTACATTTCTTATAAATATATAATGTGTAAAATATACAAGATGGCGTTAAAACTAATTTGAATGAAATAATATAGAAAACTGCATTATTTATTAAGCGAGAATGCATTCTCTAGGTTGAATCTCTGACGTCGGACTACGAGAAGCTGCAAAAGATAAACTCTCGATTGGAGAAAAATATAGAAGCGCTAGAGAATGAGAAGCGAACTTTAACTGCTGAAGTGGACCACTTGCATCGCGAAGCATCTAACAGGGAATCAGTTTTGAGGTAAAATATACTACTGATGATGTAATATCGATTGATGTAATGTAATTAATTAGCTGTGCCCCATTTCGTTGCAATAACTCACCAAACTTTCATCGTAATGGGATAAATGATATAGGAATGCATAAGGGACACTCGGTGTTACTTTGCTATTTATTTAAATTAAATAAATTCTTGTGTATGAAAAAAGTCTCATTTATTATAAATAAATAATTAAGTAGAAAGAAAGAAATAGAGAAGGAGAGAGAGAGGGAGACAGAGTGAGAGAGCGAGAGAGAGGGAGACAGAGAGAGAGAGAGAGAGAGAGGAGACACAGAGAGAGAAGGAGACAGAGAGAGAGGGAGACAGAGAGAGAGAGGGAGACAGAGAGAGAGAGGGAGACAGAGAGAGAGAGAGAGAGTATAAAATTTATGTAAAATTTAGACTATAAAAATTAATATATTAATTATAAAAATTTAGAAATGCATTAGTTACATCGCTATCTATCGGAGGCCATTACGTATTGCCATTGTCTCTTATTCGTCTCTTCACACCTTTCGAGTAGAAACAGCTAAGCTCACGTATATAAATAAAATCTTTATAGTAAAAATATCTTGTAGGGCTGAAGAGGAGCGCTCGTCGCGGCTTCGTTCGGAACTGGTGTCAGTGCGCGAGGAGCTGAACAAGACAGCGCTGGCCCGAGACCTGCTGGACCAGCAGAAGCTGGAGACCGACTCCATACTGTCGCAGATGGAAAAACACAGAAGTATGCTCAATTTATGCTGTACTAGCGACCCGCCCCGGCTTCGCCTGGGTATTAATGTGGCTTTATTTTGATGGAGATAATCACGAAAGACCATTTATTTTTTCAATTTATCGATTTCTCAAAATAAAAAATCAAATGTTTTTGGATAAAATATAGCCTAGATCGCTCCTGGCATTGATTTCTATCTGTTTTTGAAGTTTTATTACAATCGGTTCAGCCATTCCGAAGATTAGCCCGGGCAGACAGACCGTCACACACATTTTAAAAATGGTTATTCATGTCTTAATGGCATGCAAATAACTTTCTCATCTCAATAAAAGGCAGTTATTTCGATATTATAGACATGCACTTCAATTTTATTTGTATGTATAGATTAGGGAAATAGGTTTAAATGACAGTCGCGTACTGGAATACGAAGTGTACGCCGCTGGGTCGCGTGTACGAATCAGTGGGGAAGGATGTTCAGCAGTGGACTCGTGATGGCCTGTAATGGTAATGATGATTTACTTTATATTGGTCTTTACTCGTAATTTTTTTTCTATATTTTTTATTTCTATTTATCAAAGTTATCACACATGCAATCGATGCATCTTTGCCAACGCAGTGGCAGTTTATTGATGCCCTTCTTGTAGAAATCAGCTGGACGGGAGGCAACAAATTCTTCAAAGGTATTTTGTACTGCCTCTCGGGTATTGAATAATTTTCCCGCCAAAAAGTTATCCAAATTCTGGAAAAAGAAAGAAGTCTGTAGGCGCAAGGTCTGGTGAGTACGGCGGATGACGGAGAGCTTCCAACCCCAACTCTTGTAACTTAGAAATTATCTGTTATGCAGTATGAGGTCGCGCGTTGTCGTGCATGAGTAGCGGGGACGAGCGATTGACCAAAGCTGTTTGAAGACGTGCGAGCTTCTTCATCATTGTGTTCAGTTCTTCACAGTACACATCTGCAGTAATGCTTTACAGCCCTTCACAAGTCATAGAACATACGCCTCCTCCAAGGAATGCCACAAAGCCATGCCACATACTTAGCTTTATATAATTTCAGGTGAACTTGAAATAGAACTAGAGAGAACTATTCTCGAGCGTGGCGACCTGCAGGACTTGGTGGAGAAGTTAGAATCGGCGCTGAAGAACCTCGAGGCTGATAAGAAGAAGCTGCAGGAAGAAGTTAAACAAGTATGTAGTTGATTTGTTTGTCACTAGAAACTGACGTGGCTTGGGATCATTACGCTTAAATGTATTTATTATTATTATGCGACAGCAGACAGGTTTTGATCGCATAATGTAATATCCTCCAGACCATATTGTACACGATACGTATGCACTTATGCCAAGCGTACACAATAATAGTAGCTCTTTGGATACCCTCTTGTTTAATTTTTTATCATCAGTGAACTGTAAACAATATAATAATATTAGAAATCACTTAGGCCGTATTTTGGATTTATTAATCTCGAATGACACAATATGTGTCTGTAAGCCAACTCTTAACCCTTTATTGACGATAGATAGTTATCATCCGCCTTTAGCACGCTAGTTTGTTTTGGATTATTATATAAGCCCATGGCTCGATCTTCTCAACCTAGATATCGTTTTACTGAGGCAAAGTATTCTGATATTAATAGTGATATTAATTCTGTTGACTGGGCCTCAATTTTGAATGACATTTCATTAGATTCTGCTACTCAGTGCTTCTATGAGACGATATAAAATTATTAAAATGCATGTGCCGCAGCGACCTATAAATCCAATGATTATCCTATATGGTTTTCCCGCCCTTTAATACATATTTTTAAAACAAAGAAAAGGCGTGGATTAAATGGAAAAATATCATAACATAACTGACTACGAACAATTTTCATTGTATCGCAAAGGTTTAAGGCGTTATCGGCCGAATGTTTTGATAAGTACCTGCAGTCTGTTGAGGATGGAATAAAAAGACATAAAACAATTTTGGTCCTTTATAAATAGTCGCAAAAAAAACAGGCATACCTAATACAATGATTTACAGTAACGAAGAGTCCAGCGGTCCTCTGGATGTGTGTAAATAGCTCTGAACTAGCACGGCTACAATTCTATCAAGAAATTCTCAGTATAAATAGCGGCACGAGTCGTGAGTACCAAGTGACAGCATTTGCGCATTTACATTTTCTAGCCAATATATTGCAGGTAAATGTCGTGAATATCCAATGAACGACGAAGATAACCAACGGACTAAGCACGTGAAAGAATGTTTACCCACCCCCACCCTTATACTTCATCAAACAGACCTATAAATCCACTTACAAAAAAATAATTATAAAATAGTCAACTTTCGTATATTTATTTCCTTAGTCGCTTCATCTGCCGAACTGACGACAGAGTTTAACTATTTCAAATTGGTATATACAATATTAGCAGTTTATAAGGTAGCACTTTGAGTAAAAACCTACTTAACGCTATATTTTTCATTCGAATACAAGTTGAAATGTAAGTGAAAACTTGTAAGTTGCATATTATGCACAAGTTGCATATGCACAAGTTGCATAAGAACGGACTGGTCGGCGCGGTCATTCATGGCGCGCGCGCCACGAGTGCGTAATCGATACGCGGCTTTATAATATTGCCGATTTCTCCATTTTGCAGGGAGAGGACGGTAAAGAAAATTTTAACGTATATAACTTCAATATCATCAATATCGGCCATATTTTGACGGATGTTAGTTTTTTTTTCAGCTCTTATATTATTTTTAGGCCTTATTTTAAGTCGTACTAAATATTTATTCGATTTTAACCTAATTCAATTATTTTTCCTGTGTACATGGAAACTGATGAAACTTTAATTATATATCGTTAAATGAGGACGACCCGTAAATTTTACCGCACACAGACATTACTATATTACATTATATACTATTTTAATTTATTTGCAACGAGACAGTACATTCCTGCCGAACAGCTCCCGAAAGACTAATAATAAGTGTATGTTTCGATGTTCGGGAGCGCTCTACCCGCGTCTTGCCCGCACCGCACTGATAGTAGTAGTCAGACTGTGGCTGCACTGTGGCGCTACCACTTATAATTCCATCTATCTTGTATGTGTACAGCACACGTACAATCACACTTTATACATAGTGCATTACGTCGTTTACAGCTAGAAGAAGAGAAGTGTACGCTGAGTAAACAGGCGTCGGAGCTGTCGGGCGACTCGGGGTCGCTTCGCAAGGAGCTGCTGAGCGCGGAGCAGGAGCGTCTCGCGCTGCGGGCCGACGCGGCAGCGCTGCACGACCAGCTGCAGCAGCTGCAGCACCAGCGCGACGCACTGCAGCTGGACCTGCGCCACGTCACCAGGTCACACAGCTCTGCACCTAGGATTGTTGTCGGGCGACGCGCGACCAGCTGCAGCAGCTGCAGCACCAGCGCGACGCACTGCAGCTGGACCTGCGCCACGTCACCAGGTCACACAGCTCTGCACCTAGGATTGTTGTCGGGCGACGCGCGACCAGCTGCAGCAGCTGCAGCACCAGCGCGACGCACTGCAGCTGGACCTGCGCCACGTCACCAGGTCACACAGCTCTGCACCTAGGATTGTTGTCGGGCGACGCGCGACCAGCTGCAGCAGCTGCAGCACCAGCGCGACGACCTAAAATTTTCGGCAAATAAACACTACTGAAGATTGTTATAAATTGCAAAGTGATCTGGATCGTTTATCTGCTTATTGTGCTGCTAATAATTTACAGCTAAGCTTATCAAAATGTAAATCTATCACATTTACTAAAAATATTAATGTCATCCAATTCACATACTCTCTTTGTAACACTTTACAAAAGTCTCCAGAATAAAAGACCTTGGAATACTATTTGACTCGAAGCTACATTTTGATGCTCATATTAGTCACATTACGGCTAAAGGCTTTCAGCTTAGTGCTTTCGTAAGAAGGACCTGTAATCTGTTTAAAAGGCCTGCGACGTATTTATTACTATATAAGTCACTCATTAGGTCACAACTCGAATACGCCACTTGTGTTTGGAACCCTTATTATGAAAATATAGTGATCAGCTGGAATTGGTACAACGTAAATATCTTCGGTTTTAAACTATAAATGCTTTAGGAAACGGTCATCGCATCTCACTTATTTAGATAAATTCTCAATTTCCACTCTAAAATGAGAAGATTATATTTTGATCAGTTATTCTTATACAAAATCTGTCATAATAAATTAGATTGTAATCAACTCATAAACCAAATATATCTACGCATACCTAGTCGGTCCCAACGCATTCGTAATACGTATAGTCATCGTTTATTTGCTCCTAAGATGTGCTGAACAAACGCGGAGAGAGCCCCTACGGCGTATTATGAAATCATATAATGATAACTTTACTGATCTTGACATATTTGCTTTATCATTTGTAAAGTTCAAAAAGTGTATTTTAAAAAAAATTACTACTAAGTAATGTTTTGCCTTAAGGTTTAAACAGTTTATTAATGTTTCAACTGTTGTTTCTCGAGGCAAGTTTTGGCTAGCATAGCCACTACAGTGGTTGTGTTGGCTGGGATTTGCTTAGGAACGCCTGAATTGTTCATCTTTTGTGGTATCATACAACATGTTTGCTGTGCATTATTATATTACTTTTATTGTGATATTACTTTGTGGATAACGGTGCTGGTTGTGTAATTATTTGTATTTCCCTTTTTATAAGACCTGTATTTTGTATTATATTTTATTACACAATTGTTTGTTGTCCTGAAGAAAATAAAATAAATAAAAAATAAAATAAAAATAAGACCGAATTTCGGTTACGGCGGCCAGACTCAACAAAGATAAGACGACTGCACAGGAAATGATTAAAACGCATGACTACTTATTCTGTGGCGGCGCTGTCGTTGCGCCACAAGCGAAAATACATCGAAGCCTAAATCGCGCTATCAAAGTTCCGAAGTAAAAGCAATATATGTAGAATAGCTCTGAACTAGCACGGCTACAATTCTATCAAGAAATTCTCAGTATAAATAGCGGCACGAGTCGTGAGTACCAAGTGACAGCATTTGCGCATTTACATTTTCTAGCCAATATATTGCAGGTAAATGTCATGTGAATATCCAATGAACGACGAAGATTAACCAACGGACTAAGCACGTGAAAGAATGTTTACCCACCCCCACCCTTATACTTCATCAAACAGACCTATAAATCCACTTACAAAAAATAATTATAAAAATAGTCAACTTTCGTATATTTATTTCCTTAGTCGCTTCATCTGCCGAACTGACGACAGAGTTTAACTATTTCAAATTGGTATATACAATATTAGCAGTTTATAAGGTAGCACTTTGAGTAAAAAACCTACTTAACGCTATATTTTCATTCGAATACAAGTTGAAATGTAAGTGAAAACTTTCGTTGCATATTATGCACAAGTTGCATAAGAACGGACTGGTCGGCGCGGTCATTCATGGCGCGCGCGCCACGAGTGCGTAATCGATACGCGGCTTTATAATATTGCCGATTTCTCCATTTTGCAGGGAGAGGACGGTAAAGAAAATTTTAACGTATATAACTTCAATATCATCAATATCGGCCATATTTTGACGGATGTTAGTTTTTTTTTCAGCTCTTATATTATTTTTAGGCCTTATTTTAAGTCGTACTAAATATTTATTCGATTTTAACCTAATTCAATTATTTTTCCTGTGTACATGGAAACTGATGAAACTTTAATTATATATCGTTAAATGAGGACGATCCGTAAATTTTTACCGCACACATACATAGTGTGAACTATTTTAATTTATTTGCAACGAGACAGTACATTCCTGCCGAACAGCTCCCGAAAGACTAATAATAAGTGTATGTTTCGATGTTCGGGAGCGCTCTACCCGCGTCTCGCTCGCGCCGCACTGATAGCAGTAGTCAGGCTGTGGCTGCACTGTGGCGCTACCACTTATAATTCCATCTACCTTGTATGTGTACAGCACACGTACAAACACACTTTGTACATAGTGCATTACGTCGTTTACAGCTAGAAGAAGAGAAGTGTACGCTGAGTAAACAGGCGTCGGAGCTGTCGGGCGACTCGGGGTCGCTTCGCAAGGAGCTGCTGAGCGCGGAGCAGGAGCGTCTCGCGCTGCGGGCCGACGCGGCAGCGCTGCACGACCAGCTGCAGCAGCTGCAGCACCAGCGCGACGCACTGCAGCTGGACCTGCGCCACGTCACCAGGTCACACAGCTGCACCTAGGATTGTTGTCGGGCGACGCGCGACCAGCTGCAGCAGCTGCAGCACCAGCGCGACGCACTGCAGCTGGACCTGCGCCACGTCACCAGGTCACACAGCTCTGCACCTAGGATTGTTGTCGGGCGACGCGCGACCAGCTGCAGCAGCTGCAGCACCAGCGCGACGCACTGCAGCTGGACCTGCGCCACGTCACCAGGTCACACAGCTCTGCGCCTAGGATTGTTTTGAAAGAATCAAAGAACTTTTTTGGTTTACGTTGTAAAGTCATGCTGCAGCTATATTATGGCTATAGCACGAATGGATAGGGGATGAACCATAGATAGAGCTATGCTGCAGCTATATTAATTGTATAGTTGTAGCACGAATTGGTCGGCTCGACCGGGGTAGGACCACGCTCTCACAGAATACCAGAGTAAAATAGCAGCTTAATGCTGCTGTGTTTCGTATGTTGAGTGTAGAAAACCGGATACCCTTTATACTGGACACGAGGCATTCCATCTAACGACTAAGAAGTCCTCAGGAATGACAACACATCTGCATTTTGATTCTTAATCGAGGATAAATGTAAATGTCTATGGGCCACAGTATCCACTTACCATCAGGTGGACTGTGCGCACGTTTGTCACCCCATTTAGACGACTCCGTAGCATAGTGGCCTAGCAATCGTTGCGGCACTGAGAGTTGCGGGACAAGTATTTTATATGGCCTATAAATAATTGTTCCGGGTCTGGATATCTGTGCTTGTGAAATATATGCATGTTAACTGCCTCCACGACACAAGAGGAAATACTAGTTTTAAAAGTTTTTTTTATTAAAGCAAACATCAGGATATATATTACAAAAGAAATTATAAACTAAACAACTTATAACTATAAAACTAAAAAAAAAAACTAAATCTATATCTATGCAAATAAATAAAATTGAAGTGTCTGTTTGTAACGTTAAAATAATAGCTTTTTACTAAATGCATATGAAATTATATATACGGTACTAATAACAAAAAAACAATTTTTTAAATTTTTGTCTGTCTGTTTGTTTGTTCCGGCTAATCTCCGAAACGGCTGAACCGATTTTGACGGGACTTTCACTGGCAGATAGCTGATGTTATAAGGACTAACTTAGGATACATTTATTTTAGAAAAAGAATTAGGGTTCCACGCAAAAATATTAAAACCCATGAAATCATAGTAAATTCTACGCGGGTGAAGTTGCGGGGAACAGCTAGTTCTAAATAAAATGGAAGCAATGCAATCATATGTTTTATGTGTACGGATTTGGTATGAAAGAACTACACTCACGAAGCTGGTTTTTAGTGCGCCCTCTAGTGAGTAACGTACGGACGAATATGCAACAACAAGTACAATTATTACTACACTACAACTGTTTCACCTACCACACACAAACGTATTGTGATTAAAAAAGAACAAGATATATTGATATCACAGATTTTATAATAATACTAGCTGGCCAGGCAGACGTTGTTCTGCCCTTTCCGACGACCCTTCCTATAAAAAATATTAAAATCGCAATTAAAAATACTGAGGGATGAAACATTTGCGTAGATATACTATCGTCGTTCATCAACTGTCTGCTGGCTTAAACTTTGAGAAAAATCTCTCAAAAACTTCACAATGTGACTCATCAACATATTGTGAAGAAGTTTTTAAATAAATTATTATAAAGGATAATTATTTAAATATTTGACACTAGTAAAAGTGCAACAGTACGAATCCATTAAAATTAAAATATTTTTGATGTGAAACTTCCATTAGCAGCTCTTGGCAGTAAAACAGACTCGTATGCCATTACGGCAAACTGCGTGGCGCTGTCTTATGCCGCCGTCATGCCCCCTCTATGCTACTGCTCTCTACTCCCTAGTTGTGCTTGTTTCTCTGTTTGAGAATCCTTGTGCCTTTCTATTCGACTATAGTATACTTGACGCGTTCATCCCTTGTAATACACACTTTGTATTTCTTTTTAATATGAT
Organism: Parnassius orleans; assembly: GCA_029286625.1. Taxonomy (NCBI): domain Eukaryota; kingdom Metazoa; phylum Arthropoda; class Insecta; order Lepidoptera; family Papilionidae; genus Parnassius; species Parnassius orleans. The sequence continues at coordinate 3,822,861 of JAGSMP010000107.1, read as the reverse complement.
TTTTTATTTTTTTACTCCATATTTCCTTATTGGTTTTCATTCATTATAAATTCTACCATCAACTGTGATGTTTCATATCTGCCGGACGTCCCGTGACGGCCAACTTATTTTTCTTTTACATATCACTTTACAAACGTTGATACAAACATGTAAATGGCACTGACACATTAGAAGAGATTGAAAATCGCTTTCAAATCTCGTTAAGTTTCTTTAATTAGGTTAAAATATGGGCTCCACTTTTCGTTACGACTTTTACTCTGGTTACCGTGAAGGTGGCGATTTTAAGATAGCGTTTTAAGAAAACCAATTTTTCAGTGTTTTAGGTCTAAGTGAAAAGCCTTTGTGGCGTTGTAGTTTGACTTTATTTACTTTTATTAAAATAAGGGTGATAAATAGCATACCATGAGATGGACTGTGTGTGCTATAGCATATATTATCTATCCTTTAGAATTGAAATTTAGATAATATGCATTGATACCCTAATGACTAAAAAGGAATGCCTCATTACTATTAAAAAGGGTATCTGATTCTCTACACTAACCAAGCGAATCACAGCAGCATTAAGCTGCTATTTTACGCTTGTATTCTGTAAGAGCGCGGGCTTACCGGGGCGAGCCGACCAATTATAGCTGCAGCATGGCCCTGTGCGCGACCATTACCGTTCTGTTACTGCCTATTAAAGTCCACTGCTGTACATAGGTCTCCCCCATAGATTGTCTCATAGGGGTTATACACATACCACGTAAATATTATTACTTCAATGAAGAAATGTATAACTGTATGATGTTTTTTTTATACTGAAAATATCTTTTTGTGAAAGTCACAAGGTCTTAGTTAAAGAAAATGGATTCCAATTGTTATTTGAATTACGATATACATAGCAAAAAGAGTGAATACTTTCATGTCAGTAAAATTTCTTTTTACACATAACATTGTGAAACTGTAATTACCAAACATTATAATGCCTTTGTTCATATGAAGGTTTCTTAAACTTGTTACTTTCTCTTTAGGGAGCGTGACGAATTAAATTCGCAACTAACATCCATGGCTCGTAAGAAGGACGCGTTGAACGAGGAGATCATCAGATTGCAGCAGAGACTCGAGCAAGCCAACGAGACCATTGGCCGCCTCAACCGAACCATCGAGGACCATGTTAAAGATGGTGAAGAGAAACAGGTAAAATTTAACTTCAGATCGCTTATGAAAAACAAACTAAAAAAATATTATTAAGCAAGCTGTATACAAAACATAAAATAAACCACTTTTTTTGCTTTATCATACACTCTACAAACTATTAAAAAAGAACATTAGAAATCACACAAAATTCACAGCTCATTCAGTCAATCTGTCGATAATTATTTTGTTGGCAACATTTTAAAATTATTTGACGACAATCTCTACTCTGTACGACTGTTTGACCATAGACTATTTATCATAGACTACTTTGACACTGAGGGCTAATAATCTTCCACTCACCAGATGTCGCAAGTTGACACTGAGGTAAAGTTTTTTGTTACACAATGTCATTTAATTGAGAAATTATTTACTCTCTACTGATTCTCCCCCCACCTTTTTCCACCGCCGAACGTGCCTATTTTTTTTATATTAAATGTTGAAGATTAAAATTTTTCTTGAACGATTTCTGAGAAAAATCGCTGTAATAGGGGGGGGGGGGCTCCGTCGAAGTAATACCAAAGTGTAGTCGACGGAGCCCCGCTAAATAACCACGAAGGGGATGGAGGGGTTAACTTTTATAATTAATTTAATAAGTAACATATTTTATTACTTCCTTCATTTCCAAAAATGGATCTTTATTATATTTCATAACGTTCCGCCTCCACAAGTACTCCACTATCGCATCACCAAAATTCTCTGGATTATTGTAATTATCTTCTTTTTTAAAAACGCTTCACGGCGAAATCAGAACAGGATATACTATTACATTATTTTAAGAATAAGGCACTCGCTTATTTATCTCTTATGAGATCTGAGAAAGATTTAGCAAAGGCGGGATAATAAAGAAATATCCAAAGGTTGGCAAAATTGTGAAAGTGCGAGGATATCGGCACAACGCTTACTAAGCCCAGTGAGGGAAATATGGCGCACCTTTCAAGAAATACTATGCATTCGCATTCCTTAGTAACTTTATAACTGTTATGTATACGGTCAGGGAGCGAGTTAAACGGCTGGTAGCTTGCTATGCACTGGTTTATTCACAGAGGGCGCGTGGGCACAGCCACGCATTGTAATACCTAGGTATACAAATGTATATACATACATAAAAATTCCCCACCCTATTTTAGAATACAAGAATAAAATAAATTATAATAAAAGAAGACAACTATAAACTAAAAGAAACGCTTATAATCAACCTTGGGACGGGGCGCAGTCTATTTCTAGTGGCTTCGATTCGACCACCATTAAAATCTGCTTCTGCTTCGTGGAACTCGTCGTCCTCCTCCGACCGAGGCGACACAGGGTTCTCTACTTCATCACTTTCCCCTCGACGTGGCGAACCTTCTCGCTCTGCTGTGGTAACTAGGCCGGGGTCTATGGTAGACGCCGGATGAAGTGGTGACGATGATGATGGTGATGGTGATGGTGATGCCGGCAGCGATGGCGGTGGTGTAAAAGTGTTTCCGGTGTCGCAAGTGTTCCCTTTCTCGTAAGCGTCCACGTCCCATGCGTTACAGTCATTACTTTGAGCTTTATATAAAATTAATTGATTTTTATGTTTTCGATAACATATTTGCGTGTCCCAATCTTTTACTAAGTAGATAACTTTGCCAATTCTTTTTGTTATCGTTCCCTTACACCAGTTAAACTTGTTATTTACATATTTTTTATATAAAACGAAAGTTCCAGGTAGCATTTGTTTAATACGTACTGGTTCTTCCTTCTGTGAACATTTTTGCGCATTTATTAAATCGGATGAAGCCGCAGACGTAGACAGCGATGACGTAGGTACCAATCTGTCTAAGCGCGAGTTTAGCTTTCGCCCGAAAATCAACTCGGCGGGTGACATGCCGGTGGTCGAGTGCTTTGAATTCCGGTAATCAAACAAAAACTTTAATAAATTGTTTTTTGATTGTTTTGTGTTGCTGCTAGACATAATACTTGATTTTATACCCTTTTTGACTATTTTTACATAACTTTCGGCTTGACCGTTACTTGCCGGGTGATACGGTGGCGACGTAACGTGTGATATCCCGTTTATTTCACAGAAACGTTTGAATTCTTGTGAAGTAAACGCTGTTCCATTGTCGCTTACAATCGTTTGCGGTATGCCGAACCTAGACATGAATTCGTACATCTTTTCAATGACTGTATCGGAGGAAGTAGAACTAGCTGTATCGTATATCTCCGGCCATTTAGAGTGCGAATCAATGACCACTAAATACATTCGACCTGCTATGGAACCCAGGAAATCCTTATGTACGCGGGTGAAAGGGTGATGTGCCCGAGGCCAGGAGGCCGGCGGCGGGTTGATGCATACCTCACATGTCCCTATCATATGTACCACGGCCTCATCTACACCCGGAAACCAAAATCTGGATCGAACTTCGGCCTTGGTTTTTACGATACCCAGATGTGTTTTGTGTAACTCAGCTAACACCCTTTTACGCAACGTCTCGGGAATCACGACCTTATGGCCTCTCATTAAGCATCCATTTTCAACCGAGAATTGCATGTAATGTAATTTAAGTTCCGTTTCAGGTGTTAATTAGTGATTTATGAATATTTTTAGAAAATGATTTTAAATATTTCAGCGCAGCTCCGGCAGCTAAAATTGCATGGGGGCGCTTGAGATAAGCCCCCTTGACCACCCCACAGTGACAGACTCCTCAAATTCAGGCGACTGGATTCTAAACCCAACCCGAAAGAAACATTAAACTTTAAATCTTTCGAAATTTTTCGAGCAAATTAACTTTCCCGCTATGAAATCTGTCAAATATTACACCTCATTTTAAGTGGCGCCGCTCTAGTGGCAGAAAAAGTTATGGATGCCCTTATTGAAATTGTCAATATGTGCATAAACAATAAATGTTTTATTTTATTTAATGCATTTGTAATAAATATTATATATAAATTTTGTTTTCTGCACTGCTTTTCCATATAAACATTATACGCAAGTTTTTCCTTTACGTAATAATTTATAGATGTCGTTTCGCACAGATTGCAATGGAGAAGTTGGAGAAGGAGAAGCAAAACCTGCACGAACAACTGGCCAGCTTACGGTCGGAGAAAGATGCCCTGGAAGCTGTGCTCTTCGACACTTCCAGCCTGCTTGAAGACGCGGACTCGCGCGCCAACAAGCTGCAACAAGAACAGCAAGAGCTACAGCTGCAAAACGAGAAACTCAAGGGTACGCACTCAGTATCATGTACGATACATCAAAGGTGAAATGCTTAAGTAGTGAACTATTTAGCTTCGATGATAAAGAGACCACGTCAATAGGTCGGCCCAAAGACATGTACATCTATTATTATTTATTATCGATTAAGAATCAAAATGCAGATTCGTTGTTACCCATGAGGGCTAAGATGGAATGCTTCGTTACCATAAAAAAGGGTCTCCAGTTATCTACACTAATCATTCGAAACTACGCAAATTCATACTACGAAAACAATGACGAAATTTATGATTTCGTAAGAGACACATTTTATTATTTATTTTTGACGTGGTAGAGCCAGCCTGTAGCTATATTATGGTTGCAGCACGAATGGATCGGCTCGACCGGGGTAGGAACACGCTCTCACAGAATACCAGCGTAAAATAGCAGCTCAATGCTCTTGTGTTTCGTATGTTTAGAGAGTTTAGGTGGGTTTAGAGAACTGGATACCCTTTTTACTGGTAAGAGGCATTTGATCTTAGCTTAGTAGTGTGACAACGCATCTATATTTTGATTCTCAATCGAAGAAAGATGTAAGTGTCTCACGCTAGTGTTCTGCGAGAGCATGGTTTTACCTCGGTCGAGTCGACCATACGAGCTGCCGCTATGTATAGCTAGCATAGCTGCAGCGTGACTCTACCACCTGAAGTATACTTTAAATAAACACTGCATTAAACACTTCGATCTAAGCACTTTGTCGTTCCATAAGGAAGGCGACGATGTGCCTTTGTGTGTAAACTTAGCAGGCTGAATTTTAATTATGAAAATTCAAAAATCGGCTTTTTAATTTTCAAAATTCTCATGATCAGGTCAAATATCCCGTCTGACTAAAGACCTAGAGAACAGCGAGAAGAAACTACGAGAAACTAAGAACAATTTGCAGCAGCAAAGTGGCAAGAAGGAAGCGGAGTACCAACAAATTATCACGAATATCAGTCGGACCACTACCGAAAACATCACTAAGCTGAAAGAAGAGAAAGTAAGGCAACTAACTGTTTTTGTTCTTTAATAAAGGCATAAAATAATGATCACCAGTACACAAAATGTCATGTATAAAATGTTTTTAGATGTAATTTTACAATACATTTTATTTTGAATGCTGAAACCATCATTAATAAATGACTATTTGACATATTATCTTCAATTGTTACTTTTAATAATATCTCAAACTAAGTCATTTTAAAATTATAAGTTAAGTTCTTATTATTAACAATATATTATATTACTTTTATATACTTACTATACTTTGTTTTGATCAACATGATTGTCACCTTTCCTATTTATTTCAACCCAGAAAGAATCATTAGAGATAATATAATGATGTCAAAATTTCCGGAGTTCCAGAATTTTTCATTATAAGTATAATTTTAGCATGGACTAAATTAATCTTAATCCATGTTTAATTTCAGCTTTATTACGTGGATTTTGGCTGATTAGATATTTAACATGGTTAATAAGTCATTATTTTTTCTCTACTCAACAGCGCTGAAGAAGGTAGTCCAATATAGATGTGTAGGTTACTTGCAAATTGAGTAAATAGTTTTAAATTCTTATTTGTTTTCATCATTTTTTCATATACATTTGTATATTTTTAAACATTTTCTTTTCCAATCTACGTTTAAAGGAACAACTCCGTCAAGCCCTGGAACAAAAATTGAACCAGACTATAGCGACATTGACGAGTGAGAAGGAGGCATCGGAAGCTGGCGCGAGGGAAAGAGAAAAGAAGCTGCTGGCGATCAGAGACCAACTGTTGCTGCAGCATGACGAAGCCATGCTGCGCGCGGAGAACGATAAGCAACAGGCTCTGTTAATGGGTAAGCTTTATTTGTTATTGGACTACAAGTGATCCATAATTTTTGCTTTACCGAGTTTAATTTATTGCGTTATAGTAAGTTGAAAGATATGAGACAAAGATGTGAACTGTTTAAATTTCTGAGTTGCATTACGAAATGTGATTAATCATCATTACTTCATCAGTATCATCATCATTATAACCCTTCACAAGTACATAGGCCTCCCCCAAGATGTGCCACAAATCATAGTCCAGTGCCACCATCATCATATATACAAGTATATTACACCACTGGATTATATCCATAGTCTTTATTTTAGCTATTTTACCTAAGGTGTAAACGAGATGGTTATACATCTATCGATATCCATAAGATTTTTCTGGCATTTCCCATAGTCGCCTCTATGACATCCACGGGACGAAATGGGATAATGGATCCTCTTACACCGCTACCATACGGCAAGAGTTGGGATTAACACTATACAAAATATTCTCTTCTGCAGCCCATCAAGAGCACCAGGCGCTGTTGGAACGTCTGGAGGAAGCGAAACGAACCCTGAACTGCGAGCAGAACAAGCTGGAGCGAGTACGACGTGACGCGCAGGCCAAAGCCGAGCAGGACAGGACACAAATGAACCTGTTGAAGGAGGAGCTGGCTGCGCTCAAAACAAAACTGGAGGAGGCCAAGTATGATTTCCTTTTTTTATAACACACTGGAAGAACCACACTCTCACAGAATACCAGCGTAAAATAGTAGCTTAATAATGCTTAGCAGTGGTAGAGCCACGCTGTAGCTTCTGCATGCTGTAGCATGGATGGGCCGACTCCGAACCAGTACCACAACCTCACAGAATACTAACGTAAAGTAGAAGCTTTGCTTCTGCATTTCGAAAGAAGAAGAAAAAGAAAGGACTACCCCAGGAGGGTACCAGCACCCCTGGTAATGGAGAATTCCTCACTGAGCATCCACGGTCAAGCTACCCTCTTCTTCTGAGCGTGGGTGCTCAGGCTGCCCCGCGTATTATTGGGGAAGGGGGGGGGGGCAAAATCCCGCTCTATACTAACACTGCACGGGGCAAACGGCGATAAAACCATGGCGACCCCTGCCACGCTATCCGTGGACTTCTGCAACATCAGGGGACTTCATTCGAACCTTAACGCCGTCCACTACCATCTAGAGACGGCGAAGCCTTTTTGACCGATACGCAGGTGTCCTCTCCGGCTGATAGATACTTCGTACCTGTCCTACCCGGGTACAAATTAGAACACTTCTTTGTGCCCCGGGCTGGAGTTTTCGTATACGTCGGAGAGGATATCTGTTCTCGACGCCTCGGTCTTGAGCGACGACCATCCCCGCGTCTACGGGTGCCTGTATAGGTCCCATAGCGGTAATGCCGACACAGACCGACTCATCGACCACGTCCAAATGGCTACAGATTTCTTGCTACAACAGATCCCATCCGTAGAGATCGTGATACTTGGCGATTTTAACGCCCACCACGCCGAATGGCTCGGTTCACGTTTAACCGATCATGCGGAGAGATCTGTTTATGAATTTGCCTTGGCATATGGTCTGACACAACTGGTTACTTCGCTTACGCGGATTCCAGATGTGGAGGATCATACACCTCTCCTGTTGGACCTTCTACTGACCTCTCATCCGGACGGATATCAGGTTTCCGTCGATGCCCCTCTCGGCTCTTCGGACCATTGTCTGATCCGGAGTGTGGTACCACTCACGCTCCCCTCGCGGTTGCGTTCTGCAGGTTGCCGCCGTGTTTGGCATTACAGGTCGGCGGATTGGGACGGAACGCGGTCTTTCTTTGCATCCTACCCATGGGTTTGCTTTTTGCCGGATGATCCCAGCGCTGTTGCTGACTCTGTCACTGATGTGGTGCTACAGGGAATGGAACTATTTATTCCATCATCTGTGGTACCCATCGGAGGCAGATCTCAGCCTTGGTTTGGTCGCTCCTGTAAGACTGCATTACGCAGTTAGCAGGAGTGTTATCAGGCCTGGGCTGAGGCTACGGCGGCTCGGGATATAAACACCAGCATGCTTAAAAAGAAGTATAACTTCGCCTCCAGGTACTTCAAAAGAGTTATTATTGCCAAGGCAAAGTATGAGCACATTGGCAGAATTGGCCTTCCTTCGGGAACCCGTGCATTCTGGTCTCTCGCCAAGGCTGTTCAAGGGAACTTCTGTAAGCCATCACTACCATCTCTGCACAGGGAGGATGACTCACTGTCCCACGCCGCAAAATAGAAAGCCGCCCTTTTAGGCTCCCTTTTTGCGTCCAACTCGACTGTCGATGACGGGGGGAACACACCGCCGATCATCCCGCAGTGTGAGTGCCCTATGCCTGATGTGCGATTCACACAGTGCTCAGTACGTAAATCACTCCTCTCCCTGGACATACACAAGTCGAGTGGGCCTGACGGAATCCCGCCAATTGTGCTGAGCACGTGCGCTCCAGAGTTGGCACCGGTTCTAACGCGTCTTTTCCGGTACTCCTACTCCCTAGGCATTGTCACGAATTCATGGAAGACAGCTTTCGTGCACCCGATCCCTACAAAAGGTAACCGCTCTGATCCGTCCAACTACAGGCCTATCGCCATCACCTCCATGTTCTCGAAGATAATAGAGTCTATTACTAACTGCCAGCTCATGCGGTACCTTGAGGAGCACCAGCTAATTAGTGACCGCCAGTACGGTTTCCGTCGGGTCACTCAGCTGGTGATCTTGTTTACCTAATACATAGATGGGCGCAGGCGATCGAGTCCAAGGGGGAAGCATTGGCAGTTAGTTTGGAAATAGCGAAGGCCTTCGATCGGGTCTGGCACAAAGCGCTTCTTTCGAAGGTTCCTTCCTACGAGCTTCCCGAGAAATTGTGCAATTGGATCACCAGTTTTCTGACTGATCGGAGCATCAAGGTCGTAGTAGACGGTGCATGCTCCGATTACAAGCCTATTAACGCTGGTGTTCCACAAGAATCCCTTTGTCGTATCTCCTCAGTTTCAAGGCACTCCCCTTGTTGTCTCAGCCAGTATCGGAATCCTCGGCATCGACATATCGAGTGACGGGCAGTTTCGTGGTCACTTGGAAGAGAAGGCCAAATTGGCCTCTAAAAAGCTTGGCGTGCTCAGCAGAGCAGGACAGTATTTCATGCCGGCACACCGCCTGCAACTTTACAAGGCGCAGGTTCGGCCTCACATGTAATACTGTTCCCATCTCTGGGCTGGGACTCCCCAGTGCCAGCTCCTTCCACTTGACCGCATCCAGCGCAGAGCGGCTCGAATCGTCGACGACCGAGTCCTTTCTGATCGGCTCTATTCGCTGGCGCTGCGAAGAGATGTTGCATCTCTTTGCGTATTTTATCGCATCTACCACGGGGAGTGCTCTGAGGAATTGTTCGGACTAATTCCAGCCGCTCAATTTCACCAACACTGTGCGATTTAGAAGATGTTTTCTTCCTCGCACAACTTCCTTGTGGAATAGTTTACCACCAGCGATTTTTCCGGACCGATACGACTTAGGGACCTTCAAGAAAAGAGCCTACTCCTTTTTAAAAGGCCGGCAACGCATCTGCAATTCCCCTGGTGTTGCAGTTGTTCATGGGCGGCGGTAGTCACTTACCATCAGGAGAGCCGCATGCTGCTTTGCCCCCTCTCCTATAAAAAAATTCCATCTTAGTCTTTAGGAGTGACAACGCATCTGCATTTTGATTCTTAACTGAGGATAGATGTAGATGTCTATGGGCCACATCATCCACTTATCAACAGTTGGTCTGTGTACTCGTTTGTCATCTTTATTCTATAAAAAAAACCTGACTGATGTTAATGGAACTGTTTTTTTCACACAGTCATGATGAACCATTATACTTTAAACACTGAAATTCCTCAATTATACAGGGCTTCCGCGGAAGACGAATGCTCTCGCTACGAGAACCGCATCAAAGAACTGCAAATAGAGAAGGAGGCGCTGTGCCGCGAGGGACAAGAACTGCGCGCTCAACTTACACTCGCTGAAGACAAACGAGATTGTACGCATGCACATTTACAGGATACGCTGAGGAAGCTAAAAGAATGTAAGTAATACTTTTTTATAATATGGGGTCGGCAAACAAGATATCAGTCTGCCTTATAGTAAGTGCCTACTGCAGCGCGGGAATCGCAGCATTTGTAAACAACTTTTGTAAACTAAGATAAATTTTCTACCGACTTCAACAGGAGGAGGAATCAATTCGACTGTATGTTTTTTTTATGTGTGTTACCTCATAACTTTTTACTGGGTGAACCGATTTCGATAATACTTTTTGCTGATGCCTCACTTGTGGTCCCATATAAATTTGATCAAGGTCTGACCAATAGTTTTGAGTTATTCTTAATAATTTACATTGAAGTCGGTTGTACAAAAATTTTAATTTTAATTATTCACAGCTTGTAATCATACTGCTTTTATTAAGGGTTCTTATTTGTTCGTATTGTTTGTTATGGTATAATCAAACGTTTATTGAAAATTATAAAAATCAACAATGTCTTACTGCACCTTATCTTACTGTTTGACTACTTACTCGTATTTATTGATAAAAAGTTCAAATACCATAACAAATATCAGTATTTGGTAATTTTGTAGTTTTTGTACTCTAGTTAACTAAAAATATTACTTCTAATCTGTATCTGAGGTGATTATAATAATCAGTCTTATTTATTCAGAGGTTTAGAGTATCATATGAATTTTGTTTAAGTTTACTAATGGTCAATACTCAAACACTACTCAATTTGTCGTTAAGTCTCGTGGTGTCACAGTTATTTTGACTTAAAGTGATATAGACAACACGAGAGCTAACGACGTCTTAAAATTGAGTAGCTTTTGAGTATTTGGACATAATTGTCTTAACTTTTCTTACTAAAGTAAAGAATCAATCAAAAAATTTAACAAATTTATAAATATCAAGTAATAAGTCGCCTTCATTTTTTGGAAATATGATATTAAAAAACAAATAGTGTTAATAGTGTTATCTCCCAATCTACTTCCAAACGGCCGAAAATGTTCTTTCTGCCTCCACACTTCTTGGTTTAATAGTTAATAAATAGTCGTGTAACATCAAATCAAATACTTCCCTAAAAAAAGTCAAATACTTCCCTTTCACTCCATCAGTTTCAAATGCCAATTTTAATGAATTCACGTAATTCGATGCTTGCGGATTCGCATGCGGATCCGCCAGCTGTTGCGGAATCACGCAGTTCTTAAAATTATGATGTATCCCGCTGGATTGCGGTATCCCACTTTGCTGGATTGCAATCCCTAGATGTGACTAAGTGCTTTTTTGTCACCTGTATTTCTATAAAAAAAATCGAATTCAAATTGTATATCATTTCGTTGGTGTCGAAAAGGTGCCAGAGGAAAATTAAAATAGGAGATTGGCAGCGGCATTTTTCTGTTAACAATTTCGGTATCATAAAAAACTGCGACTGCCAAACTGCTTGTCAAGCGTAGCGACTATGGAAAATACGCGATAAACAATGTTTGTAATTAGTTAATGTAAACAACAAACATCCATGTAAAATGTCAAAAGACAAAGGTAGCAAACTCTTCAGTCTACTTTATGACGTCATCGTTAGTAAAAGTATGAAAAGCTATTAAAAGTTATCTACCTATTGCTTTTTAAATCGGTTTTTATAATATCGTTATGTTATAAAGCAAAATTGGTGAATCTTGTGTCCATAGTGGAGAACGAGTTCGAGAGCGTGCGCAAGGAGCTCACAGAAGTTCGTCGGCAACAAAGCGCTTGTTCAGCCGAGCGGGAGCAGCTGGCGAATGCGTGTCGGGAACTTCGGGAGCACGTGAAGCGCGCCGAACATGAAAGACGGGATGCTGCAAGAGCACGGGACGACGCCTACCACAAGATCGCAGGTCAGCACAACTTACCATCATCCGATCAATAGAATATTGTTAAGTTTGCTTTCCAATTATTATGTCATGCGTGTTTCTTTCAATGGGTGTCTTTAAGGCAGCGATCAAAAAATCGGTTCCAATTTTGGCTATGGTTCCGGTTTTCTTTTATAGGATAGGGTGACAAACGAGCACACAGTCCACCTGATGGTAAGTGGTTGCTGTGACCCATAGACATCTACATCCATTCTCAATAAAGAATCAAAATGCAGATGCGTTGTGACCCGTGAGGACTAAGATGGAATGCCTCTTTTTCCAGTAAAAAGGGTCTCCGGTTCTCTATACTCATCATACGAAACACAGCAGTGTTAAGCTGCTATTTTACGCTGGTATTCTGTGAGAGCGTGGTCCTTCCCTGCTCGAGCCGACCCATTCGTGCTACAACTATACAATTAATATAGCTGCAGCATGGTTCTACCACGTATAAAACACGTGTTTTTTTGGTTACGTTGAACATTTTAAAATACATATTTCAAAACACCAAAATTTTTCAGCAAGATATGCAATATGATAAAACCAAAAGTTGCATGCAACAGGAGTGTCTTATAAAATTGTATAAACAAGTGACGAGCTAAGTAGTGATTGCGGCGAGAAAAGTTCTGATTAGCGAATTTGATATTTTTTTTACTTATACGGCATGCTTGACTACTGTACGAAGTACACTACATTGTGTGCGTAAATCATACTCAACCCTTTACTTTATTCTCGACAGACAATATTTGTGTGCACATAGGTATTATAAATCAACCGGTTGAAATAAAAAAAAATTACAAGAAATTTCAAGTTTTATTGTTGGTAATATGAAAAACAACATAACATTAACCTGTACACATACATAATCCTGTACACAGTGGTACTTCGAGCCAGATTTGAATCAGCTGCATATGGATAACCACTTGATTTATAATATATACCATAACCTCTATGCGCATAAATAGTGTCTGACGTGAACTAACTTGGAACATATTGGAAGTAACTTTTTATTAAAGTGCTGAGTATGATTTACGCACACAATGCAGTGTAGTTAGTACAACAACAGTTACACTTAGGCCCGTATTAATAAACGTTACTCAACGACGAACTCAAGTGCGTAATCATTTGATACGCCCTTTATTTACGAAATCAGCATCTCAAGATCGTTGCTAATTAATAAACACATAAAAACAGTATCTCAAAACGCTGTACTTAGGAATACTGTTCTGTGACTTGCACTCAAGTATACACACTTGAGAGTCGAGTTTCTTTTATTAATCAGTGTGGCACTCAGCTGATATCGTAAACCTAAACCGCATCTTGAGATATGTTTATTAATAAGATCATAACCTCAAGATTGTACTCAAGTGCGTGTACTTGAGCTGAGTAACGTTTATTAATACGGGCCTTAGTGTAAGTGACAGTGAAGTTCTAAATCGCACTGTCTTAACGCTACAAAAGCCTATTCTTCTGTGTCTTCGACATTGTATTGGAACGAAAAGGCAAAATATTATCTTTTCTTGAAAAAGATAAACGCTGCCACCACACTTGGATTTTCTTCTGTATCATGGAGGCATTTTTATATACATAAATCTCACAAAGACAAACATCCAGACACCCAGACCGTCAAATTATTATTCATTGTTTTAAATATCACCTTTTAAGAGGTTAAAGGTTGTTAATATGACATTATTCTAATAACTCCATAGCTTTGGAAGAGTCGCGTGCGTCGTTGGAGTCGGAGTTATCGCGTATGCAGGCGCTGCTGAAGGAGGCGGAGTGCGGCGGCGAAGCCAACGCGCGCTCGCTGCGCGCCGCCGAGGGGCAGCTGAAGCGAGAGCGCGCTGCGCTGGACCAGGCGCAACACGACATCAAGGAGCTGCAGTCTAGGTCGCTCTACATATTCATTACTCTGTGCTAAATTATAAACTATCTCCGAGTCGTAGTTTTGGCGGTGACTTGACCGGCGGCGGATTGCTGCTCCTGTATTATTGTTTAAATAATGGTTTGAAGTGGATTTTGATATGTAAAAGTGGTGGGATTTTGTGTAATAAATGTCTGCGCATGTGAACTATTAGTGGAAACGTTGAGAGAAGTGCTCCGATGGTGATGTGAATCTCAAGATAAGGTGTTTGCCTGCTTAGGCGCCTTGAGATACTGTCGCCAACTGTCAGCAGGCTCAAGTTGCCGTTAAAATCTCCCAAGGGCTGCGCAATGTGACGCATCAACATATTGTAAAGCAGTGTACTATAAAGGATTATTATCACTTGATACTGAGATAAATGAAGACATGGCTTAAAGGACAAGCATCCAAGCCAAAAATCTTAATAAAAAATAGCTCTGAGTCAACCGCACCACGATCTCTAGAAGCTGCAGTCTAGATCACTGTACATGCTATTACTCTATACTACACTATGAGTTATGTAGTTCCGAGTCAAACGCACAACGACATCAAGTTCAAGGAGCTGCAGTCTAGGTCTACTTTACATGTTCATTACTTTGTGTTACACTGTAAACTAGTTCCATGCCAAACGCACCACGACATCAACGAGCTTCATTACTCTGTGTTACACTAGGAACTAGCTCACAAGGGGGCATTCCTTACTTGTCATCACCGATTTCGCTCAAATTTATAGGATATGCAGGGCTTGGCTAGAAATGAAAGTACCCGAAGTGCAAACTCCGTTGTTCAAAAAAACGTTTCGCACCGTATAACCCATTTACGTTAGTGCGCATGCCGAGCACGGGTTGGCGTAGCGGTAAGAGCTCGGAATAGAAATTCCATGGTTGTGGGTTCGACTTCCCTGTGTGTATCTGTGTGTCTGTCTGTGGCATCATAGCTCGCAAACGGATGGACCGATTTAGATTTTTTTGTTTAAAAGGTTACTTGATCGAGAGTGTTCTTAGCCATGATTAAAGAAAATCTTTTCAGCCGTTTGAATATCCTTCTTCTTTTCTCTTTTTGCTTCAGGGGTTTTTAAAATGTTCAATTTAAGTTATCTATAATATTGAGTTCTTGTCAAAAGGGTGCTACTAGTCAACTCCTGTTTCATTATTTTCTGTTGCCTCTTACGATACTAGTAAGTAGTAGTAGAAGTCCAATGCTTGTCATGATCTTCTGTAAGGAGGCTGTATTAGGTCAATCAAACGCACTGGTCACTGGTATCATACATTTTATTAATTATAATTCATATGTATTTAAATGGGAACACACATATTAAATAATAACTAATATAGACATTCCTTCTAATTTACTCCTTTCACTTCTATTGGATTTGTTTTAATTGACTTGCTTCGCAGTCGGATTAGTGATAATAGTATTAGACGTCTCGCATTTTCATTGCTTCCCCGTTCTTAAATAAAAATAAAAAAACATGTTGACGTTTGACTAACAAAATTTTAATTATTTACGTCGAAAAGTAAAGTTTATTCGACTGCTGGCGGATGAGTGCAAGCGGATGAGAAGACTAGTCTTTGTTTTGTACACCGCGAACGTTGTTTTCGACAATCTAATACTGATTTTGTTTGATATGATTAAGTAAACGCTGTCATTATTTATGTCAATGTGATTTGAAGTTTATTTCAGATAAGTATGTAAAGTCCGTACGGATAAAGAATGGGATTAGAAATGGCGGCTTATCGAGAGCATACCGTCAACATGCACAGTATCTTCTATAGCGAAAACCCGCTGATTACGTTATATCGTTATAGCTTTATATTATTCGGTTAGTTGGAAATTTTCTATTAATGCAAAAATATTTGAAAATAATTGTATACCCAAGTAGGTATATTAATTTTAAAGTAACATTTATAACTGATGACCCGCTCTGGCTTCGCCTGGGTGGGATCTATTAATGTGGCGTTATTTAGACTTAAGATAATCATTAAAGACCTTTTATTTTATCTCATCATTATTCCTATTTTAATGGTATTATTCTATTTGTTAATGCAGTTTTGTTACCATCTGTTTAGCCATTCCGAAGATTAGCTCGGATAGACAGACTAACGAAAATTTTAAAAACGGTTACTCATGTCTCAATGACATGTAAATACTTTTGTAAAAAAGTATTATGAAACAAAATTAACAATAATTATGAAGAAAACTAAGAACGTGTGCTATATTATATTGCTCACAAATTAGCTAAACCGGTCTGATTTTTTTTTGTAGTTTATGGCATTTTGTTATCATTGCTTTCAATGACAAGTTGGACTGAAGTTATAGAATGTACGAAAAACGCATATCGCAACGTATTTTTTTGGCAGTGTTTACCAGCGCGTGTGCGTATAGATAGCGACAGTGTGCGAGCGAGAGGTGAATAGAGGCGACGCCATTTTCAATCTCATTCTTTGGCCGCACAGGTAGTAACTTTATTTCGTATTTGCCTAAAAACAGTAACTGTCGTAAATGAAAATACAACTGTGTGACATATTTACTGTGCCAGCTACGCGCCAGCTACTGATCCGAATCAGATCTGATCTGAATCAGATCAGTAGCGAGCGCTATGTCACTGCTGTGGATCAGATGATCTGATCCACAGCGGTGACACAGTTTTTGTTCCGAATTGCCGATGTAGTAGTATACATTGAAGTGTTTGTTGTAATGTTGATGATGGTGGTGCAGGCTGCAGAACGAGAGCGAGGAGCGCGAGCGGTGTGCAGGTGAGGCGGCGACGGCGAAGCGGCGCGCGGCCGAGCTGGAGGCGCTGCTGCAGAGCGCGCGCGCAGAGCTGGCCGCCTGCCGCCAGCGCTGCGCGGACCTGGAGCACGCCTGCCACGCCCGCGACCAGGTGCGACCCGCTTCTTAATGTGGGTCAAGAACATACAGTCACTCATCGCGTTTCATGTTGTCGGAAAAGCCGACATCGACTAGACTTTCGTCGTGACGAATCAAATGGTTATCACAACGGGAGGAAATAAAAATAATAAACTATTTTTTTTTTATTTTATGTTTACAAAAAATTATAATTTTAGCGAACAATCGGTGTTCAGAAATAATAAAAATAGGTTATTGTAAGCATAGTTGCAAAAAAAAATTATATTTTTATAACTGTCGCATATTTCCTTAGTCGCTTCATCTGTCGAACTGACGAGCTGTCAAAGCTTTACTATATCAAATTGGAAAACTATATAACAAGCTTATAACATAACTTTGAGTAATAACAACATACTTAACACAATATATCTTTTTTTATTTGAATTACTAGTGATAATGGCACTGTCAGAATTTTTTAATATTTATCTGTCACAATGTTATCGAGGTTTGTTTTTATCCAAAAACTAGCCTAACTTTATTAGCACAGTACTAGAAAATACTACACAAGTAAATAGCGTACGCACTCCATTCATAAGACGCTTCCATCTCCCACCATTAATACAGTACCTACGTCACTACTTCTTTCTCACTCGTATTCTCTCGCTTACTTTAGCGGCTCACAAAACGAATAAAAATACTTTTATTTGTGATTAATTGCAACTTTCCCCTACATACTTTTACGGTCTTAGGACCGGCAAAATTACTTTCCAATGAAACAGGTAGTAAGAACATAACAAAATTAAATGATTTACAGAGCAGACACGGAAATCAATTTTGGCGTATTTTAAAGTGGCAATTAGCAATTAAATTACAACAATTAAATTATTTACAGTATGTACTTACATCTACGCACGCATTTATTTTTTACTATCACTAACCTACAAGTATTTAAGTACATGCGCACGTTTTATTAAATTGGTTTTTTTTTGTGACAATAAAACGTCTTGCCGTTTTACTTTATCAAAAGCGTCTATTATGCACTGTTTTAGGTCCTGCATATTGGTAGGCTCACTCACATACACTATAATATAGTCTTTTTATTTCACTTCACAAAATATCCATAAGCCATTGTGAAAACCAGAACACAAAATGAAAAGTAATTACATTACAACGCGCGCTTCGTAGTGCAAATTACAAATTAAACTAAAAATGCTAAAAATATAATTGCGGCCCGACAGCTTGGTGCGACAGGGTGGCGCCGATTTATGAATGGATCGAATTGAAGTCAAAATTCAGTAATTAAGTATAATAAATGAGTGACTAATTATTATCCTTTTCTTGAGATATTTTTCTTAATTAATCATTTTAAGTTTTTTCTACCTAAATGTGATCAGTAACAGACACAGAGCACTTATTTTTGGTAATTACAAAATATGGGTGTATATCTTAAATATAATATTCACAATTGCTAATTGTTTGTCCCCGAAGGAACTGGTATTACGTCTAGAAGATTGCCGTTCTAAAGAGCGGCGACTGGAAGAACTTAAACATAATTTGGAGGTGTGCCTCGCTGATGCCACACAGCAGATACAGGAACTCAAGGTACAGTCATTAATAAATACTCGTGTTGTGAGGACGAACTATGCTCTACTTTTTTTGTGAAAAAAAGTGTGGGCGTACCTCAGGGGTCTATTCTTGGTGCATTATTTTTCATATATAATATATTCTACTATTCTTCATTTAAATTTTTACGTTGTTTTATATGTTGATACTTCACTCATATTTTAGGTCCGGAAATCTGAAACCTTGTTGAAGTAAATAATATAGTAACTAAGATTTTGATGAAGAATGGTTCCATGCGAATAATTAAGCATTGTATATTAAAAAATGCATTGGAGCAATTGAATAAAACTATTTTTACGGATTTCATCGCGCTTAATTTTACTATTTTTGAATCCCGACGTTTCGGGTGCTTTACAGCAACCCATGGTCACGGGGAGATTTTGATGTCCCGATGTCATAGTTAGCCCGGCTACCTTCAGTTTTTTAATATTAATTTTTGTTGTCCTATGTAAGAGAGAACACATTCACAATCAAGCTTGTACACTCCTGCATCTTGTAGAGGATATTACACTTGACGGATGGTAAAATTGACTAATCTTCTTCGGCGGCTTGAAGTATGTTTTAATAGAAGTTCGCTTCAAAATGTAGCCAACCTTGTAACTCCTCTGACATAGGGTAGTACAGCAGGCACACGCTCGACGGTGGCCGGCTTCACTTGGTCACTGTGACGTAGGCGCGGGACCCGAAGTTTGTATTGAAGTATTGCAAGACAATACTTGCTCGACGTGCTGAAGCTCGGCGGCCAGATGTTTTCTGTCACAGATCCTCGTGCCTCTGAAACATAGATTTTCCCACGGTAGCTAACTGTGATGGATGATGGTGCGATTCACCATTTAAATATCGGTTGGTATGGGTCTTTTTCCTATACACAGTGTTGTAGGGCGAATGTTAGGAGAGGAGTTAAACAAACGAATGATGATATAAGACTCACTTTATTGTATTAATAAATTTGATTATATAGGATTATTATTACACTTGTGTGTGTGTACTTTTATATACTCTTACTACTACTACTACACCTTCCATCCAAAAGAAAAAAAATGTGACAATACAAGGATACATTTTTTTTTTAAACATCGATACATTAAAAGATTTTATTTTTGTAAATATTAGGAACAGTTACATTATAAAATAATATATAAGGTATTTATTTTAAGAAGATTTTTTTGATTATTTAATTTAGAATATTTATAATTACGTAATATTATAATCTACAGAAAGAAATAATAATAATAACAATAAATGTACTTAGACAAAGCATATAAAATATGTTTTATTTATTATTGATATACAATTTCATGGTTTTATGTACTAATTCATTTTACCATTCTTAATTATTTCTACGTTTGGTGCTACATCTTTAACAACTTTATAAGGACCAGAGTATAGATCACTTAGTTTATTACCTGACTCATTTTTTAAGAGTACTAAATCATTTACATTGTATTTTATAGGCTTGGTATATTTATCAAATATAATTTTCCTCTTTCTTTAGACTTTATCAAATTATTTTTGCGTCTCTTTGTGACAATTGTAACCTGTATTTGAGCTCACATGGATAATGATCGTAGTTATAAAGTGGCTCTAAATCTACTGTCAAATTACTAGAAGTGAACATTTTTACCAAAGACAAGTTCATAAGGACTGAATTTCGTCTCTGTATGAACTGTCGTATTATAGGCAAACGACCAAAATGGTAACCAGTCGCTCCATGTTTCAGGGTGATTATCAATTTGAATGCGAAGAAAAGCATTTAAATTTTATGTGACACTTCCAACGCACCTAGTGATTGGTGGTGGTAAGCAGTCGAATTTAATTGTTTTATTTGAAGCAATTTACATACCTCTTGGAATAATGATGCGGTGAACTCTTTCCTCTGTCAGTAGTTATTACTTTGGTACCCATACCTAAGAATAAAGTTAGTAACAAAACTCTTTGCTACTTCGTTGGTTTTTAGAAATTAAGGATATGCTTCGACATACTTAGTGAGTTCGCATTGTAGCGTTAAACCATAAGAGTAATTATTATTATCAACTTCAAATGGACCTACTAGGTCTAAATATATCTTTTCAAACGCTGTGTTAGCTGTCGTTGTTATTTCTAATGGCTCTCTTACGGGTAACGAAAATTTCTGACGCTGACATTTGTCACAATGCCTAACAAAGTTCTTACATCCTTATCTAACCCAGGCCAATAATAATACTTTTTTATATTGTTGACCATCCTTCTCATACCTGCATGGCCACTGCTAGGTAGGAGATGGAAGTCATTTAATATCACCTTTCTGTCATCCTTACTATATATCGTTTTTACATTATTTATTATATGTACACGTGGACCGGTCCTATCATTCATAGATTTAACTTCTTCAACTAGTTTTTTAATAAATTCCTTATTACCATCCTTCTTTATTATACATACTTCATTAACATTTATTAACTTACAAAATTATCTAATTCCTCACAAACTCGCGTCGCGTCATTCGTGAGTCGGAACTTAGATATTTAATATAAATTATCTTTTCCTTTTCAACATAACAAAATGTATTATTTTCTTTACTAATAACTCTTAATTTTCTCAATGTTTTCAAATCATCTTTATTAACCATACGCAACTCCACTGATTCTGCTGGTTTGACATGATTACTTACGACTTTCGGTTGATCAGGCCTCAAGTCTGTGGGTATCATGTCCAACGAGGAGGATCCTGGTTTATTTATTTTTCGCGATTTTGCTCGTGTCATGACATTAACAATGTTCTCATTTAATTTTTAACTCTTTCGAACTCAAACAGATTCTAGATAACGCATCTGCAGCTGCATTATCTGAACCCTTTACATACTCTACGTCAAAATTATATTCCTCTAATACCAAACGAAACTTCATAAGCCTGCTCGATGGATCTTTCATGCCAAATAGGTATACTAGAGGTTTATGGTCAGTCCTGATTTTAAAATATTGCCCATACAGATACGGTCTGAAATATTTGACGGCCCATACTATCGCTAACAACTCTTTTCTATAACTGGATAGTTTGATTCAGCCTTATTCAGAGATCTGCTAGTAAATGCTATTGGTCTTCCATTTTATTCGACAGAACTGCTCCAATTGCTTTATTAGATGCATCGGTTTGTAAAATGAAATAATTTTCTTTTGAAAAATCAGGTAATCTAAAACTGGGGGACGTAATACGTTTTTGAGTGTTTCAAAAGACTTTTGACATTTTTCAGTCCAAACGAAATTAGTATTTTTCTACAAAGTTGGTTTAATGGTTGTGCAATTTCAGCAAAGTTGGGTATAAACTTTCTATAATAATTTGTGAACGCCACAAATCTTTTAACTTCGTCGGCATTTTGCGGACAAGGATAGTTTTTACTGTATTTATTTTTCAGGATCAGGTAAAACCTTCGTTAGATATACAATGTCCCAAATATAAAATCTGTTTTTAAGAAATGTACATTTTGACGGATTTAATTTTAAATTTACTGAACGAAGTCTTTCAAAACATCCTGTAAGTTTTATTGTGGTGGTCTAGTTGTTCACCAAAAACAATGACGTCATCTAAATAAATCAAGCATTTTCATTATTTAGTCCTGACATTGCTAAATTCATCATTCGCGAGAAAGAGCTGGGACTTGTTTTTAATCCCATGGGCATTCTCGTCATCTGATATTGACCAGAATCGAAAGCAGTAAATTCGACAACTTTTATCTAAATTAACATTGTAATACCCTTGATATAAATCTAAATGTGTAAAATATACACTTCCAGACAAAGATTCTAAGATTTCTGTGATATCAGGAGGGGTACTTATCATCCTCTATACAGTTATTTAATTTACGGTAATCCACCACCAATCGCCATTTTTATTACCCGATTTATCTAATTTTTAGGCACCAATAATATTGGACTAGACCAGTCACTTTTACTAGGTTCTATAATCCCTTCTTAAGCATGTTGCTAATTTGACGATTAATTTTTCTGACTAATTGGTAACCTATAGGGTTTTGAAAATACTGGACTAACGTTTGTTTCAAAAAATATTGTGAGTGTAAATATCTGTTGTTGTCAATTTATCGCCTCTAAAAAAAACATCTGCATATTTTGCACAAATATTTTGAATACTTTGAATTTCTAAGTCATTTAAATCATTTAATTTTAATGAGGAAAATAATCGTTTTACTGGTCTGAATTATTCTCATTTTTCTCAAAACTACAAATGTTATAATCGTTAAGATCATGAATTGCAGGATTTATTCTGACAATGTTACTGATTTTTCGGTAACATTTAATATTTTTATTGGTATTTTCCCTTAATTGGTGTCGCTATCGAGCTAGCCAAATAAACGCCATCTTGTAATTCTCGTGAACAAATAATGCAATCGGTTTGAAAATCAGTTTGAATATAATGTATGGATTCACTTCTTGGGGGAATTTCCAATACGTTAATATTATAATTATTAGTGAAAGGCAAGAAACAAGTGTGGCCTGACCCTAATTTCAAAGATAAAATATTTTTCTCGAAATCTAAACATGCTCCAAATCTATTCAAAAGTCTCTACCTAGAATTCCATGCGACGAAATTGGTAACGAATTAAAACAAAGAACTTGGATTAATAACAGATCCATGAATCATTAATGGAACATAAACATATCCGATTGTTTGCACCTCGCCACCTAGACCGTTTATAATTACATTCTCTTTATGTAATGAAACACTTAATTCGATAGCATGTTTATATGTTACGGCGGATAAAGATGCGCCTGTGTCGACTAAGAAAGAATAAGTCTTATTGCATGATGAAACTGGTAAATGAATAAAACAATTGCTATTACTACTAGCCAAAATTAAATGATTTTGTTTATTCTCGAAAAAACTTATCTAGTCGGGGTTCATTTGAAGTTGATTCCTGGTTTTCATTAATTATATTGACTACATTTCTTTTTATCCCTTGATTTCCGCGATAATTACGAAACGTACCGATTATATCGTCTTCGCTGTCCTTGGCCACGTGAGTTCGAATGGTTCCATGAACTCGATCGCTGCGAGTTTCCATGGTAGTGTCCTGCCAGAAAACATTTGCCGATTACGCCTGTTGCCACGTGGGTACCTAGAATTATGATGAAAATTCCTAGGATAATAAAATTTCTTACTGGACATACCCATCACCTCTCCTGCGGTCGTAGAATAGAGTATACTATAAATAATTTTACGAAATATTTAATATAATAATACGTTTACATGACGATTAAAGACAGTACAACGAATACATGATTTAATTTAAAATATAAAGTTCAGTAATATAGACTAGAGTCCCAGATTAATGGTTGATTTATAAACACTATACCTCTTTTTTTTCACTATTAATAGACACGCACTTTTTACTCATTTTATATGCACATAAACGCTACTTTTAAACTTCTGATCCATGACGGTCATATTTATAATACGCCCTGGTTGACTTGCTTCTTCCACATTTGTGGGGTTGCGGTTGCTGAAAAATAGACCTTCTTAGGGTATTTCTGTTTAGCTCTGTGTTAATCCACTTTATATGACATCGCCTATATGTTCGATACAAGCAATATAGGGACCCCAGAAGTACCAGCACAATGATAGACAGCAAAAATACTCGTAGTCAGGTGAAATTGCAATT
Organism: Parnassius orleans; assembly: GCA_029286625.1. Taxonomy (NCBI): domain Eukaryota; kingdom Metazoa; phylum Arthropoda; class Insecta; order Lepidoptera; family Papilionidae; genus Parnassius; species Parnassius orleans. The sequence continues at coordinate 3,798,715 of JAGSMP010000107.1, read as the reverse complement.
GTTCAATTCCTGCCTTATTGCTTCCCACCGCGTTTTGCACAATTACGGTTTCTTCTTTAGTCTGTTTACCGCCCATCTTGGATGTTATTTTCGTTAACTTTTGTTAAACACGTATTACAGTCGCGTAACTCCAGATAGAACGCCATAGCTTGATTTAGTTCATCAGTTGCATACACAGAAAAATGTTGCACCCAAATATGGCAGAGGGTGCCATCTCCGTCGCGAATTACTTCGGCAGGGTCGCCATGTAGGGCGAATGTTAGAGAGGAGTTAAACAAACGAATGATGATATAAGACTCACTTTATTGTATTAATAAATTTGATTATAGGATTATTATTATTACACTTGTGTGTGTGTACTTATATACTCTTACTACTACTACTACAGTGTGACCAATAGTGTTATCAGGATTTCGGTGACTAAAATATCTAGGAAAGTTAAAGAATTATTTGCCTCTAACTCCATTGTGAATTGTATTTTAGAGTTTATGGAATTAAGGTGGTTTAAAAATGCAGTTATTTTGTCAGATGGTAAATTGTGAAAGTGTCGTCTACGTACCGCTTGTAGAATCTTGGATATACAGGAGCAGTAAGAAGGGCTTTCTCCTCAAAGTCCTCCATGAATATGTCGGCGACCATGGGAGATACAGGTGAGCCCTAAAATTAAACGCGATAAAATCAGTAAAAATAGTTTTATTCAATGTGTAGTGTCGCGTAAATATAAGAAATCATTAGAGCAATGTCAAAAAATTCTTGATGGAATTATTCAGCGTCTGGTTATGTCACCATTATAGATATAAGTAAAATAATTTACTGTTTTATCAAATCAAGCTTATGTTCTATCGAGGTCTGGAAAAAAATCATGATTCATAATTTAAAACTAAATTGACTAGTTGTTGTTGTTACCATTCAACAATTAAGGCTGGCAAAGGTCTTGTACCATACAGCCTAGTCTGATATGAATTTTATTAACAAAATTTTTCAATATACTAATGCGTCTCATTCTTGGAAGTTCTTGGGAGATTTTGCGGCAGCTTACTCTAGCGGACAGTCAAGAACGATAATATCTCAAAGTAGGAATGAAAAAAAAACTTAAGATTTATATCACCATCGAAGCACTTGTCACATCGTTTCCACTAATGGTTTACATGCGAAGACATATAATACACAAAATCGCACCAATTTTACGTATCAAAATTCACATAAAACTATTTATATGATAAAACAGGAGCAGCAATCCACCGGAACCTCCAAAACTACAGTTTCTTAAAATCCCCTAACTTGATTAGCTTACTGATGATAAAATGTAAGTTTTTTGTGTCTGTTGCCATGACATGACCAAGTTACATAAAAATAAAATCTAGGCCAATTTACATAAAATGCTTTGCGTTACATATTGCATTAATGTACTTGGGAAATATTTTTAATCAAATGAATGTGAAAATAAAAATAATTATGTTTATGCTAAGAATACAGAGAGATTTCATTTATTAATTTTACAATATCTTAATTGATAATTACATAAATGAAATCGCAATACAATTCGATTATGTCATCATCGCCAGCAAAAAAGCGTTAAAACATCTTATCTGTCAGCCGACCTGCTGCTCCTGACAAGTTCTGAAAATTTGTCTTTCGTTACTTGCGCGTGTGTCTGGATGTTTTGTGTATTCCATCGATTTTCCGTAATTTTCTATTTTATTGATGCTTCTGCTTATGGACTCTCTGTTTTTTCGTTCCTGTGTGAATAGTGCTTGCCTTAGGATTCTGATTATCTGCCTATATGGTGACATTTTGCGTTCACTCGTCGTTCTATAGCCTTATCATATCTATCTTCCCTGCCAAATACATATCCCGAATACACAAATTCATCCACTTGCTCAACCAACTCCCCTTCTATTGTTATTTCACATATTGTGTTAGTTTCTTCTCTTTCAAAAACCATCACTTTCGTCTTACTTTCGCTCACTTTCGTTCCCCTTTCTTTTAATGACCTGTTCATGAAGGTAACCATCAATTGCTATGCCGCCGATGACATAAATATGACTTGATCTTCGGATTACAAAAGGCATTTGACGGTTAACTCACCTATTCTTAACCCACATTCTTCAACTTTCTAAAACAGTCACGGGGAAGATACACAGCCCTGTCTGTCGTGTTTATGAATACCAAACCAGTCCCAGTAGGCCCCGTTGATCCTGACACAAGCACTAGAGTTCCCATAAAGATATTTTAATGCCTGTTTCAACCTAGCGCAGCTCAATTCAAAGGAGTCCAGTGTTTGCCATAAAACACCCCTGTCCACTCTGTCATAAGAGCTTTTTGGTTTTTGTGGAAAAACTTCCCCGCGATCATGCGCATCGAAAAGACCTGATCCGTACAACCTATTCTATTTCTGAATCCAGTTTGCACATCCCAAATTTTTCCGTCTGTTTCTTTCATAACTTTTTTAATCAACACCTTAGCATACAGTTTTCCCAGAATGCTAAGCAGGCTAATGCCATGGTAGTTTTATAGTCCTTCTGTGACTCTTTTCCCTTGTTTATTGGAACTATAACGGCTTTGCACCAGTTTCCCGGTACCCGCTTTAGTTCGCAACATAAATAATGTGTACAGCAGGCCTGCCACAACTCCCTCTCCAGCCCTTAGCATTTTGAGTGATACTCTATAATATCCGGCTGCCTTGCCTAATTTCATGCACTTCATTGCTTTCATTATTTCATCTATACTTATCTTACTGCCTCTTTCCTCTTCTTTCGTAATTTCTAGTTCAGTTAATTCAAACGTCCCCTCACTCATAAACACGCTTTCAAAGTATTCATTGAAAGGAACGCTTTCAAAGTATCTCTTTAAAGTCGCAACTTCGTCATTCAAAATACAGCCATTCTCGTCTCGTATGGCATTAATTCTAGACTGTTTTGAATTTCCCCTGGCGGTTCTTACAGTATTATATCCGTTATTTCTTGCTTTTTCCTTTTAACTACTTCTTTTATACCCTTATTTAGACGTCTAAAGACTGCCTTTTCTTCTTTCAATCTCATCTTTGGTTGCTAGTAAATCTAGCAGCAAGTAATAAGAAACTATCCTATACATATAATATATGTTTAAATTTTTTTTTCACAATATGTTGATGATATCCCAACGCGCCGTAACAGACGCAATAACATGAGGTTCCATTACCATCGAAACAAGTCTTTCATTGTTTCCACCAATAGTTTACATGCACAGACACTTAATACACAAAATCGCGCCACTTTTACGTATCAAAACCCACTTCCAACCATTATTCACACAATAATGCAAGAGCAGCAATCCGCTGGCGGTAAAGTTCCCGCCAAAACCTTGCTAATGTTGTTACTTTGCAAAATAATGTCTTGTTTTGTTTTTACCAGACGCGCCTATCGGCGTGTGAGAGTCGTTCGCGCGCGGTGGAGGCCTCCCTGTCGGAGAGCGAGGCGGCGCGGCGCGAGGCGGAGTCGCGGTTGTCGTCCGTCGCGCACACGCTGCGGCGCGTGTGCGGTCTGCAGCCCGACGGCAGCGTGGCGCCCGCGCGCCGCCGCCTCGCTAGCCCCGCGCGCCGCTACAGCCCGCACAGAGGTACGTGTGCAGTGTGCAGTGTGCAGTGTGGTGTGCAGTGTGCAGTGCAGCCCGACGGCAGCGTGGCGCCCGCGCGCCGCCGCCTCGCCAGCCCCGCGCGCCGCTACAGCCCGCACAGAGGTACGTGTGCAGTGTGCAGTGTGCAGTGTGCAGTGCAGCCCGACGGCAGCGTGGCGCCCGCGCGCCGCCGCCTCGCCAGCCCCGCGCGCTGCCAGCCCGCACAGAGGTACGTGTGCGTGTGCAGTGTGTGCAGTGCAGCCCGACGGCGGCGTGGCGCCCGCGCGCCGCCTCGCCAGCCCCGCGCGCCGCTACAGCCCGCACAGAGTACGTGTGCAGTGTGCAGTGTGCAGTGTGCAGTGCAGCCCGACGGCAGCGTGGCCCGCGCGCCGCCGCCTCGCTAGCCCCGCGCGCCGCACAGCCCGCACAGAGGTACGTGCAGTGTGCAGTGTGGTGTGCAGTGCAGCCCGACGGCAGCGTGGCGCCCGCGCGCCGCCGCCTCGCTAGCCCCGCGCGCCGCTACAGCCCGCACAGAGGTACGTGTGCAGTGTGCAGTGTGCAGTGTGCAGTGCAGCCCGACGGCAGCGTGGCGCCCGCGCGCCGCCGCCTCGCCAGCCCCGCGCGCCGCTACAGCCCGCACAGAGGTACGTGTGCGGTGCAGTGTGCAGTGTGCGGTGCAGCCCGACGGCGGCGTGGCGCCCGCGCGCGCCGCCTCGCCAGCCCCGCGCGCGCTACAGCCCGCACAGAGGTACGTGTGCAGTGTGCAGTGTGCAGTGTGCAGTGTGCAGTGCAGCCCGACGGCGGCGTGGCGCCGCGCGCCGCCGCCTCGCCAGCCCCGCGCCGCTACAGCCCGCACAGAGGTACGTGTGCAGTGTGCAGTGTGCAGTGTGCAGTGCAGCCCGACGGCAGCGTGGCGCCCGCGCGCCGCCGCCTCGCCAGCCCCGCGCGCCGCTACAGCCCGCACAGAGGTACGTGTGCAGTGTGCAGTGTGCAGTGTGCAGTGCAGCCCGACGGCAGCGTGGCGCCCGCGCGCCGCCTCGCCAGCCCCGCGCGCCGCCACAGCCCGCACAGGTACGTGTGCGGTGTGCAGTGTGCAGTGTGTGCAGTGTGCAGTGCAGCCCGACGGCAGCGTGGCGCCCGCGCGCGCCGCCGCCCGCCAGCCCCGCGCGCCGCTACAGCCCGCACAGAGGTACGTGTGCAGTGTGCAGTGTGCAGTGTGCAGTGCAGCCCGACGGCAGCGTGGCGCCCGCGCGCCGCCGCCTCGCCAGCCCCGCGCGCCGCTACAGCCCGCACAGAGGTACGTGTGCAGTGTGCAGTGCAGCCCGACGGCAGCGTGGCGCCCGCGCGCCGCCGCCTCGCCAGCCAGCATATACGGAACACCTTTAAATGATATATTATGATATAAGAAAAAAAATATTTTATTTAAACTGATAATGATATTGATACAAAAATGACTGAAAAGAAAAGATACAAAATTGATGAAGGAAAAGGTGACTGCTTAAAAAATAAAGTAAATGACGCAAATGATGTTGACCTAAATAAATCGCTTAGAAAAAAAAATGTACGGTTGCACTGTACAGAAAAGATAGGTCGAATCTGTACTAAAACCGAACCAGAACGCCCCGACTTGACGTAGTCTTGTCTGCCCTACCCCTAGCTAGTGTTTTTCTAAAGCCGTAGGTTCTAAAACCGCGGAGTAAAGCAGTTTCCGCCCGCTGTAGCAAATCGCAGGCATCTGTGCGAGCCGTAGCGGCTGAGGCTGGTCGCCGAAGGCGATCAATAAGCCGAAACTGCGGAGGTGAGCATGGGTGCCTGTGATTTGCTACGCAAGGGCGAAGGGGCCGCACTTCCCGCAGCGCCGAAGCCGTTGCAGAAGTAATTGTGACAAAATTCCTGTGTAAAAAAGTGAGGTTATGATTTTACAAAAAAAAATATTACTCATAAACTATACATTTCCGCAAGGGGGGAAGGGTAGGGGGGCTACCCTTCACACTGGAACACAACATTGATATTGCTTTGCGGCGAAAATATATACGAAGGTAGTACCTACCCAGACAAACTACTCGACAGAAAAGGAGTCTAACCATTTAATACTGCTACGTCGTATCGTGTGCAGTGTGCACTCTCAAAGTAGCGTTAAAGACATTTTATCATCTGGTGTTTCAATAACCAATCGGCCTCCAAGCGCGGCAATGGTAAGTAAACCCTCTCTACTTTGGAAGGAACCTCTCTACTTTACTAACAAAAAGTTAATGAATGCACATGTATTGGTTCTACCGCAATTACATAAGTATCCTGCGGTTAACTTCATCCTGAAAATTTTAAATATAACAATTATAATTGTGAGAACCCATTTTGTTGCATACTAAAATTTCATCCTTGCACTAAATAAATATTTGCTCCTTTTATTGTAAGTAGATCAGTTACGATTTCAATTTAAACCTTAAAATATATTTTTATTGAAGGTCGCGACCATTCAGAAGACCGCAACGAGATTATAGACGTTGATCCTGAGCTCATCAAGAAGGGTGCTCGCAATTTGATGCACGAAGTCTGTCAGATAGAGCGAGAGAAGGTGAGAATTAATATTTTGTCTAGCTGTCCCTCGCGGCTGTGTGCGCGGAGATTTCCCCGTTGTGTTGTAATGTTTTTGTACGTAAATATCTATTTGATGCACTCTATGAACCATACGACAACCACCATTGGTCATGCTACAACATTATTTATTTTTTGGAACGGGCTCCAAACAGAATTACTCATTGCCTTTAACACAAAAGGAGTGAGTGGATTAATTTAGAAAATGTTTTTACGATAATTTCTCGACAAAATATCAGTATTTACAATACAATTATAACAATTAAATAATGATATTGTAATGTGTCTACAGTTTACAAGATGAGTGCAAAACGAGATGTAAGGTAAAGTTAATGTACGAAACAAACCCAATGAAAGTCGTTCTAACACTGATTTTATTGGAAAGGAATATACTTTATATAGTAGTTATATGATTAATATAAAAATGATGTATTAGCAGAAGTACGGAAGTTATACATGTGGATGTAATTAACTAATAATATTGTTTCTAAGTGACCTAAATTAATGAGTAATGCATGTTTTACTAACTATTGTGCGGTAACCCGTACAGATATTATTAATACTTACCGAAAATACACTGAATGAACACTGAGCCATGTTTACCGTCGGAGCATTCGAATGCCACTAGATTAAAAGCGCACCCAAATGTTCGAGTGGGCGCTCATTCGGCAAGGACATTTTTTGTCACTGATTATGTATCTAGTTTTTTATTAGTGATCGATGATCTATACTAATCTACGACACAAGCCTACAATGTATTAACAATATTTAGAATTAGAATTATTTTGTTGTCAAGGTGAATAGTTTCGTCTAGCAACACTATAGTTCGGCCGTTCAGAGAATGCGTTCCTGACACCTTTTTGCGTCACGACTAGTGATGGGCACAACATAACACTGAGTTCGTTACCGTTCCTCCAAAATGAACCGCCGCGTTATTTTTAAGATTATTTTCGTTTTAAATTGGCGGAATCATTTCAAATTTATATTTTAGTAATTTAAGTGGAAACCAAAAAAAGGTAATATTAATATAATAAAATTGTTTTATTTATTCTTTGTTACAAAGTTACAATCTGTATTTCTATGCAATAAAGTACATTGAATTGAATGTGCGTACAGAATATTAATCAGACTCCGATTCGCTTGAGGAGGTGGTGTCTTCATCATCATCTTCGCCTACATGTATAATTATATTATTATCAATAACAGAATCAATCCTGATATCTCGGTCAAAATGTTCCACAATCGGGTTTTTAGTCTTCTCAACAACCTTTGCCCAGTCATCTCTTGTGAATTCCCCGCAGGCTTCTTTTAATAGGGTCATCATCTTTTTCGTGCTGAAAGAGAAGAAGTATTGTGGCGGGCGGCGTAACCTTTTATTTGAGCCCAGATTAGCTCAATCGCGTTATATTGGCAATGATACGGTGGAATTCTTAGAACGCGATGACCGTACTCCAGAGCCAGTTCATCGATTTCGTATCGCACATTTGCCGCTTTATTTTCTTTAACTAATTTAATTAGCTCTGGTTTTAGCATCTGCATATTTGCGTCAATGCCTTTTGCTTGTAACCAAGCCACCATTTCTTCTTTTATTAGCTTGGGTAGGTGGTTTCTGTATTTGAACCGAGTGATAGGAGGCATTATCCATGAATATTACAGAAGGCTCTGTAGGCTGGGCAAAAGCACGTTCTGGAACCACTTTTAAATGTAGTGGCATTCATTTCTCGTGGTAGTCGTTTGTGGTTTTGATTGAAATGCCAGTAACGCGTTCTCCACAAAGCCGTATTTTGCAGAACCTGCGTGGCATATTATCAGACGGGCCCCCACCCATTGTTACTTTCGACGTCGATGTTGTATCATCCGTCCAAGAACGGGAAACCGTGTGATTGGCGTTTAGCCATGTCTCGTCAATGAACACGACATTATCCCAGTTATCAATATTTTTTGCTTCTTAAAAAACTTATCCGTTTTAAAATTATGTCGTATCGTTCTAATAAAATTTTTCTTTTGTCTGTTTTTTTATACGAAAAACCAATATCTTTTAAGATTTTGGTTAAAGCAGTTTTACCCCCGCTAAACAGTCCAGCTTCTCTTAACGATGCCAAAAGCTTCTTCCTGTTGAGATATTCATTTCTGGAATAGTAACCATATATATGATTTCTGATTGCATCGGCGTCAAAGGTGTCAATATCTGTCACGGGTTTAGTTCTACGTTTCTTCTTCGGAGTACGTAAAATATTATCTTCCGTGCCAGTAGAGCCGAACTTTTCTTTATTAATATTTGTTATCGTTCGTTTGTTAACCCAAGCGCCTGAGAGACGCGTTCTTGTACTTGTTCGACAGGTAACAGGGTCCGCCATTTTGCCGCTCCCGCTCAAAGTAATCTTGCAGCTTGATGATTAACTCACGGCCCACTTTTCAATGTTTGTCCACGTTTAGGCATTATTATGCACCAAAAGTAAAAAGAACGCAATACAAAACACAATCGAAGTCCGATTTAGCGCCGATGTCAGTTTGAAAGCAGAAACAGTCCATTAAACGAAAGCCGGGTAATCAAATAAAACAGATCGAAAACACTTGAAGAACGTGGTCTATGCGCACGAAACGACAACAGACGACTGTTTTAGCGTCACAAAATGGCGGCCCATAACGCCATTTGGGGTTACCATTTTCAACTTAAATATAAAATTGCTACTTTCTTTCGCGCGTTCGGTTTGGTCGTAGTTTTATTTTTATATTTAATAAAAGTTATCTTATAGTCCATTATTTTCAAATTCTTAAAAAGAAAAACAAAACGTATTATTTTATAAAGTATAACTGTATAAGAACAGATTACGATACTGTTATTGCCTGTTATTGTTAGCACAGCACTACAAATATAAAGCGCTGACATAACCTTGTAATAGCGCAGTATAGATTTAGAAAAATATTGTTTACCAAGTTATTTGACACTCAGTTTGGCACAAAATTATAACATTCATTGATTATTGATATAATAATGTTGTTTTAATGCTCATTAATTGTTAAAACGGTAAACAACCAGCAAAAATATTTTTATCGTAACTGCAACGCCATTACAAAGTTACGTCGTCAGTTCAATCGCGACGTGTCAGGAACGCATTCTCTGAACGGCCGAACTATACTCGCCCCGCACTGACATTTTAAACGAAGAGGGGGTGAGATAGACTATTAGCCGCGAATAAATTTCTTTGTTTATTTATTACCAATAAAATAAAATGAGTTTTCAGAAAGTTATAAAACCAAATCATTCTACATATATTGTTTCGCAAAGAAGTATATAAATTTCATACAGTTTCTATAAAAATTGTAGCAGTAATATGATTGCAACTAGAAAAATAGGCGTGAATTCAGATGATATTTTTTATTTAGTTCTAATTTATAATACGATTCGAGAAAAACCACCTAATTTCTCATATCTTGTAGATCACTGTATATGTTTTTCCAATAAAATAACGCTACAGTTGACTGTATTACTGGGGACAAACGTTAAACTTGGGCGTTATTTTAAAGCCATGTAAATACTTGCGAAAAACACTACTTTAAATCAATGTGTTGTTTACTTTAGGACGATTACAAAGTTCAAGTGCAGTCGCTCAAGAAACAATTGAAAGAGGCGACGGAACAGCACGGCAAGGGCGAAGGCAAGCTGCAGTCGCTGAGCAGCAACTTGCGCAGTCTGCAGGAGGAACGTGCGCGGCTGCACAGCACCGTCGGGCAGAAGGACGCACAGCTTAACGCGTTGGTATGTAATTCTGAAGAGGGGGTATAAGGGGGAAGGGGAGTGAGGTACATATGTTTTCGACAACTATTTACTTCTTTTTCCCCATTTTGTATTTTTTATTGATTTGGCTTTGAGAAAAGCTTACGTGGTGTATATACTTTTTGATTTCCTTACGCGAATACCTTTTAATAGCAATGTCGATTTTACATTTTGTATTACTGTTTCAATGTTGTTAGTGTACCGAATAAAATTAAATACTTACACTCGCTTTTACATAAATGAGTCCGAACGAAATCTATCCGAACACCTATCTATTTATTATTTATTCTATCTCTCTAACACCTTACCTTCCTTCTGGGGCAGCCGGATAAAAAAATACAGTAAAATGGTGTAGTAACATCTTTGCAACTATCTTGTTATAATAATTTGTGCTACTTTACAGAACGAGTCAATACAATCAAAAACAGTGGAGATAAGCAACTTGAAAGACAAAATAACCAGTCTGGAGGTGACGTTGAGCTCTGTCACCGAAGAAAAAGTTCTAAATGAGGTATTTTAACTCCTTTTCCTGTAAAAATTAATAGTTTTTATTTTAGCTGATCTGACTTTGGTTCTTTGCTCGAAACGCAGCGAGAGTTTTTATGCTTATTGTTCAAAGCAACTTATTGAATTGACTTTTTTGTTTACTTGCAGAATAAATCTGAAAGCTTACGGGCGCAGCTAGCTGAACGTGTTCAAGAGATTGGTCAATTAAGAGAAGCATTAACAGCAGCTGAAGGTAAGATATGTTCTATTAGTTACGAGTACATAAATTCAATAACAATGTCCAAATGAAATTTGCTTAACTTATTAACTTTTGTCTGAGGAATAAAAAATCTAAAAATATAGTAGTTGGCACTTTAGGCATTTGAAATACTTCTTAAATTGCACATGGACAAGCATGCACCAGCACCAGGAACGATTTGTAGTTCATATAAACACTTGTTCCGTGTGGGGTTCGAGTTTGCAGCTCAGTAGCGTTGTAACCTAGTTCTTAGCCCGTATACTAATCGATTCCAGGCAATCCCCAGGCAATCTGGGCATCCACGACTTTTTTTGCCACCAGGGTGGCGCCACTTAAATGTGAGGTTTGTTCTGAATTTGTTCGGAAAATGTAAAGGTTAATGTTTCTTTCTTTGCTATTAGTTATAATTTATATTAATTAGATGAGAAATAAATAAACCAAACCACAGATATTCATAAAAGGAAAAAAAAAATTGAGTTAAAAATGTGCAAAAAATTACAGAGCAAACCACTGAGGCATTATTTTGTGTATTAATTTATTACTCTCGAAACTCATACACTTTTATTTAAAACTAACTTCTCATAATGATTTCTTATATTTACGCGAACACTACACATTGAATAAAACTATTTTTACGGATTTTTGATTTTGAGGTGTTTGACGTCCCAATGTCATAGTTAGCCCGGCTACCTTCAGTTTTTTGAATATTAATTTTTGGTCCGATCTACGCAGAATGAGCTTACAGTAGTCTTGAAGTCTTGCAGTGGTATGCTTGCATTTGGATTTAATTTTGTTAATTATAGGATCCCAAGCAGATGGCAGCACCCATCCATCTTCTCTATTGAAATTAGGATGTTTTTTAATTTCAATAGTCTCGCGTATCATCCTTGGTAGGAATCGGTGTTCTTTTGCGAGGATTTGTGGTCTATCAAATCTGATATAATGGCGGGGACGATCTTGAACATGTCCACAGACTGCAGACTTCCCAGAGCGTCGGTGCCTCACGTCAGCTATATGTTCTTTCACGCGGGTTTTAATGGATCTTTTTGTTTGTCCTATGTAAGAGAGAGCACATTCACAATCAAGCTTGTACACTCCTGCATCTTGTAGAGGGATATTACACTTGACGGATGGTAAAAATTGACTAATCTTCTTCGGCGGCTTGAAGTATGTTTTAATAGAAGTTCGCTTCAAAATGTAGCCAACCTTGTAACTCCTCTGACATAGGGTAGTACAGCAGGCACACTGTGGCCGGCTTCACTCGGTCACTGTGACGTAGCCGCGGGACCCGAAGCTTGTTGTGTTGCAATACTTGCTCGACGTGCTAAAGCTCGGCGGCCAGATGTTTTCTGTCACAGATCCCTCGTGCTCTCTGAAACAAAGATTTTCCCACGGTAGCTAACTGTGATGGATGATGGTGCGATTCACCATTTAAATATCGGTTGGTATGGGTCTTTTTCCTATACACAGTGTGACCAATAGTGTTATCAGGATTTCGGATGACTAAAACATCTAGGAAAGCTAAAGAATTGTTTGCCTCTAACTCCTAACTTACTAACTTCTCAATTAAATGACATTGTATAACAAAAAAACTTTACCTCATTGTCAACTAGCGACATCTGGTGAGCGGAAGATTATTAGCCGTCATTAATTATACGTTTATACTGTACTTACACAGTGGTTGCTATTAAAAGACAACATCGTCCGTATTAAACCATAGACATAAATAACTTATAGTCTTTGCGTTATAGCATGGTTCGGGTGACAGCTTACAGTTTGGCGTCTCTAAAAATGGAACAATGTTAAATCGATTTAAAAAAGGCGATTAACGATACGCAAAGCAAAAATTATCGATTAGCTATCGATATAAAAATTAAAACCGAAACATATATTTCTTAATAAACTACAATGCATGTAAAATTAAGTTAAAGTTTAATACAAATTATAACATAATAGTTACATAATGGCTGTTCCCGAACCTCGCCCGCTTGGTGTTTATTACGATTGGATTTCATGGGTTTTAATTTTTTTGCGCGGAATCCTAATTCTTTTTCTAAAATAAAAGTAGCCTGTGTTACTCCTTTTAACATCAGCTATCTGCCAGTGCCAGCTATAAGCAGACAGACAAACATTTAAAAAATTGTTTTTGTCTTTTTGTTATAAATACCGTTTATAATTTCATATGTATTTAGTAAAAGGCTGTTATTTTGATATTACAAACAGATACTTCAATTTATAGATTATACTATGTATTAATTTGAAAATAAAAATCATCTTCTAATTCATGTTGATTGTAACATTCATATTGACATTTAAACAAATAAAATGGCTGCTAGCATCTGTAATTTTCAGTACGGCGTTGACTGCACCGGCAGTTTTTCCAAGGTACGAGTGCTAGCGCCTTTCGCTATATGTGTATTAGTGTTGCCAGGTCCAATGGGCCAAATATCGGGACGGAAGGTAAAAATAATTGAGAATTTGGTTTATAAATCTAAGGAAATAAAAATAAAAAATAGGTTTTTTGTAGCCATTTTGCCCCCATGAGTTATGATAAAGTCTTTGACAGTTTTGAAGTTTTTGACACAAAGTGCAATTTGCTTTATAATTATTTTTTTTGCCTGAGCTGACCAACGAATAATTTATTGTCCATGCATCGGAAACACTGCATATTCGTCTATGTGCGTTTTTTCCCCGTAAATCAGAATTTGTGCGAATATGTGATTTTTATATATTCGATTTACTTTTATATAAACCGATTTCTGATAGTCTGTGGTTGTTCGTTATGGCATGGCATAGTTTAGCGTGGCACATCACTATCGTAAGTGGGCGGTACCCATCCATGAAGTACAACAATATCTGTATGACAGTTTATCTAAAAATATACGAAACTTCATAGGCGTGAGCTGTCACTCGCACCATGCTACAACGCAAAGACTATAATTTGTTGAATATCATGAGTGAAAATACAATATTAAACTTATACTACACTTGTCAACATTTTTAAACTGTTGTTGTAAATGTTGGCAAAGAAGTTAGGCAGTACAAACCTCTCATTTCTGTGATTTTGGGAAAATAAGGAAATCGCATGTTCTGGACTGTGTGCAGATTGGGTCACTAGCTTCGCCTTTTTGGAAGCCAAAAATGGCTGCCCAGCACATTGGACTTTGACCGTTCGAGAATTTTTAAATAACAGCTTCTCTCAAAGTTGAATTGGACGAGATGGACCCATCCCTTGGCCCGCACGGTCACCTGATCTGACCCCAATCGACTTTTACGTGTGGGGCCGGGCCAAAGAACTAGTTTATACCAGCATAGAGATAAATACAAAGGAAGAACTAATAGCTCGAATAAATTCTGCATTTGAAACCATGAAGGCGGAGATGAAACTTAAAATCATGACCACAGAAGTGAGAAACCGGGACCGTGCTTGCATCAGAAATAACGGCCGTCAGTTTGAACATGAATAATAAAAGATTTCAATTAAAATTAATTTAATAAGTTAGCCAAAAATTTAAATTTACTCCCTCAAATTGGTTTGTAACACTTAGATTCAACATTTTTTAAGATATCTGCATGAATTATACCTCAAAACAAAGAGCGATAATCAAGCATGTTTACAAAAAGGTTTGAACGAAAAAACATAGCCTAGTTTTTTTTTAAATGAGAGCTAAAAACAGTATTTATAAATGTTAGATCTTTTTCGTTAACTTCAAACGTTTTAAAAAAAATATCTTAAGATACATGTGCTTAAAACATGTCTTATTAGATTGCTTACACATGACTTTAATAGAATAAAATAAAATACATGTTTTTATTGTTTAATTTGGCCATAAATAACAGGTAATGAGAAAATTTTGGGCATTTTCGCTAAAAATCATAAATAAAAATAGTTTGACTTCATCTAAGACAAGCATAGCTTAAATGGTTCTAAATTGTCTATACTAGCGCCACTTGAAAGCTTTGCACCCATCTCCCAATCACATTGTATACAAGAAACAGAAAGGGGGCGAGAATTGAGCCCTGAGGTACGCCCATTTGTACCATCGACCCGGAAGAGCTCATACTATTAACGACAACTTTTTGCGTTCTGTTACTTAAATATGAAATAGTTAATTTAAGAGCATCACTTTTTACACCGTAGTGTTGAAGTTTCCTGATTAATATTTCATGACGAACACAATCGAAGGCCTTGGATAGGTCACAGAATATACCCAAAGCATCCTGTGAATTCTCCCATGCATTAAAGATATATTTAATCAGCTCAACACCAGCATCAGTTGTCGAGTGACCTCTTATGAACCCGAATTGATTTTTATGAAGAAAATGATTAATATTGAAAACATTTAACATTTGATCAAAAATATTGTTTTCAAAAATCTTACTAAGTGTTGGCAGTACTAAAATTGGCGGGGTCTAATGTACTACCAGATTAAAATAAAGGTATTACTTTACGACGCTTCATTAAATGAGGAAACGCACCAGATTCGATACTAGTATTAAAAATAATAGCTAGTTGAGGCGCGATTGTATCTATTATTATAGACGCAATAACTTTAACGGAAATCCCCACAGATCTGCAGTTTTCTTAATATCAATAGTTTAAAAATATTTTACAATATCTTATGATGATACTTTATGAAATGTAAAATTCTTTGTACACGCATTTACATTTTGTTTAAGTAATGATTCGGTGGCGGCAGGAGAAGAATTCAGTGACTTATTAGTTAAGATCGGAATATCAGTAAAATATTTCTAAAAAATCATTGCAACGTCCTGATCTGATTCAGTTAATTAGTTGTTAAAATTTAACTGGTAGTTTGAATTGCGAGAGTTGATCTTACCAGTTTCGCTATTAATTATATTCCATGTCATTTTAATTTTACTAGAAGCCGTCTTAATTTTATTGAATGTGTGGCGGCGCTGTCATCGCGCCACAAGCGAAATACATCGTAGCATAAATCGCGCCATCAAAGTTCCGAATTAAAAACAGTATATACAATAGCTCCGAACTACCACTCGGAGCGTCGGCCGCTCCCCGGGCAGAACATCTTGCCCGGCGCGAGATCTCCCCTTTTCCTTCCACCCGCCACAGTGGTGACCAACCCACGTGATACGCAACCAACAACCTTCGGAAACTACAACTTCAAACCTTTATCTTCGTCCTCAAGTACCCCATTCATTCGCTCCCGAGCAGATATTGTCTGCAGTCTTCATATTCTGCAAGCCACCTAGCTTTACAAAGGTTCATCGCAGCACTGGAATAATAATGCTTCCTGTTCCTTCAAGCTAATCTCTCCGCTACAGTGTTCGGCACGGCTCTGAGCCTTACTGCTCGCCTCTGCTTCACGGCACTCTCGCAGATTACTTGCCTTCTTCTCGACTCACCGCAGACTACAAGGCAATTCCCTGGCACTTGCACATTCGTCGACATCTAGACTGCACTATCGACCTCCGGTCTGAGCAGGAGGGGGATGTGGCGGCGCTGTCGTCGCGTCACAAGCGAAATACATCGAAGCCTAAATCGCGCTATCAAAGTTCCGAATTGAAAACAGTATATATACAATAGCTCCGAACTACCACTCGGAGCGTCGGCCGTTCCCCGGGCAGAACACCTTGCCCGGCGGGAGATCTCCCCTTTTCCTTCCACCCGCCACAAATGTAAAGACTTCGCTGTGGAGCACACGTGCGTTTACTGGAACAAACAACTACTTGCTTTTTGTTAACATAAGGTAACGAAGCTAATTGTCCACAGTGATCAGAACAAAATTTTTGAATTATACGTTTATGTAACGGCTTAACATTTGTAAAAATATTATCTAGCTGTAGTTGTAACTGTTAGCTAAAAATAAATTAGTAATTATTTATAAGACCATATGATTTAAACAATGATCTAAATTTAATATTGGTGGAGGAAGCATCTAGGAGATTGATATTAAAATCTTCACATATTACAACAGATTTATTCTGTATAGCTTAACAAAAACTTCCTCCATAATTTTTTCAAAAGTATCATATATAGAACATGGGGGTCTGTAGACGCTCACAACAATGAGGTGCTTTAACTCAACACATGCCATTTCTACAGTTCGCTCAACAGATAGGCTCACAATATCTTTACGTTCTTTACGTAAACATTAAGTTATAAGCTTTTTACCAATTTTCGGTAATACATAAAATATGAATATTGTTGCTATTTAGGAACAATTCAATTTCTAGCTCTTTGCCTATCATGCCTTGTATATTTTGATGCACCAGTAAACAAATTTTTTTAAAAATAAATAAACGAAACAGATATTCATAAAAATAGCAAAATTAAAAAAGAATTCAATGTGCAAAAAATTAAAGAGCAAATCACTGAGACATTGTTTTGTGTATTAACCTAATATTCTAGAAACTGATAAACTTTTATTAAAAACTAGCGACATCGGGTGAGCGGAAGATTATTACCCCTCATTGACACGTGACTTCCCGCCAAAAATTATTTTATTCAATATTTCAGTTTGTTTTGTTTTACAAAATATAACATTGGAAATTCAAACATTTACGAGCGGCCAGGAGCGCACAACTTTTAGTGTACCTTATACATATAATATGCGCGCAGGACGTGCGGGGCGGCTGGAGGTGCGGCGCGCGCAGCTGGAGGGCGACGTGCAGCGCGCCGCGGTGGCCGCGCGCGACCGCGACCAAGCGCTCAAGGTACCAGCCCCACGCTCTAAGCTAGCTGTATACATATAGATAGCTGTATAGTTGTGTAGTTCCCCGTGTAGTGGCGGGTAAGAATACTCACTACCTCATATCTTCCCGTGGGTGTCGTAAGAGGCGACAGAGGGAAACTGGGGCAGAGAATGGGCAGCAGCATCTTTCTAATAACAGCAAAACAACAATAAAAAAAACAGCGGTTGTCAACCCGCTCGCCAAGCGTGGCAGCTATGGAAATATACCCCCCATGATGAAAGTTACGAAGAGACGGCCCCCAGTCCCCGGCGGCCCCGCTATTGCTGGCTAAGGTGGCGACCATGGTAACGGTGGGGCAGGGGGTGCTAAGAATCTCCGGTGGAGGTTTGGTTGCCACCTAAGACGACTCGACCTGGCAACATATAACGCACGCACCCTGAGGACTGACGAGAAGATCCTGGAGCTGGAAGAAGACATAGGCAAGTTGCGCTGGAATATTATAGGATTATCCGAGGTCCGAAAAGAGGGGAAGGACATGGTAACCCTCGAATCCTGCAACTTGTTCTATCACCGGGAGGGCGACCATCTGTCCGAAGGAGGTGTCGGATTTATCGTCCACAAGTCTCTCGTTAACAACGTTGTAAATATTGAGAGTGTGTCGACGAGGGTTGTGTACCTTATACTCAGAATCACCAAACGGTATTCGCTGAAGGTCATACAGGTTTACGCACCAACCTGGGCACATTCCGATGAGGAGTTGGAGGAAATGTATGAGGATATATCTAGAGCCATGCATTCCTCTAAAAGCCACTATACGGTGTTAATGGGAGACTTCAACGCAAAACTACTTTATGATGAACTCTTTCTTCCAGAAGCGACCCCACAGGAAGTGGACCTGGTGGGGCCCCAACGGTTCGACAAAAATGAGATTGACTTCATTATGACGACTAGACGACAACTGTTCAGTGATGTCTCAGTGATCGCAAGGGTGAAAACCGGCAGCGATCACCGAATAGTGAGAGGCACACTGAACCTTAACGTTAAGTTGGAGAGGTCACGTCTAATGAAGTCCGTCCCCCTCGTGCTCTAATCCAGAGTCCCGAAACCTTTCAGCTCGAGCTACAAAACCGTTTTCAGTGCCTAGAATATTGCAGTGCAGTGGACGATATGAATGACAAGCTCGTGGAAACTGTACATGCGGTCGGAGCTAAGTTCTGCAAGACACGCCGCAGAAGAACACAAAAACTCTCCGATCACACTCTTAATGTCATGGCTATTAGACGGGAAATGAAGCTGCAGTCTTCAGTAGATTTGACAGCGTACAGGCAAATGAACAGACAGATCTCCAAATGCATGCGGCGGGACTTACGCAACTACAATATAGCTAGTATTGAAAAAGCGATCGAGTGGAACCAGGGCTCCAAAGTCTTTGCTAGAGATCTGTCTGCCAGAAAGAGCCAACTGTCGAAGCTGAAGACAGATTGTGGCAGCGTCGTTTCCGGGACACCTGAGATTTTGAGTGAGATTGAGAGGTTCTATGGGCAGCTGTACACATCATCGTTGGAGCCACACGCAAGTGTGAGTAACGATCAAGAGCAAGTCTTATTCGACACTATTCCGATGATATTCCGGACGTCAGTCTGAGCGAGATTAGAATGGCTCTCCAGCACCTTAAAAACGGCAAGGCCCCAGAGGCTGGAATTACAGCGGAGCTTCTGAATGCGGGTGGAAAACCGGTACTTGAAGTCCTTGGCACTACACCGAAGGCGTGGAGCAGAAGTGCGGTGGTCTTGTTCTTCAAGAAAGGCGACAACGCTCTGTTGAAGAACTACAGACCGATTTCCCTTCTGAGCCGCGTCTTCGTGCTGTTTTCGAGAGTCATTACGAATCGTCTCGCACGCAGACTCGACGACTTCCAGCCTCCCGAACAAGCCGATTTCCGAAAAGGCATAAGCAGCACCATAGACCACATACATACCCTTCGGCAAATTGTACAGAAGTCCGAGGAGTACAATTTGCCACTATGTCTGGCGTATGTGGACTATGAGAAGCCTTTGATTCCGTCGAAATTTGGGCGGTGCTGCAGTCCCTTCAGCGGTGCCAAGTTGACTGTCGGTATATCGAAGTGCTGAAGTGTTTGTACAGTAGGGCTACGATGACTATCCGAATACAGAACCAGAGTACGAAACCTATTCAACTGCAGAGAGGTGTAAGACAGGGTGACGTTATATCCCCGAAACTCTCCACCGTTGCATTGGAAGACGTTTTCAAGCTACTTAACTGGAAAGGATACGGTATTAACATCAACGGCGAGTACATCACTCACCTTCGATTTGCCGACGATATAGTCCTTATGGCACGATCGCTGGAAAATCTAAGCACTATGCTCAATAACCTCAATAGTGCCTGCCAACGGATAGGTCTTAAGATGGACAAAACAAAGGTCATGTATAACGTCCATGTCACACCTATGCCGGTAGTTGTTGGGGACACTAAGCTCGAAGTTGTTGACGAGTATGTTTACATGGGACAAATAGTCCGACTAGGTAAGTCCAACTTCGACCGAGAGGTCAATCGACGGATTCAACTCGGCTGGGTAGCGTTCGGGAAATTACGGCACATCTTCTCGTCAGGTGTACCTCAAAACTTGAAAACTTGACTGTACAACCAGTGCGTGTTGCCAGTGATGACCTATGGAACTGAAACGTGGTCCTTCACTGTTGGCCGTATGAGGAATCTCTATGTGTCTCAGTGAGCTATGGAGAGGGCTATGCTCGGGGTTTCTCTGCGTGATAAACTTAGAAATGAGGATATCCGCAATAGAACCAGAGTTACTGACATAGCCCAACGGATTAGTATGCTGATGTGGCAATGGGCCGGCCATATAGCTCGAAGAACCGACAACCGATGGGGAAAAAGTTTCTCGAGGGGCGGCCTCGTACCGACGGACGAAGTGTAGGGCGTCCCCCCACTAGATGGAGTGACGACCTGGTAAGACTTGCAGGATGCAGTCGATGGATGCAGGTGACTCAGGACCGTGCTCTGTGGCATTCCTTGGGGGAGGCCTATGTTCAGCAGTGGACTTGTGAAGGGCTGTAATGATGATGATGATAATGATAGTTGTATAGCCGTATATTTGGGGCGGCTAAGGTGCGTCGCGCGCAGCTGGAAGGCGGCAGAATACCAGCGTAATATAGCAGCTCAATGCTGCCTGCATTTTGATTCTTAATCGGGATAAATGTAGATGTCTATGGGTCACAGCATCCACTTACCATCAGGTGGACTGTGTGCTCGTTTGTTACCCTTATCCTATAAAAGAAATAGCTGCATAGCCGTGTAGTTGAAGAGCTATATAGCTGCATAGCTGTAATATATATCATAATCAAATCAAATCAATTTGTTCATAACGATATACATTGTGTAGAATACATCAAGAATTATAATCCAATACAGAATCAAAACAAAATAGTATTTTTTTTTAAACAATGGTAATGTCATACAATACAAATCAAGCAATTATTTACAGCTATGTTTTTATCAAATCATATGACCATAGTTGTAAATAACTAGTCGGATAGTTTTATGTGCTGTCATGGTTTTCGTGTTCTAGAAACTTCAAGATCGTTGCGAAGGCTACCAACGAACGATATCATCACTTGAAGACCGTTGCACTTCCCTCAAGGGCACTGTGGAACAACTATCGACATCGCTGCAGAAGGCCGCCACCGCTGAAAGTGAGCTCAGGGCAGAACTGAGTAAGATACAGCGAATGCTCAACGAGGCCAAGAATAACGAGCAAAACGCGTTGGAAAAACTGAGACAGATACAGAAGAATGTTGGTAAGTGTTGTAATAGCAGAGTTTTTGCGGTAAGAAAACTTCTTGGAATTTTCGAATAATTACAGTTATAAAAACACAGTTATGAGCGTAAATAAGTTATGATAGTTTGGTTTTATGTCAACGATCTAATCATAGGTTGTTGATAAAAATCCGGCTTTCCGGCCCTCTCTCAATCGTTTCCTTTACTTCTTGACTTACACTTGTAATTAAGTGGATAAAACTATTGTAATTTTAATAATTAATTGAAAATTCTTTAACAGCCAACTGCGAAAACGAACGGCGAGTGCTATCAGAAAAATTAGAAAGTGCGAAGACCGCTTTGAGTGAACTGAAGCGGTTGAATGCTACTCTGGAGGACCAAGTGCACAGGTTGACCAATCAGCTGGCGAATGTAGAAGTACAGAGGTATGTAAAAAAATTGAGTGAGTTTTTGTCATTTGACCAATCAGTTTTGTTTTCTGATTGAACAAAAATGTAAAAGAAGTTTAAATATTATAATAAAACATTTCTAAAAATGTTATGCAATTGTTCAAATTATATTAGCGTTAGCGATAACATTTCTTTTTTTTTGATGTGTCAAATTTTATCACCTACAGGCCTAAGCCTACTGGCGAGACGGCTTGGCTAGGTATCCTTCGTCATCCCTAAATGTAAACGTACACTGACAACAAATATCCTGCGATGTCCTTTACATGCATACTAAATTTTAATTTCTTACGTCGAAAACTAAAATGTAAATTTCATTTACTTAAGTTCATTTCATTTCATTTCATATTTGTCACTTAAATTTTTTTTGCCGTGCTGTTGTGGTATTAGCTACCATATTTTTGTCGAGATTAATGCAGAATACGTTTATTTATTTAAACCTTTATTGTTTGCCTATTGCCACATTAATGCCTAAATACTCAAACGCTACTCAATTTTAAGATGCTGTTAAGTCTCGTGCTGTCTCTATCACTTTAAGTCAGAGTTACTGTGACACTACGAGACTTAACGACGTCTTAAAATTGAGTAGTCTTTGAGTATTTGGCCATTATTCATTTAAAAGAGCTATTTAAAAATCGAAGATAAGAAAGCTGCATGATGATGATGATGAATAAACAAATAACAATATTGGTGCGCTCAGATCGAGTCTAGAGTCGCAGCTGCGCGTGTCTCAGTGGGACGGCAAGGGGGTGGGTGCGGGCGGCGTGGGCGCGGGTGCGAGCTCGGGCACGGGGGAGGCGGAGGGCGAGCTGCACGCGCTGCAGCGCGAGCGCGCCGAGCTGCGCGCGCAGAACGACGCGCTGCGCGACGCCGTGCGCCGTCTGCAGCGCACACACGTGCAGCACGCCCCGCACGCACCGCCCGTGCGCAGCAAGAGCCACGATCGCGACAAGCCGCCCTACTACTGCGATATTGACTCGGGTGAGTGTTACGTCGCTTCAGAGGCTCACTGCTTCGTTGTTTACAGCGGATGTACACGCAGTAGACCCCGCCCGTGCACAGCAAGAGCCACGATCGCGACAACTCAACAATTGAACCGTTGTTTAAGAAAGATGAAAAAGATGACGCCAATAATTACAGACCCATTGCATTAATATCAATATTTCCAAAATTTTCGAAAATTGTATGTTTTTGCGCCTTATTGAATATTGTAATGAGATTAGCGTCATCAATCCACAACAATTTGGTTTTCAGAACAACAAATCTACTTCTTTGGCCACTTATACATTAATTAAATCTACCTTAGTAAATGTAAATAATTCATATCTAACCATAATATTGTTTTTTTTTTTAATCTAAGTTAGGCTTTCGACTTCGTTGACTATAAAAGTCTTCTTACAAAACTGGAAAATATGGGCATTCAAGGGATTCCTTTTAGTGGCTCGAGTCTTATTTGACAAACAGAAAACAAAAGTTGAAATCAAAAACCTCAATAACCATAATAAACTGACTTCTTATTATTCAGATTTTAGGAACATCAATTTTGGCGTCCCACAAGGAAGCATTCTTGGGCCCTTGCTTTTTATTTTATAAATACAGCCCTGTCGGTTTATCATGCTTATGTAATTTCGACTCTATCTGGGGAAATGGTTCTCAATTAAATAAAGCCTTTATCACTCAAAAACAATGTTTACGAGCACTAACTCCCAAAGCGCCATTTCATTAATGTAGACCTTTATTCAAAAAGCTTCAGTTATTGCCATATACATTACATTGCCCTCGCTCTACATATATGAAATATGCTTGTTCGTCTAACAACACAACCATCTGTTTACTAAAGCAAAAGTTATATTTTCTCGAAACCACAGATACCCTGAAAAACTTGTAATCGACACACTTCCTAGACTATCTAAGCATGTATATTAAAAGTTGTCTATATATGTGTGCCAAAATATATAATAAAATTCCTCAGCATATTTAAGCACTACCTTTCTCAAGATTTAAAAACGGCATCTATGTTATTCTTGCAGAAAGTACTCCTTATATCGTCAAAGAATTTCTAAATTATAAATTTTACAAATGAACCACTGTAATTTCACTAATCATTGACATTTTCATTCTATTTCATAATAATTAATAATTATCTAATGAGTAATTATAATTCACACAATTTTTTTAGTCCTTTCTATTTTAATTACTGCTGCACCGCCTCTTGTTTGTCTATCTCTGTTTAGCCTAATGGTTGACTGGGAGAGAATGCTCTATGCCATTAAGTCCGCCATATGTACAACTATGTGCATGAAAGTTTAAATAAATAAATAAATAAATTATTAAAATTCTCCTTTGAATGCATCTTTCAAAATTTTGTAATTAATAATTAAAAAAAAAAAGAAACTAAATAAGCCATCGAATTAAATTTGATATTTGTATGCCTCTATATAAGCTGTGAAACATGTTTGGCTTAAAATGTATGTAATTAACACCTGTATTTACCATGTTTGACGCAAATAAAAGTTTTGAATCTTTGAATCTTTACTACTGCGATATTGACTCGGGTGAGTGCTACTTCGCTTCGGAAGCTACTTGCTCCTGGCCAGTTTTGTCGTCTGTAAGTTTGCTTCCATAGTGAGAGGCAATTCAGAAAACTGATGATAGTAAAAGCAGGAGATACAGTTTAGTGTTACAGCTACATATTAATCCAAATCCATCTACATCAAAAATTTAATTACACCACTCGATAGCTAAATGATAATTTTTAACGTTGAGTGAGGCGCGCGACGGAGGGGGCAGCGCCGCCATTTTTCGTTACACGTTCACGTATACACGTAAAACACACGGTCGTATCCAGACACGGCAACACGCCAATTTTTTTACGAAGAGTTTTCGTCCTGGTTCTTCCCAAGACGGAAATACTTTCCGAACCAGTGGTAAATTAAAATAAATGACTACATAAGTATTATATAATAATCTATATTAAATAAAAATAATTCTATCTATTCTTCGGAATATAAATGTTTTTCATCTCTGAGGCTTCGGATATTTATTACCTCAATATAATATATATTTTAGACATTTTCGATGCAGAAGCTTTAGATTTGGGATTCTTTACCTCGGAAATTCAATCCCATTACATTGAGCTTTGTCTTGGTAGACTCTTTATTAATCAATACACTGTCTTTATTTCTATTTTATTTTTAAAATCACTAACATAACAGTCTATACAGGGTTATTTTGCAATATATCTACGGCCAAATGTCCAGAGAAGGTTCAGAATAAGTAATATAAGCGAAGGGTGAAGAAATATTAATTAAAAAATCCCAAACATTCTGTCCTTTTTATATTTTAAATACAGAATGCGTGGTAAAGCATTATTTTAACTGATTGTCATTCAAATATCTAACGCCTACTATTTTACTACGCACGCACACATTCGTAAGGGTCGCTCGGTTACAAAATTTAGGCACCTTGTCGCACGTCTTCACGCGCCCTTCCCGTCCGTTAACCGTTACACCGCTAGGACGATAAAATAAATAATTTAAAAAATCAAAAGCCCGACTGCAAAAAGACAATTTAAAAGTAATGCACTAAAACGTCCGAAACAAGATTGAGAATAGAAAACAAAATTAAAATAAAGTATTAACAAACTAACCTCTACTTCGGTTTAACAGACTATACTATGAACTGAAAGCCTAAATTAAATACCCGCATTAAGTTTAGTAGCAAGCGGAACCCACTTATTTTCTTTCGGTTTATAATTTTCAATTGGGTCCCGCCTGCTACTATGCTTAATTTAGGTATTTAACTTGGCTTTCAGCTCATAGTATAGTCTGTTAATCCGAAGTAGAGTTGTTGCAGTCGGGCTTTTGATTTTTTAAATTATTTATTTTATTTTAGACTTTTTAGTGTCCCGACACACTCTAATAAACTAAATTTCATATGATAGCACGAGGTCCGACACAAACTTGGCCCATTTTACGTTTTTACCATTTTTCAAAAACTTTTTAAACCAATTTATTATTCCTAAGTAAATTTAAACATATAATATATAATATATATATATATATATATATATATATATATATATATATATATATATATATATATATATATATATATATATATATATATATATATATATTTGCAATTCCCTTTTAATTTCCTTTATTTCGATACCCTACTCGATAGGTTTGGTTAATTTCTTTAATTAACATATTAGTATTTTGCGCCAAAAATCCATTTTGTTTATCCATCCAGCCGTTTGGAAGATACAAGGTAATAAAGAGATTCTCTGACTTCCTTGGCAGTAGGGTAAAAATTAGGTGACAATTCGTTTTTTAACCATGACTCAATCAAACTTTATTTATTTACTGAACTAAAAATATTAGTTATTGGATTTGTGACTGCAATCAATAGCACAGTACCTAAAGAACTACCTACCTATGTCTAGTCCTGTATAGTCTATGGTGAGGATTTCCACCATTTTCAAAATATTCCTATTATCAGTTAAAGCAGTGACATTAGTCTTTTTTTTATTTTGTCGGAACTGGTAAAACATGGGGCCTATCGCCCCGCACCAGCTTGACGTTAAGTTTCGGGACAGCCTATATTTTTATACAATGCATTTGTTATTAATAATATAAACTTTCAAATTACACAAAAATAATACACAATCTTTGTTACAAATTTGTCTTTTTTAAGTTAGTCTCAATATTGTATTTATTGAACCCTATTCTACTTACCACAGAATTAACATTCGTACATTTTTATGGAAAATCTCTAGGTCCGGATTCAACGAAGGACTCTATCCGTGAACTTAAAGAGAAATGCACCTGTAGGGGTAGAGGTTTCAACGCGGAATTGAGTCTCATCGAGCTGGAGAACCGAGAGCTGCGGATGAAAATCAGGCGTTTAGAGAAAGAACTTGCTGATAAGGTACGATGTAATATTAAAATGAAAACTTTTTTAACTAGATAAAGGATGACAAACGAGCCCACAGTCCACCTGATGGTGAGTGGATACTGTGGCCCAAGACATCTACATTTATCCTCGATTAAGAATCAAAATGCAGATGCATTGTCACCCCTGAGGACAAAGATGGAATGCCTCGTATCCGGTTGAAAGGGTCTCCGGTTCATACGAAACACAGCAGTATTAAGCTGCTGTGTTCGTATGATGTGATTTTACACGGATATTCTGTGAGAGCGTGGTACTTCCCCAGTCGAGCCGACCCATTCGTGCTACAACCATAATATAACTGCAGCATGGCTCTACCACGGCAAGAACTATTTATAATTTGACGGTTTTAAATAAAATCTACGAAATTTCCGAAATTTCCTCTAAGTTTCTCTGACCAGAGAAAAAATGGCTAAAGAAATTTGATAGGAATTTTCGTACTTTTATTTTACTGTGGGCATAATATCTATACTAATAAAGTGAAGAGCTGTAGTAATATATAGCTTTAAATTTTATACCACATTACTGCTAGTATTACATACAAGCACTGATGAAATTGTTGCTGTCAATTTTAATTGCGTCAAACGCATAAAAAGCCGAGTTCTTAAAATACAACTTAACAATCTTATAAAAGTAATAAAATTATTGTCTTTATTTTTTTGCAACAGCGTTCATTTTAGTTCATCTACTGCTTTACATTTACATTCTATGAATAATGCATTTGCATTACTTCAATATTTTGTACTAGTTGGTACCCACGACTTCGTCCGCGTTGCTTACACACATCACTGGATACTGCTGTAATAATTAAAAATTAAAAATTTTGTACAACCGACTTCAATATAAATTATTAAGAATAACTTAAAAACTATTAGTCAG
Organism: Parnassius orleans; assembly: GCA_029286625.1. Taxonomy (NCBI): domain Eukaryota; kingdom Metazoa; phylum Arthropoda; class Insecta; order Lepidoptera; family Papilionidae; genus Parnassius; species Parnassius orleans. The sequence goes on along the minus strand of JAGSMP010000107.1, from coordinate 3,771,231 downwards.
ACCTTGATCAAATTTACATGAGACTACATGAGAACCACCAGCTTTCAAATAAAAAAAGAATCATCAAAATCGGTTCAATGAGGTAACACACATAAAAAAAAAAAAAAAAACATACAGTCGAATTGAATACCGTCTCCTTTTTTGAAGTCGGTAGAATCTTCAAAAAGGCATATTAAATGAGCATATCGCAATATTTTTTATTTTAGATAAGGTCCAAGTGTCTAAAAAATAAAACTTAGAAAACCTAATTGAAATCTATTCAGTAGTTTTTCCGTGATGCGCGCACAACTGCAAACCTTTATCATTTTATTTATATATAGATGCACCACTATCTAACGATACGCATAGGCCTTTTGTGTTCGCATATCTTTACCATTGTTATTTTGTATGTTGTGCGGATTTAAAAATGTTCAGTTCGACATTACTTTCCTACGGCGAAGGTTTCTCTTACGCCGCCACTACATGGCGAAGTGCCGTGCAAAGTAACAAGTATATTCTTAAATTTCAGGAAGCCGAGCTATCAGTAGCACGGAGCAGATTCTTCAGCGAGCTGTCTTCAGACGGACCGTCCCGTCGTGAAGATGTGGAGCACTACAGGCAGGCGGCCATGCAGGCTGAACGACTGCTTGAAGCGAGGGAGGCCAGCCATCGCCAGCAAATTGTTCGCCTCGAGAACCAGGTATGAGATACAATATAGTATTACGAGGGTGGATTGAAAAGTACTCGGCCTAACACAGATCCATTCAATTCTAAAAATCAAATCTACCCACATTATTTAGTTCAGTTCAGACTAGTTCATTGTGTGAAGTTCGAAACGTGTGCGATAATTAGTTGTGATTTTATAAATTTATTAACAAAGTAATCGGACATAATTTCCGCGAATGGAGCAAATCGAGCAGCGTGCCGTCATTAAGTACCCTCCATAAGAAGGGGCTATCATCAAAAGCCATCCATGATGACATGGTCAGTACATTAGGCGATTGTGCTCTGTCATATTCATCCGTCAAAAAATGGATAGCAGAATTTAAGCTTGGTAGAGAGAGTGTGAAAGATGAACCCTGCTCTGAAGGCCTTCGACGTCAACTACTGACGAAAATATTAAAAAGCACTTGATTTTATAATGGAGACCGCAGATTAAAAATTAGAGAGAGATAGAGATTATAGGCATCTCTTATGAACGAACTCAAAACATCATTGTCAACGAGTTGGGTTTCCACAAGGTGTCTGCGAGGTGGGTTTCGCGACTGCTTTCAGTTGAACAAAAAAGGACGCGATTGACTATTTCACGCGACTGTTTGGAGTTATTTGAAGCCGATGCAGATGATTTTTTGAATCGTTTTGTTACTATGGACGAAACATGGGTTCATTACTGTACACCGGAAACAAAACAACAATCAAAACAGTGGAGAAGACCTGGTTCACCACCCCCTAAAAAGGCTAAGTCGATTTTGTCGGCAAATAAGGTGATAGCTTCAGTATTCTGGGACTCGAAAGGTGTGATTATGATTGATTATCTTGAAAGGGTCAGACTATAAACTCTGATTACTACTGCACCTTACTACGTCGTTTACGAGAGGAAATAAAAGAAAACGTCGAGGAATGCTCAGAAGAAAAGTCCTGTTTCATCAAGATAACGCCCGTGTTCACACGTCAGTACAGTCAATGGCTGAAATTCACAACTGTGGCTTTGAACTGTTACCGCATCCGCCGTATTCACCTGATCTGGCACCATCAGACTTCTTTCTGTTCCCTAACCTAAAAAAGCACTTGGGAGGTCAAAGATTTTCGACAAACGACGAGGTCAAAGCAGCTGTAGACGCATATTTTGACTCTAAGGAAGAATTATTTTTTTCAACGGTCTAAATGCTTGGAAGGGGAGGTGGCAAAAGTGTATTGAACTTGATGGTGATTATGTAGAAAAATAAAAATATTACTGATTTAGTATGTGTTTATTTTCTTGGTTAGGCCGAGTACTTTTCAATCCACCCTCGTAATATTGCGCCAGGCGCACTATCGGAAGACGTAAGATAAAGTAGACTGCAGAAATATATTATATTTTTAAGAAGCTGGGGCGTAAAACCGCTTTTTAACTTTTCTAAGCTAGTGCTTGACTACTATCCCACGTGATGGTAAGCAGCCGAAGATGGTAAAGAGCACTGACTTAGTTTAACAATAGACTACACTCTTTCCTTAAAATCACTCACATTATAATCGGATGAAAAGGCAGATACTTGCAACTTATTCCATTTCTTTGCTGTCCGCATGATAAACGATGAAGCAAACCGTACAGTTCGAATACGTGGTAAGTTGACAACGAAGCGGTGGAGACTGGTCGAGCGTATAGTTGTCCGATGCATGAAGGGAAAGGGAGGAATCAAGTGAACAAACATAACACTTCGTAACATTTATATCTAATTTTTGCCTTACACAGTAAGCTCAACCCACAATAATCTTTTATGGGACTTAAAAATTTCATGAAATATTGTCTATAAAAACTGAAAGCAGCAACGTACCGAGTAACGATCCATGCGGAATGCCAGAAGCTATAAATATAGCTTTAGAGAAATAGCCATTGAGAATAACAATTTGGCATCTGTTTTTAATGTAAGAAGAAAGCCATCTGTAAAGATTACCTCTTATTTCTACAGCCATAAGTTTCGCAGCAGTATAACATGTTCAATTCTATCAAATGCCTTGCCGTGATCACTACAGACCATAAGATTCGATGTGGTGGAACGATAAACACCCATGTTCATCTTCACTAAATGTATGTTTTAATGGGGCGTACAATTGTTTATATGCAATCTTTTCCAAGACTTTAGCAAACAAACAAAGCTTAAATAGGTCTATAATTTACGATCATGTCTTTTGGTCCTTTTTTTGTAGATGGTGTAATAAATGCTGTTTTCCAAATAGCAGGAACTAAACCGTCACTAAGAGATCGCTCATAATTTTAAAAAATAAGGGAGTAGAGACCTTTGGCACACTTCATAATTAAAAGGGGGAATATAATCGGATTCCGCAGATTTATTTACATCGATCGTTTTTAGCGGTAGCGAAGCCGCCATAGAAGCCGAGAAGCCGGGCTTGCCCTATGAAACTGCTCAATCAATAATATCAACTAATAAAATAACTCGTAAACTGTTTCAAACTATTTCAAATTTCCCGCGCGCTCCTCTGTTATACACAGTTAATGACCTCGTAGCCTTATTATGTAACGTCAATACGCGGCAAAACTTTATAGTTAAGTAGTAAGATAGTAAGATTAGTCGTCTCTCTCGCACGCGTGGGCTTTTTACCGGGCTTTCGAGAAGACGATCGCTCCCTTTCTAACCTGTAGCAAAATGTTCTATAATGAAATATAACTACGATTGTTTATATAGCAATTAGTATGGAGCGCAGAAGCCAGGCTTTCAGTGTGAAGTTGTCGAGCGTGGGGGCGTGCGGGCGATACGTTTGCAAGTTCACTTCACATTTCAATGTTTACTCCATTTACTCTGTGTGTTTACTTGAGCGAATGAATATTGCGAGTTGAAAATTTATACTTTTTTATAGATTTTTAGTGAAAATGGAGGATAATAGTGTTCTTTGTGAATTGAAGTGTGTGAAAGTGCTAATCGGCGAGGAAAAGGTAAAATCTTTTTCTTTTCCTCGCCGATTTTTTTTGTTGAAGAAATTTGTTGAGAAAAAACAGCTTATATCCACGCCGAAACCTACCTATATAAGATTGGTGTATTTTTATAAAACTGCTAAAACAACAAAACCATATCTTGGGCTTGCCCTAATTTGGAGCCCTAGCTTCGCCACTAGTTTTTAGTATATTGTATATTTCAGACTCCTGTATTTTCTACCCTTAATAGAATGTCGTCATGTTTATACTGTAGGAAATTAGAGTGAAAGTAATTAGAGAACATATTACAAATTTCTTCTCCTTCGCTAGAAGTAGTGTGTCCATATTTGAATACAGACGGATAGGAGGCAGAGCGATTTGTATTTTTTACATAAGACGAAAAGACTTTTAGTTTTTTTAAGATGGCTTCTTCAATTTTTAAGATTTAGTGATCAAACGTTTTTCGATAATTATAGCACTTTCCTTTAACAAAACAAATGATTGATACGTAGGTCACTCAATAAGTTTTGAGATATACAAAAAGTATTCTAGATACTATTAATATTTATTTTACATCTTTTCAAAATATTCTCCATCATGCTCTATACAAAGTTCCATTAGCCTAAACCAACTCTGAAAACACTTTTGCCAGTCTTGATCTGACAGGTCGAAAATCGCTTCTTCGTAGGCAGCCACGGCTTCTTCGGCGCTTGAAAAAAACTTGCCTTTTATTTTTTCTTTGACTCTTGGGAACAAAAAGAAATCACAAGGAGCTAAGTCAGGGCTGTAGGGTGAGTAACTTAGAGTTTCAACACCAGATTCCTCAATAAATGCTTTTGTTCTAAGGGAGGTATGTGAAGAGGCGTTATCATGATGCAGCATGATTCCCCGAAGCCCGGTCTTTGGTCTTCTCTCGCGCACAGCTTGAAAAGTTTTGGGTAATGCAAATGTAGTATTCAGAGTTGACTGACCTACAATTTTCCAGCATTGACGTCGACAAATGTACGCTCCGCGAAAAAAAACTAGCCACCAGTTTTTTGCCGACGTTGCGAGGTCTTTGCAGTTTTATCGGTAATCCTTTGATGTAATCCTTTGAAGTAATGTCCTTCTGAGTAGACCCATACCGATGATTACCTTTTATTTTCCGGATCATATTGATAGATCCATGTCTCGTCACCAGTAACGATTTCTGAAACACGTCTAGATGCCCCGTTTTCAAAACGTAGATGCATTTCATGGTACCAATCCACACGAGTCTGTTTTTCGCTTTCGGAGAGCAAACGAGGGATCCATCGACAACAAAGCTTCCTCACTCTAAGATGTTGATGTAGGATGGTATGAATGTTCCCCGAACTAATGCCTACAGTCTTTACGATGTCCGTATATGTGATTCGTGGGTCTTGCACCAACATTTCAGTAGTCCATACATTTTCTGCCGTTACTGCTGTTTGCGGGGCTCCGGTTCTTTGGTCATCTTTAAGATTAATTTTACCCCTTTTGAATTACCACCTAAAAATTGTTGCGCGTGATGGAGCTGAGTCCCCTAATGCTAATTGTAACCGTTGTAAACTTAATTGTTCGGTTAAACCAAATTTAAAATCATAATATATCATAGGGCGCAAATGTTCACAAAAGCGCGGGAAGCGTTGCAGGAAAATTAATAGAACTTTGTTTTTTTTTTTATAATTGAGCAATTGGCTTATGGAGTTCTATTTTTAAATAAATTTGCTTTTTAGAAACAACACGGGTGCGTTCCATTTTTAAATTTCGATCGTCTCAAAACTTATTGAGAGACCTACGTAGTCATTGCCATATTTTTGGAATTTTAAATGAAATTTTGATTTCTACTTAAGAACTCAAAGGGCGCTCGTACCAACCGGTTGATATTTGCGTTTCGAAATAACTTTCTTATACTCAACCAAATCTAAGAAATACCTTTTGACGTTTCACGTTAATCATTCCGCAATAACTTTGTACAAGCTCTACTCACACTATTTAAAATAACATTTTACGTAAATCCAAAGAATTATGAAGTTATCTATATTTCATTACAATCATTCATCTTTATCACTAACTAGCTTTTGCCCGCGACTTCGTCCGCGTGGAGTTCGGTTATATCGCGCCCATGTGTGAAAAAGAGTCTGCTGGTACAAGCCACAGTTATAACTGGATGTCGCGGCCAAAAGCTAGTAAACTACAAAACTGCTTTATACATCACATTTTTTGCTAATGTCTATGTAATTGCTGTGTGCCAAAATTATCAGACTACTGGGCGAGCTTACGCGTGAGCAAGCCACATAGAATTGCCCGTGTGAAAAACAATTTTCTCTCAAGTCTATATCCGCAAATTTTAATGTCTGCCCTGTGATTTGTTTATGGTCATTGCAAAGCAGACTTTGAGGAAACTGTATTCGTTTGAAGGAAGATCATTCGGGATCAAAATTCTTGGTACAAATACAGTTTCCTTGCGCACATCAGTTTTAATTGTGGGTTACACTACATTGCGATGTTCTTTTAGTCTGGTTCCGTTGCACAGTTGAGGAGGTTTAAATTTCGCAACAACATAACAGGAGTGCCCACGCGCAGAATAAGCTCATGATGTGGAAGACCCGATGGTTTCAGTGAATTAAGAAATTCGACAGGGTAGTTAATTGCGTCATCTGTGTTGACCACAGAGTCTATTGACGTGTACACATTTCTTCCCTAAAAGACGTTAACAGTATATCGTTAATTGCCGCTGCTTGGTCGTTTTCGGGGTAAGTATGGCGTTCACACAACCATTCCATTGGCTTATCGTGGATATGAGTAACATCTGGATTTTTGATATTAACTCCTGTAACGTAAATAAAACTGTGCACAAATTATCAGGGATGGTTATCATTCCGTCATTTATCGGGTAATCACCGTTGCCGATTTCAAGTAGGAGATTCGCAAATCCACCAGCAGACTCTTTTTCTCCTAAGTGTACCCGCATATTTTTCGAGAGCTTGAGGATTTTAATTAGAGGCCATAAAGTAGATCTCTTAACTTGTAGAGTTCTGTTTAAAGCCTCTACGCCATCCTTATGAGCCATGGTTATTTCATCCCACACTATCATTTTCGTATGTTTTAATACTTCAGCAAAATTACTTTGTTTCGATATATTACGAATAGGAGTATCAGCTGTTGTTAAATTGAGTGGTAACTTGAAGGTAGCATGAGCAGTTCGTCCGTTCTCAAGCAGTGTAGCTGCGATCCCAGAAGAAGCCACAGCCAAAGCAATTCCGTGAGTACTTCTAACTTTTGCTAATAGCAAATTTATGAGGAATGTTTTGCCTGTTCCACCGGCAGCATCTAAAAAGAATATTCCACCCTCATTTGATTCAATTTTTGTATTAATTTGATTGTAAACTGCTTTTTGTTCGTCATTCAGTGATCCTTTATTATTTTTGACTGTGTTTTCTAATGATGCTAAGTCGTAACTTGTCTCTTTAAGAAACTCTCTATTTTCAAATTGTTGTTCTTTGCTTGGCTGAGGTAACCCATACTCCTTTAGTAGCCGACCACCCAACGCTAATATGGCATCTTCTATTACCGAAAGGCATTTGTTACATATCACATCTGTTATGTGCTCTACATCCACATCTCCCTGTCTTTCTAATTGCCTTTTAAAATCTTCAGATAGGTATTTTTTGAATTTCTCCCAAAGGCTTAAAGGGTCTGATACTTGGCAGAACACTAAAATAATCGCACAAAGATCACGAATCATTTGCGGTGATTGGCAAAGTGCTGCCTCTTCTATTGCTGCGAACAAATGGTGATCATCTTCAAGCAAGCTGAGAGCTTTGCACGCTGATTGGAACGTGGAATATACATGACCATCTACAGTTTTAACGCTTCAAACGAAATTGGGCCCGGATCTCATGAAGAAGCATGCGAAGGTGATAGCATTCTGTATTGTTCGGATGCACAGTATAAACCCTGCCCAGAACGTGCTCTTTTGACCCTGGCCAGCCTTCAACGTTTGCCCTCTCTTTCTCCTTTGGAACTTTTTATCCCAAACGTAGTATGCAAGTACTTCTAGGTAGAGCAATGTTTTGCAAAGTTATCCAATTTACACAAATCGAAAGAGGATAGGAGTGTGGTTGTTGGAGGACTATTCACTCTTTCACTCAGATTTTGCTCATTAAAATAAACCCTTGCCCATTTTCCAAATGAACAGCGAGGTGGACTACGGGAGGGAAACGCTCATGAATGGGAAATTCAAGGATTCGCCATACTGCCTCTGATGAACTTATATATCTTCCACTTGTGTAGGTTTTAACTTCATCCCTCTCATTCTCTAAAGCAAACGATGCCTGGTCTGAACCTTTATTTACGTATTTACAGACGTATTTTATTGACTTCACTGAATGACAATATTCCACATTTAAGTGAGCTTTAAATGTTTTATTAATACTGGATTATAAGGGACTACCCAGCGATTATCTATGGTTGTGCCTTTTATATCAACAGAGAACCCACCGTCATCTAGTAAACGTCTTTTGTACTGCGGATAACCGTCTTCATCAGTGTGAGTTTCCTATGAGAGCCCTGGGGTATCGTTTACTGCACATGTTATCTTTCATACATGGTGACTTTCGATTTAAAGTTCCACATGAACCATGTATCATATTACATTTAACGATTTCGTGAAGCTCTGGGTCACGTTTGGGATCCGGTATTTCAGCACAAATTATATTGTCGATTTGATCCGGAGTAATACGTTTGTGAAGCCATAAAAGAATATAAATATGTGGAAGACCTCTCTTTTGCCATTCCGTTGAGTACATATAGCATCGCACTTCACCAAATATTTTGCCCTTTGTCAATAAGTTCATGATCTTTTTCACCTTTAGTCGAAACACCCTCGAAATTATATCGTGTCTATCATGAGATTGTTGTCCTTGAAGCAATTGCTCTTTTATCTCGTCCCAGCGAGGATTGCATGTGAAAGTGATAAAAAAATCAGGCCGGCCGTAATTCCTAACATAGGTCGTAGCGTCCTGTGTTCTTTCGTGCATATACCCCAAGGAGCAAACAAGCGTTATGAACATCAATACTCCAGCCCACTTGAAACTGAGAGTTCTTTTTAAAGCGTATAAGAGTGTTGAAAAGGGGTTATATCCTTATAAGAGTGGTTTATGAGTTATTATACGGCTCAAGCTGTACAAAGTCTGTATTATGGGATCTAAGTAAGCTTAGGGTTCTTAATCAGAATATGAAATCTCTAGTATACAACTAGTATAACACTTCAATCTGATTTTATCAAAAAGTTGTATAGAAGCTGTTTTTTGCATGCTGTCCGGGTGCTTATACAACTCTAAGTGTTATTATAGTATCACTAAAATCTTATTTCTGGACAATGGTGTATGCAAACTCTTTTCTAAAACTTATTCTTATGGTGTCATTGTACACTTTTGTAAATACAAGTAGTTTAATGACTTCTGTCTATGAGAGTGATATAAAACTAATAACAGCCATAGTACAACTTAAATCTGTATAAGTGACAGAATATCGCCATTTTTAATGTGCTGCGTGTTTATATTGTGCTAGTTGAACAACATTAATTTGTTGTCAATATGTGGAAAAAAAGAAAAAGATTTGGTGCAGTAAAAAGACCATGTTAAATCTAAATTAAATTTATCCAACACTGTTCCTAAGACAAGATTTTTCATCTTTTATACGTATATCTAAAGAGAGTTATATGTTATGTTGAAAAAACTTCTATACAGCGTAAATAATAAAAATATCCTATTATAGAACTGATTAAAAACCAATGACTGCATTATATAATCCATAACATACATAGTATAGCTACTAAGACTATATGACTCTCGAAATAGCGTTTAGGCTGTTTAGCAAATTGTCGCCATTTTAAGACCATTAAAAACAAAATTAAAATTTAGACATTAGTCTTAGCCTATACCATTATTTCAGTTTGACTAATGATCACTGTGCCCCAATTTGCCATCATATCCATTATTTTAATATATTTTTTTATTCTAACTTATACAACCGATATTTAGTTACCGTATTTAGTATTTTGTCCTTGTATTATTTTGTTATTTTGCTGGCGCGGCAAATTTTCGTTAGAAAACATATACAAGTTTACCGTAAATCTAATTTTGCACGTCCAATTCACCAATTATTATCGTCAAAACTCAACTCGAATCCGAATATAATATTAATATGTTAAATATATGTACATTAACACTGCAGTACTCGCGCCCTAATTTTCTAATATTTTACTCGCGTGGGGTGAATTTTCAGACCATTTACATTGATCGATTTTAGGTAAATATAATACAATATGAAATAAAATGCATTCAAATAGTGAAAAGTATTTATTGTTTATTCTTAATATTATAAAAATAAATGTATTTTAATGAAATGAACAAAAAAAATGTAATTTAAAAAAATGAGGAAAAAGTTATTAATTTTGCCAACTCTCCGAAACATTTTCATTTTTTTTATTTAGTTTTAACAGTTTTTATGTATTTTGATGACAAGATGTACAAATTAGAACTTGATGGTCCGGACAAATCCATCGATTACATATATTACAGAATTTCGAAGCAGAATGATCACGTGATCGTGGACAATAGGCGCATCGATCACTTTTTCCTGTTCTCTGGACATTCCGATTTGGATTTAGGTCATTGTCACCGCTTTGTGGTTTTAAAAGTATCTGAGCTTTAGTTTTTAGTTCCCGTGGAATATTTGGAACACCAATTCTATAATTTATTGCGGGTTTTACCAATTCAAACGCCACATCCAGCAGAAACATTCTCCGTTCAATGAGTGATTGCTCATTGTTAGCCATCTATTCATGTGATGAATTACCAAGCTATTTATACCTGCAAGATTTAATAAGTCAAAAAATACAGTAAGAGGCCATCGTCTACTGTTTCTTGAAACATTATATTGATTGCACATCTTATCAATAATGTCTACCCCACATTTGTTTTTGTTATAAAAAGTTACTATTTCTGGCTTCTGTTTAGCTCCTGTTGTTGAATCAATTATGCCATTATGATGCATTGTAGATAGCAAAATCACGGATTTGTTTCTTTTGGTATGTATGAACCTAGAGTGCAGTCTTTCTGAAATCCAAAAACAGTACTTTTTTCTTCTCTTTGACGAGATTCTTTGAAAATTGCAGGTATTTCTGGTTTATTAGACTTGAGGGTGCCAACCATGGTAGTTTTCCGTTTCAACAGCTCTTGAGCTAGCGGTATACTGGAAAACCAGTTATCCATCGTGATATTACATCCAAGATTGCAGACGGGATCCAATACTCGAAGTGTAATATCCAGGACTTTGTTAGAATGTTGGAAAGGCCCTTCAGGCTGTGCACCAACATAAATTTCAAAATTATATACGTATGGGGATTTCACATCTACCACCATTATTATTTTGATTCCAAACTTTGAAGGTTTATTGGGCATATACATGATAAAACTACAGCGTCCCCGAAATGCAACAAGCTGTTCGTCAATAGTTAGTCGCTCACTGGGATTATAATTGTTTTTACAATTGGAAATGAACTTTTCTACAACATCACGTATAGCTGCAAGTTTATCTAGTGATTGCCTTTGAGGTCGGCTTGTGACGTCATCAAATCGAACAGTGCGAAGGAGAAATCGAAATCTATTCAACGACATAGTCAAATAGACTAATTCAATTCCTGTGCCTCTAGAATTATCCCAACAGTCTTTCAGGTTCCGTCTTCCCGATCTGTTTACACCTATCACTCAATTTCCATCATGTTTGTTTGACGAGCATCTCTGTCACGTTTATATTTTGATTGAACAATATTTATGTAAATATTTGTGGATTCAACAATAATCTGCAAAAGTGACTCGTCAAAAAATAGCTCGAAACAAGACAGTGGAGATTGGGCGTTTTTAGCGTTACCTTTAGGTCCACATTGTTGTACTAAAATATTGTGCGATCTAGTTCTTGATGACGTTGGTGGAATGCCATTTCTAGATTGGTAGTACATAGTTTAATAAAATACTCAGAGGAATATTGTCATCACTTGAAAAACTATTCTCCATATTTTCTTCCATGTCTTCATCTACCCTCTCTTCTGTGCTCCTTTCTTCCGTCTCTTCTATGCTACTTTCATATTCTTGCTCTGTTTCTGAGTCATGGTTTAGCTCTGTAACACATTCCTCTTCATTATCTTCTGTATCGCTAGGTGCAATATCACTCACAACCTCCAAATCTTCCAACCAGCCTTATATCATATTATCCTGACGTTCGTCCATAATGGCGACAAATCTGTAATGAACAACACAAAATTCATAGCAAAATATACAAAAGTCTTATAGAAACTGAAATCATCTCGAATAAAAGAAAAATAAAACCAATACTTACAAGAAACACTTAATAATCGAACGAGAGATTTGTAACGCCGATACTGCGTGGGGTGAAATTCCTTCCCGAGCACTTTCCCGCCTTTTTGCCACTAGCGCACGCGTCGAGTGCCGGCGCTGTACTGACCTTGAACCTAGTTTACTTGACTAGGATTACACTAAGCGACACAGTCTGTATTCAAATAATTTAAAAAATATGGATGAAAGCATTGGTCTGGGGTGAATATTCACCCCGCGCGAGTACTGCAGTGTTAAATGTCATCATTCAATTTCTTTTGTTTTATATTCATTTGTAATCCCATTCAAAAACTAATTTAGAACGTTTGTCTTTATAAGTTACTTATAAGACAATATCTGTAGTGTAATAGTTTCCTTGTACACCAAATAAGAGCTGTAATACAGCAGTTATACGGCCTCTTTTATGCTTGTACAGCTAGTGTACAGCGCTACTAACGCATAAAGCTGCATAATTTGTGCCAATGTTTTACTTATAAGAACTGTATAAGCGCTTATACAGCTTTTATACAGCCAGAAAATACAGCCTCTAGTATAAAAACGAACTTCAATACAGCTCGTATACAGCTTGCATGTTGCTTGGGACCTAGGTCCCCCCGTAAAAGTTGATAGAAGGACAACCATTTGTCCTAGTTGGTTGGCTTCTGCGTCTTGTCGTCCAATAGCATCTTTTAAATGGATGTAACTATCAGCACGTAATTTGGCTTGATAATTTTTGATATAATTTATTCTCTCTGTTTCTAGTTTGGCATATTCATCCACCAAATATTGACTAAAAAGGGCACGATAGTTGACTAAATAGCTATCTTCTCCTTCTTTAATCATTATTCTATACGAATAGAAACTTGCAGAAGAGACAGTTTTATTAAGCGGCAACTTAGTTGTGGGATCGCGTTGTGGTATGTTGATTGAATACCCATCACCCCCCCAGCAAAACATCAATGTATACTGTAGCGCATCATATGCTCGATGTATCTCACTAATACGCTGAAGTGAATTACTTCGGCTCTCGAGGATGATGTCCTTCGATCCAATTGTTGATCCACTAACACTAAAGCCACTTCATTTCTTACCTCTATGTTCTTCTGGTGGTTTTTTATCAGCATGTATGACTCTGAAGGAGGGGCTTTATCAATGGCATTTTTCAGATCTTTCATATACGGGTTCACTTGATGCAGCATATTCTGCAATTGTTTGATTAAATTTGGCTTTAAGTTAGAAATTTAGAATATCTTTCGAATAACTTCTCGATCATCTTCACCTACAAAATATATTTGAAGGTACTGAGCGTCATGTTCGGCTTCCGGTAATATACTTCTAATTAAATGGTATACCTGGCCTTGTACTTTAAAAGTCGGTGAAACACCGAATATATATTACCCATACGAATACTACCCATAAAATGGTCATGATCTGGGTGTAGATCATTAATCAAACTAAAGAGTGGTTCAGGCAGTTGTTTCAACCGATCAAGTTGCACTTTTCCAGCGCTGCAACACATACCAGGTGTCTCATCCTTTCATCCTTCCATTTCAGCGCATTGCACCACTGACACTTGTATGTCATAGAACCCAAGGCTACACTGTTGTCAGTTCTATAAGCAATATCAGGTCATACTCCATAGCGGAATGGACCTTGTTTTTCCATAAACGCAGTGCAATGTTTTCTCATACCGTGACTGAATTGCTCTATGCACTTGTGGATTCGCAGTTTGGCAATTTGCAACAGCTTGCCTGTGTACATCGATTTTTTTCTGATAAGCGGACACAGCTTTACGATTTCAATCTGGCTTGTTCTGCCTATATCTTTCTTGTGCACTTTTTAATTGACTTTTCTTGTGTAATTAGTAAATCTCGACCTTCGTTTATTTTTCTTTTTTCATATTTTAATGTCGACGATACAGAATTATCTGTTCCGCTGGTTGGAGATGACATTTCACTGTTTACAAAAGATGTAACAGTTAAATGGTCAAGCTCTGAAAAGGATCACGCTCTTCGACAGGTACCTCTATCCGACGCTGTGTAATTTTCTTCGCAACAATAGGCAGATAAGCGTCAAAATGTCGAAATCGAAATCGTAATCGCCTTACTGGACAGATATCTGTTCCGGACTCTGTGTATAGCAGACCGTTTCGATATACTTCAAACCGAAACGGAAATATTAATTCTGCAGCTACCAATTCACGCACCCCACAGGGATGATGGTAGGTATTTCCCGTCTGCTACGTTGGATTTTGAAATAGTTGTTGTTTTACGATACCCATGTTGATTTTCAGAATTTGTCACCCCTTTTCCACCTTTTAGGGGATAAATTCTGAAAGAGCCTGAAACACTTGTTTACTCATTTATTGATAGGAGTACTCCTGTGAAGTTTTGAATAAAATAGTTGTAACTAATCTTGTTTCGCCATACAAACTTTCAACCCCTTTTTCACCCCCTTAGGGATTGAATTTTCAAAAACCCTAGGACATGTAATTGTTTATTTCTAATCGTTAACCTAAAAACTAAGTTTCAGGCTTCTAGCTCTAAAAATGACGGACTTCCATACAAGCTTTTAACCCCTTTTTCATCATTTTAGGGGGCGAATTTTCAAAAATCCTTTCTTAGCGGATGCCTGCGTCATTACAACTGTCTGTATGCCAAATTTCAGCGAAATCCGTTCAGTAGTTTTGACTGTGCGTTAATAGATTAGTCAGTCAGGTTTGCCTTTTATATATATCCTAGATTTAAATTCTAATCTTTCAAATAAAGCAAAGTATAAAAAATTTACCAGAATCAACTTTTATGCTTGATGATTTATATTGTTTCAATAATATGGTCGTTATGCACCTTACCGTAGTGTTTGGATGATTCAAATTCATGCTAATGCTAATCGGTAAAAATATTCAAATAGTCGAAACTTCAAATTTTTTGATTTATTATTTGTTTATTTAAATTTTTAGAGTTGCATAAATTATTTGAATCATGAATTAAAGAAGTATAATTTTTTTATAATTTTTGTAGGTAAATCCTACTGTGGCGAAGTTGCGAGTAAGTTTAGAAGATTCCGGCTTGTACAATGTTAGTGTAGAGTCATTGAAGGAATTGGCTTCCGATATAAAAAAAAAAAGTGACAAACATAAAATAATTACTTAGAGACATGAATGCAAAAAATAACACTTTTACGAGAAATTTAAAATATAACCAACTGGGACAACGTTATATTCATGGACAGATGACACGTGGCAGTGAGAAGGTGGGCGCCTCATAATTTGCCATGTGGGATCCGCCGGAGGATTTTTAGAAAATACAACTACTACACATGCGATAACTGGGCCAAAGTGATGGAGAAAACAAAGAAAATTTGTATTGACGACTATTAAAGAAATTCATTTTGAATGCATTACAGAAAGTCAAGTAATAATTAATGTAAACAACGATGGTGATGATGACGACAGCACAACTAGTAGTGAAAGTGATTAAATAAATTTTTAATCCAGTGCAGTATTTAATTTATATGACTTCATCTCTCGAAACCAGCAGTAAGCAATAAATATGAAGAAACTGATAAATGTTGTGTTTTGAATTATCTGTTTCTAATTTATTCTGGTATTAATCTAGATATAACTGTAAATGATTACTAGCTCTAAGGTTGAGATCTATAGACCGTACTTTGACTTTGCTCAGACTTTACTTACGAAAAGCTTAGCTGAGTATATGCTTAGCATAAACTTTGATTCTGAATTTATAGTTGTATCGGGTTAAGATCAAGCTAAGCTTATGCTAAGGCTCAGACAGTCAAAAAATTAATGGATGCTTCATTCCACGCATTATGTTCTTGATTTTACTATATAAAATTGAAAAAATTTAATATTTAAAAATCGAAAACTCCAAATTGTATTTCATAAATAAGTTATTATTACATGAAATAGAAAACAGGCGTATAGGAACGGGAACGGATGAGAAGAGCAAAATCAGAAAAAAAGAAAAAAAATAGAACATTTTAAGAAATTCGAAATAAGTTTGAAATTACGTTAATTGAAAATGGATTAATGCTATTTAAAACTAGAAGACGGCCTAAAACTACCTATTCATTGTTATAAATAATTACAGTAACATAAAAACAAACTTTGTGGCTAAATAACGATCATCGGGAGCTTCGTTCAAAAACCTTTCCACTTCATACGATGTTAATATTTTCGACTTTTTAGTTGTAAAACCGTCTGATTGTCGTTTTAAGAAAGCATTTAGTTTTGGGTATTCACTTATATCCACGTTGTTCCTTATTTTCAGCATACTTTTTATCATCGAAAACCTCGACCAAAACGTAGAAGGTTTTAATTTTGCTGTGAGTTCGGAGAAGTATGCCAACATAACATTTTCTGAAAAACTTTTTGCTTTTTTCTCTTCTCTCCACGCAATAAATTCGTCGTATGTAGATATGTAGCGACTTTTTGACTTTTCCGGTAAAATGTTCTCCGAAGCATTTTGTGCAATTATACTGAGTTCCGGTGGTGTTAATTCAAATAAAATATCGTCAAAATTACTCATTTTGTGCAACAAACAACTAAACTCGCAAAGAACATTTTTGGAAAATGGCGCCAACCGTAAAAGAATATAAGCAGAGTTTTTTTTTGTTTTCTTCTCCCATTCTGGGTAGGCAAAGGGGAACTATGCCCATACAGCCAAGTCTTCAGTAGATTTTTTTTATTGATATGAAATGAAAATGAAATTTAATGAGATGAAATGAAATGAAACCTAACCTAACTCATTGAATCAAATCATTAAATCTGATATTGAAACAAATTAGTAGCTTCTTTTTAGAAATATTTGCATGAATCATAAAAACTTCTATGAATGTTTTTTAGTAAAAACCAGGGCTCGGAACCGGTTTAAAAGAGCGGTTAATTTCGATTAATTACCGGTAAATATATCGCTCCTTCAATTACCGGATAAACAAGTAACCGGTTTTTAACTAACCTAAACGGTAAAGGTTACCGGTTACTTACCGGTTTTGACACCCAAATTAACCGGTTAATTCCGTAAAACGTAAAAGTAATTATGAATGGGATAGGTAGATTCATGTTGTGAGGTGCTTATGCCGTGTCGCCGCATGCAGGCATACTTATGGTCAATTATCTGCCTTTAAGCGACACGTTCTTTCACTCGCGATCAGAGTGTCTAGTGGGAGTTTGGCATTAACGAAAAACGTTAAAGTATTAGAGAAGTATTCGCGCAAAAAGAACCCGGTGGAAAGGCAGTTATTGTGTTTGGTTTATTCGTTAAGACTGGACTTGTCTCATACGAAGAAAATAATTCATTTTTGTGTATCGGTTGTTTATTTATGATGTAAATAGAATTTGTTCCATGTTTACGTTTTAACAGTGAGCCACGCGGCAGCTTTTGATGTCACACGGATGGGCCGGCCCGAACCTGGGTAATACCACGACCTCGCAGAATACCATGAATGGTAGCGGAATCAAACAAAAACTACCCTAGGAGGGTACCAACACCCCTGGTGACGGAGAATCCTCGCTGAGCATCCACGCCCAAGCTGCCCTACTCTTCCTGAGCGTGGTGCCCTCCTTCGTGCCCCGCGTATACGGGGGACGAAGCCGACCTTCTTTTTAACCGAGACTCAGGTGTCCTAAGTGTCGCTTAAAGGCTGATACTTCATATCTCTCATAGACCTACCTGGGTACAAATTAGAACACTCCCTCTGGAGAGTTTGCGTATGCGTCAGAGAAGACATCTGTTTTCAACTCCTCGGCAGTCTTGAAGGTACGGACCTGTCCATCCTATGGCTGCGCGTAGACGGCGACGACTATCCCCATGTCTACGGGTGCCTCTATAGGTCCCATAGCGGTAATGCCGAAACAGACCGACTCATTGAACACGTCCAAATGGCTACAGATTCTTTGCTACAGCAGAGATCGTTATCCTTGGCAATTTTAACGCCCACCACGTCGAATGGCTCGGTTCACATTTAACCGATCATGCGGGGAGATCTGTTTATGACTTTGCCTTGGCATATGGTTTTACACAGCTGGTTACTTCGCCTACTCGGATTCCAGATGTGGAAGATTATGCACCTTCCCTATTGGACCTTCTGCTGACCTCTCAACCGGATGGATATCAGGTTTCTGAAGACGCCTCTCCTGACTCCTAGGACCATTGTCTTGTCCGGAGTGTGGTGCCACTCACGCTCCCCTTGCAGTTGCGTTCTGCAGACTGCCGCCGTGTTTGGCATTACAGGTCGGCGGATTGGGACGGAATACGGTCTTTCTTTGCATCCTACCGTTGGGTGCGGGTTTACTTCTCGCTGGATACTCCCAGGGTTGTTGCTGATTCTGTTGCTGATGTGGTACTTCAGGATATGGAACTTTTATTCCAACCTGTGGTGCCCATCGGAGGCAGATCTCAGTAAAATAGCATCACAATATACCGGGCATAGACTGACGCATCAACATCTCGGATGTAAATACCAGCGCTCTTAAAAAGAAGTATAATTCCGCTCCAGGTCCTTCAAAATAGTCATTGCCAAGGCAAGGTCAGAGCACATCGGCAGAATTGGCGAGAAGCTAGTTCGCCTCCTTCGGGAACCCGTGCATTCTGGTCTCTTGCCAAGGCTGTCTAACGGAACTTCTGTCAGCCATCTCTTCCATCTCAGCACAGAGAGGACTCACTGGCCCATGCCGCAAAGGAGAAAGCCGATCTGTTAATCTTCCTCTCGACTCGAACTGGACTCTCTATGACGGGGAACACACCGCCGACCATCCCGCGGTGTGATTGTTTCATGCCGGATGTGCGGTTTACAGCGCACGGTTCGCAAAGCAATCCTCTCCTGAATGTCAACAAGACGAGTGGGACTTATGGAGTCCCACCCATTGTGCTGAACACGTGTGCTCCGAAGTTGGCACCGGTTTTAACGCGTCTTTTCCGGTACTCCTACTCCTAAGGTGTAGTTTCGAATTCATGGAAGACAGCTTGGTCCACCCAATCCCTTAAAAGCCGTCCGCTCCTCCTTCTTCTCAAAAATAATGGAATCTATTGTAAACGGTTTTTGTCGGGTCGATCAGCTGGTGATCTTCTGGTTTACCTAATTCGTAGATGGGCGTAGGTAGTAGAGTCTAAAGGAAGGCATTGGCCGTTAGTTTGGACATAGCGAAGGCCTTCGATCGGTTCTGGCACAAAGCGCTTCTTTCGAAGCTCTATTCTATGGGCTTCCTGAGAAATTGTGCAATTGATCAACAGTTTCCTTGCTGATCGGAGCATCAAGGTTGTAGTAGACGGTGTATGCTCTGATTATAAGCCTATTAAGGCTGATGTTCCACAAGACTGCGTGCTATCATCAACGCTATTTCTTCTGCATATAAATGATATGTTGCAAACTGGTAACTTGAACTGAACTGAAGTCAAGTCTGCGCGTTTATCGCTAAAAAGAACCCCTTTGTCGTACCTTCACAGTTTCAAGGCACTCCTTTGCTGCCTTAGCTAGCATCGGAATCGTCGGCGACATATTGAACAGTGTGCAGTTTCGTGGTCACTTGGAAGGGAAGGCAAATTGGCCTCTAAAAAGCTTAACGTGCTCAGCAGAGCGGGGCAGTATTTCATGTCGGCACATCGCTTGCAACTTTACAAAGTGCAAATTCGGCTTCACATGGAATACTGTTCTCATCTCTAGGCCTGGGCACCCCAGTGCCAGCTCCTTCCATTTGACCGCATCCAGCGCAGAGCGGTTCGGATCGTTGAAGTCCGAGTTCTTTCTGATCGCGTCGATTCACTGGCACTGCGCAGGGATGTTGCATCCCTTCGCATTTTCTATCACATCTACCACAGGAGTACTCTGAGGTTTGATAATTCCAGCCGCCATATTTCACGAACGCACATCGCGTCAAAATTCACAATACCATCCTTTCCATCTGGATGCTTGACGGTCCACCACTCTGCGTTTTACTAGGAGTTGTCTTCCTTTTTTTTTTATAGGATAGGGTGACAAACAAGCACACAGTCCACCTGATGGTAAGTGGTTGCTGTGGCCCTTAGATATCTACACATATCCTCGCTTGCGAATCAAAATGCAGATACGTTGTCACCCGTGAGGACTAAGATGGAATGCTCTCTTCCAGTAAAAGGGTCTCCGGTTCTCTAAACTCACCATACGAAACACAGCAGTGTTAAGCTGCTATTTTACGCTAATATTCTGTGAGAGCGTGGTCCTTCTTCGGTAGAGCCAGTTCATTCGTGCTACAGCTACTACTAATATAGCTGCAGCATGGCTCTACCACGTATAAAACTAATAATTCTTAAATAATTCCTTGCTCAACTTCTCTGTGGAATTGTTTACCACCGGCGATTTTTCCGGACCGATACGACTTAGGGACCTTCAAGAAAAAAGCTTACTCCTTCTAAAAGGCCGGCAACGCACCCAACTTTCATAATATGTATTTGGTAAAAATCTGTTATTTTGACATTACAAACAGATACTTCAATTTTATTTATTTAAATAGATTTAATTCCATATTGGTTCGCGTAGTGTATATTTTCTTTGATATTGGTAAAGTATGAAAGGTTGTAAAAAATTCAAAAGCGATCACTATATTATTTTGATCTTGAGGCGTGAGGAAACTTGGTTGCACTTTTAATCATTCTCTTTTATAATTCAATACAAGATCGTGAATATCAGTGTGATTTATACTGTTGAGTATCTACTTCATTGGTAGTTATTAATAATTACTGTTAGTAAATGACAGGAATTTTCAGTATATGTATTTCGTGACAGTCGACAGCAAAATATAGCCGATTTTAATAATAATGATTTGTTAGATTCAAATTATTATCTTTCTTTATTGACTTCAGTATCAGTAAAGTCAATTTCGTCTATGTGGTTACCTTCACTCTATTTAAAAAACTAATATTTTTAGTAGCATCTTGTACGTATACAACATATTAAGATATGCTTCAGTTCCTCATTAAAGAGATGTGAAAAATGGTAATTTATTTTTATTAATATATCATCATCATCATCATCATCATTACAGCCCTTCACAAGTCCACTGCTGAACATAGGCCTCCCCAAGGAATGCCACAGCACGGTCCTGAGCCACCCGCATCCATCGACTTCTGCATGTCTTACCAGGTCGTCACTCCATCTAGTGGGGGACGCCCTACACTTCGTCCGCCGGTACGAGTCGCCACCGAGAACCTTTTTCCCCATCGGTTGTCGGTTCTTCGAGCTATATGGCCGGCCCATTGCCACTTCAGCTTACTAATCTGTTGGCTATGTCGGTCACCTGGTTCTACTGCGGATATCCTCATTTCTAAGTTTATCACGCAGTGAGACCCCGAGCATAGCCTCTCCATAGCTCGCTGAGCGACCTTGAGCTTCCTCATCCGACCAGCAGTGAAGGACCACGTCTCAGTTCCGTAGGTCATCACTGGCAACACGCACTGGTTGTACAGCCTCGTTTTCAAGTTTTGAGGTATACCTGACGAGAAGATGTGCCGTAATTTCCGAACGCTGCCCAGCTGAGTTGAATCCGTCGATTGACCTCTCGGTCGAAGTTGGACTTACCTAGTCGGACTATTTGTCCCAGGTAAACATATTCGTCAACAACTTCGAGCTTAGTGCTCCCAACAACTACCGGCATAGGTGTGACATGGACATTAAACATGATCTTTGTTTTGTCCATGTTCATC
Source organism: Parnassius orleans (assembly GCA_029286625.1). Lineage (NCBI taxonomy): Eukaryota > Metazoa > Arthropoda > Insecta > Lepidoptera > Papilionidae > Parnassius > Parnassius orleans. Next base: position 3,749,527 of record JAGSMP010000107.1, on the reverse strand, counting down.
TTAAGACCTATCCGTTGGGAGGCACTATTGAGGTCATTGAGCATAGTGCTTAGGTCCTCCAGCGATTCTGCCATAAGGACTATATCATCGGCAAATCGAAGGTGAGTGATGTACTCGCCATTGATGTTAATGCCTTATTAATATATATAATAACAAATTTTTTTTATCGTGTAAAGACACGACTTCTAATTAAACTTTATTTACCTCAGAAGTGGTAATTATTAGTTTTTGCAAAGACCGAGATAGAGGTTGGTTCTAATCACGAGCTTCTAAATCTAATAAATCTGGTGATCTGCCTCACTTGAGTCCTAAAAATAACAAATACTGTAACATATAATTTCATCAACTTTTAAAAAAATCGTGTTTTCTGTTAAGAAATTTCATCATTTATTGCGATATGTTACTAAAACTAAAGGCATTGAATTAAAGATGCAAAGCGTAATTTTAGTAGAAAACTTTCAATATAATTAAAGTCAATATAAATATATAAGGTCAAATTAAAAATGATATCGAAACTTAATTTTAAAGTGGAGATAACGCATAATTAATTGAAACAAAACTTATCTCTGTTATTTATAATACGGTAATTGCTGAAAGATGAAAAATATGAGGATGTCGTTATAAGGAAGTCGCGTTGATGCAATGAATATATCGTACGTGCGTCTAAAACTTCGTGAATTCAACAGAGCGCAGCCGTACAAAGTTGAATACAAGGGTAAGGGAGAGGGCGGGGACATTACAAAGCTTGGTTTTAACCGGTTAATTGTTACTATAAACCTAATTTGTGAAAAACCGGTATTCCACAAAAACCGGTTTGTGAAATACCGGTTTAAATTCTAAACCGGTTTTGGGGTCAATGACCGAAACCGGTTTCGAATTTAAACCGGTTTCCGAGCCCTGGTAAAAACTTCGTGGTTGGTTTTTTCTTTTTAATAGACATTATTTTGACAGTTGGGAAAGAGAACGCACGAGTTCGGAAAAGGTAAAGAAAAAGCTCGAGTATGTAATAGCCCACATCCCGAATGCTATACGTCCCTGAATACGCCACTTTTTGAGCAACTGTATTAAAAAGTTATTAGACTACAAAAGGGTATATGATTGATAATAACTCCTAGGAGTGAGACGATTGCTGCCATGTTGTTTCTAAATAGTTTCATATTTAATTGTACATCATATTGTAAAAATATAATATAATGAATTCGCGTAAATATAATATTTACGCGAATACTACATCTATACAAATAAATAAAATTGAAATATCTGTTTGTAATGTCAAAATAACAGTCTTTAACTAAATGCATATGAAAGAATATACGGTACTTATAACAAAAACACAATTTTTAAAATTTTTGTCTGTCTGTCTGTTTGTTCCGGCTAATCTTCGAAACAGCTGAACCGATTTTGACGGGACTTTCACTGGCAGATAGCTAATATTATAAGGAGTACTGAGGCTACTTTTATTTTAGAAAAGGAATTAGGGTTCAGCACAAAAAAAATTAAAATCCATAAAAACTAATTGTAATGAATTCCACGTGGGCGAAGTCGCGGGGAACAGCTAGTATGGAATAAAACTAATTTTAGGGATCTTATCGCGTTTAATTTTAACTTTTTTAATTCCCGACGTTTCGGGCACTTTCCAGCGCCCATGATCACGGGGGACTGAGGTGTTTGAGGTCCCGATGTCATAGTTAACGAAGGCTACCTTCAACTTTTAATTATTAATTTTGGTCCGATTTACGCATACAGTACAATATCTTGAAGTCTTACAGTAGTATGCTTGGTTTGGATTTAATTACATTAAATATGGGATCCCAAGCAGATGGTAGCACCCAGCTATCTTCTCTTGAAATTGGGATGTTTTTTAATTTCAATAGCCTCGCGAGTTATCGTTGGTAGGATTCTTTTGCTGTGCTTTATCAAATCTGATATAATGTTTGGGACAATTCTGAACATGTTGACATATTGCAGACTTCCCGGAGCGTCGGTGCTTCACATCAACGATATGTTCTTTCTACCAAAATTAATCATTAAAATTTGAAGGTAGTCTTCGTTAACTATGACATCGGGACGTCAAACACCTCAGTCCGCTCCGTGATGATGAGCGCTGGAAAGTGCCCAAAACGTCGGGAATTAAAAAAAATTAAAATTAAACGCGATAAAATCCGTAGAATTAGTTTTATTCCAAAAATATATTATGTTTAAAAACAAGTCCCACTAGCCTCCTTGGTAGTTTTTTCCAGGACAGAGATTTTTTCTGAACCATGTTAAAACATATATATAGACGACTTTCAATAAGTATTCTTCCTAAAATTAAAAAAAAATATGGTTTGTTGTAATCTTTATTGAAAAATAATGATTTTATTGTATTGTGTGGTGTGCAGGCCGCACAGTTGCGAGCGCAGCTGGCGGCAGAGCTGCGACGAAGACAGGCGTACGTGGCGCGCAGCGGGCGCGCGGCGCGAGACGTGCAGCGCCTGCGCACTGCGCTCGGCGACTCGCTGCGTGCCGTCGCGCAGGTACAGTGTACTGTGTAGTATGCAGGCTGCACAGTAGCGGCGCGAGACGTGCAGCGCCTGCGCACTGCGCTCGGCGACTCGCCGTGCCGTCGCGCAGGTACATGTACTGTGTAGTATGCAGGCTGCACAGTAGCGGCGCGAGACGTGCAGCGCCTGCGCACTGCGCTCGGCGACTCGCTGCGTGCCGTCGCGCAGGTACAGTGTACTGTGTAGTATGCAGGCTGCACAGTAGCGGCGCGAGACGTGCAGCGCCTGCGCACTGCGCTCGGCGACTCGCTGCGTGCCGTCGCGCAGGTACAGTGTACTGTGTAGTATGCAGGCTGCACAGTAGCGGCGCGAGATGCAGCGCCTGCGCACTGCGCTCGGCGACTCGCCGTGCCGTCGCGCAGGTACAGTGTACTGTAGGCGCAGGCTGCACAGTAGCGGCGCGAGACGTGCGCCTGCGCACTGCTCGGCGACTCGCTGCGTGCCGTCGCGCAGGTACAGTGTACTGTGTGTATGCAGGCTGCACAGTAGCGGCGCGAGACGCAGCGCCTGCGCACTGCGCTCGGCGACTCGCTGCGTGCCGTCGCGCAGGTACAGTGTACTGTGTAGCATGCAGGCTGCACAGTAGCGGCGCGAGACGTGCAGCGCCTGCGCACTGCGCTCGGCGACTCGCTGCGTGCCGTCGCGCAGGTACAGTGTACTGTGTAGTATGCAGGCTGCACAGTAGCGGCGCGAGACGTGCAGCGCCTGCGCACTGCGCTCGGCGACTCACTGCGTGCCGTCGCGCAGGTACAGTGTACTGTGTAGTATGCAGGCTGCACAGTAGCGGCGCGAGACGTGCGCCTGCGCACTGCGCTCGGCGACTCGCCGTGCCGTCGCGCAGGTACAGTGTACTGTGTAGTATGCAGGCTGCACAGTAGCGGCGCGAGACGCAGCGCCTGCGCACTGCGCTCGGCGACTCGCCGTGCCGTCGCGCAGGTACAGTGTACCGTGTAGTATGCAGGCTGCACAGTAGCGGCGCGAGACGTGCGCCTGCGCACTGCGCTCGGCGACTGCTGCGTGCCGTCGCGCAGGTACAGTGTACTGTGTAGTATGCAGGCTGCACAGTAGCGGCGCGAGACGTGCAGCGCCTGCGCACTGCGCTCGGCGACTCGCTGCGTGCCGTCGCGCAGGTACAGTGTACTGTGTAGTATGCAGGCTGCACAGTAGCGGCGCAGGCAGATATTACTCTGTCAATCTCATTAGGCTGTTAAGTTCACGGCGATTGCGACACCGCGCAGATATATCCCACTATCACCTTTTACGTCACCTACTGGATGAAATGTGGTGATGGATTCTGGTATGCCGCCACTACACAACTATTCGTTTCTCATAATATTACAGAATATAGATAGAAACAATTTGAAATTTCCATAAACTATAGGTATCTATTGCAAATCAAGTTTATCATTTTATCACCTCAAAAACGTAGAAATATATATTGACTTTTTAGCAAACGTAGACACAAAAGTGTCTACGTTTTCGCAACAACGTGGTGTGTGGGATACAAGCTACCAGTGAATATTTTATTATCATATAATCAATATGAAATCAGCCACCCCCGCGCAGACGCACACTTTTTGTATCCAGTAGTTTCCACATAACGATCGCCAATCAAAAAGTGTTCGATGTAGGTAACTGACTAAAATTCGCCAGTTGAAGACACAAGCAACATTAACTTTCCTTATTGTACTCTCATCTCTCATCACCGTGTTTTGTTTTTTTTAAATCATTTTGTAATAGACGCAGTCACTCATCAAAAGATTTTATAGAAAATCTAAATTGGCGTTTGAATTTTTCTTTTCTTTATATTTTCTAAGTTCACTAACATTTATAAATTTATTTTGATTACTAAGAAAAGGATGTATCCAGAACTGACTAACCGGTTGGCATTGACGTGGTTGATTTGCCTGTAAATATTGACGACGACGACATCTACGTCGACGTATTATCAACACAACACGCAAAGGTAATCTCTTCACCGACATCTATCGTGAAACTGACGGAAAACAATCAGCTAACTAGTGAACAGAAGTAGCAACCGGCGACTGTGTCCGATTGCCGCTACCGGACACAGCAACTACGATTTCTTGTGATTGTGTGCCGTGTCGGTAACAAAAAGTGTCTACAGTTGCGCAGTGTCTAGGTCTTGTACATACGTAAGGTCTCAATCGTAACTTGTATTGAACGTGTACCTGTGTTCCAGGACCCTGCTCTGGACTCCTACACGCTGGAACACGAGGCGAGGAAGCTGGACAACACGCTGACCCACAGCCTGCCGCCTCTCAACGACAGCTACGACTCTTCTAAATAAGTACATAAAACGCTAAACGCGAGGTTACCAATTGAACAGCAATACTTCATTGCTTGTTGATATTTGTCAATTTGTAATTACGATTGTTGGATGAGATATAGCGCAGGCGTGGCCCTAGTGTCCACGTCTTTTCTGCCACCAGGGCGGCGCCCTTAGTAATTGAGGTGAAATATTTGACAGATTTCATAGCTGGTGAAGTTAATTTGTTAGAAGTGTAGAAATTACTTAATGTTTCTTTCTGAAATTAATTTAAATTTTATTTTATATATACTAATTAGATTCGAAATGGATAAACCAAAATATGGATATTCCTAAAAGTAATAATATTAAAAAAGTATACAGCACTGACGCATTGTTTTGTGTATATACATACACTAAACATGTAGTATATACATACAAGAAACCGAAAAACTAACATAATACAACGCGTATGTAATATGCGTAACAAATAAGTTCACCGTAGTCCCAACTAGCGACATCTGGTGTGCGTAAGATTATTTAGCCCTCATTCACAGGGAGCGCTCGTCATGTTAAGACGTGATGATGAATATCTTGAAATTTTATTCCTACCCCTTGATAAATCAGGATAGAACAGAGGCCTAATATAACAATATAATTACCATTTACCCCATATTTCAGATATATTTTATGAAAAAAAGTATTGATATAAAAAATCTGCAATATAGGTACATAAAGAGGGATCAATAAAATTAAACCTTACTTTGCGAAATTCTGTTCTGTATAATATGAAAATCAAAGTTATTCTGCTAAAATCTGAAGTTATTGTAACAAAAACAAAGAAACCTATAAAAAATTCTTTGTTTTTTAATCCGTTTGTCGGAGTTCTTCAATCAAGAACTATATTTCATTATACGTGTTTCGTATTAAAATTTTCACCAAATAACACGTAAAATGTAATAAAACATTGAAATATTACTTCAAGGGAATTAAGCGCACAACATGGCACAATATTTCAAACAAACTCACACATTGAAACTCCATTGCTGATTAGCTAGACTAGCTTATTATATTTTATTACAACTCAGGACGAACAGTCAAGAGTTGACCTTATTTCTTGAGAGCTTATGGTTTAAATTACGATACATAATATAAGTCGCTTACAACGATTATGTTATGGCGCCATTGTGCTCGTCACTAGTCAGGCACGTTGTATGTAGTAAGGTGCAATGTAAATTATAATTAATCAGTATTATAATAGTGACGGTATTCGAACTAAACTCGTTCGCAACGCCATTGGTAAGCCACGCCTACCGCAGCTCAATTTGCGTTGGTTTATTTTTTGGAGCTAGGAATGCTTCCATGTTTAATTTGCTAAAATCCTTTAAGCGACAGCAGGACACAAAGGAACAGGCAAACATAAAAGTACAATACACACATACTCAAGAAAAACATAACGCCTTCTGGGACAGTTGGGTAGATGATGTCACTCACAACACAACTCTGTTTAGCCTTTAAAAATAAATTATGCTTTCGGATATTAGCAAATTTTTATACGTGGAACCATGCTGCAGCTATATTAGCAGTATAGTTGTAGCACGAAAAAGAAACGACGAAAAGGTCGGCTCGACCGGGGAAGGAACACGAATACTAGCGTAAAATAGTAGCTTAAAACGGCTGTGTTTCGTATGGTGAGTGTAGAGAACCGGAGACCCTTTTTACTGGTAAGAGGCATTTCATCTTAGTCCTCACGGGTGACAACGCATCTGCATTTTGATTTTTCAGTGAGGATAGATGTAGATGTCTATGGATCACAGCAACCACTTACTATCAGGTGGAATGTGTGCTCGTTTGTCACCCTATCCTATAAAAAAAACTTCTTGTTATTCTAAAACTACCCACTAATAATATGTAAGTAACAATATAAAAATCAATTGCTGTCCGTTAGCCACGCAAAAACTCGAAAATGGCTGGACCGATTTTGATTAAATTTTGTGTGTGTTTGAGTGGGTCCCTAGATGATCTAAACGATTGACAATTGAACCCGGTAGGTGTCACTGTTCCAGAAATTACCCGTGCGAAGCCGGGGCGCATCGCTAGTAATATAATTATAAATTATTAAGTAAATTTATAGGTTTATTATATATATAAGAAGGTAGAAGAAAGGAGTGTTTAATGATTCTCAATTCGAATATTACACATTGAATAAAATTAATTTTTTGGAGTTTTTAGCCTTTAATTTTAACTTAATATTATATATATAAATTATCGGGCATTCAAAATAAGTTAAAATTAAACGCGATGAAGACCGTAAAAAAGTGATGCACTGCCCCGATTATATCCACTGACAAGAGATAAAATTATCTTGTTATGTCAAACGGGGATATACTTCTCCCCGTTTGACATAACGAGTAGACATATATCCCCCGTCCGTAGCATGAAGCCAAATGAAAGATAAAAAATTATGCTTTTTTGACATTTGAAAGGGACAATTTTATCCTAGTTAATTGGATGTGGGTTGAAGTTTATATTCATACAAAAAATCTATCTAAGTCTATCTCCCATTTTATCTACTGTGGATATTATATCCACCGGTGTGCCCATGCTCTAAGGGTGGATAAAACTAAGCGAGGGGATAAACATTTTCTCCTTTCCCCGGGGATAAAATTGTCTCCTGTCCATGCTAGCCCTGTAGATGTACATTATCACTTTAAATTTATTATTTAAGAATGAAGCACACTATAATAATATATATAATCTTTTTAAAAAACCTGTCTGCATGTCGGGTCGGGTCTAGTCGTAAATAAACAGATATTGTGTTGATGAATGTATTATTAATACTAAGTATGACTTTCCATTTACTAGTCAATGTCAAATACTAAACGTACGTATATTATGACATTAAAGATTTATTAGTTTATTTCTCAAGAATGATTGTACTTTGATAAGTTTTTTATTTGTACATAAATTTATAAAATGTGCCGAGATCGGGACTTCGTTTTCGTGGATTATACTATTTTTTAAACTAAAATTATTGGAAATGTCACGAAAAAAACAAGTTAAGTTCTGTTTATCATCATCAATAATGCAGCCAACTAGTCTAGTCCAGTACACTGGTGAACATTCTTCCCTACAGTTTACCACTAAGCACACTCCTAAGCCGCCTGTATCTATGACTTATTGCATGTCGGTAACTCATAACTCTAGTCATAACTCAATCTCTTGTGGGCCGTCGTATACTGCGCATAGCGGTGCGAGCCCGCCGCTCAAGAACCTCACATCAGTTGGCGGGGCTACGTGTTATTTGCCCGGCCCTCGCTACTTCAGTTAACTGATCCGTCTGCCTGTTGGTTGCTTCAGCTCCACGAATATCTTTGTTACGGATAGTTCGTAACTCTTTAACAGCTCGCTGAGCCATTTTAATAGTCAGTTAGCAATTTAGTTATCATTCTTTTAAACTTTAAAGATGACAGAGCAAAAATATCACTTTCTGTGCAGTGTGTATTATAATTATCTAAGAAGCGGCGGAGGGTGCCCCGCTCCAGCGTTTGTTTTACACCTCATGGTGTGAAACAACCGAGGTGCTCGCACTGCGCGCCGAATTACAGTTCTCGGTACATAATATAACTTATTGGGGATATAACTACAGTCAAACCTGTTATTACACAACCCATGCAGCATCATGGCCCTAATAAGCGATCGTCTAGATTCCATACTCAGTAGTTTATAATGTTTTAATAATTGTACGTATGGAATTCTGGAATGGTAACACTTATAATAGATATTGCGTAAAAATTTATTTTGGACCAATTCAATTTATAATTATAGTCACTGTTCCTCGCGACTTCGCCCGCGTGTAATTTAGGCTTTTAATTTTTTTGCGCGGAACCCTAATTCTTTTTCTTAAATAAGAGTAGCCTAAGTTACTCCTTATAACGTCAGATATCTGCCAGTGAAAGTCCCATCAAAATCGGTCCAGCCGTTTCGGAGATTAGCCGGAACAAACAGACAGACAGATAGATAAAAATTTAAAAAATTGTGTTTTTGTTATAAGTACCGTATATACTTTCATATGCGTTTAGTGAAAAGCTATTATTTTGACATTAAAAACAGACACTCCAATTTTATTTATTTGTATAGATGTAGTTTTAGATTTTTTGTAGAAGGGACTCCAGATTGGTACAGCGTATTCTAATTGTGAACGAATGAGTGTTTTGTATAGAATTAAGAAAGTAGATAATGGTTCAAAGTCTTTAGAGGATCTCATGATAAAACCATTATCACCGTTTTTAGTTCTTTTACACAATATTTTAATTGTTATAATTTATAATTTTATGGTTTGTTTTTTTTTAATATTCAGAACTTTAACAGTATTGATACATTGTACTTAATAATATAAATTTTAAAATTGACTTAGCTATTACAAAAATAGTAGAAAATAGCTCTTATATATAATAGAAAGTATGAAGCTATATTTTCACTCTAGTTTAAGTAGTTCATATGTCCATTCCTATTGGACAAATGGTCTCAAATACTATTACTTATGTATTGTCACAATAGTTATAATAGTAACTTCCGATGAGATAGATGAACAATTTTATTATTCTGAAAGGTTATAATGAGAAAGTGCCTATTTCACTGATGCTCAGTAGAGAATTAAGGTAATGCTCGGTAGGGGATAGAAAAGAGCGTAGTTTCCAACAATCAGTTTTGGAATAAAGTTTCACATTTTATTTTTCTAAGCCCTCCCTTCTAAGTCTAAATCTGATACTTATGAAAGTGGTTCATTATTCTGACGGAAGGCTGACGTGTTTAACAAAATGAAGTATTGGTCCGAACGAACTGGTTCATACGAATTCCGAATATTATCAAATGTTACCTATTTCCTAGGATATGTGCTGATGGGGTGGCGTAAACACAGGCTAAACTCGAATTCCCGTATCTGATGTCCCCGCGAAGCAGGAGAAGAGTTACGTAGTGGTCGCGAAAGATACTCTACTACAACATATCAATCGTGGGTGTCGTAACAGAGAACACAGGGAAATCAGCATCTTCTAGAACATAACTCAAAATAATTAAAAACTGCGGTTGCCCACCCACCTGCCAAACTATGGCAAATATCCCCAGCTTACTAATCCGTTGGGCTATGTATGTTTTGTATAAATAAATATTTATACAAAATCGATTGTACTTTGAAAATGCTAAAGTAGTTATATAAGGCACTACACACTATCAGCTGTGTTGAGTATACGTGGTAAACCCATGCTGCAGCTATGCCTAAGATGTGACGCCACGTTTCCAGTAAAAAGTTATTCACAGTCACCATAGGAAACACGGCAGCATTAAGCTGCTATGTCACTCAGGTATTCTATGAGAGCGTAGTCCTTCCCCGGTTCCTTCCTTCAGAGCCGACCCATTCGTGTTACAACCGTAATATAGCTGCCGATGTCAATGGGGCATAGCATACTGTGTGTTTCTTTCTCAGCCTTACTTGTATACATTAAAACAATTCTTGACAAATACTAGTCTAAAACAGTCGGGTAATAGACCAACGCATTGCATTAACTAAAATACTTAATATGACCTACTGTGACGTCACGCAGGCGGCAGATGTTCTGTTGTAAATATTTGCAAAGGGCACCGTCGCACCGGACCGGTTTCATTACACGCGTGTTTATAACGTGTAATTTAATTCTGTACGATTTCGTTTTTGAGCAGTCTTTTCTGACGCGGTAGAGCCATGCTACAGCTATATTGTGGTTGCAGCACGAATGCGTCGGCTCGTCCGGCGTAGGACCACGCTCTCACAGAATACCAGCGTAAAATAGCGGCTTAATGATGGTGAGTGTAGAGAACCGGAGGCCCGTTTTACTGGAAATGAGGCATTCCATCTCAGTCCTCAGGGGTGACAACGCGTCTGCATTTTGATTCTTAATTGAGGATAAATGTAGATGTCTATGGGTCACAGTATCCACTTACCACCAGGTGGACTGTGTGCTCGTTTGTCACCCTTATTCTATATAAAAAAAGTCTGTGTTCTACATAACTGTTGGTATACACTGCCTCGTTGGTCGTTAACGCGACTGCTGATCATGAGGTCCCGGGTTCGAATCCCAAAAATCAGTTATTGAGGTATTCTGTGAAGAAATTCTCAGTAGCAGCCCGGAGTCAGGAAGTTGGCGGTGCTTCACCCCGTGCCTCGTTAAGAGCGTAAAGCCGTTTGGTCCTGCGCCTCATCTCTCCCCGGTCGTATTAAGTGCCCGCACTATAATCCTGTCCAGCGCAGATGGCTAGTTTCCGTTGGGGCTGGTCGCCGTGACCGAAATTCGGTCTGGAGTCATTATTAATATTATAACTGTGGGTATTGGGCTCGAATTTTAGAAGGAAATATTTGAACATATTAGGAGTGTTTGATTAAATAAGTATGTTCTTGCTTATCTTGGTTATGTGACGTTTGAAGGAATTTTGCTTAAATCACATTTTTGCCAGTGTCGTGATACCACACGCAAATTATAGAACCCAAAAGTCACTGTATCCATAGCGACCAGGCTGACATACTTTAACATTCGTACCAACTCTTAATTAACATCACTTGGTGCTCAAGGGCATCGCCAGGCGATAGCCCATAGGCCGGCGAGGGGGGTGTACAAGAGCACATGAAACTTTACACTTCTATTGCGAGCCTTACCTCTATGGTGATTGTAATAAGAACGGTACAAATTCCAATGTGTAAAGCTCTACGAGTTGCCCCCCCCCTGCCTCTTTGGCGACGCCCTTGTTGGTGCTTACGTAGTTTTCAAAGTTACAAAGTCCAAGTTTAGTGACGTACAAGTTGTTGTTGTAGATAATAGTTTATGATTCAAGCCTTCTAGGAACAATACAATTACAGAGTATCTCTACTTCTAATTAGTTATTAGTCACGTTAGTCATTTTTAACTCATACATTCATTCATTACATAAATCCACTGCAACAAAGGCCTGCCTCATATATTGCCTTATACAAGGAATATTTGCCATAGTTGCCACGCGGGTTGGAAACCGCAGGTTTTTATTTTTTATACAGCTGTTATCAGAAAGATTGCCCCCCATCCTGGTTCAGTTTCCCTCTGTCTCCTCTTACGACACTCACGGGATGATATGGGGTAGTGGATATTCTTACACCGCCACTATACGGTTAACACTCACAAACACCTACACAATCCCTCCTATTTTAGGAAAGGATCCAGTCTGGATATGGATCATTTTTCTATTGGATTTAGTAGTAGGTGTAGCGAATTAAAAGCTAATATCCCTTTTTGAGAGTAGTTATCTTGCTCATATTTCTAGGTCTTTTAAGCATATTTCCGATTAGGCATATTTCAAAATGCAGCTCCGCGGCGCATTTAGGGTTACCAGACGTCAGGATTTGTCCTGACATGTCAGGATTTTAGGCATTGGTCAGGATTCCGGGTTTTTTTTGGAAATGTCAGGATTTTTGGTGAGTTGATGAAATACGAAATAAGTTAGTATTGTGTTATCTGTAGGAACAATAAAACTAAATCAGATCAACAGAATTAACATAAAAATAATATAGCCACTCAGCGAGGAAACGCAGCCAGCGTTCTTGGCACGATACCACGGGGAGTAGGACTGTATGACAATTAAAATTTTTAGTTTTAGTTTTTCTTTATTATAGTTTTTTTTAATATTGTGTGTAACCTCTTATTTAGATTTAATTTTATACTATATTTTAACAAAATAAAAATAATTGTAATTCTTTTAATCTACCTACATAAAAATGAACTTAAATTGCACTGTGCAACTATGTACTAAATTGAATCAAATATTGTGTAAGTTTCACATATTAATCAATTCAATCGCTTTAATTACTTATATATTATATATAATATATTAAATAGCGCCCGCTCTCGGCAATAATGTCAGGACATTTTTGTAGAAATGAGGCTTTTTGTCAGGATTTTCCAGCGAGAGTAAGTAGACTCGCAAGACTTCAGTTTTAATTTAATAAAAAGTAAAAGATCGCAAATGATAATAGAATTCTTATTTGAAAATATGTATTAAAGCTGGTACCCACTCGATAAATATACGGTATACCTTTCGACGGGTTAAACTAAAACCGGTATCAGCCTGTAGTCTTATCTCGTGAACTAGATTCAATCCACATTCGCTCAAATGAAGACGCGTCACAATTTGTTTCCGACGCGTAAAAACTTCTGGAGTAGGTCGGTGACTCACTAACGCCGCGGTGAGGTCAGAACACAAACCGGAAGTATGGAGGAAATGTTTTTTTATTAACGCGCTTGACTCAGCTGACTGTGACGTTAACCGGTCTAGTTTAGTCGTGAGAGTCTTTAAAAGGTCACTTCTAGTGTTTTAAAATAGATAGATTTTCGTAACGATTTGTGACTGCACAAGTCTCCATTGTAAAAAATTACCTTGATAATGCCATGAGGCGACACCGGTCGGTTTTTACAGTGATAAATTTTAATAAATATAAGCGAAACAAGTAGGTACACGTCTACTATACAAATCACATACATGAAAATAATAATTGACCAAGTGTGTGTCGGACACGCGTAGGTTTGGGTTGGTGGTTCAGTCAAAAATATAGCCAATTTACTTTGTTTATTTTTTTGAAGTGATAACTTCTTTAAGCACGTTGGGCCCTTTTGGGACGGGAAAAAGGACTGAACTCGCGTGACCGTCACGCTCAGATATATAAAATAGATGAAAATAATGTTGCAAAACCAGTTGATTAAATTTTATAAAATTGATATGTATTTATAAATATGTTTGTATTATATAGATAATAATCATTATTTTTCATGTAAAACAGCGCAATAAATGAAAATTTTATTACTATATTAATGCGTTGATAAAAATAATTTCTCATAAAAAATACTTCTTAAAAATATTTCTTAACAACCCAAAATAATGTTTACAAGTTTTAAAGCTAAGAAGTTTTCACTTCTTACGTGCACTCCTACGACTGACAGTTTTTTTGACTAAGCTACTGTTCTAATAAATAGGTCATAACGCAGTTTTCTGGAGTTTAAAATACTTACGGTGTTCGATATAATTTTAATCTAAAGTATAATAGTCTCTAAAGTATACCTAGTTTTATTGCGGATTAGAATACTCGGACCACCGACAAAGATGCGAGATAATTATTCTGGTACAGCTTACTGCGAGCGCCGTTTCACCTGCCCGCGGCGGCGTGGCAATTACAACAGATGACGGGTTGATGAAGAAGAAAAAGATGGATTCACTCTTTTATTTTATTTTACCTTTATTTTTTTCGTTTTTTGAAACACATCGTAAAAGTGTTTGTACTCTCAGTTATCCTAAAAGTTAAAACTATGTTGAAAGAATATGCTATTGTTTTATCTATATAATTTTATCGGAATTTCTGACAGTTGTGGTTGGTGGACACTGCACAGACAAAGATATTGTTATATTCTTTGAAACACAGTTGAAACTTAAAATAGAAAGCTGGTAGGATGCCTTTTCGCCTAGAAGTTTGTTTGTGTATCACCCTCTTACCTTTTTCTACTGCCATGCAGCATTGATTGAACTGCTAGTTTCGGTTTTTTATCGTGGAGAAGTCCTTATGGATACCTTCGGCTGCGGGGGAAACAGAAAGGTTATGTCTGACTCCTACCGGCAGGTCTCCTATGTTCAGCAGTGAACGACTGCAATAGTAATCGTAAGAAAGAGTAAAAGTAAGAAAGAAATTATCAAAAGAATTCCTAAATTACACTTTGAGAAATGCAATACACTTATATGCCTTTACTATATTGTTAACTGTTATCATCTTGGCCGCGCATTTCTGTTTTGTTTTAAAAATCACTATCAGTATAATATAATACATAATGTTCATTCTTATCTCTTGTGCTCAAATGCGATATCAGTCCCGTCATTTTTCGTTTAACAGTTCAATTGATAGATTTACTTTCATCATCAGGCCACAAACAGTCCATATTGAATGTAGGTAGATCTCTCTTAAGTAGTTCCTCTTACATTATCAGTGGTCTTCTGTTGGACATAGGCATTGACGGCTCCGTGGCGCAGTGGATTAGTAACGAGTTGCAGCGCTAAGGGCCGCGGGTTCGAATCCCGCACGGAACAAGTATTTTTATGGCCTACTAGTAATAAGGGTCTGAATGTTTGTCCTTGTGAAATTTATGTTTGTAAACTGCCCCCACGATACAAGAAAATCTTAGTGTGGAGGTAACATTTTTTTTAAATAGACCAATCCCAAGGCGTGCTACTTAGTCCGATTTTCGGTTTCACGCAGCCAATTACTACCAACCTTGCGCATATCGACATCATAATTTCAATATTTTCATTAATTTAATAAAGCCAATCAAAGTCCACTCCTGAACATAGTCTCCCCATAGATTGTCTCAAAAGGGGATAGCCTCCCCATAGATTGTTTCAAAAGGGGATAGCCTCCCCATAGATTGTCTCAAAAGGGGATAGCCGTAAGTGCAAACATACTGATCCAGAACAATTATTTGTAGGCCGTACAAATATTTGTTTATTTGTAATTATTCTGTGCGATTCCAACAACATCGTAACAGTTTAAATATCTACCTAGTTTTATTTTCACATGTAGGTTGCCTATATTATTTAGTCCATTGACTTTATTTTTCCATTGGGTACAATAATGAAAAAACATGCAATAGATAAGAGGAAAATGAAAACCCTTCAAAAGTCTACTGCTTAAAATAGGCCTCCCCCCATAAATTACCTCTTATGAATGGAGAATGTTTGCTATAGTTGATACGCTTGGCATGCGGGTTGACAACCGCAGCTTTTTATTTTAGTTGTTTTAGGAAGACGCTGATACCCATCGCCTGGCTTGCTCCCTCTGTCGCCTCTTACGAAGCCCACGGGACGATATGGGGTAGTGGATATTCTTACACCGCCACTACACGGTACTAACTATTATCGAAGAATGATATATAGATAGATAATTATGCAACTAAGTACTTAGTATGTCAATAATTAAAGCACCTTGTGGGGATGCACCTAATAAGTTCTAAGTGATCTAAATAATAGCATTTACGTATTACATTCGTCGAATTATCAACGGCCTTCGTCTTTTCTGTGCTCTCTATGCATATCCAAATTACTTTTATCAACACAGGTTGCAAGGTCTCACGGTGATGACGCAGCGTACGAAACTTGTGTTTTTTCATCTTTTTACATATAATTAATGATACAATACATTTCGTACAATGCAGATACTTCAAACTTCAGTGTTTACTGACTCAAAATTTGAACGAGCTGATAACATAACGCTTTTTTAATTATAATAAAATAGAAAAGGAAACTTTGTAAATTGTTCTTAATATGTCGGTTACTCACAATTATGAAATGGAAATACACCTCGTTCATTTGAAAATATTACAATACTCTCACACATTGGCGGTTTGAACATAGATAATATTTGAGTTTCTGCAAAATTATTCGAGTTTTGGGTCCTAACAATAAAAATTGATTGGCAGTAAATGGCATTCCAACCATGTAGTGACGGTGTAAGAATATTCACTATCCCATACCGTCCTGTGGTGGGTCGTATTAGGCGTCAGAGTAGAAAGCAGCAGCGATTAATAATAACAACTAGGAAACATAAAATAAACAGATAAAATACTACTGGAAAATGTTCAAAGGAAGGCTACCAAAATGGTAAAACAACTACGAAACATGACATATGAGCAGCGAATGAAGAAGATAACCTAACAACACTAGAGTGCCGTAGACAGAGAGGTAGTCTGATTGAAACATACAAAATACTGACGGGATATTACGATGTACCTACTCTGCAAAATTTGTACTTACTGAATAGCAACAAACGTCTAAGAGGACATCAACTCAAACTCTGCCATAGGGCTGCCAAGCGGAATCCTATGAAGAATTTTATTACAAATCGTGTTGTCAACAACTGGAATAAGCTACCGCAAAATGTGATTGATGCTCCAACATTGAACGCCTTCAAGAACAGATTGGATAAAATCTCCAAAAATTAAGATGCACACGCATCAGCTTTTTAGCTGCTAGTGTGTTTATGTAATAATAATAATAAACAAAACTGCGGTTGCCAACACGTCTGAAAAGCGTGGTAATTTTGACAAACATCCCCCATCCAGCAATCTATGGGGAGACATATGTTCAGCAGTGGACTTTGATAAACTATAAGGAATGAAAATGATACTGGCAGTGGATTAAACGGAAGGACATATTATGTGGTTACAAGCAATAATCGAAAACCAGTTCCAAATTTAGTTCCGATTCCCTATTTAGGTTCTAATAAAGCTTCCACTTTTTGGTGTGGTTCTAATAAGGTATCTGATTTAAGATACCGGTGCCAAAGTATAAGAGTTTTCAGGCTCCAAGTCGTAGAGTGAAACCTTCGTAGCGTAAAAACGAACAAGTAAGATATCTCATAAAATACCAGCGTAATGCTGCTGTGTTTCGTGAGTGCTGAGAACCGGAGACCCTTTTTACTAAAAACGAGGCATTCCATCTTAGTCCTCAGTTAATCGGGGATAGATGTGGATGTCTATAGGCCATATCCATCTACTTACCATGTGGAGGAATGTATGTTCGTTGGTCGCACTTAATCTATAAAAATATTTTGTTCCGCTCGTTTACCGGTAAGATAAAGGTTCTTAATTTAGGTTCTCATTAAGGTTTGATTTCAGTTCTGGTTTGGATACCAGAATCACTAAATACTCACCAGTAATTTCGCAACCTTTTCAATCTCTGCATAAATGTTTCTTAATTGGTATTAAAATAGCATTTAATATTCAAGGACGCCTACGTCGAAACATTTCTTCAAGCAAAGTTTGGAAAAGAAATATATGTGAATGATTGACAATACATTTTAAGAATACGAACGCAAATAATCTATTACGTTACTTGTTATAAAGATATTGACCTCCTGCAAATTAATCGGGTCATTGATCTATCAAGTGGGTCGTTCCATCTTTCTATGACGCTTGTATCTATCTATGTACGTCCCATACTACGTTTTCCGATACCTAAGAACGGGGCTAAGAACTAGCAAGCGAATCTGTAAAGGTGCCCTTTACGACAGACTTGCTTGCTAATTCTTTGCCTTACATGATTACTTTAATTTGATTACTGATCTTTTATTTCGATAATTAATCATTAAACAGATAAAAGTTAAAGTTACAGCTGATACGTCCCAATGCTAGCCAAAGTAATGTTGGGCACAGGTCTCCTCTCATTTCTGAAGGTTTTAGGGTAAGGAAATGTCCGCCGTCAGAAAGAATCACGCATAATTCTTTCTATATGTAACAGAAAAGAAACGGGCGACATTGCACTCATATAATATTAAGGTGAAAAGTACTTAATAAGACTAGCAATATCCTGACCGTTCCCCGCTGAATTGTAGTTAATTGACCGAAGCGTTTGGATGCAGAGGTAGGGGCCGCGGGTTCGAATCTCGCACTGAACATTTACTTGTAGGTAGGTTGCTTGTACAAACAAATATTTTTATGTTGTGCGAGATTTGAACTGGTTTGGATATTTGTCCATGTAATTTATATCTTCAAAGGGCAGATGTAACGTGTTTAAAAAAAATATAAGTACTTCTTTTCGTCATCACATTAGATAAAAAACCATGCGTCATGAGTGACTGAGCTCAGACCATATAATTTCATTCATGGCCACTCGTACATTAATAGTAGTTATTGGTAAACTGACGGCCGCGTCACACTTCAGCGAACTGCAAAACATATTCAAAACCAGACTTGTATTGACCTTTAACCCAGTCACACCTCCGATTCATAATCATCAATATCACAACCCTTCACAAGTCCACTGGCCTATAGGCCACCAAGAGAATGCCACAAAGTACGGTTCTGACCCACCTGCATGTTGTTATACCAGATCCCGGATTATGTGAAATATCACGATCCTGCGACCCACCTACATATTTTAACAGATCCCGGATTATGTGAAATATTTTTAGAAGGGTGACAAACGAGCAACCAGCCCGTCTGGTGGTAAATGTTACTGGGCGTCCCGAGAACGTCTCCGCCGGCACCGATGAAATTGTTCATTGCATTTAGTGTGTAGTCGACGATTAATCGATCATTAATAAATTAATTTAGTCGATTTTACATGTTTAGTCATAGTATAATAATTTTAGTATTTATAAATACACAAAAAATATTATTTTACTTTTAAGACTCGAAATTCTCATACAATTACAATAGAATTGTTTGTTTATAGTTTAGACCTTCAAAAAAAGTATTAAAATTGACTTTTTTTAATTTAAAAGAAAAATTACACTAGAATTTTCTCCTGTATCGTGGAGGCAGTTTACAATCCAGCCCCTGACAATTATTTGTAGGCCATACAAATACTTGTTCCGTGATTCGAACCCGCGGCCCTCGGCGCGGCATCTCGTTGCTAAGCCAATGCGCCACGGAGATGAAAATTTGAAGGACATGTGAAGTCTGCCAACACACACGGAAGCAGCGCGACGGACTAATTGATCCAAAAAAAAACCCTTCAGAATTGAGAGGCATTTATACCCAGCTGCGCGACATATAAAGATCTTTTACATGTTAACAACCTGCCCATGACCTCGCGTTCGTGTATTTTGAATATACAGCCATGTGTTTATTTTACCGAGCGCTCAACGCGCCTGCCTATTCAATGGATCATAGGCTCGAATCTCATTTTGGATATATGATATCTTTATGTCCTTCACACTGCGTCCGAGCCCTCTGATTGCATCGCTTAAGCGTAATAACAAGTAATATGAGAACAAGAATCTCCATGGAATGTTTGGTCCCACGTTTGCTGGGGACACTTCCGACTTCAGGTTTGATAGTAAATAACAACGAAATTATATGATGTTATATTTTTGTTTAGAATAATGTAATATGTACTGACAAATTTTCCTCGAGAGGATCGCATCGGGGCAATAAAGCATTAAGACTCACTTAGTCTTAATTGTATCTAACGAGGTCTTTAACTTTAATATCGAAGCTACCTACTGATCACATTATATTTGTGCATTTATTCACCACCTACAGATCACCTATAATACATTTTTCTAATTGTAATGGATGTGTTTAACGTGAGGATTGACATTTTATGAAACTCAATTGCTGATAATTCGATATGAATTCCGTCGTATATGTGATGTAGAATATTGCAATTATAATAATATATAATAAATAATGTAGTTTAAAAACCTAAAAGAATTTAAGAAGTTTTGTGTATAAGGCACTGATATCGTAGGTAAAATTTTCCGCCTCGGGCATTTATTACACATATATAATTTTGTTACGTAGCTTTGACGTCAACATTCAGCCCACGAGGAAAATAACTGGCAAGTACTAGGATATTTCCTGAAATTATGCATATTTATAGGTTTAATTATTAATAAGCAATTTATTTATATGAACGCAACGTTGGGAAATCTTAAATTGTAACTGTCATTTTTCTAGAAACACTAGTTTTAAGGTGTTCGTACCCAGGGCCGAATTAACCATGTCGGGCCCTTAGGCAATGTAAATCTCGGGGCCCTTTGCAGCCAGCATGAAGGGGTATGAGTAATAGCATCGGCAGCGTCACCGGACTGATGCTTAACTCCTCAAGAACTTACTGTAAAAGATTTGTATTTGGGCTCATTGAAATTGTCTTAATGAATAGGTTATAGATAAGTGGTGATCCAGGTTTCATTAGGTATAGTATGTATATGAATTTTCACTGAATGAAACACTTACCATTACTTTTGTGCGCGCGCGGGGCCCCTAGCCGATGCGGGACCCCTAGGCAGTTGCCTACTCTGCCTGCTATTATCAATCATGTTTAAGAACAATCCCATTCAATCTAAATGATCTTATAGTTAGGTACATATTTTAAGGTACAAGCTGAAAAACATAATCGAGCAGTTAAATCTTTTTAACGTATTGTACACTGTTGATCAACACACGAGTCTCTGGTCACTCTTAGTCATCGAAAACCACTTCATTATCATCATTATATATATTATAGCCTATCAAAAGTCCACTCCTGAACATAGGCCTCCCCCATAGATTGGTATAGTTACCACACTAGGCATACGGGTTGACAACTGCAGTTTTTTAAATTAGTTCTTAATTCTTTCGAAAAAACATGCTATACCTATTATATTTTGCATTTTTTATTGTTATAGAAAAAAAAAAGTGTTTTCATCGCAAATTATAACTTTATTACTTAAGTAATTTAGCAAAACGATGTATAATAATTATAGTCTTCAATATAATCACTTTCATTTTAACTATTCCTAAACTTGCCTAGATATCAACTTCCGGTCCTCAACTGTACGCTAGTGACATATGTACATAAATGAATGTATGGATAACACTTATCAGAGGATATTTTGTGTACATTTATCGAAATATTGAGCTGATAATGACTGCACTTCTGGTTATTTTCCATAACAACACGAATTAAGTCAAAAATGTTTCTGAATGACCTTAAAACTGTAGAGCTGTGTGTGTTAACTTTTTTTGTAAAGAGAATTGTATGTATATCAACCTTCCACGAGCTTTAAATTGTATTTTAATATTCATTAAGCTAGTGTTGATTAAATTTTGTTGTTCGTTACGCCGCCCCATCGTGAGCTCGATCTATGTATGAGACCTTGTTTCACATTATGGGGTGTGTAGTATGTGTGTAATTTTATGTAATAGTACACTTTGTTTGCAAAATGTAGACGGCTTGATTGTAAGGCGTATTGTGTTCATTTCCCATTGGACTGTGTCAATTCTTATGTTACTAGAATATGGACATACGCCCGCCACGTCACACTGCCATGTTTTTTAATTATATAAAATAAAATGTACCTTAGTTTAGTGTATTACAATGTGAGACACGTTTTATGGAACTTTTGTACACTCTGTCAAGTCAATAAAATAATTGTAGTTGGTAATGGTTGTTTCAATTAATTTAATTCCATTAAAATTCCGTCCCAATTGTCGATGGGCGGTGTGCGGGCGTGCGGGCCGGGGACATGACTCATTGCGATATGATTTGAGTTGCCTCGTGCGACGCGCTGCGTGTAGAAAAAAATATAACAGAAAAAATCACTCCCAAAACATAAGTATTTAAAATTGGTTTTATTGATAAATTTGCAAAAAAAAAGAAAATAGTTATTGTACATGTCGATTATTGATTGATAAGATAAAAATATACAGTTCTTAATTTGCTTGATATATATAAAAATATAACTCAGATCAAGTCATTATACCAATATCCTTGTGCAGTTAATCTTACATGTTAACATAAATGAATATGGAGGAAACATCTAATCCCATAACAATATTGGAACACCTATTTATAGTAATTAATTTTTAACAAAGTGACCATAGCAGCAAAACATATGTTGTTTATTTATATTAAAAAGAGCCAGTAACTATAAAACTTTAATCCATTTACAATAACGATAATTTTTTTTAGATTTTTTCTAATACTTAAGGGATTACAGTCTATTGTGAGTGGCACATAGTGTACACAATGCAGGGCGACACACCACTGGGTAGACAATGGAGATACTACATTTGGTTGGGTGCACTCACCTAAGGCTCACTAATATTTGTTCAAAGTTACTGAGACCTAAATGGTATGGTGGTATCAACTTTCCTTCGATACATTTGAATTATATAACAAGACTATAATATATCTGAAAAATTTAATGTATACTTAATTATTAAACATTATACACTGGTTCAGGCCTGCTGGCACATTCTCTCCCGAACCTCAATATCCAACTCTCATACTAACAGTTCAGAAGTTTGAAAATGATTACAATAATTATGTCTACGAGAATACTAAATGCAGACAGTATGGCAATATAGGTAAAACAATTGGAAACAAACTTTTTTTAATTTACAATACTAGTGGTGGGCACTGAATCGATGAATGCCTTTTGTATTAGGAATAAATTAACTGTTTTCAACAAAAACTTATGCAACCATTGACAAATGAATTACTTCACAAAACCAATACAATTGTATTTTCTTTTTCTTTATAATAGTTTTGATGCACTCACCAATGTCAGTGTGAAAGTGTTTAATAAGTTGAGTAGCTCAGCTGACACAAAAACAATGTGTTTGAAGTTTGTGTTTTTTTTAATAACAACATTATGTTAATTAATATTTAATACATTTTTATATTATAGTAACACCAATATTGGAGAAAACAAATCAAATTTAAACTTATTTTATGTTCTTTGTGACATTATAATTATATTAGCAATAACCAATCAAATAAACATCCCATTGTAATACCTTTTAACATTTTGTATTTTATTTTCGGGCCACAGGGGTGAGACACCGCCAACTTCCTGACTCCGGGCAGCTACTGAAAATTTCTTGATGGCAAAGCTCAATAACTGTTTTTTTTAAACATAGCTGTTACACTAAATTGCCATGAAACCTGGCAATGACTCACCACTAAACGATACATACTGACCTGATGATAACCTACAAAGCGAAACAATTAATACAAACCATTTTGTAATATGTCTACATACACAGACACATATCTTGGTAAGAAGGCACTATAAAACTGATTCTGCGATGGAGCACAAACAAAGGAATGCAAAAACAAGTATAAAAATAAACCTTGTTAATGGTTTGTTGAAATGTATATTGCAAACAAAAGATTCTTCACAGTTAAATAAAAGCATAAGTTTTAATTCTTTATAAAGCAAATAAATGGTAATGAATGATTATCACTTTAATTCCATTTTCCTGTTTAGTTCTAATTGACATGGATCCATCTGCATTTAGCATTGTTTATTTGAAACAAAACTAATTTATACATTAAAATTTTATGAAGTAAATAAATAGCAGTTTATAATTTATTGCTATTTAGTTGAAATTATTATATATATATTTATATATATATCTAGTATTATCATAATTCCTTTTATCAGAACTGAGGGATTTTAGGCAAAATAGTTAACATTATGGACTAAGTAAGGGTTGATAATTCAACACCTGAGAACTTCTGAATGTAGCCACGTCCACACGTTACAATTGGAATTTTTTTTAGAGTAAAAGATGCACAGGGTCTATGAATCAATTCTCAATATTTAAACCAAATTAATGCACCAAAGATATTTTCTAGAGAATACAGATAAATGCTGATCCATGATTCCTGTGCATTTTCCACTTGCACCTCAGCGCTGGAACGCTCGCTCAACCTATGAACATTCTCGAAATGCTAAAGATATTCGACAAGCAACAACGCTCACCCGACCTATTTAACTTTTGGAACCATCGAGAGCCAAATCCGGGTACGAGAAGTCTTTCAAATTATTAAATATTCTATACCTAGACGCATTGTAGCCTTCTACACTTACAAAAGGACACATTTAACTGATCCTTTTGAAGGTTTCTTATCCTCTTTTGGCGACTTCTTATTAATCTGTCGTACCAGATCGTAAAACACGTCATTTACGTTTACTTTGGCTTTCGCGGAGGTCTCCATGAAAGCGCAATTAAAGTGGTTGGCGAGGTTGGATCCCTGCTGCTTACCAACCACGCGCTCTGCTTCTAGATCGCACTTGTTGCCGACAAGGACCATTGGCACATCGTCTTTGTCTTTCACTCGTAGAATTTGCTCCCGAAGATCCTGCAAGTCATTAAACGTTGATTGTGCAGTGATGGAGTACACTAATACGAAACCCTGCCCGTTCTTCATGTATAAATCTCTCATTGCGGTGAATTGCTCTGTGCCAGCCGTGTCAAGAATCTCCAGCATGCATTGTTGCCCATCCACCTCCACTTGTTTCCGATAGCTGTCCTCTATGGTCGGGTCGTATTTCTCCACAAAGATGCCTTGTACAAATTGTACTGTCAGGGCAGACTTTCCCACGCCTCCGCTGCCCAGCACAACTATTTTATATTCACGCATAATTAACTATTTACTAACACGTGATTTGATTCACTGAAACCAAAGATCAAGTCGCTAAGAAGCACATTAACTAGTAAGTTATTGCAAAAAAAACCTTTAACCAAGTCAAACCGCCATGACACCGTTAGCAGGGCGATGTCTCACTTTGACTAAATTGCCATAATTAAAAAATTGTAATGCTTCAAAAAATTAAAAACTTTGTTGATGATTGATGGTTTTGTAGTATTGACTAATGATTCGTACAAAATTATCTGAGAATAAGCTGTAAGTGAAATAAAATAATTAAATTGCATAAAAGGATGTAAAGCAAGAAGGATAAAACATTTTGGAATTTTACAAGATACTGTTTGAAATAATTATAATAAATGATATAAATAAAAGTATTTGATGAAAATATTTTTTATTTATAGGAAATGTTTCTTTTTGAAAAGTTTCTAAGAATCACAATTTTCATACATACATTATTTAGAAGTTTTATGTACGAAAAAGAAATTTTATTTTGTAAGAGCAACATTTTGTACAACTAGTTCAGGACATAGTTTTTAGATGTCTCTAATTTTTAATAGATTTGTTAAAATTCAATTTAAAGAATTTAAATTATATAAATACCGATTTTTTGTTATTTAATGTTAATTTTACTCCACTCAATTTCACTCATTATTTTAAATTTGTATAAAAGAACTTACAAACCGTTACAAACATTTCATTTTTTTAAATTTCTTGTTGAATTGGCTACAAGGTCTTTAGCCGAAAAGAATACATCGAACGCTGTAATAAATATTATAGGTACATTTAAAAATATTATTAACCATTGTAACTATTGATACATCACATTGCGATGTTTCTGGAAGATTTAAACAAACAAAATATTTTCTGCCTGACAAAAAAACTTATAATCCTAGCATTATCGGAGTTAATATTGTAAAATATTTGGAAACTATTAATATTAAGGAAACCGCTGATCTAAGGGGGATTTTCGTATTATTTTTAATACTAGTGTGGCGGCGCTGTTGTCGCACCACAAGCGAAACGAATCGACGGTTAAAGCACGCTATCGAAGTTCCGAAGTATCTAACATAGAAAAGCTCCGTACTATCTCATGGAGCTTTAACCACACCCCGGGCTGTACATCTTGAACACGCAACCTGCGTCATTTGGAATCTCTAACGTGTGGCTTTCGTCATTATTCTCAAATAATCCCTCCTTTCGCTCCCGAGCAAACAAAATAGTACCACATTTTATTTCGCGAGGTACTCATGAGGTAAGGAATATAAGGAGGTCCTCATTTGAGGTGAGGAATCGCTCGTCGGCGTATTCATCTCACAAGGCGAGTGGCCTCCTACCGAAAGATTTTGAAAGCAGGACATGTTGTTGCCATAGTCATTATATTTTTAACATAACACAAATAAAATTTGTGATCACTGGTATTGCCCAGTTAACGCAGAAGTAATAAAAAATGCGCATGATTTTATTTTCACATGCAAATATGTGTTGTTTCACATTCTATTATTCAAAAATTATCATTTTTGTTTATTAATCTTTTTCCTCAATATCGACACCTCACTCTACAAACTTGCAAAATAAATAATCTCAATACTTATTTGAACTATTTTAATCAAGTCGTTCGTTCACTCATTCGCGACACGATTCGTATTGTATAAGCGAGGTCGTTAACGAGTGAGTGAGGTGGTTCAATGTTATAATTCGAGTAACTCTTTCAATTTACCGTCACGAGGACCTCAAACGAGGTAGCTCATGAGAGAGGGTCACATCACTAGTCTGCAGTCTTTAGATCCCGCAAGCCACCTAACTTTGTAAAATTAATCGATACATTGGAATAACACGTGCTGTTCCTTCAAGCTATTCTCTGCGATGCAGCGTTCGGAAAGGCTCTGAGCCTTAGTGCTCGCCTCTGCTGCACGGCACGCTTGCAGATCACTTGTCTTCTTCTCGACTCACCGCGGACTACAAGGCACCTCCTGGCACTTGCACATTCATCAACAACTGGACTGGGGGGTTATAAAATTTGTTTAATAAAAGGGTTATTATACTACTGATGAGTACATGTTTGATAATAAACCCTGGAAATGAGGTTATGCTACCATGCTGTTTCTGCTATTCACATTCGTATGAACTGGCGGAACATGAAAACGCTTAATATGTTAACAGTGGAGGGATAAAATCCCAAAAAGCTGCTCTTTGATGCAGTCTCAGTAGGCTCTTGGGGGTAAAATAGCAAGGAACTGCTAAATCAGATATAATAAAAATAGTGTTTAATTAATGAAATAGACTTAAAATGATTTAACATACTCGTATTATGTAAAAAATAGAAAAACCGACGTCTGTTTTATTATAGGATGTGATTTTATATACCTGGGCATTTCTCTACTAATTGGAAAATCGCTGTCCCAGGCAATTTTTTTAAATAGATTTTATTATTGCCGAGTTCAATGTATTAATAACGACAACATTAACTATTCTTGACACGCCATAGCCCAAAATAGAAATATAATATTAGAACATCGATTAAATACACTTCAACCACCTCAATCTACCCTGTCGTGTCCCATTTCCAAAATCACAAGTCTTAATAACAAATATTCATTTTCAGTATGATTATTTCCGAAATAAAAATAAATAAATAATACTAGGATACAGCAAGCATCCATAAAAAAACACAATCATATTTTTGAAATAAAAATTTATTAAAAAACACAGTAACCAAATGCTGTCCTCAATTTTTTGGAACAGTATCCTGTCACTATTTGAAAATTGCGCTAAAATCACAGTATTCATTGGCGAGGTATTTTATATCGTGAAAACGAAAGCAATCCGTGTGAAGTTAGTTCGGTTGCAAAGCAAAGCGGGCTGACGCCATTTTGTGCACTGTCACTACTGCGTTTGTAAGTGAACCACGTGTCTGGGTCGCTAGTTGGAACAGTCCACTGGTAAGCATTTTTTTATAGTTTAACTGGTGAAATTATAATATACAAGTATTATTTCTTAAATAATTACTTAGCGAGTATGTTATCATGTCTGCCTCTTCAATTTAAATAAATTGAAAATGATTTTATGCTAGGAACTTTCTTTGTAAAATACCAGTCCCCTGGGCACAGTCCCCTGTCATTTTATAACACAGGGGTCTGTTCAATGATACAGGGGACTGTTTCTTTTAGGTATTGTCTAGTCTAACCTACCATATTGCGCAGTATGAACCATTATCATTCAAAATATTGTCTTTTCTGCAGATAATATCCCATAATGCCACCCAAAAAGAAGCCACGCAAAACAAGGGAAAAAATATTAGACAAAAACGTAAAGCTGAACATTTGAGATACGAACGATTTAAAATGAAAAGAAAAGGCACTAGAAAATTAGTTAAATATATGAGTCGTGGTGAGCACAAGGCTGCAAAAATACTTGGAGATATCATTATGCTATTCCTCGCGCAAAGAAAAGTTTTGCAAGAAGTCACAAATACTTTTGTGAGGGAAAATACGCCAGATTCAGTTTTCAGCCACAGCTGCTCCAACTCCTTTGATATTGCCGGAAAATGCATTAACTGATAGACATATGCATTGCAGTGAAGAAATTCAGGCGTAATATAAGCGATGGACCAGTGACGTAATACCGGAGAAAACAATGTTTTATATTTTGGCATCAAGGCTTCATTCATGTAAAGGTCCCAAGTATAGAAAAGTTTTTCTGGAACTTCTCAGAAAGTGATCATGGCAAGACTGCTGCTGATAGGGTTGGCGCTACATACAAGAGAACTGCGGATGCTGTCATTGCTGCAGGAGGTAAAATTGATAGTATGGAACCTTTTATAAAACAAAGATATCCTAGATTCACAATGTTTACGATTGAAGACGAGACCGTTCAAGAAATAACTTTCAGTGGTACCCTCAAAATACAATATGTTAAGGGTAAGATATCAAAATGTCCATTGGGATCACCGCTTGGCGCTGCCAAGCTTATTATGAAGAGTTTGAGATATAAGTTAATTTTAATAGTTTCCTGAAGTGCAATGGTCACACTGTTTTTGTTTTAAGCCGCCAATAATATTAATATCTAGTTATTAATTACTAGCTTTTACACGCGACTTCGTCCGCGTGGAGTTCGGTTATATCGTGCCCATGTGTGAAAAAGAGTCTGCTGGTACAAGCCACAATTATAACTGGATGTCGCGGGCAAAAGCTAGTAAACTACAAAACTTCTTTATACACCACATTTTTTGCTAATCTATTACTGTGTGCCAAAATTATCAGACTACTAGGTGAGCGCGAGCAAGCCACATAGAATTGCCCGCGTGAAAAACAATTTTCTCTCAAGTAAATACCCGGAAATTTTAATGTCTGCCCTTGTGATTTGTTTATGGTCATTGCAAAGCAGACTTTGAGGGGAAACTGTATTCGTTTGAATTCAAAGGGAAGATCATTCGAGATCAAGGGAATTCTTGGTACAAATACAGTTTCCCCTTGCGCACATCCAGTTATAATTGTGGCTTCCACTACATTGCGATGTAACGCTTTTACTTTTAGTCTGGTTCCGTTGCACAGTTGAAGAGGTTTTAAATTTCGCAACAACATAACAGGAGTGCCCACGCGCAGAATAAGCTTATGATGTGGAAGACCCGATGGTTTCAGTGAATTAAGAAATTCGACAGGGTAGTTAATTGCGTCATCTGTGTTGACCACAGAGTCTATTGACGTGTACACCATTTCTTCCCCCTCAAAAGACATTAACAGTATATCGTTAATTGCCGCTGCTTGGTCGTTTTTCGGGGTTAGTATGGCACGTTCACACAACCATTCCATTGGCTTATCGTGGATATGAGTAGTAATATAATGGCTGAGGTAACCCATACTCTTTTAGTAGCCGACCACCCAACGCTAATACGGCATCTTCTATTACCGAAAGGCATTTGTTAAATACCACATCTGTTATGTGCTCTACATCCACATCTCCTGTCTTTCTAATTGCCTTTTAAAATCTTCAGATAGGTATTCTTTGAATTTCTCCCAAAAGGCTTAAAGGATCTGATACTTGGCAGAACACTAAAATAATCGTAAAAGATCCCGAATCATATGCGGTGATTGGCAAAGTGCTGCCTATTCCATTGCTGCGAACAAATGCTGATCATCTTCAAGTAAGCCGAGAGCTTTGTGCGCTGATTGGAACGTGGAATATACATGACCATCTACAGTTTTAACGCTTCAAACGAAATTGGGCCCCGGATCTCATGAAGAAGCATGCGAAGGTGATAGCATTCTGTATTGTTCGGATGCATCGTATAAATCCTGCCCAGAACGTGCTTTTTTTTGATCCCTGGGCAGCCTTTAACGTTTGCTCCTCTCTTTCTCCTTTGGAACTTTCTTTTATCCCAAACGTAGTATGCAGGTATTTCTAGTTAGAGCAATTTTATTTCCAAAGTTATCCACTTTACACAAATCGAAAAAGGATAGGAGTGTGGTTGTTGGAGGACTATTCACTCTTTCACTCAGATTTTGCTCATTAAAATAAACCCTTTTCCCATTTTCCAAATGAACAGCGAGGTGGACTACGGGAGGAAAACGCTCATGAATGGGAAATTCAAGGTTTCGCCATACTGCCTCTGATGAACTTATATATCTTCCACTTGTTTAGGCTTTAACTTCATCCTTCTCATTCTATAAAGCAAACGATGCCTGGTCTGAACCTTTATTTACGTATTTACAGACGTATTTTATTGATTTCACCGAATGACAATATTCCACATTTAAGTGAGCGTTAAATGTTTTTAATAATACTGGATTATAAGGGACTACTCAGCGATTATCTATGGTTGTGCCTTTGATATCAACAGAGAACCTACCGTAATCTAGTAAACCTCTCTTGTACTGCAGATTACCGTCTTCACCAGTTTGAGTTTCCTTATGAGAGCCCTGGGGTACTGCACATGTTATCTTTCATACATGGTGACTTTCGATTTAAAGTTCCACATGGACCATGTATCATATTACATTTAACAATTTCGTGAAATTTTTGTACACATCTTCTTGTCTATTTTGTTTTATGTTTTGTGCAATAAAATTATATTCTATTCTATTCTAATAAATTAAGTTTAAAATATTTATCAATATCATTTACGTTATTTACGACCCAAAATCCTTAAAATGACACCCAAGTCACCCAATCCATGATGATTATTATATACAAACATACATTCATCCATCCTTCCATCCATGTTCGTTTCAAACCATAATCGATGCCATTTTGTAATTAAAGTCCCAAAACCATAAAACGACACCCATATTGACATTTCAACCATAGCACCCCACAGGGGATGATGGTAGGTATTTCCGTCTGCTACGTTGGATTTTGAAATATTTGTTGTTTTCGTAATCAGCGACCCTATAAAACATAAAACGATACCATGTTGATTTTCAGAATTTGTCACCCTTTTCCACCTTTTAGGGTTGAATTCTGAAAGAGCCTGAAATACTTGTTTACTCATTTATTGATAGGAGTACTCCTGTGAAGTTTCGAATAAAATAACGCTTTCAGAAGCTCCGCTGTAATTCCATCCTCATCTGGGGCCTTGCCGTTTTAAGGTGCTGGAGAGCCATTCTAATCTCGCTCAGACTGACGTCCGGGACACCTCTTTGCTTTTCATTTAGCTTTACATTTGAGTTTTGAAAACAGTCATTCATTTGTTTTTCCTCATTATTTTATTCTTTGGCGTCGCTTATTACCGCACAATGGAAAACATGAAATATCGGTATATTTACGAGTACGAGTTCTACTGTGGTACCAGTGCTGCAGAAACAGCTCGAAGGATTAATGATGTGTACGGCGCTGGTGTCGCAAAAGAAAGCACGGTATGTTTTTGTTTCGATGTTTTCGTTCTGGAAATTTAGACCTTCAGAACCAACCCGTGGACGGCCGGAGACCAAAGTGGAAAATGAAGAATTAAAGGCTATTTTGGAAGCGGATCCATCACAAAGCACTTCAGAAATAGCTGCAGGCTTTGGGGTAAGTGATAAAACTGTATTAATCCACTTGAAGCGAATCGGGAAACTAAAAAAACTTGAACGATGGGTACCTCATGGATTGAGTGAATCGAACTTGCAAACACGCGTCGACTGCTGTGTTAATTTTGCTCAACCGACACAATAATGAAGGGATTTTAAATCGAATCATTACTTGTGATGAAAAGTGGATACTTTACGACAATCGGAAACGCTCGTCGCAATGGCTGAACCCTGGAGACTCAGCCAAATCCTGCCCTAAACGAAAATTGACTCAGAAAAAGCTACTTGTGAGTGTTTGGTGGGTTAATAGCGCCGGTGTCGTTCACTACAGCTTTTAAAATCTGGCCAAAAGATTACGGCAGATATCTATTGTCAGCAACTGCAAACCATGAACGAAGAACTAGCTGCTAAACAACCGAGATTGGTCAATCGCTCTAAGCAACTGCTGCTTCACGACAACGCAAGACCACACACTGCACAACAAACAACCACTAAGTTAGATGAGCTACAATTGGAATGTCTGCAACATCCACCGTACTCCCCGGACCTTTCTCCAACAGATTACCATTTTTCCTGAATTTGGACAACTTCTTACAAGGAAAAAAATTCAACTCCGATGCGGCAGTCCAAACCGCCTTCAAAGAGTTTATTGATTCTCGCCCCCATGGTTTTTTAGTAAAGGGATCAATGAACTACCTATGAGATGGCAAAAGTGAATAGATAACAACGGTGCATACTTTGGTTAATTAAATATATTTTACAAAAAAATTACTTTATATTCCTCCCGTACAAAACGCTAATTTCATATGTAAGGACCTAATATATAGAAGAAGATTATTAAAAGATAAATATTTTAAATTACTAATGTCATGTCAAAATGTTAATTGTGAGATTAGATAGTAACGTAGTGCTGTTTTTGTTTTGTAACTCCATAAAGTCTG
The DNA here is from genome assembly GCA_029286625.1 of Parnassius orleans. Taxonomy (NCBI): domain Eukaryota; kingdom Metazoa; phylum Arthropoda; class Insecta; order Lepidoptera; family Papilionidae; genus Parnassius; species Parnassius orleans. The sequence goes on along the minus strand of JAGSMP010000107.1, from coordinate 3,716,805 downwards.
ATGAGATATTACTTCAATTAAGAAGAGAAGTTGATATTGAAAAGTTTAATACAAGTGTTTTATAGATTTAAGAAAATGATTTATAGTTTGTTTTAAATGTTCGGTTTTTGTTGATTTATTCTTTCGTACAAATATTGTAAAAGTAATAAATAAAAACAAAGACTTTGATTGCTTATATTCAATGGAAATATATTTTTTCTTTCATATAAACATTCCCCTGGATTATATAACAGCCCCCTGTCTGATTTTTTTATAAAATTGGCCATAACTCACAAATTAAGAGGATAATGTGTGAGCTTTTTGTAAACACATATTTCATTTATTAATGCCTTTCATTGTATTTATATATGTTTTTAATATTTAACAAAAATATGTTACATGTTACAGTGTTATATGGGCCAGTTTCCAATTAGTAGAGAAACTCCCACCTAATACTAGCGATCCGATCTCGACAACATCGCCACCTTCCGGATCCAAATCAAATCTAAACAATCTAGAGACCCATTCAAGCACGCACACAAAATTTAATAAAAATTAGTGAGCCGTTTGGTAATGATTTTAATATAAAACATTCAAGTAAAGTATACAACAAGATATAGCACAAGACTAGGCCTATCTAAAGACGTTTGAAATTAGCCTTTTAAAATAATAAGCAGTTTGTTGTACAATTCCAAAGAGAATTTAAGCGTAAGTTTAGAGATGACAAAATATTTATGTCGCTTATCAATCAAATTATTCAGTTATCAATAAATATAACCCAATTCTGACAAACCTTGGCAACTTTTTAAAAATAACAATAAATTGCCAAGCAAATATTTCGAATTCAAATCAAACTTCAGTCTTTTAAACATATACATTGAGTGGAAAACAAGTTCGATTTAAAAGGCACATTTTTAACACTACTTTTAACTAATACCTAGTGGCTAGTTGTGGGCAGGCCCCTCTTTATCATTGGGCACTCTGGCTATATGCCCAGAGCCCCGCGATCGATAGGGGCCCCCTAGTTTCTGCCAGATCACCAAATTATAACCGATATTTTATTACCGGAAAAACATATTTATTTCGAAAAATCAAACGATAAGTTTGTCCCGCTTGAAAATAACATTCTTTGTATTTGAAAAAAAAAAAATCGGTTTAAACAATATGGCACCGAGTTGCCCCATGGCAACATGCATTTATGTATCGGGAGGACAATTTGAAAATAATTGCATAAAAAATAATTGAGGTGGAGTAGTTTTCGGTACTCATGCGCCGATTCCTCCTCGGCTATAATCAATTTAATTGAGAATGTACATAAAAAGTTGATTCAAAATGTGTTTCACATTATGTTTAAAAAAATTAATCGATTATTCGCATATTTTATACAAAAGAAAAACTTTAAAATAAATGCAAAATTTGAATTAAAAGAAAGCAAAAAAAAAATTATATTAAAAATGTCATTGTGCACACTATCCATGGGATAAGTATTATTGTACTAGACCGATATTTAATATGGAATCATTACGTTTGGCAATGTTACAGTCAAAATAATAACTTGTTTTACGAAAACCATATTATCAATTCTGTTGTCTATGTTCAACAGGGTGACCTACTAGGTCCAGCACTTTTCGGTTTGGGAATTCAACCCATTATTTCAAATTTGAAATCCAAGCCGAATGTCTGGTACCTGGACGACGGTACACTGGGAGGTAGAGCAGATGACGTCCTCAGTGATCTTACTCATATTTTTCGAAATTTTAAAAATATTGGTCTTGAACCAAATAGCAATAAATGTGAAATATTTTTTTTCCAATAATTTATCTAGTTCTAACAGAGACACTTTAATTCAAAATTTCAATCATATTTCTGATAGGAATAAAAACTGTCAGTACGGAATCACTATACCTGCTAGGTGCCCCATTGTTTTTCGATAGTATTAAGCCTGTTTTAAAAACAAAAGTTGATCAGTTTTAAACCACGTTGATAGTATTACTTAAACCCCGACATTGCTCTTACTATTTTAAAATATTGTCTCCTTGTACCTAGATTTACATACTTACTCCGCTCGAGTCTAGTCTGGAAATGTTCGGATACTTTAAAAGATATTGATAATAATCTTAAAATAGCTATAGAAAAAAATCAAAATTTAACTTTAAATACAACAGCCTGGACTCAAGCTACTTTACCTATAAAATTTGGTGGTATTGGTGTGAGAAATCTTTCTAGCGTTGCATTGCCTGCTTTCCTTGCTTCCGTGCATAGTGTCAGTGACTTATGTAACATAATCTATACAAATAAATAAAATTGAAGTGTCTGTTTGTAATGTTAAACAAACAGACACTTCAAAATAGCTTTTCACTAAATGCATATGAAAGTATATACGGTACTAATACAAAAAAAAAAACAATTTTTAAAATTTTTGTCTATCTGTCTGTTGTTCCGGCTAATCTCCGAAACAGCTGGACCGATTTTGACGGGACTTTCACTGGCAGATAGCTGATGTTATAAGGAGTAACTAAGAATACCTTTATTTCAGAAAAAGAATTAGGGTTCGGCGCAAACAAATTAAAACCCATGAAATCGTAGTAAATTCCACGCGGGTGAAGTCGCAGGGTACAGCTAGTTTTAAATAATAAAGCAGACCTGTGCTTTGCTTCGGAGGCTTTGCAGACATGGCGAACGCTCTGTCCCGGCGAAAATGTTCCACTGGAAGTTAACCAACAAAAACAGTGGGACATTCCGTTGGTACCGAGAGTGCAGAAATATTTGTTTCATAATTTCCATAGTGACCAAGATCAGACACGCCTTCTAGCCCATTCGACTAAGGAATCTAGTCACTGGTTACACGCTTTACCATCAAGTAATCTCGGCACATTACTTGATGCGGAAAGCTTGCGCATCGCCTTAGGAATCGGACTAGGAGCAGCGATTTGTTAACCCTATCAGTGTCCCTGTGGTAGCAGCGTCGACAAGTTTGGGCTCCACGGACTTTCATGTAAGAAAAGTGCTGGTAGGTTTTCACGCCACGGTTCTTTGAACGATATCATTCGAAGGGCTCTTGTCTCTATAAATGTTACCTCGGTTGTAGAGCCTTGTGGAATATTTAGAGACGATGGCAGGAGACCCGACGGTATGACATTGGTCCCTTGGGAGAGAGGTAAAACCCTAGTGTGGGATGCTACTTCGTAGACACTTTGGCGGCCTCTCATCTCAAGGGTACCTCGTTTAGAGCCGGGACGGCATCAGAGGCAGCTGAACTGAGTAAGTGGCGCAAATATGAGTATCTGAGAGATGACTACATATTTGTGCCATTTGCTGTAGAGACTATCGGTCCGTGGGGTCCAACTGCGGTGAAGTTCCTAAAGAAACTCTATCCACGACTGGTCGTTGCTGCTGGTGATAAGAGGGCTGGTTCTTTTCTCGCTCAAAGGCTAAGTATAGCCATTCAGCGGGGAAACACAGCCAGCGTTCTTGGCACGATACCGCGGGGAGTAGGACTGTATGATCATTGAGTCACTAGTTTTAGTTTTTATTATAGTTTTTTAATATTGTATATAATAAAATATTGTATATTATGTTATGTAAATAAATACGTAATTAAAAAAAAGAGAATTAGTGCAATCTTTAATGCAACAATTAATATATTAATAATAAATGTTGTTATTTTTTATAAATAAAAAAAATATATTTGTTAAAATTATTTTTCGGATTATTAACTGTTAATGAACTGAGGTTCTAGTTTCCGACAACAAAACAATAACGGCGGTATTTTCGTTTTCTACGACACCGTTTTTTTATCAGCAGCAGCGCAACCTTCTACGTCGGAGTACATTATGATACTGCAAGCAATGTGTTAAAAAATGTAGCGGCCACCGACCGCAAGTGTCTACCACCGACCACAAGTGGCTGTCGCGCACTTCAGCTACCTTTGTAGCCGCTTCTAACTTCAGGTGGCGGTGTTTGTGGCTGTCGTGTGTGGCCCGTGTACGGCCACCCTAAGATCCCTATAGCAACGTGAAACAAATCTGAACGTGACCTTATAGTATAAATAAGCAAGCCACTTATAAATACTCTAAGAACGTGACTGACCAACATAAATAAACCGACTCGACGATCGGGAATTCCCCTGTATTGTCCTGTGGTGTTGAGACGTTTGCTTTGTTTGTAAATGTTACTGACTATGCTCTGAGGTATTCTTTGATTAAATCGTCGTTTGTCTGTTTTGTTTTGTGTTATCCACTATTTTCTGTATAAAAATAAATACTGAATTATAATATAAAATGTCGAAACGGTCATATCCTAGTTGATCTGTTCTAAGGGACGATCGGTTGAATCAGAAAGCGATCGTCCCTATGACGAAAGTGCAACAACTTCGGTGACTTCACCAACACCGACAACTGTGTCAGTTGAACAACAACAGTTTTCCAACCCAGAAGACATACCACATGACACCGCCGATTATTTTCATGAAAATTTTACTGAAAAAATCGCGAAATTTTGATTCGTAAGGGACCTGTATATTTTCAAAATAAAGATTCTGACTTTTCCAAGGCATCCAGAACTTAAAAAGATGGTAATAAATCAGTAACTAGGTATTTTAACAAAGCATTATTTATTCGCAAATTAAAGAACAATGATAGCGTCGAAAGAAAATAGTTGCTGTACTCGCTTTCCAAAAACTCTGAATTATGTTTTCATGCTGTTTATTTAACCCTTCTGATGTAAATCTTTGCTCTCCGAGTGCATGTAATGATTGGAAGCACATTATTCACATAATTTTAACACAGGAAAATAGCCCAACACATAGGCAATCTATGACGACTTATCCTGCACGAAGTAAAGCGGTTGGTAGAGTAGATATTATAGCCTTATTATCTCAACATCCAAAATAAGTGGATTACTGGAGAAATGTACTTAAACGGATTGTAGCAGTTGTAAAATTTTTGACATCGAGAGGGCTTCCGTTTCGCGGTGACCATGAAATCCTAGGATCTCCCAATAACGGAAATTATTTGGGATGTGTGGAGTTATTGAGTGAATTTGATCCATTTCTTACAGATCACTTAAAAAAAATTGGGAATCCTGGAAAAGGTAACATTTCTTATTTATCAGCAAATATCTGTAATGAGTTTATTGACATAATGGGAAAACAGGTCTTAATTTTTTTTATAAGTGAAGTTAAATTAGCAAAACATTTTTCCTTTAGCGTTGACAGTCGCCCGATCTGTCTCATGTTGACCAGCTAACTTTTATAATTCGATACGTAAAAGACCGTGTGACTGTTGAAAGGTTTCTGAAATTTATAACTATTAAAGAGCATAAATCAGAGTATTTATCGGAAACCATCTTGAATCATGATATTCCCATAAAATATTGCAGAGGACAAAGCTATGACGATGCTTCAAATATGTCGGGGAAGTATACTGGTCTACAAGTAAGAATCAATGAGAAATGTGAATTTGCCATGTGCGGGACATTCACTTAACTTGATAGGTGTCCATTCTGCTGGACGTGTATTAGAGGCAACAAAGTTTTTGAAATGGTTCAGAAAGTGTACAACTTTTTTTCGGGCTCTACCCACCGATGTAATATATTGACATAACATTTAGGTTCAAAAAAAGTTGTTAAAAGTCTTTCCCAAACCAGATGGTCAGCCCAAACTGATGCAGTAAGCACCTCGCATGAAGGGCATAAACAAATTATAGAAGTTTTAAAGTCCATCGCAAAAGATACTGAACAGGCACGAGAAACTAGAGACGAAGCCCTTAGTCTGCCCAAAAAAATGGGAAACCTAGAATTTATTATACTAATGGAAATTTGGAGCTCTATACTGTAAAGAATAATAGATAAAACAAATAACAATCTTCAGAAAGAAACAATAACACTGGACGTTGCAACTGATTTGTTTACTTTACTTGATGAATTTATTATTAACCTCGGGGATACATTTCATTACTTCGAATCGTCTGCCAAAGAAAGAAATCCGAAATTTAACTACAAGGACCTATCTCAAAAAAAGAAGACGTAGAGGCTCACGTCAGAGTTTTTTTATGGCTCTGCGCCGTCAGTCTAACTGAATGGAAAAAAAAATACAAAATAGAAACCTTTCTCCAGACCTCCACACTTGATAGAGTGACCTGATGGTGTACCGGTGACTACTGCTGGAATTCCTGGACGTAGAACTAGGTGTGACGAGTTTGGGCTCGTTTTGTTAGTCATGACGAGCTTACTTCCGGACTTGATAGAGTGACGTGATGTACTTCGGTGACAGCTACTGGAACCTCGACGAGTAGTACTAGGTGTGCTGAGTTTGGGCTCGTTTTGTTAGTCATGATGAGCTTACTTCGGACTTGATAGAGTGACGTGATGTGTACTTCGGTGACTATCAGTTCGGTGACGTCAGAGTTTTTTATGGCTCTGCGCCGTCAGTCTAACTGAATGGAAAAAGAAATTCAAAATAGAAACCTTTCTCCAGACCTCCACACTTGATAGAGTGACGTGATGTGTACTTCGGTGACGGCTACTGGAACTCCTCGACGAGTAGAACTTGGTGTGCCGAGTTTGGGCTCGTTTTGTTAGTCATGATGAGAGCTTACTTCGGACTTGATAGAGTGACCTGATGGTGTACTTCGGTGACGGCTATGGAACTCCTGGACGAGTAGAACTAGGTGCCGAGTTTGGGCTCGTTTTGTTAGTCATGATGAGAGCTTACCTCCGGACTTGATAGAGTGACCTGATGGTGTACTTCGGTGACTACTGCTGGAATTCCTGGACGAGTAGAACTAGGTGTGACGAGTTTGGGCTCGTTTTGTTAGTCATGATGAGAGCTTACCCCGGACTTGATAGAGTGACCTGATGGTGTACTTCGGTGACAGCTACTGGAACTCCTCGACGAGTAGTACTAGGTGTGCTGAGTTTGGGCTCGTTTTGTTAGTCATGATGAGAGCTACCCCGGACTTGATAGAGTGACGTGATGTACTTCGGTGACAGCTACTGGAACTCCTGGACGAGTAGAACTAGGTGCCAAGTTTGGGCTCGTTTTGTTAGTCATGACGAGCTTACTTCCGGACTTGATAGAGTGACCTGATGGTGTACTTCGGTGACAGCTACTGGAACTCCTCGACGAGTAGAACTTGTGCCGAGTTTGGGCTCGTTTTCTTAGTTATTATGATACCTAACCTCCAGGCTTGACGGAGAGACTTGATGGTGTACTTAGGTGCTTACTGCTGGAACTCCTGGACGAGTAGAACTATGTGTGCCGAGTTTGGGCTCGTTTTGTTAGTCATGATGAGAGCTTACTTCGGACTTGATAGAGTGACCTGATGGTGTACTTCGGTGACTACTGCTGGAATTCCTGGACGAGTAGAACTAGTGTGCCGAGTTTGGGCTCGTTTTGTTAGTCATGATGAGAGCTACCTCCGGACTTGATAGAGTGACCTGATGGTGTACTTCGGTGACAGCTACTGGAACTCCTCGACGAGTAGTACTAGTGTGCCGAGTTTGGGCTCGTTTTGTTAGTCATGATGAGAGCTTACCTCCGGACTTGATAGAGTGACCTGATGGTGTACTTCGGTGACGGCTACTGGAACTCCTGGACGAGTAGAACTAGGTGTGCTGAGTTTGGGCTCGTTTTGTTAGTCATGATGAGAGCTTACTCCAGACTTGATAGAGTGACCTGATGGTGTACTTCGGTGACTATCAGTCGGTGACGTCAGAGTTTTTTATGGCTCTGCGCCGTCAGTCTAACTGAATGGAAAAAGAAATTCAAAATAGAAACCTTTCTCCAGACCTCCACACTTGATAGAGTGACCTGATGGTGTACTTCGGTGACTATCAGTTCGGTGACGTCAGAGTTTTTTTATGGCTCTGCGCCGTCAGTCTAACTGAATGGAAAAAAAAATACAAAATAGAAACCTTTCTTCCCATAATTGACACCCTGAGCGTTCATCTAAAACAGCGATTAAGCTCGTATAAAAACATTAGTCAACGTTTTGGTTTATTTTTTCGCTTGAAAACTCTGAATTCCGAAGAGTTGAAACAAAGTTGCAAAGAATTTGCTGAAATCTACTATGAAGACGTAAATGAGAAAGAGTTGGAAATGGAATGTCTGCATTTAACAGAATACTTGAAAATTGTTCATAGTGAAAATGAAGGAACTAATAGTATATTGGAAATATATCATCTTTTGAAATAAAACAAAATGGAAGACACATTTTCTTATGTAGAAATTGCATTGAGAATCTTTTTAATTATGATGGTAACTAACTGCAGTGGGGAACGCTCGTTCTCCGAATTGAAAAGAATAAAAAATGAATTAAGAAGTACAATGCTTCAAGAGCGATTAACCAGTGTGTCGCCGATGTCCAGAATGTGATATGCTTAGAAACATAGATTTTGAAGAAGTGATTAACGATTTTGCCCATCTCAAATCTGGAAGGGTACCTCTTCAATCAACATAGATTTTTAAGCACTAATATGTGAATACTAAAAGAGTTACTTTTATGGATTATATTATATTATCTATTCATTAATGTGACTGTAAATAAATAAAAATAAATCTAGAACCTTGCTTATCTACTTTCTTTGTCTATTCTAACAAAATAGTACTCTGTCAAGGTCGTAAGGACCCCATTATCTTAATGTGCCAAGGGCCTACAATAGGTTAAAGACGGTCCTGGTTGTGGGGTGTGTGTGGTAGCAACCGCTAGGAGGGGAACGTCCTTGACGTCTATGTTAAGGACGCGTTTGCAAAATTGATAGGTATAGAATCGAACTATTACATTGACACGGGTCACACACACAAGAGTACGCACGGTTAGCTGCGGGTGTGGGAATCGTAATCAAGTAAAAACATTTTGATAATTTGAAAGATTGATTTTTTTTCTCATTTCTTATACCTACAAAAATATATTACATACGAAATACGAATAGCTGCTCCAGAGACTGCTAGGCACTAGAAGCCCACTACTAGCAGTGAGATGGTGGCTGTGGACTTTGGGCTGGTTTTGTTAGTTATGCTAAGACTTTAGCTTCGGACTTGGTGAAGTGACTTGAAGGTATACTTCGGTGACAGCTACTGGAACTCCTGGACGAGTAGAACTAGGTGTGCCGAGTTTGGGCTCGTTTTGTTAGTCATGATGAGAGCTTACCTCCGGACTTGATAGAGTGACCTGATGGTGTACTTCGGTGACTACTGCTGGAATTCCTGGACGAGTAGAACTAGGTGTGCCGAGTTTGGGCTCGTTTTGTTAGTCATGACGAGAGCTTACTTCGGACTTGATAGAGTGACCTGATGGTGTACTTCGGTGACAGCTACTGAACTCCTCGACGAGTAGTACTAGGTGTGCTGAGTTTGGGCTCGTTTTGTTAGTCATGATGAGAGCTTACCCCGGACTTGATAGAGTGACGTGATGTGTACTTCGGTGACAGCTACTGGAACTCCTGGACGAGTAGAACTAGGTGTGCCAAGTTTGGGCTCGTTTTGTTAGTCATGACGAGAGCTTACTTCCGGACTTGATAGAGTGACCTGATGGTGTACTTCGGTGACAGCTACTGGAACTCCTCGACGAGTAGAACTTGTGCTGAGTTTGGGCTCGTTTTCTTAGTTATTATGATACCTAACCTCCAGGCTTGACGGAGAGACTTGATGGTGTACTTAGGTGCTTACTGCTGGAACTCCTGGACGAGTAGAACTATGTGTGCCGAGTTTGGGCTCGTTTTGTTAGTCATGATGAGAGCTTACTCGGACTTGATAGAGTGACCTGATGGTGTACTTCGGTGACTACTGCTGGAATTCCTGGACGAGTAGAACTAGGTGCCTGAGTTTGGGCTCGTTTTGTTAGTCATGACGAGAGCTTACTCGGACTTGATAGAGTGACCTGATGGTGTACTTCGGTGACAGCTACTGGAACCTCGACGAGTAGTACTAGGTGCTGAGTTTGGGCTCGTTTTGTTAGTCATGATGAGAGCTTACCCCGGACTTGATAGAGTGACCTGATGGTGTACTTCGGTGACAGCTACTGGAACTCCTGGACGAGTAGAACTAGGTGTGCCAAGTTTGGGCTCGTTGTTAGTCATGATGAGAGCTTACCTCCGGACTCTGATAGAGTGACCTGATGGTGTACGGTGACTACTGCTGGAATTCCTGGACGAGTAGAACTAGGTGTGACGAGTTGGGCTCATTTTGTTAGTCATGACGAGAGCTACTTCCGGACTTGATAGAGTGACCTGATGGTGTACTTCGGTGACAGCTACTGGAACTCCTCGACGAGTAGAACTTGGTGTGCCGAGTTTGGGCTCGTTTTCTTAGTTATTATGATACCCAACCTCCAGGCTTGACGGAGAGACTTGATGGTGTACTTAGGTGCTTACTGCTGGAACTCCTGGACGAGTAGAACTATGTGCCGAGTTTGGGCTCGTTTTGTTAGTCATGATGAGAGCTTACTCGGACTTGATAGAGTGACCTGATGGTGTACTTCTGTGATTACTGCCGGAATTCCTGGACGAGTAGAACTAGGTGTGCCGAGTTTGGGCTCGTTTTGTTAGTCATGATGAGAGCTTACCTCCGGACTTGATAGAGTAACCTGATGGTGTACTTCGGTGACAGCTACTGGAACTCCTGGACGAGTACAACTAGGTGTGCCGAGTTTGGGCTCGTTTTGTTAGTCATGATGAGAGCTTACCTCCGGACTTGATAGAGTGACCTGATGGTGTACTTCGGTGACAGCTACTGGAACTCCTCGACGAGTAGTACTAGGTGTGCTGAGTTTGGGCTCGTTTTGTTAGTCATGATGAGAGCTTACCTCCAGACTTGATAGAGTGACCTGATGGTGTACTTCGGTGACAGCTACTGGAACTCCTGGACGAGTAGAACTAGGTGTGCCGAGTTTGGGCTCGTTTTGTTAGTCATGACGAGAGCTTACTTCCGGACTTGATAGAGTGACCTGATGGTGCTTCGGTGACAGCTACTGGAACTCCTCGACGAGTAGTACTAGGTGTGCCGAGTTTGGGCTCGTTTTGTTAGTCATGATGAGAGCTTACCCCCGGACTTGATAGAGTGACCTGATGGTGTACTTCGGTGACAGCTACTGGAACTCCTGGACGAGTAGAACTAGGTGTGCCGAGTTTGGGCTCGTTTTGTTAGTCATGATGAGAGCTTACCTCCGGACTTGATAGAGTGACCTGATGGTGTACTTCGGCGACTACTGTTGGAATTCCTGGACGAGTAGAACTAGGTGTGCCGAGTTTGGGCTCGTTTTGTTAGTCATGATGAGAGCTTACCTCCGGACTTGATAGAGTGACCTGATGGTGTACTTCGGTGACTACTGCTGGAATTCCTGGACGAGTAGAACTAGGTGTGCCGAGTTTGGGCTCGTTTTGTTAGTCATGATGAGCTTACTCCGGACTTGATAGAGTGACCTGATGGTGTACTTCGGTGACTACTGCTGGAATTCCTGGACGAGTAGAACTAGGTGTGCCAAGTTTGGGCTCGTTTTGTTAGTCATGATGAGCTTACCTCCGGACTTGATAGAGTGACCTGATGGTGTACTTCGGTGACTACTGCTGGAATTCCTGGACGAGTAGAACTAGGTGTGCCGAGTTTGGGCTCGTTTTGTTAGTCATGATGAGAGCTTACCTCCGGACTTGATAGAGTGACCTGATGGTGCTTCGGTGACTACTGCTGGAATTCCTGGACGAGTAGAACTAGGTGTGCCGAGTTTGGGCTCTTTTGTTAGTCATGACGAGAGCTTACTTCCGGACTTGATAGAGTGACCTGATGGTGTACTTCGGTGACAGCTACTGGAACCCTCGACGAGTAGTACTAGGTGTGCCGAGTTTGGGCCTGTTTTGTTAGTCATGATGAGAGCTTACCCCGGACTTGATAGAGTGACCTGATGTACTTCGGTGACAGCTACTGGAACCCTGGACGAGTAGAACTAGGTGCCAAGTTTGGGCTCGTTTTGTTAGTCATGATGAGAGCTTACCTCCGGACTTGATAGAGTGACCTGATGGTGTACTTCGGTGACTACTGCTGGAATTCCTGGACGAGTAGAACTAGTGTGCCGAGTTTGGGCTCGTTTTGTTAGTCATGATGAGAGCTTACCACCTCCGGACTTGATAGAGTGACCTGATGGTGTACTTCGGTGACTACTGCTGGAATTCCTGGACGAGTAGAACTAGGTGTGCTGAGTTTGGGCTCTTTGTTAGTCATGACGAGAGCTTACTTCGGACTTGATAGAGTGACCTGATGGTGTACTTCGGTGACAGCTACTGGAACTCCTGGACGAGTAGAACTAGGTGCTGAGTTTGGGCTCGTTTTGTTAGTCATGATGAGAGCTTACCCCGGACTTGATAGAGTGACCTGATGTACTTCGGTGACAGCTACTGGAACTCCTGGACGAGTAGAACTAGGTGTGCCAAGTTTGGGCTCGTTTTGTTAGTCATGATGAGAGCTACTCCGGACTTGATAGAGTGACCTGATGGTGTACTTCGGTGACTACTGCTGGAATTCTGGACGAGTAGAACTAGGTGTGCTGAGTTTGGCCTGTTTTGTTAGTCATGATGAGAGCTACTCCGGACTTGATAGAGTGACCTGATGGTGTACTTCGGTGACTAATGCTGGAATTCCTGGACAAGTAGAACTAGGTGTGCCGATTTTGGGCTCGTTTTGTTAGTCATGATGAGAGCTTACCGGACTTGATAGAGTGACCTGATGGTGTACTTCGGTGACTACTGCTGGAATTCCTGGACGAGTAGAACTAGGTGTGCCAAGTTTGGGCTCGTTTTGTTAGTCATGATGAGAGCTTACCTCCGGACTTGATAGAGTGACCTGATGGTGTACTTCGGTGACTACTGCTGGAATTCCTGGACGAGTAGAACTAGGTGCCAAGTTTGGGCTGTTTTGTTAGTCATGATGAGAGCTTACCTCCGGACTTGATAGAGTGACCTGATGGTGTACTTCGGTGACTACTGCTGGAATTCCTGGACGAGTAGAACTAGGTGTGCCGAGTTTGGGCTCGTTTTGTTAGTCATGATGAGAGCTTACCTCCGGACTTGATAGAGTGACCTGATGGTGTACTTCGGTGACTACTGCTGGAATTCCTGGACGAGTAGAACTAGTTGTGCCAAGTTTGGGCTCGTTTTGTTAGTCATGATGAGAGCTTACCTCCGGACTTGATAGAGTGACCTGATGGTGTACTTCGGTGACTACTGCTGGAATTCCTGGACGAGTAGAACTAGGTGCTGAGTTTGGGCTCGTTTTGTTAGTCATGATGAGAGCTTACCTCCGGACTTGATAGAGTGACCTGATGGTGTACTTCGGTGACTACTGCTGGAATTCCTGGACGAGTAGAACTAGTGTGCCAAGTTTGGGCCTCGTTTTGTTAGTCATGATGAGAGCTTACTCCGGACTTGATAGAGTGACCTGATGGTGTACTTCGGTGACTATTGCTGGAATTCTGTACGAGTAGAACTAGGTGTGCCAAGTTTGGGCTCGTTTTGTTAGTCATGATGAGAGCTTACCTCGGACTTGATAGAGTGACCTGATGGTGTACTCGGTGACTACTGCTGGAATTCCTGGACGAGTAGAACTAGTGTGCTGAGTTTGGGCTCGTTTTGTTAGTCATGATGAGAGCTCACCCGGACTTGATAGAGTGACCTGATGGTGTACTTCGGTGACTCCTGCTGGAATTCTGGACGAGTAGAACTAGGTGTGCTGAGTTTGGGCTCGTTTTGTTAGTCATGAGAGCTACCTCCGGACTTGATAGTGACCTGATGGTGTACTTCGGTGACTACTGCTGAATTTCTGGACGAGTAGAACTAGTGTGCTGAGTTTGGGCTCGTTTTCAGTTATTATGATACCTAACCTCCAGGCTTGACGGAGAGACCTGATGGTACTTCGGTGACTACTGCTGGAATTCTTGGACGAGTAGAACTAGGTGCCAAGTTTGGGCTCGTTTTGTTAGTTATGATAAGAACTTACCCCGGACCTGATGGAGTGACAGACATACCTAGTTCTACTCGTCCAGGAGTTCCAATAATGGTCACCGAAGTACACCATTAGGTCTTTCTATTAAGTCCGGAGGTAAAGTCTCATCATAATAACAAAACGAGCCCAAACTTGCACACCCAGTTCTACTCGTCCAGAAGTTCCAGTAATGGTCACCGAAGTACACCATCAGGTCTCCATCAAGTCCGGAGGTAAAGTCCCATCATAACTAACAAAACGAGCCCAAACTTTGCACACCTAGTTCTACTCGTCCAGGAGTTCCAATAATGGTCACCGAAGCACACCATTAGGTCTTTCTATTAAGTCCGGAGGTAAAGTCTCATCATAACTAACAAAACGAGCCCAAACTTGGCATACCTAGTTCTACTCGTCCAGGAGTTCTAGTAATGGTCACCGAAGTACACCATCAGGTCTCCATCAAATCCGGAGGTAAAGTCTCATCATAACTAACAAAACGAGCCCAAACTTTGCACACCTAGTTCTACTCGTCCAGGAGTTCCAGTAATGGTCACCGAAGTACACCATCAGGTCTCTCCATCAAGTCCGGAGGTAAAGTCTCATCATAACTATCAAAACGAGCCCAAACTTGGCACACCTAGTTCTACTCGTCCAGGAGTTCCAGTAATGGTCACCGAAGTACACCATCAGGTCTCTCCATCAAGTCCGAGGTAAAGTCTCATCATAACTAACAAAACGAGCCCAAACTCGGCACATCTAGTTCTACTCGACTAGGAGTTCCAGTAGCAGTCACCGATGAACACTTTCAGATCACTCCATAAAGTCCAAGACGAATAGGCATTTATATAATTATTTATATATATAAATCCCACTTACTTTCAGCGAAACAAAACATTATAACAAAAATGTGTGATTATAAAAATAATAATATTATTTTGCCTTGTCAAGTACCTATGTATCAAATTCGAATGTTTTGTGTATGTATAGCGATCCTTTTCAATCAGTCAGGCGATACAGTAACCACTCATGACGGCGACCGAGCGCGGACTGAGGTTTCATCGAAATTTTTGTACAATAAATCAAAACAGGCACCAAAAATAAAATAACCCTTATTGCAATCCATTATGATTCATCCGTATTAGCAAAATATGTGAAAAATAAGCAGCAGTTTTATTTTTTAGACTATTTGTGACATTTTGATAAAAAGTAAACACCACTATTTTTATTGAATATGTCTGCCTACTTATAGTATTTTTAGAAATCTTAATATATGTTGATAATAGAACAAAATGTACCTAAACATGAGCCGGTATCGTTAATTTTGTAGAAAATGGCTAGGAAGATCGTATTTACAATATAAAAAACTATTATTTTCAACAAAAAAGTCACCACCATTTGAAGATGAAGAACCATTCTATACGTGGTAGCAATTAGCTATGTTTGATTTGGTTTAGTTTTGTCACAAAGCGTACCGAAAAACAGCATAATTTCGCCCGATTTGCAAACGCACCCTTAAGGGACTTCGTGAGTGTTGCTATATGGCAGAAATCTGTTGTTGTGAGCAAATTAGCTAGCGTATTCGATAGATCGCACATTTCTCGGAGTTTACCTTCCAAATATAGTACACACTGATAGGTGGGTACTTTAGCGTGTCGCATAATAGGCAGAGCGTCTAACATTCCGCCAACTGAAGGCGACAAACCGCCCCAATCACAGTCTCGACCTCCGACGCGAACTTCCCATGAATTCCTAGCAATTGCAACAGCTTGCATCGGCGTTTCTAAGGTTTTGTTCAGATACGTTGCGAGGTCTAGATCTCGCTTTAGCTCCGTCTCCCATGTTATTGGATTTGCAATTTTTGCTTGTAAAATTAAGTCAGGAATATAATGTTCGGTCCCGCCACCTAATAATAAAGTATCGAACCCCGGACTTGATAAGATTGACAACTCTACTTTGTCTTTAGGCATATCTTTTTGTGTTACGTACCACTCTTCGGTTACGTTCAATTGAAATGGCCGGTGCAATATTCTTCTCAGTCTCTTTTTTCAATTAACAATTATAGTGTTCTCTTTCCGTTTCCTGACAAAAGATTTCGGCGACATCTCTTGCACTTCGGATTCACTGACGATAGTTTCCTTAGCGAACTGAGGCTCCGACTGTCGGGGCATATCGTTCATGTATTTAATTTCAGAAACTTTTGTGGGCAAATAAATTAATTTGCTGCTTGAGGTAGTTCATTTGATTAGGGTGTCGGAGGGGTAAAATTCCAAGGAACTGCTGCTGCTTACCGTAGTCCCCGGACTATGAGTAGAACGGTATTGCAGTTGAGGAAATGAGTGAATCGGAGAGCTCATAGAAGAAACTTGTGCATTTGGATAAATATTTCTGTTTGTACTCTTTTTTATATCAGTCTGTCTACATTTAGATAATATTATTTGTGTCTCTTCTTGTGCAATTATAGATTGTTCTTCTGACAGTTTTTTTAACGGAGCCGTCACAGGTTTTCCATAAATATTGAAATCAGTCTTTTCCACAGATGATGACATAGTAATACCGTTTTGAGCGCTGTGTACTAAATTGATTGGGAGTTTCTGTCACAGAACTTGGAGCTGGCGCAGAATGGTTATTATTTTTCAGTATCAGATCTTGATTCATTTTCAGCACTCGTATCATCCGCAAAAGCAGCAGCATTTTAGCCAGTTCCAATATTATCCTGTTAATGAAAATAAATGTAGTCAGTATAATAATAATGCAATTATTTATTCGTTTTACAGATTCCAGATCGAAAATGATTGAATTCGGACTTAAGACCTAGTGGAATTTCCTATCACGGTACGGAGCAGTTGACAGAAAGCATATTACAATTAAAGCTCCACCAAATAGTGGAAGTAAATTTAAAAAAGGCCAATAGTATAGTTTTGTCGCCTATTGCAGATCATGACTATTATTTTCATATATATATATATATATATATTGTGCAAACGGCAACACCTGTGATGGAGGATGCAGCATTTTCATTAAAGAGTTATTTACTAAAACCATACCCAGGTGTGCAACTTAGTACTGACGAAAAAATATTCAACTACAGATTGTCTCGTACAAGGCGCATAGTGGAAAATGCTTTTGGAATTCTAGATTCCGTGTGTCCGAAAAAGCAATTTCAACTGATTTGAATACAGTTGATGCAATTGTCTGTGCAGCCTGTGCTCTTTTAATAATTAAAACAGAAACACAGTACAGAAAATATAATTGTACTGATTGCTGGCTAATAAATCCATCTAAGGGGCCAGGCCCTGATGGCCTATCTGCTTATTTTCTAAGAAACATCGTCTCTGTTATATATAAACCCCTAACTATCATCTATAATAAATGCAATACTGAAAGTGTTATGCCAACGGTATAGAAACATGTGAATTAACGGTATAGAATCATCAAACAGGTGAATTAAATTATGCAATTCCTGCGCATACTCTCCGAAATGCATCCTGTAGAAAAACGAAAGGCTGGCTATTTTGCGCCTGTGTTCGAGGCTGGTAAGATTGGTTTTAACCAAATTCCGGTCACCAATAAGCCTCTTAGCACGCCTTTCCATTGAGTCCAAAGCTGCTAGGTGGCATTTTGCAACACCAGCCCAGATATGTCAGCAATACTCCATGCACGACTACTTAATATAAACAATCGCATTCTAGATTTGGTATTAACAACTTTGCCGGTAAGTGACATGGTGGTATCACTGTCTGGCGAGTCTTTAGTTAATATTGACGAGCAACACCCACCTCTCACCGTGAAAATCAGGTCCCCTCTCAGTATAACTAAAAATAAACCTATTGATAATAAAATAATACCTAATTGAAAGATCTAGTTGGAATTTTAGGAAATATGACTTCTTCGAATTATATAATTTATTAAATTCAATTGACTGGAGTTCGTTATATTTGTCAGAGGATGTTAATTCCCCTTGTCTTATTTCTACGATATTGTAAAAAATGTGATTAGTAAATGCGTGCCTGGGAAGAAACGTAAATAGTTTGGAACACCCAAAAGTGCACGCTTCATAAGCGTTTCATTTAACTTTGATGAAAAAAATAAAAATAGTGACGATAATTTTTACAAGAAAAAAAAAACAGAGAATCTGATAGACTTTCATTAATAACTTTAAACGGTGTTGAGTTCCATAACAAAAATCAATAGGGATCCTCCTTAGAATGTATGGAATCTTATTTAATACTATATATCTCAATCTATTGCTTACATTTCTATTAAGCGAGAAGGCTCACCGACGCACAGACCAACGTACTGCAGTCCATATATTTTTCAATTACATTTTTTGTTATGTAATCTAAAGTAAATCAATTAGAAAATAAACTAATCTTATAATTCAATGTCTGTAGTTATTGTAACGTTAATATAATTTGTATTTAATGTCTAGCTAAAAGTATAAGAACGATTTTATGTAGCGAAATTGAGGTATGGCCACATATCGAGAGTAGAGCACTCCCTCACGTTGTGACGTTGTGAGGCGTGCAATTAAGTAATCATAATGCGAAGTATTTATAGAGGGACATTGACAGAGTGGCAAGGTGGAGTATAGAAAACAAATTGAACTTCAACGTGAATAAATGTTGTGTGATTAGTTATGGTCGTGCTAGAGTCCCTCATAATTATGCTTATGAAATAAGCGGCCTCGTAATCCCGCATGTTACACATATTAGAGACAGGCGTCGTCCCTGAACTT
The DNA here is from genome assembly GCA_029286625.1 of Parnassius orleans. Lineage (NCBI taxonomy): Eukaryota > Metazoa > Arthropoda > Insecta > Lepidoptera > Papilionidae > Parnassius > Parnassius orleans. The sequence continues at coordinate 3,698,125 of JAGSMP010000107.1, read as the reverse complement.
AATTTTGGTAAGCACATTTTAAATATTTGCAAAAAATCTTTTAGGAATCTTGGCTTTATCTTAAGGCAGTGCAGGGATTTTCGGAATACACTTACAATTAGAATTTTATTTAATGTTCTCGTAAGAACTCAACTTGAAACGAACGCCATTATTTGGAATCCATACGAGTATTATGAAAGTAAATACAGTGTCATTGCCGAAAAAATAAATTTGCACGTTTTTTTTTGTATTTAAAGCAGTAAGGGATCTATCCTTGTTATCCTTTAATGTATCCAAGTCTATTTCTACTGGGTGTGATCGGTTATAGCCGCCTGAGTGCGAGGAGAGATATCGCGCTTATTAAATACGTGTGGAAGGTATTATATCATCCAGATGTGCTCGCTGCGCTAAAGCTGCGTGTACTTAATAATTACGTGTTTTCTTGTCACCGTCCCCGTTACTCTTCGTGCCCTCTGCTAGGACAAAGTTGCTTCAGAATGCACCATTATCACGTGCTATACGCTATGTTAATATCATCTCACAGGATATTGACATATTTACATGCAGTCAGACGAAATTCATAATTGCAGCATACAAATGAGTTGAAAATTGTAATTTATTTAATTAGTATTTTATTTTATAATCATCTTGATAGTTACAAATTATTATTTATTAGTCAGTAGTTTTCTTTCATATAGGTTAGTTATAGCATCGCACTGGTTTATAGAACTGTAATGATGTTAAAATTATGTAATAAATAAAAAAAATACGGCTGACCCTACAGGCCATCCCTGGAACTTCCCGCTAACTTCAAATGCAAAGCGCTCCAAATTCCACCTATTATGACACCAATTAAAAAACTTAATTTATTACATCAAAAACAATCCGAGACGAAATTGCAAATCCTTCACGACATCCTCGTAGGAATAGTCAATATAGTTTCCTAGAACCTCAAAACGTCGAGATCTGATGAAACCTCGATTTTCGAAAACTGGGATGAAACTAATAACTTCCCGACTTTTTGAAAATCATTGATTTTCATAGCGGGAAAGCAAAAATCAGGAGATGGGCAGCAGCGTCATCCTAATAACGACTAAAAATAAAAAAAACTGCGATTGCCAACCCGCTTGCCAAGTGTGACAACTGTGGCAAATATCCCTCTATGAGGCAATCTATGTGGGAGGCCTATGTTCAGCATGGATTTTAATAGGCTGTAACGGTAACGGTAACGGTAATAAAGGTAATTAGAAATGTGACAAAATTATTTAATGGCTGACAGACGAAAGAAATAAAAAGTGATAAAATATTAAGGATCAAACTAGCAGTAAAAATTGTAAAGCGAAGGTTTATGCTTGATATTCGTATTAAAATTAATATACAAGCGCACCTAAAATGGCATAACAGCCTATTAAAATCCATGCTGAACATAGGCCTACCCCATAGATTGCCTCATAGGGGGATATTTGTCATGGTTGCCACGCTTGGCAAGCGGGTTGGCAACAGCAGTTTTTGTATTTTTAAGTCGTTATTAAGAAGACGCTGCTGCCCATCTCCTGATTTGTTTTCTTCTGTCGCCTCTTATGACACCTACGGGATGTTATGGGGTAGTGGATATTCTTACACCGCCACAACATGGTAAATTTATCATATGACATCTATTAAAATATTATTATCTTTATAAATTATAATCATTGGTGTGTGTTTAAGTGATCGTGTAAGTTGTGAACGGCTTGACCGATTTCCTGTTTCAGTTTTCCTCTGTCACCTGTTAAGACACCCACAGAACGATATGGGAGAGTGGATATTCTTACACCGCCACTACACGGTTTTATGGTACGATGTGGCTATAATGTCCTCTAGATCGAGTTTCGGTCACAGGTGGCTAATCTTAACGGAGACTAGCCATCTACGCAGGACAGAATTATAGTGCCCGAGTATATGCGCAAGCACAGGTGTGCTTTTTAATCCGTCACTTTAGTAGTCCGATGGGTCGGTTATCTGACACGACCGGAGAGAGATAGGACGCAGGACCAACGGCTTTAAGTGCTTTCCAAGGCACGCTGGTGAAACACCGCCAAATTCCTGACTCCGGGATGCCACTGAGAATTTCTTGACAGAAAAATCCAATAACTGATTTTGGCCTGACCCGGGATTTGAAACCAGAACTTCATGACCAAAAACCGCATTAACGACCAACATACCTACGAGGCTAAGATACTATTTTTACTAGTTATCAATGATATAATCAAACAAAAGTCACAAAATACAAGTAATAAAAAAATTCTCATCGAAAGAAACAACATAAATAATTGCGTTGAAAAAAGTAGTGCCCACAAACAGGCCCAATTAACGTGGGAGCAGTAATTCACAAATTATTATGTCGCCTGCGGATTTGTCTTTTGGCGAAGTAATCTCTGCGTAGGTACCTGCTTGTTTTGTTAAATCTGATTTTATAGTATGGGATGATTTTAAGCAATGATAATAAAACGATTCATGAATTTAGAAAGAAAGTGTAAACGACTCATAAAATATTTTTATTTTTCTATTGAAACGCGATTGAAAAAGCATATCCTGGCCCTGTATGAAAGCGCTATGGTGCTACCTCGTCGTATATTTTGATATTCTACAGATGAGGTTCTGTTGACTGACTGGCTAATGATGGAAAATTTATCCAAAATTACCGAACCCAAAACTGGTAATATTGTAACTAGTGCGAGGGTATCGCTTTTCCTCAAAGTATATACAGAGGCGGATTGAATTTCGGCAGCGCTCTGGGTTAGCAGCTCATCGGCGGCCATATAATATAAATTATATGTACTTATTTTGCAACTAAACTATATTATAATCATTCTAATCTCATGGCTGTAAGACGGAAAATGAAGCTGCAGTTTTCAGCAGATTTGACAGCATACAGGCAACTGAACAGACATATCTCCAAATACATGCGGCGGGACTTACGCAACTTTAATACTGCTCGTATTGAAGAAGCGATCGAGCGGAACCAGGGCTCCAAAGTCTTTGCTAGAGAACTGTCTGCCAGAAAGTGCGAACTGTCGAAGCTGAAGACCGAATGTGGCAGCAATGTTTCCGGGACACCTAAGATTTTGAGTGAGATTGAGAGGTTCTATGGGCAGCTGTACACCTCATCGTTGGAGTTACACGCAAGTGTGAGTAACGATTCAAGAGCAAGTCTTATCCGACACTATTCCGATGATATCCCAGACGTCAGTCTGGGCGAGACTAGAATGGCTCTCCAGCACCTTAAAACGGCAAGGCCCCGGCTGAGGATAAAATTACAGCGGAGCTTCTGAATGCGTGTGGAAAACCAGTACTAGAAGTCCTTTAGAAGCTCTATAATTCCGTCCTCCAAGGTGCCACTACTCCGGAGGCGTAGGGCAGAAGTGCGGTGGTCTTGTTCTTCAAGAAAGGCGACAACGCTCTCTTGAAGAACAACAGACCGATTTCCCTTCGGAGCCGCATCTACGTACTGTTTTTGAGAGTCATTACGAATCGTCTCGCACGCACACTCGACGACTTCCAGCCTCTCAAACACACCGGTTCCCGAAAAAGCTTTAGCAAATTGACCTCATACATACCCTTCGGCAAATTGTACAGAAGACCGAAGAGTACAATCTGCCACTTTGTCTTGCGTATGTGGACTATGAGAAAGCTTTTGATTTCGTCGAAATTCGGATGGTGCTGCCTTCAGCGGTGCCAAATTGACTGTCGGTATATCGAAGTGCTGAAGTGTTTGCAGAGTAGGGCTACGATGGCTATCCAATTACAGAACCAGAGTAGGTACGAAACCTATCCAAATGCAGAAAGGTGTAAGAAAGGGTGACGTTATATCCCCGAAAGTCTTCACCGCTGCATTGGAATACATTTTCAAGCTACTTCTTCTTGGAGAAGCGTCTATGGTGGAAGACGTGTGAATCTGTGATCGTCAGTCCACTTGTCGAGAGTGGTGATTAAAACAAACCCTTTATACAACGGGAGAGACCCATATCCAGCAGTGGACTTTTCCGAGCTGAAAGAAAAAATAAATGAAAGAAAAGTGTAATTACTATAATCCAGTCCTGCGCAGATGTAACGTGGTAGAACCGCGCTGCAGCTATATTATGGTAGCACGAATGGGTCAACTCAACTGGGAAACGATTAAACTCTCGCAGAATACCAGCGTGAAATAGCAGCTTTATGCTGTTGTGCTTCGTATGGTGAGTGTAGAGTACCAGCGCCCCTTTTTCTGGAAACGAGGCGTTTCATCCAGTCCTCAGAGGTAACAACGCATCTGCATTTTGATCTTTAATCGAGGATGTCTATGGGCCATAGAATACACTTGACATCAGATGGACTGTGTACTTGTTTGTCACCCTTATTCTAAAAAAAAGGATGGTTAGTTTATGTAAAGACTGACCACCATGACCGTAATTCGATCTGGAGGATTTTATCATTATACGAAATAAAGTTTTTGTCATATACCAATAACATTTATCCACAGAAGCTCAGATATGTTTCTTTTTACAATTCGATATTTTTAATCAAAACAGAGGTACACTTAGATAAAAGCGAGATCAAATAATATTCTATTACATTAGTTTCGTCTTAAGTCCATTATTCACAATAAAATACTTTAAAAATTGTAGTTGACCATTTATTTTAATCATAACATTAGAGGTTCTTAGATATTTAAAAGTCCTTTAGATGTTATCGCTCGTTGCTAAGAATCCCGATAAATGTCACACAATAGAGGCTCTGTGAAATAAAAAAACTTTTTCAAACGAGATCAAAACTTTCCTAGCGATATTAAAATTTCCATGGAAACACTTTGAAGGAAAAATCTTATTCTATGTTATTGACGTATTTTTTTCCATGTCTCTACTATGCAAATTTCTAATGATATTCGCAACAACTCCATATAGGTCAGGAAAAAAATAACTAAACATTTTTAAGAAATGTTTATTACTTGTTTTGTTGGTAGTTTAAAATTCATTTCGAGATAGTATTTCTAAAATCATCAGATCGATAAGCTAAAGTAGCAATGGCTATAGAGCGCGACAAATCAAAAACCGATGGTAATGGGGTTCTAGGCCAGTAGAGTGTAAGAAGGCCTTACTGGGTTAAGTGACGACCTGCTTAGAAATGCAGGAAGTCGATGGATGCAAGTGGCTAAGGTCCGTGCTTTGTGACAATACATGGGGAAAGTCTATGTTCAGGTGTGGACATTGTAATGGTGATGATTACGATTATAATGATGATGATGATGATGATGATGATGATGATGATGATTGGAAGGAGGAAGAAGACGATGATAATTTCTAAAACGTGATTTGAACATACAAACAAATTAAATACGACATCATTTTTGATCAATCCTGATCGCGTTGTATCTTGCTAGTCTTTGACTACTTCATTGGTCTAGGGGTCTTCAACGCGCTGCTGATCGTTTGGTCCCTTCAAATCCCGACTGGGGCCAAAATCAGTCATCGGGTCTTTGGTCTTCAGGAATTTGCCGGTATTTCACCCCCATACCTTGGAAAGCACATAAATCGTTGGTTCTATGCCTAATCTCTCTCCGGTCTATCGTCGTATCGTGAAGGCATTTTACCTAGAAAAATTGTACAAGGACATACGTCCAGACTTGGGACAATTAGGTTATACAAATACTTGATCCTTACATTATTCGGTTCTGCGTTTTCAGTGCCACCACTCAATGCTAAGCCACTGTACCAAGGAGCTGTCTTAAAATGAATTCTGTTAAATTGAAGAACAAGGGACAATACTTGACCCTCTATTACTTATAATTTACATTAACGATTTGCCAACCAGTATCGAATACCCTATAACATTATTTGCTGATGATAGTACAATTATATTTAATGCAAAAACATGACTTATGAAAATAAAATTAAAATGACATTGACTAATATACAAAAATGACTAAAACTTAAACATTAACATTAACAAAACTATAATAATGAATTTTCGACAGTATACACAGCCACAAAACTTGACTATAAAATATGAAAATGAAGTTAAAAACGGTCATATAAAAAAATTTAGGATTAGACATTGATTGTCAACTTGAATGACACACAAATAATCTATGCAAACGGATAATCAAGTTTGTTTTTGCATTAAAAGCTCTATTTATGTTGCCTCCATCCTACGTTATAGCATATTATTTATTCTGTTGTTATGATATAATCTTTTGGGGTAACTGTACTAACAAACTGCAGGTGTTTAGAGCTAAAAAAAAGTGCATTATGGCCATGAAAACATTAAGAGGAAGGGATAGTTTCCGAACTCATTTTAAAGATTTAAAAATATTGACTGTGCTTTCTCTGTACATATTATATGAAACTGCAATGTTTAAAAAAGAAACCCACTCCTGTTTCCCACCATATTTTATGGTTAATTAAAGAAAAGTAGACGTCATGGTCACAAGCTAAAAGCACCTACTTATCTTATCACTAAAACTGCACTTAAGAGAAATAGCTTCTTCTGTATGGCTACTAAGATCTTTAATAAACTACCTGAGAAACTAAAAGATGCCAACATTAGTCTATTTCCAAAACAATTGTTGTCTCTTTTAGCACAGAATAAATAATAGTTTTAGTAAGTTAAGCGTATACATTGACAGAGTTTTTGACTGACCAATTGTAAATTATAGTTCCTTGTAATATTTTTATGTTAAAATTATAAATAATAAATATTACATTTGACATTGATTAATAATTTATTACACAAAAGCAAATTTTTGACATGTGGTGCTTTATATTTTAATTAATTTTCATTTTGTGGTATGTAATGAACTATAAAATTTGTGCGCCACTAAATAGTCAAACAGTGACACTGACAACTAATATAACTTTATCTGTATACTACCACTATGTTTAACAAATAAATGAATTGAATTAGACACTCTGGACAAGTATTTCCCGTTGTATAGAGGATTAGACTTAACCCACGCTTGGCAAGCGGATTGTCAATCGCAGTATCAGACGTCTCGCACCTTTGACGCTGTTGGCCATCGCCGGTCTTGGCGTTTAACTTCTACCGAAACTAGTTGATTACATCGTCATCTATCTAAATCTATTAGCGACCTACGGGACGCAATGCGGTGATGGACTCTTTAACGCCACCACAACACGTAACAAGGTAACCCTTGGTAACATTTTAAGGTTATCTTAAAATGTTATTTTAAGATAACCTTAAAATTTTATTTTTACTCACGACAGAACTGAGAAAGTGTATGCGTTAAGGCTGAGAGGTTGTTTGGTTGTTTGTTTGTTTGTGTGTGTGCAAACGAATGTTCCCATTTATCTCCCAAACGGTTTGACCGATTTAGATACGGTTTCCTGTATAGGGTTTGTGATTCATTGGCAATGGTTGCTAAACTTGCTATGGGGCGCTGCAATAATCATTTTTCGCTCGTTGTAGCGAATTTATCTCCGACACTGCTTGACCGACTTAGATTCGGTTATCGATATCACATAGCATATTTGGGTTCTTAGAGTAATCACTATGTTAATGTCATAATAACAGATCTAGATCAAAGGCAGCTGTGCGGCGCGCCTTGTTCCTTATTTCAATATAGAAAAGCTAAGAGATGCAGCAATTTATATCAATTACAGACTACATTCATTTACGTACCCAACGTAATTTCAGTTAGTCACTAACTTATAAAATGCAAAATTTTAGTTAATTTCAGGAATTGCAGCCCCGACGATTTACCTGGGTTTGTAATTATATTACCTAATAGGTAATAGTAGTAGTAACTGAATAGGTGTAGTACCTATTAGATGTAATTGCTGTATCTATCGCTACAAAAGACAAATGTATACAAAGGTAGGAAGGTCTAAGGAAAAACATAATTTGTTGTTTATTATGACAGAATCAACCGTTTTTAAAACGCTTTTTATTTTTATCTTTCGTGACTTACTTCTTTTTTGTAGGGATTTTTCCAAAAATTTATTTAATCCTTTTTCGATTAGAATTTTTACATCGGTCGTGGATTTTTAATTTTGCTTTTTATTTAGTTTATTTCCAACTATGAAAAACTTCTGAAATATAACAAATAATCCCAAAATCTACATTCGATTTACTTTAAAATTATATACATAACATTACGTAAGGGCTTCTGCCACAAAAATTTTTAATCTTTCAAATCTGAATAACTTTATTATGTTTTTGTGAGTTAAACATTTTGCACAACATGTTCCTATTATTGCTAAATAAAACTTGTAGGCACGAATTTGTATGCTAAGCATTGTATGCTATGCATACAAATTTATTTAACTTTCACTATCGGATAGCAAAGTAATAAAATTTACTGCTTTTGGAGTATCCTTATTTTCATTAGGTATTTTAATATTTATTTAATTAAAAATAGCATTCAATTAAGGCATCCGTTTAATTACTCCTTGTCAGTATAAGCACCCGTTCTGTGCACAAAGATAGCCATAAAAAAATCTGACTTTAAAAAAATCCTAACTGATAATAAAAAAGGGACGGGTCTCATTGTATTGGTCGGGCTGTTACTGAGCGCCCACTTCCGGCCGCTATCCCACCACTGCCCGATACGGGGACTTTTGGCTGCTGGGTTTCCCCCCTGGCCCGGTTCGCCCTTCCTTAGTTAACCTGCACCCCCAGACTCCTCCGAGGGGTCCATATTAATACCAGGCTTAGTATGGACGTCTAGTCAAACATGGACCACACAGCACCAGGACTCCCGACCTCAAACCATCCTCCGTTCCCGACCTCCGAGTAGCCGGATTACAGGAGACGCCACGCTCCCAGTCGAACGTTATGTTGAATTTACGGTTCGTAATGTTTTAAAAGTCGGGTATTCGAATCCAATTTAAATAATAATAAAAAATGTAGTAACATCTTTTGTCATATATTTTTAAAATATATTATAATGAAATAATAAATTAGTTAAAAATTAATACAGCAAATAATTTTTTGTCGCTATTTAGAGTGAAGTAGGTAGTGGATATCCACTACCCCATATTATCTTCCAGTGGGTGTCGTAAAAGGCAACAGAGGAAAACTGAGGCAGGAGATGGGCAGCAGCATCTTTCTGATAACAGCAAAATAACAATAAAAAAACTGCGGTTGCCAACCCGTTCGGCAACCGTGGCAACTATGGCAATATGGGGTATTATGCCGAAAGTTAACAAGAGACGGCCCCCCGTCCCCGGCAGCCCCGCTATTCCTAGCTACGGGGGCGACCATGGTAACTGCGGGGCAGGGAAGCTAAGAATCTCCGGTGAAGGTTCGGTTGCCACTTAAGACGACTTGACCTGGCAACATATAACGCACGCATCCTGAGAACTGACGAGAAGATCTTGGACCTGGAAGAAGAGATAGACAAGTTGCGGTCGGATTTTATAGGATTATCTGAGATCCGAAGAAAGGGAGAGGACACGGTAATCCTCGGATCCGGCAACTTGTTCTATCACCGGGAGGGCGACCATCTGTCCCAAGGAGGTATTATCGTAAACAAGTCTCTTATTAACAACGTTTTAAAGATTGGGAGTGGTCGACAAGGCTAGCGTACCTTATATTCAGAATCATCAAACGGTATTCGCTGAAGGTCATACAGGTTTACGCACCAACCTCGGCACGTCCCGATGAGGAGCTGCAGAAAATGTATGAGGATATCTCTAGAGCCATGCATTCCTCCAAAACCCACTATACGGTTGTAATATAGGAAGGGTCTTGAATGAATTAGGAGACGTGTTGATGCTTCTATAACTTTAATTATGCTACTCCTAATTCTAAACTTAACTCTAATATATAACTATGTCGTGTGGGCTACAACACTACATCACACCTCCCACCGACAAAATAATAAAAAAATAATATAATGTTATTTTTTTATACATAATATAATATTTCTATTCTAACAAAACAATTAATAATACCTATCTAATAAACAAATTACTAGTAAATCAAGTTAGGTTAGAACAGGCCTCATTCACTTCCCCCCCGAACGGGTTCCCGCCTTGTCGTGGCGTAGTAGCCGTGGCTTGGTCACCCGCGGTGAACAAAGAGGAACCCCTTGGCTGGCCCGTGGTGTAGGGCCAGCCCGAGATGGCCACTCCGAGTGGGCTTGGCGAGCCCACTTCAGATGTGTGTCGGTGGGCTGCGGCGAGAGGGGTATCCTCTCCCTCTACCGCTGCAGCCGAGGTGGAGTCGCGGAGAGGTGAGGTAGGAGGATGCGCCACTGCCCTATCCTCCGCGACTCTGACGGGCCACACCGTTGATGCGGTGGTGGGTCCGCGGGGAGGGGAGGTCGAGACAGAGGCACCGCCTCCTACCCTCCGCGGCCGAAACTTGGTTGGCAGCAGAGCCACAGACCAGATCCGCCGCTGGGGTCGGGAAAGCCGGTGCTACCGAGCGCTCGATTTTCCTGGCCCCATGGCCTCCGCGTATCGGACTCGGGTGGGCCCATTGTTGGAGGCCGTGGAGGAGGGCGTGCCTTGTGTTTCTGGTGCGCCTTGCCTGAGGAGGAGAGTGGGGAGGAGAGGTCCTCCCCGGAGGTGGGGCTGCTATGGGGCGGCCGGCGCTGGTGGGGCCGCGGATGTGTGCGAAAGCGTTCCCGTGGCCCTGCCAATATGCGGCGAAGGTGGAACACTATGGGGTTTTAGTCGGCGCGAGTCCGACATAACCTGTCCTTGCCCCCGCGAGGCGCGTATGCGTAGGCATTTCCCCATGTAAAATAAAGCCCTCATTCACTTTATACATATGTAGGTATAAGTCGACGTATTGTTAAGTGTGCACACTTATTTGTCAAAATGAGGGATTATTACTTTACGTTATACATTGGCGAACAATTACAATTTATTCGTACGATATCTTAGCCATTTAATTATCTAGTTACCGAGTCATCCCTCTTGTCATTTTATCACTTATATAGTCCAGATATAAATTATAATATTTTCATTCTCATATTTTTAAATAATTCTCTTTTTTATTACACTTCATATATTTACTTCATTCTTGGTTAACCATTATTTATATTTCATTTTACTTCATAGCATTTTAGCTACATATTCATTAAATATTTGCGTCATTTCTTTCATGTACACGGCTCGCGTACATACCTACATGATTAAGAAAATGACCAATACCATTTCATTCGATTCTTTACATTTATAGCATTTAGCGCATATAATTTATTATTTAATTGTACCATTACTCTCACGCATACGACTCGCGTACATACATGATCAAGATAATGGACAATATTCCCATAAAATTCTTGATAAATTCTCATTTCACTCAAAAACAATAGTTAGAACTCATTCCGGTTTTTATCGAATCCGAACAGTTTTTTAAAAATTAATCGGTTATTAGGTTTTCCAAACTCTCAGCTGATCAGGCCGATTGTATGTGGATATGCTAACCTCCGATAATTTCCTTTACCTTACTCTCACAAATATACACAATTAAAAATTTTCATTTATAATTCCGTATTTCGTAACTTAGCCATAAATCTACTCACATCTTTTACAAATTTATATTATACAGTCTCGTATAATATTTAGGTATATCATTGTCAGTCAGGGATTGAGGCTCACAATATGGGCACAACAAAATTCAAATAAATTAATTGTATACATAATATAATTGAGTTTCTAAATCGTTTTGAACGAAGTTATTATTTTCATAATTCACATAAATAAGTTAGATATTCAAACTATTATGCCAAAAAATAATGCATTATAATAGTTAAAATCTTATGATTTAAAAGTTTAATCAATATTAAACCAAAAATAAATTATTGCATTTCATATTAAGATACAAAACAAAGAAGTCAAAGCAACGTAATCATTTTCAATAACAATAACATAATCGCATAACAAGAGACAGATCAAAATACAAATTGTAATCCCACTCCTAGCAGGCTCTAAAACCGAGGGAACATTTATAGAGACAAGAGCCCTTCGGATGACATCGTTCAAAGAACCGTGCCGTGAAAACCTACCAGCACTTTTCTTACAAGAAAGTCCGTGGAGCCCAAACTTGTCGACAAATCGCCGCTCCTAGTCGGATTCCTACAGCGATGCGCAAGCTTTCCCCATCAAGTAATGTGCCGAGATTACTTGATGGTAAGGCGTGTAACCAGTGACTAGATTCCTTAGTCGAAACAGCTAGAAGGCGTGCCTTATCTTGGTCACTATGGAATTTATGAAACAAATCTTTCTGCACCCTCTGTACCAACGGAATATCCCACTGTTTTTGTTGGTTAACTTCCAGTGGAACATTTTCGCCGGGACAGAGCGTTTGCCATGTCTGCCCTGCCTCCGCAGCAAAGCACAGGTCTACTTTATTATTTAAAATTATGTCACATAAATTACTGACACTATGCACGGAAGCAAGGAAAGCAGGCAATGCAACGCTAGAAAGATTTCTCACACCAATACCACCAAATTTTATAGGTAAAGTAGCTTGAGTTCAGGCTGTTTTATTTAAAGTTAAATTTAGATTTTTTTTCTATAGCTATTTTAAGATTATTATCAATGTCTTTTAAAATACCCGAACATTTCCAGACTGGACTCGAGCGGAGTAAGTATGTAAATATAGGTACAAGGAGACAATATTTTAAAATAGTAAGAGCAATGTCGGGGTTTAATTTATACAATTTATCAACGTGGTTTAAAAACCAATCAACTTTTGTTTTTAAAACAGGCTTAATACTATCGAAAAACAACGGGGCACCTAGCAGGTATAGTGATTCCGTACTGACAGTTTTTATTCCTATCAGAAATATGTTTGAAATTTTGATATAAAGTGTCTCTGTGAGAATTAGATAAATTATTGGAAAAAAATATTTCACATTTATTGCAATTTGGTTCAAGACCAATATTTTTAAAATTTCGAAAAATATGAGTAAGATCACTGAGGACGTCATCTGCTCTACCTCCCAGTGTACCGTCGTCCAGGTACCAGACATTCAGCTTGGATTTCAAATTTGAAATAAGGCTTGAATTCCCAAACTGAAAACTGCTGGACCTAGTGGGTCCCTCTGCTGAACACCGACAACAGAATTGATAATATGGTTTTAGTAAAACAAGTTAGTATTTTTACCGTAACATTGCCAAACTTAGTGATAAATTTGGGGGGTATTGTTAGCCACTTCTTTCAGCAGGGTTACCCTATCGATAGAGTTAAAAGCATTCCTTATGACCTTCACAAAAACATCTGCATCAGAGTTTGTTAAAATGTACCACCTGTAGTGCCAAAGCCTAGTTGAGTAGGCTGAAATTTTGTCTCAAGATTAGAGATTATGTGCCTGCAAGCTAATTTTGAAGTTAAGCGTTGAAATGTGGAACCAACGGTAATGGGACGGATACCGTTATCCTTTTTGAAGGCACATAATCTTGCTCCATATAAGAATGGAATGAAATTTGTATTAACATTACCAGAAAGCATAAAGTTACATAATTTTGTAATGTCATTAAAGTACCCGCCGGCGTCACCGGCAGAAGCGCTTACAAGATCTTTAAGATGTTGAGGCGTAATTCCGTCAATGCCGCCAGCAGAGCCATTCGAAAATGACATAATTGCTTCTAAAGTGTCTTTTCAGAAATTTGTAAAGGTTGCATAGAAGTCTTGGGAGGCGGCGGTAAACCCTGAGAAGGATTGACCGGAGGATGCTTCTGACATTACGAGGAGCCAGGATGTCGTCTGAGAATAAAATATGGGATGCATTTTTAAGTCGCCATCCATTACTTTGACTCAACTACTTTTTTAAATCAAATTTAGGACGTGGTTGAGATAAATGAGTATTAATTGGGTAATCTAAACTTTGAAAAGATGTCCCTTTTAGTTGAGACGTAATTGATTTATTTATTGTTTTATCAAAATGAAAATGGGAATACGCGAGTAAATAATTTTGCCAACTCTTTTCACTATTAGTGAAACAATTTTGAATAGTGCATGACAATGCTTTAGCAAGCTGCATCCTCGCACCTCTAGGAATTCTTTTAACCACTGGTACATTATGATGATAATTGTAAATTTGCTCCGAAAAAAAGGGAAAAATTTGTGTCATTAGAGGAATTACTAATAGAGTTATGAATTTCTACGGTAGGTTGTGAAGCCGAAATACTTTTACTATGGCATCGTTTGATATGTATATTTAATCCCCTTTTACCTTTAAACAGCCTACCGTCGGTACAATTTTGACACTGTAGGAAATCCGCCTGTGAATGTAGCGGAGCGGAGATATTCATTAAAAAATCTAAACAGATCTCTACAGCACTCAAAAGATATGCTGATTCGATGTTACCTCAAATTTTCTTCTTTGTTCTTTTTGGCTCAATTTTCATATTCTTCTGGACGAAGCTTGCAAGAGTTCGCTTCTTTCCTTTTTAAATTAATCTACCGTTTCTTGAATTTTGGTCTTTAATTTTTTTTATATATAAAGAAATCACTTTTTATTTTCCTCATTCTTTCTTAGTTGTCTTCATAGTACTATTATACATTTACATTAGATTACATCCTTCATATTCATTATAATTTTTTTATTTTTCAGTCAGTTATAATATTTTTTCATGATGATTTCCATTATTTATTTATTTTTAATTTTTCTCTCTTTATATAGGCCCGGCGGTGCGCGTGCATTATAGCAGCGCACCGCCTGGCAGGGTCGCCATGTAATATAGGAAGGGTCTTGAATGAACTAGGAGACGTGTTGATTTTTTTTTGCGCCCAAAGCAAGGACTGCCCTCCGGAAGTAGGAAAGTTGAAAGTCATTTATCCTTTTACCACTGGTTTGGAAAAAATATCTGTCCTGGGAGAACAAGCAAGAAACTCAGCGGGACTCTTCTTTATATCATCATTTATAATAATTAACAATAAATAACAGTTGTATTATACATTTAAAACAGCATAATAGCGATCACCTTATTGCCAAGGGTTATTATCAGCCATTTATTCTTTAATAGTCTATTAACTCTTTTTAAAGAGCTTTTGGTAAATTAAAAATGAAAAATTTAATGATAGGCGCTGTATATATTTCGGGGACTGTTGTAAAAGCGTACACATTGCCCCCATGAAGGAATTAATGACACTTTGATAAAGAATAAACATTATAATTTTTGAGTATTTCTGGTATCTTTTGGCATGACCCATGTAATGTCTACAGACAAACCGGTTTACAGTTTAGCAGATTATGTTATTTAGCTTTATAATAAAAACCTGTTAACAACAAATAACAGAATATTTATTAGCTCTCAATATAAAATTAATTATTTCTAGTAAAACTATAGTTTATAAATGACTAAATTAACATTTAAACTCATCTCAACAATTCTCGTATTATTTTACTTTAATCTTTTCAACTTTGTATTTACGTTAATAAATTACGTTAGAAGCTTAAAACCAACCCTTACCTAGAAAGCGATTCCAGTCAACCATGTATAATGGCATAACCTTGTCTGAACTCTCTAATTTTATGAGTCAAAGCAATAATACATTATTTGATTTGTTTCAAGCTTCCAAGAAAATGTTCGAAAGTTCACGGCGATATAAAGTGCTATGAACGGACGAGGTAAGGAACGAAACACTCGAATACTGGATCACTACTGATGTCTTTAATGATTAAAATTTTCCAATATATAGTGTGTATTTGCTACATAATATCTATAACTAATAGATATATAACAATATACCATGTTTACATTAAGATCATCTTTCAGTGTCTTGTTATACAAAACCAAAGCCTTAGGATTACAATAGATAGGACTCTAATTACATATCTAGTATACTCTTCTTTTTTTTATAGGATAAGGGTGACAAAGGAGCACACAGTCCATCTGATAATAAGTGGTTGCTGTGGCCCATAGACATCTACATCTATCCTCGATTACGAATTAAAATGCAGATGCGTTATCACCCGTGAGGACTTAGACGGAATGCCTCGTTTCCAATAAAAAGGGTCTCCGGTTCTCTGCACTACACGAAACACAGGACCGTTAAGCTTCTATTTTACGCTGGTATTCTGTGAGAGCGTGGTCTTTCCTCGGTCGAGCCGACCCATTTGTGCTATATTACTAATATAACTGCAGAATGGCTCTACCACGTTAAAAAATCTTCCTGTGGGTTGCACGTATTGGATCTCATATTTCATTAAGATGACGTTACTTATTCATACTATATTTCTAAATATTTCTTACATTTCATTTATATATCGAAACAAAAGTTAAATTTCATTTATTCATTCAGTCATTCATTACAGCCTATCAAAGTAATAGAGAGCAATGCCAAGAGTGATATAGGCTATATTTTAACAAAAAAACTTAGACAATAAAAAAAAAGAAAAATTGATAAAATAAATAGTGTTTGATTATCTTACATAATATAAAAGTCCTACCCAAGAAAAACCGGGGTGGTTCGCTAGTTTGATAATAAATTTACATATCATGTTTTTTAGTAACATCGTAAGGGTATTAATATATTGACCCACTTTGCCTCTGGCTCATTATAAAATTCGACTATGGGATATGCCGAAAAGATCACATGATCTTCGCCAATTGATGGAGTAATAAATAGGACTATCAGACCTATATTACTCCGACGGGTTGATTCGGACCTAATTGGGCGAAAAGGACCTTAACTTTCCAGTAAAATAAACCTTTATTAGATTACCGTTCTTAAGCTTGGCAATTAGGGCTTCATACGTTTTATACTTAAAACTAAATTAATTTTAACCGTGTCCGGGTAGAAATATACCTGTGTTGGGAGATTTCTGTTTTAAACTTAAAATTACCGCGTATCTTAATAATATACTTAATTTTTTTAAAGAATAAGGGTGATAAATGAATACACAGATGAATGCTCAGGCCCATACACATCTATCCTCGATTGATTATCAAAATGCAGATACTTTCATCCCTGAGGACTAACATGGAATGCCTCGTTTCCAGTAAAAAAAGTCCCCGGTTCTCCACGAAACACAATAATATTAAATGCTATTTTACGCTGGTATTCTGTGAGAGTGTGGTCCTTTCCCGGTGGAGCCAACCCATCTGTGCTTTTACCCTAATTCAGCTGCAGCATGACTCTACCATGTGAAAAACCTAACAACATATATTCAAATATCACCGAGAAACGAATTTGTAATCATAAAATTTCTAAGAATATATTTAACAAAAATAACTATGACAGAAATACTTCAAATTCCATCTTTTTCTTCTTCATCATTAGCCTGTAATAGACCCCTGAAAAAAAATGTTTACAAAGTATGGATAAACCACACATATATATTTTTTTTTGTGTATGTATGTACTATGTATATATTATATTTTAATATATGTACACTTTATTTATGTATTATGTTTCGCACCAGCCTACAATTTTTTTTGGCACCCAGGGTTGACTGGCAGAGAAAGCCACATGACATTAAGTCCGCCCTATGTACCCTTTACCTTAAGGTGTTACATTTAAGTTTTTAAATAAATATTTAAATATATATATAAAAGACATTCTATACATACATATATCATACAAATGCACTTACATATAATATAAATATATTAATACAGAAGTAACAAATACATAAATATACTCAAATACATACTGATCACGCTGGTCTTCAATTTCTTGAGGATTCTTCAATGAAACTCCGCGATAAAGTGTAGTAATAAGTTATTTAATTACAATAATTAAATTTAAAACTAGTTTTCGCTCAAAGCGTATTGGCTGGGGCCGGCCAGTTCGTGACGATGAGTGACGTCACTCTTGGACGCGTTCAAGTCTAGAGATTGAACACATACAATATATAAATAAATATAATATAATAATATTGTATATATATCTATGCCATGATAAATAAGAAAAACATCTGAGGATAGAATCATTATTTAGGAAAAACCGATAATTCACACTTGCAATGCTTTTCTAAAGTGTTCACGAACTTTGTTTTTGAAAAGAAACTTGTTGGAAGCTTTTTTTTAATGTCAAGAGCATAGAACTATTACGTATAGAATACTAGTACGCGCACCGAAAGTGAAGCAAGTAAAACTAACGCGAAACCGCGTAAGTTCACTCAGCGACGCGTCAGTGCGCAACGTCACGTCTTACGGAGAAGAGCTCGCGAAAAATTGTAAAATGACCGTTTGTGTTGTAAAATATTGACACAACAGTGATGATAAACATAAAAAAGTGATGGTATTACATTTCACAGGTAAGTTCATACAGGGTATTTTGAAACGCTCCCGAAAACGAAGACAGATGATAGTACTAAGGATACCTATGATGATGGGTCACAAAGAAATTCGATCCTGAGGAAAAAAAATCATCTTTTCACAACGTTTATTAACTTTATTCACGCTCCATCATGTTATTACAGTTATTTGAAACGATATTTCACAAAAAATCATGAAAATACTGAAACATAAAACCAGCAGTGAAACTTTAAAAGAAAATCAGCTGACAATAGGGTCAATATCCTTGCGGGCGCCGAACTCCTACCTAGATCGATACGAAACAATGCATTAGGTATACTACTTACTCACTCTACCCTTCCTTTCACACACACGCTGCTTCGTGTCGCCTCGCGCTGTGGAATTTACACATGCTTCAAGGACGTTACAATAATTTTAGTTTTGAGACAGTGCCATGTTGACTATCACGAGCGATAATTCAATTGTTTTGTTTATTAAATTATTGTCGTTATTACTTGTTATTTATTAATTAATGATGTTGTTCTTGTTGTTACGTTTTGTGTTTTTGTTTTGTTTTAATAATGCCTAACGCGTAGGTACGTTTATAGTGCTCGTGAATACGGCAATATGTTAATGTGCCTTGAAGAATCTCATAAGGCCACGGAGGATCGGTAAGCTGTTTCATACCTAATTTTTTAAATAACTTAGTACTGAACTGATCTGAATAGGTACATAACTGAATACATCAGAATAATAAACATACCTACACAATGGATAACAAAGCATGACTCTAACCTTGTAAACATTTTATTTAAGTATTTTTTTCATTAGCGGGGAATCGAACCAGTTATTTGGTTTATTTAACCTAATTTTTTTAAATAACTTTAACATTTTATTTAAGTATTTTTTCATTAGCGGGGAATCGAACCAGTTATTTGGTTTATTTAACCTAATTTTTTTTAAATAACTTAGTACTGAACTGATCTGAATAGGTACATAACTGAATACATCAGCATAATAAACATACCTACACAATGGATAAAAAAGCATGACTCTAACCTTGTTAACATTTTATTTAAGTATTTTTTCATTAGCGGGGAATCGAACCAGTTATTTGGTTTATTTAACCTGTAATTCGAATTAAAGTGGCTACGTGGAGACAAGCACAGTGGCAAATTAGTAGGTTAAGTAGATAAGTTAGGTATTTAGACAAGTGTTGTAAATTATTAGGTATTGTGGTACCATCACTAGTTGCGGGCCGTGCGAATTCGGCGTTCGCGCGTACATTGACCCCTAGTCAGCTGATTGTAATTCAGTAATTCCACTGCTGGTTTTATGTTTCAGTATTTTCATGATTTTTTTGTGAAATATCGTTTCAAATTACTGTAATAACATGATGGAGCGTGAATAAAGTTAATAAAACGTTGTGAAAAGATGATTTTTTTCCTCGGGATCGAATTTTTTTGTGACCCATCATCATAGGTATCCTTAGTACTATCATCTGTCTTCGTTTACGGGAGCGTTTCAAAATACCCTGTATATTTAACTCATTATTAGTACGTAAAACTAAAAAATACTTACCTAAGCTATCATAATACAAATGTTGCTAGTTGTGGGGAAAAAATTCACAATTTTCTTTTAAAATATTTATTTTCTATTTGTGTTTAAAACGTTTAATCGCAACGCTCTGTAAAACTCAAACGTTTATATGTAGATACCTACTTCTCTAAGTATTAACATAATATTAACAATGGGTGCCTATTTAAAACTAATACGGAGTGATCAGCTGATCGCGATCCGTCGACGCCATTTTAACGCAACTAATTTATTTTATTGCTTTGTTCATTGACCAAGTCGACGTTTTAGAGTATAGAATAAAAACTTTTTATTTACTACATTAAGATTATTAATAAGAACGCCTTTACGAAGCAGATGTCACTTTACACCCAAACATAGTCTATTTTAACTGACTCCCAAAAGGAGAGGTTATCAATTATGTATGTACGCAGATTTCTAAGACGATTCTAGATCAATTCGTATATACATGCTATAATTTTAGTGGTTGTTTTCCCGCATTCCTGACTAAATGCAAATTATAATTTTAAAATGTTTAGGTATATAATGACAATATTGATAATTATTTAAAAAAAATAATCTTAATAATTATTAAAAAATCTTTTAAGTCATAAAAGCATTCAATTTTTAACCAATTATACAAATATTTGTTATATAATCTTTCGCTTAATAATTTAAATTCTTTAGGTATTTTATTAAATATTTTTACACACATATTAAGACAATTTTTGTTATATTTAACGAGCCTAGGAATGACATCTAGGACAAGTTGGTCTGGTTCATGTCGATTTCGAGGATTCAATCAGGATTAAATCAGAGCTAAATAAATTATAATGCGTAATAATACGGCATAAGCTAGCCTGCACGCCCGACCTACTCGCGAGATATTGCTATTGGCTTGAGATCGCATTCGAGTTTTGTTTTTCTCTATTGTAAATCTGCCATTTTTACATCCTAATAATTTTTATTTTAATAAATCTATTGTACTACCAAGACAAAATCATTTGACTTCGGGAAAACAACCATTAAAATTTCAGCGTGTATATGGGACAATCTGTGTATATCCTTTCAAATAAAAAAAATCTAAATCGGTTTAGAAACAACAGAATTCTGAGGTAAAAACATAAAAAATACACCGAATTGAGAACCTCCTCCTTTTTTGAAGTCGGTTAAAATTAAACATTACACGATGTGCTTATTGTATTCGAGCAAATTAATTGTGTTTAATAATATTCTTAAATTTTATTACGTCTGCATTTTTGTACCATTAAAATATGTATAATAAAGTTATATTAGTACCATCATTATCGTGTTTATTTTATTCCATTTTATATTCTCATAAAATACGTCTTCGTACGCAATACGTAATCTTTATTATATCGATTATTCAAAATTAATCAATAAAATAGTGATTTGCACAATTTGATTGCAAACGCCAGAAACTGGTATCACTGAATGGCGTGTATGTGTGCTTGTGACGAGCGTAGGCACATTCGACTCGCCCACTAACATAATGACATTGCGTCACTTTAACGCTCGTGTTTTGTTCTAGACTGCGTTTCTATACGTAATAATTCTATGGTCAAGAGGTATTTCATTCCGGAGTCTTAACAGCCGTAAGAGCGAAAGAGTGGGGCATTTACCAGTACGGTGTAAAGGCGTTAGCAACTTCAGATTGTCCGAGGAACGGCTAAACAATTATGAGAATCTCCTAAGTACTGAAATTTATATTTCAAGTACTCTGGAGCACAAGGTTCTTTCAGAATAGTGAAAAGAGTGCAGAGTATTCTTACATATCTGCGCTGTCAGATAGGTAGCCAGTTAATCTGAGTACGAAAAGATACATGGTCATATTTACAAAGACCATTAATGTATCTGATGCAGATGCTGTTGAGATAAGTCTGAGCAACACACATCTACATAGCCTATTATCGGCAGAATAAGGGATTGAACAAGCAAAACTTTTGAAGCGGTTGGAAGTAATTTTTTGGGTGATAAAGAGATCGTAATGTTGCAGTAACTTTGCGGTTTACCTCGTGGATCTGCTTGTTCCATGAAAGACAGCTATCGACGTACGGAAAGAGATTCTTAACATGTGGAGAGTATGGGATAGCACTGTTGTTGTACGTAATAAATGGCAAAGTGGAGTAAAACTGCACTGTATTTAGCTCAGGGAGTTATTTGCGTGCTATTGAAACCATGTTATCAGGTGGATTGTGTACTCATTTATCACCCTTAGTTTATAAAAAACATGAATAATCAATTTTAAAATTTTTGTCTACCTCTCTTTGCCTTGCTTATCTTCCTAAACTAATCTCTGGAATAACTTAATCGATAGTAATGAAAAGTAAAATAGAGGAACATTTAGAAAGCAATGCCAGGAATGATTTAGCTGGTTGGGGTAACATGGTTTTGTTGATTTTCTCATATATTTTCATGATCATATCATATACTTCAGTAGGAGATATAAAAAGGTTTCGTTATCGATATTCGTTTCGATATTTTTAAATTGAAAAACTGTAATAATAATAGGTCTTAATCTATGAAATTGCCATTTTGCAGTACTGGCCATTTCAAATCAAAATAATTTTAGTTTGGCTAAGAATTCTAATTTCAAATTAATTTTATTTTAAAACCATGGAAATTTTTTCAAAATTAGTCATTTGTTTATTGATTAGCGTTATATCTTCATCGCATTTGAATCTTATTCGTCATCATGGATACGTTAAAAATCGAATAATTATGGAATATGAGTACTGTCGTGGCAGCAACGCGGCACAAGCGGCACGCAACATCAACGACGTTTACGGAGCAAATACTACAAACGAATGCACCACCTGTTATTGGTTTGCCCGCTTCCATTCTGGAAATTTCAACCTGAAATTTGAACCCCGTGGTGTCTGAAAACTTTGGTCGACAATGACGAATTAAAGGCGATGGTGGAAGCTGATGATACTCAACTTTCTATACAGACTTCTACTTTTCCAGAATTTGGATAAGTTTTTGACGGGGAAAAAATTCAATACCCGAGAGGATATATGGATATATGGATATATCCATATCCTCTCGGCATATGGATAACCCTGGGAATGAGGTGTTCGCTGCCAGGCTGTTTCTAATTTGTTTTGTATGGTTAATTGTATAACATACATGATTGTAAGCTGTTATTTAAAAAGTCCTGCTGGGTTTCTTGCTGGTTCTTCCCAGGACAGAGGTTTTTTCGAACCAGTGGTAATTAGACAAAGAGTGACTTTCAATAAGTATTATTTATAATCTATATTGAATAAAAAGTTTCTGTTTCTGTTTCTGTTTCTGATAGGCATCAATAAACTGCCACTACCTTGGCAAAGATGCATCGATTGTATGGGTGATTACTTTGATTAATAGAAATAAAAAATATTATAAAAAAACTTATTTAATAAAAAACGGCAATTTCATAACGAGTAATAAAGACTTAATAATATGGTTTTCGTTGATTTTCTCATAAACTGTAAGAGATATAAAAAAAAGCGTTCAAAACTTATTTGGTTTGCAATTTTATACAATAAGGTCCTTAAACTTAATTTTCTATCTCTTAAAGATTTAATGCGAAATCGATTTATTTTTTACATTTCTACTTCAATACAATTTTTCTACAAAACTATGAGGGCTCTTATTTACCTTAAATTAGAATCTTCAATTTTTATTTTAAATTAATTCGCTTGTAATTCGTAAAAACTGATTGTTTTCGGTTTGAACAAATTAAGTTAATATAAAAAAGTGCATTTGTAAAAACTAGTTTTTACTGTGACTTTACCGGCTACTGCCCCGAAAATCCATCTTTCCGGAAGACTGTTCGAATTCGAATTTAAATCGAAATGTAATGACTCTTACTGAATTATTGAGCAAACTTATTACACACATATGACCAAACTATGTCCCAGCAAAGAATTAATGATTTTTAGACAGAATACGGACCAACGGATCAGTATCAAAACCAAACAACCGATAGGCCATAGATTACTGTATATTTATACTATGCGATAGGCGTAGCAGCCCCGTACCGGTAAGTAAAGTGTATAGCCCCCTACTTCTCCACTAGTGACTAAGTGACGACTTAGTAAGACTTGCAGGAAATATGTGGATGTAGGTATCTCAAGACCGTGTTCTCAGATTCCGTGGGGGAGTCCTATTTAGCGACAGACCTGTAAAAGTATGTGATGTATAATTATATAACTTCACTTCATTACAGCTCTTCATAAGTCTACTGCTGAACATAGGTCTCCCCCAGAAATGCCACAAAGCACGGTACTGAGCCGTTTCTTACCAGGTCGTCACTCCATATATAGGGGGGGGTTATATCATATTAGATGAAAATTAAGCTTTTAATAAAAAGTAAAAGTCCACATCGAAGTACTAAAAGGAATATGATAATTTCACATACTGAAGTCGGTACTAAGATAATAGTGTATAGAATAATTAAAGCCGTGACTTCAGTTTGTAAAAAAGAATTTATTTATAATTGTTGTTTAAAATTGGCTTTTAAATAGACACCTACATCTATTAGGTACCAAAATACAAATACGCTATCACCCCTGTGGGCTAAAATGGATTGCCTCGTTACCAGTGAAAAGGGTCTCCAATTTTCGTCACACGCCACACGAAACACACGAGCCTTATGGTATTCTGTTCGATTGTCTTTCCCCGGTCGAATCAATAAATTCATGCTGCAGCCATAATATAGCTGCAGCAACAGTGTGTTTAATTAAACAACATTAAATAATGGATGTGGTGTGTCCATTTGAAAATACCGCATCTAAATCCTATAGATTGGTAGTATACATGTCGGGGCTAGATCGTAGAATTAATCATATCAGTTAAAGAAGTTTTCATAAAATAAGGTATTTAATAAAATATTACACTATTTGTTGACCATATTATAACGATATGCATTGACCAAATCAATGAATAAAAATCATTTGACGGCACAAATAGTTGTTCATATTATCGGGAAACGATTTCTATTCACGGCTATTTCACGATGATGTGCAAACTTCAAACATTGTATGGCTTTTGCGTAAAATTGTTTCACGGCGCTTATATCGCATTTTCAATAGAGTCCATTTCAATTTTATATATTATAGATATGTAATCGGCTTTGGGGTGGCCCCAGAGCCACTCGAGCAGCAATTCAACATATATAGCATCACCAGCATGGTTATAAGTGTGTGCATCAACTAGGCGATTTAAGCTCAGTATAGTGAGTACCATGATTTTACCTTATCGATGCGATCT
Organism: Parnassius orleans; assembly: GCA_029286625.1. NCBI lineage: Eukaryota > Metazoa > Arthropoda > Insecta > Lepidoptera > Papilionidae > Parnassius > Parnassius orleans. The sequence continues at coordinate 3,673,118 of JAGSMP010000107.1, read as the reverse complement.
TTCATGCGAGTTTCCATATTTTAGGAGGTCTATATTCATTGAAAAAGTCCGTTCAAGATTTACGGCCTTACTAAGAATCATTAATTGTCGTATTAATTGTCTCTATTGACATTTTGTGAAAAGAGAGAAAGCAACTTTAAGGATTTTTTAAATTAATTTTATTTTTATGTGTGATGATGATGATGAATCTTACCGGTACGACACTGCTATTCGAGAAAATTTCTTTCCCATCGGTTGTCAGTTCTTCGAGCTTAATGGCCGGCTCTTTGCCACTTCAGCTTACTGATCTGTTGAACTTTGTTGGTTACTCTAGTTCTACTGCGAATATCCTCATTTCGAAGTCTATCAAAAATGTGCCGAGTATAGACCTATCCATTGCTCACTCAGCGACCTTAAGCTTCCTCATATGGCCAGCAATGAAGGATCACGTCTTAGATTCATATTATGTCATTACTGGGTTGCCAGTTGGCAACTGGCAACTGGCACTCGCACTGGTTGTAAACTCTTGCTTTATAGTTTCGAAGTATACGTAACGAAAGATATGCCTTAATTCTCTTTTTGCCCAGCCGAGTTGAATGCGTTTATTGACCTCTCGGTCGAAGTTGGACTTATCTAGTCGGACAATTTGTCTCAGGTAAATATAATCGTCAATAACTTCGAGCGTAATGCTCTCAATAATTACTGTCATGGGAGACATGGATGGACCCTTGTCTTGTCCATTTTCATTATAATACCTGTCCGTTGGGAGAAACTTTTAAAATCATCCAGCATTGTGCTGAGATTCTACAGCGATTCTGCAATAATGACTATATTGTCGGAAAATCGTATGTGAATGATGTACTCACCATTGATGATACTACGGTATAATTTTTCCATTTTTATTCCATCATAGCCCTACTGTCCAAACACTTTAGCACTTCGATACACTGACAGTTAACTTGGCACCGCTGAAGGGACTGTAGCACCTCCCAAATGTCAACGGAACAAAGGCTTTGTCATTGAGATTTCTTTCGTTGCACAGATTGTAGTTCTAACTAAAGACCATGGACGTATAAATAAGGCGGACAGAATTTTGTTAAGAAAGGACTGATGCACAGAAATGGCGGCGGTGCAAGTTGGTTTGCGTGTTATATAGGGTTGTCATGTGAAACAAAATTTCCTCATTTTTTTTATAAAACAATCTGTCAAAATATAACATAACTTTGTCGAAATACTAATTTATTATTACGTAACTAATATAAATAACACATTGAACGATTAAAAAAATCTAAGAATTTAAGATTTAGATTTTGATTGAAATTGAATTATTCTATTTCAATCAATTTCGATTTAAATTAATTTTATTACAAACATTATATTATACAAAAATTGTATTATATTATTGGAACGAAATATATTATAAATAAACATATTATAGGTAACCAAAAATTAATATAAAATTTATTTACAATATATTATTTTAGAATTAGTATGAAAACATTTAGAAACAGCATGGTAGCGATCACCTCATTCTCAGGGGTTATTATCAATCATGTACTCTTTAGTAGTATACCCTAATGATCCTTACTAAACAATTTTTACTTGGTAAAAATTTTAAACTTTGATATATAAGTCTTGCATATTTAAATCACGATTGCAGCACTTTGTAGTGGACTATGATCGTAAAACACATTTAAGAACCTTCTTAACCGTATTATAATCGGTACAATTTTCAGGAAATGGTAACATAGTAAAAAATAAAAATCACGATTACAGCGCAACATAATGGACTATGGCCAAAAAATGCATAAAACCGCATTATAATCGATCGGGTAATTTTTCAGGAAAATTGTAACAAAAAAGTGCACATAAAACAACCTTAAGAGGTTGTTGGGCAAACATATGTACCGTATCCGTGCCAACGTGGGTAAAAATAGCAACTTCCCAAATTTCGGGTAATTTTCCCTATAAATAATTAACAACACTGATCATGTGACTCATGTTTTGTGTTCCAAAAATAGTATTTTAATTTAAGACATAAAATTCTCAAATAAGTGATTATAATTACTGGCTCACCTATGAAAGGTGATTCCTTGATGTTTTTTGATAAAACCACTATAATTTTTACAAAATTTAACATATTGATTTTTGTTTTTACTTACGACAACTACTTCTCGCGGACGACGTTTGTTGCGTAATGGCTTTTTTTTTTTGCGCCCAATGCAAAAGGCACCCTCCGGAAGCGGGGGAGGGTGGTGGTGAATGCTCTAAGCATACCACGCAGCCGGCTGCGTGGTTATGTGGGACTCACTGACTAACCTAACTAACCTAAGTGCCTACCCACTAAACACCACCTTGGGGACGGCTTTGGCCATAGTGGCCTTACTGCCGAATCGGACGCGACCCTCTTTAGGGAAAAGAGGGCGCAGGCGACGAGTTGCCGCTGAGAGACGTGCCTACTAAGGCATATTAAATATTGGAAGAAGAAGGCTTTGCCTGAGCCGCCAAGAGGCAGTCCAGGTCGGCCGAAAGCTTGTTGGGGGGGTCCGAGAGAGCGTTTCTCGGTCTTCGGACTCGATAGCGAGAGGGAAGTGGGGCTGCATAGGAAGCTGCCTCACGAATGAAGTGATTAGAGTGGGACTCTGAAGCTTTGAAGAAGTTTTCAGAGAGTTTTTTTAGAAATTGCTGGACTGTGGGGAGCTCTAAGTCCCGGTGGAGGTCGGCGTTACGGACGTACCAGGGTGCGTTCGTAGCCCGACGACAGAAATAGTTTTGTACAACTTGGAGTTTGTACAGGGTTTTAGGTTTTGCATGAGCAAAAATTGGGGCTGCGTATGTCATTACTGGTCGTATACAGACCTTATAGAGGGTTCGCTTATTGCGGAGGGACATTTTACTGTGTCGGCCCAACATACTGTTGAGCCTACCCAGATAAAATCGTGCGTTACGAGTTACTCTCTTGACATGGGGCTCGAAAGTGAGCCTCGTGTCAAGGGTGACACCTAAGTATTTAGCGGACGTATGCCAGGGGACCGGGGTCCCTAACATACGGATTGGCGGAATAGTAGTGGAGCGGCGTCGTTTATGTTCGAAGTGAACGGCGGAGCTCTTCTCCGGGTTCACATCGATACGCCATTTTTGGAACCAAGCTCCTAAGTCATTAACTGACTTTTGGATCTTGTTCCGTATAAAAGGTAGTGACGTGCCTTTGCAGTAGAGGGCAGTGTCGTCTGCAAAGAGGGAGATCTGAACACCATTCGACGGTATGGGAATGTCGTTGGTGTACAGGATATATAGAAGAGGGGCAAGTACCGAGCCCTGAGGGACACCGGCTTTGATTGGACGCGAAGAGGAGAGCGTGCCTTCGTGTCTGTAACGGAAGGTACGGTCTTTCAAGTAGGAGGCCACGAGACGAACAAGACGATCAGGGAGACCTATATTGTGTAGTTTGTTGATAAGGCCTTCGTGCGTGACTCTATCAAACGCTTTCGCTATGTCAAAGAAGACCGCGATGGTCTTATGACGGCGAGGATAAAATACGCTGAGGATGTATTCCACAATACGGTGAACTTGTTGGGGACAAAAGTGTTTCGCTCGGAAACCAAATTGGTGAGGGATGACAAGAGGGTCACCGTCTGTGGGAAACAGATGGCGTCTCATGCGAGTTTGGATAACTCGTTCAAATAGTTTGCCCATGGCCTTGAGGAGGCTGATGGGACGATAACTGGAGGGGAGATTGTGAGGCTTTCCTGGTTTTGGGATACCAATGACAGTTGCCTCTTTCCACGTGGTGGGAAAGTAACTAAGGTTGAAGCAGGCGTTGAAGATAATAGCTAAAAGGGTTAACACCTGCCCAGGAAAATGTTTAAGGGCTTGGTTGGAGATGCCATCCGCGCCCGGAGCCTTTTTGGGCTTCAGTCCTTTGATGAGGGATGAGATCTCATCATTGGACACAGTGATAGGGTCAGAGACTGTGGGGAGTGCGTTCCGGCGGCGGACGTCATCCTCCACTGTCTGGATGTGGGAGGGGTCTGTGGGTTGAGAGCTGGGAGAGCATTGAGCAGCGATGCTGTCTGCAAAGCACTCAGCTTTTTCCTCGTCCTCGAAGGCAATAGTACCGTCGGGGCGAGAGAGAGGAGGAGTGAGTGATAGCGTCTATGCGGAGAGCTCTTGCCATCTGATAGTACGCTGTATGAGAGGGAGAGATATTCTCCATGAGATTACTCTTTTCGAGGTCTCGAAATTCGGAAAGGCGTGAACGGACTTCTCGTTGAAGACGATTGGCCGTACGTCTATATTCGGGGGTTGGATAGAGTGCTGCTCTCCGGAGAGCAGCTCTCTTGGCTTTTATTAGGTTGCTAATATGTAAGGAAGACCATTATTAGCAACCGGGACGACCCTTTCATTCTCCTTAAGGGAGGATGTTATAAGGGTGGAGAGTGAATCGACCGCGGTGTCGATTTTTTCGGGACTGTCGAGGGAGATGGGGGAGTCCTGTGAGTCCATAGCTTTTGCTACGGACTCCTTGAAGCCCTTCCAGTTGGTGAGTTTTTCGTGGGTGGTTTTCGTGGGGGGGGGGTTGGGGGAGGTGGCTGATGGCCAAGTATGAGGGAGACAGGGCGGTGGTCGGACCCAAGATCGTCAAGGGTCTCGATTGACCTGAGGTTGAGACAGACTTCTTTTGCTATTGCAAAGTCTAATACGTCAGGGGCGTGGTCGGTGTTGTCGGGATAGTGAGTGACACCGAGGGGACTGAGTACAGTGAGGTCGAGAGACTGCGTGATATCAAGCAGTTTCTTGCCACTCTGAGTAGTAGTGCGACAAGTCCAATCAGTATGCTTGGAGTTAAAATCTCCAAACATAATAACTGAGTTGCCTAATGCAAGGATGGCCTCAAAATCTTTTTTGAGGGGGAGAGTTCCACTAGGGATATAGCAGGAGGCTATGACGATGGACGGATGTCCAGTCAAGGCCAGCCTGCATACCGTGGCTTCCATATTGGTAAGCGGCGGAGTGGGAATGTGAGAGCAATGTAGTATCTTTTTGTAGCAAATGGCAGTACCGCCGCCTTTGCGGTCAGGTCTGTCATTACGAAGAAGAGAATACTTTTTGATGGAGAAACCTTTGAGGTTCTGGGGTTTGAGGTGGGTGTCCTGTAGGAGGAGGAGGTCGGCTTCGCGATCTCGAAGAAAGAGCTTAAGCTCGGGGAGGTTATTTCGCAAACCGCGAGTATTGAACGAAACAAGCGATAAGCCCTTAGGCTTAATACGTCCGTGGGACTTTGGGAGGGCAGAGTGATCTGTCATAGTGTTAAGTTAAATTAACAACACAACGAACACAGAAGATTGTGGTGCTCCGCTAGAGCGAGGAGACGGTCCTGAGGGGACCTAGCAGCACGCAGTTTACGCGCTAGTATGGCGATCTCGCCAATGTCGATGCTCTGAATATCGGTATAAACCGTATTCAGGTCATCAACCATTGAGGGTTGCGCCTGTTGAGGAGCGGAGGAAGTCCGCGGGGGGTCGGTCTTTTTGGGGCCCCAGGGGAGAATTGGTGGCTGCGTGGGCCGAGAGAAGCCCGGAGGGGGCTGGCTGGGGCCCATAAGGGGCCTAGGGGGGCCCTGTGAGCGCCAGTAGGGGCCCTGAGGGGGCTGGGAAGGGCCCTGACGGGGCATTATTGACGGGAGCGCCGGGAATGTGTTTTCATTAACCGGCGGTGGAGCTCTAGTAAGACGGGGCCGAGGAGCGCGAGGGCATCCCCTGTAGTTGGCCGGGTGGCCAGGTTGCTTGCAAAGGACGCAAGCTGGCGGTGATTCGGCGTCAGTGGGCCGAGGGCACTCTTTCGAGTGATGGGGTCTGGGCATAACGCACCTGGGGCTGAGCAGTTGGCCGCCGCATGCCCGTAAAGCTGGCAGCGGTGGCACTGCCGGAAAACCGCGCCTATGTGGGGCTCGACCCTCACTCTCGACAGGCCGCACACGGTGCGTACCTGCCGGAAGATGGTCTTTGCCTCCGGCACGTTGGTTAAGATGGCTAGGGCAAGCGGGAACCTCTTGCCCTTGCTGCTGTGCATCTTATGCACTGCTTCGACGGGGAAGCCTTGGGACTTAAGGTTTGGCGAGCTCGAATGGGACACTGCGGATTACGGTCCTGACTTTGCGCTCTTCTGGGAGAGCGTACGTGTGGTAGGACACACGCTCGGCTGTGAAAAGCCTGGTGAGTCGGCGAAAGTCGTCGATGGTCTCGGGGATAATTTTAATGGCTTCTCCTAGATTGGTGGCCTGATCATATTTTATACCTGTGTCGTAACAGGTTTTGGAAAGGCGGGTGAATTGGGCCTTGTCTCTGAGAAAGACAGGGGGCGGGACCTGTTTTTTAGCAAGGGTCGGGGCGCAGCGAGCTGCTGGCTTGGAAAGCGGGGGGAGGTTGAGCGGCAGTAGGGGTACTGCGGCAGCGGCGGGGGCTGCGGAGGTGGAGGCAGCAGTGGGAGCTGCGGGGGTGAGTGCAGCGGCGGGGGCTGCTGAGGTGGCGGCAGGGGCTGCCGGGACGGGGGAGCGGTTTTTCGCGGCGCGTTTCGGGCCGCGCTTAGACTTAACGATTGTGAAGGGGGTTTGGTCCGTTACTAACCCATCGGAATCCGAGGAGCAGCTGCTAGACGAAGATTCGGTGTTTGTGGCGGTCCTCTTCCGGGAGGACGACGTAACAGAAGTGGAGTCCGAGTGCTCCATCGAGTCTGAGTCGTGCGAGTTGGTCTGCGGGGCAGCCGAAGGGGCCGTCGCGGCGGTGGCCGGAGGGGTACATGCCTGAAGGGCAGGGGTTAGGGCAGCGAGGATCAACGCTAGTTTGCAAGTAATAAAGCCGGTAAATTAATTAATAAAAACAAACAATATTATTAATAAAAAAATAACGTTATGTCAAAACTGTTTATAATGCTGACGAAAGCATGAAGTGCAAGTGCAACTTTCCGAAGGTTGCAAGTTGCGTACCCATGTCACGCCAGTCGAAGAAAAGAGGTGATCTCGCACCGGGCAAGCTTGTCAGCCCGGGAAGCGAATAATGCTCCGTGTATAATATTTAGTTATGCAGAGTCGTTCAGAAATTTTGATAGCGTGATGAGACTTTGGTTATGATTCAGTTCGTTTACGCTATTTTGGCGCGACTACAACACCGCTACTTAATGATACATTTTGTAATTGTCTCTGGAAAGGAACTCGACACTCAAGTAACGCTAATTCGAAAGATAGGGTTTTTAGGCTTGATTGTTTCAATATTGAATAAAGAAATTATTATAAAAAATGTATCTATAATAAATTTTTGACAAATGTTAAAATAACTTGTCTGTTTTTAACCAATAAAAAAGTAATTCATTAGCGAAACTTACCTTAATAAGGCCATTTTTATTAAGAGCTATTCTTTAAGAGCGAGGCATGTAGAAAGTTACATAAATCATGAATGAAGTTCGTCCTTATTTAATATTCAGACCTCAGATAAGAAGTTATTTCGTTTGTTCGGAATACTTCAGACAAGTTTATCTAGTTGTCGTAATGATTTGACGGGGGAGAGCTGAATATGTTGAATAAATTAGGCTAAAATTTCCATAAAATATATTAAAGAGTAATTAAGAAAAGGGCAGCCGAAGTTTTTGTTGCAAGGATTTCCCGCTTTTGTCAGTTAAAAGACACTATAAGTATAGCAATGTTCTCAAGTTACTACGACTTTTTTTAATAGAATATGAATGACAAACGGGCACACAGTCCACCAAGTGGATGCCGTGGCCCATAGACATCTACATTTATTCTTGATTAAGAATCAAAATACAAATGCGTTATCACACCTAAGGAATAAGTTGGTCTACGATACTAATATAACAACGTCACTACCATCGTCATATAGAGCACTAAAGAAATATCTGAGAATTTGAAGAATACATTTCGAACATGTCTATTGTTGTCGTGCTGTGCTCGAACGACCGAGCTGGATAACAGAGAGAGACAACTTCAGCTCGGACTAATTATACCTGTAAAAATTGACAAAATCATTATCACGTATTCCACTGTTTTCTCATTAATACTGGGCCGATTTTTTAAAATAATATAAATAGGATTGTGGATTGTATGTCTGTATGGTTCTCTTTTATTTTTTATGTTCGTTAAATTGATTTAGTGAATGTCTGATAACGGAGGTAAAACTCTGCAATTTTAGTAATTTGAAGGGTCTGCAAAATAATTAATTTATGCCTTTGCCTTTATATATATATACCTAATATATATTTACCTATATTTCGATGACAATGTGTTTTAATGTTTTAGCTTACTGCATGCAAGCTACTGTTGCATGCAAGCTACTGTTGCATGCAGTGCTACTAATGTGTGCGAAAGTTCATCCTGTAAATTATAAACACTTTAAATGAAACTACAACTACAAGTTGACTGGTCGTAATCGTGTTATTTTTTTTTGCAACCAATGCCCTTTTGTCCTTTACGCTTCTCCGTTGTGTGTCTCTCCGTTGTGGGTCTGAATGCGTACACCAATAGGCACTGATCATTACCAGGCATCCAATTCATTGTTCATTCAGTGTTTATCGGCGTCGAAAATTAAAGCCTTTTCCGTGGCAGCCTATCACAGTCACTACACAATTAAGTACTTAAACTACGGTTGAACGCTGACGTGAGTACGAACAATTTTTAAAATTCTGCTTCTACGCAACAGGATTAAGGAAAATATCATAATAGGAGTCCCATCTCTCGCTTAACCGATCTACGACTCTTGCCTGTGTGTTATGCCTAAGTTGTAGCAATAGTTGATCTCAGCTCCGATCTGACCTTTCATTTAATAGACCTTTGTGGTTGACATAAGTCCTGCACATCAAGAAACCTAAAGACTATGTTTTTTATTTTTTGTTAACACCGTACTGCTTCGGAATCTAAACATTTGGTTTTAAATGGCTTAGTAAGCGAGCATTATATTAACACTGTGTAGTGGCGATGTAAGAATATCTACTACCGACATCTCTCTTGGGTTGCAACTGTGGTTGCCACCCCACCAGTCTATGGAGAAGGCTGTTTATGCGGTGGACTTTAATAGGGTGATTTGATGAGATGTAATGGATGGACGGATTTATAACACCTAGAATCTCAAATTTAATGAAGAATATTTCTAGAGTTATTTTAAGATCTGCAATTTTTATCACTTACTGATGCACTGACTCAATCATCAAAAACCTTATCCACTTCTCGTGAAATTTGGCGTTAATGTAGGTCATTAGACGTATTCAAAGGGGAAAATCTGAAAAGAACAAATTATTGATAAAAGATGTCGATAAGTGTTAATAAATTTGCCACACTGCCGCAGTATCGCTCTTTTCTTTTCGAAGTTGGGCTGACACACTGACGTGTGTCTAGATACAAGACAACAAACGCTATTTAGTATTCGCTATAATATTTTATTATAGAATAAGGGTGACAACGAGCACATAGTTCACCTGATGGTTAGTGGATGCTGTGATCCATAGTCATCTACATCTATCTTTAATCAAGAATCAAAATGCAGAAGGGTCGTCACCCCTGAGGACTTAGATGAAATGCCTCATATTCAGTAAAAAGTGTCTCTGGTTCTCTAAACTCACCAGTATTGAGATACTATTTTTCGTTGGTTTTCTGTGAGAGTCTTTACTCGATCGAGTCGATCCATTCGTTAGCAGAATATATAAGCTGTCATTATAGTATTCCCAACTACAGTTTCTACAAAACTGTAGTTAGGAAAATCTACATCAAAGAAGATTCAAGACTAACTTCTCAAACTGACACCTCTACAAACATTCTTGAAATTCAGCATGAGAACGAAACAACTTGGTATCTAACTCGCGAATATTTAATAAGACGTACGGAACTTTAGCGTTTGCAAATGCTCTGAAAATGTTTGTGTTGTCAAACGTGTGCTAGATTGCTGTTAAAACAGAATTTTCACGATAATATTCTAATTCAAATTTTATGCTAATTTAGCCTACTTTTAAGTATTGTTTTGGGTGTCTCTCTGTCCGTTACCGTTACCGTTACAACCTATTAAAGACCACTGCTGAACATAGGCCTCCCCCATAGATTGCGTCATAGGGGATATTTTCCATAGTTGCCACGCTTGGCAAGCGGGTTGGCAGCCGCAGTTTTTTTAGTCGTTATTAGGGAGACGCTGCTGCCCATCTCCTGATGTTTTTCCCCCTGTCGCCTCTTACGACACCCACGGGATGACATGGGGTAGTGGTAATTCATACACCGCCACCACATGGTCTCTCTGTCACTTCTCAACAAAAAAATAATTATATTAAAAACTCAGAACGATATTAATCTCGTGGCCTTTGACTTTGACCAAAACTATAGTCCCATATATAATCCCCGTCATCAAAAAGTTAAAAGGCTTTTGTAAAGCCTACGTTCATCTACGTCGTTTTTTCTTCATCTAGAAGGAGGAGCCGGCATCGCCCTACAACTGCGCTTGATGGTACCTACCAATATATTAAGCTAAATCTAAAAATATTTTAATGGATATTGACTAATTGGATTATCATTACTTACAAATTCTACCGAATGTGGTAAATGCAGCAATGGCGTTTCCAATACGAATTCACATCAATCACGTAAACATTGAAATTTGAAGTACATAAACTTAAAGTCAAAATTTTCTTTTCTTCCGCCTTTTTTAGTGCATGCGTTTAGGACATTGGACTTTCCATGAATGTCCTGCAGGCATATATTTCATAAATGTAATATCCATGCTCACCACACTGGACTTGGCACACTAGGTTGATTAGGGCCGATGCCCATGTCTTGGTAATGTTACTCCTTATTAACAGTATGAGTATTTTGTTCGTATTTCTGGATATTTTCATCATTCAATCATTAAAACTTGTTGTTAAGTTGTTCGTCGTATCAGCCAAATGTGTACTATGTGTAGATAAGACCCATCGCCGCCTACGTGTCAAACTTATGACGTGACCTTGTTAAATATAATTTCAATCTATTATGTAAATTTTATTACAAAATAAGAATGACATGCTCGCCTACAAAGAAAGGTCTTTGCTTGGGGCAGCGTTGTGTGTTGGGTCCTCCACTTCCCTTTAAAATGGTCGACGAGTGCGATAGCTGCCGCGGATTAACCTATGGCTACCACATGTGTCATACTTGTGAACAGGTGCTCATCATTACAGCCCTTCACAAGTCCACTGCTGAACATAGGCCTCCCCCAAGGAATGCCACAAAGCACGGTCCTGAGCCACCTGCATCCATCGACTTCCTGCATGTCTTACCAGGTCGTCACTCCATCTAGTGGGGGGACGACAACATATTTATTAGCTTTTTTCATTTTTCTTTTGTATAGGGGAATATGGCAACATTTTCTCGAAATGTCACCCCCCGCACACAGCACGTGCCGCTGATTGGCTCTGACGACCGGCTACTTAGTTAATACCCAAATACAAATGCATAATTCAAATCACAGTCCAATAGATCGTCCAGTAGTATTTCCAATGTTAGAGTTGTACATCTGCCTTAGAAGCCTGCCGGCCTAGCGTGGTGAATATGGCTGCGTGCTTTTTAACAATATTTAACTTAGTTTTCTAAAGCAGAGAATCTATGCAAAGGTGTAACTATTATAAAGAGGAATATAGTAAGGAGTGTAGGGAATGTAGTTTTAACGTGGTAGAGCCATGCTGCAGCTATATTAGTAGTATAGTTGTAGCACGAATGGGTCGGCTCGACCGGGAAGGACCACGCTCTCACAGAATACCAGCGTAAAATAGCAGCAATGCTGCTGTGTTTCGTATGGTGAGTGTAGAGAACCGGAGACCCTTTTACTGGAAAAGAGGCATTCTATCTCAGTCCTCACCGCTGACAACGCATCTGCATTTAAATTCGTAAACGAAGATAGATGTAGATGTCTATGGCCACAGCAACCACTTACCATCAGGTGGACTGTGTGCTCGTTTGTCACCCTTATTCTATATAAAAAAAAAAATAGTATATATGTACCAATGTATGCCTAATATTTTACAAGTTATGATCGGCATCAGTATGTTACAGCAAATGAATATAATTTTTTTATTTACACAAAATTTTTATTTTGTATAATGCCTCTTATTACTTTCATCAGCAGCGTCATCATTACAACCTTTCACAAATCTACAGCTGTTTTTTGTTTTAAAATAAGGATGACAAACGAGCACATAGAACATGGTAAGTGGATGCTGTGGCCCATAGACATTTACATTTATTCTCGATTAAGAATCAAAATGCAGATGCGTTGTCACCCCTGAAGAATTAGATGGAATGCCTCGTTTCCGGTAAAATGGGTCTTCGCTTCTCTACACTCACCATAGGTACGAAACACAGCAGCCTTAAGCTGCTATTTTACGCTGGTATTCTGTAGTTGTTGGTTTTTTGAACTATATGGCCGTTCTTTTGCCCACTTCAATTTGAATTGATATATGAATAATTTAATAGCTAACACATATGACTTTAATGATAAAAAAAATATGATACAATAATAAAAATAAAGTCCATTACTTTGAATAAAACTACTTTACGGATTCTATCGCGTTTAATTAAGTTATTTTTAAATTCCCGACGTTTCGGGTGCTTAACATCGCCCATGGTCACGGGGGACTGAGGTTAATTAAACGCGATAGAATCCGTAAAAGTAGTTTTATTCAATGTGTAGTGTTCGCGTAAATATAATAAATCATTATGTCCATTACTTATTAAATAAGGATCTATCTAGCACTGGTTTATGCCGGTAGCTCTAGAGGGCGTTCTTAATAAATTAATTGCACAATTCCAATAACCTTACATGCCTACATGAGGAGTAATAACTAAAAAATATTTAAGTAAAGTCATTTTAATTACTTATGAAAAATTTTAAGGTTTGTTTTAAGATAATAAATCCTTTCGCCTAAGTTTACAATCATAGTTAATTACATGATTATGATAGTGATACTTTGTTAAAATTTGATACGTTGTGAAATATGAAATTTGCCCGTATTATATTTTAATTGGATACCAAGGAAATATATTTTTTATAGAATATATAGAAACAATTTTTACGTGGTAGAGCCATGCTGCAGCTATATTGGTAGTATAGTTGTAGTACGAATGGGTCGGCTCGACCGGGGAAGGACCACGCTCTCACAGAATACCAGCGTAAAATAGCAGCTTAACACTGCTGTGTTTCGTATGGTGAGTGTAGAGAACCGGAGACCCTTTTTACTGGAAAAGAGGCATTCCATCTTAGTCCTCACGGGTGACAACGCATCTGCATTTTGACTCTTTATTGAAGATAGATGTAGATGTCTATGGGTCACAACAATCACTTACCATCAGGTGGACTGTGTGCTCGTTTGTCACCCTATCCTATAAAAAAAATGTACCGGAAAAAATAACTGTATGAAATCTAGATGAAAATCAAAATCTATATTGAACTCAACGTAGATATGGAGAACTGCCGGTAAGTTTAAGCACGGTGTTTTACATTATCATATTGTCCCCATGACAGAAACAAAGAAGCAGTAAAATTGTTTTCAAAAATTGTCGATGCATTTACAAAACTTTACAAAGAGCACGACTGTTAAAGAAACTTTGGATAATATAGGAATAACATCAAGTTCATTTTGGTAATGCTAATCGAATAATATTAGGTCGGGAAAAGTTTCTTCGTATTTTATATACAAATTCAAGACCTTTTTTTCCAAGTTTTATTACATCGAATTATAATATGTATGTGTCATTTTGTTCGATAGCTTGTTGCCATCTTTTAGGTAGTGTTCATAATCCTGTTGCTGTAGAAATCTGGGCATTTTTAATCTTAAAAAATGCGACAAGTAGTTTTGAGAGACATCTTTTGATATTAAACTAACACTACCCAAAGAATTCTGAAGAGACCGAAACAGTATAAATCTGAGGGTGCTCCTCCGTGAGTGTCGTGAGAGGCAAAAGAGGAAACTGAAACAGTAGGTGAACAGGAGCAGCATTCTGATAACAACTCAAAATTATAAAAAACTGCGGTTGCCAACCCATCTGCCAAGCGTGACGAATATGGAAAGTATCCCCTCTGCAGTAGAACCAGAGTAATCAACATAGTCCAACGGATTAGTAAGCTGAAGTGGCAATGGGCCAGCCATATAGCTCGAAGAAACGAGAACCGATGTTAAAAATCGAAAAAAATAGAAAGCTCTTCAAAATAAAAAGGACTGGGTAATAAATTAAATATAATAGGTACCTATAAAATTGCCGTTCTACAGTACTGGCCATTTGAAATCAAAATATTTTTTGTTTGACTAAGAATTCTACTTTCAAATGAATGTTATTTTAAACACATGGAATTCTTTTTCAAAATTAGTCATTTGTTTATTGATTAGTGTTATGTTTTCATCGCATTTGAATCTTATTCGTTATCATGTATACATTAAAAATTCGAGTAATTATGGAATATGAGTACCGTCGTGGCAGCAATGCGGCACAAGCGGCACGCAACATCAACGACGTTTAAGCAGCGAATATTACAAACGAATGCACCACCTGTTATTGGTTTGCCCGCTTCCGTTCTGGAAATTTGGATCTGAAAAATTAACCCCGTGGTCGTCCAAAAACTTTGGTCGACAATGACGAATTAAAGGCAATTGTGGATACTCAATCTACGACTGAATTTGCAGCAGCTTTCGACGTTAGCATCAAAACAATATTGATCCATTTGCGTCGAATTGGCAAGGTAAAAAAGCTTGAAAAATGGGTGCCCCACGAACTCAATGATTGCCAGCGCGAAATAAGCGTCGAGACGTGCCTTGCACTGCTCAACAGGCATACGAACGAAGGAATTTTGGAACGCCTTGTTACCTGCGACAAAAATTGGATTCTGTTTGACAATTGCAAGCACTCAGCAAGTTGGTTGGATCCTGGTTCAGCACCTAAATAATGCCATAAACGAAAACTTACCCCTGGAAAAGTGATGGTCACTGTTTGGTGGTCCAGTGTCGGTGTGATTTATCACAGCTTCTTACCAAACGAGATGAGCATTACTGCAGATGTGTACTGTGAAGAACTGAACACAATGATGGAGAAGCTCGCACGTCTCCAACCAGCTTTCGTTAATCACTTGTCCCCGCTGCTCCTGCACGACAACGCACGACCTCATACTGCACAACAGATGGTCTCCAAGTTATAAGAGCTGGGGTTGGAAGCGCTCCGTCATCCACCGTACTCACCAGACCTTGTGCCTAGAAATTTACAGCGAGTGCTTAGCCCCTGATGTAGTTATATAAATAGTTATGTTAATAGTTTATAATAAATTGTATTATTTTAATATATTTTAGTGGTTTCGTTTAGTTTTCTTTCATTTTATCAAATAAGTTGTCTTTATTTTGCCTTATCATCAATGTTGAGTACGCGTGTGAGGCATTTCATCTTGGTTCTCAGAGATGACAACTCCTCTGTAGCCTAATTGTTTAAAATTGGCCCATCATAAGTGCTGTAATGATGATGATAATGTATTTATTTGTTTATTTTTATAAAATAATGAGGAATTTGGTGGTCTTCGTTCAATTTACGCCAAAATGTTCATTAGTATCTAAACACTTATTGGCTGTATCGGTTCAGCCATTTCGAAGATTAGCCCGGATATTTCATGAATGAATAAAGTTCAAATTATCTTTAAAATTATAATACATTTAATAAAAATTAAAATACGTTTGCGTATACTCACGTGAGCCATGGAAGCGTATTTGTCATACCTAATTTATATACTCAGCATGTAGCGGTATATATCGTTATCATAATATATTTTGTTATACTTATTTTAGTTTCTATTCTTTTTTTTCTCAATTGCTACACCTACTTCCAATTCTCACCACTCCATGGGATGACTGGTAGAGAATGCCTTAAGGCATTAACTCCACCCTTTGTATCCTTTTGTTTCTAAAGGAATGCAATAAAAATTACAATATAAATAAATAAGTGTCGTAACGATTACGGCAAACAATCCCAATTAATGGCTACATGTCGGTATCTTTTAAGCCTAAGAATTACAGACACAACTTTTCTACAGATCTATTAATTGTATTAATTCAGAAATTAATCTTATAAAAAAAGTTAGGAAGAACTTATGCGAGACAAGGAATTACATTTTAAAAATAAAAATCAATTGGTGTTTTTGTAGAGCCTTTATGTGGAAATAAGAATATTAAATACAAAGCAACCGAAGAATAGAAAACAATCGTTTCCGATGTGATAAGGAAACTTTGCCGGCGACACTCAACTTTGCGTTCTCTTTGAAGTATCACTAAGCACGTTATTGTACATCGTTGATATTTCCGGTCACAATGATATTCCAGTTATTTTTCTTATAAACTTATCAAGAATAATAACTGTACCTAAAATATGTATATTCTTGGAATCTTTACGAAAAGTATATATATATATATATATATATATATATATATATATATATATATATATATATATATATATATATATATATATATATATATATATATACTTTTCGCCGACACAAAGATATATATATAATTAAGTATATATATATAATTTGCTTTGTATGTATGTTACGCGATATCTTTGATAGTATTGTGGAAATCCCGAGCAAAAGGGCGGGTGGAAGGAAAAGGGGAGATCTCCCGCCGGGCAAGGTGTTCTGCCCGGGGACCGGCCAACACTCCGAGTGATAGTTTTTTTTTTTTTTTTGCGCCCAATGCAAAGGCACCCTCCGGAAGCGGGGGAGGGAGGTGGTGAATGCTCTAAGCATACCACGCAGCCGGCTGCGTGGTTATGTGGGACTCACTGACTAACCTAACTAACCTAAGTGCCTACCACTAAACACCACCTTGGGGACGGCTTTGGCCATAGTGGCCTTACTGCCGAATCGGACGCGACCCTCTTTAGGAAAAGAGGGCGCAGGCGACAGTTGCCGCTGAGAGACGTGCCTACTAAGGCATATTAAATATTGGAAGAAGAAGGCTTTGCCTGAGCCGCCAGAGGCAGTCAGGTCGGCCGAAAGCTTGTTGGGGGGTCCGAGAGCGTTTCTCGGTCTTCGGACTCGATAGCGAGAGGAAGTGGGGCTGCATAGGAAGCTGCCTCACGAATGAAGTGATTAGAGTGGGACTCTGAAGCTTTGAAGAAGTTTTCAGAGAGTTTTTTTAGAAATTGCTGGACTGTGGGGAGCTCTAAGTCCCGGTGGAGGTCGGCGTTACGGACGTACCAGGGTGCGTTCGTAGCCCGACGACAGAAATAGTTTTGTACAACTTGGAGTTTGTACAGGGTTTTAGGTTTTGCATGAGCAAAAATGGGGCTGCGTATGTCATTACTGGTCGTATACAGACCTTATAGAGGGTTCGCTTGTTGCGGAGGGACATCTTACTGTGTCAGCCCAGCATACTGTTGAGCCTACACAGATAGAAGCGTGCGTTGCGGGTTACTCTTTTGACATGGGGCCTGAAAGTGAGCCTCGTGTCAAGGGTGACACCTAAATATTTGGCGGTCGTATGCCAGGGGACAGGGGTCCCTTGCATACGGATTGGCGGAATGGTAGAGAGGCGGCGTCGTTTATGATGATCGAAGTGAACGGCGGAGCTCTTCTCCGGGTTCACATCGATACGCCATTTTTGGAACAAAGCTCCTAAATCACTGACTGACTGTTGGATCTTGTTCCGAATTTGTGGTAGTGATATACCTTTATAGTAAAGGGCAGTGTCATCTGCGAAGAGAGAGAGCTGTACACCATTCGACGGGATGGGAATGTCGTTAGTGTACAGGATATACAGCAGAGGGGCAAGCACTGAGCCCTGAGGGACACCTGCTTTGATAGGGCGTTGAGAGGAGAGCGTGCCTTCGTGTCTAAAATGAAAGGTACGATCCTTCAGATAAGAGGCTACGAGACGGACGAGACGATCAGGGAGACCTATTTTATAAAGTTTGTAAATAAGGCCTTCGTGCCAAACTCTATCGAAGGCCTTTGCTATGTCGAAAAAGACCGCGATGGTCTTATGACGACGAGGATAGAAACCGCTGAGGATGTATTCCACAATACGGTGAACTTGTTGGGGACAAGAGTGTTTCGCTCGGAAACCAAATTGGTGAGGGATGACAAGAGGGTCACCGTCTGTGGGAAACAGATGGCGCCTCATGCGAGTTTGGATAACTCGTTCAAATAGTTTGCCCATGGCCTTGAGGAGGCTGATGGGACGATAACTGGAGGGGAGATTGTGAGGCTTTCCTGGCTTGGGGATACCAATGACAGTTGCCTCTTTCCACGTGGTGGGAAAGTAACTAAGGTTGAAGCAGGCGTTGAAGATAATAGCTAAAAGGGATAACACCTGCTCAGGAAAATTTTTAAGGGCTTGGTTGGAGATGCCATCCGCGCCCGGAGCCTTTTTGGGCTTCAGTCCTTTGATGAGGGATGAGATCTCATCATTGGACACAGTGATAGGGTCAGAGACTGTGGGGAGTGCGTTCCGGCGGCGGACATCATCCTCCACTGTCTGGATGTGGGAGGGGTCTGTGGGTTGAGAGCTGGGTGAGCATTGAGCGGCGATGCTGTCTGCAAAGCACTCAGCTTTTTCCTCGTCCTCGAAGGCAATAGTGCCGTCGGGACGGGAGAGAGGGGGAGTGTGAGTGATAGCGTCTACGCGGAGGGCTCTCGCCATCTGATAGTACGCTGTATGAGAGGGAGAGATATTCTCCATGAGGTTACTCTTTTCGAGGTCTCGAAGTTCAGAGAGGCGTGAACGGACTTCTCGTTGAAGACGATTGGCCGTACGCCTGTAGTCGGGGGTGGGATAGAGTGCTGCTCTCCGGAAAGCAGCTCTCTTGGCTTTCAATAAGTTGCTAATATGTAGGGGAAGACCATTATTATTAGCAACCGGGACGACCCTTTCATTCTCCTTAAGGGAGGATGTTATAAGGGTGGAGAGAGAATCGACCGCGGTGTCGATTTTTTCGGGACTGTCGAGGGAGATGGGGGAGTCCTGTGAGTCCATAGCTTTTGCTACGGACTCCTTGAAGCCCTTCCAGTTGGTGAGGGTTTTCGTGGGGGGGGTTGGGGGAGGTGGCTGATGGCCAAGTATGAGGGAGACAGGGCGGTGGTCGGACCCAAGATCGTCAAGGGTCTCGATTGACCTGAGGTTGAGACAGACTTCTTTTGCTATTGCAAAGTCTAATACGTCAGGAGCGTGGTCGGTGTTATCGGGATAGTGAGTGACACCGAGGGGACTGAGTACAGTGAGGTCGGGAGACTGCGTGATATCAAGCAGTTTCTTGCCACTCTGAGTAGTAGTGCGACAAGTCCAATCAGTATGCTTGGAGTTAAAATCTCCAAACATAATAACTGAGTTGCCTAATGCAAGGATGGCCTCAAAATCTTTTTTGAGGGGGAGAGTTCCACTAGTGATATAGCAGGAGGCTATGACGATGGACGGATGTCCAGTCAAGGCCAGCCTGCATACCGTTGCTTCCATATTGGTAAGCGGCGGAGTGGGAATGTGAGAGCAATGTAGTTTCTTCTTGTAATAAATGGCAGTGCCGCCGCCATTGCGGTCCGGTCTGTCGTTACGAAGAAGAGAATACTTCTGGATGGAAAGGCCTTTGATGTCCTTAGTTTTGAGATTGGTTTCCTGTAGGAGGAGGAGGTCGGCTTCGCGATCTCGAAGAAAGAGCTTAAGCTCGGGGAGGTTATTTCGCAACCCGCGAATATTAAATGACACAAGCGATAATCCTTTAGGCTTGATACGACCGTGAGAGTTTGGGAGGGCAGAGTGTTCTGTCATTTTTAAGTTAAGTTAAATTAATTTAGCTTAACTTACAATGAGCACAAGAGGTTGTGGTGCTCCGCTAGAGCGAGGAGACGGTCCTGAGGACCTAGCAGCACGCAGTTTGCGCGCTAGTATGGCGATCTCGCCAATGTCGATGCTCTGAATAGCGGGTAAACCGTATTCAGGTCATCAACCATTGAGGTTGCGCCTGTTGAGGAGCGGAGGAAGTCCGCGGGGATCAACCTTTGGGGCCCAAGGGAGGTGGTGGCTGCGTGGGCCGAGAAAAGCCCGGAGGGGGCTGGATGGGGCCCATAAGGGGCCTAGGGGGGCCCATAGGGGGCCTAGGGGGCCATAAGGGGCCTAGGGGGCCCATAAGGGGCCTAGGGGGACCCTGAGAGGGCCAGTAGGGGCCCTGAGGGGGCTGGGAAGGGCCTTGACGGGGCATTCGTGACGGAAGCGCCGGGAATGAATTTTCATTAACCAGCGGCGGAGCTGGTTTATTGAGACGGGGCCGAGGAGCGCGAGGGCATCCCCTGTAATTGGCCGGGTGACCAGATTGCTCGCACAGGACGCAAGCAGGGGGGGATTCGGCGTCAGTGGGCCGAGGGCACTCTTTCGAGTGATGGGGGTCTAGGCACTTAACGCACCTGGGGGCTGAGCAGTTGGCCGCCGCATGCCCGTATAGCTGGCAGCGGTGGCACTGCGCCGGAAAACCGCGCCTATGTGGGGGCTCGACCCTCACTCTCGACAGGCCGTACACGGTGCGTACCTGCCGGAAGATGGTCTTTGCCTCCGGCACGTTTGTCAAGATGGCTAGGGCAAGCGGGAACCTGTTGCCCTTGCTGCTGTGCATCTTATGCACTGCTTCGACGTGG
Organism: Parnassius orleans; assembly: GCA_029286625.1. Classification (NCBI taxonomy): domain Eukaryota; kingdom Metazoa; phylum Arthropoda; class Insecta; order Lepidoptera; family Papilionidae; genus Parnassius; species Parnassius orleans. The sequence goes on along the minus strand of JAGSMP010000107.1, from coordinate 3,652,467 downwards.
AAGCCTTGGGACTTAAGGTCATCAAGGATTTCTTCGTTGGAGAGTTCGAACGGAACTCCCCGGATGACAGCCTTTACTTTTCGCTCTTCTGGGAGGGCGAACGTGTGGTAAGACACACGCTCTGCTGTGAATAGCCTTGTAAGGCGACGGAAGTCATCTATAGATGACGGGAGTATTTTGATGGCTTCACCGTAATTAGTGGCCTGATCAATGCTGATTTTACTGTCGTAACAGCTTTTCGACAGTTTGGTGTATTGTGCCTTGTCTCTAAGGAAGACGGGGGCGGGACCTGTTTTTTGGCAAGAGTCGGGGCGCAGCTAGCTGCTGGCTTGGAAAGCGGGGGGAGGTTTAGTGGCAGTAAGGGTACTGCGGCAGCGGCGGGGGCTGCGGAGGTGGAGGCAGCGGTGGGAGCTGCCGGGGGTGAGTGCAGCGGCGGGGGCTGCGGAGGTGGCGGCAGGGGCTGCCGGGACGGAGGAGCGGTTTTTAGCGGCGCGCTTTGGGCCGCGTTTCGATTTCACTACTGTGAAAGGGGTCTCTTCTGTCATAGTTCCGTCGGAGTCCGCGGAACTGCTACTGGATGTGTATCCGGTTGGGGTGATGGACCTCTTCCGGGGGGACGCGGAGGAGTCGGAGCACGAGCTCTCCGTTGACATGGCGTCGTGGGACGCGGGTGAGTCGGTCTGCGGGGCAGCCGTGGGGGCGACGGGGGCCGGGGGTGCGCATTACTGAGGGGCAAGGGACGCGAGGATTGCGGCGAGGGCCGTCTCATCCAATTGGTTAAGGGCAGCTACGATGGACCTAATAAGGTCTGGTGTGGACATGTTGGGGCGACTTTCTATTCCAACAGTAAGGGAGGGAGTATCCCTGTTCTCAAAAGAACAGGGCTTGTTCTGAAAAGAACAAGTGACGTAACTTTCCAGAAACAGTAGTACACAGTATAACAAAACAATAACAGAAAAATAACAATAAAAAATAACAAATAACAAGTAACAAAATAAGCGGTCAAAACCTCCCTGCCAGGCGGCAGGGGGGCAAGAACGGTAGGTAAAGCAAGCGAACTCACCAAGCGACAGCGCTGCACAGCGTGAGCAGGATAGCGTAGGCGCGAGAGCGAGAGGCACTCAACGTACGGGGACGAGAGCGCTAACTACTTAGCACGACCGCTCGAGAGCGGTGGGGTAAGCGGAATGTCGAGTGGTAGTTCGGAGCTATTGTATATATACTGTTTTTAATTCGGAACTTTGATAGCGCGATTTAGGCTTCGATGTATTTCGCTTTGTGGCGCGACGACAGCGCCGCCACATCACCCCCCTGCTCAGACCGGAGGTCGATAGTGCAGTCTAGATGTCGACGAATGTGCAAGTGCCAGGGAATTGCCTTGTAGTCTGCGGTGAGTCGAGAAGAAGGCAAGTAATCTGCGAGAGTGCCGTGAAGCAGAGGCGAGCAGTAAGGCTCAGAGCCGTGCCGAACACTGTAGCGCAGAGAGTAGCTTGAAGGAACAGGAAGCATTATTATAGTGCTGCGATGAACCTTTGTAAAGCTAGATGGCTTGCAGGATGTGAAGACTGCAGACAATATCTGCTCGGGAGCGAATGAATGTGGTACTTGAGGACGATGACGAAGGTTTGAAGTTGTAGTTTCCGAAGGTTGTTGGTTGCGTGTTCATATCACGTGGGTTGGTCACCACTGTGGCGGGTGGAAGGAAAAGGGGAGATCTCCCGCCGGGCAAGGTATTCTGCCCGGGGAGCGGCCAACGCTCCGAGTGGTAGTTCGGAGCTATTGTATATATACTGTTTTTAATTCGGAACTTTGATAGCGCGATTTAGGCTTCTATGTATTTCGCTTTGTGGCGCGACGACAGCGCCGCCACAGTAGTTTCATTAAATTTTGAAGAAAAAATTCCGCCCCCATGGGAGAAAAATAGGGGTAAACTTTCATAGTAGACTTGCTACTTGTTTAAGTAATTTCATATGATATCTTCGCAGATTAAGAACCGATTTTTATCGTTCTTTTTTTATTAACTAGATTATAATTCAAAAGTGGTCTCACAGAAATTTGGAGAAAAACTTCCACCCTTAATAAATAACTCTGTTTTTAGCAATTTGAAGTCAGTTTTTACTTTTTCACTAAGCGGGACAAAATCCGTAAAATTAGTTGTTGTTTAATTTCAAGTATTAGTGTAAATTTAAGAAATCATTATGAAAACAAGATACGATATTTAATTACCATATATAATGACTGGTAAAATTTTAAAACCAACGTGTTAAAGTAAATCGAAGTAAGTTCTTCTCATGCCCAAACTCAAAAGTTTAATGGCTTCCGGTGCATTATTAAGAAATTATGATAAATGAGCCAAGTTTCATGAGTTGATTATACGCAGTTGTTTGTTATTTCGACGTTTTAAACATTGTTGATCATTATCATCAAAAAATTATGGATATGGAAAAGTAATGGTTAAAGATATTATATATTATGCATATTCCTTGAATACAATAAAAAAATTGTAAGGTTTTTCAAAACACCACCCATACTAACGAGTACAGTCGAACTGACATTGCCGAGAGACTGCATTACTTAAATTTCGACGGAATACTTCAGTTATTGTTCTGAGACAGATTCAAAGTTTAGTCTTGTCAAATTGTATTAACAATTTTAAATTGATATTTATAATAAATAATAAATTATTAATGTAGCTTAAGGTTAAATTACAGTATCAACATCGCCATCAGTCTTATCCGCCTTAGTTAATATGCGCAACTTACTTACAAAGTTTTATCATTAGTCGACGGCGACAAGAAGTGCAAGTCCGGATGTCAACTTACTTTACTTACTAGTGCAAATTAGTAAATAACTGAAACGTCGTGCACTTTATTATTTAATTTACTATTTCTCCTTTTATCGAAGCTGTTTAAGTTCTTACTTTAAGCTTTAAATTTCTATTTTTATCAGAGAAGCCCTTTCACATACATACTGTTGAAGTTAGAAATAATTATCTTTAAAAATATTAAAACAAGTCCTTAACAACAATCGAGGGTAAGCCTTAGTAATAATCTCAATAGTGATAACAGTATGTTTACAAAGTGTCTTTTTTTAACTATTGAAGTAACAAACGAACTTACAGTCCACCTGATGGTCAGCGGCTATTGCAGCCCATAGACACCTGCAACCTATTTCAAAAAATAAATCCTGCAGATGCGTCGTCACTTCTGTGGACTAAGACGGAATGTCCCACAGCCTGTAATTATTCTAGCTCTCTGTACCCTTCAAACCATATCAGTACAGCAATGCACGCTATATTAACTTAGTTAAACGAGCTCTCAGGCAGAAAAAGAGCCACCTAATCTTTTCTTAAAAACTTATTTAAGTATAAATTATACACTCTATTATTATGAGACAGCTAAAAATAACTTCATGCAACTTCCAGCATAATTATTAATCAAAGAAAAACCTGAAATTATAAATTTATTTTCACGTCTCTTTAAGTAACTTACATTGAAATTCTGCAGCTAGTCTATCTTTTATTCTATCATATTCTGTCATAGATTTGTCTACGTTGACAATATTATTAAAATATTTAATTTCGCATTTCTGCAAATAGCAGTGCTTGCACTGCAGTGCTCCGGTCTGAAGGGTAAAGAGAGCGGGTAAAATTAGTCTCCTATATATATATCAGAAATACGAACGTATTTTGTTCGTATTTTAAACGTGGTAGAGATATGCTGCAGCTATTTTAATTGTTATTTGTAGCACGAATGGGTCGGCTTGACCGGGGAAGGACCACACTCTCACAGAATACCAGCGTAAAATAGCAGCTGAATGCTGCTGTGTATCGTAGGGTGAGTGTAGAGAACCAGATATCCTTTTTACTGGAAAAGAGGCATTCCATCTTATTCCTCACGGCTGAAAACGCATCTGCATTTTGATTCGCAAACGAGGATAGATGTAGATGTCTTTGAGCCACAGTAACCACTTACTAACAGGTGGACTGTGTGCTCTCTTCGCTTTATAAAAAAACGTAGCCTTCCTTAACTACGATATCAGGACATTAAACACCTCAGTCCTCCCGTGACCATGGTTGCCGTAAAGCACCCGAAACATCGAGAATTAAAAATAATGTACGTGGAAAATAAGTAAAACTATTTCAATTCAAAGATGTAAAACTGTTCGACGAGGTAAATTTCACTTAGACCCAGAGCGTTATCTCAACGTGATTTTTAAACTCTTTGACCTCAACTAGCCGATGGGGTCACGTCTAATGAAGTCAACGCTCCGTCCCCCTCGTGCTCTTATTCAAAGTCCCGAAACCTTTGTGTCGATAACGCGCGATATTGTCTTGTCCTCTACTAAAGATTTCAAATTAGGGGATAAGATCAATTTTTTGTGTGAAATAGAGGACGTCCTTTAAAATAAAGGGCGCCTGGCAATCCTACCCAAAGGTCAATCGACGGATCCAACTCAAGTGAGCAACGTTCGAGAGATTACGACACATTTTCTCGTCACGTATTCCTCAAAACTTGAAAATATGTATAAGAGTGTGCAACCACTGCGTATTGCCAGTGATGACATATGGATCTGAGACGTGGTCCGTCACTGCTGGCCGGAATATGAGGAAGTTTAAGGTCGCTGAGCGAGCTATAGAGAGCGCTATTTTTTGAGTTATGAAATACATCAGCATTTAACTTTTTCCCTGGACGAGCCGAACAATTCGTGCTACAACCATAACATAGTACATGCATAAAGTCGATGAATGCAGATGGCTCAGTATCGTGTTTTTGGGGACGTATCTTCACCGGCGAACTTGTGAAGGGCTGTAATTGATTATAGGATGGAAAAAGTTTATTCAACTTTAAATCTTATCAAGAATTTCCTATTTCCAGAGATCTCGTTAAAAGCCTTTCTTAAAAAGGTCACGTAACTTGTTTCCTGTAGACACCAATCCGTTAGAAAAAATTAGCTGAAATCCATCACGGCACAGCAGCTTTAACAGCGGAAATCTTTAATTCAGTGGAGTAAATCTAATTTCGATAGAAATAAAATAACAAAACTAGTGCCTATATGCAGTTTTAACAAAACGCTTTTAAATTCAAAGTCAAACTCAAAACTTTTTATTCAATTGACGCTTGCCTAAAGCTCTTATGAACATTAAAATCTACATCAGTTCGCAAAAACAAGACCTTCTCAGAGAAGAACCGGCAAGAAACTCTGGGGTATTTTTAAAGCCATGTTACAATTTCATTATAACAATAGCAACTTATAAAAATATGAGAACAGGATTAAGATAAGAATGCTTCGGTGGTTTGGTCATGTAGAATGAATGAATGAGGAAAGAGTGACAAAGCAAATTTATGTTGCAGAAATGAACGGCAGAGTCGGCATGGATGCCGACTCTGTGTAGGTATACAGACGTGAAGTAGGCGAGGGAAGTGTGTCAGCATCGTGCCTATTGAAAGTCCGTAGTCCCTACCTATCCTTCTGGGTGAGCGGCGTGAGTGTTTATGTATGTACTCGTATGTAAGAAAATAATACAATTGTAAACAAATAATAGAAAGTGATGGTTTAACTTAACTGTTGTAGTTCCCGACAAATTTCAAAGGGAGCAGACGTCCCGATGCCATAATTATTATTTGATTTTAAAAAAAAACGTTAGCCCCACACTATGATTTTCACCTGTATCGTGGAGGCAGTTTACAAAAATTAATTTTACAAGGACAAACAGCCAGTCCAGGAACAATTATTTGTAGATCATACAAAAACTTTTTCCATGCGGGATTCGAACCCGATTAAATTCGCCACTGCATCACGGAACCGTTGTTCAGAGTTTAGAGATTTTACAGCTTGTTATTAGGTTTCAGACTGCATCACAAGCCTACAGAAGCACCCAATTATATTATGTATTGACAATGGAATCTTCTTAATTTAAAAAGGCTCGTTTACGCGCGTTGTATTCTTTTATTGCAAAAATAAATTATTTAAAATTGCTATAATTTTTTTATTGCCACTAAAATTCGAGATTCGTTAATTTATTCTTTGTATTAAGTATTATATTATAATAGCTAAACTCGTATTATCACGTTTCATATAGTTTGTAGGTATATCGCTAATTGGTGTTTCATCAAATAGTTAAAAGCATTGCGAATTTAATCTTTTTAATTTGTCTTGGAGAGCAGTGGTAGTTCCGGGGCTAACCGCTTGCTGTAAATTTCAGTTTCGCAAGTACGCGAGCAACCCAAGTTCAATCCCGGCAGGCACCAATGAATGGTTAATTAAAGTTTTAGGAGCTGATTTAAAACGTGCTCGGCGGTGGAGGAAAACATCGTGATCGCCAAAGACTTGAAGTCTGCCACACACAGAAATATCGCTGTGGTGCCCCAATGCATGTTGAAGTGTGTAAGAATTGAAAGGAGGCCTGTGCCCATGAGTGGGACGTATTATTAGGAGAAGTAGGCCATTACTTTACTTTTTATTACGACTTTTATTTAAGCCTAATATTTATTATTTCGGGACTAATTGCAGTTAAATTCCAACATTAGCAAAGAGAAATACGATTATTAAAATTATTTTTTTATATAAACATTTTTCGAATAATAGTTATTTTGTTTTTATTGTACTGGCAGAAGTGAGTGTAGAAAGTGATGAATGCAGTCACTGGGGAAAATAGGAAGTAAAATTGCAATCAACAAACCTAGTCGCTAGGACTTAATTTTTCTTGATTCAGTGTATTTTAGTATTCTTTTTTTCCAGAAACTATTTTTAAATATACCAGCACATTAATTAAGAAATATTACTTTTTAATCACATAGAAGTCTGAAAAGAGCCAAGTTCTTATTGATAACACATTTTATAGTTGCCCTTCATTGCTTTCCGTTTATATGGCATTTTCATAGAAGTTCAAGCAAAATTTTTAATACACATAGACTGTAAAAGACAACTCAGGAGTTTTATGCTGTTACTTCTCTTGAAAATGAAATGATTTTTATCTGATTTTTTTTCTTTGTTTCTTGATTGAACTTGAGATTGAAAGGATACAAAATCTATAATTCGAAAATATTTGATAGTAATATTTTTTTTATGTATATGTTAGAGGAGCCACAGACAAAATTGTCTACATCTTTATCGAGCTTCCATACTATAACAAGCCTCCGAAGAAGCTTAGCCAGTTCTTACCATCCGTCAAGTGTAATATCTCTTTACAAGATGCAAGAGTATACAAGCTTGATTGTGAATGTTGTCTCCCTTGCATAGAAAAAAAAGGAGACCGATAAAAACTCGCCTGAAAGAACATATGACGTGAAGTACTGACGTTCCTTCAAGTCTGCAGTCTCTGAACATGTTCAAGAATCCGTTCCGTGGTCAAGTTTCCGCAATTACATAAAATTTAATAAAATACAAATCCTCGCAAAAGATCACCGATGTTTCTACTAAGGTGATTCACGAGGCTATTGAAATAAAAAAAAATATATAGCTATAAATACAAGCGCTTTTTAACCTTATCTTCGAGACTACGTCACGAATCGATTGAATTGCCACGCATATATATGGAATGTTGTTATTTATTTGTAACAACATAAATATTGAAAAATTATTCGCCAAATAACAAAAAACACACCGCGACCAGATAACAACATAAGCGCATGATTTACGATAGGATGATTTATTAACTTACACGATTTATTAAGGAATAGTAGAAAATATGTAATTAAGAGATAAAGAACCTAATGTCACAGATAATAATTAGGCTTAAAATCGATGTAACAACACCTCACCATCACCTTAGGTGAAATCCGTAATATGATGGTTTCGTGATATGTGTCGTGATACGCGTCGTGTCTTGTTTAGCAGTAGATACTTTGGGCTGTAAAAAAAAACAACATTTAAATAATATTCTTCTCAGAAGTTAACTTAATTTATAATACAATTATAATTGTAATTTTACCCAGCAAAATAGTAAGGTCTTTAAATGTTCATGTTTTAAAACCCTTAAGCTTATCATTTAAAAGCAATGAAAGAGTAGTTAAAACATATGAAATAGTTAATAAATTTTGTAATAACAATGTTAATAATGACTGAATGGAACAATCATTACATCAACACTAATCTCCGCTCAAAAGTGAGACGATTGAGTTAAATTGATCAATTATAACTTAGCGCAGACTTCCAGGATACCAGATTCCAGTTACTCACGATGCGTTTTCAGTACACTGAAAGGGTTATTAAAATTTTTATAAATCGCTTTTTATTGTTATAAAGCCCTTGGCTATTTTTGGCATAAAATATTTATAATAATTTTTTGTTGGCAATATGTCAACTTGAACTCTTTTAATCAAATAACAAAGCTCTAAAAATGACTGAAAAACTCGTAGCGGAAAAATCATCCTAGTCAGACTGAACTCAAATCTCACCGACTGGAAATTAAATCTATTACTAATTCATCATCATCATTCATCATTACATCCCCTCACAAGTCCACTGCTGAACATAGGCTTCCCCCAAGGAACGCCACAAAGCACGGTCCCGAGCCACCTGCATCCATTTACTTCCTGCATGTCTTACCAGGTCGTCACTCCATCTATTGGGGGTGTTTTTACTTTTTGTTGAAAGTTATAATTATTTATCATTAACAGTGAAGTGACAAACAAACTTACAATCCACCTGGAGGTAAGTGACTACTACTTTGCCATAGCATATAGACACCTGCAGCCTTTTTCAAACAATGAATACTTCACATGCGTTGCCACCTGTGAGGACTAAGATGGAATACCTCACAGCCTGTAATTTTACCCGCTCTCTTTACCCTTCAGACCGGAGCACTGCAGTGCAAGCACTGCTATTTGGCGGCAGAAATAGACATGAGTGTGATACCTACCCAGACGGGTTCCTAGGCAGGAAATGAGCCCTATCACCTAGCATAACTAACAATACTAATTACTTATAAACATTTTTACCCAGAACAATTACTATACTAAATATTTGATATTTTTTCAGCGAAAGTCTAACCTAACATTATGCTGCCATCCGTAAGAAGCTTCACAGTGTTTAATTTAACTGGTTGTCTTAACCTTATAAATAGCACACAGTACACCTTATAAATACACTGGTGCATGTCACCAGAAATAGGGAAGATGATGGTGATAACCCAGAAGAAGGACCCCTAGGCACAAACCAACAAAGAGACGAAACCCTGTGCACATTTCAAGTTACCCGTATACCAAGCCAAAATTATGTACAACTTACAATATGTACTGCTCACGCACTTACAATATGCATCTAAAATCACTTGCAACCGACAACAGGTTTTAGGTGCATTTGTGTGTTAGAGAAAGAAATAAAAAAGAAATGTGCGTGTTCTTACAATAAGTTGAGCATGTTTTCGATATCACTTGAAATATACACAGCGCTCTGTCTACCTTTGTTGGTCTAAGTACCTAGGTCCCAGTTCAGGAGTCCCAATCATACAAAATGATAAAATACAGACATGCTAATACAACTAAATATTTTAATAATATAGTCAACGTAGACAAATCTATGACAGAATATCATAAAGCTAGCTGCATAATTTTAATGTAAGTTACTTATAGAGACGTGAAAATAAATAAATAAAAAAATAAATTTATAATTTCAGGTTTTTCTTTGACTAGTAATTATGCTGGAAGTTGCATGAAGTTATTTTTAACTGTCTCATAATAATAGAGTGTATCATTTATACCTAAATAAGTTTTTAAGAAAAGATTAGGTGGCTTTTTTTCTGCCTGAGAGCTTGTTTGACTAAGTTAATATAGCGTGCACTGCTGTTCTGATATGGTTTGAAGGGCACAGAGAGCTAGAATAATTACAGGCTGTGAGACATTCCGTCTTAGTCCTCAGAAGTGACGACGCATTTGCAGGATTTCTTTTTTGAAATAGGCTGCAGGTGTCTATGGGCTGCAATAGCCGCTGACCATCAGGTGGACTGTAAGTTCGTTTGTTACTTCAATATTTTAAAAAAAAGACACTCTGTAAATGTACTGCTATCACTATTGAGATTATTACTAAGGCTTACCCTCGATTGTTGTTAAGGACTTGTTTTAATATTTTTAGAGATAATTATCTCTGACTTCATTTGTATGTATGTGAAAGGGCTTCTGTGATAAAAATAGAAATTTAAAGCTTAAAGTAAGAACTTAAACAGCTTGTGCCAGCAATAAAGTGCACGACGCTTTAGTTATTTACTAATTTGCACTAGTAAGTAAAGTAAGTTGACATCCGGACTTGCACTTCTTGTCGCCGTCGACTAATGATAAAACTTTGTAACTAAGTTGCGAATATTAACTAAGGCGGATAAGACTGATGGCGATGTTGATACTGTAATTTAACCTTAAGCTACATTAATAATTTATTATTTATTATAAATATCAATTTGAAATTGTTAACACAATTTAACTTTGACAAAAAAGACTAAACTTTGAATCTGTCTCAGAACAATAACTAAAGCATTCCGTCGAAATTTAAGTAATGCAGTCTCTCGGCGATATGAGTTCGACTGTACTCGTTAGTATGGGTGGTGTTTTGAAAAATCTTAATTTTTTTTTATTGTATTCAAGGAATATACATAAGTGTCTCGTCTTTAACAATTACTTTTCCCTATCCATAACTTTTTGATGATAATGATCCACAATGTTTAAAACATCGAAATAACAAACAACTGCGTATAATCAACACTTGAAACTTGGCTCATTTATCATAATTTCTTCATAATGCACCGGAAGCCATTAAACTTTTGAGTTTTGGCATGAGAAGAACTTACTTCGATTTACTTTAACACGTTGGTTTTAAAATTTTACCAGTCATTAAATATGGTAATTAAATATCGTATCTTGTTTTCATAATGATTTCTTAAATTTACACTAATACTTGAAATTAAACAACAACTAATTTTACGGTTTTTGTCCCGTTTAGTCTAACTTATTTTAATTATTTGATCCCGTAATCATGGGTGCAGTAAAGCACACGATAATCAATAAAATTAGTTTTTATTCAATTTCAAGTATTCTTATAAATTTAAGAAATCGTTATGAAAACGAGATACGTTTTATATTGTATAATAAAATGGATAGACCCCATGATATTTATTGTGGTGATCTATATATTATGTAATTCGTGCAAATTTTTAATAACGGCCAATGTCGTGATTGTCGTAAGCTAAAAGTTATAAAATATTTAAAAGTTGAACGTATATGTTGAACGACTCTACCGCGTTTGAAATACGAACGTATTTTGTTCGTATTTTAAACGTGGTAGAGATATGCTGCAGCTATATTAATTGTTAGTTGTAGCACGAATGGGTCGGCTTGACCGGGGAAGGACCACACTCTCACAGAATACCAGCGTAAAATAGCAGCTGAATGTTGCTGTGTATCTTACGGTGAGTGCAGAGAACCAGATATCCTTTTTACTGTAAAAGAGGCATTCTATCTTATTCCTCACGGCTGAAAACGCATCTGCATTTTGATTCGCAAACGAGGATAGATGTAAATGTCTTTGGGCCACAGCAACCACTTACCATCAGGTGGACTGTGTGCTTTCTTGTCACCCTTATCCTTTATTAAAAATGTAGCCTTCTTTAACTACGATATCAGTACATCAAGCACCTCAGTCCTCCCGTGACCATGGTTGCCGTAAAGCACCCGAAACATCGGGAATTAAAAATAATGTACGTGGAAAATCCGTAAAATTATTTCAATTCAAAGATATAAAACTGTTCGACGAGGTAAATTCCACTTAGACTCAGAGCGTCATCTCAACGTTGTTTTTAAACTCTTTGACCTCAACTAGCCGATGGAATGTCGATAACGCGCGATATTGTCTTGTCCTCTACTAAAGATTTAAAATTAAGGGATAAGATCAATTTTATGGTGTGAAATAGAGGACGTCCTTTAAAATAAAGGGCGCCTGGCAATCCTACCCAAAGGTCAATCGACGGATCCAACTCAGGTGAGCAACGTTCGAGAGATTACGACACATTTTCTCGTCACGTATTCCTCAAAACTTGAAAATATGTATAAGAGTGTGCAACCACTGCATATTGCCAGTGATGACATATGGATCTGAGACTTGGTTCTTCACTGCTGGCCGGAATATGAGGAAGTTTAAGGTCGCTGAGCAAGCTATAGATAGCGATATTCTTTGAGTTATGAAAAACATCAGCATTTAACTTTTTCCCTGGACGAACCGAAAAATTCTAGTGCTACAAAAACAACATAGTACATGCATAAAGTCGATGAATACAGGTGGCTCAGGATTGTGTTTTCGGGGATACCTATCTTCACCGGTGAACTTGTGAAGGGCTGTAATTGATTATAGGATGGAAAAAGTTTATTCACCTTTAAATCTTATCAAGACTTTCCTATTTCCAGAGATTTCATTAAAAGCCTTTCTTAAAAAGGTCACGTAACTTGTTTCCTGTAGACACCAATCCGATAGAAAAAATTAGCTGAAATTCATCACGGCACAGCAGCTTTAACTAAAATTTAAACTAACTTTAACGAAAATAAGAATGCTTCGGTGGTTTGGTCATGTAGAATGAATGAATGAAAAAAGAGTGACAAAGCAAGTTTATGTTGCAGAAATGAACGGCAGAGTCGGCATGGATGCTGACTCTGCGTAGCTATATAGACGTGAAGTAGGCGAGGGAAGTGTGTCAGCATCGAGCCTATTGAAAGTCCGTAGTCCCTACCTATCCTTCTGGGTGAGCGGCGTGAGTGTTTATGTATGTACTCGTTTGTAAGAAAACAATACAATTGTAAACAAATAATAGAAAGTGATGGTTTAACTTAACTGTTGTAGTTCCCGACAAATTTCAAAGAGAGCAGACGTCCCGATGCCATAATTTTTATTTGAGTTAAAAAAAAAAAACGTTAGCCCCACACTATGATTTTCACCTGTATCGTGGAGGCAGTTTACAAAAATTAATTTTACAAGGACAAACAGCCAGTCCAGGAACAATTATTTGTAGATCATACAAAAACTTTTTCCTGGCGGATTCGAACCCGATTAAATTCGCCACTGCATCACGGAACAGTTGTTCCCGCCATGTACCATGTCCGATCTAGGTATGTAGAGTTCAGAGTTTAGAGATTTTACAGCTTGTTATTAGGTTTCAGACTGCATCACAAGCCTACAGAAGCACCCAATTATATTATGTATTGAAAATGGAATCTTCTTAATTTAAAAAGGCTCGTTTACGCGCGTTGTATTCTTTTATTGCAAAAAAACATTATTTAAAATTGCTATAATTTTTTTACTGCCACTAAAATTCGAGATTCGTTAATTTATTCTTTGTGTTAATATAGTTTGTAGGTATATCGCTAATTGGTGTTTCATCAAATAGTTAAAAGCATTGCAAATTTAATCTTTTTAATTTGTCTTGGAGAGCAGTGGTAGTTCCGGGGCTAACCGCTTGCTGTAAATTTCAGTTTCGCAAGTACGCGAGCAACCCAAGTTCAATCCCGGCAGGCACCAATGAATGGTTAATTAAAGTTTTAGGAGCTGATTTAAAACGTGCTCGGCGGTGGAGAAAAACATCGTGATCGCCAAAGACTTGAAGTCTGCCAACACGCAGAAATTTTGCTGTGGTGCCCCAATGCATGTTGAAGTGCGTAAGAATTGAAAAGAGGCCTGAGCCCAAGAGTGGGACGTATTATTAGGAGACGTAGGCCATTACTTTACTTTTTATTACGACTTTTATTTAAGCCTAATATTTATTATTTCGGGACTAATTGCAGTTAAATTCCAACATTAGCAAAGAGAAATACGATTATTAAAATTATTTTTTTATATAAACATTTTCGATTAATAGTATTTTTTGTTTTTATTGTACTGACTGAAGTGAGTATAGAAAGTGATGAATGCAGTCACCGGGGAAAATAGGAAATAAAATTGCAATCAACAAACCTCTAGCGACTTAATTTTTCTTGCTTCAGTGTATTTTAGTATTCTTTTTTTCCAGAAACTATTTTTAAAGATACAAGCATATTAATTAAGAAATATTACTTTTTTATCACATAGAAGTCTATTAGACATTTTATAGTTGCCCTTCATTGCTTTGCGTTTATATGGCATTCTCATAGAAGTTCAAACAAAATTTTTAATACACATAGACTGTAAAAGACAAACTCAGAAGTTTTATGCTGTTACTTCTCCAAATGAACTTGAGTTTTATCTGATTTTTTTCTTTATTTCTTGATTGAACTTGAGATTAAAAGGATACAAAATTTATAATTCGAAAATATTTGATAGTAATATTTTTTTATGTATAACATATACATAAAAAAATATTACTATCAAATATTTTATAAGAGGAGCCACAGACAAAATTGTTTACATCTTTATCGAGCTTCCATACTACAACAAGCCGCCGAAGAAGATTAGCCAGTTCTTACCATCCGTCAAGTGTAATATCTCTTTACAAGATGCAAGAGTATACAAGCTTGATTGTGAATGTTGTCTCCCTTACATAGAAAAAACAAAGAGACCGATAAAAACTCGCCTGAAAGAACATATGACGTGAAGTACTGACGTTCCTTCAAGTCTGCAGTCTCTGAACATATTCAAGAATCCGTTCCGTGGTCAAGTTTCCGCAATAACATTAAATTTAATAAAATACAAATCCTCGCAAAAGATCACCGATATTCCTGCTAAGGTGATTCACGAGGCTATTGAAATAAAAAAAAATATATGTAGCTATAAAAGCGCTTTTTAACCTTATCATCGAGACTACGTCACAAATCGATTGAATTGCCACGCATTTATATGGAATGTTGTTATTTATTTGTAATAACATAAATATTGAAAAATTCTTCGCCAAATAACAAAAAACACACTGCGACCAGATAACAACATAAGCGCATGATTTACGATATGATGATTTATTAACTTACACGATTTATTAAGGAATAGTAGAAAATATGTAATTAAGAGATAAAGAACCTAATGTCACAGATAATTAGGCTTAAAATCGATGTAACAACACCTCACCATCACATTAGGTGAAATCCATTATATGATGGTGTCGTGAAACGTGTCGTGATACGAGTCGTGTCTTGTTTAGCAGTAGATACTTTGGGCTGTAAAAAAAACAACATTTAAATAATATTCTTCTCAGAAGCTAACTTAATTTATAATACAATTATAATTGTAATTTTACCCAGCAAAATAGTAAGGTCTTTAAATGTTCATGTTTTAAAACCCTTAACCTTATCATTTAAAAGCAATGAAAGAGTAGTTAAAACATATGAAATAGTTAATAACTTTTGTAATAACAAAGTTAATAATGACTGAATGGAACAATGAACACTAATCTCCGCTCAAAAGTGAGACGATCGAGTTAAATTGATCAATTATAACTTAGCGCAGACTTCCAGGAACCTATAAAGTTACTCACGATGCGTTTTCAGTACAATGAAAGGGTTTTTAAACTAAATTTTTGGCATAAAATATTTATAATAATTTTTGTTGGCAATATGTCATCTTTCTTTTTCAAATCGAAATCCTTAGAACTTGAACTCTTTTAATCAAATAAAAAAGCTCTAAAAATAACTGAAAAACTCGTGGCGGAAAAATTATCCTAGTCAGACTGAACTCAAATCTCACCGACTGGAAATAAAATCTATTACTAATTCATCATCATCATTCATCATTAAATCCCTCCACAAGTCCACTGCTGAACATAGGCTTCCCCCAAGGAACGCCTCAAAGCACGGTCTCGAGCCACCTGCATCCATTTACTTCCTGCATGTCTTACCAGGTCGTCACTCCATATATTGGGGGGACCCCCTACATTTCGCCTGCCGGTACGAGGCTGCCACTCGAGAACCTTTTTTCCCCATTGGTTGTCTGTTCTTCGAGCTATATGACCGACCCATTGCCACTTCAGCTTACTGATCCGTTGGGCTATGTCGGTTACTCTGGTTCCACTATAAATTACTAATTATAATACTTGAACCGGATGGCACAGAAAAAGGATTAAAGATGTGATATAGAAAATGATGAAAATATAAGTTTGAAGTCATTCACTTACTACTGTATTATGAAGTTTTACGAAGCACCATCAAGCAACTTAAAACATCTGTAAAAAGACAGCGTACAAAAAATGCTGGCGTAAACGCTACCAAAGATGTTAAAGCGCACTGACTTAGCTTATCAAAAGCCTATACATTCTGGCCTTAAAGACATCCACAATGTAGTCAGTTGGAAAAATGATCCCAGCAAATTATTACACTCCTTTGCTGGGAGGCTGGCCGAGCGTCTGGTTATCCGATGTTAGAAGAAAGATAGAGAAATAGAGTTTTGGAATTTTTCATATACACTTCGAAACTCCTGTAGAACATCGAAAGGCGGCTGCGAGCGCGAGTTGATCGATTTTATTTTCTATTTTTTCATATGATAAAAATAAAATGAATTGATGAAATATATTCTCATAGTGACCTAAAAATAATAAACCTTTTCATATGATATATCTTTTATACGGTTTCATAATGGAATATCCTCAAGCTTCACGTATAAATAGAAATCTAAAGTCACCTTTTCTTTATTCAACCAATAATCTATACATAATGTAATAAATCACACCTATTTAGTTATCAAAACAGCGCCATCTATCATCAAATGGAAAAGTAGTATATTTTGCCTTCAGTTACTAATAAATTAAATAATATAGATAACTTACATTTATTATTTTATCATTTATTATTATTATTTTAAAAGTGTAATAATTTTAATAGATAATAGTGATGTCTATCAAAAATATTAAAATTGATATGGTTTTTATTTCAGTAACTAATCTATATGTAATTGAAATAAAAACTATTATATATTTTATAGGATTACCCTAATCCTATAAAAAATATGTAAACTGATTAAAACTGGTCTGTCTGCAATTATTGCAAAAGTTTCATTATCATTATAGTTTTATTAAAGAGATTGTTATATATTATGTCGTGGCCAGATCGTAGAATTGATCATATATCATAAAGAAGTCTATCAATTCGGGAAATAGTGTGGTCATTTCATGATATTAAACACTGTTTGTCATGATATAGCTTGACCAAATCAATGAATAGAAATCGTTTGAAGATATTAATAACTAAACACAACGTTGCTATTTCATGATGTGGTCATATGACTATATCATTTAATCTTTTACACCGCCAGCGGCGCTGATAGCGTATTTTTTAACAGAAACGGAACTTTTAACAGAATTGACATCACTTTATCCCTTATTGATATAATAAATAAATGTTCGCTTCTATCGCTGACATTAATAGATAGTAGAGTTTTGGCTTCCATTATTTCATCTAATAATAGCGCCATCTACTTACTTCTAAATAAACTAAACTGGTAAGTCACTGATAAAATTAAATAATATAATGCTACTAAATATACCATGTAAATAATTGAAAATTCGTTCGTGGCATCGTTGGATGTGTAATTACTAGGTAAATGTGGTCAACAATCATGCAAAAGCTTAGTTTCAGTTTTTCTGAATTGTATTTAAACAAATACGAGGGCCGTGTAGCTCGCCGTGAGATTTCATCATGGCACGGAAGGACTTCGTGGGGAAACCTAGATGTCTGAGTAATTAAAATAGTCGTGGAGATGTGTAAACCGTTAATATGCATTGAAACATTGCAATATACTCTGTTTTTCTGCCCACAAAATACTATAGGTAATGAGGAGCCCTGTGCACATTAGTGAGACGTATATTAGCTGCTACTTTACTATTTTACCTTTAATGAGACTTATAAATTAGTTTGTAATTTAAGGTAGCTTTTATATTTTCGGACATATTAAGATATTTGTGACAGTCCTGGTTTCATAGCTCATATGAGTATATGTAAATGAACAGGCTCTTGCGGGAAAATACTTTAATTAAAGAAAGCAGATTTTACTTAAACAAATGTTCATTTTATTTTACTTGTCCAAGGCGGTAATCAAAGTGATTAAAACTTAAATTTCATGGTACGTTAGCATTATTATATATTTTAGCATATATTTTAATTGCAATTTCAAGTGTCGATTTACGTTCACGGCGGTGAAGGAAAACCTGCATATCTGAGAAGTTTCCCAGTTGAGGTTATCCCGAGTTGGAATCAGCGCAGCGAACAATTTTTTGACCAAAAACTCTCTGCGGCCTGTGCCCAGTAGTAACATCTATGTAAGCAGTTACTTTTTTACTTTGATGGGGCAATATATGCAGTTTTTATTACATTCATATTTTCCGGTATGTTACTTTTTTGTTTCCACTCTACCGTAAATATTAAGGGTAAAGTCCACTGAAATGAACATAGGCCTCCCCCATAAATTGTCAAGTAGCTGGATATTTGCTATAGTTGCCACGCTTGGTAGGTGGGTTGGCAATCGCAGCTGTTATTATTTTGATCTGTTGTCAGGAAGATGATGCTGCCCTTCTCCTGTTTGTTTTCCTATGTCGCCTCTTACGACGGGACGATATGAGATGACGGATTCTCTTTCACCGCCACAACAAGGCAAACATTTTTCTACTCCCGTTCATGAGTGTAGTGCTTCCCACGTTCTCTGGGAATAAAATTTATAAGGATAAACCTAATTTTAAGGATTTTTTCGCGTTTAATTTTAACTTTTTTAATTCTCGATGTTTTGGGCACTTTACAGCACCTATGGTCACGGGAGGACTGAGGTGTTTGACGAACTGATATCGTAGTTAGAATAGAATAGAATAAGAATAGAATAGAATAAATGCAGTAGTATGCTTGGGTTTGAATTTAGTTTTATTAATTATAGGGTCCTTAGCAGATATCAGATCCGATATAATGGTTGGGACGATACTAAACATGTTGACATACTTTAGACTTCCCGGAGCGTCGGTGTT
Organism: Parnassius orleans; assembly: GCA_029286625.1. Classification (NCBI taxonomy): domain Eukaryota; kingdom Metazoa; phylum Arthropoda; class Insecta; order Lepidoptera; family Papilionidae; genus Parnassius; species Parnassius orleans. Next base: position 3,633,587 of record JAGSMP010000107.1, on the reverse strand, counting down.
TCACATCAACGATATGTTCTATTACGCGGGTTTTTATGGAACTTTCATTCAAAGATGCATAAAAAAACCCCACGTAAAAAAGTCTAAATTAAACGTGATAAAATCCGTAACATTAGTTTTATTCCATGTTTAGTATACTTTATACTAAATTTTATAATTTCATAAATACAGTTCTATAATGATGTATACTGTAAACATCATTATAGAACTGCATTTATGAAATTTTGAAGTCTACTGGAACGTATAAAAATATTTACATCTATTTTATGGTGCCAATCAATATTAAATAGGACCAATGTTATGAATAAAATATCTCAAATAAACATTATGCCGTAAATTGATAGAAGTCCATGAAACTCATCATTATTTTGTTAAAACTAAATTAACTTTAATTATGAATGAATGTAAAGAGTAAAATGTAAATAATAATAATAAATTTTGATTCAGTGACAATTTACCTTTCTTATGAATTCATCGGAAGACACGCCCGATATAAAAAATAGTAGGTGTTTCTAGACATATACATTCACGTGTTCCTGTAGCATATTATATCTATGCCAAATACCTAATCTACGTCTAGTAGTCTTTTAGAATTCAAAAAAAAAATCTTTGACAGACATAGAGACACAGACACCGAGGTGACTCTAAAAGTGATCGAATTTTGCTAAATTTGCCACGGAACAGCATTTAATGATGTTCCTAAATTTAAGCTCACGCGAGCGAAGCCGCGGGCAAAAAGCTAGTTAATATAATAAATTATTATATTTCCCGTTTCTGTCGTCACACAACTCTTTTCCTTAGGTTCAATGTTTGTTAAATGATTTTGTAATTGCACATGAAAAAATTGTATTTAAAAAAGTGCTACAGCGTCGCCTTACAACCTTGTTAACTGAATATTTTAGATCTATTAAATTCTTAAGATTAACTAAATGAAAAACTATGACTAATATTAATTGCTTTTAGCTACCAATAAGGAAATTGGTAACTCGTATTTTTTTTCTTTCCAGAGCAACTTATTTTTGAATTACGGTCTAGACTTGTGATACCTACTTCCGTCAGCTGTTGTTTCTTTAATGCGTTTAACCTATAACCGTAAAATAATCGTTAGTAGGTATAAGTATGGCTAGTGGATCCTAATGGAAGGAGGGCTTGATTGACGACACTTTTCTAACGCTGAACTTAAGGTGTTATGATTACCTCTTTGTATACCTTTCATTAGCCGGCATTACAAATTTATATTGAGCTAGCGCCTCGCCCTGGCTTCGCCTGGGTAGGGTCTATTAATGTGGCCTTATTTATATTTAAGGTAATCGTCAAAAATCATTTATTTTATTAATTTTCAAAAAAAAATTGCTAGTTATTCGAATAAAATTCTGGTAATGCTCTCTACCTTTTCGTGAAGTTTCAGTATAATTGTTTCAGCCATTCCCAAGATTAGCCCGGACTGGCAGACAAAAAAAAAGACAGACATTTTATAAATGATTATTCATGTCTTAATGATATTAAAATAACCCCCTATGCTCAATAAAGGACAGTTATTTCGATATAACAGGCTCAACGACTCAACTTCAATTTAATTTATATGTATTGATATATAACAAAGCTTAATGCTTGAATAGTCCTATTAGCAAAATATGAAATAATTTTGCACCGAGAAATAGAATTATTAAACTTTGCAATTAAAACTCGCTCAAAACTTAGACGTTATTCTTAGTCTGTTCTATCCTAAACTTAGGTTGGCTTTGACGAGTTACCCTTAGTCCGCTGCATTATAACTATGCTGCATAATATTTCTACAATAAGTTTAAATTGAAATTTAAATGAAGTAAGATTTCATTATTAAATAAACAATTTAAATAAGTTTAAATAGGTAAAAAAGTTCATTGATATTCTATCTTGCGATAATCTTGCTGAGTGGCGGAGTCAGCGGAGCGGCAAGGGACGCCCTAGATGGAAGTTTGTTGACCAAATTGGCGATGTATTGAAGATGGGCCGAATTAAGAGTACCGTTAACCCACGAAAGTGTATTCGTAGATATGTATATGGTATACACGTATGTAGATAACAACTGCCTCGTTGGTCTAGAGGTCATAAGCGTAACTGATGATGATGATGAGATCCTGTGTTTGAATCCCGGGTCAAGCTAAAAACAAAGTTCTAGTATTTCTGTCAAGAAATTCTTAGTAGCAGCCCAATGTAAGAATGTTAGCGGTGTTTCATCTCCGTGCCTCGTAAAACTGTTGGTTCTGTGCCTGACCTCTTGCCGTTAGTATCGATGCCGTTCCATTGGATTACGAGAGTGAGGAAATAAAGAGTATACATGTTGTGCTTTTGCACAAAATCGAGCTCTATATTCCTTTCCTGCGCAGATTTTGAAGAAAGATGGCTAGTAACTGTTGGGACTGGCCACCGTGACCGAAATTTAGTCTTGTGGACATTACCCATAGATATATGGATCTGAAAAAAGCGACAGAGTCAGAGTGTCAGGATCGTGAAAAATGGAAGTGTTAGGGACTTTTGTAACCTCTAGGTGACAGGCGTGAAAGTTTGTGGTCGTATGTTAGTGTCTCAGGACCGTGTTTGTGCCGTTTTGGAGAAATTTTGCAAAATATGACAAAGATACCCTTTGGGGATATTTTTGTAATAAGGGGTTGATAAAAATACAATTTTGTTTAATTAAAAAAAAAAATTAATCCTCTTTTATCACGGTGTATTTTTTTTGCGGATTATATGAACAGTTATTGTGATTTTTTTACTTAAATATCCAAGAATTTAGGCATTTCAGCCGCTCTTAGGGCCTTAATATGAAACTGTGTATTGGTGACTATAACAACTTACAGCATAACGACTTAGTAAAGCAACTGAAGGAAACATATTCACAGTTGTTTACAGATAAACTGGGAATTTTAATAAATATAAAGTAACTTAAAAAATAAATAATGATGCTCAGTTAAAGTTTTTTTAAGCTGAGAAGAGTACCAGTAGCTTTGAAACATAAAGTTGACTTAGTTATAATTGTATAGAAGTTGAATTATTCTTCTATATATTATTGTTAAACTAGATTATATGTTAGGTTGCTCTTGCATTACATAAGTTATGTCTAATAAGTCTGCCTTGTCTATTTAATTTGTTTGACTCCAGGTTGATCTTCATCTTCCACGTAGATCATCTACATATCAGTACAGAGATATTGAATCTGTACCTGGCTTATCTGCTTATTCTACATCAATCAGTGGTGTTGAAGTGACACAAAGAAAGAGGGAAAGGTTACAAACAATGTCTAAATTAAAGAGAAGAATAATAGACAAAGAAAAAAGTAAAAAAAAATGTAAATGCTCAAAAGAAAGTATAGGATCTAAAATAATTCAACATATATATTATTCAAAGTATATTAGCATTAAGTGATTTTATTTCCACGCACATAAGAAAAAAAATTGTTTTGCAATATATTAAAGGTGGATAGAGAGGAACAGTTTTGTAAAACAAACTTAAGTATGGAGATTGTATCGCAGTTTTGCATTCTCAGCATAATGATATAAAATCGTTAATATATTTATTTATATCTTTATAAAGATAAAAGAGGTTAAATTTACCCATCATAAGACGTGATTGGTGTATGTTTATTTTGTGAAACAATATTAGGAGAATTTTAAAAATCTTAATAAAAACAAATTACACTTTTTTTTTAAAACGTTACCTCCACACTAGGATTTTCTCATGTATCGCGGGAGCAATTTATATACATAGATTTCACAAGTACAAACATCCAGACCCAGAATATTTATATGTTCGTAAAGTGCCCCCACGATACAGGAAAAAATCCTAGTGTGGAGGTTACGTTTTTAAAAGAAAAAAATATTGTAGGTCATACAAATACTTGTTCCATGCGGGAATCGAACCCGCGGCCATTAGCGCTGCAACTTATTGCTAAGCCACTACGCCACGGAGCCGTCAATTAATTGTCACCAGGATCTTAAATAATTTTTAGTTATTTTTTTTGTTACGCTAAAGAAGTATAACTTCCTACGTGCGTACATAAGTACACACACACGTTTTTTTTAAATGAATCATTTGGAGAAGAATTTATATATTTTAAAGAATATATTTCCGGTTGAACTTTGAAATATTATTCTTGTATATCACATTTTATATAAGCCAGATGACACGAATTTATGTCGTTGACTTGAAGAAAAATCAAAAGAAGAATATTCGAAGGCTGTTACAAACTTATGAGCAATTCAAAGACTTTCTCAGAACTAAGTGCGAAGCTTTATTACGTGACGCTCATTTTATCGAACTTAAGCGTAAACTTGGGGGAGGCCTATGTTTAGCAGTGTACTTGTGAAGGGCTGTAATGATGATGATGATGATGATGAAGTGTAATAAATATTCGCTTAATTTTTTATTACCGACTATTAGTCATTTAAATCGTAATTACCTGAATGTTTCTTATAATGTCATACAATATAAGTCATGCAAAAAAAAGGTTATGAATTTCCTAAATAAGTTCAACAGAATAAATCCAACTCATTATGGATTTCAAAAATCAAAATCCACACTGGCCGCTTTTAATTTAATAAAAAACATTTTACAAAATATTAATGACGGACTATATACTACGGCTATCTTTTTTGACATGTCAAAAGCTTTTGACTTTGTATCACATGATCAGCTTTTGTTCAAACTAGATCTAAACGGAATTAGAGGCTCAGCGTATTGCTGGATGAAGTCATTCCTACAACACAGGCATCAATGTATTGAGGTGCTAAAACTTGACAGTGAACATATAAGTCGAAGTTATAGATCCAAATTTAGAAAAAATGCGTTTGGCTACCTCAGGGTAGTGTACTAGGTCCAATTTTATTTTTGATATATTTAAACGACTTATCTGAGATTACTTATATATAGATTATTAAATATAGAAGTACTTTATTCACAGATGACGTCGCAGTAATAGTCACAACAAATAAAAATAAAAACATTAATGAAACAATCCTTCAAGTAACTAAATGGCTAAGTAGTAATAATTTAACAATAAACTTAAGTAAAATTCAATATATAAATTTCAATAATATAAATAATAATTTAATAAACATTAATTATAATGGAAAAACTCCTTGTAGTGTTACTAACGTGACATTCCCAGGTATAATTATTGACAAAGAATTAAAGTGGAAAGAACAAGTTTGTGAAATATGTAATAATAATTATAAAATAATTCACATACGCACTTTATAGACTAACAAAAGTGGCAACAAAACAAACTGCAATTATGACATATTTTGCATATATTGAGTCGATTATCCGCTACGGGATTATAATTCGAAAAACAACACGGGAAGAGTTTTTATAAACTTAATAAAGAAGTGGTATCCATGAACACAAGATACCCCCAACGGATAGTAATTAGCGAAATACCAAAAAGTAAACGCTTTAGCAAAAGTTGTTACTGGATGGGTAAAACAATATAAATGCTTGCGATTCTTATTGTGCAAGTAAGAGATGAGCCGGGTACTATGCATTCCCTCCGTGTTTTATTGATACCGTAAGTTAGAGTATTCTGATTACAGAGTGACAGCATTAGCCATTGACCGTAAATTTATGAGTTGGTCCTTCATACCTGACTGCCCCAGAATGAAGATAATGTTTTTCGAGTGTAAGTATAGTACAAATTTATGTATATCTATTACTTTGGCACGCTCTGTAACCTAAATGGTTCTATAACTTTAAAAAAGAAAAACTTTGTAAACTGTTTTACGCAGTCGGGATTTAAAATTACTATTTAACAAAAAAAAAAAAAACCTTTGTAAACCTTTTTACACACTCTTTTACTTTTTTAATTACTGATGGGCAAACATTTGGCTTGTTTCTACAACGTTGGCCGACTCGGCGAAGCTTCGCTAATTGACAATATTGGGTGTCAGACCAGCACAAGTGATCAGAATGATTTTGATTTAGTTATCTAAAGCGGCCACCAACCCATCCCGCGAATTAGTCTCCTATCAAATCACTTTCGTTAACAGACCCAGATTTCGATAATTTTTTCTACTGACGTCTTTGCAGTCACTGCTCAGTCAACATATCATGGGATTATCTCTTTCCATTTTTTTTTGGCTTCTTCTTGACAAATCGTATTTGGTTCCATCTATACTTTTTCAGTAATAAATTAGATTATTTAATGCAGTTCTTGAGATCCTTCGTCAGATGCACTTTTTTTTATTAATGGTTGTGATTTTTTGATTTTCTTTAGAGTTTTTTAATTATTATTTATTTAAATTGCCCTTGGAAAAAATCTGCTTTACACAATAACACAATAGGAATGTTGCTTAAAACATTTTGTCTGTAAAGAATGTCACTTACAACTGGCGCCTAAAAAAGGCCTAACTCATAAGGACTTCGTAAATATTGATGACGTATTTGAAGATTATTTAAAAGAAAACCTAACGGGCAAGATCAACGAGCTAAGAATAGCAACAATGAATATGTCACTATTGTCGTTATAAATATTCTCTTATTATTTATTATTTGGCACTTTAATAGAATACCTTCGTTCAGTTTTGCTTTTGGTGTGTGTATTTAGCCTGACTCTAAAAGACAATCATTAGCTTCGCCCAAAAACCAAAACTGTGGTGATTAAAACATTTTGCCCCACCCTAAAAAAGTTCTCTTTGAAAAACTGCATTTATTTTTTAGAAATACATTTTTTTCTTTATTTACTTAGAATTAAAGGAAAAGGAAGGAAGGAAGTAAAAAGAAACCGTGACTGACACTTTTCTGTAAAAAAATAACCATAAATATTTTGTTCTAAAATCGTAAATTTTAAACCGTTGTCAAATAAAGTTCTGAAATGTCGCTTAAATACCGCATTTAGCCAGTCGATAAAGTCTACTACAAAAAAGTTTATGGTTCCGTTAAACTTTTATAGCTAGGTCTCATTTAAGTCTATATTTTGCTTTTACTCAGTAATTTGCTTCGCACAATGGAATTGTAACTTTATATATTATGTAAAGAGCTAACTACGATTTAAACTATGTAAGAGCTAACTTCGTGGGGTAATTAACACTTGTAATTACAATGTTCTTAATAGCTCAATGAAAATGCGGCACTGTGAAATTTTACAATACTTATGCATGTAAAACTAATATTTCATAATTTTCATTTCTTTTATTACGAGTCAAACTATCTGCTGTATGGTAACAGCGTCTACCTGATGGTAAGCGGATGCCACAGTCCAAAGACAACTTTATCTATCCTCAATTAAGAATCAAAATGCAGAATGCGTTGACAAAGTCTCCGGTACGCTTACCATAAGAAACACAGCAGCATTAAACTGCTATTTTATGGTATACTGCGAGAGCGTGATCCTTTGCTGCTCTAACCAAACCATCCATGTTACAACCATAACGTGCTGCAGGGTGACTCTACAACGTGTAAATTCCCATTTAGCTGCGTGGGTTTCATAAGAGACATCTAAGGGTAATGTCAGAAAAATCTTATGACTTTTAATTTATTGTGGGATTAACGTTTCGTTTACGCCAGAAAGAAAATATTTAGACCAGCGATGGGCAGCAGGGTCAAAAACTCTAGTAATGACATTGCAAACTCGTCTTTCAAACGTGGCGATAAAGATACCCTTTCTACAACAAGAAAGGTCCATACCAAGCAATGGACTTTTGTGAGCTAAAGTAAAAAAAAGACCAGAAATACGTTCGGTTATAAATGGTATCACGCTCACAGATGTGAAAATTTATCGCGACTAACGTCGCTTAACCTCAACAATCGTTTAAATTGTCGACACGGGAGCCGCAAGTGCCTTTTAAACTATGCAACCTTATTTCTCACGTGTCATATTATATTGCTTTGTGGCCAAAAGTACTTACCGTAATCATGCGCTTAAGATTAAATAAAATTTAAAGCTTATTTTTTCACAATATTAGAATAACAAACAGTCAATGAGATGGTAAAAGGTCATTGCAGCCTATGGGCACCTGCAAATCTATCTGTGGTCTAGGACCCTGAGGACTACAATGGAATGCATCATACTTTCCTTACTTTTTTTGTAACTATCTTACTTATCCTCACCCTATCATATATATATATACCTCGTTCTTGTCCATTCGTTGTAAACAGTTCTTTAGCGTTGTCTAGTAGAAATTGCTTCCATGCAATAAGACCGCCTATTGCACTTTCTTTATACATTTTATATTGTTTTTGTTTTAATGTGTATTCAATCTATTTGCAAAAAGAGACTATGCTGAATTACCTCCTTTGTGCTTTGTAGCACGTTCTGACAACTATCCGTCTGAATGATAACTGTTATATTTTAACCGACTTCAAAAAGGAGAAAGTTCTCAATTCGAGTGTATGTTTTTTTTTTTGTGTGTATGTTACGCGATATCTTCGCAGTTTGTGAACCGATTTTAATGATTTTTACTTTATCAAATAGTCTTTACTTCAAAGGTTACCATAAAATTTCGAAGAAAAAATTCCACCCCCAAGGGTGGAAAATAGGCATTGACTTATATATTACTAGAAAAAAGGGGAAAAAGTTTTATATTGGATTATTGTTTAAGGAATTTCATATGATATCTTCGCAGATTGAGAACCGATTTTATTTGAAGAAAAAATTCCACCCCTAAGGGTAACAAATAAATAACTTCTTTTACAGCAATTTGAAGTCGGTTTTTGCTTTTTGTTGCAAGTTATAATTATTAACTAAAATTGATTGTTCGTTTTAACATATAATTTATTTGGAAGATTTGCCCATCTTAATCAATAAACAGGCGACTTTGTGAGCACAGTGCTGACGTACTCAACTCCACACACAATCTCATCACCACTGTGAAATATGGATTCAGCATATATTAATGGTCTTGTCCTTATTTTGCCCTTATAATCTGGTGCTTCCGTACACCTAAAGTACCTTACACATTTCTAAATATTAAATGTTTAATTTTACAAATAGAAAACGTCACACAAATAGGAATCATCGTTTATACATATGATTAAGATCCCCAACAGGCGGTTAACATTTATATACTAGTTATGATAATATATTCTCTGAAAGCAATAAATATAAATTTAAATAATTACCTATTTATTTTAATATATAATACACGCCGGTACAATGTGATAAGGCATCGCCTCATCTTGGTTGTGGGAGTTAATAGTTGAAATATGATACTTGAATATGGAAAATGCTAAATATAAAAGGTCTCCAACAGATTGCGATATTTCAAAACCGGCAACGGAAGCAGCACCAAGTGTGTAAAAGTCTGGCACCAGGACCGCCAATATGCTAGTTTTTTATTTAATAATAAGGGTGACTAAAGAGAACACACAATCCACTTGTTGGTAAGTGCAAATACTAAGACCCATAATCACTTTCATCTATCCCCAATTAAGTATCAAAATGCAGAAGGATTGTCACCCGTGAGGACAAAGAGAGAATGCCTTGTTACCAGTAAAACGGTCTCCGGTCCTTATTACTCACCATACAAAACACATATACATGCCGCTATTTCACGTTGGTATTCTGATATCCAGTACGATATAAAAAATTGTTGATTTTATGCACCGTTGCAATACCTCCAACACTTTGTTCTGTTTCTTACCAGAAGATTTTAATTGCGAATACTTTAAGATACCTAATAGTAAAAGTTGAGACTTAAAAGAAACTAAAGAATAATGAATACTTGTAATAACGTTAATATCGCGTAGACAACGGCGGGGCGAAAGAAATTAGAAAAATATTTCTTTTTAGTTTAATTCATGTTATACTGCAGTTGGAATGCGATATAAAGTCTATATAAACGATATAGCAGTACTCTAGATTCACTTATCCGGCATCCTTTTTCTTTGCAAAATCTTAAATGTAAGTAATAATTGTAAGTAATGAGATAATGCTCCAACGGATACCAGAGTGAACAAAAGTGCCGGAGCTATATACAAGCGTCTCGCAATGCACGCATAAAAGCGCGCCTCAGTAGCACACAGAGAATATAACGCGATATTTGGTACTGCCGACGGACATCGCGTTATTTTCTCTGTCTGTTACTGTAGGTGAACAGCGCGCTTGTATGCGTGCGTTGAGAGAGGCTTGCATGGAGCTCCCGTATTCTCATTCTCACTCATTCTGGTATCGGTTTTGACCATGTTAAGAACTTTTAGCTTGTTAAGAAGTACCATTTTACCTATTTGATACACACATTTATAGCAAAAACTTAAAATAGTAAGTGTAAGATTATAAAAATCCATCACCCATTTGATTAATCCATTACCCTGTAGGTGTCATAAGTGGCAACTAGTGGAAAAGCCAGGAATAATCTTATGGCTTCCGACAGATGCTGGTATAATCATCTTCTTTACGCTAGACGTAAATTAGCCAGAACTGCGACGGGCAATAGCAATAAAGGTGCGAGACGTCTGATACTGTGATCATCGAGACGACTAAGGCAAATCCTCCCAACAACAGGAGAAGTCCATATCCAGCAGTGAACTTTTTCGGACTGATTTCGGATTGAGTTATGAGGGTTTTTTTAATTGCTCGTTTATTACTTTACCCTTAAAAACCAACAACGCACCTGCATTTTAATTTTTTATCCCGTGGGTGTCATAAGATGCGTCAGAGGGAAACAAATCAGGAGATGGGCAGCAGCCTCTTCCTAATAATAGCTAAAAATAAAAGAATCTGCGGTTACTAACCCGTTTGCCAAGCGTGGCAAGTATGGCAAGTATCCCCCCTACGAGGTATCTATGAGGGAGGTCTATGTTCAGCACTTGACTTTAATAGGCTGTAACGGTAACGGTAACGGTGAAATCACCATATATGGGGTTCCTCCTGTCGGAATGGCGCCATTTAATTTTTTTTATTCTTGTAGATACCTCTGCCAAAAGATGCAGATTTCTCTGGACAGAAAGGTCCTACAGATGTAAAAAATGTTATTTAAAAGGTAAAAATAGCATCTATCAAATAAAATAAACATCATGGAAAGTTTTCCTACAAAATATCTTAAAACATTTACAATGCTAATTTAAGTAAAAAATTGACTATTTTTTATTTTTTCAACATACTTCAAAAACTAGCACATTGATACTAAATTTTTAATACTGTCCTAATACTTAAGGATATTACTTACAAATTGACATTAAAATTATTGTTCTTAATTGCATAACTCGAGAGTTAGGCTGTTTGAATATGACCCTTTTGCGGGTTATGTATGTAGAGCCTCATTAAGCGCTATTAATTTTCGATAATGGATTAAATAAAAATACACTATAACTTTTAAGAAACTTTTAATGGCATTAAGTATTATTATTAATTTAATAATTGTTCAAAATGTCCACCTTATTCTGTAGACAGGCCACTGACCTTACAGCCATTTGTTGTGTGGCCCTTGATATTAAGACTATGTCGGATCTTATGTCATCCGCAATCGTCATTATTTTGTCGAGCAGTTCTTGTCTGCTATTTGGGACTGTAGCATAAACCTTTGCTTCATCCATCCACATAAAAAATAATCCAGAGGTGTTAAATCCGGAGAGAGGGTGGCTGTACCGTTCCACCACGTCCTATCCATGGTGAATAATTTTCATTAAGAAAAGCTCACAGCACGTGCGTAGTGAGGTGGTGCACCGTCCAACTGTAGCCACATGCGCCTCGGTTGATCACTGGTAATTCCTCCATGATTCTCTAAATGTGTTCTTTAGAAAATCTAAAATCTTGGGCCATTCATTGTATTTGGTAATTCAATTGGTCCAATTAATTTGTCGTCAATCATAGCCGCCCACATTTACTGAAAATTCATGTTGAAATTTATGGGCCTTACTGCATTTGGATTTTCTTGCATCCATAAATGCTGGTTTCTATGGTTTATAATACCAGCTCTTGTAAATGTCGCCTCATCGGTCCACATGATTTTTTACAAAACCTCGGTTGACGTCGCACACAACCGTTGAACCACGAGCAAAAGTGGCTCGCACAGCATAGTCTGGCTCGAATATCTTGCACGGACGAAAATGGTACGGATGCATGCCTTCGCGTTTTAAAATTTTTCCACAAACCCATTTTGACAAATGCATTGCATTCGCCTTACACTGAGCCTGGGATCTCGGTAAATAAGTTGAAGAACTTCTTCTGCTTTGCACTGACACTATGGGAGCGTTCATTTGAGGCCTTTGATGCCATATTGCGACAATCTTATGAATGTCAAAAGTTTGTCGACTGGGTGTAGGCCGGTCGGGATACCTCTGACGATACATTCGTACGGCGGCAGCAGCACTTCCATTACATCTGCCATACACGAAATGCATGTCAGCTATGTGATGAGACGAATAGTTAGACATGTTTTATCCGAAAAGTACGTAGTCACTGCAAACTACAACAAACTCAGCAGAATATCTCGGTGAAGAATAGCTCACAAAACGGAACGGAATAGTAGCGATCGCAACTCAGAGCGGAGGACAACTGATCTAACAAACATTTATCTTCGATACCTGAGCTGGTCAAACATGATTTTTGTCCTACTTATTCACCGCTCTAACAATAATACAAATCATTTTTCGTCCTTGTCACATAAACCCTATTCAATGTAGCAGGTAGCTCTACATGGGTTTGGGACCGTCGAAAAAGGTCATATTCAAACAGCCTAACTCTCGAGTTATGCAATTAAGAACAATAATTTTAATGTCAATTTGTAGTAATATCCTTAAGTATTAGGACAGTATTAAAAATTTAGTATCAATGTGCTAGTTTTTGAAGTATGTTAAGAAAAATAAAAAAATAGTCAATTTTTAACTTAAATTAACATTGTAAATGTTTTAAGATATTTTGTGGAAAACTTTCCATGATGTTTATTTTATTTGATAGATGCTATTTTACCTTTTAAATAACATTTTTTTACATCTATGGGACCTTTCTGTCCAGAAATCTGCATCTTTTGGCAGAGGTATCTACAAGAATAAAAAAAAATTAAATGGCAGCCATTCCGACAGGAGGGTAGACCCCATATATGGGTGTTTTCGTCGATGAAATTAGGTATATTTTGTAACAAATTATCGCTAGGTCGTGACCAGACACACTGTATAAACGATATAGCAGTACTCTAGATTCACTTATCCGGCATCCTTTTCTTTGCAAAATCTTAAATGTAAGTAATAATTGTAAGTAATGAGATAATGCTCAACGGATACCAGAGTGAACAAAAGTGCCGAGCTATATACAAGCGTCTCATGATGCATAAAGCGCGCCTCAGTAGCACACAGAGAATATAACGATATTTGGTACTGCCGACGGACATCGCGTTATTTTCTCTGTCTGTTACTGTGGGTGAACAACGCGCTTGTATGCGTGCGTTGAGAGAAACATGTAAACTCCATATTCTCATTCTCACTCATTCTGGTATCGGTTTTGACCATGTTAAGAACTTTTAGCTTGTTAAGAAGTACCATTTTACCTATTTGATACACATTTATAGCAAAAACTTAAAATAGTAAGTGTAAGATTATAAAATCCATCACCCATTTGATTAATCCATTACCCTGTAGGTGTCATAAGTGGCAACTAGTGGAAAAGCCAGGAATAATCTTATGGCTTCCGACAGATGCTGGTATAACCATCTTCTTTACGCTAGACGTAAATTAGCCAGAACTGCGACGGGCAATAGCAATAAGGTGCGAGACGTCTGATACTGTGATCATCGAGACGACTAAGGCAAATCCTCCCAACAACAGGAGAAGTCCATATCCAGCAGTGAACTTTTCGGACTGATTTCGGATTGAGTTATGAGGTTTTAATTGCTCGTTTATTACTTTACCCTAAAACCAACAACGCACCTGCATTTTAATTTTTATCCGTGGGTGTCATAAGATGCGTCAGAGGGAAACAAATCAGGAGATGGGCAGCAGCTTCTTCCTAATAATAGCTAAAAATAAAAGAATCTGCGGTTACTAACCCGTTTGCCAAGCGTGGCAAGTATGGCAAGTATCCCCCCTACGAGGTATCTATGAGGGAGGTCTATGTTCAGCACTTGACTTTAATAGGCTGTAACGGTAACGGTAACGGTAATAGACGTAGTTGTTTAAGGGTGTGGTCCAGACTTGAATATGTTATGTGTGGCAGGCACTTACCATCAATTGGTCTATGTTATCGTTTGTCACCCTTAGAGTTGTTTCTTTAATCTTCGGTTAAAATTATCCATCAAATAAATTTTAACTTAACTACTTTTATGGATTTTATCGCGTTTAATTTACTTAACATTAATTCCCGATTGAATTAAACTACTTTTACGGATTATATCGCGTTTAATTAACTTATTTTATTAATTCCCAACGTTTCGGGTGCTTTACAGTACCCATGGTCACGGGGGACTGAGGTGATTGACGTCCCAATGTCAAAGTTAATACGGAGTACCTTCAGCTTTTTTAATTATTAATTTTGGTCCGATCTACGCAGAATGAACTAACTGTGTCACACACTAAGGATTCATACCATTTTGTTAGTGAGATAAAAGACCTATGTCTTACTGACAATGAAACTATGGTCAGTTTTGATGTTCAGTCTCTATTTACATGCCTACCTGTTGAAGACTACATCTCAATTGTAACTAGGAAACTAGAGGAAAACAACATGCCAGCAGAATATGCAGTACTGCTTTGACATTGCCTTACATCTGGCTATCTCAATAGATAGATAGATCCACAATTGGAAGGAAGAGTTTTACAAGCAAGTAGATGGTGTTGCAATGGGCTCACCGGTATCTCCCATTGTCGCCGATATTTTCATGGAGGACTTTGAGGAGAAAGCCCTGCTTACTGCACCAGTAACTCCAAGGTTCTACAAGCGGTACGTAGACGATACTTTCACAATTTTACCATCAGACAAAGTAACTGCATTTTTAGAACATCTTAATTCCATAAACTCTAAAATTCAATTTACTATGGAGTTAGAGGCAAATAATTCTTTAGCTTTCCTAGATGTATTAGTCATTCGAAATCCTAACAACACCATAGGTCACACCGTGTATAGAAAAACGACCCATACAAACAGATATTTAAATGGTGAATCCCACCATCATCCTTCACAGTTGGCTACCGTGGGCAAATCTTTGTTACAGAGAGCACGAGGGATCTGTGACAGCAAACACCTGGCCGCCGAGCTTCAGCACGTCAAGCAGGTTCTGCACGACAACAAGCTTCGGGTCCCGCGCCTACGTCACAGTGACCGAGTGAAGCCGGCCACAGTCGAGCGTGTGCCTGCTGTACTACCATATGTCAGAGGTGTCACAGACAAGATTGGCTACATCTTGAAGCGAGCTTCTATAAGAACATTCTTCAAGCCGCCGAAGAAGAATAAAATCCGTAAAAATAGTTTTATTCAATGTGTAGTGTTCGCGTAAATATAAGAAAACATTATACAGACGAATTGTAACCCAGGAGGGATTATTCCATACTTATAGTCGAATTGTACCATACATTTATTATATGCATGTTATGCGATATCTTCGCCAATCGTGAACCGATTTTGATGATTACTTTTTTATGAAAAATAATCCGCGAAAATAGGTTATACTTCAGAAGTTGCGGTGGCTGAAAACATTGGAGTAAAAAAACTTACCCCCAAGGGTGGCATAATCCCATTTTGAATGATAAAGTTTTTATGTCACTATTTAGACAACATTGAGATTATTGATATTGTAATTTGCGATATTCCTTAATCTATTAAAAAGGGTAAAACAAAACTTTTATTAAAAAGTACTACGTATTAGAGCCATGCTGCAGCTATGATTATAGCACAAATGGGTATACGATGTGGTCTATGGACATGACTACGCTCGCACGGAATACCAGCGTGAAATAGCAGCATAATGCTACTGTGTTTATATGGTGAGTGTAGAGAACCGGAGAACCTTTTGCTGGAAACACGCATTCTGACTTTATCCTCGATGGGGTGACAATACATTTTGATTTTTAATACAAGTTAGATGTCTTTAGGCCACAGTATCCACTTACCATCAGGTGGACTGTGTACTCGTAATATGTCACTCTTATTTATACAAAAATATTTTTCAAAAAATAATATAAAAACTGATTCTGTTGTATATGTATTACTCAAGTAAATGTTCACTACCAACGAAATATGAAAAATAGGTAGCTTTAAGAATAAACACGCTATTAAAGTTTTATGTTGATACCGTATTAAGAGTACTGTGTTCTGTGTCGGAATTAAGATTTGTCTATTGTCTTTTGTCTATTATCAGAGCTATGAGATATTTCAAGCATTTCTGATTGCCGCCTTTACGACTCACAAGGGACGAAATGGGGCGATTAATGGATTAAGTCGTTATCACACGGTATTACTTAATTAATTAATTGTTATTGGACTGTAATGCGAAGTTAATGGTTCTTATTTCTGTTCTTCAGTCTCTGCAACAGTTAATTCCAAACAATTAAATTATTTCAGAGTATCAGAAAATTAATTAATTACCTCATCAGTTAATTACGACTTTAAATCAAAAAACAGTAGCGAATTTGTGAAACAAACCGAAATATTTTACAACTTTGAAACTATACACTACTATACTATTATGTTGAAATAATTGTTAGCGATATGGAATATATGTTTACAACATTGATTTGTTTTTGTTAAATTTACGGACTATTTAATAAATATTTTGTTACAATTATAAAATAATTTTAAGACACATCATTTTAAACACCTAATATACATGCGCAAGACATTATTTTTTGTTAGACATTTTAATTGTATATAATATAAACTTGGAAGAACCCTGCCCTCGAAGTGTTCTATGGCGGCATCACGAATTCAGAAGTAGGTGTTAATAACCGATGTCAATACAATAATTTCATGACTATGAACTAGTGTTCTCATTGGCATAATCAGAGCTCATCATATTATATGCATGTTGTTTAGTTTTTTTCTTCCTTTTTTTTTGAAACTTTTGTTATTGCAAACATAATTCATTTTCTTAATCTTAATTACACAATTATAGGGCGTAAGGCATTCCATTTCAGTCAAAACGCATCTGTAGCCTTCTTTATTTTAAGTTGCTTGCAGATGTCCACGGGCTGCATATTTCACCCAAATAGTCTTATAATTAAATTATTTCTTTTATGTCTTTCTATCTCTTCCCACAATAATTACAGAACAATTCATCCTTCATGCTCTCGTCCAACTTGAAATCTTGTCGTGTATTATCGCTGGAGGAACCATGCGTCTTCACTAACCGCCGCGTTGATTTGCGGAAGAAGAGTAGTGCTGCTCTACTGTAGCGCCGCGCGGAACCTCTATAGTGTGTTTTGTCTTTTATAGTGTGGTTAGGTTTATAATTCGTCTCAACTTTAATCGAGAATCTGTTTTACCTAACAATATCCGCGAAAATTTGCGAATTAAAATGTAAAATATGGACTTCGACAGCAAATGTCAACTTTCGCGATGACTGTGGCGCCGTGACTAAGGTGCTTCTTTAGTCGTGGCGTAGGACTCTTCTTAAGCCATAGTTTAATATCGAGACTATCAATTAATCTTTTTTTGTAATAAGAGGGAAAATATTTATTACACTACAAGAAACAGTGACGTCATTTAATGGTTTTCTCACACCATACAGCAATCTAATGACATGAGTGTCTACTACTACTACCCTATTCTTATTAGATCAAATTCAAAATTCAAATTCAAATTTATTAATTGTGAATACAGGTAATGTAGAAAATAAATGATACAGAATAGATCTTTAAAAACATGTTTTATTTTGCTTCATGGGTTGCCCTTATGTATACAGATATTCTATACAATTAAATCTACTATATTTCTACAGTTAAATTATTTCAATATATTAGAATGGTCAACAATGATGCAGTTCCTAAATAGAATAGGATATTTACAATAATATATAGTCTAATCGAATGTCAAAAATAATATTTGCAATATCATTGTAATATGCCTACTGATGCGTCACTTAAATATTCATTAATTGAGTAGCAGCATTTCTCAATTAGAAATGTTTCAAATTATTTTTTAAATTTATGAATATTTTCCATTTCATGAAACTTAGATGGAAGTTTAGTGTAGATTTTAGATAACATACCGAAAATGCTATTTCTGTGTAAATGTTTTTGATGAAATTGTATGAATTTTATTTTTACGTCGATTGTTTGTTAGTAATCTAACAAACAATCGACGTAAATAGTATGAATAGTATGAAAAGTAATCATTAAATATTTTAGGATTAGTTTTTATAAACGTCACATCTTCATAAATATACAGCATGGGAAATGTCAATAATTTTACTTTTTTAATTGTGGTTTACAGCTTTTTGTACTCGGTATATTTGAAATAGCACGCACATTTTTTGCGCTTTAAATATATTCCGGCACCTTGTAGCATGCCCCAAAAAGTTACACCGTAGCGCATAGTAGAAGACACGAAGTCGTGATATACCGTCCGTAAAGAATCTTTATTTACTTCTTTGGATAATACATGTAGAGCGTAAGAAAATTGATTTGTCTTTTTGCAAATACATTCTGTATGAGTCTCCCACTTTAAAATATTATCAATATAAGACCGAAGAATTTTATTACTTTGGTTTCACTAACGGTCCCACCATAGTAATTAATGTTAAGTAAATCAAGGGGTCATTTTCGTTGATAAAATTATTTGAGTCTTTTTTAAATTTATTATTAAATTATTTGAATTAATCCAGCTAATTAAATATTCTTCAGGTTGTTATTAATTTCACTTTCATAATAATTTATGTCTGTATATGTAAACACGATAGAGCTATCACCTGCAAATACAATCAAAGAAAAGTTTATGTTATTAGATAAGTCGTTAATATATACTAAAAATAATAAAGGACCAAGTACGCTTCCTTGAGGAACAACAACATTTGAGGAGCGAGGACCAGACCTATAAATACATTCATTTTTAGTCTTTGGACAAATCCGTGATACTTGAGTTATTTGAATCCTGTTTGTCAAGTAGGATTTTATAAAATCAAGTGTCTTGCCTCTTATACCGTATTTATTTAATTTTATAAGTAACAAGTCATGCCTGACAAAATTGAAAGCCTTCCAAATGTCCAATTATAGATCTGTCACTGGTACTTTCCTGTCAACGTTTGTAAATACTTGGTATAAAATTTCATAAATTGCTAAATTGATAATGATTTCTTATATTTACGCGAACACTACACATTGAATAAAACTATTTTTACGGATTTTATCACGTTTAATTAACTATTTTAATTCCCGACGTTTCGGGTACTTTACAGCACCCATGGTCACGGGGGGATACTAAGGTGTTTGACGTCCCAATGTGGAAGTCAAACACCTCAGTCCTGGATGGGTGCTACTATCTGCTTGGGATCCTATAATGAACAAAATTAAATCCAAGCCCAAGCATACCACTGCAAATTTCAAGATACTGTAAGCTCATTCTGCGTAAATCGGACCAAAAATTAATATTCAAAAAACTGAAGGTAGCCGGGTTAACTATGACATTGGGACGTCAAACACCTCAGTCCTCCCCGTGACCATGGGTGCTGTAAAGCACCCGAATTGTCGGGAATTAAAATAGTAAATTAAACGCGATAAAATCCGTAAAAATAGTTTTATTCAATGCTAAATTGATAGATTTGTTTCTACAAAAGCCTTTATGTTCTTTTGCAACAATATTTAAAAGTAATTATATAGATTATTAATAATTAATTTTTCTATAACTTTGGAAAATATAGAAGTCATAGTAATCGGACGGTAACAGGATAAGTCCTCCCTGTCATCTTTTTACCCGACTGCCAAGGAAGGGTTATGTTTTCGCGCGTATCTTGTATGTTTGTAAATTTCTTTATTACCTCGTATCTTCCAAACGGCTGAATGGATTTCAATAATTAAGGTATCGTTTTATTTGCCTTGGAAACCCAAGTGTTCTTAGATAGCTGTTTGAAAAAAATAGACAAAATGGCGGATTTTTGGCGCAAAATAGTAATACGTTAATAAAAAAAATAACCAAACCTATCGAGTAGGGTACCGAAATTAAAAGGGAATTGTAAAAATATATATAAGTTATATGTGTAAATTTAATTAGAAACAATAAATTGGTTTAAAAAATTTTTGAATTAATGGTAAAAACGTAAAATGGACCGAAAAAAATTGTGACGGACCTCGTGCTATCATATGAAATTTAGTTCATTAGAGTGTGTCGGGACATTAAAAAGTCTAAAATAAAATAAATAATAAAAAAAATTAAAAACCCGACTGCGAAAAGGATAATTTAAATGTAATGCACTAAAACGACCGAAACAAGATTGAGAATAGAAAACAAAATTAAAATAAAGTATCAACAAAGTAAACTCTACTTCGGTTTAACAGACTATACTATGAGCTGAAAGCCTAAGTTAAATACCCAAATTACAAACCCGAAAGAAAATTAATGGGTTCCGCTCGTTTTTTAATAATTTTATAGTTGTTGATGGAATGTCTTTAGGTGTAACAAAATTAAAGAATAATGAATTGTATTAATTATGTGTCAAAGTATATTCAATAGATGACAAAAATAATATGTCATATTATTTTTTTCATCTACTGAATATACTTGGTCAATGAAATTATCGTCTTTTGGATTCACTGAATGATCCATTATCCAATTGTACTATTTTTATATCATTGCGTCAATTTGTTTTCTTCATTTATTTAAAAGAAATAAGAAAATAACTTAACACATTTTTCAAAACTTGCCGTGCTTATATTTTCGATTTCCAATAGCACTTCATGTACTGTGTAATGTGATTCATAGTAGAAAAGCGCCTTAGTCTTGCGCGTAAGTTTTAATGTCGTGTTTGTTCGTAGCTCTTGCATAGTATATTGATTTTATTAACAGATGAAAACCAAGTTAATAGTTTGGATGTTTTCGTTACACCGCCATCTATTGAAATCCATAAAAAAATTCCGGCATTTCCCATAGTTGCCTCTTACATCACCCACGAAATAAAGGGGTGATGGAATTTCTTACGCTGCTACAACACGACTACAAGACATCTCAATCACAAGGATCATTAGGAGTAAATTATTTTACTCCTAAAATGTAATATAATAGTAACTTATGGACTTTGTAAAATATTTTTGTCACAAGCATAATATTTTGTTTTGAATTCGAATAATAAATGAAAAGAAAGAGCTGTCATTAACTTTGTAATGAACATTTTATTCTTACAGATGTATTCTTATTTTAAATGTTAATATGTTACATATCAAACGTACTCACATGTTATATTAATATTTAAACAAAAAGTAATAAAGCCGTTTGTATTATGTTTTCAGAGAAAAGATTTGTTATTAAATGCAGCTTACAATATTTGTTGACAAAAGAAGTATCTACGTGAACTTTGTGATTTCAAAAGTTACTGAGTCGTAAACAAAGCTGTCACAATCTTAATATTGTAGTCACTAATATAATATGCTATGTGAAGTTGTTGTTAATAACAGTATATAACGAGCCGTTGTAGCTCAGTGGTCGCTCAAAAGTCGCGATCAACCCGGGTTCGATCCTCACCGGCACCAATGAAATTGTTAATTGCAATTTTAGGTACTGATTTAACACATGCTCGGCGGTTAAGGGAAGATCGTGATATAACCTGCATGTCTGAGAAATAAGAAAAAAATATATTTCAAAAACATGTGAAGTTCGCCAACACGCATTGGGGCAGCAAAAATGTAATTTTCTCAGTGATTATACCTATCTATATTAACTTGGAAAGTAAAACATCATCTCAATACAAAATTTTATCAATATCGTTTGAGCCATTTTCGAAAAGCTATATACATAGAAGAATTGTTACTGTCCCTTTGTCAGAAAGCTCCAGTTTCTTTGGTGTTTCCTATCGACTCTTACAAAACCAACAGGAAGGGACTTGATGTTGTATTAACCTACGGCGCTACAACTTTATGCTTTTTTATTATCTTTCATTGTTTTTTTTTATCAAATTTCAGTGTAAATTTGACTTTTTCATTTGGATAACGTAACAACAAATTACATTTCATGTCAATATGTTCGCAGTAATGGCCAATTACAAAAGTTTGCCTGTCGACGTGCATTGTTATGGTTGCAACGACAAACGCGACAACTCTGACAAAGTGTACTTTCACGGTACACAAATTTCATTACTAAAAGTTTTTGCTTGCATATAAAATTATTCGCGTCATTGATGTATGTAATATTATATCAACCCTGTGATGACCGCATGGCGTAACTAAGCATTTGATTTTAGTTGTCAGATATTTTTATGGGCTAATGGTGACAAACGAGCTCACAGTCAACCTGATGGTAAGTGGATGTTGATGATCTGCATCAATCCTCGATTAAAAATCAAAATGCCGATATGTTGTCACCTGAAGACTTAGATGGAATTGCTCGTTTCTCATATGGATTTTAATTCTTAATCGGTGATGTAGGATTCTGGCCACAAAATCCACAAGCAGTCAGGTGGACTGTAATATAATTATGTTAGTAAGGGTAAGGACCCTATCTAGTATTTAAAAGTTATATCATAAGTATTTCCTAATAAATAGTAATAAATTAATTAATAAATATATTACTCTTAGTAAGTCCTACCATAATAGCCACGCTTGGTAAACGATTTAGAATACTGAAGAGATACTTTATCGTAAATCTATGATCGTCAATGCAATAAACTTGACGTTGAACATGGACTAAATTATCTGCATCATTTTAAAAATTCCTTTCATGGGCAATACTTTGAGTTATATACAATATGTTACTGACGGGGCATATAGTAAGTAAATTTCGTCACATATAAAATATTTAAGCAACTGCTTCATATCATCTATTGTAAAATTCTAGGTCATTGGCCAAGCAGCTGGAGCCAAGATTTTTCAAAAACAGAAATCTGCCACTTCATCCGAAACCACCTTCGATCTTATACACGTGTTACAATGGGTAATTCAGAACGCGGCAGTGCCTTTTGTTTTGTTTTCATGATTCACGACTATTCTTTGTACAACTTGAAAACTACAAAAATGAATAACAAAACATTTTTATGCAAAACGAGAGAACTTAAAACTGCTATAAATTATAAAAAGTTTTGTATTAAATTTTCGTTTATTGCTTTAATGTTTTAAATGTTTTCGGAAACTTTATGATACATTGTAAATGTTACATATTTTATTTTTCGATATTTTTTGACAACAAGGTTATTTGTTTCAAACATTATACTCATCAAATTATTTTCATTTAATATTACTTGTACTAAATTACTCCTTTCCTATCCTCCTTTTGTTGGCGGGCTTCAAATATTATTGTTTTAAAATCTCAGACATGCAGGTTTCCTAACGTTGTTTTCCTTCACCGCCGAGCACGTTGTAAATCAGTAATTTAAATTACAATTAACAATTCAATATTTCAATTTTATACTATAGACTTCTTCGTTATTAAATCATCAATTTTGAAGATTTTGTGTGACTATATCATTTAACGTATACTACATCTGTCAAAACATTGTCTTGCAATAGTAAAGTGATCGTTATGATTTATTTATGTATGTATGGATTTCCTTCGTGACTTGAGAGAGAGGTAAGTCCCTATGTGTGGGATGCTACTTGAGTAGACACTATGGCAGTCTCTCATTTCGAGAGTACCTCGTTTAGAGGCGGGGTGGCATCGGCGGCAGCAAACCTAAGTATGTGGCGCAAGTATGAGTCTCTGAGGGATACACTCTACACTACGCTGTCGGTCCATGGGTCCACCTGTGGAGAAGTTCCCAAAGGAACTGTATCTGCAACTGGTTGTCGCTGCTGGTGATAAGAAGGCTGGCTATTTTCAAATGTAAGGTCGACAAATAAATAAATATACGCGATGTCTACATCAAAAAGATCATGAACGAACGAACAATGCATCGCAGTAAGGCCTTACCGACCAATGGGAAAAAGGCTTTAATAACAAAAAACATATGTGCAGTTCACACGCGATTGAAGTGAAACCCTCAGAAAATTGCGAGTAAAATTCCTTTGTTATATCGCCATCTACTTCATTTTATAGATAAAGTTATTTTATCGAACGAAAAATTGACTCTCAAGGTGGTATGTAAAAAGATGCTAGATGGCATAAACATAACTAATTTAATATAAATCGCTAAGTTATGAAAACATGGATTGAATGGATTGGATATAATAATTTTATTCAATATGATTAATTTTACTAATTTAATAAATTTGTTATTTTTTTACTGTTTATTTTAACAGTTACAAGTTATATTAACTATCTTTCAAGCACGACACTAAGAGGAGACTGAGATTATAGGAAACACTGTATTCTATCTCATTCTCTCGCGGGCTGAATCCTATAGATGTATGCATAGACTGAGAATATACTGAATTTTATCGAGTTTAATGTAAACCTTTTCTTAGTGAAAAATCGGAGATGTATGACGCCCTGCTGTCATAGATAATTCAGCCGCATTCAGATTTTAACTCTGTTCACATTCTGAAACGGTAGTTAGATAATTTAAAAAAAGAAGAAAAAAGTATTTTTTAAATTTTCAAATATCAAAGTGTAAAGAGATTTCATTTATGTCATTAATTTCGAGATACTGTGTAAAAGAATATTATCATTTTACAGTCAAAATAAAAACATTATAGCGAATGGGAAAATCTATGTTATAAGATGAAAGATAACATTCCGCGAGAGGCTTACAATAGCTCTAAATACTAAGATGGAATGCCCCAAAGCCTGTAATCATACAGGCTCTATGTACCCTTCAGAACGGATCACAGCAGTACAAGCACTACTGTTTGGCGGCAGAAATAGGCAAGAGGGTGATAACCTACTCAGACGGACTTCTAGACTGAAAAGGAATCATACCACATCCCAGCTGATACTATTTACATTTTACACGTGCACGGCAATGGAGGAAAATGTCGTGAGAAATGTAAACGAATAGAGGCATCTTGTTCTATAATACTCTTTTAAGAGAACCTATGTGATACATATTTCTTATTTTGATTTCGAAGAAACTTAAGGCAAATAGTCTTCAAATGTAGTCAAATTTAATGAGACAAGATTAAAATCTTCATGAAATATTTTGCAACGTTGTTGTCAACCAAGAGAACTTTCTAGGAACCCGATTTATTTGTTGTAACTTCACTCCAACTTGCAGCTTAGCAGAAGTCGTTAAAATGTATTTAGTAGGCAGGTGCAATAGCGGTTTAGTATTCGGACTTTTTGTAGACATGAATATGAAAACAATAACAAAAATTCATTGTTACATAGACACTACCGAGTTAAAGGAAAAGCCTACCTAAACATGAAAATTCTTCATGTTCATAATCAGCCTGTAATATGAGGATTTTCCTTAATCGTGAGGCTTGGCAGGTGATTGACGATAGCAGTACCAGACGTCATGCACCTGAAGCTGTTGCTCGTCGCCGGTTTGGGTATTTTCCGTCCGGCGTAAGCAATATGGTTGTACTGCTATCTATCGAAAAGCCAACGAATTTTCGGGATAAATATAGGAAATTATGACATCAATGATGGGACGAATAGGGTGATGAGTTCTCTTACGCAGCCACCACACGGCAAAAATAGAAATTATTATTATTAACAGCTCAGTAGCGGAGTAGCTAAGCGTTTGGTTGTACAGGCCAGCAAAGAAAGAAAGATGGAGCACGGCGTACATTTCGATTGACACTAAAACTAAGCTCGAACCATGCTCAACTCAATGGCCTTAATTTTATTCCTTGATTATAGCTTACTTCAATTAAGTACTTGTTATCTCTATACCTATTTTTCTATTTTAATTTAGTGAAAGATAGAGAACAACTTTAAGCATTATTGACGTCGTTTTTTATGAGTAAGGTCAATGTTAACTTACAACTAATTTTATTTCATTAAAATTCTCTTGCACAAAAAGTATGAAGGCGGTCTTAACGCCTACCTATAAGTAAGCAGAAAATTCTTATTGTAAGCTAATAATATTTTTCTACAAAACTGCAATGTAAATAAGTCCTATACCGTGAAACGTCTCCCTCAATTGCTTTCTAATAACAATTTTTGAAAGCGTCACCATCAAACGCGAAAGCAGGCCATTTATCACTGGCGTTGGTAAAATATGATCCGTCTAAGTAATGTTGCAATGCAATCGTCGAGGCAAAGTGCTTGTTTTAAAAAATATCCTTAGAAGCAATAAAAAATTACGAAGAGTATTTATTTATTATTATATGTGGGCGTCATAAGAGACGACAGAGAAAAATTAAAATAATAAAAAACTGAAAATAATAAAAAATACCAACCTGCCTGCTAAGCGTAACAAGTGTGGCTGTAATGAAAAAAGGAATGAATTATAATATAATATTATGACGTTATTGATTTACACACACACTCTGTTCATTATTACAAACAACTCTTCACATTTTTAAAATTGTGCTTCAATATTTTAGTTGTCCTGTTGATCTAAAAAAAAATTAAAATTATCTTTTTAACCCTAAAAACTATCCCCTTTAGTCAAAAATTCAACCTTCGTCTATTTTTGTGTAGCCCCACTCTATGTAACGATTCCAAATTTCAATTAACTACGTAAAACACTTGCACAGAATAACTTCTGTGACTTACAGACTTGTGCCGAGGTAATTCCTAAGAGTTCCTGAAAATTAATCATAGACTCACACTTAATGATTCCTCAAAAGCCAGATTTTTTTGTCCTTTAGAACATTAAAATTCAATAATGATATTGACAACCTAAAAACTAAAACTCAAATATTTACGATTATGTCAACTTCTTAGTAGGAAGTCATTGTAATGGGTCCTATTTTCGAAGGTCTAAATTTTGGACACATCTCCACGTTTAAAGTTCTCTAGAGTTGTCTATGTACGTACGTTCCTAGAGACGCTGACAACAGCTAATTGGTAGTATATTGTCAAATTACATAGAAAATAAAGAGAGGCGCCATGACAAGACGCTTGTAACTTTTATATTTCAAAATATAAAACAATTAATTACTTAGAAAATAAGTTGAGTGGTCGAAAATAAAAAACGACAAGTATTAAAATATGACACGTTATTGTTATAATGATTTCTTATATTTACGCGAACACTACACATTGAATAAAACTGCGAGCAGTAAGGTTCAGAGCCGTGCCGAACTCTGTAGCCCAGAGAGTAGCTTGAAGAAACAGGAAGCATTGTTATTCCAGTGCTGCGATGAACCTTGTAAAGCTGGATAGCTTGCAGAATGTGAAGACTGCAGACAATATCTGCTCAGGAGCGAATGAATGGGCTACTTGAGGACGATGACGAAGGTTTGAAGTTAAAGTTTCCGAAGGTTGTTGGTTGCGTGTTCAGATCACGTCGGGCTCACCACTGTGGCCGTGAAAGGAAAGGAGAAAAATAAAATAATATTGGCCGGACAGGCGAAACTCGGGAGTAAATGTTGACGAAGATAGGAGTCGCTCACGTTCTATACCGGTGGATACTTCTGCTGCCGTCTTTGTGGGTGGGGCTGGGGTACTGTGGACTGACATCCAAGCAAAATGCACGAACTGTAGAATACAAATGGCAAGGCAGTGGCCAGCGGTTCGACTGCTCAACTGTTCGGCGGAAATCATCTGACTATTGGTCATTCTTCAGATGTTTTCTTTAGTTGACTATTTCTTAAATTGTTCGTTAGTAACTTACTACTACTAGTGCTATCTGCTTTTATTATCACTGTTTACTAGCTGCTATTATCAGCTACTATGTTGTACAACTAGCTATTACTATCACTGGTTACTAGCTGCTATTATCAGCTACTATGCTACTAGCTACTATTCACTATGTTCTATATTCAGCTACTTCTTGGTTCTGCTACTAGTCACTTCAGCTACTACTTGGTTGTGTTACTAGTCACTTCAGCTACTACTTGGTTCTGTTACTAGTCACTTCAGCTACTACGTTGTACTACTAGCTACTACTATCACTTGTCTAGCTGCTATTATCAGCTACTATGTTGTATAACTAGCTATTGTTAATTTTGTATTGAAATTATCAAGAGAGAAACTGCTTAGTAACGCCATCTATCGCCAATAAAGGTTTACCATTCTATCATTCACCCTATAGCTATGTGAAATGTACCTACCTATGTAAAGATATATAGAAATAATAGTCAGTCTGTTCGAAGCTATTCAACTCGTTTTATTAGCTATTACTATCATTTGTCTAGCTGCTATTATCAGCTACTATGTTGCTAGCTACTATTCACTATGTTCTATGTTCTGCTATAACTTGGTTCTGCTACTAGTCACTTCAGCTACTACAATGTTACTGGGCCCCGAGGCCCTAAGGTAGACTCGAGCGTTACTTTAAAGTGAGCCGCTTGCCATTGTCCGTTTTGCCTCTTTATTGTTTAACATATTCACTATACAATTGTCTTAAATTACAATTTTTTCTATACACGAATACTTCTTACGCTAATGTACTATACATTGTTAAATCGGTAATTCAGTTGTCTATTAGCACATTTCTTAATATATTAACAATGTAAAAAGTTATTAACAAAAATATCCCAAATTTTCACAATATTTGGGTACATTAATTCTTTAATTTTACTATAAGTAGGAAATAAGTTTCATCACGCTAAATATTCTTTTATTTCCTTAATCTATAAACCTTAATCTAATTAAATACCATGTTTACAATTCTTCTAGAGCATAAAAATTATTTACAACAATTTCGGGATTAAATATTACGCAGTTAATTAATAACGCCTAGAATGTTCTATAACGTGTCGCGCTCTGATTGGTCGACTTTTTGTTTGTACAAATAAGAGTTATTTTCTTAACTATTACCAAACGATGCTCTATACTATAATACTAAGGTTGTAAACATGTTGTAAAATTACACTATTGCACTTTTAATATTGTTTTTTAATCACTATATTTTTAAACACTTTCCTCGCGAACAAATATACTAGAGAAAAATTTCAAAAAATATCATTTGGTCACCCTAATAAGTTAATCAAGTTAATAAGTTAATCATTAAACATTTAAAGTTTTCTATTATTTAGTAGAAACCTTGTACTAAAAGTTAAGAACACTACACCTTCTTAAATTCCTTTTGTCAAACCGTTAGCAACCGATATAGTATGTCTGGAGACGTGTGGAATGAGGGACCAATATATGAGGTTGCTAATATCTGGGGCAAGACTATTATTAGCAACCGGGACGACCCTTTCATTCTCCTTAAGGAAAGATTTTATGAGGGTGGTGAGAGAATCAACCGCGGTGTCGATTTTTTCGAGGCTGTCGATTATGTCGGAAGAGAGGGTAATGGGGGAGTCCGGAGAGTCCATAGCTGAGGCTAAGGACTCCGTGAAGCCCTTCCAGTTTGTAAAGGTTTTGGAGGAAGGAGTTGAAGGGGGTGGCTGTTGGCCAACGATGAGGGAGACCGGGCGGTGGTCGGATCCTAGATCGTCGAGAGTCTCGATTGCTCTGAGGTTGAGGGAGACTCCTTTTACTAGCGCAAAGTCTAGCACGTCAGGAGCATGGTCGGCATTGTCGGGATAGTGAGTGATAGCGAGGGGACTGTGGACGGTAAGGTCGAGAGACTGAGTGATATCAAGCAGTGCCTTGCCACTACGAGTAGTAGTAAGACAGGTCCATTCAGTATGCTTGGAGTTAAAATCTCCAAGCATTACCGGGCCGCGGGCACTCTTTAGAGCTATGAGGGTCAAGGCACTTAACGCACCCTGTGGGGGCAGAGGGCAGAGCAGTTGGCCGCCGCATGCCCATAAAGTTGGCAGCGGTGGCACTGCGCCGGATGACCGCGCCTATGGGGAGGCCGCACATGGTGCGTACCTGCCGGAAGATGTCTTTAGCCTCCGGCACGTTAGGCAAGATTACAAGAGCAAGCGGGAATCTCTTGCCCTTGTTGCTGAGCATCTTGTGCACAGCCTCGACGGGGAAGCCCTGGGACTTAAGGTCCTCCAGGATATCTTCGTTAGAGAGTTCGAAGGGAACTCCGCGGATGACAGCCCTGACCTTACGCTCTTCCGGAAGAACGTACGTGCGGTAAGACACACGCTCGGCTGTAAAGAGCCTGGTGAGGCGACGAAAGTCGTCGATTGACTGGTGGATGATTTTAATAACCTCACCGCACCGAGGTTGGTGGCTTGATCATATTTTATGCCTGTATCGTAACAGGTTTTGGAGAGCCTAGTAAATTGGCCCTGACCTCTGAGGAAGACAGGGGGCGGGACCTGTTTTTTGGCGAAGGTGGGGGCGCAGCGAGATGCTGGCTTGGAAGGGGGGGGGGATGTCTAGCGACATTAGGGGGACAGCGGCAGCGGCGAGGGCTGCGGGGGTAGATGCAGCAGCGGGAGCTGCGGGGGAGAGTACAGCGGCGGGGGCTGCGGAGGTGAGGATGGCGGCAGGGTCTGCCAGGATGGCGGGTGTGCGATTTTTAGCAGCGCATTTCGGATTTCACTTTCGTGCAGGGGGTCTCGTCAGTTACTGTTCCGGTGGAATCTGTCGACTCCGTGGAGCAGCTACTGGATGTATTGTCGGTTTGGGTGGCGGACCTCTTCCGGGAGGACGACTTTACGGACCATGTGTCCGAGCACGAGCACTTCATGACGTCGGAGGCGAGAGACGCGGGCGAGTCGGTCTGCGGGGCAGCCGTAGGGGTCGCTGGGCAGGACGCGACGGGGGCCGGGGGCAAATTGAAAAAAAGGGGTTCGTCGATTGCCTAGGGTCTGGTTGTACTGGGTGAGAAAGGCCCTTAAACTGCTTATACTTCGGAACTTTGATAGTGCGATTTAGACTTTGATGTAATTTCGCTTGTGGCGCGACGACAGCGCTGCCCCATACTTATGTTCAAGAGTAACATACTTATATTTTTTCCGTTGCCATAAACTGTATAGAATTGTCTAAAAATTGTCTTAAAAAGTCTATTTGGGTCTTTCATCACCTCGCATATCTCAATAACAAAAAATAATAGTGACGTCGGACTGGTTTCATATAATGCAGTTATGTAATTGGAATCTGATTAAGTTCATATAAAAAAAAACAGTAGTTTTTTTACAATGGACAAATCAACTAAAGAAATTGCAAACTAAAAAAAATTATAATTAATAAGTAGAAATCGTGAGATAGAGCATGCTATTTAATTTACTATGTAATTTATTTTTTGTCTTACTTACTATTATAATGGGAAGTTTGCAGGATGAATCTCCCCGTTTGCGCCATTTTTTTTATTTCAAAATAATAGGTTTTTGAAGTTCAGAAATTGAAACGTTTATCCAATTTGTTAGTCTGTCGGTAAATTTCCAAACTTGTACTCAGGCGTGGTCCGGAAGTTTAGCTAGCAAGCCAGTTCCATTTCTGTTTCCTCAAAACACCGGGCACTTTAATCGCGAATACTGAGTTTGTTTTGCCGATGGAGATTCATAAAATAATATATTATATTTTTTTATACTAATTAAAGTTGAAACAAATAATCAAAATTAATACACAGTGCTACGTCCTGCCATTTTGTCCTCGATTAAAAATATATATTCATATGTAAATCTGTAAATCTGTGTCTGTAAATCTGCAGACAATATGCAAGAACCAAATACTAGACTAGACTAAGTTATAATATTTTATTTGTAATGGAGTACTAGTTTGATCTGAATAAAAGACTATATTATTATTATGCTTATGTAAATAAAAATGCTGTATATCTCGTGACATGTAAAACGGGACTCGATTCTCACCCTAGGAGTACTGAATTAACTATGACGTGATGGAAATCGTGTAATGGCGCTGTAAGAATATATACTACCCCATATCGTCCCGTGGGTGTCGTAAGAGGCGATAGAGGGAAACTGAAATAGAAAATGGGCAGCTGAATCTTCCTGATAACAATTCAAAATAATTTTAAGAGCGGCTGCCAACTCGCCCGCCGAGCGTGACAACTATGACAAATGCCCTATGAGACAATCTATAGTAGAGAGGCCTATGTTCAGCAGTGGACTTTTAAGGGTTGAAATGGATGGACGTTAAACCGTTAATAAAGACTCTAATTCAACTACGTATAGAATATTGGTTTAAAAATAAAATATCAACTTGGTGCACCAATTTTGTTTACGATCCACCATTTTACAAATTAGAGCCTCGCAAAATCTATATTTGATATAAAAAAGTTGGCAACCCTAGCCACGAATACCATTCCCCGGTGGCTGGTACGTGCTACAGCGTGTTGTCGACAACCCTTTTCTTTTTTGAAGATCGTTAAAAATATAATCCTAAAAACCGTTATTATATTCTGATTTGATTAATAAGGGCTTAATTATACAGTATTGTATACTCATACATATTAAAAACAGAGCCAACATCCAGGCAGCTTTGTTACATTAATTCTGCATTTGACTGTTCGTAAAATTATGTATAAACGGACATGGCCACTCAGTTCCAGCCAAATGCACGCCTGCTTGCAAATTGGTCGTTCTATGAACAAATTGTAATTTTATGTAGTCATTATAGTTAGATACCAACATAGTTAACTATCACACTATCGTTATAAGCTTAACGTTTACAAATTTTTGGCAAACTATAATGCATCCGCTATTTCTTTTTTTTACTTATTCTAAGCTAGTTATACACTAGATACCTACATTAATAACTACATTAACTACATCAACTTTTTTATCTTTATTTAAACTTCAGATTGTTGTACAATCAAATTAATATTATGACGGCTCCGTGGCGCATTGGCTTTGCATTGAGTTGTTGAGCGTGCGTGCGTGCTGGATTCGAACTGGCGGCCCTCACCGCGGCGCGGGTTTGAATCCCACAAGGATCAAGTTTTAGTATGGATTACAAATAATGATTTAGGGTCTGGGTGTTATTCCGGGTAATATTTATTTCGGGTACCTTAGTACAATTTAAGTATGTAAACCGTCTCCACAATACAGGAGAAAATGTTTTGATAAAAGAAATAATAAAAACACTAGTACTATGTACTTTTACAGTAGACTGCCGCCATTGGCCGGGACTCTCCGGTCGTGTCGGATAACCGTCCCATAGGACTATGAGAATGAGGGAGGGAATAGAGAGTACAAGTCGCGGCAGTGCTTGCGTAAACACTTGCGCACTGTAATCCTGTCCTGCTCAGATGGCTAGTCTCCTTTGAAACTAGATGCAGTGATTTTTTTCTTCTCTTTAGAGATGTAGCTTAAGATGCTTTTTGTTAATTTCATAGTAAACGAACAATCCAAGGATTGTGATTAAATCCCAGTTCGCTCCAAAGAAACTCTTAACGACAATTTTGCGTGCTGATTTACCAAGTGGACGGTGGTGAAGGAAAACACCGTGAGGAAACTAAAATCTGGAGCATCGCAGCGGTAAAATTGGATATAAACTTATTTTTCATTCTTTGCACTAAGATAATACATATATATTATACATATAAATAAAATTGAAGTGTCTGTCTGTAATATTGAAATAACTGACTTCTATTAAGCTCAGTGGTTATTTGCATGTTATTAAGGCATTAATAACTATTTTTTTTAAATTGTCTGTCTGTCTGCCTATCTAAAAATCTTAAAGGATTTTATAAAATCTAAATATTGATTAAATAAATGGTCTTTAATTATCTTAAATCTAAATAACGCTACATTAATAGACCCTATACAGGCGAAGCCGGTCGCTAGTCTGAAATAAAAATAATATTCTGAAAAATTTTACGTGCGTCACAAGAAATAATACAACTTAATTCATTAAATATTTATCGTAAAGAAGTTGCAATCAATCTTGTCGATCAACTGAGACGGATTCCGTCCCCAATCTCGGAATATCTAATGACAATACATTCGCCGCCTCCGCTTTTAAAGGGTCAATAATTTATTAGAATTGTAAATTAATTTATTCGTTTAATTTCCTAAGCTGGTTTTCAACACTCAAGAATAATTTTATTTGTATGTTAATGTCTGTAATAAATGCCTTTTGAACTAGTAGCTCAGTGAACGCAAATTTGTGTGATGTTGCAATTGCTTTATTGTATTATAATTATTATAGTATTAACCGTGTAGTGTTGGCGACAGAGGGTAACTGAACGTGGAGATGTGCAGCAGTATCTTCCTGATAACACCTAAATATGCTATATCAAAAGTAGTACACTGGTTTAACGTTAATAATTTGCTTTTAAACGGTAATAAAACAAAATGTATTAAATTCACTACACCTAATGTTAAAAAAATACATACATACATATAATCACGCCTCTTTCCCAGGGGTAGGCAGAGACCACTTCTTTCCACTTGCTACGATCCTTACATACTTGTTTCGCTTCGTCCACTTTCATTATTCCCTTCATACATGCTCTTCGGTTTAGGGTACTCTTGACCTGGCCTTTTTTCAAGACGTCCCTGATTTGATCTAGAAACGTCCTCCTAGGTCTACCCTTCCAACACTTTCATTCACACTCGCCTTAAACACTTTTTTCGTCAATCGTTCTTCATTCATTCTCTCGACATGGCCAAACCATCTCAGCATACCTTTCTCAATTTTTGTCACTACATCTTCTTTCAGACCACAACGTTTCCTTATCTCACTATTTCTTATCCTGTCACTCAATTTAACTCCTATCATACTTCTTAACGCTCTCATCTCAACTGCATTTATTCTGCTTTATAAAAAAATAAATACCAGTGTGCTTTTAAGTGGGGAGGAGCTGGGTCTTGTTGAATCCACTGTTTTTCTCGGTATTACAGTTGACGCGAAGCTTCAATGGGGCCCTCTAAGTTTACTAGCTGTAAACTTAGTTCTGCAGCATATGCTGTAAAAAAGATAAGATGCCTTATATGTGTTGAAACAGCTAGATTAGTTTATTTTAGTTATTTCCATAGCATAATGTCATATGAAATCTTGCTATGGGGTAATGCGACTGACATTGAAACTATCTTTGTTTTGCAAAAGAGAGCCATAAGAGCAATTTATAACCTAGGTCCGAAGGAATATCTTAGAGAAAAAATTAAAGAAATAAATATATTAACTTTGGCCTCTCAATATATTTACGAGAACTTATTGAATGTACACAAAAACAAAAATAACATAACATAAACACTCACGCCTGTCACCCAGAGGGGTAGGCAGAGACTACGGACTTCCATTTGGCACGATCCTGGCACACCTCTCTCGCCTCCTTTACATCCATATATCTACGCATACACGCTCGTCGGTTTAGGGTACTCCTAATCTGGCCCATTTTCAATATATTGCCAATTTGGTCGATAAACTTTCGTCTAGGGCGTCCCTTTCCGACTCTGCCGTTCACTTCTGCAGCATAAATTTGCTTTGTCACTCTTTCTTCGTTCATTCTTTCTACATGAACAAACCACCGAAGCATTCCTTTCTTAAGCCTGGTCACAACGTCATCTTGCAAACCACACTTTTCTCTTACCACACTATTTCTCACCCTGTCATTCAGATTCAGCCCTAGCATACTCCTTAATGATCGCATTTCTACAGCATTTATTCTACTCTCATGCTTCTTCTGCCAGACCCAACTATCACTACCATACATTAAAGTAGGGACTAACACAGCATTATGAATTGCCAAACGTGCCTTTTTTGACACATTCTGTCTTCACTATAGCGTGTAGAGCCCCATTCACTCTATATCCTGCGTTCACTCGTCGTTCTATATCCTTATCATATCTA
Organism: Parnassius orleans; assembly: GCA_029286625.1. NCBI lineage: Eukaryota > Metazoa > Arthropoda > Insecta > Lepidoptera > Papilionidae > Parnassius > Parnassius orleans. The sequence continues at coordinate 3,597,889 of JAGSMP010000107.1, read as the reverse complement.
CCATCCCTGCTAAATAAACATCCCAAATATACAAACTCATTCACTTGCTCATTCAACTCCCCTTCTATTCTTATTTCACATAACGTTTTACTTTCTTCTCTTTCAAAAACCACCACTTTCGTCTTACTTGCGTTAACTTTCATATCCCTTTCTTTTAATGATGAGTTCATTAAAGTAACCATCATTTGCAACTCGGTCGCCGACGATGCAAATATGACTTGATCATCGGCGTACAAAAGGCATTTGACGGTTAACTCACCCATTCTCAACCCACATTCTTCAACTTTCAAAGTTTGCAAACAACTGTCCATAAATAGGTTAAACAGCCACGGAGAAGCTACACAGCCCTGTCTGACACCTTTTTGGATGCCAACCAGTCTGAGTAGACCCCATTGATCCTGACACAAGCACTAGAGTCCCTATAAAGAGACCTTAATGCCTGTATCAAACCAGCGCTCATACCAAATGAGTTCAGTGTTTGCTATAACACATTCCTGTCCACTCTGTCATAAGCCTTTTCCAAGTCCATGAACGCACAAAAAACTTTCTGGTTTTTGGCCAAAACTTCTCCGCAATCATGCGCATGGAAAAAACTTGATCCTTACACCCCATCCCCTTTCTAAATCCAGCTTGCACATCCCAACAATGTGTACTGCAGGCCTGCCACCACTGCCTCTCCAGCCCTTAGCATTTCGAGTGATACTCTATCATATCCGGCTGCCTTACCTGCTTTCATGCTTTTCATTGCTTTCATTATTTCATCTACACTTATCTGCCTATCTCTCTCCACTTCTTTCGGAATTTCTATTTCACTTAATTCAGACGACTCTTCACTCATAAACACGCTTTCAAAGTATTCCTTCCATCTCTTTATATTCGAAACTTCATCATTCAGCATATAGCCATTCTCGTCTCGTATAGCATTCATTCTAGGCTGTTTTGAATTTCCCCTAGCAGTTCTTACGAGTTTCCGGAACATTTTAATATTTGCCTGGAAGTTATCAGATATCCTTCTATCATTCTTATCCGTTCTTTCTTGCTTTTTCCTTTCAATAAATTCTTTTACTCTTCCGGGAGAAAAACCGGTGACGAGGTTCGCCACCCGTCACGTTCTGTCTCCCGGAGGGGCGAAAAGTGGATTGCGGAGGCCCGTCTGGCTACGCTGAATGTATGTGGAGCAATGAATAATAAGATGGATGAAGTATGCGAAATGATGAATGATAGAGGAATAGATGTGTTATGTGTAAATGAGACGAAACGAAAGGGAAAGGATGCCACTGCACATGGTATGTATACCGCTTACTGGTCTGGTGTAGACGAGACCAAGCGGGCATGCCAGGAAGTCAGTGTCACCCTTTCAGAAAGAATGGGTCAATGTGTGAAAGACTATGAATGTGTAAGTCCAAGGCTGCTATGGATACGAATGAAAGTGGGCTTAAAGAAGTTGTTTGTGCTAGGGGTGTACGCCCCAGATATGTCTAAGCCCACTTATATCCGAGAGCAGTTTTGGGACATGGTAAGGATGGTGTTGATGAAATGTAAGGGAAATGAAAATATTATTATGTTAGGAGATTTTAATGGAAGGGTTGGAGTGAAGAGGTCTGGTTATGAAAGGATATTAGGAACGTTTGGCGATGAAAGTGTAAATGAGAGTGGTGAAGACCTCCTCGCCGTATGTGTGGAAAAGAATATTTTTGTGACGAACACTTTCTTTCGTCATAAGAACATTCACATGTATACATGGGAAAGAGGTGATGATAGAAGCATGATAGATTTCATAATTGTGGATGAAAGAATGCGGAGCGCAGTGGTAGATACAAGGGTTTACCGGGGGTAAACCCTTGTATCTACCACTGTAAACCCTGTATCTACCACTGTAGGGACGGATCATTACTTGGTCTTATGCCGAATAAATGGTCTATTCATGCGTTGGCGGCATCGGACATCTGTGTCTACCACTGCGTTACAGCGTATAGGAATAGAGAGGTTACAAGATGAAGGTGTAAAAGAGAAGTATAAATGTAAACTGAGGGAGAATATAAGTGGTTTGAATGAAATATGTATGAATGATTTAGTCCTGAAGGCTGTATGGAATAATGTTAAGAAAGTTTTGGTGGATGCAGCCACCGAATGAAAGGAAAAATAATACGTTGTGGTAGGATAATGAGGTACGGATGGAAGTTGAAGCAAAGAAGAGAGCGTGGCTAGATTTACTGGCAACCAAAGCTGGTAATTCTGGCGCTATGAATGATGAGATTGAAAGAAAAAAGGCAGACTTTAGACTTATAAATAAGAAAAACAAAAATAGTTTTATTAAAAATAGTGATGTACATTCTGTGAATACTAGGGACAAGCATAAGTTAGTTATACCAGTTACTCGACTCCAAAGAGTCAGTAATTCCTTCATGGGGCAATTTATACGCTTTTACAACAAAGTCCCAGAAAACATGCAGACCTTTTCTATCAAAAGGTTTAAATTACTTATTAAGCAAAAATTGTCTAGTAAGGGTTATTATACTACTAAAGAGTACATGACTGATAATAACCCCTGGGAATGAGGTGATTACTACCATGTTGTTGCTAAATGTTTTCATAAAAATTGTATAAAATATTATATTGTAAATTGTCCTTTTTTTAAAAAAAAAAGTCCCGCTGCTTTTCTTGCTGGTTCTTCCCAGGACAGAGGATTTTTTGCGAACCAGTGGTAAAAGTAAAAAATTACTTTCAATAAGTATTATGTACTATAATCTATATTGAATAAAAATGATTCTATTCTATTCTATTCTATAAAAATAACTAACTGCGGTTGCCAACCCGTTTGCCAAGCGTGGCAACTGCTCTGTGGCAACTGGAGGCCATGTTTAGCAGTGGTCTTTTCATTGGCTGTGATGGTATAATAGTGTTAAAGATAGAGGATAGTAAAAGTAAATTAAAGATACAGCCTTTTTGACCTACTACTGGCCACAAAAATTCTCATACTCGTACTACTAAAGTCTTCTCATACTACTATTACTTTTGTCTAACACCTTTGTTAAGCGCGACGGTGGCTGGTGTTGCGGCGGCGGGAGCAGTTGCGGGCGCGTGGGCTCAGCTCGAGCCTCTGCGACCAGTTGATGTTCTGTGTGCGTTGGCGCACCTCCCCTCAAAGCGTTCGGTAGGACCAGATGGCATACCAGCCTTCGTATTTAGGGATTGTAGGACTGTACCGAAAATTAGTGGGGGATCGACGCCTAGTAACTTCAGACCCGTGGCAGTCTTAAGCACTCCAGCGAAAGTGTTCAAGACGGCCATTCACAACTGCCTGTACCCACAGATTAGTGCACCGTTGTCCGACGCGCAGCACGGCTTCCGCCCTGGGCGGGGGTCAACTGGGAACTTAATGGAGCTGATGACGCATCTAGTACCCGCGGTTGATGCTAGCCTGCAAGTGGAAGTAGCCTACTTCGACTTTAGAAAAGCTTTCGATGCGGTCGACAATGATGTTCTACTTTGTAAATTGGCTTGTGTGGGCTGCACACCTCGCACGCTATGATTTTTCGCCAGTTACCTGCGAGACCGGCATCAGTTTGTTGATTACAATGGGTACTTTTCTCGACCCTACCCTACTAGATCTGGTGTTAGTCAGGGCAGCGATGTAGGACCTCGCTGTTCATTTTAATGATAAATGTAGTAAATTCTTTTTCTTTAGAAATTAGAGATAAATCGGATTGTGACTTTTTACAGCATGATATTGATAAAGTTTTAGAATGGAGCATAGATAATAAACTTTTTTTTAATGTCTCTAAATGCTCAGTGCTGTCCTTTCGCCGCTCATGCACCCCAATTCATCACCAATACGTGATGGACGGGAAGCTGCTTCATAGAGTAACGGAGGTTAGAGACCTAGGTGTACATTTCACTGCACAATTAAACTTTAGATTACATGTAAGTAATGTTTGTATAAAGGTATACCGTAATCGCGGATTGAGAATGCCTCTTACAAATAATTTCACAAATGTCGGGGCTCTGAGAGCGCTATATGATTCACTCGTAAGGAGCCACTTAGAGTGTAACGCCGTCATTTGGGCTCCTCATGGAGCCAAATACAAATATATGTTAGAGCGAATCCAAAATAAATTTATTAGATTCTTATACTTAAAGCAATTTGGAGTGTACCCGGGCTATCTACCTACTCTACTCTACCTACTCTATTTTTACTCGGTATGGTAGGGTACTACAAGCTCGAAGTCAGAAGAGAAGTCGCTCTCGCTGTGTACGTGTTGAAGGTGATGAGGGGTAGGATACACAACCCGAGAGTGTTGGAGATGGTGCGACTGAATGCGCCAGACGGAAGCGCGGGGCGCCGGCGGCGGCCGTCGTTACTGGCGGTGCCGCGCGCGCGCACCGCACTGATGCAGCAAGCGCCGTTCGCGCGCGCTGCGTGTGATCAACACTATGTCGGAGCGAACTGATTTATTTTCATGTTCGCTGATTGAGTTCAATAAAATGGCATATCATACTGTATCGTTGGCTACACTGTCGAATTAGGGTGCTCACCCTGTAATGATTGTGTATGTTGTATGTGTGTAAATAAATAAAAAAAACTTTAATTTTCAACTTTAAATATAAAATAGTGTTTCACTGTAAAGTCCGAGAGATAGATTGTTTACCTTTTTTAAGTCTATTGGTGATCCGACTCGTGAAATAGTACACGTGCGGCCAACCTCAAACTGAGAAATCTACAGATATGTTATCATCTCTGAGTACAAGATGGAATGCCTCACAGCTGATAATTATACTAGATTTCCATGGAACATGCAAGCACTGCTATGTGGCGGCAGATATAAGTAAGAGAGTGGTACCTACCAAGACCGTCTCCTGAGCAGAAAAGGAATCCTGCCACCGGTAAACACAGTTTTTAACAAAGTCCAATAAATTTACTTTCAAAGATGAATAATATTGTATTTTCACAGCTCCATGTTTTAATTAAGTTTAAAACATTTTTACCAACATAGCTCTTTACTTATCATCTATTCCAATAAAAAGAGAAACTTTATCTTTGTGATAAGTTTAGCACCCTTTCGTTTTTCTTTTTTACATAATGGCAGTAACTTGTTAAATAAAACTTTCAAAACTTTAATACTTAGTAAAAGTTTGCAGACAGATCAATGACTTGTTTGAAACTGATGAATCTTTATAATATGATTATAATAAATAGCTTCATAATAATATTGGCTTGACTTGTTGAAACTTGTGGATCTTAATATTTAGATTCTAGTCTTAATATTAGAAATCTTAGATCTTAATATTAGTTTATAATCAATAGTTTAACAGTTATTTATTGAATACTGTTGGCGACGCGCTTAAAAAATCATTTTAATAATTTCCATTTCAAAAAAATAAGTAAATTTACACTTATAATTATTTACTATTAAAAGTATAAAAAAATTCCAAATGATAAAGCAATCTATGTTAAAAGTAAGTAGATTCAATATGATAAGAACATTCGATTGTCGAGCGAAAGTTCAGGGTTCGATTCCCCGGTCGAGAGTTAATTCCACAAAAGTTATGTGTTACATAGTAATCGGCTATGTAATACGAATAAAAGTCTCATATTAAATTAGATACTTATATATATAGATAACTTACATAATGGCTAGAAAAGAATAGCATATGTAAATAAATAATGTTTTATAATGGACAGAGATAGCTGTAATTTAGACAAAGAAAGCACTAGCCTCTTTTTTTATTGCGCCCAATGCAAGGACTAACCTCCGGAAGCGGGGGAGGGAGGTGGTGAATGCTCATAGCATACCACGTAGCCGGCTGCGTGGTTATGTGGGACTCACTTTGAAGAAGTGCCTACCCACTAAACACCACCTATGGGACTGGCTCTGGCCTGTATGGCCTCTTCGCCGTATCGGAGACGACCCCCCTTAGGGAAGGGGGGCGTGGGGCACAACCATCCGGGGATGGAAGTGCGGGTCAACCAACACAGCCGCAAAGGGCGGTGGTGCTGGAGTGAAGGTGTGGGAGTCGCATGAGCGAGAATGCACTCACCGTACGGGGACGGCGAGCACGGTCTGGTAACGCAACCGCACGGGGCGGCGCTAGCGGAGGCGGGAAGGAGGAAGGCACTCACCGTACGGGACGGTGAGCGCGGGCACCTAACACCACCGCACGGGGGCGGCGGCGCTGGCGGGGACGGGAGGGCACTCACCGTACGGGGACGGTGAGCTCATCAGCTAGCACAACCGTACGGGGCTGTAGTGTATGTCTCTACCCTACTAGCAGTGTAAGAAATACATGTACTCTTAGGTTTAGTGATCAGTATAATTAAAGTTCTAGTAGCAACAACACGTCTCCTATTTATTAAAACCTTCAACATTACATGGCGACCCTGCCAGGCGGTGCGCTGCGACAATGCAAGCGCACCGCCGAACTATTAAAATTAAAGGTGGGAATAAATATTGCTAAATTAAATAATGAAGACATGAGTAAAATGATTGACAATAAAGTAATATTATAACGGAATGGACGTAATACCGGACGTGACGGAAAATAAATAAATACGAATTCAAGAAGAGCCACAATAACACAATAGGAATTTTATAGAAGCTGACTGAAAATTTAAAATATATAATATATATTACTATAAAGACAACTAACGAAGAATGAGAAAATAAAATGTGGATTTTTTATATAATGACCGAAGAACAAAATTCAAGATACAATAGATTAATTAAAAAAAAAAACCCGGTTGTACTTCAGCGAGCTTTGTCAGTAAATTATGAAAATTGAGCCAAAAGAACAAAGAAGAAATTAAGAGGTAACTTCGCACCTGTGTGATTTTAATTCCATTTAAAACTTTATTTATCATTTTGAGATTGTTTCTTTTGCTATTATATTTTATGAAGTTAAGTATTTAATATACCTATGTTTAAATTGATAGTATTTATCAGATAATTTACGATTCAATTGATTTCTTTTAATATTTTATTACTATATCTGAAAAAATAATAAAATGCAATAATTATAAATTAAGTTACAAGAGCACTTCTGCGCCATATTTGTATTAACGCACAAGACGATTTTATATTCACTTTTATTCAGTTATTTTATATTAATTTTATTACTGATTTGTGCAAAATTAATAAATTAATGTGATAGATTACATTTTACGTACTTAAATTTACAATAGTTCATCATAAATTAAATTGTTTATCTTTTGTAGTTAAAATTACATTTTTTTTCTTTCTAAATACAACAAGTTAGTCTAGATAAGTTAAGTGTAACGAGAATTAATAATTACACCATAGACTTAGGATAGAAGTCTATGATTTACACATGAATATAAAGGTCTGCTAACCTTTTCTTATTAATGATATATCTAGAAATATGACATGTAATGTTATGCAATGAGCTTATCGTAAAACAATAGAGAGCAACATGCGATATATGAACAGTACATAAAAATAAACTATAACAGCATTCTAATAAAGATGAAAATAATAACTATCAGAAAATAAATAAGAAATGATCTGTAATAGTATTAACATAAATATAAAAATAATGAAATACAGTAAAGTAAAAAATAAAATAATTAAGAGAAGGTTTAATAACAATATTTCTTAACAAAGTCAAACAGGGACATAAAAAATTGACTGACAAGTATATTACCTCTTTTTCGTACAATATTAAAAGTATATATTAAAAGGTGTGAGGAATGAGTGAAGGAATGTTCAAAAGTGTGAATACGAATGATTGAATTGCTAAGTTTCGTCAATATTGGACTGATCACCCAAATATTTGACGATGCTTAAACTCCTGGTATGAACCCATTATGAGCGAAATTATGCAAGTTAGTACTCGTATATGGAAATGGAGCATGAAAGTATATAAAAGTTACCGATACAGTCAAGTAGATAACGACAGGTACTATAAAGATAAAGAAGAAATAAAGATTTACTTAGAGAATAAAAGATAAAAGAAAAGATGACCTTGATAAATAAATAATGGAAAGATACAGGAACGTCCATCACTGGTAAGCATATAGTCCTCGAGCAGGGTATGTTTCCATGATTGGATGATAAAATCAGGTAACGGGTACTAGGAACAATACCTTCAGTACAAGTGATGTGAACGAGTTTACTCATATTAGTACTGTTGGGGACCAGAGAAGTCTTAAATTTGTTACCCTTGATAATGGTACATAGAGGTCACATCCTTCATTGGATCATAGCGTGAACTTAGTTTTCCTCAGTGACAATTGTTGGAGTCCTTTTAAAATGACTTAAACGTAGACCTCAGGTTGTGCACTTGTGGGTACTATAACCTTGATATAGTATAAAAGTTTATGTACCAATAAAATGAAAGTAATGTAATGAAAATGTAATATAATACCAAGTAAATGGGGGCCCATATGTATAAAGTACCCGCGTGATATATATCATGAGTTAAATATAAATAAAGTGAATTAAAACTCCGATTCCCGATATCAAATTAATAAAGCTAGCTAAGGTCATAAATAATTTAAAAATAAAGTACGTACAACAATTATGAAAAAAAGGCGACAATTGAAATCAAAGGAAAAAGAGTAACAATTAAAATGAGGTAATAAGGGATCCCGCCAAATCTAAAACAACCACGTAAAAAAAATCTAATAAATATACATTTTCTAAGATATATTTTATATCAATTTACATAATTGTTTCATAATTTCAATAACTCTACCTAAATTTCCTTATTAGTAAACAAAGAAAACATAAAATTATTTGTTTATGTAAAATTTAAAATTTTGAACTAAATTTGGTTTATATATTGCTTATTAAAATCACGTCGAAACAGTATCGGATCGCTATTATTATAAGTTTCATAGTGTAATAGTTTTTTTTCTTTTATTCCAAAAATTATGTTATTATATATACTTAAAATACTTATAACAACAAATACAACATATATTTTGCTATACAAACTTATATTTGTGTAATAGCCTATTTTTTTTATTTATGTTTCAAATAAGATAAACATACTACACTTAGAAGTCATGAAATCTTAAGAAGGGTAATAATGCGTTTCGACTATTAATGACAAATTACATATACCTATAATAAATACTTGATAATGTATGTAAAAGTATTATAACAATGCAATGTAATGATCGTAACTACATAAATAAAAAAGTGTTTAATACTATAATTTTTAGATACATGTTAAGTATATTCATAATAAAACATTTTGTAAGTTTTGTTGAAATTAGGTGCCTATGTCATACGATGTAATCGCAAACGTTCCCATAAACGTACTTTGGAATTTAAAACAAAAGTGTCACAAATCGCTTACGCGGCTGGGAATTGCAATTTGTATTTTGATCTGTCTCTTGTTATGTGATTATGTTATTGTTACTGAAAATGATTACGTTGCTTTGACTTCTTTGTTCTGTATCTTAATATGAAATGCAATAATTTATTTTTGGTTTAATATTGATTAAACTTTTAAATCATAAGATAACAGTTTGAATATCTAACACTTATGTGGATTATGAAAATAATAACTTCGTTCAAAACGATTTTGAAACTCCTATTAAGTATACAATTAATTAATTCATTGTGAGCCTCTTTCTCTGACAGCAAATGATGTACCTAAATGATATAAGAGACTACTTATATGATATAAATTTGTAAAGACGTGAAAAAAAAATATATGGCTAAGTTACAAGACGCAATTATAAATAAAACTGTTGAAAGAAATAATACATGGGTAAAAGTTGTGAAATAGATAAGGAAAATTATCGGAGGTTAGCATATCCACAAAAAAAAAAAGCCTAATCAGCTGAGAATTTGGAAAACCTAATAACCGATTAATTTTTTAAGGTTATTCGGATGCGATTAAATGCGGATTGAGTTTATGTATCGTTAATCACCAACAACATATTCATTAGTGGAAAACTTCAAATAAAATAAAGTTTTAAGCAAACATTTCACTTATAAATAAAATATCATATTATATTATACTCAAATAAAGTATATCGGTACATTAAGTAGACGTTTACACAGTTATTTATAAAATAATACAAAGTGTAAAAAAAAAAAAAAAATAGTATCTTGAATCATTGTATTAAAAATATTTTCAAATAGTTTTAATAACAGATTGTTTTGTTAAACTTAATACTGAATCTCATACAGCAAAAGATTCCAGAAGCGTATATGGAAACGGCATTCATAATAAACATGAATCGCTCGCGCTGTAAGAACACAAGCGATCTAATTATTGACCACAAGTTTTATGTTTTAATTCGTTACCAATTATGGCGAATGTTATCATCAGTCGAGATCTTTTAAGAAAATTTAGATCCGTTTTGCATTTTGATTCGAATATTTTAATATTAAATAATCATCTAGGTAGATCATATAGCCTATTTCAAACACTTGTAACAATTCCTTGGCAAGTTTTTCTTTTATGCATTCGGTAATGTAATAAGACGGGTTAAAAACTTATAGTTTTGTGTTGAACAGCAAGGATTGTATAATTTATTCAGAGATTTGACCGATAAAATAAATTCAGTGACTGTTTTATACACATTGGTTAGAGTAAATTGAAATAAATTGTAAAATTAACTTATTTCAGCAATGAAAAAATTTTAGAATGTTAATAGGTAAAGCACAAGATCTGGAAGATAATTAGCTATTTCAGTGATAGTCGGGTGCGCAACCGAGTATTATGGAAATGCTAAAAGTCAATGAGAACTTTCGTAGACATCAAGGTTTCGGAAGGGATAAAAAGTACATATAATGTCAAGTTAAATGCAAAACGCATTATTATTGTCGCCCACCTATATACTTGATTGTGAAGGTTATATAGTGTGAAAAGCTAATAAATAATCATAAAATAATGATAATAATAAAAGGGTAGACCAAGAATTAAAGAAAATTTTTAAAATGTGGGGAGTGATCCTAGCGCTCCTTATATAAAAATAAATAAATATAAAAATAAAGACACGGCCGTGAACCCGTGAAAATATAGAACTGGGGATTTAAAAAAAAAAAAAAAAAAGTATGTACTTATACATTAAAAGAGGAACTATAGTTGAAATAATAAATCTCGAGAGAAAATAAATATTAAAAAAATATTAATTTATCGTATTATATGGTATGATATTATGTGATAAGTTCATGTTAACATGTTGTTGTAACGTTGGTTATTACCAAAAATACGACAGGTTAATGACGTACAAAATAAAAATGTAAACGAAATAAAATCGCATTAAAATTAGACTTAATAATATGTATAACCTGGTCATGATCATGAGGTTATAATCTCTTTTTTATATAAAATTAATTTAATATTTTGTTTAACTACTTTATTTTACTCAATTTAGAAATTATATAAATTTAATGCCTAAGTAACATTGTATTTTATTTTAAACTTATTATTATTATATAATAAGATTCAGGGTTCATATGATATATAAATCAATCTTTTTATCATATGTATCAAGAAACTAAAATGTAAAAAAAAAAAAAATAAATGGAGAACATTTCTTTTTTTTTTTAAGTATCGGGGGAGGTGTAGTGTATGTGTCTCTACCCTACTAGCAGTGTAAGAAATACATGTACTCTTAGGTTTAGTGATCAGTATAATTAAAGTTCTAGTAGCAACAACACGTCTCCTATTTATTAAAAACCTTCAACATTACAGGGCGGCGGCGCTGGCTGGGGCGGGAGGACACTCACCGTACGGGGACGGTGAGCGTGGACAGCTTACACAACCGCACGGGGGCGGCGGCGCTAGCTGAGGCGGGAGGGCACTCACCGTACGGGGACGGTGAGCGTGGTCAGCTAATACAACCGCACGGGGCGGCGGCGCTAGCTGAGGTGGGACGGGACGGGACTGACGTTTTCAATTCCTCAACTGAACTGACTGAGGGAGAATTCCCGTACGGTGACGGGTGCTCGGTCAGCGAGCGGACTCCACTAGCGCACGACTGCACGGGGGCGACGGCGCAAGCAGAACGACTAGCCTCTTAGTGAGATTATAAGGGTCGTGCAGAAATTGGTTGTTCATTTTGTATGGGACTCGAACAGTGTCGTTTGTGAACATGTACAGGATCGCCCCTGTCACCACATTAGATTTGATAGACCACAAATCCTCGCTAAAGATTACCGATTCCTTCCAAGGATGATTCGCGAGGCTATTGAAATCAAAAAACATCCTAATTTCAATAGAGAAGATGGTTGGGTGCTACCATCTGCTTGGGATCCTATAATTAATAAAATTAAATCCCAACGCGAGCATACAACTGCAAGACTTCAAGATACTGTAAGTTCATACTGCGTAGATCGGAACAAAAATTAATAATTTTTAATCTGGAGGTAACCGTGGTTAACTATGACATTGGGACGTCAAATACTTCAGTCCTCCCCGTGACCATGGGTGCTGTAAAGTACTCGAAACGTCGGGAATATAAAATAAGTTAATATACGCGTTAAAATCCGTAAAAGTAGTTTTATTTAAATGTGTAGTGTTCGCGTAAATATAAGAAATCATTATTTAAAAATGTTCTGTAAAATTGGCGTATTTTGTTGAATATCTTAATATGTCTTTTTGTGATAGCGATGTAATGTATATCATAATAATAAGACTTTGTATGTGTTTTTGTATAATTATGTAACCATATGTTTTTAAGAAATAAAGATATGGGGTTAAATGCAAGGGTGCGATGATGAAAATTAGTGTCAGAATATATCGATATGGCGCACGGCGTGCGGTTCTCTTTCGCGTGTAGCTCACGTATTAGGATAGGAGGATGGTAATTTGGAAATTCGTTCGGAACCATCTACCAGTTTTCCAGTTTAAATCAAGATAGAAGATAGTAGGGAAAGTGATAGGAAAAAGTAGTGAAAGTTTCAATGTTGCACTCTTAACGGGAAATTACGAAGATAAAATTGATGTTTTATTTAAGAAGACGAAGCAGTGTCGAACCTAATACCCTAAAATACAGTCCACTTCCGATGGACGTCAAGACCGGGACCATTCCATAGGGACCCGTAATCTTAGTCGTCTAATCTTTCTTTTCAGAAAGGGACAGACGCTCTTTGAGTGGCACACCTTCTCAGGGGTCACGCCCACCTCGTTGTTCCCGAACCCAACGTGGTGTGGTATCAGTTTCTGAGAATAGAATGTCTCTGACCGGTTGATCTCTGCTGCAGGGTGGGTTACCGAAGGCGCTGTACCCCCTTTAAAATACATACTAACAATATATTGTACAGGGTGAAAGTTTAGCCGTATAGTGGCGGCATAAGAGATCTCATATCATCCCGTGAGTGTCGTAAGAGGCGACAGAATAGAATAGAATAGAATAATTTTTATTCAATATAGATCACATTCTTATTGAAAGTAATTTTTTACTTTACCAATGGTTCGAAAAACCCTTTAAAAAATTTTACATTAATGGTTGTACAAACTATTTACAAAATTTATTTTAGAAATTGGAAGGCGACCACCTCATTCCCAGGGGTATCAACCATGTATTCATTTATACTATAATAACCCTTTTTATACATTTTCAGCTTAACAAAATATTTAAACTTGGTAATAGAGAGCCTGAACACTTTCCGGGACCTTGTTTTAATAGCGTATATTGCCCAAGAATGAATTACTGACTCTGTGGAGTCGAGAAACTGGTATCACTAGCTTGTGTTTGTTCCTAGTGTTTACAGAATGTATATCACTTTTTACTAAAACTACCTTTGTTTTGTGAACATACATTAAATTTTTATAAATATACTGAGAGGCCAAAGTTAATATATTTATTTCTTTAAATTTATCTCTAAGAGGCTCCCTTGGTGTTAGGTTGTGGCCTCTCTGTTAAACGAAAATAGTTTCTGATTCAGCCGCATTTCCCATAGCAAAATCCATAAGACATTATGCTATGGAAATAACTGAAATAAACTAACCTAGCTGTTTCGACACTAGTGAGACCTCTAATCTTTTTTACAGCATAGGCTGTAGAACTTAGTCTGCTTGCTAGTTTGGATATATGGAGGCCCCACTGAAACTTTGCGAATTAATGAAATTATGAAATCAATTGAATTAATGAAACAGGGTATGAGCAGCAGTCTTACTGATAAAAACTCATCATTATCATCATTACAGCCCTTTACACGTCCACTGCTGAACATAGGCCTCCCCCAAGGAATACTATAAATCACAGTCCTGAGCCACCTGCATCCATCGACTTCCTGTATATCATTCCAGATCGTTACTCCATCTAGTCGGGGGTCGCCCTACACTTCGCTTGACCGGTACGAGCTTGCCACTCGAGAACCTTTCACTTTCTTTTAACCTATCTTTTGATAATCGTAAACCTTTATTTTGAATACAACAAACAGTAATAAAAAACAAAGTAATAAAAAACTGCGGTTGCCAACACGTCTGCCAAACTTAGAAACTATGCCAAATATCACCTTTATGAGACAATCTCTGAGGGAGGCCTACGAATATGTTAAACGGTAGACTTTTGATAGGCCATATTAAATAGATGAATAAAACGAAATTTGCTCGAAAGCTCTCAGCATTTATTTTGGAGAAAAAAAATTAAATAATGCCTTTAATACTTTACCTGATTCAAAATCTCACAAAATCATTTTTCTTTTAATCTTCTTCGTAGTGCCCCATCTCAACACGCGCCAACGTGTCTAATATTATCATGATATTTTATTAATTTAAATTCTTGGAGTTGTTTAATAAATTATATACTAAAACCATCCAGAAAATCAGCCTATTGCTTAATTTAACCTCTACCAAAATCTAATAAAGACAGGCAGACAGTTAATAATAAAAAATATTTCTGATGTCTGTCTAATTTGTTTACTAGCCCTTATTATATTTATTTTAAAATTGTAATTTATTTACGGATACCGCCTCCTTACTTTATTATATTCTTAAAGTATTTTGTTTACTCTGAGATTATATTTTTGTACTAAATATTTTGCATCGGCATTTTAAAATAAGTTAAAATTAAATGCGATGAAATTAGTAAAATGAGTTTCATTCAATATATAGCATCATTTTGATATGGTTCACTATAGGGCGCAATATCGTGCTTTTCTGTTGACCTATTAAAATCCATTGATTAATATGGACTTTAAACTTTGATTTCATAGTTGTAGGGAGGGTGCTCAGGAGGATAGATGATCATATTGCCATGTGACCCTACCGCCCGTCTCAGATCTGAAAACGAGATGGTTATACCGCCATCTTACGGAATCCATAAGAATTTTATGGCATTTTCCATAATCGCCTCATAGACATGTGTCATTCATTAATTTCTAGTAACCCGATCATTCAAGTACTGATTCGTCTTACGAACTGGTCATTCGGGTCGATCATTCAAATGGATCATTTCGAATTTCGAGTTTCAGTACTCTGTGATCTGTGAGACCCGCTCGATAATGTCAGTCGTCGGACATTACTATACTCTTTGGTCGTGGATCCTATCAATCGTTTGATCCGAAATGTAATTACAATCATCAATATTTTGATGCTACCAGTGAAATGAACAAATCATTCACGATTGACACATGTATGATCGATGACACGAAATAGGGCATCCCCAGTTCGTGTATGTCTTACTCTACCAGCACACGAAAACTCATACAGAGGAAAGTAGTTGCTATTTTCGCCATACTTGGCAGGTGGATTACAATCCCAGTAAAATCAACTAGCATTTTTTATTTAAATTAAAATTCTGTGGTGGTGCTGTCGTCACACCAGCGAAACACATCGAAGCCTAAATTGCGCTATCAAAGTTCCGAAGTAAACAGGATATATAGAACAGCTCGAAATAAAACACGGAGCATTGGCGCTCGGGCTGAACACCTTGCCCGGTGGGAGATCTCCCTTTCCCTCCACATCTACAGTAGTGACCCCGACATGATGTGAGCACGCAACCAACAACCTTCGGAAACTATAACTTTCAAGCCTTCGTCATTATCCTCAAGAACCCTACCAAGCACTCCCGAAATCGCCTTCTGCAGTCTTCAGCTCATGCAAGCTAGTCAACTTCTTCATCTCGACTCACCGCAGATTTATAAGGCAGACCTCTGGTATTTGCCCGGCACATCGTTCTCACCGCATCACTAAGTGCATAGTACGGCGCATTACACACCGGCATATCGTTTGCACCGGCATCACTTCCCCTTACACACACAGCATGCATTCCCCACCGGCATTAAGGACGCACCGGCAATCGGACTGCAATCGACCTAAAGTCTGAGCAGAGGGGTGATGTGGCGGCGCTTTTGTCGCGCCACACGCGAAACACATCGAAGTCTAAATCGCGCTGTCAAAGTTCCGAAGTAAAGCAGTATATATGGAACAGCTTCGAAATAACACATGGAGCGTTGGCCGCTCTGGCTGAAAACCTTGCCTGGCGGGAGATCTTCCCTTTTCCTTCCACGGCTACAATTTATTTATTAAGAAGAATGTTATAATGCATAGTATTATCCGGTTGCCTCAATCTAAGATAGCCTGTCTTTAGGTCCCAGTTCCCCAGGTTGAATTGCTTACTCGATAGTCATTAACCATGTTTTCCTATTTTTTTTCTTTAACAATTTGTTTGTTATTTTTTAAAAGCAAGTGTTCGTCTACAATGTCAATGGGTGGTAAGTGGTAATGAAGCCAAAGACGGTAAATCGCACAATCTTAGTATAACAAAAGCCTATTCACTTTTGTCTTAATTGACGGAAAATCCTTCTTTTGCTGTACGCATTACGAAGACTAACCAAACCATTTAGTTTGAATGCGCATATATAGTTTCAATCCCAGCAATGGGATATATGAACTATAACTTTAACACTAATTATGAATTTCTCTGTAATTTTCTTTGAGTACTAAATAATTTCTATTTTAAGCTGTATAGCTTCAGCATGGCTGGGCTTAATAAGTTCAGTAGTCTAGGTTGAAATAACAATTTGTTTATTAGACAAATATTGGCGTAAATGGTATTCATAATATAACAGCTGGGTACTTTTATACTAGTCTAGTCAATTTAATCATAAAATTGTAAATGTTAAAACATATATTTGTACATTGCTGTAACAAAGGAATATAATGGTTAATTTTAACATTTGCATATTTCAAAATAAATTATATATGAGTATGGTAGCGCCACGCTGCAGCGAAGACTGGCTGCAGCACGAATAGGTTATTCGATCTGAGCAGTACCAATCTCGCTCAGAAAACCAGTGTGAAACAGCAGCATAATGCTAGTGTGCCATATGACCGAACCAATCCAGAACCGAGGACCATTTTAATAATAACCAACGGGGCATTCTATCTTAGTGCTCAGGAATGACAACGCAACTGCATTTTGGTTCGTCATCGAAAATACTGCAGGTATATACTCATTTGTCACTTTACTTCATAAAAAAATATTGATCCAAAATATTCAACGCCTGTATTATAATAACAGTGAATTGGCGGAGTTAGAACAATCACTACCCCAAATCGTCCCGTAGGTGTCGTAACAGGTGATAGAGAAACTGAAATAGAACATGGGCAGCAGCATCTCAATCTATGAGGAGGCCTATGTTCAGCAGTAGACTTCTATAGGCTGTAATCGATGGATAGTTAGGTGGATATTATAATACATACAAAACCAGAAAATCATGCCCATTCAATACTTACATATCTTTTTTTTAATTTTTTTAAATTAATATGTAATTCGTAAAATAAACAGCAAATTTATAAACAAAATGTCATACGAAATAATTGATTCCTCATGAAAATCCTACAGGGGCATACTTTATTTTTAATACTTTATTTAAAATACCTAGCAATAATACCATTGCAGTTGTACCATAACTTCATGTTTATCTCTTAGTTTAATGGTTGACTGGGAGAATGCCTTAGGCATTAAGTCCGCCATATGTACGATTTTCTTTTATACATTAAGTTTAAATAAATAAATATGGTAGCGTCACGCTGCAGCAAGCTGGCTGCAGCACGAATAGGTTTATTCGATCTGAGCAGTACCAATCTCGCTCAGAAAACCAGCGTGAAACAGCAGCATAATGCTAGTGTGCCATATGACCGACCAATCCAAGAACCGAGGACCATTTTTATAATAACAACGGGCATTCTATCTTAGTGCTCAGGAATGACAACGCAACTGCATTTTGGTTCGTCATCGAAAATAGTGGCAGGTTTCTATGGACCACAGCGTACATATATACTCATTTGTCACCCTTACTTCATAAAAAATATATATTGATCCAAAATATTAAAAAGCCCTGTATTATAATAACAGTGAAGTGGCGGAGTTAGAATAATCACTAATCCAAATCGTCCATAGGTGTCATAAGGGCGATAGAGGAAACTGAAATAGAACATGGGCAGCAGCATCTCGATCTATGAGGGAGACCTATGTTATGTTTGGCTGAGAAGATAATAGAATAAATGAAACGAAGACTAAAAATAAATTAAAACTGTTTTCCTTAAAAGTTGTCGAATGTGAAAAATGCTAACTAATTTGTTGTTGTTTATATAACTATTGACAATTACGTATATTAGACCTTATTTTAACGATTTAAACATTGTTATGATGTATTGCCATCACTTAACTAGTGTTAGTCAGAAAGAGTGCGCACCGAGGTGCGACGGCTAATTAAAAATAATTGTGTCCAGGTCGCTGACCGGGGTGTGCTGGCGGCGGCTCGCGTTGCCTGCACCTATTATTTACACTGTTTTATTTTCATTAAATTATATACCCGTATTTGAACCAAATGTATTAAGACAAGCGCTAATCCCGCCGAAACTGTTACGCAGTTTGGTGGGTGTGAAAAAATACTAAAGGTTTGGTCCGAATAAATGATTTATTATTATTATTATTATTATTGTTCAGCAGTAGACTTCTATAGGCTGTAATCGATGGATAGTTGGGTGGATATAATACGCCAAAACCCGGAAATCATACACATTCAATACTTACTTATCTTTTTAATTTTTTAAAATATATATATTCGTAAAATAAACAACAAATTTATAAACAAAATGTCATACGAAATAATTGATTATGAAAATCCTACGAGGCATACTTTTTAATTACTTTATTTAAAATACCTAGCAATAATACCATTGCTAGTTATACCATAACTATGTATGTTTATCTCTGCTTAGTCTAATGGTTGACTGGGAGAGACCTTAAAATTAAGTCCGCCATATGTACGATTTTATTTTTGTGTAAAAGTTTTAGTAACATTAATTACATTACTAATACCCTTAAACACTCCTGGTAAGCTTGAAATTCTTGTGTTAGGGTGGTTTACGACTGATGGTCGAATGGCGGATTCAGACCACGGCCTTTGGAGTTAGCAGTTCCGCACACTGCTATTAGGCTACTGTCGCTTACATTGCATGTTAAACTAATTTTCATATAATCATTACAAACTGTTAATATTACTGCTACGCAAACTTACTATTAAAACAGATTTAAACATGACAACAAAATGGGTGTGCCTAAATATAATGTTGGGTAATTAAGGTTAACTTTTGTACAATTTTCTTTTATTTATTTAGTAAGTTATATGTGCTTCACTTTTATAAAAATATAAGGCAATAAATCATAATCAAAACAAACACAAACGTTACGTTCCGTGCCCCATGCTACCCGCATTGCGATTATGTAACTCTGGTGGGAATCGCGATTGGCTTTGTTTTGACGTTTGGTTGCTTTCAAAGCTTAGATATACTATATTGACTCCCTCGTTGGTGTAGTGGTTGTAAACGCGACTGATGATCCTGAGGTCTCGGGTTCGTATCCCGGATCGCGCCAAAAAAAAAACAATTTTTGAGTTTTGCCGTCAAGAAATTCTCAGTAACTGCCCGGAGTCAGGAAGTTGGCGGTGTCTCATCCGTGCTCTGCAAAGCACGTAAAGCCGTTGATTCTGGGCCAGATCTCTCTCCGATCGTGTCGGTTTACGATCGCATTGGGCTATGAGTGAAGGAATAGAGGTACCTGTTGTTGCTCTTGGCACTTGGACACTATAGTCCTGTTCTGCACCGATGGCTAGTCTCCGTTGAAGCTGGCCGCCGTGGCGAAATTCGGTCTGGAAGACATTATTATTATACTATAAAAACCATTAAAATACAAGGGAATTGTTTGTGGTTGTTGCATGAATATTTTAGTATCAACTATATCCCGTGGCGGATTATCCTTAAGGCAAACTAGGCACAAGTTTTTAAACGAAAAAGATTAAGTATTTTACATCTATTAAAGTCCACTGCTGAACATATGCCTACACAGATTTTCATAGTGGGGATATGCCACAGTTGCCACTTTGCAAGCGGGTTGGCAACCATGTTTTTATTTTTATTTTATGTCGTTATTATTAAGACGCTACTGCCCATCTCACTGATTATTTACCTCTGTCGCCTCTTGACACCCTTGATGATATGGGGTAGTGGATATTTTAAGTAACTACTTACATAAAATACATTTTATACTTTCTATAGAGATGTAGAGCTACCTAAGCGCACACCATTTACTTGGTTATTCCTACATCGCCCTCACTCTCATCACGTTTTCATTCACGCACCTGTTACGTATCCTTATTATTTTGCAACTGAACTATACTATAAAATATAAATTATAGTTTATTCGCAAAATAGGTAGTTATTATATGAGGTTAGCTAGGGCGCTGTCGACATTTAATCCGCCTCTGACTATATCCATATTATATCTATTGAGTAGTCTGTTTACATTTTTTAAATAGAATTAGGTGTGACAGAGCACGCAGTCCACCTCATATGATGGTTGCTGTGGCCCATGAACATCTATCTATCTTCGTTTGCGAATTAAAATCAGATGCGTTTTGTCACCCGTGAGGTCTAAGATAGAATGCCTCTTTTCCAGTAAAGGGTCTCCAGTTCTCTACACTTACCATACGAAACACTGCAGCATTAAGCTGCTATTTTACGCTGTATTCTGTGAGGTGGTCCTTCCCAGTCGAGCCGACAACTATACTATTAATATAGCTGCAGTATGCTCACCACACGTATATCTTACTACCGTTACCTTACAGCCTATCAATCCACTGTTGAACATAAGCTCTCGCCAAATTGCCTCATGGGGGCGTTTGACATGCTGGCCATTTTAGTTGGTATTAGGAAGACGCTGCTGCTCTCTTGGCTTATTTCCTTCTGTCGCCTCTTGACACCACAGGATAATATGGGATGTGAAGATATTCTTATACCGCCACTAGACGGCGTGATATATCTTATTTAAAGTAACAATATATGCTTAGAAGTTTGTCTAAATATCCTGGCTAATATTTGTTCTACAAACCAAGGTTAGAACTAGTTTTCTGCTTGTGAGTACACAGAATGAAACAAAACACGATGTTATTATTCTATAAAACATTGTACAAATATGCCAAAGATAATCCGTACAAAAGGATAAAATATATTATTTCAAATGGCAAGTATTTAGCTTTAGAGGTCGAGCCAATAAGTCATTTTGATTTAGCCTCATTTCATGTTGTCGTTGGCAAATACGTTGTATTTAATCTAATTACATGATCTAAACTTATAACACAGACGTGTTTTGGATGTAGGTTAAGGATATGGTTGAATTCCCATGGGAATTAATTAAAACTAGAATAGTATAACATTGTTAACAGAAGTTAACATTGAAAATCGAACGGGTTCCCGCCTTGTCGTGGCGGGGCTTAGTAGCCGTGGCTTGCACCACGGTGAACTTGGCTGGCCCGTGGTGTAGGCCGGCCCGGTGGCCACTCGAGTGCGCTTGGTTAGCCCACTGGATGTGACCGACACATCATCGAAGTGGGCTAATCAAACCACTTCGGATGTGTGTCGGTGGGCTGCGGCGAGAGGTGTCTCTCCCTACCGCTGCAGCCTGGGTGGAGTCGCGGAGGAAGAGGTGTTGGTATGGCGATGCGCCACTCGCCCTATCCTCCACGACTCAGACGGGGCGGCACCGTTGATGGTGGGGCCGCGTGGTGAGAGGTGCCGGTATTGCGCACCGCTCTACCCTCCGCGACTGAAACTTGGTTGGCGGCGGGCCATAGACCAGATCCGCCGCTGGGGTCGGAATAGCCAGTGCTACCGAGCACGTTTCCTGGCCCCATGGCCTCCGCTTATTGGACTCGGGGTCCGTTACGCAGGAAGTTGGAGGCCGTGGAGGAGCGTGCCTTGTGTTCCTGGTGCCTGAGAGGAGAATGGGAGGAGGGTCCTCCCCAGGTGGGGCTGCCATGGGGCGGCTGCTGCTGTGGGCGCGGATGTGTGCAGGCGTTCCCTGGCCCTGCCAATATGCGGCGAAGGTGGAACACCATGGGGTTTTAGTCGGTGCGAGTTCGACAGAACCCGTCGTTGCCCCGCAGACGGTATGCGTGAGCATTACCCATGAAAAAACCATATTGAATAGATGAATAAAACGAAATTTGAAAGCTCTCAGCATTTATTTTGAGATTTAAAAAAAATAATGTCTTTAATACTTTACCTGATTCAAAATCTCACAAAATCATTTTTCTTTTAATCTTCTTCGTAGTGCCCCATCTCAACACGCGCCAACGTATTATCATGATATTTTATTAATTTAAATTCTTGGAGTTGTTTAATAAATTATATACTAAAACCATCCAGAAAATCAGCCTATTGCTTAATTTAACCTCTACCAAAATCTAATAAAGACAGACAGACAGTTAATAACAAAAAATATTTCTGATGTCTGTCTAATTTGTTTACTAGCCCTTATTATATTTATTTTAAAATTGTAATTTGTTTACGGATACCGCCTTCTTACTTTATTATATTCTTAAACCATTTTTCTTAGTCTGAGATTATATTTTCGGACTAAACATTTCATCGGCATTTTAAAATACGTTAAAATTAAATGCGATGAAATTAGTAAAATGAGTTTTGATATGAGTTCACTATAGGCGCAATATCCTGATTTTCTGTTGACCTATTAAAATCCATTGATTAATATGGACTTTAAACTTTGATTTCTTGGTTGTAGGGAGGGTGCTCAGGAGGATAGACTATCATATTGCCATGTGACGCTACTGCCCGTCTCAGATCTGAAAACGAGATGTTATATCGCCATCTTACGGAATCCATAAAATTTTGGCATTTTCCATAATCGCCTCATAGACATGTGTCATTCATTTCTTTAACCCGATCATTCAAGTACTGATTTGTCTTACGAACCGGTCATTCAGTCATTCAAATGGATCATTTCGATTGAGTTTCAGTACTCTGTGATCTGTGAGACCCGCTCGATAATGTCAGTCGTCGGACATTACTATACTCTTTGGTCGTGGGTCCTATCAATCGTTTGACCCGGAATGTTCAAAATGTAATTGCAATCACCAATATTTTGCTGACCCGGGAAATGAACAAATCATTCACGATTGACATGTATGATCGATCCTTACGGCACCGATGACACGAAATAGGGCATCCCCAGTTCGTGTATGTCTTACTCTGCCAGCACATGAAAACTCATACACAGAGGAGAGAAGGTTGCTATATTCGCCATACTTGGCAGGTGGATTTGTCAGTAAAACCATCTAGCATTTTTTTATTTAAATTAAAATTCTGGTGGTGCTGTCGTCACACCACAAGCGAAACACATCGAAACCTAAATCGCGCTATCAAAGTTCTGAAGTAAACAGGATATATAGAACAGCTCGAAATAAAACACGCAGCATTGCCGCTCCTCGGGCTGAACACATTGCCCGGTGAGATCTCTCCTTTCCCTCCCACATCTACAGTAGTGATGACATGATGTGAGACACAACCAACAACCTAGGAAACTACAACTTTCAAGCCTTCGTCCTTATCCTCAAGAACCCCTACCAAGCACTCCGAGAATCGCCTTCTACAGTCTTCAGCTCATGCAAGCTAGTCCACTTGTCTTCATCTCGACTCACCGCAGATTTATAAGGCAGACTTATAGTGCTCCGGCACATCATTCTCACCGGCATCACTTGCAAGTGCATAGTACGGCATGCATTACACCCGGCATATCGTTTGCAGGCATCACTTCCCTGCACACAGCATGCATTCCCCACCGGCATTAAGGACGCACCGGCAATCGAACTGCACTATCGACCTAAAGTCTGAGCAGGGGTGATGTGGCGGCGCTTTCGTCGCGCAACACGAAACACATCGAAGTCTAAATCGCTGTCAAAGTTCGAAGTAAAGCAGTATATATGGAACAGCTTCGAAATAACACACGAAGCGTTGGCCGCTCTGGCTGAACACCTTGTGGGATCTTCCCTTTTCCTTCCACGGCTACAATTTATTTATTTAGAAGAATGTTACAATGCATAGTATTATCCAGTTGCCCCAATCTAAGATAGCCTGTCTTTTAGGTCCCAGTTCCCAGGTTGAATTGCTTACTCGATAGTCATTAACCATGTTTTCCTATTTTTTCTTTAGAAATTTGTTTTTTTTTTAAAGCAAGTGTTCCTCTACAATGTCAAAGGGTGGTAAGTGGTAATGACCAAAGACAGTTAATCAGTCTTAGTATAACAAAAGCATTTGCCTTAATTAGACGGAAAGGCAGACGCGGGCAAATTCCTTCCTTCGCTGTACACTACGAAAGACTAACAAACCATTTAGTTTGAATGCGTAAAATGTCGATAATAAAGGTGTTAACCGGGCGAATGTCTAGTTGTCTGATAGCGGAAAGGGTAGGAGAATTTCGACTCACATTGTCCCATAAAGCGACACAAGAATGATGCGAATAAAACTTTAGTGCAATAATAATTTCTCACTGACAAGTGAATTGATATGTAGTTGTAACTTCTGTTAGTTTTGAAAAGTGTAAGCGTATCAGTCTCGTGTCAGCGTGTGGGACTTGACTTGAGAATATTGGGAGCGTCGCAATTCTGACGTTAAATTATTGCGCAAGTTGAACGGCATTTACAACTAAAGTTAAGTTCTAACACTTATTTCAGAACGATGATAGTTCAGGGCTCCTCGCCATAAATTTTACTTCTTTGACTTTGTTTGTACTCAGCAACTCGGTTCGATCAGCCGACAACAATGAAATTGTTGATTGCAATTTTAAGTGCTGATTGAACGTGCTAGGCATTAAAGCATCGTAAGGATCCCTGCATTTGAAAAACATGTGACACGCCAATAACTAGAGCAGGTGGCAAATTAATTTACTTCTAGGAATGAGAGGAGGCCTGCGCCCAGCAATGGGATATATGAACTATAGCTTTAACACTAATTATGAATTTCTCTATAATTTTCTTTTAGTTAATAATTTTATTTACAGCTGTATTAGCTTCAGCATGGCTGGGCACAATAAGTTCAGTAGTCTAGGTTGAAGTAACAATTTGTTTATTAGACAAATATTGGCAAATGGTATTCGCAATATAACAGCTGGGTAGTTTTATACTAGTCTATTCAATTTAATCATAAAATTGTAAATGTTAAAACATATATTTGTACATTGCTGTAACAAGGAATATAATGGTTAATTTTAACATTTGCATATTTCAAAATAAATTATATATGAGTATATGGTAGCACGCTGCAGCGAAGACTGGCTGCAGCACGAATGGTTTATTCGATCTGAGCAGTACCAATCTCGCTCAGAAAACCAGCGGCGCAGCATAATGCTGGCCATGTAATGAACCAATCCAAAACCGAGGACCATTTTAATAATAACCAACAGGGCATTCTATCTTAGTGCAGGAATGACAACGCAACTGCATTTTGGTTCGTCATCGAAAATACTGGCAGGTATATATCATTTGTCACCCTTACTTCATAAAAAATATTGATCCAAAATATTCAACACCTGTATTATAATAACAGTGAATTGGCGGAGTTAGAACAATCACTACCCCAAATCGTCCCGTAGGTGTCGTAACAGGTGATAGAGCTGAAATAGAACATGGGCAGCACTCAATCTATGAGGGAGGCCTATGTTCAGCAGTAGACTTCTAGAGCTGTAATCGATGGATAGTTGGGTGGATATTATATACATACAAAACCAGAAAATCATACTTACATTCAATACTTACTTATCTTTTTAATTTTTTTTAATTAATATGTAATTCGTAAAATAAACAGCAAATTATAAACAAAATGTCATACGAAATAATTGATTCCTCATGAAAATCTGAGGCATACTTTATTTTTAATACTTTATTTAAAATACCCGCAATAATACCATTGCTAGTTGTACCATCTACATGTTTATCTCTCTTAGTTTAATGGTTGACTGGGAGAGAATGCCTTAAGGCATTAAGTCCGCCATATGTACGATTTTCTTTTATACATTAAAGTTTAAATAAATAAATATGGTAGCGTCACGCTGCAGCGAAGACTGGCTGCAGCACGAATAGAGTTTATTCGATCTGAGCGGTACCAATCTCGCTCAGAAAACCAGCGTGAAACAGCAGCATAATGCTGAGTGTGCCATATGACCGAACCAATCAAGAACCGAGGACCATTTTAATAACCAACGGGTTCTATATGGTGCTCAGGAATGACGCAACTGCATTTTGGTCGTCATCGAAAATAGTGGCAGTTTCTATGGACTGGCGCCTTATATACTCATTTGTCACCCGCCGCTATAAAAATATATTGATCCAAGATATTCAGCTTGCCCTGTATTATAATAACAGTGAAGTGGCGTTAGAATAATCACTAATCCAAATCGTCCCGTAGGTGTCGTAACAGGCGATGAAACTGAAATAGAACATGGGCAGCAGCATCTCGATCTATGAGGAGACCTATGTTATGTTTGGCTGAGAAGATAATACTAGTAAGTAACGAAACTAATAAATTAAAACTGTTTTTTAAAAAGTTGTCAACAAGATGTGAAACGCTAATTTGTTGTTGTTTTTATTATAACTATTGACAATTACGTATATTAGACCTTATTTTAACGATTTAAACATTGTTATGATGTACCCATAATCACTTAACTAGTGTTAAGTCAGAAGAATGCACCACCAGGTGCGACGGCTAAATATTAAAAAATAATTGTGTCAGCGCGGTCGCTGACCGGGGTGTGCTGGCGGCGGCTCGCGTTGCCACAATACTTGCTAATATTACACTGTTTTATTTTCATTAAATTATATACTTACGTATTTGAACCAAATGTATTAAGACAAGCTGCTTCGTCCGCGAAACTGTTACGCAGTTTGGTGGTGTGAAAAAAATGTACTAAAGGTTTGGTCCGAATGATTTATTATTATTATTATTATTATTGTTCAGCAGTAGACTTCTATAGGCTGTAATCGATGGATAGTTGGGTGGATATAATACATAAAAACCAGGAAATCATACTTACATTCAATACTTACTTATCTTTTTTTTTAAATTAATATATAATTCGTAAAATAAACAGCAAATTTATAAACAAAATGTCATACAAATAATTGATTCCTCATGAAAATCCTACGAGGCACTTTTTTTAATTACTTTATTTAAAATACCTAGCAATAATACCATTGTTAGTTATACCATAGCTATATGTTTATCTCTGCTTAGTCTAATGGTTGACTGGGAGAGAATGCCTTAAGGCATTAAGTCCGCCATATGTACGATTTTATTTTTTGTGCATAAAAGTTTTAGTAACATTAATTACATTACTAATATTACCCTTAACCACTCCTGGTAAGCTTGAAATTCTTGTGTGCTTGTGTTAGGAGTGGTTTACGACAGTGGTCGAATGGCGGATTCGAACCCACGGCCTTTGGAGTTAGCGGTTCCGCACACTGCTATTAGGCTACTGTCGCTCATTGCATGTTAAACTAATTTTCATATAATCATTACAAACTGTTAATATTACTGCTGCACGCAAACTTACTATTAAAACAGATTTAAACATGACAACAAAATGGGTGTGCCTAAATATAATGTTGGGTAATTAAGGTTAACTGCAATTTGCAATTTTCTTTGTTATTTAGTAAGTTATATGTGCTTTACTTTTATAAAAAAATATAAGGCAATAAATCATAATCAAAACAAACACAAACGTTACGTTCCGTGCCCCATGCTACCCGCATTGCGATTATGTAACTCTGGTGGGAATCGCGATTGGCTTTGTTTTGACGTTTGGTTGCTTTCAAAGCTTAGATATACTATATTGACTCCCTCGTTGGTGTAGTGGTTGTAAACGCGACTGATGATCCTGAGGTCTCGGGTTCGTATCCCGGATCGCGCCAAAAAAAAAACAATTTTTGAGTTTTGCCGTCAAGAAATTCTCAGTAACTGCCCGGAGTCAGGAAGTTGGCGGTGTCTCATTCCCGTGCCTCGCAAAGCACGTAAAGCCGTTGATTCTGGGCCTGATCTCTCTCCGATCGTGTCGGTTTACGGTCGCATTGGGCTATGAGTGAAGGAATAGAGGTGCACCTGTTATTGCTCTTGGCACTTGGACACTATAGTCCTGTTCTGCACCGATGGCTAGTCTCCGTTGAAGCTGGCCGCCGTGGCGAAATTCGGTCTGGAAGACATTATTATTATACTATATAAAATATAAACCATTAAAATACAATTGCATTGTATTGTTTGTTGCATGAATATTTTAGTATCAACTATATCCATGGCGGATTATCCTTAAGGCAAACTAGGCACTTAAGTTTTAAACGAAAAATTAAGTAAGTACCTACTTACCGTTACAGTCTATTAAAGTCCACTGCTGAACATATGCCTACCCACAGATTGCCTCATAGTGGGGATATTACAGTTGCCACTTTGCAAGCGGGTTGGCAACGCAGTTTTATTTTTATTTTAAGTCGTTATTAGGAAGACGCTACTGCCCATCTCCTGATTTATTTCCCTCTGTCGCTTCTTACGACACCCACTTGATGATATGGGGTAGTGGATATTTTAAGTATCTAGTTACATAAAATACATTTTATACTCTATAGAGATGTAGAGCTACCTAAGCGCACCATTTAGTTATTCCTACATCGCCCTCACTCTCTTATCACGTTTTTATTTACGCCCACCTGTTACGTGTCCTTATTATTTTGCAACTGAACTATACTATAAAATATAAATTATAGTTTATTCGCAAAATAGGTAGTTATAATATATGAGGTGCTAGCCTAGGGCGCTGTCGACATTTAATCCGCCTCTGACTATATCCATATTATATCTATTGAGTAGTCTGTTTACATTTTTTTTATAGAATTACGGTGACAAACGAGCACACAGTCCACCTGATGGTAAGTGGTTGCTGTGGCCCATAGACATCTACATCTATCTTCGTTTGCGAATTAAAATCAGATGCGTTTTGTCAGCCGTGAGGTCTATGATAGAATGCCTCTTTTCCAGTAAAAAGGGTCTCCAGTTCTCTACACTTACCATACGAAACACAGTAGCATTAAGCTGCTATTTTACGCTGGTATTCTGTGTGAGCGTGGTCCTTCCCAGTCGAGCCGACAACTATACTATTAATATAGCTGCAGCATGGCTCTACCACGTATATCTCACTACCGTTACCTTTACAGCCTATCAATAGTCCACAGTTGAACATAAGCCTCCTCCATAAAATGCCTCATAGGGGGGTGTTTGACATACTGGCCATTTTTAGTTGGTATTAAGAAGACGCTGCTGCCCATCTCTTGGCTTATTTCCTTCTGTCGCCTCTTACGACACCTACAGGATAATATGGGATGTGAAGATATTCTTACACCGCCACTACACGGCGCGATATATCTTATTTAAAGTAACAATATATGCTTAGAAGTTTGTCTGAATATCCAATTTTGGCTAATATTTGTTCTACAAACCAAGGTTAGAAATAGTTTTCTGCTTGTGAGTACACAGAATGAAACAAAAACATGATGTTATTATTCTATAAAACATTGTACAAATATGCCAAAGATAATCCGACACGTACAAAAGGATAAAGAAATATGTTATTTTAGCAAAAGGCGAAGTATTTAGCTTTAGAGGTCGAGCCAATAAGTCATTTTGATTTAGTCTCATTTCATGTTGTCGTTGGCAAATACGTTGTGTTTAATCTAATTACATGATCTAAACTTATAACACAGACGTGTTTTGGATGTAGGTTAAGGATATAGTTGAATTTCCATGGGAATGAATTAAAACTAGAATAGTATTAACATTGTCAACGAAGTTAACATTGAAAATTCGACGGGTTCCCGCCTTGTCGTGGCGGGGTTACTTAGTAGCCGTAGCTTGGTCACCACGTGAACTTGGCTGGCCCGTGGTGTAGGGCCGGCCGGGTGGCCACTCGAGTGCGCTTGGTTAGCCCACTTCGGATGTGTGACCGACACACATCCGAGTGGGCTAATCAAACCCACTTCGGATGTGTCGGTGGGCTGCGGCGAGAGGTGTCCTCTCCCCTACCGCTGCAGCCTAGGTGGAGTCGCGGAGGAAGAGGTGTTGGTATGGCGATGCGCCACTCGCCCTATCCTCCACGACTCAGACGGGGCGGCACCGTTGATGGTGGGGCCGCGTGGTGAGGAGTGCCGGTATTGCGGGCACCGCTCTCCTACCCTCCGCGACTGAAACTTGGTTGGCGGCGGAGCCATAGACCAGATCCGCCGCTGGGGTCGGAATAGCCGGTGCTACCGACGCACGTTTTCCTGGCCCCATGGCCTCCGCTATTGGACTCGGGGTCCGTTACGCAGGAAGAGTTGGAGGCCGTGGAGGAGGGCGTGCTTGTGTTCCTGGTGCGCCTTGCCTGAGAGGAGAATGGGAGGAGGGTCCTCCCCAAGGTGGGGCTGCCATGGGGCCGCTGCTGGTGGGGCCGCGGATGTGTGCGGCGTTCCCTGGCCCTGCCAATATGCGGCGAAGGTGGAACACCATGGGGTTTTAGTCGGTGCGAGTTCGACAGAACGTCGTTGCCCCGCGGGTGGTATGCGTGGCATTTATGAAAAAGGCCATATTGAATAGATGAATAAAACGAAATTTGCTCAAGCTCTCAGCATTTATTTTAAGATTTAAAAAAAATAATGTCTTTAATACTTTAGCTGATTCAAAATCTCACAAAATCATTTTCTTTTAATCTTCTTCGTAGTGCCCCATCTGAACACGCGCCAGCCTGTCTAATATTACTATGATATTTTATTAATTTAAATTCTTGGAGTTGTTTAATAAATTATATACTAAAACCATCCAGAAAATCAGCCTATTGCTTAATTTAACCTCTACCAAAATCTAATAAAGACAGACAGACAGTTAATAACAAAAAATATTTCTGATGTCTGTCTAATTTGTTTACTAGCCCTTATTATATTTATTTTAAAATTGTAATTTGTTTACGGATACCGCCTTCTTACTTTATTATATTCTTAAACCATTTTTCTAAGTCTGAGATTATATTTTCGGACTAAACATTTTGCATCGGCATTTTTTAATATACGTTAAAATTAAATGCGATGAAATTAGTAAAATGAGTTTTGATATGGTTTACTATAGGGCGCAATATCGTGCTTTTCTGTTGACCTATTAAAATCCATTGATTAATATGGACTTTAAACTTTGATTTCTTGGTTGTAGGGAGGGTGCTCAGGAGGATAGACTATCATATTGCCATGTGACGCTACTGCCCGTCTCAGATCTGAAAACGAGATGTTATATCGCCATCTTACGGAATCCATAAATTTTATGGCATTTTCCATAATCGCCTCATAGACATGTGTCATTCATTCATTTCTAGTAACCCGATCATTCAAGTACTGATTTGTCTTGAACTGGTCATTCGGGTCGATCATTCAAATGGACCATTTCGAATTTCGAGTTTCAGTACTCTGTGATCTGTGAGACCCGCTCGATAATGTCAGTCGTCGGACATTACTATACTCTTTGGTCGTGGGTCCTATCAATCTTTTGACCCGGAATAATCAAAAATGTAATTGCTATCATCAATATTTTGCTGCTACCCGAGTGAAATGAACAAATCATTCACGATTGACACATGTATGATCAATTCTTACGGCACCGATGACACGAAATAGGGCATCCCCCAGTTCGTGTATGTCTTACTCTGCCAGCACACGAAAACTCATACACAGAGGAAAGTAGTTGCTATATTCGCCATACTTGGCAGGTGGATTTGCAATCCCAGTAAAACCATCTAGCATTTTTTTTAATTTAAATTAAAATTCTGTGGTGGTGCTGTCGTCACACCACAAGCGAAACACATCGAAACCTAAATCGTGCTATCAAAGTTCCGAAGTAAACAGGATATATAGAACAGCTCCGAAATAAAACACGCAGCATTGGCCGCTCCTCGGGCTGAACACATTGCCCGGTGGGAGATCTCTCCTTTTCCCTCCACATCTACAGTAGTGACCCCGACATGATGTGAGCACGCAACCATCAACCTTCGGAAACTACAACTTTCAAGCCTTTGTCATTATCCTCAAGAACCCCTACCAAGCACTCCGAGTCGCCTTCTACAGTCTTCAGCTCATGCAAGCTAGTCCAACTTGTCTTCATCTCGACTCACCAGATTTATAAGGCAGACTTATGGTATTTGCTCCGGCACATTTCTCACCGCATCACTTGCAAGTGCATAGTGGCATGCATTACACACCGGCATATCGTTTGACGCATCACTTCCCCTTACGCACACAGCATGCATTCCCCACCAGCATTAAGGACGCACCGGCAATCGGACTGCACTATCGACCTAAAGTCTGAGCAGGGGGGTGATGTGGCGGCGCTTTCGTCGCGCCACACGCGAAACACATCGAAGTCTAAATCGCGCTGTCAAAGTTCCTAAGTAAAGCAGTATATATGGAACAGCTTCGAAATAACACACGGAGCGTTGGCCGCTCTGGCTGAACACCTTGCCCGGCGGGAGATTTTCCCTTTTCCTTCCACGGCTACAATTTATTTATTAAGAAGAATGTTACAATGCATAGTATTATCCGGTTGCCCCAATCTAAGATAGCCTGTCTTTTAGGTCCCAGTTCCAAGGTTGAATTGCTTAGTCGATAGTCATTAACCATGTTTTCCTATTATTTTTTTCTTTAACAATTTGTTTGTTATTTTTTAAAAGTAAGTGTTCGTCTACAATGTCAATGGGTGGTAAGTGGTAATGAAGCTAAAGACGGTAAATCGCACAGTCTTAGTATAACAAAAGCCTATTCACTTTTGCCTTAATTAGACGGAAAGGCAGACGTGGGAAAATCCCTTCTTTTGCTGTACGCATTACGAAAGACTAACCAAACCATTTAGTTTGAATGCGTAAAATGTCGATAACAAAGGTGTTAACCGGGCGAATGTCTAGTTGTCTGATAGCGGAAAGGGGAGGGAGGAATTTCGACTCACATTGTCCCCATAAAGCGACACAAGAATGATGCGAATAAAAACTTTAGTGCAATAATAATTTCTCACTGACAAGTGAATTGAATGTAGTTGTAACTTCTGTTAGTTTTGAAAAGTGTAAGCGTATCAGTCTCGTGTCAGCGTGTGGGACTTGACTTGAGGAAATATTGCGAGGAGCGTCGCAATTCTGACGTTAAATTATTGCGCAAGTTGAACGGCATTTACAACTAAAAGTTAAGTTCTAACACTTATTTCAAGAACGATGATAGTTCAGGGCTCCTCGCCATAAATTTTACTTATACTTCTTTGACTTTGTTTGTACTCGAGCAACTCGGGTTCGATCAGCGCCGACAAAAATGAAATTGTTGATTGCAATTTTAAGTGCTGATTGAACGTGCTAGGCATTAAAAGCATCGTGAGATCCTGCATGTTTAAAAAACATGTGAAGCACGCCAATAACTAGAGCAGGTGGCAAATTAATTGCTTTATAGGCTTCTAGGAATGAGAGGAGGCCTGCGCAGCAATGGGATATATGAACTATAGCTTTAACACTAATTATGAATTCTCTATAATTTTCTTTAGTACTAAATAATTTCTATTTACAGCTGTATTAGCTTCAGCATTTGGGCGCAATAAGTTCAGTAGTCTAGTTGAAGTAACAATTTGTTTATTAGACAAATATTGGCGCCAAATGGTATTCGCATATAACAGCTGGGTAGTTTTATACTAGTCTATTCAATTTAATCGCAAAATTGTAAATGTTAAAACATATATTTGTACATTGCTGTAACAAGGAATATAATGGTTAATTTTAACATTTGCATATTTCAAAATAAATTATATATGAGTATATGGTAGCGCCACGCTGCAGCGAAGACTGGCTGCAGCACGAATAGTTTATTCGATCTGAGCAGTACCAATCTCGCTCAGAAAACCAGCGACAGCAGCATAATGCTAGGTGTGCCATATGACCGAACCAATCCAAGAACCGAGGACCATTTTAATAATAACCAACGGGGCATTCTATCTTAGTGCTCAGGAATGACAACGCAACTGCATTTTGGTTCGTCATCGAAAATACTGGCAGGTATACTCATTTGTCTTACCTTCACTTAAAAAAAATATTGATCCAAAATATTCAACTTGCCCTGTATTATAATAACATGAATTGGCGGAGTTAGAACAATCACTACCCCAAATCGTCCTGTAGGTGTCGTAACAGGTGATAGAGAGCTGGAAATAGAACATGGGCAGCATCTCAATCTATGAGAGGCCTATGTTCAGCAGTGACTTCTATAGGCTGTAATCGATGGATAGTTGGGTGGATATTATAATACATACAAAACAGAAAAATCATACTTACATTCAATACCTTATCTTTTTAATTTTTTTAAATTAATATGTAATTCGTAAAATAAACAGCAAATTTATAAACAAAATGTCATACGAAATAATTGATTCCTCATGAAAATCCTACAAGGCATACTTTATTTTTAATTACTTTATTTAAAATACCTAGCAATAATACCATTGTTAGTTATACCATAGCTATATGTTTATCTCTGCTTAGTCTAATGGTTGACTGGGAGAGAATGCCTTAAGGCATTAAGTCCGCCATATGTACGATTTTCTTTTATACATTAAAGTTTAAATAAATAAATATGGTAGCGTCACGCTGCAGCGAACTGGCTGCTTTGAATAAATTTATTCGATCTGAGCAGTACCAATCTCGCTCAGAAAACCAGCGTGAAACAACAGCATAATGCTGATGTGCCATATGACCGAACAATCAAGAACCGAGGACCATTTTAATAATAACCAACGGGGCATTCTATCTTAGTGCTCAGGAATGACAACGCAACTGCATTGGTTCGTCATCGAAAATAGTGGCAGGTTTCATTTCAACGTACCTTATATACTCATTTGTCACCTACTTCATAAAAAAATATATTGATCAAGATATTCAGCTTGCCCTGTATTATAACAGTGAAGTGGCGGAGTTAGAAAATCACTAATCCAAATCGTCCCGTGGAGGTGTCGTAACAGGCGATGAAGGAAACTGAAATAGAACATGGGCGCTGCATCTCGATCTGAGAGACCTATGTTATGTTTGGCTGAGAAGATAATACTAGAATAAGTAAACGAAGACTAAAAAATAATTAAACTGTTGTTTTCCTTAAAAGTTGTCATAAGATGTGAAAATGCTAACTAATTTGTTGTTGTTTTAATATAACTTCTTGACAATTACGTATATTAGACCTTATTTTAACAGTTTAAACATTATTTATGATGTACCCATAATCACTTAACAGTGTTAAGTCAGAAAGAAGTGCGCACCTGGTGCGACGGCTAAATGTTAAAATAATTGTGTCAACGATTCGCTGACAGGGGTGTGCTGGCGGCGGCTCGCGTTTACCACAATACTTGCACTATTATTTACACTGTTTTATTTTCATTAAATTATATACTATTTGAACCAAATATTATTAAGACAAGCGCTAATCCCTGTAGAAACTGTTACGCAGTTTGGTGGGTGAAAAAATGTACTAAAGGTTTGGTCCGGAATAAATGATTTATTATTATTATTATTATTATTATTGTTCAGCAGTAGACTTCTATAGGCTGTAATCGATGGATAGTTGGGTGGATATTATAATACATACAAAACCAGGAAATCATACTTACATTCAATACTTACTTATCTTTTTAATTTTTTTAAATTAATATATAATTCGTAAAATAAACAGCAAATTTATAAACAAAATGTCATACGAAATAATTGATTCCTCATGAAAATCCTGAGGCATACTTTTTTAATACTTTATTTAAAATACCTAGCAATAATACCATTGCTAGTTATACCATAACTATGTATATTTATCTCTGCTTAGTCTAATGGTTGACTGGGAGAATGCCTTAAGGCATTAAGTCCTCCATATGTACGATTTTATTTTTGTGCGTAAGTTTTGGTAACATTAATTACATTAATACTACCCTTAACCACTCCTGGTAAGCTTGAAATTCTTGTGTGCTTGTGTTAGGAGTGGTTTATTAATGGTCGAATGGCGGTTCGAACCCACGGCCTTTGAGTTAGCGGTTCCGCACACACTGCTATTAGCTACTGTCGCCATTGCATGTAAACTAATTTTCATATAATCATTACAAACTGTTAATATTACTGCTGCACCAAAACTTACTATTACAAGATTTAAACATGACAACAAAATGGGTGTCTAAATATAATGTTGGGTAATTAAGGTTAACTGCAATGCAATTTTCTTTGTTATTTAGTAAGTTATAAATGCTTTCTTTTATAAAAAAATATAAGGCAATAAATCATAATCAAAACAAACACAAACGTTACGTTCCGTGCCCCATGCTACCCGCATTGTGATTATGTAACTCTCGTGGGAATCGCGATTGGCTTTGTTTTGACGTTTGGTTGCTTTCTTAGATATACTATATTGACTCCCTCGTTGGTGTAGTGGTTGTAAACGCGACTGATGATCCTGAGGTCTCGGGTTCGTATCCCGGATCGCGCCAAAAAAAAACAATTTTGAGTTGCCGTCAAGAAATTCTCAGTAACTGCCAGGTCAGGAAGTTGGCGGTGTCTCATTCCGTGCCTCGCAAAGCATAAAGCCGTTGATTCTGGGCCTGATCTCTCTCCGATCGTGTCGGTTTACGGTCGCATTGGGCTATGAGTGAAGAACAGAGAGTACCTGTTATTGCTCTTGGCACTTGGACACTATAGTCCTGTTCTGCACCGATGGCTAGTCTCCGTTGAAGCTGGCCGCCGTGGCAGAAATTCGGTCTGGAAGACATTATTATTATACTATATAAAATATAAACCATTAAAATACAAGGAATTGCATTGTATTGTAGTTGTTGCATGAATATTTTAGTATCGACTATATCCCGTGGCGGATTATCCTTAAGGCAAACTAGGCACTTAAGTTTTTAAACGAAAAAAGATTAAGTAAGTACCTACTTACCGTTACAGTCTATTAAAGTCCACTGCTGAACATATGCCTACCCTACAGATTGCCTCATAGTGGGGATATTTGCCACAGTTGCCACTTTGCAAGCGGGTTGGCAACCGCAGTTTTTTTTTATTTTATGTCGTTATTATTAAGACGCTACTGCCCATCTCCTGATTTATTTACCTCTGTCGCCTCTTACGACACCCACTTGATGATATGGGGTAGTGGATATTTTAAGTAACTACTTACACAAAATACATTTTTATACTTTTTATAGAGATGTAGAGCTACCAAAGCGCACACCATCTCCTTGGTTATTCCTACATCGCCCTCACTCTCTTATCACGTTTTCATTCACGCCCACCTGTTACGTATCCTTATTATTTTAACTGAACTATACTATAAAATATAAATTATAGTTTATTCACAAAATAGGTGAATTATAATATATGAGGTGCTAGCCTGGGCGCTGTCGACATTTAATCCACTCTGACTATATCCATATTATATCTGATTGAGGTAGTCTGTTTACATTTTTTAATAGAATTAGGGTGACAAACAGCACGCAGTCCACCTCATGGTAAGTGGTTGCTGGTAGCCCATAGACATCTACATCTATCTTCGTTTGCGAATTAAAATCAGATGCGTTTTGTCACCCGTGAGGTCTAAGATGAATGCCTCTTTTCAGTAAAAGGGTCTCCAGTTCTCTACACTTACCATATGAAACACTGCAGCATTAAGCTGCTATTTACCTGGTATTCTGTGAGAGCGTGGTCCTTCCCAGTCGAGCCGACAACTATACTATTAATATAGCTGCAGTAGGCTCTACCATTATATCTTACCGTTACCTTTACAGCCTATCAATAGTCTGTTGAACATAAGCCTCCATAAATTGCCTCATAGGGGCGTTTGTATGCTGGCCATTTTGTTGGTATAGAAGCACTGCTGCTTCATCTTGAAGCTTTATTCCTGTCGCCACGACACCTACAGGATAATATGGGATGTGAAGATATTCTTATACCGCCTAGACTGACGTGATATATCTTATTTAAAATAACAATATATGCTTAGAAGTTGTCTAAATATCCTGGCTAATATTTGTTCTACAAACCAAGTTAGAACTAGTTTTTGCTGTGGTACACAGAATGAAACAAAACACGATGTTATTATTCTATAAAACATTGTACAAATATACCAAGATAATCCGACAATACAAGGATAAAGATATGTTATTTTAACAAATGGCGAAATATTGCTTTAGAGGTCGAGCCAATAAGTCATTTGATTAGCCTCATTTCATGTTGTCGTTGGCAAATACGTTGTGTTTAATCTAATTACATGATCTAAACTCCATACAGACGTGTTTTGGATGTAGATTAAGATATAGTTAGATTCCCAGGAATTAATTAAAACTAGAATAGTATTAACATTGTTAACGAAGTTACATTGAAAAAAATTCGAACAGGTTCCCGCATTGTCGTGGCGGGGGCTTGTGTCGCGTGGCAGTGCCACGGCGGTGAACTTGGCTGGCCCGTGGTGTAGGGGCGGCCCGAGGTTCTACCTCGAGTGCGCTTGGTTAGCCACTTCCGTAATGACCGCACACATCCGAAGTGGGCTAATCACTTCGGATGTGTCAGTGGGCTGCGGCGAGAGGTGTCTCTCCCCACCGCTGCAGCCTAGGTGGGTCGCGGAGAAGAGGTGTTGGTGCTGGCGTGCGCCACTCGCCTCCTCCACGACTCAGACGGAGCCACACCGTTGATGCGGTGGTGGTGAGGCCGCGTGGTGAGAGGAGTGCCGGTATTGCGGGCACCGCTCTCCCTACCCTCCGCGACTGAAACTTGGTTGTGGCGGGCCATAGACCAGATCCGCTGCTGGGGTCGAATAGCCTGCAATAGAATACAAACAAAGAGTCAAAAGTATAAGTAAAATTTGTGGCGAGGAGCCAGAACTATCATCGTTCTGGAAATAAGTGTTAGAACTTAACTTTTAGTTGTAAATGCCGTTCAACTTGCGCAATAATTTAACGTCAGAATTGCGACGCTCCTCGCAATATTTCAAGTCAAGTCCCACACGCTGACACGAGACTGATACGCTTACACTTTCAAAACTAACAGAAGTTACAACTACATTCAATTCACTTGTCAGTGAGAAATTATTATTGCACTAAAGTTTTTATTCGCATCATTCTTGTGTCGCTTTATGGGACAATGTGAGTCGAAATTCTCCACCCTTTCCGCTATCAGACAACCACATTCGCCCGTTTAACACCTATTATCGACATTTTACGCATTCAAACCAATGTTTGTTAGTCTTTCGTAGTGTGTACAGCGAAGGAAGGAATTTGCTCATGTCTGCCTTTCCGTCTAATTAAGGCAAAAGTGAATAAGCTTTTGTTATACTAAGATCAGTGATTTACCGTCTTTGGCTTCATTACCACTTTCACCCTTGACATTGTAGAGGAACACTTGCTTTTAAAAATAACAAACAAATTTCTAAAGAAAAAATAGGAAAACATGGTTAATGACTATCGAGTACAATCAACCTTTGGAACTGGGACCTAAAAGACAGGCTATTTAGATTGGGGCAACCGGATAATACTATGCATTGTAACATTCTTCTAAATAAATAAATTGTAGCCGTGGAAGGAAAAGGAAGATCTCCGCCGGGCAAGGTGTTCAGCCAGAGCGGCCAAGGTCGTGTGTTATTTCGAAGCTGTTCCATATATACTGTTTTACTTCGGAACTTTGACAAAGCGCGATTTAGACTTCGATGTGTTTCGCGTGTTGCGCGACGAAAGCGCCGCCACATCACCCCTGCTCAGACTTTAGGTCGATAGTAGTTCGATTGCCGGTGCGTCCTTAATGCCGGTGGGGAATGCATGCTGCAAGCGTAAGGGAAGTGATGGTGCAAACGATATGCCGGTGTGTAATGCATGCCGTACTATGCACCTGCAAGTGATGCCGGTGAG
Source organism: Parnassius orleans (assembly GCA_029286625.1). Classification (NCBI taxonomy): domain Eukaryota; kingdom Metazoa; phylum Arthropoda; class Insecta; order Lepidoptera; family Papilionidae; genus Parnassius; species Parnassius orleans. The sequence goes on along the minus strand of JAGSMP010000107.1, from coordinate 3,557,656 downwards.
AACGATGTGCCGGAGCAAATACCAGAGGTCTACCTTATAAATCTGCGGTGAGTCGAGATGAAGACAAGTTGGACTAGCTTGCATGAGCTGAAGACTGCAGAAGGCGATTCTCGGGAGTGCTTGGTAGGGTTCTGAGGATAAGGACGAAGGCTTGAAAGTTGTAGTTTCCTAAGGTTGTTGGTTGCGTGCTCACATCATGTCGGGGTCACTACCGTAGATGTGGAGGGAAAAGGAGAGATCTCCCACCGGGCAATGTGTTCAGCCCGAGGAGCGGCCAATGCTGCGTGTTTTATTTCGGAGCTGTTCTATATATCCTGTTTACTTCGGAACTTTGATAGCGCGATTTAGGTTTCGATGTGTTTCGCTTGTGGTGTGACGACAGCACCACCACAGAATTTTAATTTAAATTAAAAAAAATGCTAGATGGTTTTACTGGGATTGCAAATCCACCTGCCAAGTATATGCGAATATAACCTACTTTCTCTGTGTATGAGTTTTCATGTGCTGGCAGAGTAAGACATACGAACTGGGGGATGCCCTATTTCGTGTCATCGGTGCCGTAAGAATTGATCATACATGTGTCAATCGTGAATGGTTTGTTCATTTCACTCGGGTAGCAGCAAAATATTGATGATAGCAATTACATTTTTGATTATTCCGGGTCAAACGATTGATAGGACCCACGACCAAAGAGTATAGTAATGTCCGACGACTGACATTATCGAGCGGGTCTCACAGATCACAGAGTACTGAAACTCGAAATTCGAAATGGTCCATTTGAATGATCGACCCGAATGACCAGTTCGTAAGACGAATCAGTACTTGAATGATCGGGTTACTAGAAATGAATGAATGACACATGTCTATGAGGCGATTATGGAAAATGCCATAAAATTCTTATGGATTCCGTAAGATGGCGATATAACACATCTCGTTTTCAGATCTGAGACGGGCAGTAGCGTCACATGGCAATATGATAGTCTATCCTCCTGAGCACCCTCCTACAACCAAGAAATCAAGTTTAAAGTCCATATTAATCAATGGATTTTAATAGGTCAACAGAAAATTAAGCAGTAGACTTCTATAGGCTGTAATCGATGGATAGTTGGGTGGATATTATAATACATACAAAACCAGAAAATCATACTTACATTCAATACTTACTTATCTTTTTTAATTTTTTTTTTAAATTAATATATAATTCGTAAAATAAACAGCAAATTTATAAACAAAATGTCATACGAAATAATTGATTCCCTCATGAAAATCCTACGAGGCATACTTTATTTTTTAATTACTTTATTTAAAATACCTAGCAATAATACCATTGCTAGTTGTACCATAGCTACATGTTTATCTCTGCTTAGTTTAATGGTTGACTGGGAGAGAATGCCTTAAGGTATTAAGTCCGCCATATGTACGATTTTCTTTTATACATTAAAGTTTAAATAAATAAATATGGTAGCGCCACGCTGCAGCGAAGACTGGCTGCAGCACGAATAGGTTTATTCGATCTGAGCAGTACCAATCTCGCTCAGAAAACCAGCGTGAAACAGCAGCATAATGCTAGTGTGCCATATGACCGAACCAATCCAAGAACCGAGGACCATTTTTAATAATAACTAACGGGGCATTCTATCTTAGTGCTCAGGAATGACAACGCAACTGCATTTTGGTTCGTCATCGAAAATAGTGGCAGGTTTCTATGGACCACAGCGTACACTTATATACTCATTTGTCACCCTTACTTCATAAAAAAAATATATTGATCCAAAATATTCAGCTTGCCCTGTATTATAATAACAGTGAAGAAGCGGAGTTAGAATAATCACTACCCCAAATCGTCCCGTAGGTGTCGTAACAGGCGATAGAGGGAAACAGATATAGAACATGAACAGCAGCATCTCGATCTATGAGGGAGGCCTATGTTATGTTTGGCTGAGAGAAGATAATACTAGAATAAGTAAACGAAGACTAAAAAATAAATTAAAAACTGTTTTCCTTAAAGAAGTTGTCGCAAGATGTGAAAATGCTAACTAATTTGTTGTTGTTTTAATATAACTATTGACAATTACGTATATTAGATCTTATTTTAACGATTTAAACATTGTTATGATGCACCCATAATCACTTAACTAGTGTCTATAAGTCAGAAAGAGTGCGCACCTGAGGTGCGACGGCTAAATGTTAAATAATTGTGTCAGCGCAGTCCGCTGACCGGGGTGTGCTGGCGGCGGCTCGCGTTGCCACAATACTTGCTATTATTTACACTGTTTTATTTTCATTAAATTATATACTTACGTATTTGAACCAAATGTATTAAGACAAGCGCTAATCCCGCCGAGAAACTGTTACGCAGTTTGGTGGGTGTGAAAAATGTACTAAAGGTTTGGTCCAGAATAAATGTGTTATTATTATTATTATTATTGTTCAGCAGTAGACTTCTATAGGCTGTAATCGATGGATAGTTGGGTGGATATTATAATACATACAAAACCAGAAAATCATACTTACATTCAATACTTACTTATCTTTTTAATTTGTTTTTTTTTAAATTAATATATCATTCGTAAAATAAACAGCAAATTTATAAACAATGTCATACGAAATAATTGATTCCCTCATGAAAATCCTACGAGGCATACTTTTTTTTAATTACTTTATTTAAAATACCTAGCAATAATACCATTGCTAGTTATACCATAGCTATGTATATGTTTATCTCTGCTTAGTCTAATGGTTGACTGGGAGAGAATGCCTTAAGGCATTAAGTCCGCCATATGTACGATTTTATTTTTTGTGCATAAAAGTTTTAGTAACATTAATTACATTACTAATACTACCCTAACCACCCCTGGTAAGCTTGAAATTTTGTGTGCTTGTGTTAGAGTGGTTTACGACAGTGGTCGAATGGCGGATCTGAACCCACGGCCTTGAGTTAGGTTCCGCACACTGCTATTAGGCTACTGTCGCTTACATTGCATGTTAAACTAATTTTCATATAATCATTACAAACTGTTAATATTACTGCACGCAAACTTACTATTAAAACAGATTTAAACATGACAACAAAATGGGTGTGCCTAAATATAATGTTGTAATAATTAACTGCAATTTGCAATTTTCTTTGTTATTTAGTGTTATATGTGCTTTACTTTTATAAAAAATATAAGGCTAAATCATAATCAAAACAAACACAAACGTTACGTTCCGTGCCCCATGCTACCTGCATTGCGATTATGTAACTCTGGTGGAATCGCGATTGGCTTTGTTTTGACGTTTGGTTGCTTTCAAAGCTTAGATATACTATATTGACTCCCTCGTTGGTGTAGTGGTTGTAAACGCGACTGATGATCCTGAGGTCTCGGGTTCGTATCCCGGATCGCGCCAAAAAAAAAACAATTTTTGAGTTTTGCCGTCAAGAAATTCTCAGTAACTGCCCGGAGTCAGGAAGTTGGCGGTGTCTCATTCCCGTGCCTCGCAAAGCACGTAAAGCCGTTGATTCTGGGCCTGATCTCTCTCCGATCGTGTCGGTTTACGGTCGCATTGGGCTATGAGAGTGAAGGAATAGAGAGTGCACCTGTTATTGCTCTTGGCACTTGGACACTATAGTCCTGTTCTGCACCGATGGCTAGTCTCCGTTGAAGCTGGCCGCCGTGGCCGAAATTCGGTCTGGAAGACATTATTATTATACTATATAAAATATAAACCATTAAAATACAAGGAATTGCATTGTATTGTAGTTGTTGCATGAATATTTTAGTATCAACTATATCCCGTGGCGGATTATCCTTAAGGCAAACTAGGCACTTAAGTTTTTAAACGAAAAAAGATTAAGTAAGTACCTACTTACCGTTACAGTCTATTAAAGTCCACTGCTGAACATATGCCTACCCTACAGATTGCCTCATAGTGGGGATATTTGCCACAGTTGCCACTTTGCAAGCGGGTTGGCAACCGCAGTTTTTTTTTATTTTATGTCGTTATTATTAAGACGCTACTGCCCATCTCCTGATTTATTTACCTCTGTCGCCTCTTACGACACCCACTTGATGATATGGGGTAGTGGATATTTTAAGTAACTACTACATAAAATACATTTTATACTTTCTATAGAGATGTAGAGCTACCTGCGCACACCACTTTATTGGTTATTCCTACATCGCCCTCACTCTTTATCACGTTTTTCATTCACGCCCACCTGTTACGTCTCCTTATTTTTGCAACTGAACTATACTATAAAATATAAATTATAGTTTATTCGCAAAATAGGTAGTTATATATATGAGGTGCTAGCCTAGGCGCTGTCGACATTTAATCCGCCTCTGACTATATCCATATTATATCTATTGAGTCTGTTTACATTTTTTTAATAGAATTAGGTGACAAACGAGCACGCAGTCCACCTCATGGAGGGTTGCCCATAGACATCTACATCTATCTTCGTTTGCGAATTAAAATCAGATGCGTTTTGTCACCCGTGAGGTCTAAGATAGAATGCCTCTTTCCAGTAAAGGGTCTCCAGTTCTCACACTTACCATACGAAACACTGCAGCATTAAGCTGCTATTTTACGCTGGTATTCTGTGAGAGCGTGGTCCTTCCTCGGTCGAGCCGACAACTATACTATTAATATAGCTGCAGTATGGCTCTACCACGTATATCTTACTACCGTTACCTTTACAGCCTATCAATAGTCCACTGTTGAACATAAGCCTCCATAAATTGCCCTATAGGGGCGACATGCTGGCCATTTTAGTTGGTATTAGGAAGACGCTGCTGCCCATCTCTTGGCTTATTTCTTCTGTCGCCTCTACGACACCTACAGGATAATATGATGTGAAGATATTCTTATACCGCCACTAGACGGCGTGATATATCTTATTTAAAGCAATATATGCTTAGAAGTTTGTCTAAATATCCTGGCTAATATTTGTTCTACAAACCAAGGTTAGAACTAGTTTGCTTGTGAGTACACAGAATGAAACAAAACACGATGTTATTATTCTATAAAACATTGTACATAAAAGATAATCCGACACGTACAAAGGATAAAGAAATATGTTATTTAGCAAAGAAGTATTTAGCTTTAGAGGTCGAGCCAATAAGTCATTTTGATTTAACCTCATTTCATGTTATCGTTGGCAAATACGTTGTGTTTAATCTAATTACATGATCTAGACTTTTAACACAGACGTGTTTTGGATGTAGGTTAAGGATATAGTTGAATTCCATGGGAATTAATTAAAACTAGAATAGTATTAACATTGTTAACGAAGTTAACATTGATAATTCGAACGGGTTCCCACCTTGTCGTGGCGGGGGCTTAGTAGCCGTGGCTTGGTCACCCACGGTGAACTTGGCTGGCCCATGGTGTAGGGCCGGCCCGAGGTGGCTACCCGAGTGCGCTTGGTTAGCCCACTTCGATGGGATGATACACATCCGAAGCGGCTAATCAAACCCACTTCGGATGTGTGTCGGTGGGCTGCGAGAGAGGGTGTCCTCCCCACCGCTGCAGCCTAGGTGGAGTCGCGGAGGAAGAGGAGTGTTGGTATGGCGATGCGCCACTCGCCCCATCCTCCACGACTCAGACGGGCCGCACCGTTGATGGTGCGGGTGAGAGGAGTGCCGGTATTGCGAGGCACCGCCTCCTACCTCCGCGACTGAAACTTGCTGGCGGCGGAGCCAGACCAGATCCGCCTGCTGGGGTCGGAATAGCTGGTGCTCGAGCGCACGTTTTCCCTGGCCCATGGCTCCGCTTATTGGACCTGGGGTCCATGCAGGAAGAGTTGGAGGCCGGAGGAGGCGCCTTGTGTTCCTGGTGCGCCTGCCTGAGAAGGGAAGGGAGAGCCCCCTGGTGTGGCTGCGATGCGGGGCGGCTGCCACAGGGGCCGCGGATGCGAAAGGTTCCCGTGGCCCTGCCAATATGCGGCGAAGGTGGAACATGGTTTTAGTCGGTGCGAGTTCGACAGAACCTGTCGTTGCTCTCGCGAGGCGGGTATGTAGGCATTACCTACAAAAAAAAAAGGCCATATTGAATAGATGAATAAAACGAAATTTGCTCGAAAGCTCTCAGCATTTATTTTTAGATTAAAAAAATAATGTCTTTAATACTTTAGCTGATTCAAAATCAAAATCATTTTTCTTTAATCTTCTTCAGTGCCCCATCTGAACACGCGCCAACCTGTCTAATATTACTATGATATTTTATTAATTTAAATTCTTGGAGTTCTTTAATAAATTATATACTAAAACCTTCCAGAAAATCAGCCTATTGCTTAATTTAACCTCTACCAAAATCTATGAAGACAGACAGAGTTAATAATAAAAAATATTTCTGATGTCTGTCTAATTTGTTTACGCCCTTATTGTATTTATTTTAAATTGTAATTTATTATCACTTCATTTTTATATTCTTAAACCATTTAGTCTGAGATTATATTTTCGGACTAAACATTTTGCATCGGCATTTTAAAATACGTTAAATTAAATGATGAAATTAGTAAAATGAGTTTTGATATGGTTCACATAGGGCGCAATATCCTGATTTTCTGTTGACCTATTAAAATCCATTGATTAATATGGACTTTAAACTTTGATTTCTTGGTTGTAGGAGGGTGCTCAGGAGGATAGACTATCATATTGCCATGTGACGCTACCTGTCTCAGATCTGAAAACGAGATGTTATATCGCCATCTTACGGAATCCATAAGAATTTTATGGCATTTCCATAATCGCTCATAGACATGTGTCATTCATTCATTGTAACCCGACTTCAAGCACTGATTTGTCTTACGAACGGTCATTCGGTCGATCATTCAAATGGATCATTTTGAATTTCGAGTTTCAGTACTCTGATCTGTGAGACCCGCTCGATAATGTCAGTCGTCGGACATTTATACTTTGGTCGTGGGTCCTATCAATCGTTTGACCCGGAATGTTCAAAATGTAATTGCAATCACCAATATTTTGTTGCTACTCGAGTGAAATGAACAAATCATTCACGATTGACACATGTATGATCGATCTTACGGCATGATGACACGAAATAGGCATCCCAGTTCGTGTATGTCTTACTCTCAGCAGCACATGAAAACTCATACACAGAGGAAAGTAGTTGCTATTCACATATTTGGCAGGTGGATTTGCAATCCCAGTAAAACCATCTAGCATTTTTTTTTAATTTAAATAAAATTTGTGGTGGTGCTGTCACACCACAAGCGAAACACATCGAAACCTAAATCGCGCTTAAGTTCCCAGTAAACAGGATATAGAACAGCCCGAAATAAAACACGCAGCATTGGCTGCCCTCGGCTGAACACATTGCCCGGTGGAGATCTCTCTCCTTCTCCACATCTACAGTAGTGACCCTGACATGATGAGCACGCAACCAACAACCTTAGAAACTACAACTTCAAGCCTTCGTCCTTATCCTCAAGAACCCTACTACACCCTGAGAATCGCCTTCTACAGTCTTCTTCAGCTCATGCGTTAGTCCAACTTGTTCATCTCGACTCACCGCAGATTTATAAGGCAGACTTATGGTATTTGCCCGCACATCGTTCTCACCGGCATCACTTGCGCATAGTACGGCATGCATTCCCCACCGGCATTAAGGACGCACCGGCAATCGAACTGCACTATCGACCCAAAGTCTGAGCAGGGGTATGTGGCGGCGCTTGTCGCGCAACACGCGAAACACATCGAAGTCTCAAATCGCTGTCAAAGTTCAAGTAAAGCAGTTTGAAATAAATACGAGCGTTGGCCGCTCTGGCTGAACACCTTGCCCGGCGGGAGATCTTCCTTCCTTCCACGGCTACAATTTATTTATTTAGAAGAATGTTACAATGCATAGTATTATCCGATTGCCCCAATCTAAGATAGCCTGTCTTTTAGGTCCCAGTTCAAGGTTGAATTGCTTACTGATAGTCATAACCATGTTTTCCTATTTTTTTTCTTTAGAAATTTGTTTGTTATTTTTAAAGCAAGTGTTCCTCTACAATGTCAAGGTGGTAAGTGGTAATGAAGCTAAAGACGGTAAATCGTACAGTCTTAGTATAACAAAAGCCTATTCACTTTTGCCTTAATCAGACGGAAAGGCAGACGCGGGCAAATTCCTTCCTTCGCTGTACGCATTACGAAAGACTAACCAAACCATTTAGTTTGAATGCGTAAAATGTCGATAACAAAGGTGTTAACCGGGCGAATGTCTAGTTGTCTGATGCGGAAAGGGTAGGAGGAATTTGACTCACATTGTCCCAAAGCGACACAAGAATGATGCGAATAAAAACTTTAGTGCAATAATCCACTGACAAGTGAATTGAATGAAGTAACTTCTGTTAGTTTTGAAAAGTGTAAGCGTATCAGTCTCGTGTCAGTGTGTGACTTGATTGAGGAAATTAAGAGCGTCCAATTTGACGTTAAATTATTGCGCGTTGAACGGCATTTACAACTAAAAGTTAAGTTCTAACACTTATTTCAAGAACGATGATAGTTCAGGCCTCGCCATAAATTTTACTATACTTTTTGACTTGTTTACCGAGCAACTCCGGGTTGATCAACCGACAAAATGAAATTGTTGATTGCAATTTTAAGTGCTGATTGAACGTGCTAGGCATTAAAGAAAAGCATCGAGTGATCCCTGCATGTTTAAGAAAAACATGTGAAGCACGCCATAATTATAGAGGGCAAATTAATTGCTTTATAGGCTTCTAGAATGAGGAGGCTCGTCAGCAATGGGATATATGAACTATAGCTTTAACACTAATTATGAATTTCTATACTTTTTAGTACTAATTTCTATTTATAGCTGTATTAGCTTCAGCATGGCTATGCACAAGTTCGGTAGTCTAGGTTGAAGTAACAATTTGTTTATTAGACAAATATTGGCGCCAAATGGTATTCGTATATAACAGTTGGGCTTATACTAGTTCAATTTAATCGCAAAATTGTAAATGTTAAAACATATATTTGTACATTGCTGTAATAAGGAATATAATGGTTAATTTTAACATTTTGCATATTTCAAAATAAATTATAATATGAGTATATGGAAGCTAACGCCATAGTGAAGATCGAAGCTGCAGCAATAATAGTTTATTCGATCTGAGCAGTACCAATCTCGCTCAGAAACCAGCGTGAAACAGCAGCATAATGCTAGCCATATGACCGAACCAATCCAAGAACTGAGGACCATTTTTAATAATAACCAACGGGGCATTCTATCTTAGTGCTCAGGAATGACAACGCAACTGCATTTTGTTCGTCATCGAAAATACTGGCAGGTATATACTCATTTGTCACCTTACTATAAAAAAAAAATATTGATCCAAAATATTCAACTGCCCTGTATTATAATAACAGTGAATTGGCGGAGTTAGAACAATCACTCAAATCGTCCTGTAGGTGTCGTAACAGGTGATAGAGGAAACTGAAATAACATGGTGCAGCATCTCAATCTATTAGAAGAGACTTAGGCTGAACATATTGGAGATATATATTACATCCACTTACTTATCTTTTTAATTTTTTTTAAATTAATATATAATTCGTAAAATAAACAGCAAATTTATAAACAAAATGTCATACGAAATAATTGATTCCTCATGAAAATCCTACGAGGCATACTTTTATTTTTAACATAACATAATATAAACATAACATAAACATCACGCCTGTCACCCAGAGGGTAGGCAGAGTACGGACTTCCATTTCACGATCCTGGCCACCTCTCTCGCCTCCTTTACATCCATATTTACGCACACACGCACGTCGGTTAAGGTACTTAATCTGGCCCATTTAATATATCGCCAATTTGGTCGATAAACCGTCTAGGGCGTCTTTCCGACTCTGCTGTCACTTCGCAGCATAAATTTGTTGTCACTTTTCATCATTCTTTTCTACATGACCAAACCACCGAAGCTAATTTTCTTAACTTGATCACAACGTCATCTTGCAAACCACACTTTTCTCTTATCACACTTTTCCACCCTGTCATTCAGATTCAGCCCTAGCATACTCTTATGACCGTATTACAGCATTTATTCTACTCATGCTCTTTTCTACACACCCAATTTCACTACATACATTAAAGTAGGACTAACAGCACATGATTGCCAAACGTGCTTTTTGACACATTGACTCCTCACAATAGCGTGGCTTCCATCATTTCATATTTCCTGCGTTCAATTGTCGTTCTTATAACCATCACATCTTGCCAAACAACAACCAAATATACAAACATCCACTTGCTCAATCAACTCTCTATTCTTATTTCACATAACGTTTTACTTTCTTCTTTCAAACCATCATTTCGTTTTACTTATGTTCACTTTCATACCCTTTCTTTAATGACCAGTTCATTAAAGTAACTATTTATCAACCACGATTGATGCAACATGACTTGATCATGGCGTACAAAAGGTACTGATACAACCACCCATTTCAACCCACATTCTTCAACTTTCAAAGTTTGCAAACAACTGTCCATAAATGTTAAACAGCCACGGAAGCTACACAGCCCTGTCTGACACCTTTTGATGCCAAACCAGTCCAGAGACCTGTTGATCCTGTGACAAGCACCAGAGTCCCTATAAGACTTTAATGCCTGTATCAAACCAGCGTCAACCAATGAGTTCAGTGTTTGCCATAACATATTCTTGTCCACTCGTCATACCTTTTCCAAGTCCATGAACGCACAAAACTTTCTGGTTTTGGCCAAAACTTCCGCATCATGCGCATGGAAAAGACTTGATCCGTACACCCCATCCCTTCTAAATCCAGCTTGCACATCCCAAATTTTTCCATCAGTTTCTTCCATAACTCTTCAATTAACACCTTAGCATACAGTTTACCCACACAAGTGCTTGATACCACGGTAGTTTTTAAGTCCTGTTGTGACCCTTTTCCTTATATATTGGGACTGCACCAGCCTCCAAGTGCTCCGCCTGCCCCCAACATAAATTAAATACAGTGTACAGCAGGCCTGCCACCACTCCTCTCCAGCCCTTAGCATTTCGAGGATACTCTACATATCCGCCTGCCTTACCTGCTTTCATGCTTTTCTATTGCTTTCATTATTTCATCTATACTTATCTCTCATTTCTCCACTTTCGAAATTATTTCACCTATTCAGACGACTTTCACCATAAACACGCTTCAAAGTATTCCTTCCATCTCTTTAAACCAGCTTCATCATTCAGCATAAGCATTCTGTCTGTATAGTATCTATTCTAGGCTGTTTGAATTTCAAGCAGTTCTTACGAGTTTCAGAACATTTTAATATTTGCCTGCAAATATCCTATCATTCTTATCCGTTCTTCTTGCTTTTTCCTTTCAACAACTTTACTCTTATTTATAAGTCTAAAGTCCCTTTTTCTTTCAATCTCATCATTCATACCGCCAGAATTACCAGCTTTGGTTGCCAGTAAATCTAGCCATGCTCTCTTTGCTTCAACTTCCATCCGTACTTCATCATCCCACCATACGTAAAATATTTTCCTCTATTCGTTCTCATTTACACCATAACTTCGGTGGCTGCATCCACTAAAACTTTCTATTATTCCTTACAGTCTTCAGGTCTAAATCATTTACATATTTCATTCAAACCACTAATATTCTCTCAGTCTACATTTATACTTCTCTTCACATCTTGTCTTGTAACCTCTCTATTCTTATAGCTGTAACGCAGTGGTGAGACAGATGTCCGATGCCGCCAACGCTTGAATAGACCATTAATTCGACATAAGACAAGTAATGTCCGTCCCAACGTTGGACCCCGAGTAAACCTATCTACCACTGCGCTCCGCATTCTTTCATCCACAATTATGAAATCTATCATGCTTCTATCATCACCTCTTTCCATGTATACATGTGAACCTTTACGAAAGAAAGTGTTCGTCACAAAAGATTCTTTTCACATGCGGCGAGAGGGTCTTCCTTCTCATTTACACTCGCTCCCGAACGTTCCTAATATCCTTTCATAACCAGACCTCTTCACCCAACCCTTCCATTAAAATCTCCTAACATAATATTTTCATTTCTCTTACATTTCCTCAACACCATCCTTACCATGTCCCAAAACTGCTCTCGGATATAAGTGGGCTTGGACATGTCTGGGGCGTACACCTCTGCACAAACAACTTCTTTAAGCCACTTTCATTCGTATCCATAGCAGCCTTGAAACACACATTCATACTCTTTCACACATTGACCCATTCTTCTGAAAGGATGACACCGACTCCTGGCGCCCGCTCGGTCTCGTCTACACCAGACCAGTAAGCGGTATACATGCCATGTGCAGTGGCATCCTTTCCTCATTCGTCTCATTACATAACACATCTATTCCTCTATCATTCATCATTTCGCATACATCATCCATCATTATCATTTAACTCCACATACATTCAGCGTAGCCAGACGGGCCTGCAATCCCTTTCGCCCTCGGGAGACAGAACGTGACGGTGGCGAACCTCGTCGCCGGTTTTACCTCCCGGAATTTTCCACCTGCCCCATTAAAGGGCGCCAGAACCGGGGCCATTTTTTTTTGTTGCTCATGGTGCGACTAGGGTGGTAGATTGCTTGCTACATACGGCGAGGCCGGTCTAATCTTTTCGGCTTTGTCGCTCGTTCACCAGACACGTGTAGGGTGAGCCTGGGATGAGTGTCCGTACCTGAGCGACTCATCCCCATTTATTTTTAATTACTTTATTTAAAATACCAGCAATAATACCATTGCTAGTTGTACCATTCATGTTTATCTCTGCTTAGTTTAATGGTTGACTGGGAGAGAATGCTTAACATTAAGTCCGCCATATGTACGATTTTATTTTTTGTGCATAAAAGTTTTAGTAACATTAATTACATTACTAATATTACCCTTAACCACTCCTGGTAAGCTTGAAATGCTTGTGTGCTTGTGTTAGGAGTGGTTTACGACAGTGGTCGAATGGCGGATTCGAACCCACCTTTGAAATTGCGGTTCCGCACACTGCTATTAGGCTACTGTCGCTTGCATTGCATGTTAAACTAATTTTCATATAATCATTACAAACTGTTAATATTACTGCTGCACGCAAACTTACTATTAAAACAGATTTAAACATGACAACAAAATGGGTGTGCCTAAATATAATGTTGGGTAATTAAGGTTAACTGCAATTTGCAATTTTCTTTGTTATTTAGTAAGTTATAAGTGCTTTACTTTTATAAAAAAAAATATAAGGCAATAAATCATAATCCAAACAAACACAAACGTTACGTTCTGTGCCCCATGCTACCCGCATTGCGATTATGTAACTCTGGTGGGAATCGCGATTGGCTTTGTTTTGACGTTTGGTTGCTTTCAAAGCTTAGATATACTATATTGACTTCGTTGGTGTAGTGGTTTAAACGCGACTGATGATCCTGAGGTCTCGGGTCGTATCCCGGATCGCGCCAAAAAAACAATTTTGAGTTTTGCCGTCAAGAAATTCTCAGTAACTGCCGGAGTCAGGAAGCGTGGTGTCTCATTCCGTGCCTCGCAAAGCACGTAAAGCCGTTGATTCTGGGCCTGATCTCTCTCCGATCGTGTCGGTTTACGGTCGCATTGGGCTATGAGAGTGAAGGAATAGAGAGTGCACCTGTTATTGCTCTCTTGGCACTTGGACACTATAGTCCTGTTCTGCACCGATGGCTAGTCTCCGTTGAAGCTGGCCGCCGTGGCCGAAATTCGGTCTGGAAGACATTATTATTATACTATATAAAATATAAACCATTAAAATACAAGGAATTGCATTGTATTGTAGTTGTTGCATGAATATTTTAGTATCAACTATATCCCGTGGCGGATTATCCTTAAGGCAAACTAGGCACTTAAGTTTTTAAACGAAAAAAGATTAAGTAAGTACCTACTTACCGTTACAGTCTATTAAAGTCCACTGCTGAACATATGCCTACCCTACAGATTGCCTCATAGTGGGGATATTTGCCACAGTTGCCACTTTGCAAGCGGGTTGGCAACCGCAGTTTTTATTTTTATTTTATGTCGTTATTATTAAGACGCTACTGCCCATCTCCTGATTTATTTACCTCTGTCGCCTCTTACGACACCCACTTGATGATATGGGGTAGTGAATATTTTAAGTAACTACTTACATAAAATACATTTTTATACTTTCTATAGAGATGTAGAGCTACCAAAGCGCACACCATCTACTTGGTTATTCCTACATCGCCCTCACTCTCTTATCACGTTTTTTATTTACGCCCACCTGTTACGTGTCTTTATTATTTTGCAACTGAACTATACTATAAAATATAATTTATAGTTCATTCGCAAAATAGGTAGTTATAATATATGAGGTGCTAGCCTAGGGCGCTGTCGACATTTAATCCGTCTCTGACTATATCCATATTATATCTATTGACTAGTCTGTTTAGATGAATATCTTACTACCGTTACCTTTACAATCTATCAATAGTCCACTGTTGAACATAAGCCTACTCCATAAATTGCCTCATAGGGGGGCGTTTGACATGCTGGCCATTTTTAGTTGGTATTAGGAAGACGCTGCTGTCCATCTCTTAGCTTATTTCCTTCTGTCGCCTCTTACGACCAGGGATTGAATACCGGTACCAATTTCGGTTCTGGTTCTTCATTTAGGTTCTTATAAAGGTTCCTCTTTTCGGTACGGTTCCAGTTCCGGTATCGGTTCCGGTTTGGGTTCCGATGTACCGGTTCTAAATACTGTTCCGAGAACCTTTAATCGAATTTTTCCAAATCCGTAGATTGGTATAAAAATTCCGTAGAACTCCGTAGATGCTGTTTCAAAATATCCGTTGATCTGCAGACTTAAAGAGGATCAAAATTTTTGTTTTGTCATAGAATAGATCAATTTTTAGGAAAATTTTTCTGTCACGTAAAATTCTTGTTATAAGTTCAATTGTAGTATAACATCGAATCAATCTACACATTTAAGAAAAATGTACCATAAAAAATTGATTAAAATTAATTGTTTTCTTTTAATTAAATTATTTTTGATAAAAAAAAAAAAAATTAACACTAATATATGTGGATAGTCATATTAAAAAAGATACGTTACAAACTTGATGCTCGAAATGTTTTAAGCAATAATTAGACGAATGAAAAACAACGGACCATCTTCACTAAAATTAACATAGATAATTTTTTTTCTGGCTTTTGTTAGTTTATTTGATAAATTACGGTGTTTCAGACTTGGGTAATTTATGTAACAATGAAAAACTATACAACTAACAACTTTGAGAAAATCGAAAAAAAAAAACAATTGGGACAGTCTGGATTAGAAAAATTTGAGACATAAGTGAAAATTCAATAATCTATAAAAAAATTGTAAGCGTTTATATTAATTGCCTATTTTCCAAGAAGTGTTCTAAATTCGAAACAAACGTAATTTATTGCAAAATATCTAAGCTATTAAAATTTGAAATCGATTAACCTCACAAAAAAATTGATATCTATAAGCAAAAATGGTTTTAAATTAATACAGATAGCATAGAATTAACTATTTAATAAAGACAGCATAGAAGAAGAGAGAGAGAGAATGGCATTGTCGGCAAGTTTACACTCATGATAAAAAAAAAAAACTTGTTAAGTTTTTAAAAATTCCGTAGATTTCAACCTCAAATTCCGTAGTTCCGAAGATGATGACAAAATTCCGTAGGTCTACGGAAAAATCCGTGGAGTTGGCAACGCTGCGTTGATATGCAACAGAAGATCCACCAATACAAATGTGATGTTTTACAAACTCCTCTCTCCTCACACTCCGCCGCGCACCGCATCGCGCCGTCCACCTGAACGCATCTCAAACAAGTATGGACTCGCTTTCGCTTTGCTTAGGAACCGGTAAAATAATGGTTCTTAAAGGTTCCAATTTAGGTTCTGGTTCCTGTTCCGGTATAGGTACCGGAACCCCTAAATACCTGTTCTATACCGGTATTTTGGAACCGTTTTCAATCCCTGCTTACGACACCTACAGGATAATATGGGATGTGAAGATATTCTTACACCGCCACTGCACGGCGTGATATATCTTATTTAAAGTAACAATATATGCTTAGAAGTTTGTCTGAATATCCAATTTTGGCTAATATTTGTTCTACAAACCAAGGTTAGAACTAGTTTTCTGCTTGTGAGTACACAGAATGAAACAAAAACACGATATTATTATTCTATAAAACATTGTACAAATATGCCAAAGATAATCCGACACGTACAAAAGGATAAAGAAATATGTTATTTTAGCAAAAGGCGAAGTATTTAGCTTTAGAGGTCGAGCCAATAAGTCATTTTGATTTAGCCTCATTTCATGTTGTCGTTGGCAAATACGTTGTGTTTAATCTAATTACATGCTCTAAACTTATAACAAAGACGTGTTTTGGATGTACGTTAAGGATATAGTTGAATTTCCATGGGAATGAATTAAAACTAGAGTAGTATTAACATTGTAAACGAAGTTAACATTGAAAATTCGAACGGGTTCCCACCTTCTCGTGGCGGGGGCTTAGTAGCCGTGGCTTGGTCACCCACGGTGAACTTGGCTGGCCCGTGGTGTAGAGCCGGCCCAAGGTGGCCACTCCAAGTGGGCTTGGCTAGCCCACTTCGGATGTGTGTCGGTGGGCTGCGGCGAGAAGGGTGTCCTCTCCCCCTACCGCCGCAGCCTAGGTGGAGTCGCGAAGGAAGAGGAGTGTTGGTATGGCGATGTGCCACTCGCCCTATCCTCCGCGACTCAGATGGGGCCGCACCGTTGATGCGGTGGTGGTGGGGCCGCGGGGTGAGAGGAGTGTCGGTATTACGAGGCACCGCTCTCCCTACCCTCCGCGGCTGAAACTTGGTTGGCGGCGGAGCCATAGACCAGATCCGCCGCTGGGGTCGGGAAAGCCGGTGCTACCGAGCGCACGTTTTCCCTGGCCCCATGGTCCGTTACGCAGGAAGAGTTGGAGGCCGTGGAGGAGGGCTTGCCTTGTGTTCCTGGTGCGCCTTGCCTGAGGAGGAGAATGGGGAGGAGAGGTCCTCCCCCAAGGTGGGGCTGCCATGGGGCGGCCGGCGCTGGTGGGGCCGCGGATGTGTGCGAAAGCATTCCCGTGGCCCTGCCAATATGCGGCGAAGGTGGAACACCATTGGGTTTTAGTCGGTGCGAGTCCGACATAAGCCGTCCTTGCCCCTGCGAGGCGGATATGCGTAGGCATTTCCCCATGAAAAAAAAGGCCATATTGAATAGATGAATAAAACGAAATTTGCTCGAAAGCTCTCAGCATTTATTTTAGAGAAAAAAAGAATTAAATAATGTCTTTAATACTTTAGCTGATACAAAATCTCGAAAAATCATTTTTCTTTTTATCTTCTTCGTAGTGCCCCATCTCAACACGCGCCAACCTGTCTAATGTTATCATGATATTTTATTAATTTAAATTCTTGGAGTTGTTTAATAAATTATATACTAAAACCTTCCAGAAAATCAGCCTATTGCTTAATTTAACCTCTACCAAAATCTAATAAAGACAGACAGATAGTTAATAATAAAAAATATTTCTGATGTCTGTCTAATTTGTTTACTAGCCAGTTATATCGCCTCAATCCGTCCCAGGCTCAATATTCCAAACAGCCACATCAGCATATGCGTGAGAACTCGAGTGATAATTCTAAGTAATGTAAGACGAATAACCAACCCGGTGACGATATAATAATTGTACTAGACTTATTCTAACATTAATATTATATCATTCTGTAACTAACCACTTTCGAAAGAACATTAAATCATTTTATACTTTAAATTGTGTTTTTAAAAAGGCTGTCGAGGTTCGTCGCAATTTAAGTAGCCCTTGTTATATTTATTTTAAAATTGTAATTTATTTACGGATACCGCCTTCTTACTTTATTATATTCAACCATTTTTCTTAGTCTGAAATTATATTTTCGGACTAAACATTTGGCATCGGCATTTTAAAATACGTTAAAATTAAATGCGGTGAAATTAGTAAAATGAGTTTTTATATGGTTCACTATAGGGCGCAATATCGTGCTTTTCTGTTGACCTATTAAAATCCATTGATTAAAATGGACTTTAAACTTTGATTTCATGGTTGTAGGGAGGGTGCTCAGGAGGATAGACGATCATATTGCCATGTGACGCTACCGCCCGTCTCAGATCTGAAAACGAGATGGTTATACCGCCATCTTACGGAATCCATAAGAATTTTATGGCATTTTCCATAATCGCCTCATAGACATGTGTCATTCATTTATTTCTAGTAACCCGATCATTCAAGTACTGATTCGTCTTACGAACTGGTCATTCGGGTCGATCATTCAAATGGATCATTTCGAATTTCGAGATTCAGTACTCTGTGGTCTGTGAGACCCGCTCGATAATGTCAGTCGTCGGACATTACTATACTCTTTGGTCGTGGGTCCTATCAATCGTTTGACCCGGAATGTTCAAAAATGTAATTGCAATCACCAATATTTTGCTGCTACCCGAGTGAAATGAACAAATCATTCACGATTGACACATGTATGATCGATCCTTACAGCACCGATGACACGAAATAGGGCATCCCTCAGTTCGTGTATGTCTTACTCTGCCAGCACACGAAAACTCATACACAGAGGAAAGTAGTTGCTATATTCACCATACTTGGCAGGTGGATTTGCAATCCCAGTAAAATCAACTAGCATTTTTTTATTTAAATTAAAATTCTGTGGTGGTGCTGTCGTCACACCACAAGCGAAACACATCGAAGCCTAAATTGCGCTATCAAAGTTCCGAAGTAAACAGGATATATAGAACAGCTCCGAAATAAAACACGGAGCATTGGCCGCTCCCCGGGCTGAACACCTTGCCCGGTGGGAGATCTCCCCTTTTCCCTCCACGGCTACAGTAGTGACCCCGACATGATGTGAGCACGCAACCAACAACCTTCGGAAACTATAACTTTCAAGCCTTCGTCATTATCCTCAAGAACCCCTACCAAGCACTCCCGAGAATCGCCTTCTGCAGTCTTCAGCTCATGCAAGCTAGTCCAACTTGTCTTCATCTCGACTCACCGCAGATTTATAAGGCAGACCTCTGGTATTTGCTCCGGCACATCGTTCTCACCGGCATCACTTGCAAGTGCATTGTACGGCATGCATTACACACCGGCATATCGTTTGCACCGGCGTCACTTCCCCTCACACACACAGCATGCATTCCCCACCGGCATTAAGGACGCACCGGCAATCGGACTGCAATCGACCTAAAGTCTGAGCAGAGGGGTGATGTGGCGGCGCTTTTGTCGCGCCACACGCGAAACACATCGAAGTCTAAATCGCGCTGTCAAAGTTCCGAAGTAAAGCAGTATATATGGAACAGCTTCGAAATAACACATGGAGCGTTGGCCGCTCTGGCTGAAAACCTTGCCTGGCGGGAGATCTTCCCTTTTCCTTCCACGGCTACAATTTATTTATTAAGAAGAATGTTACAATGCATAGTATTATCCGGCTGCCCCAATCTAAGATAGCCTGTCTTTTAGGTCCCAGTTCCCAAGGTTGAGATGCTTATTCGATAGTCATTAACCATGTTTTCCTATTTTTTTTCTTTAACAATTTGTTTGTTATTTTTTAAAAGCAAGTGTTCGTCTACAATGTTAATGGGTGGTAAGTGGTAATGAAACCAAAGACGGTAAATCGCACAGTCTTAGTATAACAAAAGCCTATTCACTTTTGTCTTAATTAGACGGAAAATCCCTTCTTTTGCTGTACGCATTACGAAAGACTAACCAAACCATTTAGTTTGAATGCGTAAAATGTCGATAACAAAGGTGTTAACCGGGCGAATGTCTAGTTGTGTGATAGCGGAAAGGGGAGGGAGGAATTTCGACTCACATTGTCCCATAAAGCGACTCAAGAATGATGCGAATAAAAACTTTAGTGCAATAATAATTTCTCACGACAAGTGAATTGAATGTAGTTGTAACTTCTGTTAGTTTTGGTGTAAGCGTATCAGTCTGTGTCATGTGGGACTTGACTTGAGGAAATATTGCGATGAGCGTCGCAATACTGATGTTAAATTATTGCGCAAGTTGAACGGCATTTACAACTAAAAGTTAAGTTCAACACTTATTTCAAGAACGATGATAGTTCAGGGACTCCTCGCCATAAATTATACTTATACTTCTTTGCCCCCCCGCCGACAAAAATGAAATTGTTGATTGCAATTTTAAGTGCTGATTGAACGTGCTAGGCATTAAAGAAAAGCATCGTAAGGATCCCTGCATGTTTAAGAAAAACATGTGAAGCACGCCAATAACTAGAGCAGAGTGGCAAATTAATTGCTTTATAGGCTTCTAGGAATGAGAGGAGGGCCTGCGCCCAGCAATGGGATATATGAACTATAGCTTTAACACTAATTATGAATTTCTCTATAATTTTCTTTAGTACTAAATAATTTCTATTTACAGCTGTATTAGCTTCAGCATGGCTGGGCGCAATAAGTTCGGTAGTCTAGGTTGAAGTAACAATTTGTTTATTAGACAAATATTGGCGCCAAATGGTATTCGCAATATAACAGCTGGGTACTTTTATACTAGTCTAGTCAATTTAATCGCAAAATTGTAAATGTTAAAACATATATTTGTACATTGCTGTAACAAGGGAATATAATGGTTAATTTTTAACATTTTGCATATTTCAAAATAAATTATATATGAGTATATGGTAGCGCCACGCTGCAGCGAAGACTGGCTGCAGCACGAATAGGTTTATTCGATCTGAGTAGTACCAATCTCGCTCAGAAAACCAGCGTGAAACAGCAGCATAATGCTAGTGTGCCATATGACCGAACCAATCCAAGAACCGAGGACCATTTTTAATAATAACCAACGGGGCATTCTATCTTAGTGCTCAGGAATGACAACGCAACTGCATTTTGGTTCGTCATCGAAAATACTGGCAGGTATATACTCATTTGTCACCCTTACTTCATAAAAAAAAATATTGATCCAAAATATTCAACTTGCCCTGTATTATAATAACAGTGAATTGGCGGAGTTAGAACAATCACTACCCCAAATCGTCCCGTAGGTGTCGTAACAGGTGATAGAGGGAAACTAAAATAGAACATGGGCAGCAGCATCTCAATCTATGAGGGAGGCCTATGTTCAGCAGTAGACTTCTATAGGCTGTAATCGATGGATAGTTGGGTGGATATTATAATACATACAAAACCAGAAAATCATACTTACATTCAATACTTACTTATCTTTTTTAATTTTTTTTTTAAATTAATATGTAATTCGTAAAATAAACAGCAAATTTATAAACAAAATGTCATACGAAATAATTGATTCCCTCATGAAAATCCTACGAGGCATACTTTATTTTTTAATTACTTTATTTAAAATACCTAGCAATAATACCATTGCTAGTTGTACCATAGCTACATGTTTATCTCTGCTTAGTTTAATGGTTGACTGGGAGAGAATGCCTTAAGGCATTAAGTCCGCCATATGTACGATTTTATTTTTTGTGCATAAAAGTTTTAGTAACATTAATTACATTACTAATATTACCCTTAACCACCCTGGTAAGCTTGAAATTTGTGTGTTGTGTTAGAGGTGGTTTACGACAGTGGTCGAATGGCGGATTCGAACCCACGGCCTTTGGAGTTAGCGGTTCCGCACACTGCTATTAGGCTACTGTCGCTTGCATTGCATGTTAAACTAATTTTCATATAATCATTACAAACTGTTAATATTACTGCTGCACGCAAACTTACTATTAAAACAGATTTAAACATGACAACAAAATGGGTGTGCCTAAATATAATGTTGGGTAATTAAGGTTAACTGCAATTTGCAATTTTCTTTGTTATTTAGTAAGTTATAAGTGCTTTACTTTTATAAAAAAATATAAGGCAATAAATCATAATCAAAACAAACACAAACGTTACGTTCCGTGCCCCATGCTACCCGCATTGCGATTATGTAACTCTGGTGGGAATCGTGATTGGCTTTGTTTTGACGTTTGGTTGCTTTCAAAGCTTAGATATACTATATTGACTGCCTTGTTGGTGTAGTGGTTGTAAACGCGACTGATGATCCTGAGGTCTCGGTTCGTATCCCGGATCGCGCCAAAAAAAAAACAATTTTTGAGTTTTGCCGTCAAGAAATTCTCAGTAACTGCCCGGAGTCAGGAAGTTGGCGGTGTCTCATTCCGTGCCTCAAAGCACGTAAAGCCGTTGATTTGGGCCTGATTCTCCGATCGTGTCGGTTTACGGTCGCATTGGGCGAAGGAACAGAGAGTGCACCTGTTATTGCTCTTGGCACTTGGACACTATAGTCCTGTTCTGCACCGATGGCTAGTCTCCGTTGAAGCTGGCCGCCGTGGCCGAAATTCGGTCTGAAGACATTATTATTATACTATATAAAATATAAAACCAATAAAATATAAGGAATCAGCATTGTATTGTAGTTGTTGTACGAATATTTTAGTATCAACTATATCCCGTATAATTTTGTCCAGGAAACCAAAAAAATTACTTTGTTGATTGGCTCAGTGGATATGGTATACATTGGCAAACCCAGCTTTTTGCTGGGCTGACCCTGAGCCTGGCTTGCCTCCTGCACCGATATAATATTTTAGAGATACCATCTGCATCAAACCAGCAATTCAGGCTGCCCTACTGCAACTGCCATGTCTGGCTCCCAGCCATTATGCCTGGCCTGGGGTTTTGCTATTTGTACCTCTCCTGCCCTGCCTCCTCCCTCATAACAGCCACCAAGTCCTTCATTTGAAGTCAGCAGTGTTCTCAAAAGGTTCCAGGTTCCTGCAATGGTTCCAAGCTCAGTTCATGTCAGTCTGAGAATCACCCAATTTTCCAACCAGAATTGAATCCTGGGATCACCTCAACCAACTGATCAATAGTTGTTAAAAAGATATTGTTAAATTGAGGTCGAAATGTCCACTGAGATTAAAATTACCTGTCAAACAGAGGGCCTTTTTCTGCCTCACAGCTGGCTGGAGTAATTACGGGGGTTTTACCTGAAAATGAGATAAAACTGATTATCTCAAAAATTATATAAAATGAGAATGTTAAAACCCAGAGGATGTCTGTAGTTCATATGTGCACTCACCAAGTGACTGCTGAACCACATCCACCAGTCTGTCCTGATACTGGGCTGGAAACCATAATATGAGGTATCCAGTATTGTAGTTTTATTCGAATAATATTGTTAGAATTGAAGCCAGAATGGAAACAAAAACAATATATTAAAATATATTATAAAGAGGAATCCTATTACAAAAGGAGGCAAAGGTCAGTCCAGAGAATGAGTCAAAGTCATTTGAGGTTCAATATTAACTAATTAAAATTAACAAAATATTTATATAAGGAGGAGGGAAATTGAATAAAACTATACGAAAATTTGAATGTTCCCACCTCCCAGGCTGGGCTCCACTGCCTGGCTCCTGCAAGGAAGCTGGCCTGCCACCAAGGGGTCACCACGATGCACAGGCTTGCAAGCAGAGGTGTCTTCCTCACGTTAAGCTAAAAAGAGCCGCAAGGAAAGTTAGAGGCGTTGGCACATGCGCCACCTGCCCTAGTCCTCCGCGTGACTAGATGGGGCTGCACTGTTGATGCGGGTGCGGGGCTGCGGGGTGAGAGGAGTGTCGGTTGATGAGGCACCGCCTCCTTACCTCCGCGGCGAAACTTGCTGGCGGCGAGCTATAGACCAGATCTCGTTGCCAGCGGTGCCAAGCGCCTGGAGCGCGCACGTTTTCCTGGCCCCAGTCCGTTGGCAGGGAAGAGTGGAGGCCGTGGAGGAGGGCTTGCCTTGTGTTCCGGTGCGCCTTGCCTGAGGAGGAGAATGGGGAGGAGAGGTCTCCAAGGTGGGCTGCCATGGGGCGTTGAAAGCCAGGCCGCGATGTGTGCCAGCATTCCCGTGGCCCTGCTAATATGCGGCGAAGGTGAACACCATTGGTTTTAGTCGGTGCGAGTCCGATAAGCCGTCCTTGTTTCTCATGAGGCGGATATGCGTGCAGGCATTTCCATGAAAAAAGGCCATATTGAATAGATGAATAAAACGAAATTTGCTCGAAAGCTCTCAGCATTTATTTTAGAGAAAAAAGAATTAAATAATGTCTTTAATACTTTAGCTGATACAAAATCTCGAAAAATCATTTTTCTTTTATCTTCAGTGCCCCATCTCAACACGCGCCAACCTGTCTAATGTTATCATGATATTTTATTAATTTAAATTCTGAGTTCTTTATAAATTATATACTAAAACCTTCCAGAAAATCAGCCTATTGCTTAATTTAACCTCTACCAAAATCTAATAAAGACAGACAGATAGTTAATAATAAAAAATATTTCTGATGTCTGTCTAATTTGTTTACTAGCCAGTTATATCGCCTCAATCCGTCCCAAGCTCAATATTCCAAACAGCCACATCAGCATATGCGTGAGAACTCGAGTGATAATTCTAAGTAATGTAAGACGAATAACCAACCCGGTGACGATATAATAATTGTACTAGACTTATTCTAACATTAATATTATATCATTCTGTAACTAACCACTTTCGAAAGAACATTAAATCATTTTATACTTTAAATTGTGTTTTTAAAAAGGCTGTCGAGGTTCGTCGCAATTTAAGTAGCCCTTGTTATATTTATTTTAAAATTGTAATTTATTTACGGATACCGCCTTCTTACTTTATTATATTCTTAAACCATTTTTCTTAGTCTGAAATTATATTTTCGGACTAAACATTTGGCATCGGCATTTTAAAATACGTTAAAATTAAATGCGGTGAAATTAGTAAAATGAGTTTTTATATGGTTCACTATAGGGCGCAATATCGTGCTTTTCTGTTGACCTATTAAAATCCATTGATTAAAATGGACTTTAAACTTTGATTTCATGGTTGTAGGGAGGGTGCTCAGGAGGATAGACGATCATATTGCCATGTGACGCTACCGCCCGTCTCAGATCTGAAAACGAGATGGTTATACCGCCATCTTACGGAATCCATAAGAATTTTATGGCATTTTCCATAATCGCCTCATAGACATGTGTCATTCATTTATTTCTAGTAACCCGATCATTCAAGTACTGATTCGTCTTACGAACTGGTCATTCGGGTCGATCATTCAAATGGATCATTTCGAATTTCGAGATTCAGTACTCTGTGGTCTGTGAGACCCGCTCGATAATGTCAGTCGTCGGACATTACTATACTCTTTGGTCGTGGGTCCTATCAATCGTTTGACCCGGAATGTTCAAAAATGTAATTGCAATCACCAATATTTTGCTGCTACCCGAGTGAAATGAACAAATCATTCACGATTGACACATGTATGATCGATCCTTACAGCACCGATGACACGAAATAGGGCATCCCTCAGTTCGTGTATGTCTTACTCTGCCAGCACACGAAAACTCATACACAGAGGAAAGTAGTTGCTATATTCACCATACTTGGCAGGTGGATTTGCAATGCCAGTAAAATCAACTAGCATTTTTTTATTTAAATTAAAATTCTGTGGTGGTGCTGTCGTCACACCACACAAGCAAACACATCGAAGCCAAATCGCGCTATCAAAGTTCCAAGTAAACAGGATATAGAACAGCTCCGAAATAAAACACGGAGCATTGGCCGCCCCGGGCTGAACACCTTGCCCGGTGGGAGTATCTCCCCTTTTCCCTCCACGGCTACAGTAGTGACCCCGACATGATGTGAGCACGCAACCAACAACCTTCGGAAACTATAACTTTCAAGCCTTCGTCATTATCCTCAAGAACCCCTACCAAGCACTCCCGAGAATCGCCTTCTGCAGTCTTCAGCTCATGCAAGCTAGTCCAACTTGTCTTCATCTCGACTCACCGCAGATTTATAAGGCAGACTTCTGGTATTTGCTCCGGCACATCGTTCTCACCGGCATCACTTGCAAGTGCATAGTACGGCATGCATTACACACCGGCATATCGTTTGCACCGGCATCACTTCCCCTTACGCACACAGCATGCATTCCCCACCGGCATTAAGGACGCACCGGCAATCGGACTGCACTATCGACCTAAAGTCTGAGCAGGGGGGTGATGTGGCGGCGCTTTCGTCGCGCCACACGCGAAACACATCGAAGTCTAAATCGCACTGTAAAAGTTCCGAAGTAAAGCAGTATATATGGAACAGCTTCGAAATAACACACGGAGCGTTGGCCGCTCTGGCTGAACACCTTGCCTGGCGGGAGATCTTCCCTTTTCCTTCCACGGCTACAATTTATTTATTAAGAAGAATGTTACAATGCATAGTGTTATCCGGTTGCCCCAATCTAAGACAGCCTGTCTTTTAGGTCCCAGTTCCCAAGGTTGAATTGCTTACTCGATAGTCATTAACCATGTTTTCCTATTTTTTTCTTTAACAATTTGTTTGTTATTTTTTGAAAGCAAGTGTTCGTCTACAATGTCAATGGGTGGTAAGTGGCAAATTCCTTCCTTTGCTGTACGCATTACGAAAGACTAACCAAACCATTTAGTTTGAGTGCGTAAAATGTCGATAACAAAAGTGTTAACCGGGCGAATGTCTAGTTGTGTGATAGCGGAAAGGCGAAGGAGGAATTTCGACTCACATTGTCCCCATAAAGCGACACAAGAATGATGCGAATAAAAACTTTAGTGCAATAATAATTTCTCACTGACAAGTGAATTGAATGTAGTTGTAACTTCTGTTAGTTTTGAAAAGTGTAAGCGTATCAGTCTCGTGTCAGCGTGTAGGATTTGACTTGAGGAAATATTGCGAGGAGCGTCACAATACTGGTGTTAAATTATTGCGCAAGTTGAACGGCATTTACAACTAAAAGTTAAGTTCTAACACTTATTTCAAGAACGATGATAGTTCAGGGACTCCTCGCCATAAATTTTACTTATACTTCTTTGACTTTGTTTGTACTCGAGCAACTCGGGTTCGATCCCCGCCGACAAAAATGAAATTGTTGATTGCAATTTTAAGTGCTGATTGAACGTGCTAGGCATTAAAGAAAAGCATCGTAAGGATCCCTGCATGTTTAAGAAAAACATGTGAAGCACGCCAATAACTAGAGCAGAGCGGCAAATTAATTGCTTTATAGGCTTCTAGGAATGAGAGGAGGGCCTGCGCCCAGCAATGGGATATATGAACTATAGCTTTAACACTAATTATGAATTTCTCTATAATTTTCTTTAGTACTAAATAATTTCTATTTACAGCTGTATTAGCTTCAGCATGGCTGGGCGCAATAAGTTCGGTAGTCTAGGTTGAAGTAACAATTTGTTTATTAGACAAATATTGGCGCCAAATAGTATTCGCAATATAACAGCTGGGTACTTTTATACTAGTCTAGTCAATTTAATCGCAAAATTGTAAATGTTAAAACATATATTTGTACATTGCTGTA
Organism: Parnassius orleans; assembly: GCA_029286625.1. Taxonomy (NCBI): domain Eukaryota; kingdom Metazoa; phylum Arthropoda; class Insecta; order Lepidoptera; family Papilionidae; genus Parnassius; species Parnassius orleans. The sequence goes on along the minus strand of JAGSMP010000107.1, from coordinate 3,530,224 downwards.
ACAAGGGAATATAATGGTAAATTTTTAACATTTTGCATATTTCAAAATAAATTATATATGAGTATATGGTAGCGCCACGCTGCAGCGAAGACTGGCTGCAGCACGAATAGGTTTATTCGATCTGAGCAGTACCAATCTCGCTCAGAAAACCAGTGTGAAACAGCAGCATAATGCTAGTGTGCCATATGACCGAACCAATCCAAGAACCGAGGACCATTTTTAATAATAACCAACGGGGCATTCTATCTTAGTGCTCAGGAATGACAACGCAACTGCATTTTGGTTCGTCATCGAAAATACTGGCAGGTATATACTCATTTGTCACCCTTACTTCATAAAAAAAAATATTGATCCAAAATATTCAACTTGCCCTGTATTATAATAACAGTGAATTGGCGGAGTTAGAACAATCACTACCCCAAATCGTCCCGTAGGTGTCGTAACAGGTGATAGAGGGAAACTGAAATAGAACATGGGCAGCAGCATCTCAATCTATGAGGGAGGCCTATGTTCAGCAGTAGACTTCTATAGGCTGTAATCGATGGATAGTTGGGTGGATATTATAATACATACAAAACCAGAAAATCATACTTACATTCAATACTTACTTATCTTTTTTAATTTTTTTTTTAAAATTAATATATAATTCGTAAAATAAACAGCAAATTTATAAACAAAATGTCATACGAAATAATTGATTCCCTCATGAAAATCCTACGAGGCATACTTTATTTTTTAATTACTTTATTTAAAATACCTAGCAATAATACCATTGTTGTTGTATAAGCTACATGTTTATCTCTGCTTAGTTTAATGGTTGACTGAGAGAATGCTTAAGGCATTAAGTCCGCCATATGTACGATTTTATTTTTGTGCATAAAAGTTTTAGTTTAATTACATTACTATTACCCCTTAACCACTCCTGGTAAGCTTGAAATTTTGTGTGCTTGTGTTAGGAGTGGTTTACGACAGTGGTCGATGGCGGATTCGAACCCACGGCCTTTGAGTTAGCGGTTCCGCACACTGCTATTAGGCTACTGTCGCTTGCATTGCATGTTAAACTAATTTTCATATAATCATTACAAACTGTTAATATTACTGCTGCACAAACTTACTATTAAAACAGATTTAAACATGACAACAAAATGGGTGTCCTAAATATAATGTTGTAATTAAGGTTAACTGCATTTAATTTTCTTTGTTATTTAGTAAGTTATATGTGCTTCACTTTATAAAAAAATATAAGGCAATAAATCATAATCACAAACACAAACGTGCCCGTTCCATGCCCCATCTTTGATTGGCTTTGTTTTGACGTTTGGTTGCTTTCAAAGCTTAGATATACTATATTGACTGCCTTATTGGTGTAGTGGTTGTAAACGCGATTGATGATCCTGAGGTCTCAGTTTCGTATCCCGGATCGCGCCAAAAAAAAAAACAATTTTTGAGTTTTGCCGTCAAGAAATTCTCAGTAACTGTCCGGAGTCAGGAAGGTGGCGGTGTCTCATTCCCGTGCCTCGCAAAGCACGTAAAGCCGTTGATTCTGGGCCTGATCTCTCTCCGGTCGTGTCGGTTTACGGTCGAATTGGGCTATGAGAGTGAAGGAATAGAGAGTGCACCTGTTATTGCTCTTGGCACTTGGACACTATAGTCCTGTTCTGCACCGATGGCTAGTCTCCGTTGAAGCTGGCCGCCGTGGCCGAAATTCGGTCTGGAAGACATTATTATTATACAATATAAAATATAAACCATTAAAATACAAGGAATTGCATTGTATTGTAGTTGTTGTATGAATATTTTAGTATCGACGATATCCCGTGGCGGATTATCCTTAAGGCAAACTAGGCACTTAAGTTTTTAAACGAAGAAAAGTTTAAGTAAGTACCTACTTACCGTTACAGTCTATTAAAGTCCACTGCTGAATATATGCCTACCCTACAGATTGCCTCATAGGGAGATATTTGCCACAGTTGCCACGTTTGGCAAGCGGGTTGGCAACCGCAGTTTTTTATTTTAAGTCGTTATTAGGAAGACGCTACTGCCCATCTCCTGATTTATTTCCCTCTGTCGCCTCTTACGACACCCACTTGATGATATGGGGTAGTGGATATTTTAAGTAACTACTTACATAAAATACATTTTTATACTTTCTATAGAGGTGTAGAGCTACCAAAGCGCACACCATCTCCTTGGTTATTCCTACATCGCCCTCACTCTCTTATCACGTTTTTCATTCACGCCCACCTGTTACGTGTCCTTATTAATTTGCAACTGAACTATACTATAAAATATAAATTATAGTTTATTCGCAAAATAGGTAGATAATATAGAGGTGCCTAGGCGCTGTCGACATTTAATCCGCCTCTGACTATATCCATATTATACCTATTGAGTAGTCTGTTTATTTTTTTATAGAATTAGGTGACAAACGAGCACACAGTCCACCTGATGGTAAGTGGTTGCTGTGGCCCATAGACATCTACATCTATCTCCGTTTGCGAATTAAAATCAGATGCGTTTTGTCAGCCGTGAGGTCTAAGATAGAATGCCTCTTTTCCAGTAAAAAGGGTCTCCAGTTCTCTACACTCACCATACGAAACACAGCAGCATTAAGCTGCTATTTTACTCTGGTATTCTGTGAGAGCGTGGTCCTTCCCCGGTCGAGGCGACCCATTCGTGCTACAACTATACTATTAATAAAGCTGCAGCATGGCTCTACCACGTATATCTTACTACCGTTACCTTTACAGCCTATCAATAGTCCACTACTGAACATAAGCCTCCTCCATAAATTGCCTCATAGGGGGGTGTTTGACATACTGGCCATTTTTAGTTGGTATTAGGAAGACGCTGCTGCCCATCTCTTGGCTTATTTCCTTCTGTCGCCTCTTGCGACACCTACAGGATAATATGGGATGTGAAGATATTCTTACACCGCCACTACACGGCGTGATATATCTTATTTAAAGTAACAATATATGCTTAGAATTTTGTCTGAATATCCAATTTTGGCTAATATTTGTTCTACAAACCAAGGTTAGAACTCGTTTTCTGCTTGTGAGTACACAGAATGAAACAAAAACACGATATTATTATTCTATAAAACATTGTACAAATATGCCAAAGATAATCCGACACGTACAAAAGGATAAAGAAATATGTTATTTTAGCAAAAGGCGAAGTATTTAGCTTTAGAGGTCGAGCCAATAAGTCATTTTGATTTAGCCTCATTTCATGTTGTCGTTGGCAAATAAGTTGTGTTTAATCTAATTATACGATCTAAACTTATAACACAGACGTGTTTTGGATGTAGGTTAAGGATATAGTTGAATTCCCATGGGAATTAATTAAAACTAGAATAGTATTAACATTGTTAACGAAGTTAACATTGAAAATTCGACAGTACTTTTTTTTTACTAAGTGTAAAAGGAATTTACTGTCCACCTGATGGTAAGATGTTACTGCAGTCCATGGATTCTTGCAACCAACTTCAGACAAACTAGGCTACAGTTGTGTCACTCCTGAGGACTAAGATGGAATGCTTCAAATCCTGTAATTATACTGGCTCTATGTACCCCTCAGACTAGAACACGGCAGTGCAGGCGCTGCTATTTGGCGGCAAAAATAATTAAGAGAGTAGTACCTACCCAGACGGACTCAATAGGCACAAAATGAGCCTATATACTATCTAGAAAGAAGAGTCCGACCACATAGAAACTTGCAGTGTTATAATTTTTAAAGACAAACAAAAAAATATGAGAAGTTCAACAACTCGTACTTTTGGATGCTTTTCTATACTTAATTAATCTCGCAGAAATGTGTTTTGCAGTGAGTTATGTACAGTTTCTTCAATTGTGTATCATACCAGCGCAACGCTACCTTACCTTAATAATAGATCCTACCATTCTCAGGAATATAACTTTTATGCTCTTTGTCATAAAACTATTGTATGCACTCTCCCACAATCTATGCATTTATGTGGTACACTTTACTGAGAAACTATCACACTTTCAGGTGTGGGCTTTGACATAGTATTTTCGATTCATGTCTAGATGTGTTATCAATCATAAAAATATTATTTAATCTACATTTAAAAAAAATAGAAGGTATAACAATTTTCATTAATTAGATTTTTATTGTATTACTAACGCCATATGTAAGAAAACTAAAAATTACTTTTATAGTAGTACCACGTTAGATACGTTAGATGGCGCTGATTATGAAATGGAGCATAACTTGATGAAAAAATGTCGGAAAGAACAATGGCAGATCGTGCCCCACCTTGTACAAAAAAGGTAAATATATGTAAAATAATCTTATGAATATTGGACTTTTTTGTAATAAATCATTATTTTCTACAACTTGCGGTAAAGTATTAATAAAGAAAAGGAATTCAACGGTTACCATTTTATCATTTCCAGTATATAAAATAACATCTGCGTTTCTTTATACGAATTAGTAAATACGCACGCTTAAAGTACCTATATAGTACTTATTTAATTTAAAATATACAAATATTTGTCATAAAAAAAATTATTTACCGATTTTTATTATGATTATGATTTATTGTAAACCGTCAATTATAAGTCGAAAATAATCATGAACTAAATTAAATCATTACCGAATTACATTCATCATTCATCAGTCTTTCGTGCGTTTTGTGTAATGATACAGACACGTCATTGCGTTAAATATCATTAGTACGCATGTCAAATTAATGTTATTTATTTTCACACGTTGACTGATTTGCGCCAGTAAAACATATGGAAACATATTTATTTACCATGTTCTCTTCGTCTTTGTGCTGATCACTCGCAGCTCATCTTAAAATGCAGTAATTTTTATATTTGGGTCGACAGGATGCGTCATGGAGACATGTTATATCCTCATGCCATCACAATATAAACTCTTTTTCCAACATGAAGGTCTTTACAACATGAAGGTATGTTTATTTTAATAGCTATTTACTTAGTTGATTTAGTTTAGTACTGTCACTGTCGTAATTGATGTATATTTATAAAACTGTATATACTCACACCTCCTTCAGTAACATATTAAATTAATTATCTTGAAAAAAATAATTTGGCTATAAACAATATAACACATTTACTTGACTTGGACTTAGTTTATATGAAATATGTTCTAATGTCTGTTTATAACTTTTAGCTTAGGGGGTGCTAAGAATCTCCGGTGGAGGTTCGATTGCCACCTACGACGACTCGACCTGGCAACTTATAACGCACGCACTCTGAGGACTGACGAGAAGATCCTGGAGCTGGAAGAATAAATTAGCAATTTGCGCTGGAATATTATAGGATTATCCGAGGTCCGAAGAGAGGGGGAGAACACGGTAATCCTCGAATCCGGCAACTTGTTCTATCACCAGGAGGGCGACCATCTGTCCCAAGGAGGTGTCGGATTTATCGTCCACAAGTCTCTCCTTAACAACGTTGTAAAGATTGGGAGTGTGTCGACGAGGGTTGCGTACCTTGTACTCAGAATCACCAAACGGTATTCGCTGAAGGTCATACAGGTTTACGCACCAACCTCGGCACACCCGATGAGGGAGGTGGAGGAAATGTATGAGGATATCTCTAGAGCCATGCATCCTCCAAACCCACTATACGGTGTTAATGGAGACTTCAACGCAAAGCTAGGCCTAAGAGAGAACGGTTAGCTGAAAGGGAAATTCGGATTAGCAACGGAACCCAAGGGCTGGTCGAATTCATGGAGAAAGAGGGCTCTTTATGATGAACTCTTTCCAGAAGGCCCCACAGGAAGTGGACCTGGTCGAGCCCCGACGGTTCGACAAAAATGAGATTGACTTCATTATGACGAATATACGGCAACTGTTTAGTGATGTCTCAGTGATCGCGAGGTGAAAACTGGTAGCGATCACCGAATGGTTGAGGCACACTGAACCTAAACGTTAAGTTGGAGAGGTGTCGTCTAATGAAGTCAACGCCCGTCCCCTCGTGCTCTATTCCAAAGTCCCGAAACCTTTCAGAGCTGAGTTACAAAACCGTTTTCAGTGCCAAAAGATTGCAATGCAGTTGAGGATGAATGACAAGCTCGTGGAAACTGTCCATGCGGTCGGAGCTAAGTTTTGTAAGACCCGACGCAGAAGAACACAAAATCTCTCCGATCACACTCTTAATCTCATGGCTGTTAGACGGGAAATGAAGCTGCAGTCTTCAGTAGATTTGATAGCATACAGGCAACTGAAAAGACAGATCTCCAAATGCATGCGGCGGGACGCAACTTTAATACGCAACTTTAATACTGCTCGTATTGAAGAAGTGATCGAGCGGAACCAGGGCTCCAAAGTCTTTGCTAGAGATCTGTCTGACAGAAAGAGCCAACTGTCGAAGCTGAAGACCGAGTGTGGCAGCGTCGTTTCCGGGACACCTGCGATTTTGAGTGAGATTGAGAGGTTCTATGGGCAGCTGTACACATCATCGTTGGATCCAAGAGCAAGTCTTATCCCACACTATTCCGATGATATTACGGACGTCAGTCTGAGCGAGATTAGGTTGGCTCTCCAGCACCTTAAAAACGGCAAGGCCCCAGGCGAGGATGGAATTACAGCGGAGCTTCTGAAGGCGGGTGGAAAACCGGTACTTGTATTCCTTCAGAAGCTCTTTAATTCCGTCCTCCATGGTGGCACTACACTGCAGGCGTGGAGCAGAAATACGGTGGTCTTGTTCTTTAAGAACGGCGACAACGCTCTCTTGAAGAACTACAGACCGATTTCCCTTCTGAGCCGCGTCTACGTGCTGTTTTCGAAAGTCATTACGAATCATCTCGCATGCAGACTCGACGACTTCCAGCCTCCCGAACAAGCCGGTTTCCGAAAAGGCTTTAGCACCATAGACCCCTTCGTAACATACATACCCTTCGGCAAATTGTACAGAAGTCCGAAGAGTACAATTTGCCACTATGTCTGGCGTATGTGGACTATGAGAAAGCCTTTGATTCCGTCGTAATTTGGGCGGTGCTGCAGTCCCTTCAGCGGTGTATCGTTTAAATGACTGTCGGTATATCGAAGTGCTGAAATGTTTGTACAGTAGGGCTACGATGGCTATCCGAGTACAGAATCAGAGTACGAAACCTATCCAACTGCAGAGAGGTGTAAGACAGGGTGACGTAATATCCCCGAAACTCTCCACCGCTGCGTTGGAAGACGTTTTCAAGCTACTGGACTGGAAAGGATACGGTATTAACATCAACGGCGAGTACATCACTCACCTTTGATTTGCCGACGGTATAGTCCTTATGACAGAATCGCTGGACGACCTAAGCACTATGCTCAATGACCTCTATAGTGTCTCCCAACGGATAGGTCTTAAGATGAACATGGACAAAACAAAGATCATGTTTAATGTCCATGTCACACCTATTCCGGTAGTTGTTGGGAGCACTAAGCTCGAAGTTGTTGACGAGTATGTTTAACTGGGACAAATAGTCCGACTAGGTAAGTCCAACTTCGACCGAGAATCCCGAACGCTGCCCAGCCGAGTTGAATCGACGGATTCAACTCTTCTGGGCAGCGTTCGGGAAATTACGGCACATCTTCTCGTCAGTTATACCTCAAAACTTGAAAACTAGACTGTACAACCAGAGCGTGTTGCCAGTGATGACCTATGGAACTGAGACGTGGTCCTTCACTGCTGGCCGTATGAGGAAGCTCAAGGTCGCTCAGCAAGCTATGGAGAGGGCTATGCTCGGGGTTTCTCTGCGTGATAAATTTAGAAACGAGGATATTCGCAGTAGAACCAGAGTGACCGACAGAGCCCAACGGATTAGTAAGCTGAAGTGGCAATGGGCTGGCCATATAGCTCGAAGAACCGATAACCGATGGGGGAAAAAAGGTTCTCGAGTGGCGGCCTCGTACCGGCGGACGAAGTGTAGGGCGTCCCCTACTAGATGTAGTGACGACCTGGTAAGACATGCAGGGAGTCGATGGATGCAGGTGGCTCAGGACCGTGCTTTGTGGCATTCTTTGGGGGATACCTATGTTCGGCAGTGGACTTGTGATGGGCTCTAATGATGATGATGATGATGAACTTTTAGCTTCAACCCTAAGCTGATCTGTGAAGAGTGTTCATTGCTTCTTAACAAACATGGTAGAAATGGAAATATATAACTGAAGAATAATTGGGCCACACGCCTAGGTTATGGACGGTCTATCTTGGTAGCTAGACAACGTATAAGATATCATACAGTTGAAGCCAATGATCCATGAAATATCTATGCCTACTTACGGTCGGTCTCAATAACCTTTCTATCCCATACTGGAAGTTAAAATGTCTACCATTGGTATCTATAGTAACATTTTTCCATTTCAATAATCAAAGATAGATAGAAATATTTAACCATCACATTGATCTACCGTTTGGAGGGCTTACCGACTACCTGAGTTAAGTGGGTTCATAGAAAAAAATAGCTGACTGTTTCAATAACGTTTTGGCAGTGATAGTGATAGTGATACGAGATAGTGATAGTTCAAATTACCAGATGTCAGAGTTTAGTCTATCGCCCAATTTTGAGAGTTAGCAAATATTTGTCGTGTTTTTAAATAAATAAAACATATTTTATTTCAAAAAAAGGGATTTGTTCAGTGATGAAAGTGATTATGAAATGTATGAAATCGGTGATTTTGATTCCCGAGGTATTGTAGATACTGAAAATCGCCGAGTTTATACTCGAATAAATTACAGAAGTGATTTTTCTGACTCTGAATTTACATATACAGATTCAAATTTAATAAAACGTCCGTGGATAAGTTATTATTGAAAATAACACCAGCCTTAAAAGTAATTTCTTGGAGGTGAGTAAACGAACTAGTGAAGAATTTTTTTACATATGTATGGTCGAAATATACCACCCAACATTATGTATTTTATGTTATTAACATGAATGTTAATTATTGTAACATTTTTGGAATAAAGGAATATCAAAATTTTATTAAGTTATTTCAGCTGAGCTCCTCGATTTTTGGTTGTGGTGTTGTATACACCTGTCAAGTAAAGCAAGTGTCAATGTCAATGCCGAACGCCAAGGCTGCGTTTCGCTTTTTAAGATAAAACTTTTGTCATTATTTTAAATTTAGAAAGATGTGTATGGAATAATCGTCAATATTATATTAAAAACTAATAACTACAATAATTGAAAACATTATATAATAATCATAATATTTTAAATACATCATAATATTTTATTATAAAAGGTGACGAAATTCACTTCGAAGTAAAAACAAAACGCTTAGGAGGGACGCATTAACCAAACTTATCATGAGCTATCTGTCTTTTATCTACATTACGATATTGAGACGACAGTAATAGATAGTTTAAACTTAACTGTTTACCTTGGGTAGCTATCTACTTATAACTGATTGTAGGGAATTGAGACCGGCCGTTAATGAGGTTCTTAGTATCTTATATTATATTTTGATTCCGCGCCGTGCTTTGCTGCTAGCTGTGCTTTTGCCGAAATATTGATAATGATGGACAATGTCTAACAAGATGATATTTTTTCACGAGCTAACCCACAAAAAAGAGCATTGAATATCAATTCTATTTTGATTTTCAAAAAGTATATTTCTTGCAGGTCTTATCAAGATATTCATTTGAATGTCATCAGTACCGGCTGCGTGATACTCGTCAACTTTGCTTCAAGAAAGGTGACAACGCTCGATTGAAGAACTGAAATAAGTACAAACTCATAGTTCATGATAAAAAAAAGAAATAATGTAAACAATCGTAATTGAATTTATTTAATAAAATAATAAGACATAGGAGTGACGTACGGGCGGGGGGGATAGGGTTCTACGAGTTTAAAAGGTGGGCATTTTGCACTCCAAAAGTGATCCTCTACAACATAGAAGCTAGATACAAACGAAAGAAGAAACTACCAGAAAGAGCTCTTAAGAAATAGTGAATTAATAGGAAAATCTCTCACTCGAATATCTACCCAGCTGTCAAATTAAAATATAATTTGTGTGTTCCTATTTGTCTCCAGACCTACCAGCAATAGTCTCACAAAAGCCCACCACTGATATTAGGGTGAACCCGTATAAATTATTTTGATTTATTTTGTGAGTTATCGTTATCACATCGTAATAAAATCTACGGCATCTTCATATTATGTGTAAAATGTAATAAAAGTAAACATAAAACATAAACATAACATAAACACTCACGCCTATCACCCAGAGGGGTAGGCAGAGATTATGGACTTCCATTTGGCACGATCTTACACCTCTCTCGCCTCCTCCACATCCACATACGCATACACGCTCGTCGGTTAAGGGTACTCTTAATTTGGCCCATTTTCAGTATATCGCCAATTTGGTCGATAAACCTTCGTCTAGGGCGTCCCTTCCTGACTCTGCTCTCTGCCACATAAATTTGTTGTCACTCTTTCCTCATTCATTCTTTCTACATGACCAAACCACCGAAGCATTCCTTTCTTAATCCTGGTCACAACATCATCTTGCAAACCACACTCTTCTCTTATCACACTTCACTCTGTCATTCAGATTCAGCCCTAACATACTCCTTAATGACCGCATTTCTACAGCATTTATTCTACTCTCGTGCTTCTTCTGCCACACCCAACTTTCACTACCATACATTAAAGTAGGGACTAACACAGCATTGTGAATTGCCATACGTGCCTTTTTGAACACATTCTGACTTTCCACAACAGAGTGTAGAGCCCCATTTAAAATAATAAAAGTAAAAAGAGGCAAATTCCAAAAATCGAATGACAAATACATTATCTAGCCTGCTAACTGGCTGCAAAGTTTGTGGTGAAAATGGTAGCTGGTACGGTCGCTGGTTAAGGTAAATACCTGTCGTTGGGAAGGCACCTACATGTCAAGCAATGAAGTACTAAAAACTGAAATGACAATCTCACAGTCTAGCTGCCGGTAAGTGACCCACATGTACCTACACCTACAGCGAACTTCAAACAAAGAAGGCCACAGATACGCTGTCATCTAAGATGGAATGCCCTATACCCTGTAATTATACTGACTCTCTATAAATTTCAGACCGGAACACAGAAGTGCATGCACTGCGGCTTGTCGACTGACATAGGTAAGAGTGTCGTACCTACCCGGACGGATTCCTTAGCAGAAAAGAATCTTACCATCTATTAAATACTGACGTAGAAAAACAACACATCGACACAACATCAAGAGTAATATTTACGTAACAGATTCAGGCTATTCGTTTATACCTAAACCAGTTAAAGAACACGTGGTGGTTATATAATTATTTCTTATTCGTGTATATAACACGAATACTACGCATTAATAAAACTATTTTGACTTTTATGACTTTTCAATGTAATCGTAAAGTAGTGAATAGTGTACTGAACATTAAAGAAGGAATTGATGGATCTTGCGTTTTACCTTGGCCTAGATTGCATTCTGAGCCAATTAATGAATTTCTATGTGGTGGATATATTTGCAGAGCATTTCCAACTTTATTTTCTACTGGTAAAGTTGACTTTAGAGATACACGAGTTTGTAAAGTTTCTAATAATGAATATTTTAAATTACTCATGATGTATGAAGACGGCAGGTTTGCAAGACATCCAAGATTTAAATTTTTTTGCTTTAAGTAGTATGATGTGTTGGACAACTTCACAAAATGCTAGTATTTGTGTCAAAAAAAATTTACATAATGTTGAAACAATTGAACAACTTCGAGAATTATTGTAGCAAAATCCATTATTGTATAAATCAATTTTATCATATAATGCTAATTTGAGGTCATCTAGCTCATATTGGTATGCAAGATTTAGAGAGTTAGTGGATATGACTGAAGAATTAAGAAGTACAACAGTATTTATGACATTAAGTGCAGCTAACTTATATTGGCAACAGCTGTATCGTATATTTAACAACTTCCCTGTCCAAGAAATAGACACAATAGTTAAACAATTGAAATGTTCATATATGACTCATGGGACAGTGAAATGGTTAATCCTGATTAGAATTATGCTAATTTTAATCAAAACAGTGAATTTATTCGTAAATCATCATCATTATCATCATTACAGCCCTTCACAAGGCCACTGCTGAACATAGCAAAGCACGGTCCCGAGCCACCTGCATCCATTGACTTCTTGCATGTCTTACCAGGTCGTCACTCCATCTAGTGGGGGGACACCCTACACTTCGCTTGCTGGTACAAGGCTGCCCCTCGAGAACCTTTCTTCGCCATCGGTTGTCGGTTCTTGCAGCTACATATATGGCCGGCCCATTGCCACTTCAGCATACTAATTCTTTGGGCTATGTCGGTTACTCTGGTTCTACTGCGAATATCCTCGTTTTTAAATCTATCACGCAGAGAAACGCCGAGCATAGCTCCATAGCTCGCTGAGCGACTTTGAGTTTCCTCATACGGCCAGCAGTGAAGGACCACGTCTCAGATCCATAGGTCATCACTGGCAACACGCACTGGTTGTATAATCTACTTTTAAGGTTTTGAGGTATGTCTGACGAGAAGATGTGTCGTAATCTCCCGAACACTGCCCAGCCGAGTTGAATCCGTCGATTGATCTCTCGGTCGAAGTTGGACTTAACTAGTTGGACTAGTTGTCCCAGGTAAATATATTCGTCAACAACTTTGAGCTAAGTGCTCCCAACAACTACCGGCATAGGTGTGACATGGACGTTAAACATGATTTTGGAACGAAGTTCTTTATCGGACGGTACGGATTTGGCAGATGGGGGCTAGGCGAGAAAAAGTGTAAGATTTTTCCGTCACGACCACTTCTGACGTAGTGTCGGGCTGTCTGTCTAGACGGCTATAAGGAAGCGAGGTGGAATAATATCCATCTCCCTCGCACTTTTTCTTATCTTGCCATGAAATAAATATTATTTTATTTTAAATGACGCTTCATTTTAATAGACACTAGTAATTCATTTATTTGTATTTATTTATTAATGATATAATACGGTTATCAATAATAATATACTACGAAAGGAACTTCGTTCCAACCGAGTGTTCCACGTTTTTGTTTTGTCCATGTTCATCTTAAGACCTATCCGTTGGGAGCCACTATTGAGGTCATTGAGCAGAGTGCTTAGGTCCTCCAGCGATTCTGCCATAAGTACTATATCGTCGGCAAATCGAAGGTGAGTGATGTACTCGCCATTGACGTTAATACCGTATCCTTTTCAGTCCAGTAGCTTGAAAACGTCTTCCAACGCAGCGGTGAAGAGTTTCGGAGATATTACGTCACCCTGTCTAACACCACTCTGCAGTTGGATAGGTTTCGTACTCTGATTCTGTACTCGGATAGCCATCGTAGCCCTACTGTACAAACATTTCAGCACTTCGATGTACCGACAGTCATTTAAACGATACACCGCTGAAGGGACTGCAGCACCGCCCAAACTTCGACGGAATCAAAGGCTTTCTTTTTCGGAAAACGGCTTGTTCGAGAGGCTGGAAGTCGTCGAGTCTGCGTGCGAGACGATTCGTAATGACTCTCGAAAACAGCACGTAGACGGAAAATCGGTCTGTAGTTCTTCAAGAGAGCGTTGTTGCCTTTATTGAAGAACAAGACCACCGCACTTCTGATCCATGCCACCGGAGTAGTGCCACTATGGAGGACGGAATTAAAGACTTTCTGAAGGACTTCAAGTACCGGTTTTCAACCCGCTTTCAGAAGCTCCGCTGTAATTCCATCCTCGCCCGGGGACTTGCCGTTTTCAAGGTGCTGGAGAGCCATTCTAATCTCGCTCAGACTGACGTCCGGGATATCTTCGGAATAGTGTCAGATAAGACTTGCTCTTGGATCCAACGATGATGTGTACAGCTGCCCATAGAACCTCTCAATCTCACTCAAAATCTCAGATGTCTCGGAAACGATGCTGCAACATTTGGTCTTCAGCTTCGACAGTTAGCTCTTTCTGGCAGACAGATCTCTGGCAAAGACTTTAGACCCTAGTTCCGCTCGATCGCTTCTTCAATACGAGCGGTATTAAAGTTGCGTAAGTCCCGCCGCATGCATTTGGAGATCTGTCTGTTCAGTTGCCTGTATGCTATCAAATCTACTGAAGACTGCACCTCCATTTCCCTGAGATTCCTGAGATTAAGGGTGTGATTGTGTGAGAGTTTTTGTGTTCTTCTGCGGCGGGTCTTGCAAAACTTAGCTCCGACCGCATGGACAGTTTCCACGTACTTGTCGTTCGTAACGTCCACTACATTGTAATCTTCTAGGCACTGAAAACGATTTTGTAACTCGAGCAGAAAGGTTTCGGGACTTTGGATTAGAGTACGAGGGGGACGGAGCGTTGACTTCATTAGACGACATCTCTCCAACTTAACGTTTAGGTTCAGTATGCTTCTAACCATTCGGTGATCGCTATCAGTTTTCACCCTCGCGATCACTGAGACATTACTGAATAGTTGCCGTCTAGTCGTCGTAATGAAGTCAATCTCATTTTTTGTCGAACCGTCGGGCTCGACCAGGTCCACTTCCTGTGGGGCCGCTTCTGGAAGAAAGAGTTCATCATAAAGAGTCCCTCTTTCTACATGAAGTCGGCCAGCTGCTGGCCCCTTGGGTTCCGTTGCCCTAATCCGAATTTCCCTACTTTCAGCTCACCGTTCTCTCTTGTGCCTAGTTTTGCGTTGAAGTCTCCCATTAACCACCGTATAGTGGGTTTTGGAGGAATGCATGGCTCCAGAGATATCCTCATACATTTACTTTTTACAAAAGTGTCAGCTGATTTCTTTTACAAAAATTTATAAAAGAAGTTCAGCTTATGGTATAAGAAGAGTACCTTTTATTCTTAGAATGAGACCAAAAGTTAAATATGATCCGAATTGTATTGAAAATGAAAATTTTATAAGCAACAAGTTTTATTACATGTTATGTGGCGACAGTTGAATGATCTAAATCCAGATGATACTTGGAAGAATGTATATGAACATCATTGTAAGAATAATGATGTTCTTGGTTTTGAATTGGATCAAATATTAGGTCCTTACATATGAAATTGGCGTTTCGTACTGGAGGAATATAAAGTCATTCAATGTCAATTAAAGACATTCCAATTGTAGCTCATCTAACTTAGTGGTTGTTTGTTGTGCAGTCTGTCGTTTTGCGTTGTCGTGAAGCAGCAGTGGCCTAGAGCGATTGACCAATCTCGTTTGTTTAGCAGCTAGTTATTCCTTCGCGGTTTGCAGTTGCTGACAATAAATATCTGCCGTAATCGTTTGGCCAGATTTTAAAAAGCTGTAGTGAACGACACCGGCGCTAGTCCACCAAACACTCACAAGTAACCTTTTCTGAGTCAATTTTCGTTTAGGGTAGGATTTGGCTGGGTCTCCAGGGTTCAGCCATTGCGAAGAGCGCTTTCGATTATCGTACGAATCGTATCCACTTTTCATCACAAGTAATGATTAGATTTAAAATCCCTTCATTATTGTGTCGGTTGAGCAAAGTAAGACAGAAGTCAACGCGTGTTTGCAAGTTCGATTCACTCAATTCATTAGGTACCCATCGTTCAATTTTTTTACTTTCCCAATTTTCTTCAAGTGGATTAATATAGTTTTATCATTAAACCCGAAGCCTGCAGCCATCTCTGAAGTGCTTTGTGATGGATCCGCTTCCACAATAGCCTTTAATTCTTCATTTTCCACTTTGGTCTCCGGCCGTCCACGGGATTGGTTCTGAAGGTCGAAATTTCCAGAACGAAAACGCTGAAACCAAAAAAGTACCGTGCTTTCTTTTGCGACACCAGCGCCGTACACATCATTAATCCTTCGAGCTGTTTCTGCAGCACTGGTGCCACGGTAGAACTCGTACTCGTAAATATACCGATATTTCATGTTTTCCATTGTGTTAGGTAATAAGCGACGCCAAAGAATAAAATAATGAGGAAAAACAAATGAATGACTGTTTTCAAAACTCAAATGTACCAGCTAAATGAATTTATAATTTGGAATTTGGAATTCTTAACCAAAAAGGAGATATTTCAGATTAAAGTGGTCAGTACGACGAAACGCTAATTTCATATGTAAGGACCTAATATTACAAAATTAATAGGACGAAGAAGATTATGAAGAAATAAATCCAGTTGAAATAGAACAACAATTTGATTGATTGGAAGTGGCTGCTGGACCAAAAATATTCAACAAAAATTTATAATTTAAGCTTGGTGTGCGTGTGCGGGTTTGGTATAAAAGGGCTACACTCAGCACTATTTCGTGGTATTATCTACGCAGCTAGTTTTCAGTGCGCCCTCTAGTGAGTAACGTACGGACGAATATGCAACAACCAGTACAATTATTATGACGCTACACTTGTTGCACCTACCACACATAAACATAAAGTGAGTAAAAAAGAAAAAATGAGATGCAGATATAGCTGATTTTATAACAATAACATCGCAATTTTTTTATTACCAACAGTATAATCATAAAATCTACTACTACCACTACTACTGCTACTACTATTACATACTACTAAAATTTACTAGAACCTAAATGTGACGTTTGCTAATTATGAGTACATTATGTCCTTTTGGTGGCAGCCGTAAATAATATTTATATACGTTTTTGTAAATATAGAACATGAATTTTGTATATTTCTTAATATTGTATATTTCTTTTCTGAATATTGTATATTTCTTTTTATCGTCATAATTTAGACAGAATGAATCTCAACACATTTTTCGAGATATGCTTGATAGAATTAGTAATGGTGAATGTACAGTTGAAGATTATAAAAAATTAATGACACAAGTATACAAATATTACCATCAAATGAGCGTATTTTTTTCAACGATGCCGTTAGACTTTTCGCAACAAATAAAGATGTGAAAGAGTTCAATAATCAAAAGTTAAAAGAATTACGTCAACCAGTTGCTTATATTCCGGCTTATAACAATTGTTCTAAGGCAAAATTAGCAAGTGCAGTCTATTAGGTGGCCTTAAACCATTTATTATTTTATCGATTGGATCAAAAGTTATGTTGCGTCCAAATTTATGGATTGAAATTGGATTAGTAAATGGAGCTTTAGGTTATGTCGAAGATATAATTTATGAAGAAAATTACAGTCCCCCTGATCAAATGCCACGAGTGATAGTGGTACGATTTAAAAATAATTCTCATTCAACTTATGACAATAGCGGCTGTGTTCCAATACCACCCATAACTGAACTTTGGAAAAATGGAAATATTAATTGTTCTAGAAAACAATTCCCATTAGCATTCGCGGTTACAATTCATAAGTCACAAGGCATTAACAATAGATAAAGCTGTTGTAGATATTGGAGATAAAGAAACATCTATCGGTTTAACATATTATGTAGCGTTTTCCAGAGTAAAAACATTTGAAGGATTAGCGTTATATAAACGATTCCCCTATGATAGATTAAGTAGTATTAAAAAGTCATATATGTTAAAATGTAGAAAATAAGAAGTAATTTGTATGGGAAGTTTTTAGTTTGGATAAAGTTTCTTGCCTGTTGCACTTACTGGCGCTTAATGAGTGAGCTACGTTATTTTACGTACGCACACATCGTAAAACACGGCTGATGTTATTCACACATCTAATGCCGGCACCAGATACAGCTTCAAACAAGTGTTCAAATGTTTAAAGCTGTATCTGGCGCCGGCTTAAGAATCACGAACACACTTCTTGATTTTATAGATTGTTAGATAGATTATTGTTTTAAGTAAGTAGTTTGCAATTTTTAATTAGTAAGTGTCAACACGTTGTACTTTGTTAGTACTGCTTCTTGATAGGTTTTTTTAGCCGTCTTCAAAAAAAGAGGAGGATTAAAAATTCTTCTTTTTTTGTATGTATGTTGCGCGATATCTTGTGATAAAAACAGTTAAACTAGTCCCTTATAAATCTTAAGAAAAGTTCCACTCCGAGTTGTGGAAAAATAGGAGATGGATTTTTAATTGAACTATTAAGACGACATTAAGATTGTGATATTCCTTAGTACACAAACTATAAAAAAATAAAAACTCGACTTCATAATTATCGATATTTTTTTTAATTCTTTGAAGTTGGCTTTTACTTTTAATTAAAAGTTAATTTTTAGTATGTCAGTGTTGAGATCACCATGTATTTTTATATACAGTGAAATATTATATCGGATGTATAACCGGCGGACATTTATTTACAAAATCAAATCTCTATATATAAAAATCAATTGCTGTCCGTTAGTCTCGCTAAAACTCGAAAATAGCTTGAACGATTTTGATGAATTTTTTTGTGTGCGTTTGAGTGGGTCCCTGGATGGTTTAAATTCACATTTAGACCTGGTAGGTGACGCTGTTATTGAAATCTAGAAATCACACGTGCGAAGCTGGGGCGGATAGATAGTATCGTATATTTTTGGTTGATATTTCAAAATAAGCTCGCACCTAGCGTAATATGATAGCATCCATTAAAGGAGAATGTCTAGCCGATGAAAGCCCTAAGAGAAAAGTGAACTTATTATTTTTTTAACCACGCTTTTAGTGTACATCAAAATGTGCAACAAAATATACAAGTAACGCAACAAAAATTTTACAAGACACAAAGTCCGTGTGGGAAGGTAGTATTTAGTATCGACCTGATATAATACATAAAAAAATATTTCGTAAACATTTTAAGCTAACACGCAATGGGGCATTGCGACAGAAATTTCCTTGCCATTAAACTCTCTCAGTAATGAAAGGACGCCTGTGAACAGCAGTGTGTATCTACTAGATACTACTGCATGTCGTTTGTCTGTCGCTAAACAGCAGAACAACCTAAACTATTTTAATAGGTAGGTAGAGTCGGTATAAATGGATGGGGCTCTTTTTTATATTGAATAAGGGTGACAAACGAGCACACAGTCCAGTGACGGTAAGTGGATACTGTGGCCCATAGACATCTACATCTATTCTCCATTACAAATTGAAACGCAGATGCGTTGTATGGGTGTATCATATTCAGTCAAAAGTGTCTCCGGTCCTCTACATTCATCATACGAAAAACAGCAATATTAAGCTGCTATTTTACGCTGGTATTCTGTGAGAGCGTGGTCCTACCCCGGTCGAGCCGACCCATTCGTGCTACAACTATAATATAGCTGCAGTATGACTTTACTACGTACCACAACATCATAAAATTGATTGTATGCGTAACGCTGGTCCGAATACAACTATCTTTAAATACTACAAATAATTTTCCTAATTGTAAATTTTCAAAATTTCAATGGTGACCACTGTGGGTATCCAAATCCAGCTGAAGGTTAAGGACTTTGCAAATTCTTATGATGTGTTATCATACACAGAATGATTTAATGAAGGGTACACTGACAACACAGCTTACTTTGTGAAATATTAAGCTATAAATTCATATGAACCAAAACAGTGCACCGAATCGGAGCACGATAAATATTAATTATTATTGGCTGTATATGCAGCGTAACATTGTCGATTTGGTGAAATTCTCTGCTGTTAAATAAATCTTCTATAAATATACGTACACTTAACATCTTTATTTATTCTATATATTCATATATTTGTTTACTATAATTTTAAGTCTTAATCATACTATTTGACCACAAAATTTTCTCTCTGGTTCTGGTTTCTGATGATGTTTGTGCTGTTAGCCTTTTGGCTTTTACAAGTTTATCGGACTCAGGGCTCATTTTTCTTTTATATGTATGTAGCAAAACCCCTCAGACGTCCTGCTTGTGTGTAGCAATTTTCATGGCGACTGATTGAACTGTATAGAAGTTAATGTGTTACAGCGCCATCTAGTTGTGACTTACAAAACAGGGGGTCGACTCGACCGGGGTAGGACTCACGCTCTCACAGAATACCAGCGTATAATAACAGCTTAATGCTGCTGTGTTTCGTGTGGTGAGTAGAAAACCGGAGACCCTTTTTACTGGAAACGAGGCATTCCATCTATGTCTTCAGGGGTAGACAACGCATCTACATTTCGATTCTTAATCGAGGATAAATGTCTATGGGCCACAGCTATCACTTAACATAAGGTGGACTGTGAGCTCGTTTGTCAACCTTATTCTATAAAAAAAAATGTATAACTACTAATCTTGGTGACAGCTAACAATAGTTAAGCTTTGGTTTCGGGAACATTTTTAAGTAATTTTGCAAAATCCTCTCATTAACAGCTTATTCGTATTTTCATTAATATGTATAAACTTTAAACTCTTAACAGTTGATCATAACCCGTCTTATTACAAAAGTTGTTTACTGATAGTTTTGCGTATAAACTATGGTTTCAAGTATTTCTAACGAAAGAAGTCCCTTAGCCACGATGCGACGCCCCAATTTTCGCGAAATTTAACTCGGTACACTACTTTTTGTAATAAGACTATCCGTTTTATTACAAAAAGTAATTTATAATTTGTCTCGGGTTTAAACTAGAGTCTGTCATAATAAAGAAATGGTATAGTATGGAAATTGACAGCAAATTCCGCGAAGGCAGTGGCGTCGCGGCTAAGGGACTTGTGTCGTGCCAAAGACTCTTCTTTAAACCCTTCTACAAGTAAACTGCGTTTTGTAATAAGGCCGTATATTAATATGCATATTGTTTACATATTGATTGATGATTGTGTGACCCTGCGCGTTTGTTGCTGTTTCGATTTGAAGTATAAGGGCAGCATTTTGAATATTTCCCGTAACGAGTACGTTTTTCCAAAAGCACCTCGAGACTCCAAGCAGCAGGTTTTGTATCATCATAAGATCAACTTTAGGGGTGGAGTAGCGACTATTAGGCTCTCCTTCGGCGTTCATTTCTTCTGACACACATAACACTTTTGGCTTTGCGCCTCACAATCATGAGCTTTTTAACCACTTTCTTTCAAGTAAAAAATTCATCTTTTTCTGGGTATTTTTATGTCGTGTGCTTAAAAACTGAAAGTGTGGCAGTTTTTGACAATTGTTTGTTCGTTCGTTCGCCATTTTAGAGTTCCGTAGTTACACAATAAGTAACCCTTATAGTTTCGCCATGTCCGTCCGTCCGTCCGCGGTTTTACGCAGAGACCGTAGGTGCTACAAATCTGTAAATTGGCATAGTTATAGATATTAATCACGCCTACAAAACTTTGAAATAAAATCTTTAAAAAAATACATTTTTGTTTTGGGTACCCCATACAAGTAAATGGAGGATGATTTTTTTTACCCGTCTATTCCATCGTGTGGGGTATCGTTGGACAGGTCTTTCAAAAACACTGGTGGTGTGGAACAACATCTTTTCGATTCATGGGTCCGTTTGCAAAATATTTAGATTTAAAGTGGTATTTTTCATAAGTCATGTGTAGTCATGTATCCCCGCTACTAACTAAAACGCTGTTTTTGGAAATGTGAAAAGAAGTTAAAAGGAAAACTATCACAGCTTAATAAGTAGAATTAAAAAGTTAACGAGTAATAGTCGACCAACTAATAAAATGCACTTAGATTAGTAAAAAGTTCGTTACAACTCCATAAAAAATGTCCTAAAACTAGTAAAAATAAACATTTTATGAAGAAAACGACTTATATGCATTACTACTATAGCTTTAATTTTTACTATGCGGTATAGGCAGGGAGGATCTTTCTTACTTACTACTTTCACTTATTTTTAGTTGGTAGTTATTGTAGGCGTTATTCAAAGTATTCATACAATCATATAGCCTTATACAGTTTCATTCGTCACACTCTTGGTTTACGCGGGCGACCTCAGGATAATGATTTAGGGCAGTGGTGGTTTACGTGAAGGTTCGTTACGGTCATATATATGTATATCTTAGGGTTGCACTGCCGGGAATATATAGATAGATAGTCAACTATGATCATCTTTGTACTTACTTGGCATGTGAAAGATTTGATGTAAATTGTATTATTTTGAAAATCGAAAAGTTTTTCAATCTTTTGAATACCACTCCCATAAGTCTGATTTGAAAATAATCCTTCTGTTACCATGTTCCTATTCGGGCCCATTTTTAGTCGTTATAACGGTCAAACCGCGAACTCTCTTATCAAGAAAGCCCACGTATTGTGAAGGGGAACTACGGAACCCTACCTCTACAATGTGCGTGTCCCGACACGCACTTGGGCATTTTTCAATCTAACGTTGACTATTAAAAGCTGTTATGTCTATAATTATTTATCGACTAAAATTTGATTCACAACCCTAGCGTCGCGCCTGTGATCTACAAGGGGAACGCAGAGTCCAAAGAACAGCGAAATACTCGGACGACGTTTGGTCAAAAAAGGGTATAGATAGGAAATTGTAAAAGTAGTAGCCAATCGACTATACAATCACAAACCCAATATCCGCCTTTCACCACAGAATAAATAATAGCTTTCACGACATATTAGACAAGTAACACAGTTGGCACATTCTCTTCTGTTATAAGTCCATGATAAACACTGAAACTATAAGCCCCAGACCAATATGGGACAATTCATTCAAATAATAAGCATTTAAGAAGAAAGTGATTGACACAATCGTTTATTGGTTCTAACGTTAGAGATCGCATTTTATCCGATTTTATCTATTGGTTAAAACTTGTGTAAATATACAATTTTAAGCACTTACCGCAAAAATATTATATCATGCATTAAACTTGAATGTTTGCTCAAGGAAACTGCTAAAATAATGTAAGGAACTTTATATTTTGCTTCGTTCATAACTTTACGGTACTAGAGGACAAGTTTAAATACAATCTGGGAAAATTTCTTCATAGAAATATTTTATGCACAGTATACTTGAAATTGTTCTGCATGAGACGGATTCTTTTGTAATTGATTTAAATGAATTAATATAATTAACGATATCGAATGAAGCTACTTTCTATACTAGTATAAAATAGAATTGAGTAGAGTAGAATAGAACAGGATGGAATGGAATGGAAAGGAATGGAATAGAATGAAAGAACTCGTCTGCCAGCGCCATTTTTGTAAATGTCAGCCTTTTTTTTACTATTCTAAACCAGCGCTTAACTACAATCCCACCTGATGATAAGTGGTGATGTAGCTTAAGATGTTGAAGCGCACTGACTTCACAAAAGCCTATTCACTCTTGCCTTGAAGACACCAAATTGTAATCGGATGGAAAGACAGATGCTGGCAACTTACTCGTATTCCACTCCTTTGCTGTACGCATGAAGAACGATGTGGCAAACCATTTGGTTCGAATATATGGTAAGTCAACAACGAAAGATCCACTCTTTACTGGCCGTACGTCTGGTTGTCTGATGGTGGAAGGAGAGGGAGAAATTAAACTATGCACACACTCCGAAATGCATCCTGTAGAAAACCGAAAGGCTACTTTTCGCCTGTGTTTAAGTGTGATATGATTGGTTTTAACCAGATTCGGGTCACCAATAAGCCTTTTAGTCTTGAGTCCAAAGCTGCTAGATGGCATTTTGCAGCACCAGTCTATATATGGCAGCAATAATCCATGCACCACCAGACGGTCGCTTTATATAAAGTAAGCAGCTGTTCCGGCGTCTAGTACCGGAGCACCTTTGCAAGGACTCTTAGCTTCCTTGCAGCTGCTTTGGCCTTGGACTCAATGAACCGAAGTTCAGATTTGAGGATATCTCAACCCCCAACAACTGAAGGCGGTCGGTGTATTCCAGTGATACATTTCGGAATAGAACAGAACAGAATCAAATATTTTTTATTCAATATAGATTATTTACATAACACTTATTGAAAGTCATTTTTTTATTTACCACTGGTTCGGAAAATACCTCTGTCCTGGGAAGAACCAGCAAGAAACCCAGCGGAACTCCTTTTATTAAACATATTTCACTTTACAATAATTTTGTTTTTTTTTGTTTGTACAAATTTTAAATGAGTTTTAATAGAACCGGCATGGTGGCGATCACCTAATTTCATAGCTTTTTTCACTTATGTATTCTTTGATATTATAATAACCCTTTTTGTACAATTTTTCTTTAATAAAACATTTAAACTTATTTATTGACAAATTTTGTACATTAAAAGTAAAAGCGTATATATACATTGCCCCATAAATGGATTACTAATTCTGTGGGATCTAGTAACTGATATTTCAAGCTTATATTGTTCCTAGTGCTTAAAGTATGAACATCTTTATTCTTATCAAAGATATTTATGTTTTTATGTACATACATTACATTTTCATAAATATATTGCGATGCGAAAGTTAATATATTTATTTAATTAAATTTTTCTCTAAGGGACTCATTACAATTTAAGTAATAAACCGTCCGTACGGCTCTCTTTTGCAAAACAAATATAGCTTCGATGTCAGTCACCCCATAGCAAAATTCCATAAGACATCACGCTATGAAAGTAACTAAAATAAACTAATCTAGCTGTCTCAACATTGGTGAGACTTCTAGTCTTTCTTACAGAATATGCTGCAGAACTAAATCTGCTTGCTAATTTGGACATATGGGGGCCCCATTGAAGCTTCGCGTCAATAGTAATACCAAGAAAAACAGTGGTATCCACAAGACTCAACTCCTCCCCATTTAAGAGCACATTGGTATTTGAATGTTTAACATTAGGTATTGTAAATTTAATACATTTTGTCTTATTGCCGTTTAAGAGCAAATTGTTGGCGTTAAATCAATATACTAATTTCGATAGAGCATTATTTACATTGTCAAAATTAATTGACTGTCGTTTGAGTTTGAAAATTAAAGAGGTATCATCAGCAAATAATACTATATTGTGATTGTCCCCTACAAGATAAGGTAAGTCATTAATATAGACTAAGAACAGGAATGGACCAAGAATCGAGCCCTGAGGAACGCCCATTGATACTACTGATCCGGAAGAACCTTTACCATTGATAACGACTTTTTGAGTTCTGTTATTTAAATATGAAATAATAAGTCTAACTGCCGCACTCAGAGAGCTTCATTTAATTCACCCTAAACAAATAATTAAGAAACTATCATTATCTTCGTTAATGAGTGATGCGTCCCAGAGACTAAATTTAATGATTAATTAGCTAACTTAAGGACACATGTGGCCGTGCTAAGCAATATCGACAGATGTCGATAAATCGTAAGGGTTGCTATATAAATAAATTGGTTTCCGGAAATAATAGTTTTTCGTTTTTATTCAGTACAAACATATTAATACACATTAGTAAACACTTCAGTGTGATTTTTCCAACACATACATAACATATAAAAAGTATTTTTAAACCGTACACAGCACCGTAATAACTGAAATTACAAATTAATTTTTTATTGTGGCAAGTGACACCAGATGCCAGATGTCAGGACTCAGGAGTGAATGTCATTGTCTCCACTAGGAGTAAAAGTATTAACTTCTCAGAGCTTTGTGTTAATTGTTTTGTATCGTGTTTAGTTGTTGTTATTTTCGTTATTAATTCGTCGTACTAGTGTATTATCGGATTCTCGTGGTATATTCTGTGATCCCTATATGTAATATCAACGGAACCCGCACACCATATCCAACATATATTTTGGATAAATAACAAGTGACAAGTAAAATGTGGTAAGTAGTTTCACTAGGTACTAAATTGCGCTTTTTATACCAGATGAGATTAAGCAATAAAATTAATGTGACTGCCGAAAACACCACGCTCAATAGTGCCTAATTTCACCAGCGTTGAAAAGGCCCGGGTTGGGTTTAGAATCAAGTCTGTGTAAGATCGGACGCGAGGCGATGCCGAACTGCTTTCACTGTGGTGGACGGGACCAGGACTCCGCTTCCCACACGCTCGCAGTATGCCCAGCGTGGGAACGGGAGCGGACGATCCTGGTAAACCGCATCGGACGGAACCTCTCCCTGCCAGCAGTCGTGTCGGCGATGCTGAGCGGGGATTCGGCGTGGAGGGCCGTAGCCACCTTCTGTGAATGTGTTATCATTCAGAAGAAGGCTTCTGAGCGGGATCGGCAAAGGGCGGATCCCGCACGGAGACGACGTCACCAAGGCGTCCGTCACGGCCCTCCTCTTGAAAACGGTGTTCCCCTACCAGAAACGGGGCCTCCGGGGTTGTAGACACTCGGGGCGGGGGCCTCGAGCACCTAGTTATGTAACCCCCGAGGAGGACGATGACTCGGAAGTGGTCTCGAGACATCGTGGTAGCACTGCGAGGGTGCTGGGGGTAGCATGTTCTGCCCCCGGGACGTGCTTTAGTGTATCAAAGCGATGGAGGGGCCCCGGTTGCGTTCCGAACGGAGATCCCGGGACTCCTTGTATACGCTGATTTTAGCCGGTAGGAGTCCGACATAACCTTTTCATTGCCCCCGCAGCGGAAGCACTTTGATATTACTTCGGCGGAGGGGGGACGCCCCCCTCCCTATTAAAGTGATTTTTCTCAGAAATCATTCAATAAAAATTTAAATCTTCAACATTTAATTTAAAAAAATAGGCACAAAAAAGGTTGGGGGCGAATCTACCCCTCCCCCCAACTCTTTCCTCCCGCCCCCGAACCCCCTATTAAGGCGACTTGATTCTAAACCTTAACCAAAGGCCCTATTAGCAGCTCTAATAAAGAGTAAACCAATTGTGGAGTCGAAAGCAACTGACGGCAAGTCAGTCGAAAAAAAAAAGAAAGCTGCATGGGAGTCCATAACCCAAGAGTTTAATTGCCAAGCTTATGTTCATAAGGTGCATAAACTTACACTTTCTTTGATCATTTTATATCGATATTTTATGTAGATCATTGATTCCTATAAATTACCTGGCCATCGTGCAACCAAATCAAAAAATTCCAAATTAGGTCCTGTTACTGCCTGGACATAGATTGAAAAAAAAACCCCTTTCTATTTCTATACACTTCGGAAGACATTCCACCAGGACTTCTTATTTTAATATGTGTACAGTCAATACATCCTATCACTCCAGGAAATTGTGCCACTCCAAAAAACTTTTGTCTGTAAGAAATATTCAGAAGTTTAGTATGTTACTATTAAATGTATGTTGAATGTAGAATATATATATAATATGTCTATTTACATGTTTATATCATGAACATACTTTACTTGATTGATATCTTCCACTGTAGATGGAAATTTTACAAACATTTTCATTTGTAGTGCCATTGAATTAGACACAGTTGATACTGACTGTTGGTATATATTCATGACGTCGCCATCTAGTGTCTGAAAAAACACATGAAACCAGGTAAGTACCTACCTACTTGCATAAATGATAGATTTATTTCATTCAGTCACAGTATCCTGTATCTGTGCATCTTGCTTTAACATCACTTTACAGTGAGGTGTATAGATATTGTGACCGGGTTGTGCAACAATAATTTATAAGAGGTACCTAATATTAAAGGTGTCCTATAACACACAGTTTTTTTCACTTATTTTGGAAACTCCTAGTGCAAACAGCAGACTTTTGTTGCTAGGTTTTTTTAAATGTGGTTCTAACATTGGCATTATGGTACTTTTTATTGCTTGGGGGGTAAACCGATATCGTGAGTAAAATTCTTGAACAGTATACTTCTGAAATGGAGCCGAATAATCACGCAAATAACCTCTTGTTTCTGGTTCTCTAAATGTTCTTGCATAGTCCACAAAATCAACAAACTCTTCATAATCTGACACAATAAAGAAATCCTTGAAAATAACCACGCACTGACACACATAACCTCACAAATTGACCTGTCAAAATCATTCATTACGAAGTTAAGTAAGAGTAGAGCGTTACTTAAAGTTAACGGTTCCTTAGGCCTACTAATGAATCATTAACTCACTCTGAGAGCCAACTTTTTAAAATTTTTACTTAGTGACAGCTTAAGTAATCATTAAACGTCTCTGAGTGCGGCAGTAAGTGCAATATTTTTGACACCGTAGTGTTGTAGTTTCCTGATTAATATCTCATGATGAACACAATCGAAAGCTTTGGAAAGATTACAAAAATACCTAAAGCATCTTGTGAACTATCCCATGCATTAAAAATATATTTCATTAGCTCGCCACTTGCGTCAGTCGTCGAGCGACTCCTTGTGAAACCAAATTGATTTTTATTGAGTAATTTACTTTTAATAAAAAAAAATTAACAATTGATCTAAAATTATCTTTTCAAAAATTTTACTGAGAGTTGGTAGTACAGAAATAGGTCTAAAATTAGCGGGGTCCAATGTACTACCAGGAAAGAAGGAGCCAAGGTGAGCTGGCTCCTTTTTGCAGTAAAGAGATACGCTTGTGTTTTGGGAGCATTGAGTTTCACAAGATTGTCATTGCCCCATTCGGAGACTGCCTATATTGTGAGAATCACACGCTTAACCATAGCTTCTCTTTCGGATTGGTTTTGATCCCAACTGGCCCTAAGACTTGGTTAGTATCTCTCCACAACTGGGCTGTCATCTGCATACCCATAGATACCGGGCATAAGCATGTCATTAATATGCAGCAGGAAGAGAGTTACGGAGAGAACGTACCCCTGAGGAACACCAGCGTTCGTTGTCACAGGATCGGATGAGCAGACATCGACGACGACTCGGAGAGACCGTCCTTTACCCAATCAATCAGACCAAGGGATAAGCCAAACGATGGGAGCTAACCCAAAAAGCTAGCGTGTCAAACTCTGTCAAAGGCCTTCGAGACATCAAGGGAAACAACGACTGCTTCCCCGCTATTGTTGTGTTGTACCCAGCTGATCGATTTCGGCGAAACCCGTACTGGCGGTCACTGAGGAGGTCGTTCTGTTCTAGGTATGCCATTAAGCGGGCGTTCAATATACGCTCCATAATCTTGCAGATTATGGAGGTAATTGAGATTAGCCGATAATTGGCAGGGTCGGCACGGCAGCCTTTTTACAGGCCTTACAGGCTGCAGGTTGGCCAGCTTCCAGGATTTTGGCACTATTCCCAGTCGTAAATGAGAGACGGAACAAGTGTGTCAGCACGGGAGACAACTTAGGTGCTCAAGCTTAAAGAACTATAGCTGGTACACAATCTGGTCCACTAGCTTTATTCACGTCTGGACACCGCAAAGTCTTAAGATCCTCCTTATTTGTGATACGAACCTCCGAAATGGAGGTCCCGCAGTGAGAACGTTGTTGCCACTGTCCACTGTCTAGACGCGAATTGCAAGCTACGAGAGACGCGAACGAGTGCGCTTTCTCTTTAGCCGTATGCGCTAGTGTGCCATCCGGTTTTACCAGTGGAAGTTTGTCTCGACCTTTGGCAAGAAACCAAAAAGCTCTAGTGCCGGATGGTCTGGCAGACATTTTTGCGCCAATATGTTTAATGCGATCGAGTCTGAATTTTCGTAGCGCTTTTTATAGAATTTGGCGGCCTGGTTGAAAACTCTTTTTGGAGCTGATATCCGGAACTTTGTGGTTTCGAGCGTCAACCCAGGATATATACGCTAAATGATTGCTCTTTTCAGCATGGGCGCATTCAGCGTTAAACCATGGGTGAGCATTGCTGACGGTGGGAGCGTCAGAAAAGGGGATAAAATACTCAATAGCTTGACCCACCACACCGGTAATCGCATCGGCGCAGTTCAACGGATCCGCAGAAGAGAAACAGACCTCCTGCCAAGGATAGGATGCAAAATCGTGTCGCATCTCATCCCAATCAGCTAACTTATACCGCCATATGCGTCGAACTCCTTGGGACTCGTAATCAGGTGGAGAATATGACAATACAGATTTCACCAGACAGTGTTCAGATGTACCCAAAGGGTGGTAGCCTGTATGTCATACCTGTCTGGTTAGGTAGTCAGCAGAAGGTCCAAGCAATTGGCTGTGTGACCGTCTACATCGGGTACAATAGTCGCTTCCTGTATAAGCTGGGAAAGACCTAGCGTCAAGGCAAAATTCCACATTTCTCTTCCAGCATGGTCTATCTTCTGATATGGAAACAGCCAGTCTTGGTGACAGGCGTTAAAATCCTCCAGAAAGACCAGCTGTGCAATTGGATACCGTCTCCTGGTCATCGCTGTGTGATCGATAGACACAGGCATAAAGGATTTTGTTAATATCTTTTTTTATAGGATAAGGGTAACAAACGAGCACATAAGTGGTTGTTGTGGCCGATAGACATCTACATCTATCCTCGATTACGAAATAAAATGCGTTGTCAACCGTGAGGACTAAGATGGAATGCCTCGTTTCTAGTAAAAAGGGTCTTCGGTTCTCTACACTTACCATACGAAACAAAGCAGCGTTAAGCTGCTATTTTACGCGGGTATTCTGTGAGAGCGTTGTCCTTTCCCGATTGATCCGACCGATTAGTGCTACAATTATATCAGTAATATAGCTGCAGTATGGCTCTACCACGTAAAGTAAACAAGTGGGGTATGTAAGTAGCACTCATTTTACCGTGTGTATGAGTCAAGTTGTATGTTTGTCTTATTACAATAAACATACCCATATTTGCGATAAGTATCTTAGGTTCTTATTACAGATCGTATTCCATTGTTTATCTTTATTTATATCTACATGTTATGCCTATTGTTTATCTATAATTATACATACATGCACCGTCCACTACACATGTAGTGGACGTGCAGTTTATGTATGCAAAAGAGTGAAAACCCAAGCGCGAGTTTTACGTTTAAAAAATTACAATTTATATTTAATTCATAATTTTACTCCGAACATCGTTAAATTGCTATCTCTTTATAATGTAAAGTTCCAACACGTACTGGTTGCGGCTGTCACGTTTTACCCTTCATCTTGATTAACACCACACGACGGAAAGAACCCTCTCGTTTAATTATAAATTATTCTAATTATAAATATAAGGCTTTATATTTTTATAGAGTAAGGGTGAAGCGAACACACAGTCCACCTGATGGTAAATGAATACTGTGCTCCATAGATACCTACCGACCTGACCTTGTAGTCGCGGTGTAAGAATACGCTGCTGCCCGTCTCCTGATTTGTTTCCCTCTGTCGCCTCTTACGATACCCACGGGATGATATGAGGCAGTGGGTATTCTTACACCGCCACTACACGCTAGCACTAGATATGTACGTTGAAAATATCTTTAAATAGAAATAAAATAGTTAACTTCCCAGTAGGAAGTTAGTGTAATGGGCCCACGTTTTAAGGTCTCTAAAAATCGGGTGCTATATATGTGTATCTATGTGTAATTACGAGTGCGTGTATAGGCGTATCTACGTGTAAGTTCATGGTTAATTTACGCCTCGCAAATATCGACGTCGGACTGATTTCATTTGAAGCACAATTATATAGTTAAGTGAGGTTAAGGCAAGTTAAGTTAAATGGCAAACCAACCGAACTATACCTTTAATGATAATCTGTAATAACAGATTAGCGTCCGAGATTCAAAGACTAATGCTCAGCCCATATAAAATAAAGGGCATTTTTATATGCAAAAATATAATGTTATTCTTATTTTCCTGTGGCATATTTCTTTCCTATTTTAACACTTTCTATTACGAAGCTTGTAGGGTAGGGTGGGTCTTCCGAGTCGAAAACACTTTTTGAAACTGAACCCGGTTTATTCAAACCATGTAATAAGTAGAACTCTTGCTCTCGCTATAGTACAAAGCACTTTTTATGAATAAAGAAATTCTGAGCATATTTTACCGCACGCGATTTTGAATACTAGATTTTTCCTTGTTTTCTTTTTCCGTCGAGCTCATCCAAAATAAACGTAAAAATGTAGGATGTGGAGAGTTCTACTTTACACGTTCAGAATTTATATTAGCAATGGATTGCTAAAAGACGGAGTAATAATACCTATAAGTAATAATACCTTTTATTAATATAAAAATGTCTATATTTTAACAATTTATAGGATCAGGCGTTATTTTTTTGTTTCCCTAAATTAAATATGTGTAAATTAATTCGCTGAGACGAGCGTGTCTCACCTAGTTTGAAAAGCACCTCGCTCTCTCCCACAACTGCGTGCACTATAATTACCACCATTAAACCCAACACCACTACCCCAACACTACTGCCTAAGTACCGTCACACACCACCGTCGATTATACGATACGTATTTAGCCTCTAAAGTCTAAACTATTCATCATCAAGACAGACTGCGATTGCTTACTTTTAAAGGACTTAATTTTTACAACTTTAAATAAATTTTGATGTCACTGTCTATACCTATTTTGTGTTTGGACTTATTTTCCGTCAAGTAGTTCGTCTGGGTAGGTACCAACTTCTTACCTATATTTGCTGCCACATAGCGGTGCTTGCAGTCCTGAGTTCCGGCCTGATGGGTATTAAGAGCCAGTATAATAACAGGCTGTGAGGCATTCCATCTTAGTACTCAGATATGACAACGCATCTGTAGCTCTCGTTGTTTGAAGTTGACTTCAAATATTCATTGACTATTGTGGCCACATCAGATGGACTGTTTTGTTTGTCATTTCAGTTTAAAAAAAAGTGTAAATCTAATAAATATAAAATAAGAGAAATAATACAAAAGTTTTTAAATGATGCCGATATAATTAAAAAAATCTAATATTACGAGCACTAACATAGCAAGTTCTTCAAATAGAGATAATGTGTGTATATCATGTAAGTCCATTGGCTGCAGTAGCCACTTGCCATCAGGTGGACTGTAAGTTCGTTTGCTACTTCAGTTTTTATAAAACAAACGAACTTACCTTTCCTAAACGATTATCTTACGTCACGATGAATATAAATAATCGAGAATAAATGCAGATGAATTATTATCGATCGCAATAGACGTCTCGCATTATTTGCCTGGTCTGAGTATTTCACATCTGACTTATAGTGATACCAACATCTATGCCATGTGATTCTTCTGGTATTTCCATAGTCACCTCCTCTTACGGCACCCACGGTCGGATTTTTTTTTACAGAATAAGCGTGACAAACGAACACACAGCCCACCTGATAGTAAGTAGATACAGTGGCCCAAAGACATCTACATTTATACTCAATTAAGAATTAAATGCAAATTCGTTGTCACCCCTGAGGACTAAGACGGATTGCCACGTTTTCAGTAAAAAGGGTCTCCGGTCCTCTACACTCACCATATGAAACACAGCAGCATTAAGCTGTTATTTTACTCTTTATTCTGTGACAGCCTGGTCCTACCCCGGTCGAACCGACCCATTCGAGCTACAACCATAATATAGCTGCAGCGTGGCTTACATAATATTACATAATACTGCAGAAATATTAAGTAGGGGAAGGGTAATGCATTGTGTGGCATAGAAAATAATAGAATAGAATCATTTTTATTCAACATAGATTACAAGAGTACTTATTGAAAGTCATTTTTTACTTTTATGGCAATATGTATAAAGCTTGGCAAACACCTGAGTAACTCTTATGATGGCCGTCATCGACTGCGTCCGGTGTGATCATCTGGTCTAATATGTCTGCTATTCTCTTTTGTCCACAGGTGAGGTAAACAAGAGCGCTTTTTAAAGGAGTAGGGGAACGATATATCTCTTTCTCATTCTCGATTGACGTAAGCACACGTAATATTGAACATACACGTAATCTACCATCAAAGCGCTTGTGCTTGTGTTGACGGGGAAATTACCCGAAATAAGTGGCCCTTGCGGATGTCGTCTAAAAAAAGCCCTTGCTCAGAGTTCAGAGTACTTCACAGTAAAATACTTACTACTTAAGTTGACAAAGGGAAATAAACTAGGAGATGGCTTACAGCGTCTTCCTAATATTAACTAAAAATAAAAAACTGCGGTTGCCAACCCACCTGCCATGCGTGGCAACTATGGCAAATATGCTCCCTATGCGGCAATCTATGTGGCATCCATATGTTCTGCAGTAGTGTACTTTAAATAGGCTGTAACTGAAGTTAAAAGAAAACCCCCTTTCTTCCTTTCCTTCCAAATTTGAATTGTAATATTTTAAATTATAAAAATTCAATAGAAAATTGTAAACCCATAAAAATATACTCCATAAGAAACAATTATGTAAAACCGAGTACTACTATAAGCAACACGTTTCTTAATTTTTGAGTACTTAACAGAAAATTTGTGTTTATCTTTTTTTTGACACCAAATCAAAACAGTTATCGTATTTCTTTAAATATAACAATCATTACGTCCAGTCCTATATATCACATTTCAGTTTCGCAAATTTTCATTCATCAGTCAAAATTAACACGCACCATATTAAAGACTTTAGCCTCTGATTGTTCAGGCGAAAATCTTGCTAAAATAACTTTTTAAACAAATTATACTTACTCTTTGTAGGTGCCAGAAGCAGTAATTTCACGTCGCTTGTAAATGGATTTGTCCATTCCGGTACCCTTTTTGTTCATAACTGTCGGCCGTCTTAATTTGAGCAATTTCCAGTCATTTTACATAATTAATAATTATTTTAGGCGGTTATTATGAGGAACGATGCAATGCGAGTGTTGTTTTCAATGTAGTAGGTAATATTATACTCGTATCTTAGTTTTTAGCATACTTATGAAAAAGGAGGAGGTTTAAAATTTGATTGTATGTTTTTTAATGTATGTAAAGCCTTAGTTTCGTCAATTATGAACGGATTTTAATAATTCCTTTTTTGTCAAATATGTTCATAGGTGATCTCATATAAATTTGAAGATAAAATTCCAGATATGGGTGGGGAAAATAGGGTGAAGTTTTTATTGTAATTGTTAATAAAAGAATGTAATTTAATAATAATAATAATTAATTTATTTCAGACCAATTATCCATATTTATTAAAAAATTATAATCTAAACACATATAACTTTAAAGAAAATTAAAATTAGTAAATATAAACATTAAATAAAATTAAAATTAAAATTAAAAATTAAAATATGACTCTAGGTCGTGGTGTGTCTAATTTGCAGTATGCAGATTTATCCAACGCCCCAACATTGGTGAATCCCATCTGTCCGCTAGTACTAGAGAATGATGTTGGTGCTCGTCCGCATGCGATTCAGCATGGAGGCACATCTTTTGCGCATTATGATTTCAAACCCATCAACATTAGCCTCTGCAAACATCCCAGAGGCGCTACAGTACCGAGGCAACCCCATTATAAATTATCAACACATTATTGTATTGGACGCGCAGATCATTGTATGCCCTCCGTGTATAGTTCACCCACAGGCTGCATGTATAGAAGGACTGACAATATGCTTTGAAAAGCGTAACTTTAACCTGTTTTGTGCAGCGTGCAAACCTGCGAGCCAACATATTACATCGGACAGCCAACGACCTGCGGTACCGCTCTATATCAGTATTATCAGTTAGGTTTTCCGTGACCCAGTGGCCCAAGACTTAAATTTCTCAACTCTATTCAGACTACTACCACAGAGTGTGACATTTGGTAGTGCTTTGAAAACCATTATTTCACTTTTCTGTGTGTTGTACTTGAGCCCGAGGGCCGCGGCGTAAGACTCACATATCCTTATCAGTCTCTTCAATGCACCGATCGATGAGCTTAGCAAGACCATGTCGTCTGCATAGCTTATATTATTGATGCATACACCGTCAATATGACATCCGATTTTGGTGCTATTAAGCTCGTCGATCAATTGATTCATATATAGGTTGAAGAGACGAGGAGAAGTCAACCCACCCTGCCTTACCCCACACTCTAAAAAGTACTCTTTGGAAACTGTTTTTACCCATCTCACACAATTTTTCTGATTATTGTACCAATATTTCAATAGAGATATAATCTCTTGGGGTAAACTAGTGTCAAGTTGTAGCTTTTTCCACAGTACATTATGCGATATCATATCAAATGCTTTTGATAGGTCCAAATAACAGGCATATACCGGTGTTTTCCTTGCTGTATAATATTGTACAGTCTGTTTGAGGCACAATACAGCACTTTCGGTTGAGAGTTTAGGCCTAAAGCCAAATTGTGCATCGTTAAGCTTCAATTGCTTACTCAATTGTTCGTCAAGCAGACTGTCCAGAACTTTAACAATAACAGTGACTAGTGAAATTGGCCTGTAATTGGATATATCTGAGGAGTCTGCAGTTTTGTTTTTTATGATAGGTACAACAATTGTTTGTAATAATTTTTCAGGGAGATAGCCATTGCTCATGGCTATCTCCCTGAAAAATTACACAAATTAAAAAACATAGAAAGCACTCTTGGTAGATGTACTCAAGCATACTGCAAGTACTCGATGCTGAGGTTATCGTGGCCCGGAGATTTTCCTGGCAACATGTTTTTAATGACGAAAGCGATGTCCTTCGAAGTAAACCTAATACTCAACTCCGAGACATAGCCCTTCACAGCTTGCACC
This sequence comes from Parnassius orleans, assembly GCA_029286625.1. NCBI lineage: Eukaryota > Metazoa > Arthropoda > Insecta > Lepidoptera > Papilionidae > Parnassius > Parnassius orleans. Next base: position 3,494,060 of record JAGSMP010000107.1, on the reverse strand, counting down.
TGTGATGGTGCTTGTCCTAAGGGCGATCCCACTCTGAAATGTTGCTGAAACAAATCGGCTATCTCGCTGGGTTCATGCACACACGCAACACTCACTGGAAGGCTCGGTTTATGGTTCAATTTATTTGTTGTGCTCCAGAACTTTCTATAATTATTCTTTGAATGATATTCTGCAATGATGTCCATTTTTATCTGTGATTCGTAGACTTAAGAATGCGTCTCGATTCACACATATAATTGTACATATCACCTGAAGTTGGTTTACCACTTTGCACCCAATCTTGAAAGCACAATCAAGCCCTCCTGTGAGTCCCACTTACATGTTTATTACCCAACCAGTTACGTAATGCCTTTTCTTTATCTTCCTAACATTGTAACTTTGTTCGGCGGCTATACAAAGTGTACTTTCAATTTCATCATACATTTTCTTCAATATCATTCTATGACTTATATTACAACACATTTTATCAGAGCAATATGTGAATTCTATAGGAAAATCTATTTCACGTAATCGGGAAGGAAAAAAGGCATGAAATTTATTTATTTGTTCAGCATCACGCTCTCCCTAAATTATATTATATTTAAAGTTTCTAACAGGTAATATTACTTTAGGTTTCACTAAATTAAAATTACATTCTATTGTGAGTGGAAAATGATCGGACCAGTACGCATCATATAATATACAACTACTTACTACCGATAGCTGTGCAGCTGCCGTCACCACACAATGATCAAGCCATCGGCGGCTGCCATATGCTTCACTCACAAATGTAAATGAGTTAGACGGTAATAGATCTATATCGATGCATGACCACGATTGTTCTTTACAAAACGTTAATAATTCTTTTGCGAACAGCTCACCAGGATGCGCATTAAAATCACCCAACATAAAAACGGATTCTACGCTATGACTCTCGACTATAGCACACATTTCACTGAGACATTCCGTAAATTCAACTAAGTTTTCACTCAAATCAATAGGCATATAAACAGAGATGAATAGTAAAGAGCGATCGCATATTATTACTTTTATTGCGGCCAGTCGCACACTGTTGCATTTTATCACATTCACCGTGGAGAACACATTTTTCCTCCACAACAGGGCTACACCCCCATATGGCCTTCCTCGTAGTACACCCACTGATGCGTCGACCGCTGAGGTCCCAGTAAAGGAAAAGTTATCATCTATGCTCCCCAAGTATGACAAAATCATGTGGTAAAAGCCAGGTTTCGTTAAGCGCTATTACATCTGCTACTTGACATAGTCTTCTGACACATTCAAACGATCTAACAACATTCTTACAATTAAAACTTGCTATTTCAGAATGACAATAGATAATTTTTTTTATTGTTTCTCGTTCGCCACAAGGCACCCGCTAATTTTTGATGCCTGTACCTGAATTCAACAAAAGGCGATAAGCTACCCCTGAGGGCCAGAGATCCTCTTGCATGAATATACATATGTAATTTACTTTTGGGTACAAAAACTTTGTAAGATTCATATTCCTTATTGTCATGTTCATTTTCTTAACACTAACATCTATGTTGGTTTTACTTTTAATGTAATTAGTGATGTCATACACAGTAACATCCTTTGCCACATTATAGATATATAGAGGGATGTTAATATCTGCCGCTTTAAAATTAAGACTAGGTTCTATTACTGCTTTCCCCCTGTTTCCAACAAAGCGATTTCTTGACCTCCGTTTTTGGATTGTAATCCATTTGTCATTCGGTTTCTCTGGTTTCCATTACCCTTCTTGAACAATATCGGCCATAGATTTTTTTTGATGCCATATCAGCACTTACGTCTATATGTCGCCAAACTCGAATAGCTAGTGGTGGCAACCGGTTGCCACACGGGTGACTCTAGTGTCGTCATTTCGGTTTGATTCGAATCTTTATCGTAAGTAGCTTTTTTGACTGCTGCTGACTTAGAGTTAATGTCAATATTTTGTTTGGCTTGTGTCTCTGCGCTTATCATTATACTACTCTGAGATGAGATGTGTTGTTGTACTTCTCTGTCATTATGATGATTTGTTTCCACTAGTGACAGGGATGGTTGTACTGAACATTCTTCATTTAGTGACGTGTTATCAGTTATGAGTCATCACAATTCGTTTGCTAATATGCGGCATGGCCGACGGACTGTCCATATAATAGCTATTTGAGATGCCGCCGCCTCGCTTATAATTTAAGTTATAGCAGCATTCAAATTTTTTAGCATGTGATGCTTGTTTCAAGTTAAAATCTTTTTAAATTCATTGAGTTGTTCAGTTGTTACATATATGTCTCTAAATCTATTTAAGTCGCTCTGAATTACTAATATGTCTTTTAATAATCTTGTAAAATCTACGTGATCAAACGTTACAGGTGGAAGTTTCTGTAGTTCTTTTGCAACAAAAACGAGTTTCCTCGGGTTGGGTTTGAAATTAAGTCGCCTGAATTTGAGGATTCTGTCACTGTGGGGGGGTCAAGGGGGTTTATCTGAAGCACCCCCATGCGATTGTTGCTGCCGGAGTAGCGTCGAAGTATTTTTAATTATTTTTTAAAATATTGGTAAATCACTAACTAAACGTGAAATTGAACATTTTGTTGACAGTGACAGATATACTTTACGTCATTCCGTTGCTTCCATAGAGTAGAGTGTAGAGCGGGAAGTTGCTTCCGAGTTTAAGTGAATGTGCTCCCTAATGTTTTTATCTGCCTCCTCCTGTTTTTCGATGACTTCGCTAATTACGCAAAGATCCTTTTTTATAAATGATGGCAGCTATAAATTATGTTTATAAATTAAAGTAATTATAAAAGTTAATATCTTGGTGTTTTATTGAGTGCAAGAGCGAGCGAAGCGAGCTCGTGACTTGGGGCACCCCGACTTGGACAGGTTAGGTTAGAAGAGGGAGGATTCCCTCGACTGCGCCACGTTAAATGGCGTTGGGCTACCCTCCCCCAACTCTCTGCCTCCATAAATCAGGTTTATATTGTCAAAAACATTGCGAAAACATAAACCCAAAATGAGATTTTTAAAAATTTATAAAAAAAAAACTAAGCACGTCCGGCAGGGAGGCGAAGTGGGGGGCGACTCTACAACTCCCCCTCCTTCCTCCCCACCACCCCACTACCCCCAATTCAGGCGACTTAATTTCAAACCTTACCCGTTTCCTCAGTATCTGTTTCTTTAAGAACGGTAATAAACAAAAACGGTAATAAACGGTACAAGTCTTCATTTAATTTCCCATCCTTCTTACGCTTCACCTTCCGGCTCGTGGTCGTTATCGATTCAAATAATAAGCTCTTTGCACATTCAATCTCCTCTGTGGAGAATGACGTAGAACAAATACGCACAATACCACATGAGTAAAGAATACGGTACGGTTTCTTTACTCATGTGACAATTCTCTCTTCGTCCATTACGTCCATCTTATTTTGTATGAATGCCAGAAGATCATAAATAACTATATTACAAATACTGCACTTCACTTTATTTGACATAATTGCAACGTGCTGAGTTTTCTTTTTGTTCAAAATCAGGTTAATAATATCTAAAATTTCCGATAAATATACTAAAAATACAAATTATAAAATTTTGTTTCTGCCATTCATGACAATGACATTTAAATATATTTAATTATATTATTTAGACGACATTGATGTTGTGATATTCCTTAGTCTACTTACAAGGGTAAAAAATTGTTTTGAATAAAAAGTAAATCCGACTTCAAAGAACAGTCGAATAATTTCGCATTCTAAAGCCTCCACTTTTTTAATAGTTCCTTTGTCCTTATACCGATTTCAGAATTGTGAATTCTTTTTTGTTATTAAATTTTTCATAATTCACCTGCAAGTGTATTTAATTCAGACAAATACTGTTCCGTGGAACAAATACTAGCCATTGTCTAACGACGAACTGTAAATACTTTAATTTTTATTGTTTGGTATGCAAACAGAAAGTACGTATATGAACCCCTAATTTTGATCTTTAGTGACCAAATTTGATAATTCTGAATCATAATGATTTGTCATATTTACGAGAATACTACACATTAAAAATGAAACTAATTTTACGGATTTTATCGCGTTTCATTTAACTTTTTAATTCCCGAAGTTTCGGATGCTTTACACTATCCTGGGGGTTATAGCACAAAAACATGATTGTCCTATAATAAGGCAAATTATTAAGGTCCTGTATGGTTGACTAACCTGTGCGTGTGTGTGTGTGTGTGTGTGTGTGCATGCGTGCGTATGTGCGTGCGTGAATGCGTGCATGCGTATGTGCGTGCGTGCGTGCGTGCGTGGGTCAGCCTAGCTGTATTATTATTAATATTTTGTGATTTTTCTAACTTCTCTGATATGGATCTCATTTGTTATCCGAAATAAAGATTTATTATTATTATGTGGGGTATCTATATAGTTTTCTCATCTGCTTGAGCTGTATTAATATATAATTGTAAATGAAAATGATAAACATACATAAATAACAATAAATTAAAATAAATACATAAAAAATTACATAAATAAATAAAAACCCGACCAGATGGAAGCCCTCGGCAGGGGAGACCAAACGATCGAGGGTTAGGAGGAGAGGGAAAGAAACCGGCGGATGATGCGGGCGGTATCGAGGAGCACCGCCTTCTGCATTTGAGCTTGGAGCGTTCAGTACTTCTTTATTATTATTATTATTATTTACAGCACCCATATTCACGGGGGGACTGAGGTGTTTGACGTCCCGATATCATAGTTAGCACGTTAGCCCAGATATCTTCAGTTTTTGAATATTAATTTTTGGTCCGATTTACGCAGAATGAGCTTACAGTATCTTGAATTCTTGCAGTGGTATGCTTGGGTTTGGTTTTAATTTAATTTATTATAGGATCCCAAGCAGATGGCAGCACCCATCCATCTTCTCTATTGAAATCAGGATGTTTTTTAATTTCAAAAGCCTCGCGGATTATCCTAAATAGGAATCGGTGTTTTTTTGCGAGGATTTGTGGTCTATCAAATCTACTGTAATTGCGGGGTCAATCTTGAACATGTTCATAGACTGCAGACGTCTCGGAACGTCGATGCTACACGTCAGCTATATGTTCTTTTACATGGGCTTTTATAGATCTTTTTGCTTGTTCAATGTACGAGAGACCACATTCACAATCAAACTTGTACACTCCTGCATCTTGTAGAAGGATACACACTATTACACGGATACACACTATTACACAAGGATACTATACAGATAGAACGGTTGATAAAAATTGCCTAATCTTCTTCGGCGGCTTGTGGTAGGTTTTAATGGAAGCTCGCTTCAAGATATAGCCAAACTTGTCTGTGACTCCTCTGACGTATGAAAGTACAGCAGGCACACGATCGACCGTGGCCGGCTCCATTCGGTCACTATGACTCGCGCGAGGGACCCGAAGCTTTATGTCTTGCAATATTTGCTTGACGTGATGAAGCTCGGCGACCAGATGTTTTCTGATCCCGTGTGCTCTCTGAATTAATGATTTTCCCACAGTAGCTAACTGTGATGGATGGTGGTGAGTTTCACCGTTTAGATATCGGTTGGTATGGGTCTTCTTCCTAATTCTGTTCTTACTCCTAATAAAATAAAATGGTGGCCCGGTAATGCGTTTTATTATGCACTCACTATTTAATATTATATACCTACCTCTTGAAAGAACATGTTACTTTGAAATTTTTTTTTTATATCCGCTACCACGGAAACTAGATCGCGAGCTTTCTAATTGTACCTTAAAGGAATATTGAGTAAATATTTAATGCGATACAGGGCAACTTAAGTTTGTGTGATAAATTATTTATAATGTAGCGCTATATCAAATTGATTTTTAATGAGAATAGCTATCAGGTGTAACGCCGTGGGAGCACTTACGAAATTGTTTCTTAACGTACTTAAACTGTGATCTTCAATTTTCTCTGTAAAAAAATGATCATACTAAAGTTTTTTTTTTACAAAGTACGTCAAACGAACACACATACCACCTGATGGTATGTGAATGCTTGTAGACCATAGACGTACTTATCCTCAATTAAGAATCAAAATACAAATACATTGTCATATCTGAGGGCTAAGATGGATGGCCTCGTTTTCAGTAAATGGTCTTCGGTTCTCGTCACTCGCCATATGAAATACAGTAACATTATGCTGCTATTTCACTTTGGTATTCTGTGAAGCCTAGTCCTTCCCCGATCGAGCCCGCTCTTTAATGCTGCAACCATAACATAGCTGCAGCTTGGCTCTACCACGCAAAAATCAAATGTCCATAGTCTTAGTTATATATTTTATGTTAGAGTCTTAACATTTTCTAAATGCCAATCTTATTTTTACAACTGAAGTGACAAAAGAACTTACAGTCCACCTGATGGTAAGTGGCTATCTTGTTTTTCGGTCAAGAAATTCTCACCCCAGTACCTTGTAAAGCACGTAAAGCCGTTCTCTCTCCGGTCGTGTCGGTTTGCCGTTCCACCAGGCTATTAGAGTGAGGCAATAGAGAGTGCACCTGTGATTACGCATACACTCTGGCAGTATAATCCTGTCCTGCGCAGATGGCTTATCTCTGTTAGGACAGACCGAAATCAGTCTGGAGGACATTATTTGCTGATTTTGTGAATCCTAATAAATTAAAAAATTGGGCAATTATAAATGTCACTTTGAATTAAACAAAAAACATTCTAAATCCTACATAGATAATCTAACTTGAAAAGACACCATATTTTAAATAGTTTTAATTAAGTTTACGTCATTTACTACTCAAAACAATCAAAATACTTGACAACGTAGCAACAAAAGTTGCTGTGAATCTTGTTAAGTTTATGGAATTTCGTCTTAACACACCGGAAGTTATTAAAGTATGTTTAAGTGTAAAGTTGACGGATTATTGAGCATTACAACATCTTCTATAAGGTCGGTAAGAAAGTAATAAAACATTTTTCAGCTAAAAGTTATGGAAGGTTTAATTTTAAGGCGATATCACAACATTGCCAATCAGGAAAAACGGCCCTTTCCCTCTGTCGCCTCTTACGACACCCAGGAGACGATATGAGATAGTTATTTTTACAGGGGCACTACACGGTTAAAAGATAATTCTATACGATTATATTCAAAATACAAAAATTATGCTTAAAAATATTAGAGATGGGCCGAATATTCGTTTCATATTCGGTATTCGGCATATTCGGCAGCTTTACCGAATATTCGTATTCGGCTAAATCACCGAACATTCGTTAGAGTGGTACTCAAAGTGTCAGCTTTATTTGGTAAGAGCTTATTACACATTTGCTCATAGACGTTGCCCGCTTCAGAAAATAAACGTTCACTATAAACCGAGCTTCCTGGAGCTGAAAGAAAACTTTTAGCTAAACAACTCATGAGTGGAAATCTGGATTTATTTTTAAACCACCTGTAAGTGCACATATCTCGTGACACAAAGCTATCTGCAATGTATCTGTCTAACTCCATGACTATTGGGCTCTTTAGATATTCATCCACCGACATCTTTGCTGATGCTATTTCTTCATAGCAAGTCCAGAGAGCATCATCAGCTGCTTGCTGTGATTGCAAGTCTGTTGACGTTGGCGGAACCGGCTGCTCAAACTTGGTGTCACCGCTACTCGTACTGTCTATATCTATATCTAAACATCTTAAGTGTTCTCGGAGAAACTCCCGTCTTATAGTTGGAGCATTTTCGGGACCGAAGAAATCCATCTTGTACATTAATTAGGTCGAGCAGTGTGGCAATAGTGTAGTACTTTCATCTTCGAACTTGCCGGCTCGTCTTTATAACCCTTCTTTTAGTGCCATTTTTACTGTATATAAGTTGCTGCACATTCTCTGAACTTCGTCTTTGATCAAAAACTACAACAAGAGTATGTGGAGCTAACTTTTCTTGTTATCTCTTCAAAAGGCTGTAATAGTGTTACACACTGTTGCAGTAACAGCCACTGTCTTTCTGATAGATTCTGAATACTAATCGAGCTACAGACACGCTGTAAAATATGTAGAAAACACTTCTGACCGGTAAAGTGTCTCTGATGGCTTTCACGATATTACTTTCGCTGTCAGTCATTATAATGTGAATTTTTCCATTATTTGCCAAACTTCGGCTATATTCTCAAATTCTGCGCGTATGTTATCGGCGTTGCGGTAGCCTGTAAACGACTTCATTTGAAGCACTCTGTGTTGTAGAGCGAAGTCATCATCTAACCAGTGGATGGTAAAACTCAAGAAGGAGGAAACATGAATAGTGCTTTTAAATTTTTCATAAAGATGTGGAATCACTGTTTCACCTATATATTTTCGGCTCAGAATTTGGTATTTGGGCTTTACCAACTGCATGAGCCGATTAAAGCCTTTAATGTTCGACTAACTATAAAAATTGGCAGATTATCTATTGCTATCATTTTAGCAATTGAATTCGTAATTGGAAGTGATCTGGGGTCGTCAATTCGCCATTTGGAAATAAATGAATCTTCTAGTATAGTTTGAGTGGTTGGACGGGTTTTATAGATTGAGCACCACTGGTTGAGGGTTGGGTGACCTGTGCAACTTCAGATTCATGCTGTGTCGTTTCAATATTATGTAAATTTGAGCCTACCTGATGCACAGGTTTTTCCAGTGTTTCAATTTTAAATGATTGCTCAAAGCCGAGGATGAAGGTGCCGCTGCCACACCGCAAAAGTATGTTTTCGCAAATCGTACATTTCACTTTACTTTGGTCTTCAGTTTCTCTAAAATAAGTCCAAATAGTAGATCTCCACCTGCCACTCATTTTTATCATATAATTATCAATTTTCACTGAGAAGAACACAACGAAACACTTTTTTTCTCACAAAAACAGTCAAAACATAACTACGTGCCGGCAATTTGCTCAATACTAGATGATGTAATAATATGTCAGGTGTGGTGGGGAGCAAGGGGCAGGGTCCGACGCTAATCCCGCGCGCTTTACGTAAATAAGTTCGACATGAATCGGTTAGGTACCGAGATGATCCTACCGAATAATGTTCGGCCGAATATTCGCTTCGGTAAAAGCTTTACCGAACTTTCGGCCGAATATTCGTATTTGGTGAAATCCATATTCGGCCTATCTCTAAAAAATATCTACTTCCTTAAAAATTCCATTTACATTGTTTCTTGAGCTAAGTATAATCCTTTCAATATTATTATATCTCTCAGCGAAATCTTTATTGTTCAAAAATCAAACAAAAGCTTAGCAAGCAAGCCGCAATCAGCCTTTGAGACACGATATATCATCGCAGATTATTTTACATACCTACCTATAAGAAGATCAATTACTTAGATTTTTTCACAGACATTTCAAGCTCAGAATTTTATGTATTTAACTCTCTTTACATTTTTGGATTGTAACCGAAAAAATGTAAAGAAACTTCATACCTATAACTTTACCCTGTGAAGTGGCGGTGTAAGAGAATCTACTACCTCATATCATCCCGTGGGTATCGTAAGAGTTAACAGAAGGAAACATAAACAAGAACATCTTCCTGATAACAACTCAATAATAATAAACAAACTGCGGTATCAACACGGTTGCCAAGCATGTCAACTATGGCAAATATCTCTCCTATAAGGGAATCTTTAGAAGCCTGTGTTCAGCAGTGGACTTTTAATATGCAATTAGTGAACCGAAAAAACATTTTCGACCGTTTAACTATTGTGGAAACTCATTAAGAAATTACGAAGTGCTTTTGATATTATTCTGGGATTTCGTCAATGCTGAGTAACTTGCACCTACTTTGATTGGCATAATATGTTTCCCAGCATTTTAAAATTGTTTTCCAAGATGTCGTGGCATTCATCTTCAGACAAAGAGTGACAAAAAACTTTTTAGTATCTTGCTTCTAAATTTGATGATTCGGGAAGATATGGTTTACATACTTCATGTATTTTTATTATCCTTCTGTTCGCACATCTAACCTTTATTGAAAGCACGCAAACATAGCTTCAGCAAATTGTCGACACATTTGCATATGTGTGATCCAATCTCGATGTCAATGAATACGAATAAAACGTTAGCTATCGCACTTAAAGTGTCTCATAGGATATACATTCCTGAAATAACAAGGCGGCTTACTACCTTTGCAAAACTAATAACTCCTTTATTATTATTACCAAATATTTATTATAATCAACGTTATAAAACAAAAGCATTTGCAGTGGCTAGGATAGACGAGTACATGCGCCGCACGAAAGTACTAGGTGGCTCCGACGCGTCTTGTTTAAAAAATCGTGAGGGAGACCTGTAGAAATTTATAATATTCCGCATCTTGGACGTCTTGCACGTTGGACGTGATATGTCTGTTTTAAATATTAAGTGTAACTTATTCGAAGATTTAGCACTTTTCAAGCACTGTAGAATTTTACTCGTTTCGGATACAACACATAAGATTATTTTAAATCTTGAAGAACTTTACGTAGTGGAGCCAAACTGCAGCTATATTATGGTTGTAGCACGAATGGGTCGGGTCGACCAGGGAAGGACTACGCTTTCACAGAATACTAGAAATCGCTGAAATATCTCACTGAAATCGCAGTTTATTGCTGCTGTGATTCGTATGGTGAGTTTAAAGAACCGGAGATCCATTTTACTGGAAACGCGGCATTCCATCTAATTTCTCAAGGGTGAGAATATATTTACATTTTGATTCTTAATCGAGGATTAATGTAGAAGTCTATGAGAAACGACTCTTTAGAATATATTTATTAGCAATGTTGTATCTGGTTTCTTCTTAAATATTATTCTTTCTTCTCTCTTTCTTTCTTATTTTCTCTCCAATTTTTGGTGTTTATGCGATGTAACCAGATTTATGTTTTTCACCATTGTGCATACTTTCCTTTTTTTAAACAGCGAATGATTTATAAGAAATATTACTAGCAAGGTTGGTAGAGGTATTAGCAAGCACAAATTATTTACTTTATTACTGAATCATAAGAAACAATGCAGTCACAGATTTCTTAATAATATCGCCTTGTTGTTCCTGTCTTCGCTTTTTATCTGTGGTTCCTTGAAAATACCACTGTTGAACAATTTCAAGACAAAACAATGATCTTAAAGAAATAAATTAATACACTTGTAGTAACAGAGACAAGGATAAAGTAAACAAGATTTAAACCGTCTTGTCCTGAATGCATTTTTGATTACACAATTTTATTCAGGGAAAATGCAGCTCTACATTTAAATAGTTCTTTCAAATTATATGAACAAATAAAGCAAATATTTCTGTTCTATTCATTTGGTCTTGCTGTTTTTAATAATGCATATCGATAAAAGAAACAAATCATCATCATCGTCATTACAGCCCTTCACGAGTCCACCTGATTATATGCCTCCCCAAGTAATGTCAGAAAGTAAGGTTCTGAGATACCTGCATGTTTTATCAGGTCGTCACTCCATCTAGTGGGGAGCTATCCTTCACTTCATTTGCTGGTACGAAGTTGCCATTCTAGAACCTTATTTCCCCATCGGTTGTCATGGACCTAGCTGATCTGTTTGAATAAAGCTGATCCGTTTGAATGTTGTTTTAGCGGTTTTGCATAAAATTTCTAACGTCAGTCGGTCGCCAGAACTTCATCCGTCATTTAGAGCGTTGCAACAAAGAAAAATGTTCATATGTATGATATTTTCCATAGTTGCTAGGCTTGGCAAGCGGGTTCACAACCGCAGTTTATTTTTATTTTTAGTCGTTATTAGGAAGAGGCTTTTGTCCATCTCCTGATTTGTTTCCCTCTGTCGCCTCTTACGACACCCACGGGATGATATGGGATAGTGGATATTCTTACAACGTTAGTGGCGTTGTAATAATAATTAATATTAATACTAATAGTAATTAGTCCTTTATGTAGGACGGGCACATGTACTTTAGGTATTTCAATTAAATTTAAATGTTATTTGTGCCATTTGCGGTAGGGACTATCGGTCCGAGGGATCTACGTGCGGTGTAGTTCCTTAAGAAACTGTATCCGTGACTTGTCGTCGCTGCTGGTGATAAAAGGGTTGGTTCTAGTGCTAAGCATGGCCATTCAACGAAGAATCACCAGTCAGCCAGCGTTTTTGGTACTCTACCGCTAGGCGTAGGACTGCATTATAATTTTAGTTTTTAATTCTTATATAATTATAGTAACTCTCAAATAGTAGTGTATAATAATTATGTATTATTTATGGTGTTTCATAATATTTTTTTTACAACATACAAATATACTAAAGAAACCAAAGGATATTTGATGAAATCTTGAAATAAAAGAAAAACCTAATAAACAATTAGTGCTTTATAATAATAATAAAATCAAAATGTAATAATTAAAATTCTGAGCGGGAGACCGCCTGAAGGGAGAAGGAGCTCCACAGGAGGTTCTACAAGGCTTTACCTGAGTATTTCTTAGATACAGTTGCCCCACTGGCGTCGGTTTTTTAATTTACAACAATTATCGGAGATACATCCTAAGGGATGGCCGTCGACATCCGTCGAGCTTTTTGACATCCCGGTGAATCGATTAGGCATATCATCTCCAGTTGTTTGGCGCTTTCTAACTCTGAGGATCTGTACAGACACAAACTAGTAGCCAGGATTCTATACCAGAAGCTGGCTCTGAAATATCGGTCTCGTGGAACGGGAATTAGCTTATTGTAAGTACCCGATGGAAGCCGCGCTTATGCGGGTATGACGAAAACCTTGAGAAAGCCGAACAGATAAGCGAACTAAATATCTGGACCAGGCTATCGGCTACCTCACCGACTACCTGACGGCCTACCGACCGCATCGTCGGCCAATTTCTTTCCCATTCCTCCTTACCCTCGGCCGCTTGGTCTCCCTTGCCGAGCGCTTCTGTCTGGATGCGTTTTATTTATTTCACTTTATTTTAAACATAAGAAAAGAAAGAATAAAAATTTGAAAAATATTTTAAACATAGTATTATATTCAACATAATATATTTTATTGTCTCTAATTTGTCATTTTTATATCATGTATATAACCTAACCAGATGAGAATTTTCACTTAATAGTAATAAAATGTTACAAAAGATGTCAGACGCCACTTGAAAATGATGTGTGAACATCGGTATTGCGAGAATATCATACAATCTTGCTATATGACATACTACGTTAGATATAATTTATTCGAAAACATTGAATAATATCTTTTTTATTTGGAATTCGTGCTGTTTTAAGTACAGAGTATTTAATATTAAAAAAGTGTGATTAAAATTCGTGGCTTATACTTTTAAAGTTATGTTGTTAGTGAAAGCGGTTAAAATAGTTGAAATTCATTTAATTACCCAGATAATATGATGTGTCTTAACGGAGCAATGAAGACTCAAAATTATCCCGATCAAGTTGAAATGATTCATTAAAACTTAGATTAAACTTCTTTAACTACAAGAATTTATTAAAGTATTAGATGGGAATAGGGATGGGGATTGTCACAAAAACATTTCCTTAAATTATAATATCATAACATTATATTTTATCTGTATTCCTCGTAATAATTAATTTTTCCATACAAAGATATTAAGTAATTACGAATTTACAAAACTAGTTGCGTCCTGCAGCTTCACATGATTCGTCGTGATGGATTTGCACAAGCACAAGTCTTTGTTTCTATTCCAATGTTATGATATTATTATCTAAGGAAATGTTTTTGTGCAACCCTTGCATATTTTTAGCGATGACAGACTTGTAGGTATTTTGCGGTATAACAAAGGAGTTGACTCACTATTAGTATTTATTACACATATGCTATGACACCTGACATTGACTTTGTGTTGCGGATGAGAGCATTAAGAGCTGTTTATAATCTAAATCCAAATAATTATCTTAGACAAAAATTAAAAATAAATAAATGGTCTCTCAGTGAATTTACTAAAATTTTATATATGTTCTACACAAAACAAAAAAAAAACTTTTATTATAAATCGCGATGTGTTATTCTGTAATACTAGTGATACTTCTGAATTGTGATGTAACATTCTGTAATACTAGGAACAACCACAAGCTAGTAATCCCTTCATGAGCCAATATCTATGCCTTTACAACAAATTGCCAGACAATGTGCAAGGCCAAACTATCAAAAAGTTTAGAATTTGAAGAAAAGCTGTTGAAAGTGGGTTATTATAATATTAAAGAATACGTGACTAATAATAATCCCTGAGAATAAAGTGATCGCTATCGTGCTGTTTCTAATCAATAATTTAATTGAACTATAGTGTAAATTATTACATTTAAAATAATCTCACTGGGTTTCTTGCCAGTTCTTCGCAGGTCTGAGATTTTTCCGGACCTGTGGTAAAAGCATTAATGACTTTTAATAAGCACAAATTGTGTATTCAATTCTATTCTACTTTATGTATGTAACGAAAACAAAATAAAAGGAATATTTATAAAGTTAGTTCATTTTGTACAGTAGGTAATATATATAATAGCACTGTTATTTTCTTGTATACAGCTTTCTTACGTTTATCTTTTGCCTAACTTTTTACATAGTACACTTTAGCTTAGCTTAATCTTGTTAGACTTGGTTTTATCGCTGATAAGCAGAATGTTTATAGAACTAACGGATACTGTTTGCTTTGCTACTTACAAAAATAAGTGGTAATATGTAGTAATGAATGAACCTTTCATAGAAGCTCAGCTAAGCGCTCGCCGTAAATTATATATTACGCTTGCAAACTGAATTCAGCCCCCGCCGGCACCAAAAAAATGATCATTGCAAACAACAACATGGCTGCAGCAAGAGTGGGTCGGTTTGACCAGAAAAGGACTGCGGGAGACCCCCCAGAGACCCTATTTACTTGAAACGAGGTATTTGTTAGTCTTCAGTGGTAACAACGTATCTGCCGTTTTATTCTTAATTGGAGATGGTGAGAAGAATATATGGTTAATATTATGTGTGCTCATTTGTCATTCTTATTTCTGTAACAAGATAAAACTTTGAAATATGATGTTATCGGCCAAACCCGATCTTTTTATAGAATAAGGGTCACAAACAAGCACATAGTCCACCTGATGGTTAGTGAATGATGTGGCTCACAGACATCTACTTCTATGCTCGATTAAGAATAAAAATGCAGATGCGTTGTCACCCCTGAGGTCTATGATGGAATGCTTCGTTTCCATTAAGAACGGTCTCCGGTTCTCTACACTTACCACAAAACACACCAGCTTTAAGCTGTCTCACAGTATTCAATGTAACTTTACTTACAGTATTCAATGATGTCTGCCATAACAAGGGACTTGTATGCTTACTAGTTCACCCTATCTAAAACAAATTACCAGATCCTCGCCCTACAGACCAGTAACTTTTTCTAAACTAGGAAAATAAATGTAAAAGTTTTAACTTAAACAAATTATGAAATACACTATTTCTTATGGGACACATTTATTTTAATATTTTATTTAATATTTTCATATACGTGTCCATCTACATGGCCCCTACTTTCACTTGTACTTGTCATTTAGTAATAAGGCCACGAATATTTAAAATTTTAATTCTTGTGGTGTCATTCATTACCTACAGTTCATTATACACAAGCCAATATCGAAAGCTATAAGACGTAATATGTATTGTGTGTTATTAATTTATTCACAACTTTTGTTTTGTTTTGCGCCGTATAATGGCAGCGTAACAAAATGCACTACTTATTGATGCACATGCACAAAATGCACACTATTATCATTATGGGTATCGTAAAATTCGACAGAGTGAAACAACATTCCTGATAACAACTGAAAACTAAGAAATGACTGCTAATACTGCTGCTGATAAGATATACAATATTCACAACCATAGAAAATTGCAATTTTTTTTAAATAAAATATTTATATTTCTTCACAATCACAATTCAACAGCCACAGTCTCTAACGATTTTTGGGAGGTCAAGGATGTTAAAATATTAATATGATAAAATATTTGTAAACATCTTTTTGTACGTGGCAGAGCCATGCTGCAGCTATATTAATTGTATAGTTGTAGCACGAATGGGTCGGCTCGACCGGGGAAGGACCACGCTCTCACAGAATACTAGCGTGAAATAGCAGCTTAGTGCCGCTGTGTTTCGTAAGGTTAGTGTAGAGAACCGGAGACCCTTTTTACTGGAAACGAGGCATTCCATCTTAGTCCTCACGGGTGACAACTATCTGCATTTTGATTCGTAATCGAAGATAGATGTAGCTATAGGCCACAGCAACCACTTACCATCAGGTGGACTGTGTGCTCGTTTGTCACCCTTATCCTATAAAAAAAAATCTATGCACATCCTGATTAAATATGTTAAATGACTTTCGAAAAATGTATACAATAATATTATTTAAATAGATCGTATCTGACATGATGAAACATAATTTAAATACTAAGTAACTGACTAAGAAGTTTTAAATAATTAATAATCTACAGATTAGCCCCATGTAATACTTTAATAACTTATTGTAGTTAAAGAAGTTTAATCAAAGTTTTAATGAATCATTTCAACTTGATAGTGATAATTTTGAACAAAGATCAGAGTCTTCATTGCTCCGTTCAGACAAATCATATTATCTGTGTAATTAAATGAATTTCAACTACTTTAACCGGTTTCACTAACACCATAACTTTAAAAGGATAAGCCTCGAACTTTAATCACACTTTTTTAATGTTAAATACTCTGTACTAAAAACAGCACGAATACCAAATAAAAAAGATGTAATTCTATTTTTTTCGAATAAATTATATCTAACGTAGTATGTCATATAGCAAGATTGTATGATATTCTCGCAATACCGATGTTCACACATCATTTTCAAGTGGCGTCTGACATCTTTTGTAACATTTACAAATTATTACTACTAAGGAAAATTCTCATCTGGTTAAATTATATACATAATATAAAAATGACAAATTAGACACAATAAAATACATTATGTTGAATATAATACTATGTTTAAAATATTTTTCAAATTTTATTCTTTCTTTTCTTATGTTTAAAATAAAGTGAAATAAATAAAACGCATCCAGACAGAAGCGGTCGGCAAGGGAGACCAAGCGCCGAGGGTAAGGAGGAATGGGAAAGAAATTGGACGACGATGCGGTCGGTAGGCCGTCAGGTAGTCGGTGAGGTAGCCGATAGCCTGGTCCAGATATTTAGTTCGCTTATCTGTTTGGCTTTCTCAAGGTTCTCGTCATACGGAATGGTAATATCGACCAAAATATCCTTGACAATGTCCAGTCCATCAACACAATATCTAGCTTTTTCGTAAGAATAGTACTGTTTGTGACTATGGTCCGTCCCAATAGAGTATGGCGCGGTCGTTTTGTAGCGCGGCTTCCATCGGGTACTTACAATAAGCTAATTCCCGTTCCACGAGACCGATATTTCTGAGCCAGCTTCTGGTATAGAATCCTGGCTACTAGTTTGTGTCTGTACAGATCCTCAGAGTAAGAAAGCGCCAAACAACTGGAGATGACATGTCTAATCGATTCACCGGGATGTCAACAAGCTCGACAGATGTGTCTCCCGCTCAGAATTTTAGGATTACTATAACTACAACTTAGGATGTGTGTCCGATAATTGTTGTAAAGGAACGTAGACACTGGGCGGAAGCAAATGTATCTACGAAATACTCGTGGAAAGCCTGTAGAACCTCCTGTGGAGCTCCTTCTTCCTTCAGGTGGTCTCAGTACTTCGTACGAATTATTATATTTTGATA
Organism: Parnassius orleans; assembly: GCA_029286625.1. Taxonomy (NCBI): domain Eukaryota; kingdom Metazoa; phylum Arthropoda; class Insecta; order Lepidoptera; family Papilionidae; genus Parnassius; species Parnassius orleans. The sequence goes on along the minus strand of JAGSMP010000107.1, from coordinate 3,476,356 downwards.
TTATTATTATTATAAAGCACTAATTGTTTATTAGGTTTTTTCTTTTATTTAGCCTAACAACAGATATTTCTATATTATAAAAAATATTATAAAACACCATAAATAATACATAATTATTATACACTACTATTTGAGAGTTACTATAATTATATAAGAATTAAAAACTTAAATTATAATGCAGTCCTACGCCTAGCGGTAGAGTACCAAGAACGCTGGCTGACTGGTGATTCTTCGTTGAATGGCCATGCTAATATCATGAATGGCTGCGAATATTACTCGCAGCGACAATTCGCTGCCTGCCAGTTACACACAGCGAGTACTACACGAGAATTATCTGTAATATGTATCTTTTATATTCTTCAATTTTCTTTTCAATTGCTCTTGGGTTGCTATTTCGAATCGCAACTCAATTAATTCGTTAGACAATGAAGGCGTCTGCCTTCGCGTTTATTTAAATTACTGTTATTTGTGTCAAACACTTTGTGGGACTTTGTCATAAAAGCGTATACATCGCTCCATTGAATAACTGACTGTAAAGTCGAATAACTGGTGTTATTAGCTTATGTTTGTTGTCTACACAATGCCTATCACTTTTTTTATAAAATAATACTTTTGATTTGTGAACATGTATCATAAAAATTGGTTCTTGTATACTCGTATATATCGCGTAATATATACGAGTATACAAAAAATACAGTCGAATCAAGAACCTTCTCCATTGAATAAAACTATTTTTACGGATTTTATCGCGATTAATTTTCCTTTTTGTGTAACATTTATCACCTTCTATATAGAAATAATATTACTGGCGGAAAATATTTTTATATTGTTTTATAATATCTCTTTTTTCAGTAAGACTGGCAAAAGAGACTAACAGTAAGTTGTTATGGAGGCCCGTAAACACCTGAATTGATCCTTAATATGTTGTTTCGGCCAGATAACCTTTTTTATAGAAGTCAGGGAGATAAACAAACACACAATCATCCTTATGGTAAGTGAATACTGTGGCCCATAGACGAATATAGCTATCATTGATTAAGAATCAAAATGTGGATGTTTACATCCCTGAGGACTGAGATAAAATATCCCTTGCCAGTAACAAGGCTCTTAGGTTTTCTTCACTCATCATACTAAGCACAGTAGCATTATGGTGTTATTTATGTTGCTATTCAAGTCATTCCCTGGCCAAGCCTGCGGCTCATAATGAGCTGCAGCGTGGCGCTTCCGCGTAAAATCCTCTTATAAATATTATAAAGAGTTAACTTACTGCCAGTCGACAGCTCATTGGCGCAGTACCTAAGTGGATCCTAGTAGTAGATTCAACTTAGGTATCACCTAACCTAACTATACCTAAGTTGTAGAATCCCGCACCAAACAACGTTTTGTGTTGCCTACGAATAATTTTTTCGGCTCTGAATGTTTATCTATGTGCAGTGGAGATATGACTAAAATATGTTTAAAAAAAAAAAAAATATTTGGAATTAAGGAATAAGACAGTCGAAACATTCCAGGAATATGTAATAAAATCTATAAGATTGTGTTGTAATAACCTCGTAAACGCCTGACGCGGTACTAGGAAGCATAGGAAGCAAAGTCGAAGTTGTGAGACATTTTAGTACTGTCTTACCTTTAGTGTGTGTGTGTAAAATCTCCCTACTAAGAAAAGACCCAACCAGGTCAAGTAATAGATTATTTGTGATTTGCGTGAAATGGTAGAGACATAATATTCATTTCGTGTACAAAACAAATGTAAAATTCAATTTGTACATGGCTTAATTTAGGCAACATATGCTGTTATTCTGGATTAACGTCGGAGTTCCGGATTATTGTTTAAAAGCAGCTTATTTTGTGCACGTCTGATGCATCGAGCATAATGCTTTGTAAACGGAAATTATTTACTATTTCCTTGACAAATTGTCTAATGAAAAATTTAATGAAATAGTAAGACAGAAATTAAGTCGCAAGCCGTGGAGATGCTTTGTGGCGGCGTAAGGTAATCCATTATCACATTTTGTCCATTATGTGTCATAAAAGGTGACTATGGGAAATGCCAGAAAATTCTAATGGCTTCCAATAGATGGCGGTATAACAATTTCGTATTTATCAGAAGTGAACGGCTAGCTCTGAGGTCGTCAATTCCTTTGTTAAGAAGAAGAAGAAGAAGAAGAAGATGAAGAGATTCCCTACCATGGAATAACTACATTTCTAGCAGTGGATTTTTACATCTTTGATGTCGTCAGTAAGCAGTTTTTAGTATTTTTATAATTCCTTGGGATTGGATTAAGAGTAAGCTATTAAATTTCATATTATGCTACATACTAAATGGATGATGTTCAAAGTTTCAACATTATGAATAATTTAGGAACTTCGTACCCCTGCTTGTTCTAGAATTCATAAATCACGACGTTGAGATTTTGAATTTAGTTTTGCTATTGTAGAGTGGTATACTGATACGCCGCTTAGTGGCGGTGTGAGAATATTCACTACCCATATCGTCCCGTATACGTGGTAATACGCAACAGAGGGAAATGAAACAGGAGATGAGCAGTAGCATCTTCCTGATAATAATTCAAAATAATAAAAACTGTGAGAGCTATGCGTTTAAAAACTTTGACAGCATACATCATAAGCTAAGCGAGATCCGTTTGTCCAACGCGCCATAGCACATGTGAGAGGATTGAAAATAAATATTGAACATATAATTTGTTAATTATTATGCCTATTTAAGTTATTTTGTCATGTATTCTAGTTTTAATAAACTTCTATTTTATATGTAGATTGTGTGTTGTATATTTTACTTTAAGTGTTTAATATTGTAGCATATTTACAATTAATGTTTCTTTCCTTCATTCATTCACAGAAATACCGCTTATAGTAGCTAATAAAAGCGCAATCGACTCCTGAAAATGATGGATTCATTCCCAGAGACTTAGCTTAGTTTGCATATAAAAAGAATTCATGCAGGACATTTTTGTAGGAAAATCATATTTACGGTGAGTATACGTTATTTTTGCTTAATGGAATTTCATGACGTGGTATAATTTTACTGTGAAGAATATTAATTGATTAAAAAAATTCATAAAAATATGTTTATATTTCTTAGGTTAAACATTAAGCTTAATGACAGTTGTTTTCAATTAATTCCATCCTTCATCCATTACAGTCCATCACAAATCGACTGATGAACATAGGCCACCCCCAAAGGTTGCCACACCTGGTTAGTTGGTTGGCAATCGAAGTTCTAGTATTCATAAATCACGACGATTTTGAATTTAGCCTTGCTAAGGTAGACTGATGGACTGGTACGCTTGGCAAGCAGGTTGGCAACCGCAGTTTTTTATTTTTCGTCGTTATTAGGAAGACGCTGCTGCCCATCTACTGATTTGTTTCCCTCTTTCGCCACTTACGACACCCACGGGATGATATGGGATAGTGGATATTCCACTACACGGTAATAATGGTTGATATGCCTATTTAAATTGTCTTTTATATATTGTAGTGTTAATAAACTTTAGTTTTAAGTCTATATTCTGTATTGTATATTTTACTTTACGTGTGTAATATTGCGGCGTGTCTGCAATTAATATTTATTTCTTTATTTCATTCATTTACACAAAATACCGCTTATAAAATAACTTTATAAAGTTTGAACTTAAAATTATTCATAAAATGAAATGCAATCGACTCCTGAAAATGATGGATTCATTCCCAGAGACTTAGCTAACGTCGCTTAGTTTGCTTATGAATAGAATTCACGGTGAGTATACGTTATTCACACAACATCTTTTTGCTTAATCGAATTTCATGACCTAGTTTGATTTTACCGAATAGAATATTGAGTGATATAAACTAAATAAATATATTTTTTAAATAAAACATAAAATACATAGCAGCTCAATGACAGTTGTTTTGAACATAAGGCTCCCCCATATATATTTAGAATAATTGCCATGCTTGGGTTGCAGGTTGGCAAGGGAAGTTTCTTACGATTTTAAGTAGTAATTAGGAAGATGCTGCTACCCGTTTCTTCTTTTTCATACCCCTTGCGACACCTATGGGATGATATGGGATATGACTGTACTTTAAGAAAGTACACAAAAGTAAAAAGTATACGCAAACAACCTGTTATTTTACTGTGATATTGGTAACATTGAAAACCTTAAGTTTATTTTCGTTATTTCATTTAAGTATTGGAACAAATTAAGCAGGTAAAAAAAAGATATTGAGATTCACGCAAGTTAGTCTTAAATGATATTTTTTTTTGTTATTAGCAGTCTTTAGTATTCTCTGCCAAATTAAGCAAAACGACACCTCAATGTTTGTTTACCATCGAGGTTTTTTTTCCTGTGTTTTTAAATGCTAATACTCAAATACAGATGTAACAAACCCAACTCCACGGTATTTTTCGAAAAACAAAATTTTATTTATGTATGTGTGTGAAGTGCAAGATTTCAGAGCGAAAATTTCGAAAATGTTGCTGTTCTTTTTATTTTTAGGAAAAATTTCGAATTACTTCGAATACCTACGGGTGTATTCCAAAATCTTATATTCTTATTTTATCAAATGACAGGTATAGCTAAATATTTTAAATTGAGAGTGCTAGTATAATTATAGGCTGTGAAGCATTCCACCTTAGAAGTGACAACGCATCTGTAGCCTTCTTTGTTGGAAGTTGGTTATAGGCGTCCATGTACTGCATTCTGCGCTAAATTCGTTTGTCACTTTCAGATAAATGAAAATATTTTGAATTTTTTTCATGTCTTTATTGTTAAAAGTTAAAGTTATAGCCTATATACGTCCCACTGCTGGGCACAGGCCTCCTCTAATTTCTGAGAGGGATTTATGGCAAGGAAATATCCGCCACGCTTCCCCAAATGCGTGTTGGCGAACCTCACATGTCTTCGAAATGTTTTTTTTCCTTATTTCTCAGACATGAAGGTTTCCTCACGATGTTTTCCTTCACCGCCGAGCACGTGGTAAATCAGCACTTAAAATTGCAATTAACAATTTCATTGGTGCCGGCGGGGATCGAACCCTGGTTGCTCGCGTACTGAGAAATTTACAGCGATCGCTAACCATCTGAGCTACCACGGCTCTGTCTTTATTTTCAAGTATTGTTTTTACTTACTTGACTGCCTCGTTGGTCAAGTGGTCGTCAGTGCAACTGCTAATCATGTGATTCCCGTTTCGAATATCGGGTCAGGCCCAAATCAGTTATTGAGTTTTTCTGTCAAAAATTTCAGAAGCAGCCCAGAGCCTTACCCTCGTGCTCCGGGAAGCATGTAAAGCTGTTAGTCCTGCACTTGATCTATCTTCGGTCGTATTGAGTTACCGTCCCATAGCACTATGAGTGTGAGGGAATAAAGAGTGAACCTGAGCTTGTGTACGCACATATTCGTGCACTATACAGAAGACTACACTCTGTTGAGGCTGGCCGCCGTGACGAAAATTCGGTCTGGAAGACATTATTATTTTACTTACTTTATCTACTCTTCATCGGAACACAAAAGTCCACGGACTTCACCCATTGCAGGGAAGATTACTTTAGTCGTCACGCATGGCATATCAGACCCAGTATCAGACGTCTCGGACGATCACAGTATAGACGTATCGTAACTTTGTCGTTGGTGCCCGTCGCTAATCTGGGTATTTTACATTTGAAGTGAACGAGATGGTTATACCGCTGTCTATCAGAAGCCATAAGGGCCAGAGACCAGAGGCGGTTATGCGTAGGCATTTCCCCATGTAAAAAAGGACGATGCTGCCGATTTACTGTTTCATTTCCCTTTGTCTCCTCTTACGACACAATGATAGGTGGTAGTGGATTCCCTTACGTTACCAATACACGGCGATTTTATATATTTAGGTAGTTTTTATTTAGTAAAATTTTTCACATCCAGGAAAGAATCACACATAATTGTTACTATTTGACAACAGTATCTTAACCGCTGAACACGTTTACAAAACAAACGAAGTCATTTGCAACTATATTGTTGTTATATATTCGCGAGTTAGATACAAAGATTAGATACAAAAAAAAATTGTTGAGTTTGTAGCTTGAGAAGTTAGGGTGTGTGTTCGTTAGTAACTACGAGTATGTCACTGCCTTTAAAAGATTGATACGTAAACACTTTATGAAGTTATCAGGCGGAAGTTTGTATAGTCAATTTGGTTACATTTATTGTTATTTTATTTATAGGTTGATATTGTATATCTATTTGTATTTAATACATATTATGCGTGCGTATAAATTTTATAGTATATACCTAAGTTTATTGTATTTATGTTAAATTAATATATTTTTAATTTTGTCAATATATTTTATATAACCCGGCTAGGGTTGACTGGCAAAGAACGCCAAAAATAATATTTTTATTAATGTGTACAATAAAGTGTAAATTAATAAAAAAGAAAAGTAACAGATAACAAAATCTTATATTCATTCCACTTCTGGTCTTCTTTCTCTTTCTTTGTATTTCTGAAAGGGTTTAAAGCAAGGAAGAATCGGCCGCATGGTCCCAACCGCAATGTGTGGACAGACCTCAAGTATCTTCGAAATAATTAAATTCATCTATATCAAACTAATTTATAATACTATTCAGTACTATTCTATTTTTCTAATTCTGATTTACAATAGGGCACAAATAGTATCTTCAATTTTCGCTTTTGTTGTAATCGGTTACAATATGACACAATTTGATTTGTTTCAATCATGTAAACCATATAGTTTCTTTACTCCTTACTGCAGTTATAACTACTTAAACTTATTTAAGAAAATCAGATATTACACTCTGTCGAGTTTGCGCCAACTAACCAACGTATCAGAAGTTTTCCAAACAAACGAAATAACTTCTTATCTGAATACCGAATATTAAATCCGAAATACTTTCTCCATGACTCGTACAATTTGTTGAAAATGTCTCGTAAAATTCAATAACCTTAGCATTATTAAACATTAAAATGGAAAACTAGCTTAGAGTTTTCTGTTTTCTTACCTGTTTTATTTTGTGCCTATTGCGAGCTATGATCAACTGAAACCAACTGCAATCAAAGAAGACTACAGATGCGTTACTCCCGAGGTCTGGCATAAAATAATTAACGGCCTGTTATTATACCGAACTCTATACCCTTCAGACTGGAAACACAGTAGTGGATTTACTGGCGACAAGATGGTAGTATATGATACTCAGATAGAAATGGAGTTCTACGACCTAGTTGCTATGAAAATAATTATTGCCTGTTTACTTGACTTGTTGTTCTTGTGTTTAACAGTCATAAACTGCAGTTCTTTGTGCACTATAAAAATAGATATCGGGAGGGAAACTAAATTCAGAGTTGAACACTTTCAATTAGAAAGGAATAAATATATAGTTCTTCTGGAGTTGAAGTTTTTTTTTGTTTAAGACACTTCTAAGCTTCAACAGCTTCGTGTGTTTTTGTGCTATTTAGACAACTTCTTGGCGCAGTGGCATTGAATTTTTGCGCTAAGGGCCGCAGGTTCGAATTCTGCATGGTACAAATATTTGCATGGCTTACTAATAACGCAGCCGGTATAGAATGGTATGGCTTACAAATGCAGTAAGGTCTGGATGTTTGTCACTATGCAATAGATGTATGTAAGCTTCCTCCACGATACAGGAGATCATCCCAGTGAGAGAGTAACGTATTTTAAAAGAAAATAATGTTTTTGTAAAAGTAAAAGAAATAAAAATAATGAACATATTATTATTTGCATATGCGTTTATGAGTTATTTTATAACCTATTTTTCTTGTATCACTTTGGCGTTTCTTCTCTGATTAGAGGTATAGGTTCATCTATTTGAATTTAAAAATAAATGACAGTTACGAACATCTTAAAACACAAATCTAGCAACAAGCCAATCAGTTTAAGCTAGTTCGGAGGTTGCAAAGGAACAAGCCAACATACTTGTTTATATAAATACATGCCATGCCACAAACATGGATGTCTTTGCATTTGAGCAACAAAATTAAGACGGCTTCTAATAAAATTAAAATGTCGTAGAGTATAATTAATAGTGAAACTGGTAAGGTCAACTCCCCAAATCAAACTACCGGTTAAGTTTTAACAACAAATTAACTGAATCACATCAGGATGTTGCAATGGTTTTTGAGAAATATTTTACTGATATTCCGATATTAACCACTAAGTCACTGAATTCTTCTCCTGCCGTCGGCGAATCATTACTTAAACAAAATGTAAATGCGTATATAAAGAATTTTACCAACTAACAATCTAAAAAATTCTAACAATTCGAATTCAACTTCTACTCTGTGGTAGAACTTATTTTCTGCCTAGTAATCTCTTTGTGTAGGTATCTCCCTCTTACCTACTTCTGCCGCTAAATGGCAGGGCTTGCTCCCGACGGTCCACCAGTCTGAAGGGTATAGAGTGCCAGTATGATTATAGGTGTGCTGTTTGTTGCAGGTGTCCATCGACTGCAGTAATCACTTACCATCAGGTGGATTGTGACTTCGTTTGTCACGGCAGTTTTATAACAAATAATTAATAAGAACAATAATGCTACATTTTCGAGAGAACTGAAAATTATTTTTATTGGTTGCGAGACATTCCACCTTAGTCCTCATGGGTGACAACGTATCTACATTTTGATGCTTAATTGAGAATAGATGTAGATTTTATGGGCAAAAGCATGCACTTACAATCAAGTGGACTGAGGACTGTGTGCTCGCTTGTTACACTTACAATAACAAAAAAAACATTCCTTTCCCAACCTCAATAAACTATACCTCTGAATATGTAATACTCTGTAATTCCCCTAAAGTCTAAATCATGCATGTAAACAATCTAATATCTATAATATTGGACATAGGCCTCTCCCAGTCATAAAGTTCTCATAATAGAAGTACTTCACAACTTTATATTAATTATGACTTATGTAAATTTTCTAGCGCTTTTCTTTCGATCATTTAACATAAATAACTGGATATTAACCATTTCCCCAAGCAAACATCTATTGTTAGCTATGTGTTTGGACCTATCTATATATAACTTAGAGCTAAGTCCCGATTAGATCATGGTAGCCACTCTTTTATTTATTTTAAATATGGCCTTTGATATTGGGGCTAGGTCACAATAACTCTGCCAATTTCTAAACCACAATTATATCGGAGAGCTATTAAAAAAATATCTGCCAAATTAGCTGCCAATCTACCCGTAACTAATTTAGGAAAAATAGGTTTTCCTTTTACGTTTCTAATAAATTGTCTGCTACGTCAGCTAATAAATTGGGCGAGCTTCCACAAATTCTATTTTATTTGGTTATATCACCACGTAACGAGAGCCAGGAGATCTTTTTGGCATGAGCCATATATTCTCTGTTACGGCATCCACGGGACAAGTATGTTTACTAAATAATTAGATAATTTAACAATAACTTTATAAATATAATATATTATTAATTTAATTGACGCTGCTGCTGCAGCTGTATGTTTGTAGCACGAATGGGTCGGCTCGACCGGGTAAGGACCACGCTCTCACGAAATATCAGCGGAAATAGCAGCTTAATGCATTAGCTAACTATAAATCATGTTAAACTGACGAAAACATAAGGTAGTGACAAATTAACTTACAGTCCACTTGATAGTAAATGGCTACTAGAGGCCATGAACATCTCAGCAGCGAACTTAAAACAAAGAAGGCTACAGATGTAACACTAGAAACGCTTAGAAATATTTGAGTTGAAACCCTGGTGATAATGGAGCCTTTAATTTATTCGGTCTTGCCGCGAAATTGAATAACAACCGTTGTCCATTTAACTTACAAACAAAGCAAGTACTCTGGTTTATAATGAAGAGGAGCTTTATTGAGAATAAGTGAACATTCAACCATAGTAACCAAGCCATATATATTCTCAGCACTTGCGGATCATTCAGTTTGCTAGATTTACTACCAAACTGGATAGATTTTCTCTCTTATATTAAATATCAGCTTAATCTAGCTACTTAATAAAGCTACAGCAAAGCAAGGAAGATAGATATGGCAATTCCCTCCGTAGATAATGTATACATAACCAAGTTTTTTGGCATAATTTAGTTTTAGTAATGCTATCCTATATAGTAATCCTATATTTTATATAGAATAAGGGTAACAAACGAGCACACAATCCATTTGATCTTAAGTGGATGCTATGGCCTATAGACTCTAAATCTATCCTCGATTAAGAATTTAAATGCAGATGCGTTATCACTCCTGAGGACTCAGATGGAATGCCTCGTTTCCAGTAAAAAAAGTATCTGGTTCTCTACACTCATCAGCCGAAACATAGCAGCATTAGGTTGCTATTTTACGATAATATTCTCTGAGAGTGCGTCCCTTCCCGACCTTGAGCCGACCCATTCGTGCTACAACCATATTACAGCTGCAGAGTGGCTCTAACACTATTTTCCTCTAACTTATACTCCAACATAATTATATTCAAGAAACGTTTCGTCATTCGTTACGATCCTTTTTGTTATATCGAAGTGCATTTAAAACGTCTTTATTCGTTAGGAAATTTAAAACGACTTGAAACGAAACAACTTTAAGCCGAGAGTAAGACGTTCGATCAGTTGATCGGTTTTGTTTTATGAATGGGATTTTCGTGTACTACGGAACGAAAGGGAAAAGGAAATGGTTTTCTAATAAAGAAGCCAGAAATAAGATATTTGAAGGTGTTTTTGTTACACTTTTAACACGGGCATTTGCTGCTTTCCTGTTAGTAATTCAGCTTTGAGTAGTTAACAGGAATGCTACTTTAATTATTTTATTATTACTTTATTATGTTAATAGCAATAAGAGTTTATTTTGTTACTCACAGAGTACGAGGGTAATACCAGCTTAATGCTGCTGTGATTCGTATGGTGAGTGTAGAGAACCAGAACTGACTGGAAACGAGGTATTCCATCTTAGTATTCAGACGTTAAAATTTGATTCTTAATCGAGGATTGATATAGATGTTTATGGGCCACAGCATCCACTTATCATCGGGTGGGCTGTGTGCTCGTTTGTCATTTATACTATAAAAATACAAAATGTTATTGTTATTTAAAATCCATGTTTATCGCAACAATACGCTTAAAATTCAGTATTTTTTAAATATGGCAACATTGTTGTCGGTGAAAGTATTTTTACCGCCCGCGCCAGGCGCGTTTTTTAGTACTGTAGTTAGCTTATAGTAACTTATTTAATCTGCGCTTATGGCTATAATTACAGTTTGTCTAACTTTTTAAAACCGGTAAAATGATCGTACTTTAAAGTTTGTAAATATTCATAAACTAGTCCATATCGTAAGCATTATCAAAAATCCTGAATTGCAAGTGCATCTTAAGACTTAAGTTGTAGTACTCAATTCAAATACATTACTCCTTAAATCAAATGCTATGTTTTACCATACACGTACTGCGTATGATTCATATGAGTACTTACATCCATACATCCATTCATTACAGCCTAAAAGTCCTTTGCTGAACATAGGTCTCTATGGGGATTTTGCCATATTTGCCACTCGTGGACACACAATCAAGTGGCCTGTATGTAACCTTATTATATAAAACACAACAAACATTAAATCGATTTAAATAAATAATATGCCTCTTACCTAATAGTGTATTGGAATAAACAAGCTATATAAATAGGTATTACAAACAGAGACACCTAGCAATTTATTAACGCTAAAATCCTATTAGGGAATGACTCTGTAGAAATTGATAAAGTCGGGCTTGAAAGACAAAACTCAATTTTAGAAAGTAGATAAATTTTCTTTTCGATACCTGCGGGATTCAAGCAATGAGATTTAAATTATGTATGAGACTGAAAAATAAGATTTAAGAACTACATTTTCAATGTTTAAAAGCTTTCTTTTGTATCATTATAATATTTTAGTCACTGTTTAATTTATTTATATTTCTAGCGACCCGCCCCGGCTTCGTTTGGATAAGATCTATTAAAGTGGCGTTATTTAGATAACTTATTTGATAAGATAATCAAAGAACATTTATTTTATTAATTTTTAGTTTTTTTTTTAAATCTTAAAGCATTTAAATAAATTATAGCCTAGATCCCTCTTGTCATTGCACTAAATCTGATCGTAAAGCTTAATCACAGGCAGTTCAGCTATTCCAAGAATAGCCCGGACTGATAGACAGACAGATATTAAAACAAAAATTATAAATATTTTTTTATGTCTTAATAACATGCAAATAACCCCTGAGCTTTATAGAAGCCAGTTATTCAGTTCAGTTATTATAATATGTATATACAAGCCGTGATTGTTTTGCTAAAGGCTTTTTGATCTTATAGAATTCTTGATGATTGAAATATAGAATAATAAATTTATGATCGCTACAGTTCCAATGTTCGCGACAGCACTGCATACTGTTCATATTTATATGTGATCGAATTTCAGTTTTGTTTGCCCTTCAGGTAGGATACAGCTTACCTATTATACTAAGTATTACCGTTATTAAATTATGTAATAGCTGTTTTCCCAGATGGGTGATATAATAAGAGTACAAAAATAACAGAATGAGTGATTCGCTCACAGGGTGGTATCTCACTTGTCCAGCTACTGTGCAGTGTTGTAGTGCCATTCATATATTTAAATCATATTATCAGCTATAGCAGTCTATAGCCTACATAAACTAACCCCGTTAGTAACTAACCAGTTACTGACGATGTTTGTGTTCTTAGCCTTTTGGCTTCTACAGCATCATCGGTCTCAGGGCTAAAAAGGGGTGAATTTAAATTACACTGCATCGTTACTTGCGTAACGATGACTCCTAGGACAGTTTACCGTACACGTGGATGATTTATCTAACGGCCGGCTCTGACAGCTAACTCATACCCTTCGATGTTCTGGGCAGTAGAACCGCCCAGGGACGCGGGTGTACAGTGTGTACGCGATGTGGAAGGGTGTGCGGCGCGCCCGTCTGCGGACTCGCTGCGTCCCATCCGTTGTTGACCTAACAGTATTTGTGGCACTAGGTGAATGTGTAGTGTTTATGTGTGAATGGCCGGCGACATTTCGGTCGTCGGAATCAAGCGGAACGGGGGTTTCGATTAGAACATTACGGGGCCTCCGTAGGCTTTCCGTAACGTACGCAGTCGGAGCGTACGTGGCTGTGTTTACCACTAGCGGGTTGGGATGTGTCTCGGCCCTCTCGAAATAGCGCCGAGACATTTCCTTGAAATACTCAGAGATCGTCGGAAGTTGACAGTCTCTGTGTAAGTCAGAGTTTCGCTGGTACCACCGAGCTCCAGTGGCTATGCGAATGAATCTATTTTGGACGACTTGGAGGTCGTACAAATTTCTATGGGCCGCGTGCGCGAAAACTACGCTTGCGTAAGACATGATAGGTCTTACGCATGCTTTGTAAAGATGAGTTTGTGTCTTCAGGACAGTTTGCTCTTGCTCTTAACTAGCAGGACATTGCAAATGTGTTTCATGAAGGTCATACCGTGGTCGAATGTGACCTCTAGATATTTGGCCGTTTATTGCCAGGGATCTGGCAGCCGTACAGGGTGATTGTACCAATCAATTTCTTGGGGTTTTTGTTTAAACGTTGAGAGTGGGGGTCCTTTGAAAGTGTATTGGTACACTTTCCTCAGGATTCACTTTAATTCTCCATGAGCGGAACCAATCGCCTAAGTGGTTGACGGCTGTTTGGAGCGTCTCTGTGAGAATTCTTTTATTATGATGGGTGACAAAAAGTGCCGTGTCATCGGCGAAAAGTGATCGTGAAGAGTGTAAAGAGGAGTAGGGAAAGGATGGAGCCCTGTGCGACTCCAGCCTTGAAGGGAAGCTTTGTAGAGCGAGTACCCTCTATTTGATAGCGAAAGTGGCGATTGGCAAGAAAGGCTCTGATGATGTGGGTGAGCCTATCAGGCACATTGAGTTTATACAGCTTGTAAAGCAAACCGTCGTGCCAGACTTTGTTAAATGCTTTTGCGAAATCAAAGAAGAGGGCACCGGTTATAGTGGTTCTACGAGTTCTTTTTGGATCCTTTCAGAATGTATTCTGTGAGGTGATGTAACTGGTCGGTGCACGAGCGTTCGTGTCTGAAGCCGAACTGTTAGTCTGGAAGAAGTTTGTTTGTGAAGACGTATTTACGAAGGCGATTCAATATAAGTCGCTCGTAAACTTTCCCCAGTGTGCTGCGGAGACTGATTGGTCTGTAATTGAAGGCTAAGTTGCGCGGTTTCCCCAGTTTCGGGATTCCTATTACGACTGCCTCTTTTCAGGCATCCCGAAAGGAGCAGCTGGAAAGTAGAGCGTTGAATATGCTTACTAGGAGGCATACGAGCGGCACGGAGAGAGATTTCAGTACCCTGTTGCTAATGTTAATAATTAAATATATAAAATATGTAAATAAAAGTAAAAACAAATGTAAAGCGACATGGAATGTAATAAAAAAGGAAATTAGTGGTTTAAAATGTGACAATATTATAACTGAAATAAATTTAAACAATTGACAAATCCTTTTGACATAGCTTCAGTTTTTAATGACCATTTTATTTAATTGACTAATACAAAAAATTTGATGACAAATAAGACACAAAAAACAACTGCTAAGAGCAAAATTATACCATGCCAAACACGATGTTTTTTCTTACGACTTCAAAAGAAGAAGTAAAAAAAGAAATTATGGGTTTGAACAACACCACCTCAAAAGGCTTTGACGGAATCAGTACAAGAATAATTAAAATGTGTACTGATGAGCTAGTGCCTATATTGACGTATTTAATTAATCTATCATGAAAATGTAAAGATGAAAATCTGGTACGTTTCCGGAATCATTAAAACAATCAGTTGTCAAAACATTGTATAAAAAAGGTAAAAAAATGAAGTCAACAATTATCGCCCAATTACTCTTATACCTGTTCTATCGAAGGTGTTCGAGAAATGCATACACCTGAGAATACTTAATTATTGCAACACATACAACATCATTAATAAAAATCAATTCGGTTTCCAAAAAGATAAGTCGACAACTTTAGCAATATTTACTCTCGTGCAAACAATACTAACATAATTAAATAAAGATTATCTAAGAACAGGTCTATTTTTTGAGTTGTCCAAGGCGTTCGATTTTGTAGAACACGACCTCTTATTAAATAAGCTTGAAACGATTAGTATAAGAGGACCTACACTACAGTGGCTATCATCCTACTTGAGGAATCGGTGTCAGCACGTCACTGTTAACAAACTCGTAAATAACGAACTAATAACATGTTCTTCTATCCTAAAAAATAACACGTGTGGTATCCCTCAGGGAAGTGTGCTAGGTCCACTTATGTTTATGCTGTACATAAATGACATAACCAGAGTGACTGGTCATAAATGTATCTTGTTTGCAAATGACATATCAATAATTGTGACATCAGATAAAAATAAATACAATTCTAGATTCTGAGCATGAAATTGAAATGAATAATACTATTGACAACATTATTAAATGGCTAGAGGAAAATAATTTAAAATTAAATTTAAATAAATCAAATTTCATACAATTCAATAAATCCAAACATGTAAACACAATTTTAACCTCAATATCGAAAAGATTAAAGAAATCACACATACTAAATATTTAGGTTTAGCGATACACAAGGATCTAAACTGGAAATTACACATTGAGGCCTTATGCAAGCGTATCAACAGCTTGTTTATGCTCTTTATAAAACAAGGAGCGTAACTCACTTGCCAACAGCTATTACCACTTACCACGCGTATGTAGCCTCCATTCTACGTTATGGGGTTATGATATGGGGCAATAGTAAAACATAAACATAAACACTCACGCCTGTCACTCAGAGGGGTAGGCAGAGACTATGGATTTCCATTTGGCACGATCCTGACACACCTCTCTCGCCTCCTCCACATCCATATACCTACGCATACACGCACGTCGGTTAAAGGTACTCTTAATTTGGCCCATTTTAAATATATCGCCAATTTGGTCGATAAATTTTCGCCTAGGGCGTCCCTTCCAGACTCTGCCGTTCACCTCTACCACATAAATTTGCTTTGTCACTCTTTCCTCATTCATTCTTTCTACATGATGAAACCACCGAAGCATTCCTTTCTTAATCCTGGTCACAACATCATCTTGCAAACCATACTCTTCTCTTATCACACAATTTCTCACTCTGTCATTTAGATTCAGCCCTAACATACTCCTTAATGACCGCATTTCTACAGCATTTGTTCTACTCTCGTGCTTCTTCTGCCACACCCAACTTTCACTACCGTACATTAAAGTAGGGACTAACACAGAATTGTGAATTGCCATAGGTGCCTTTTTGGACATATTCTGACTTTTCACAATAGAGTATAGAGCCCCATTTACTCTATTTCCTGCGTTCACTCGTCGTTCTATTACTTATCATATCTACCATCCCTGCTAAATACACATCCCAAATACACAAACTCATCTACTTGCTCGACCAAATCCCTTCTATTCTTATTTCACATATCGTTTTACTTTCTTGTCTTTCAAAAACCATAACTTTCGCCTTACTTGCGTTTACATTCATTCCCCTTTCTTTTAATGAACTGTTAATTAATGTAACCATCATTTGCAACTCGGCCGCCGACGATGCAAGTATGACTTGATCATCGGCGTACAAAAGGCATTTGACGGTTAACTCGCCCATTCTTAACCCGCATTCTTCAACTTTCAAATTTTCGAAACAACTGTCCATAAATAGGTTGAACAACCACGGGGAAGCCACACAGCCCTGTCTGACACCTTTATGGATGTCAAACCAGTCCGAGTAGGCCCCGTTGATCATGACACAAGCACTGGAGTCCCTATACAGAGACTTCAATGCCTGTATCAATCCAGCGCTCAACCCAAATGAGTTCAGTGTTTGCCATAATACATTCCTGTCCACTCTGTTATAAGCCTTTTCCAAGTCCACGAACGCACAAAAAGCCTATAGGTTTTTGGCCAAAAGCTTCTCCGCGATCATGCGCATGGAAAAGACCTGATCCGTACATCCCATTCCCTTTCTAAATCCCGCTTGCACATCCCAAATTTTTCCATCAGTATCTTTCATAACTCTTTCAATTAGCACCTTAGTATACAGTTTTCCCACAATGCTAAGAAGGCTGATACCACGGTAGTTTTTACAGTCCTGCTGCGATTCTTTTTCCTTATATATGACTATCACGGCTTTGCACCAGTCTCCCGGTACCCGCTTAAGTTCCCAACACAAATTAAACAAGGTGTACAGCAGGTCTGCCACCACTCCCTCTCCAGCCTTTAGCATTTCGAGTGATACTCTATTATATCCGGCTGCCTTACCTGCTTTCATACTTATAATTGTTTTCATTATTTCATCTATACCTATCTCTCTATCTCTTTCCTCTTCTTTCGGAATACCTATTTCATTTAATTCAAACGTCTTATCACTCATAAACACGCTTTCAAAGTATTCTTTCCATCTCCTTAAACTCGAAACTTCGTCATTCAGAATACAGCCATTCTGGTCTCGTATAGCATTCATTCTAGGCTGTTTTGAATGTCCTCTGGCAGTTCTTACGAGTTTCCAGAAAATTTTAATATTTGCCTGGAAGTTATCCGATATTCTTCTATCATTCTTATCCGTTCTTTCTTGCTTTTTCCTTTCAACTACTTCTTTTACTCTCTTATTTAGATATAGCAAAACATGTGAACTTATTTTATTGTACCACCTACAAATACCATGTTTTAAGCAAATAAAGAAATTATTATAGGATATCTATATAGTTTCTTCATCTGGTAGGGCTGTTTAAATATATAAGTGTAAATAAAAGATATATATATATATATATATATATATATATATATATATATATATATATATATATATATATATATATATAAATACGTAAATATCAATAAAATAAAATAAATACATAAAAAATACATAAATAAATAAAAACCCAACCAGATGGAAGCCCTCGGCAGGGGAGACCAAACGGCCGAGGGTTAGGGGGAAAGGGAAAGAAACCGGCGAACGATGCAGGCGGTATCGAGGAGCACCGCCTTCTACATTTGAGCCTGGAGCGGTCCGTCACAGAGTCCCAGTCGCCTCAGATGACCTGAGAGGCTGACCGGGTTTAGCCCGTTCGCAGAAACGACCACAGGAATAATTTCGGTCGGCATACCACCCCACATGTCGGTCACCTCGTGAGCCAGGTCCAGATATTTTGTCTGTTTATCTTATCTGGTTTTTTTCTGCCTAAAGGTTGTACTGCCATTCTGGTAGGGTGAACGAGGGTGAAGCCCTCGTCTTCGGGCTTGGACGGGGCACGCATCTTGGTCTCCATGTCAGAGCCTGATTCGGCATCCAAGAAGACCGGAGAGGGGCCGCGGGTGGACATCGCGGAAGGCGCGTGTGACGCGACGTCGTAGATCATGTCAATGGACACGGGGGTCGTAGGTCCGGTACTCGGCGACAAGGGTCGTCGATCCGCACGGTCGGATGATCTGTAGGGGGCCAGACACGCTAGGTAGAGGGGCCGGCTAGATGTGCGGGCTCGGGCGAGGGTTCGGGCGCGGGCTAGGGCGCGGGACGGGCATTGCGCTGTGCAATAAACACAGGTCAGGGCAAGCTCGACTAAAACAGTCGGTGATTTCGTCGGTTGTCTTGTAGAACTATGTTATGCACAGATGTGTACCAAGCTCCCCCGCCGAAAGGTTATAGGCTATAGGTGTGTGCCTACGACAAACACCTCTACACCTAGCACATTGGTGCGTTAGTGTGTGCAACCTAGCTGTTGTCTAATGCAACAAGCAACACAAAACATTAAAACGATGGCCGCCTCTGAGGCTGCGGGTGTGTTTTACTCTTCTTACGGTTACCAGGAAGCCAGGAAGGAGAGTTACACACAAAACGCACTTGAAACCGAAACAAGCGTCCGATACACTTCATAACAACACAGTGAGACTGCTGTTTCCCGGGAAAGCGTGCTTCGCGCACCACAATGAGAGCACCAAGGCAGTGACCAAATACAGAGCACCAAGTAATACGGTGTATTCCGGCGAGTACGTGGTTAAAATAATTCATGCGCATGAGCAATGAGAGTGGAGTGACGGGAGTGAACTCAACCGACACGTCCAGAGTCTAGTACTGGCGTAAAATAGCAGCGTAATGCTGCTGTGTTTAGTGTGGTGAGTGTAGAGAACCGGAGACCCCTTTTACTGGAAACGAGGCATTCCATCTTAGTCCTCACGGGTGACAACGCATTTGCATTTTGATTCGTAGTCGAGGATAGACATAGATGTTTATGGGCCACAGCAACTATTTACCATCAGGTGAACTGTGTGCTTGTCACCCTTATCCTATATAAAAAAATATGTCAGTTAGATTAAATTATATTTCACGATAAGTTTCTTTTAATAAAAGCTTTTATTTAACATGCAATGTTTGTAACATATGTTAGTGTCAAATCTTGCAACTGAATTTTAAAGCAGTCATCCTCAACCGATTGAGCTGAAATTTTTCATACATGTTTAGTTTGGATGACAATGCATGGTTAGCTAAGTCCATATGGCGGACTGCCACGATTGCGGATTAGTTATTTTCTATGCACTCAAGATGATAGTCTAATTATTTTCTATGGATTTCCAGTTCATGGGTCCCAGTGAAAGGGTTTGCTGAGAAGAATACAAAAATAAAATGATGTCACTCTAAATCCAATATGTTGGACTCCTAAAGATGGCGGACTTTTTTATGCACCCTCATGATATGGATATCAAATGAAAGGATTCGTTGAAAAAAATACGAATAAAATGCCGTCAGTGTTTAGCTCTTTGAGAAGATGGTGTACTACTGCCCAGCGAAACGTTAATACTTAGCGCGGTCGTGTCTTAACAAATATCGACCTAAACCCTTGGCAAATTCTGGCGGTGGTGAAAAACATTCCAAATGGCGCAAAATAAAATGGCCGCCACATCAAATTTAAAGAGTTATAACTCGGAAAAGGTTAGGGATAGTTTGGTGGTCCTCGAACAAATGTTGAAGGGACCGACAAGAGTCAACTGCGGGCGATAAAAAATTCAAGATGGCGATCAGAAACTAACAATGAACAGACTTAGAAACATGCCCAGCGATAACTAAAAATAAAAAATACCTAAATTAATAGTAAATAACATTTTTATAAACAAGCTTTTATTTAATTGTTCTAAAAAGAAGAAAATAAATTTTAAATTAAATAAAACCCATCAGTTTATTACATTACACAATTTATATGATATAAAAGCTTGTCGTGAGATTTACTTATTTTATAAAAAATATTTTTTTTTCTTAGAATTACCTACTTGTCAATATCAAGTTACATATTGTATTCTTGTTTACGTACCTACAGGTAAATCTCACGACAAGCTTTTAATAATATATCATATAAATTGTATAATGTAATAACGTGGTTTGTTTGAATTCATTTAAAATTTATTTTCTTCTTTTTGGAGCATTTAAATTAAAACTTGTTTTTAAAACTATTTGTGAAATTCGATGATGGAGTGGGTTGACCTGATTTCTAGCGTGCCGCAAGGTGGTATACTTTCCCCGTTAATCTTCACTGTTTTTATTAATTCCATACAGCATACAGATGTTCGTACCATCTGTATGCTGATGACCTACAAATTTATGTACAGTCTGACATCTGTAACATTCATAATGCGATTGACAAATTGAATTTCAATCTCAAGTCAATCTATGATCGGTCCATGCACTTCGGAGTGTCTGTCAACCCTATGAAATTCCAAGCACTGATTATAGGTAGCTGAAGGATGCTCGCAAGAATTGATACCGCGACCTTCCGAATAGAATAGAATAGAATAGAATAATTTTTTTATTCAATATAGATCACATGTGTAATTCTTATTGAACATCATTATTTACTTTACCTGGTATTACCTTTATTTAACCTTACTAAATTTTTATTTAAACTTTATTAAATTTATGGTAACCTTTATTTGGTTCGAAAAATAACCCCTGTCCTGGGAAGAACCCTTCTTTACCCTTCGGCAAATTGTACAGAAGTCCGAGGAGTACAATTTGCCACTATGTCTGGCGTATGTGGACTATGAGAAAGCCTTTGATTCCGTCGAAATTTGGGCGGTGCTGCAGTTCCTCCAGCGGTGCCAAGTTGACTGTCGGTATATCAAGGTACTGAAGTGCTTGTACAGTAGGGCTACGATGGCTATCCGAGTACAGAACCAGAGTACGAAACCTGTCCAACTGCAGAGAGGTGTAAGACAGGGTGACGTGATATCCCCGAAACTCTTTACCGCTGCATTGGAAGACGTTTTCAAGCTTCTGGACTGGAAAGGATACGGTATTAACATCAACGGCGAGTACATCACTCACCTTCGATTTGCCGACGATATAGTCCTTATGGCAGAATCGCTGGAGGACCTAAGCACTATGCTCAATGACCTCAATAGTGTCTCCCAACGGATAGGTCTTAAGATGAACATGGACAAAACAAAGATCATGTTTAATGTCCATGTGACACCTATGCAGGTAGTTCTTGGGAGCACTAAGCTCAAAGTTGTTGACTAGTATGTTTACCTGGGACAAATAGTCCGATTAGGTAAGTCCAACTTCAACCGAGAGGTCAATCGACGGATTCAACTCGGTTGGGCAGCGTTCGGAAATTACCGCACATCTTCTCGTCAGGTATACCTCAAAACTTAAAAACGAGACTGTACAACCAGTGCGTGTTGCCAGTGATGACCTATGGAACTGAGACGTGGTCCTTCACTGCTGGCCGTATGAGGAAGCTCAAGGTCGCTCAGCGAGCTATGGAGAGGGCTATGCTGGGAGTTTCTCTGCGTGATAAACATAGAAATGAGGATATCCGCAGTAGAACCAGAGTGACCGACATAGCCCAACGGATTAGTAAGCTGAAGTGGCAATGGGCCAGCCATATAGCTCGAAGAACCGACAACCGATGGGAAAAAAAGGTTTTCGAGTGGCAGCCTCGTACCGGCGGACGAAGTGTAGGGCGTCCCCCCACTAGACGAAGTGACGACCTGGTAAGATATGCAGGAAGTCGATGGATGCAGGTGGCTCAGGACCGTGCTTTGTGGCATTCCTTGGGGGAGGCCTATGTTCAGGAGTGGACTTGTGAAGGGCTGTGATGATGATGATTATTCACTTCGCCACATTTAAATGATTGACGTTTAAGTTTAAATATCAAGGAAGTATCATCAGCAAATAATACTTTATCATGATTATCCCTTACAAGGGAAGGTTGTAATAAAATACACTAGAAATAGGAATGGGTCGAGAATCGAGTCCTGAGGGACACCTTTTAATACAGGTGACCCGTAAGAACTTTCACAATTAATAATAACTTTCTGCATTTTATTACTTAAATATGAAATAATAAGTTTAAGCGCTGTGTTCTTGATACCATAGTACTGTAGCTTCCTGATTAATGTCTCATGGTGAACACAGTCGATGGCCTTGGAAAGGTCACAAAATATACCCAAAGCATCCTCTGAATTCTCCCATGCACAAAAAAATATGTTTAATAAGCTCAACTCCAGTGTCAAACCCCTTGTAAAACCGAATTGATTTTTATGTAGCAATTTATTAATATTAAAGAAACTTAAGATCTTATCTAAAATTATTTTTTCAAAAATTTTACTAAATGTTGGTAGTATAGAAATTGGTCTAAAATTGGCGGGGTCTAATGTACTACCAGATTTAAATAAAGGTATGACTTTACTATGTTTCATTAAATCAGGAAGCACACCAGATTCGACGCTTGTATTAAATATAGTGGCTAGATAAGGTACTATTATATCTATTATAGATAATAACTTTAACGGAAATCCCCCATAAGTCTGCCGTTTTCTTAACATCAATAGTATTAAAATATTTAACGATATCTTTTGGCAATACTCTATGGAATTTAAAAGTATTTGAACAAGCCTTTACATTTTATTTAAGCAATGATTCGGTGACAGTAGAAGAAGAATTTAATGATTTTGTTGTCAAAAAAGGAACATCAGTAAAATGTTTCAAAAGCCATAGCAACTTCTTGATCAGATCGAGTTAAATTATTGTTAATATTCAATTGAAAATCCGAGTTGTGCGGTTTGACATTGCCCGTTTCACTATTTATTATTCTCCAGGTCATTCTAATTTTGTTAGATGCAGCTTTAATTTTTAATTAAAGCCTTAGCTGTGGTGCACACTTTTTTTAAATATTTTAGAATATGTTTTCACATAATCTCTAAATATAACTACTATTATATGATCTTTCATTATAAAGCTCGTATAACTTTCGCCTACTTTTATAAATTCCTACTGTCGCCCATTCATTAAATGATTTGCGACTGTTAAAAGAGAAAGCTTTAGAAGTAAATATTCTACTAAATTCACAAGTTATAATTTTAAATAACGTACCATACAAATAATTAGCACTATTTTGAAATGAAAGTGATGGAAGTTTTTTATCATATTACTTCTAAACCTCTCCAAGCGATGTTCATTTATTGGAACAAACACAACTTTCTAAAAAAAACAAACATCCAGACCCGGAACAATTATTTGCAGGCCATAGAAATACTTGTTCTGTGCGGAATTCGAACCCGCGGCCCCCAGCGCAGCAACTCATTGCTAAGCCACTGCGCCACGGAGCAGTCAATATTATTTATTATAGTCATTATTATATAAATATGTATGTATGCATGTATATATATATATATATATATATATATATATATATATATATATATAGTGTGTGTGTGTAGTAAATTTTATAGTATATTAGTTTATTGAATTTATGTTAATATATATTATAATCTTAGTCTATTTTTAATTTTTAAATATGTTCATTTTATATTTGGCACCTATCGCATTATTTTCCACACGTCCCGGGTTGACTGGGAGAGAATGCCAAAAGGCATTAAGTCCGCCCTTTGTAATCCTTTCATTTAGGTTTACAATAAAGTGTAAATAAATAAATAAATAAATGGAGAGGGAGGAATTAAGTAATGCAATTCCTGCGCACGCTGTCTACATTGTTGTAATATGTCAGTCCCATCTAAATTAAGCCTATTCACAATCCACAAAAATATATTTAAGACTGCTGGATAGGTAATAATTTTAAAGATTTGTCTATGGATAGACAAATCGTTAAACTTATTAGCTTCTTTAGACGCCCGCTTACTCAATTGATAATTTTAATTCTCCAAAAACAAAATTTTGATGATTTAATTTCAATAATCTCATTTATCCAATCCAATATATCCAATTTCAAATAAAAACTCAATTCCAGAAACTTTATTTGAATTTCTAAGACCCCGTCGAAAGTTTAAGAGCCGCTCCGTAAACACCTGTCACCATCTATCAAGAACCTGATACCCACCAACTCTCACCCGCCGCTTCTCTGAGCATATAAATACGTAAGGAAGTTTCTCTTTCTAGGAAATAGGACTGCACTTCTGCCTAGCCGAGTAACCACTGCTGTGTTTTGTTTTTAGGGTATGGAGAAACAGTATAATTGCAGCATTGAAGTGACGACACATATGTAAGATTCTTTCTTTGAAGTAGGTTGCAGGTGTCCATGGGATCTAGTACCAAATTACCATCAGATGAACTGTAAGTTCGTAGTGTTAAGTAGTTGAGCATGGTTTCGGTGTCACTCGAAATGTAGGTACGTAATTTTCTATATATCTGTGTTGGTCTAAGGAATCAAAATTACTTAAAAAGAGTAAATTACTTATAAAGAGAAGTCCGTAGTCTCTGCCTACCCATCTAGGTAACAGGCGTGAGTGTTTATGAACTGATATAATCTTATTTTAACTTTTATGAGACCATTGGCCAAAATTTAACTTTATATTATGAAATAAAAAATCAGCAAAATTGGTTAACCTCGTAGCAATAGTGTTGCATACAAAAATGCAATTGAGTTTATAATTTCCTAGTTTTTAAAGATTGTTAATAATCATCAATAACCTATAATCAAGTGATAACTAGGATGCTTTAATATTGAATGACTTGTTTAATTAACTTGCCCAAATGATTAATCAGTTCCATTTGATTGAGCAACCACTGAATAGTGACCACGTAACAATAATGCTTTAACTATACCTATTTATAGATTAAGATTATATCGAAGTAACTAATGAATATAATATTAATTTTTAATTAATACTGAAATTATTTGCTATGATATGAAAAATAACGATAATTTTTCTCTTATTTTAAAGGCCTTTTCAGGATTACATATGTGTATATATCTCCCCATGTGTACTTTTATAATGGTTAATCTCTACATAAATAAAAAAAAAATAATTGTGAATAACAGTGAGTTACACAAACCGCTCGCCTAGCGTGTCAACAATAGCAAAATCCCCCCAATGATACAATCTATGTGGGAGGCCTATGCTCAGCAATGGACTTTTATTGGCTGTAATAGTGATGGAACTGTAAGATTTTCTAACAAATTTAAAATAAAATAAAAATAAAATATTATGGTGTTTATGCATGCTGCCTCATTTTAGTATTGACTTCGTTTACCAAAAATACCGTTAAAATCTGCGTTAATAAATAAAAATATACAGGGTATTTTAGAAACGCTCCCGAAAACGAAGACAGACGACAGTACTAACTATATCTTTGATGATGGGCGAAATATAAAATCGATCCTGATGAAAAAAAAAATCATCTTTTCACAACGTTTTATTAGCTTTATTCACGCTCCATCGTGTTAGTATAGTTAAATAAAACGTTAATTTCATTTTAAAAAATCATGAAATACTTAAAAATAAAACCAGCAGTGGAATTACTGAATTACAATCAGCTGAGTAGGGGTCAATGTACGCGCGAACGCCGAATTCGCGCGGCCCGCAACTAGCGATGGTACCACAATACCTAATAATTTACAACACTTATCTAAATACCTAACTTATCTACTTAACCTTTTGCCACTGTGCTTGTCTCTACGTAGCCACTTTAATTCACAGGTTGAATAAACCAAATAACTGGTTCGATTCCCCGCTAATGAAAAAAATACTTAAATAAAATGTTAATAAGGTTAGGCCGGCCACATACATACGGAATTCCGAATCGGAATATCGAAACAGAATCTCGAAACGGAATTCCGTGAACACATCACACACATACGTTTATTTCCGTTCGGAATAACAAGGGTCAGTTGAGAGAGGTTAGCAATTGAGTCTAGACATTCTGCCAGCGAATAATGACGACGATTTTCTGATTGCGATTTCATTGTTGCTGTATCAATGTTAATGGGTGCATCCCCTTATCACCCCAAGCTTGAAATATAATCAATATTATGTAAAAAGATCTATCTATCCAGAGATATGTTTTAAATATGGATGTATGTAAACTCTTTCGACGAATTATTAAATAAAATAAGATGAAAGGTTACGAAAAGCTATTACACCTATACGATTAAATGTAAAAACATACACAAACACACCTACTCGCTTCGGTCGTGCGACGAATACTGAACGCGTTCCGTACGGAATTTACGTATGTGTGTTGCGACTCGTACAAAATCTATGGAAGAATTGCGTTCGTAGCGGCTTTTTTCCGTTCGGGATTCCGAACGCACAGGCGGTCATACGGAATCTCGAATCGGAGAAAATTCCGTACGGAAAAATACCGTACGTCTGTGGCGGGTCATAGATTTTATGTGGACTTGCTGCGTTCGGAATCTCGACTCGGAATATCGAAACGGAATCCCGAAACAGAATTCCGTATATATGAGGCCGGCCTTAGAGTCATGCTTTTTTATCCATTGTGTAGGTATGTTTATTATTCTGATGTATTGAGTTATGTATCTTTTCAGATCAGTTCAGTACTAAGTTATTTAAAAAAATTAGGTATTTCATACCTAATTTTTAATAATTATAATTAATCAATCCCGCCAAAACAAATGCACACGGAGGTAACGTCTTTGAAGAACGTGTAAATTCCACAGCGCGAGGTGACACGAGGCAGCGTGTGTGTGAAAGGGAAGGGTAGAGTGAGTAGTATACCCACAGTATAATAAAAACATATGGAATTATAGACTGTGAGTATACCTAATGCATTGTTTCGTACCAATCTAGATAACGAGTTCGGCGCCCGCGAGGATATTGACCCTATTGTTAGCTGATTTTCTTTTTTAAGTTTCACTGCTGGTTTTATGTTTAAGTATTTTCATGATTATTCGGGATCGAATTTCTTTGTGACCCATCATCATAGGTATCCTTAGTACTATCATCTGTCTTCGTTTTCGGGAGCGTTTCACAAACACCCGGTATATCGTAATATTTTAAATCCTAAGAATGTCTACTCTTTCTCCGCTGATATATGTTTCATAATAAAAAAAATCTTTAATTTGGTCATAATATCTTTAACTGAAATTCCAAGCTATAAAAATATGATAATGATAATATTTTTTAATTTTTATAGGCGGTATACAATGATTACATTGTGTATTATCTCATATGATCGCTGTCACATTTTAGTGTAGACATCGTTTAGCAAGGCATGTTGTTTGTGTATTAGTAAATAAAAAATATAGTTTTTTTTTAACTTAACGAGAGTCAATGCTCGAGCCACTAGCTCTGGCGAAACATTTGTCTATAAATTTCTCTGTCATCAGCCCCACAACTGCTGTGTATGGCTTAAATCGCCCCACTTGGCATGTGGACTGATAAATAGCAGTATCTGATGCCAATATACAGCAGAAATATTTTTTTTAAATACGGTGTAATGATGATTTTGTAAGGATAGCTTCCAAATATCGTCTCGTAAGTGTCGTAACAGGGGTGACAGACGAAAACAAACCAGAAGGTGGGCAGGAGCGTCTTGCTAAAAACCACTAAAAAAAACTGCGATTTAATAGAATCAGGCGTTACTTTGCGGAAATCCATTATATTAAAGTTGGAAAAAAATATTAAGGTTGGTAATTTTTACCAACTTTAATTTAAACTGCGATGCCTGCCAAGCGCGACAATTATGTCAAATATCCCCCTTATAAAGCAATGTAAGGGGAGAACTTTATTCAGCAGTGGATTTTAGTAGGATGTAATAATTAATTATTATTATTGCAACAATTATTTTTATGCAAAGCAGTGACTGAAAATAATTTAACCTACGAGTATTTGAGAATTAAACCGCCGTTGCGTTCTACATTTTCTCCCTCATAACTTATGTAAGATAAAGTTAATTGTCTCCTATTTCATTTTATTGCACTAAGATTCCTAATAGTGAACCTTCTTAAATGTCATTTTGGGTTTTGTGACTCTTGCTTCCTTATTCATGAAACTTGCTCAATTATTGTAGTAAGTATTTCGTGTTGAAATAACAAAAATTATTTTTCGAAGCAAAATAAATAAAATCAGTTGAAAGCAGTGAACGCATTTGCGTACATTCACTTTGGTACTATTTGAAACATTTTAGACTATGTTGCACATTTTTTCTTCTTGGACAGAATTTTTAATCCACTATTGGAGTCATAATTTTATAAATTCATACATAATTTATAAGTCATAGAACCATGTTGCAGCAATATTATAGTTGTAGCACGAATGGGTCGGCTCGACCGGGGAAGGACTACGCTCTCACAGAATACCAGCGTAAAATAGCGGCTTAATGCTGCTAAGTTTCGAATAGTGAGTTCAGGGAACCGGATACACTTTTTACTGGTAACGAGGCATCCCATCTTATTCCTCAAGAGTAACAACGTATCTGCATTTAGATTCTTAATCAGAGATAGATATAGATGCCTATGGGCTACAACATTCACTTACCATCATAATCTGAGGTGGACTTTGTGATCGTTTGTCACTCACATATTCTATAAAAAATTCGCTAGCTGGCATATATAAGCAGACGGATTTGTGACCGCAGAACTGGTACTCAAAATATTAGTAGTGTAGTGCTATACCCATTCTACTTTATCGTTGTCAAAATCTATTTTAAAATGAAAATATTTCACAATATTACAATCATCCAAAAATATTTGCTTGGCGGTGAAGGAAAAAATGTGAGGAGCCTGCATGTCTAAGGAATAAAATATTTCGAGTACATATGATCTCCAGCACACAGACAGCAGATTTTTCTTCATAACTCTTCCAGAAATAAGAAAGAAGTCTCTTTCCATTTGTGGGACAAATAAAGGCTGTAACTTTACTTTACTTTATGTCTGAATAATTAAATATAATTATTATGAAAACTTTCTCGTGTAAAATCGGCGTAAGAGAATCCACTACCCCATATTATCCCGTAGGTATTATAAGAGGCGACAAATACGAAACGACGAATATGATACAGGAGATTGGCAGCAACATCTGTCGAATAACATGTGGTTACCAACCCGCCTGCCAAGTGTGGAAATATGGCATATATTACTCTGATAGCCAATATATGGGGAGGCATACGTTCGGCAGTGAACTTTCGATAACTTGTGATAGAATGAAAGAATGTGATAGAATTAAAGAATAATGGAAATCATTAAATAGGATGGATGCATGCACTCCTAGTTCGTTGTAAAATCTGTGGAAAAGGCCTCCGTTCAGCAATCGACTGGTGATGGAGTGTAATGATGGTTATGATTGATAATGAATTATTAAAAAAATACGCACAGCAACATTTAAAAATTAAATTCTTGTTTAAATAATTCCACAGTCTCTTATGCTACTTGAATCATAAATATGATATTGTTGTATAAACTAATTCTATTTACAAAATGTACACCAACATTTATCGTTTTGATTTACTTAGCATGTGGAAAATCAAGCTCAGCATAATGTTTAATGATATATTGAGCCGTAAACAAAACAACGTCTACACAAATTTTGCAAAGTGCTGGCTTTTGGTTTCAAGAATCTTTATTGATGCTAACAGAATTTAATCTATAAGCTTACAATAAATCATTACATAATGCTTTTTTTTATTTTGTTACTCGAGATCCGTAAAATGTTTCAACGGCGCTCGTCTCGTTTTTTCCGTATTTTTATATAAAATTGAAATGATATACGAACTTAAAGTCGGACCACCAGGACTGACCCCGAGGCAAAAAGGATTATTACAAATTATACATTTGTTATTTTCACATTATTAGAGTTGAATTTCATGAAAGTTTACTGAAATTTAATGAAGTTTTGGATTATGAAACTTCCAGCTAATAATACAGTAATACAATAAATATTATTGATACAATTTATTTCTATATTATTTCAATAATTGACATACATAAAGTCAGTGTGACTAAGGAGATTTTCTTATTACTAAGAAGCGGCCATTCGTGCTACTACAATAATATAACTACAGCATGGCTCACGTGAAATAATTATATCAATAGCAACGCAAAAAGCCTCTCTTTAATGAAGATCCGAAAATCCGGATATAACCAGGAACAAGGAAATCATTCATGGTTTGTTAAGTTTAGACTTTTCAAACAAGATAGACTTCGCAATTCCGCTTTCTGGTAGGCGTTTAAATTAAAAAATATTTTTAGTCCTATTAAACAATCGTGTTATTTTTTTTAACTTTACCCCACACCTGTATTTTCTCCTTTATCGTAGGGGCAGTTTACACAAAGACCAACATCCAGACCCGTAACTATGATTTGTAGGCCATAAAAATATTAGTTTCGTGCGGAATTCGAACACGCCGCAACGTATCGCTAAGCCACTACGCCACGGAGCCGTCAAGCAATCTTTTAAAAACCGACCAATTTTTATTGCACCATGGAAGGCTGTGATTTTAGATAAACTAAAACTTTTTTACCCCGTGTAGTGGCGGGTAAGAATACCCACTACCCCATATCTTCCCGTGGGTGTCGTAAGAGGCGACAGAGGAAACTGAGGCAGAAGATGGGCAGCAGCATCTTTCTAATATCAGCAAATAACAATAAAACTGCGGTTGCCAACCCGCTCGCCAAGCGTGGCAACTATGGCAATATACTCCCATGAGCGACGACACAATAAATGGCCCCCAGTCCACGGCGGCCCCGCTATTCCTGGCTACGGTGGCGACCATGGTAACGGCGGGCAGAGGGTGCTAAGAATCTCCGGTGGAGGTTCGGTTGCCACCTACGACGACTCGACCTGGCAATATATAACGCACGTACCCTGAGGACTGACGAGAAGATCCTGGAGCTGAAAGAAGAGATAGATAAGTTACGCTGGAATATAGTATGACTGTCCGAGGTCCGAAGAGAGGGGAGGACACGGTAATCCTCGAATCCGGCAACTTATTCTATCACCATCTGTCCCAAGGAGGTGTCGGATTTATCGTCCACAAGTCTCTCGTTAACAACGTTGTAACGATCGGAGTGTGTCGACGAGGGTTGCGTACCTTATACTCAGAATCACCAAACGGTATTCGCTGAAGGTCATACAGGTTTACGCACCAACCTCGGCACACCCCGATGAGGAGGTGGAGGAAATGTATGAGGATATCTCTAGAGCCATGCATTTCTCCAAAACCCACTATACGGTGTTAATGGGAGACCTCAACGCAAAACTAGGCACAAGAGAGAACGGTGAGCTGAAAGTAGGGAAATTCGGATTAGGGCAACGGAACCCTAGAGGCCAGCAGCTGGTCGACTTCATGGAGAATGAGGGACTCTTCATGATTAACTCTTTCTTCCAGAAGCGGCCCCACAGGAAGTGAAGCTGGTCGAGCCCCGACGGTTCGACAAAATGAGATTGACTTCATTATGACGACTAGAAGCCAACTTTTCAGTGAAGTCTCAGTGATCGCGAGGTGAAAACTGGTAGCGATCACCGAAGAGTTAGAGGCACACTGAACCTAAACGTTAAGTTGGAGAGTCGTCTAATGAAGTCAACGCTCCGTCCCCTCATGCTCTAATCCAAAGTCCCGAAACCTTTCAGCTCGAGTTACAAAACCGTTTTCAGTGCCTAGAAGATTGCAATGCAGTGGACGATATGAATGACAAGCTCGTGAAAATTGTCCATGCGGTCGGAGCTCAGTTTTGTAAGACCCGCCGCAGAAGAACACAAAACTCTCCGATCACACTCTTAATCTCATGGCTGTTAGACGGGAAATGAAGCTGCAGTCTTCAGTAGATTTGATAGCATACAGGCAACTGAACAGACAGATCTCCAAATGCATGCGGCGGGACTTACGCAACTTTAGTACTGTTCGTATTGAAGAAGCGATCGAGCGGAACCAGGGATCAAAGTCTTTCCTAGAGATCTGTCTGCCAGAAAGAGCCAACTGTCGAAGCTGAAGACCGAGTGTGGCAGCGTCGACTCAGGGACACCTGAGATTTTGAGTGAGATTGAGAGGTTCTATGGGCAGCTGTACACATCATCGTTGGAGCCACACGCAAGTGTGAGTAATGATCCAAGAGCAAGTCTAATCCGACACTATTCCGATGATATTCTAGACGTCAGTCTGAGCGAGATTAGAATGGTTTTCCAGCACCTTAAAAACGGCAAGGCCACAGGCGAGGATGAAATACAGCGGAGCTTCTGAAAGCGGGTGGAAAACCGGTACTTGTGGTCCTTCAGAAGCTCTTTAATTCCGGCCTCAATGGTGGCACTACACCGAGGCATGGAGCAGAAGTACAGTGCTCTTGTTCTTTAAGAAAGGCGACAACGCTCTCTTGAGAACTACAGACCGATTTCGCTTCTGAGCCGCGTCTACGTGCTGTTTTCGAGTCATTACGAATCGTCTCGCACGCAGACTCGACGACTTCCAGTCTCCCGAACAAGCCGGTTTCCGAAAAGGCTTTAGCACCATAGACCACATACATACCCTTCGGCAAATTGTACAAAAGTCCGAAGAGTACAATTTGCCACTATGTCTGGCGTATGTGGACTATGAGAAAGCCTTTGATTCCGTCGAAATTTGGGCGGTGCTGCAGTCCCTTCAGCGGTGCCAAGTTGACTGTCGTTATATCGAGGTGCTGAAGTGTTTGTACAGTAGGCTACAATGGCTATCCTAGTACAGAACCACAGTACGAATCCTATCCAACTGCAGAGTGGTGTAAGACAGGGTGATATTATATCCCGAAACTCTTCACCGCTGCATTGGAAGACGTTTTCAAGCTACTCGACTGGAAAGGAAAAGGTATTAACATCAACGGCGAGTACATCACTAACCTTCGATTTGCCGACGACATAGTCCTTATGGCAGAATCGCTGGAGGACCTCAGCACTATGCTCAATGACCTTAATAGTGCCTCCCAACGGTTAGGTCTTAAGATGGACATGGACAAAACAAAGATCATGTATAACGCCCATGTCACACCTATGCCAGTAGTTGTTGGGAGCACTAAGCTCGAAGTTGTTGACGAGTATGTTTACCTGGGACAAATAGTCCGACAATTTCGACCGAGAGGTCAATCGACGGATTCAACTTGGCTGGGCAGCGTTTGGGAAATTATGGCACATCTTCTCGTCAGGTATACCTCAACACTTGAAAACGAGACTGTACAACCAGTGCGTGGTGCCAGTAATCACCTATGGAATCGAGACCTGGTTCTTCAATGCTGGCCGTATTAGGATGCTCAAGGTCGCTCAGCGAGCTACGGATAGGGCTATACTTGAGGTATCTTTGCGTGACAAACTTAGGAATGAGGATATCCGCAGTAGAACCAGAGTGGCCGACATAGCCCAACGGTTTAGTAAGCTGAAGTGGCAATGGGCCGGCCATATAGCTCGAAGAACCGACAACCGATGGAGAAAAATGTTCTCTAGTGGCGGCCTCGTGCCGGCGGACGAAGTGTAAGGCGTCCCCCACTAGATGGAGTGACGACCTGGTAAGACATGCAGGAAGTCAATGGATGCAGGTGGCTCAGGACCGTGCTTTGTGGCATTCCTTGGGAGGCCTATCTTCAGCAGTGGACTTGTGAAGGGCTGTAATGATGAATGATGATTGAATTTGCTGCGTTGTGGTAGCGTAAGAGCATCTATTACTTCATTTCATCCTATAGGTGTCGTAAAAGGCGTCCATATTCTAAAAGATGGCGGTATAACCATCTCGTTTACGCCAGACGTAAAATACACAGACCAGCGACGGGCATCAACGTCAAAGGTGCTAGACGTCTGTTACTACGATCCTCAATCAATGTGCTTAAGTTTCGCTTCTTAGGTCGTGGTTGAGAGGTAGAGAATGCCAAAAGGCATTAAGTCCACCAATTGTGCACTTTCTTCATTAAATAATTAAAATGAATAAATAAGCATATTTCAATATTCAAAATAAATCATGATACAAAATTATTCATCTGCGAATCTCATTTTGACATCATGCTTTTGTCTTTTAACACAAACATATTTTCGTTGAAACATTACCTATATAATGCTACTGCCCATGTTAAAGTGTATCCATCATTCTGATGTTCACATTAAAATGAAGGATTTTTCTGATAATATGTTATTCAAATTTATGCTCATATTTATGTAAGCATTTATTTTCTTTACTGCATGCAGTTTACGGTATATTTTAATATTGTTAATGTCATTACATTTTGTGACATTTTTGTAGAAGTAAGGTTGACTAATGAGCACTCAGTCCAACTGACGGTAAGTGATGCTGTTGACCATATACACCTAACCTCAATTAATGATCAAAATACAGTTGCGTTGTCACTCTGAGGCTAAGATGTCATGCCTCGTTACCAGTAAAATGGGTCTTCGGTTATCCACAGGAGCATTATGCTGCTTTTTACGCTGGTATTCTGTGATAGCGTGTTCCTTTCCCGGTCGAGACGACCCATTCGTGTTGCAATCTTACACTTCAGCGTGGCTCTACTACCTACAATTACAATTATACTAATGTCATTGGAGTGTCGTTGATTGTTAATAGATTGCATGTTCTTTTCTTTTACTACATTATGGTCAACGGTGTACTAGAATGCCATCAATTTCTTCGACTAGTGAATTCCTATACTCAAAACATACGTTTCAAGTGACGCAAACACCAAGTCAAAACTTACATATGCATCTTAAATCATTTGAAACCAACAACTTCGTTTTAGGTGCATATGTGTGCGCAAAGCAGTAAACTTTTACGGGTTGCTAAGGAAAGAAAGAAAAAGGACGTGTTCATGTTTCTAAATGTTGAGCAAGGTTTCAACATCACTTGAAATGTACTCAGCGCTCCGTCTATCTTCCTTTGATGGTTTGATACTTTCATAATAAGTACTAATCTGTATAAGTACTGGTCTAATAGAGATTAACTACGATAACTTTCCCCTTCTCACCCTCCTCCTTCAAAACGTTTGAGAGTATTTGTGGAAGTATTTACAAATACTTTCTATTCTATAATAAGTTTGCGTGTATATTTAAATAGATGCTTTTAAGACCTAAATTTTTAAAGTAATTTGGGACATTTTTCTTAACCCGATTATATAAACCATTATAAATGTAAACCGATTATACTCGTAGATGCGGTAGAATTTAATAAACCAGGTGTAGGAAACTTACCACTTAGCTCCCGTAAATTTAAGCAGAAAATCAGATCTTATCTTGACTCCAAAATATATAATCATAAAGCTTAAAAATAAAATAATTACTACTAATTAAGTCCACTATCAAAAATATCCCATTCTAACTAATATGTTTACTTTTGTTAACTCACAATTTTCCTTTTTAAGCTTTTTTATCTGTCTTTTTTCTTCTTCCTGTTAATTTATTATTTACTTACTCAGCCATGTTTACCTTCAATTAAGATGTAGCTTGTTTTCATGTACCGCTTTTAGATAAAGTGTTTTCTTTTATTACAATTAGTAAAAGCTTATACCTTATTGGTGCCCAAATAAATAAGTTAATAAGATAATATATACGTAAATTGCTTTTACGGAAATCCTACACATATAATTATTTAATTAATTTTTGAAATAATAGAATAGGCGTATGAATAAAAAAGTAAGATGACAGTTTATTATATACCTTCCACTGCTTTGACACAGACGTTCTCCTTCTTCTGTTAGAACTGCCACCGCGATGTTATCAATGCGTGTTGGTATACTTCACATGTCCTTGATATGTTTTTATTTTTTATTTTACGGTTGTCTTTCACAGCCTGGCACGTGGTTTTACACCAATTATTACAAAGTCAAATAAATATTGTTATTGTATGTTTCTAGTTTATACAGTTATTTTTATGCCATAAACCATAGACTCTTTTTACTGCAAACGAGGCGTTCCATCGTAGTTCTCAAGTGTGACAACGCATCTGCAGTTTGATTCTAAACGAAGATAAATATAGATGACTATGGGCTACAGCATCCACTTACCATCAGGTTGACTGTGCACTTGTTTGTCACCCCCATTCCATGAAAGCGAAACTAAAACAAAAAAAGACATACACACACAGACATTTATCCGCTGCAATCATCACATCATCAATATCAGCCACTGCTGAACATGTGCCTACCCCGTTTATAGGCCCGTTTATAAGTTTTAATGCGCAGACGTAGCATCATAATAGCCTAAAATCCACTGCTGAACATAGGCCTCCCCATAAATTGCCTAATAGGAGGGATATTTGCCATATTTGCCACGATTGGCAAGTGGTTTGGCTGCAGTTTATTTTTATTTTGATAGTCGTTATTAGGAAGACGCTGCTGCCCATAACCTGATTTGTTTCCCTTTTTCGTCTCTTACGACACAGAAAGGATGATATTAGGGATCGTGGAATTTCTAACACCGCCTTTGCCACTACACGGTAAAATGTGATATAACAAAGCTTAATAATTTTACATAACGGCTACACCACATATATTGTGAACGTCACGGTCACGGTAGTTGTGAAGCTGGCGAGCAGCCATATTTACAGAACACTCAACTAGATCTTTAGAATAAAATAGAATAATTTTTATTCATTAAAGTTTAAATAATCCTTATTGAATATTATCTTTTACTTTGACCACTGGTTTAGAAAAAAACAACCTCTGTCCTGGGAAGAAACAGCAAGAAACCTTGTAAGCATTTCTGTCCTTGAATGCATATTTGCTTAAGTTGACAGACGCGCACAATTAATATAATTTCTTAATTTGTATTTTTATCGCATTAAATTATAAGATTATAATGACCATTTACTTTTTAAAACCTGCTCAGAACATGGTCCTTTGAGCCGGATTTGAACCAGCAACATATGGATCTACAGTACACCGTGTCCATGATTTAAATAAAATAAAAAAATTATTCAATAAATATTACTTAAGATACCAAAAATAATATCGCAACATTTTCACCTTGACAGATGACATAAAATCTTTCCTTAAGCATTTTCCACTTAAAAGCTAACTTAAACTTACTCTCAAGACATGTGGGCATATTATTAATACTGCTAACGTAAAATACATTTGAACGATTCTACTTTAAGTCGTCCCAAAAATTTGCCCATTCATTTAAAACTAAAACAAGTGAAATTTATTGCCGTAGCTTAAACAAGTTGAGGATTAAGTTGTGAGTTTAAACAAGGTTATGCCATTATAGCGGTCGAGATAAGAGATATTGCCTTCATCATGGTTAACTTGATACAGTTGTTCGACGGGGTTCATAAAGTTTCATAAAGTGCTGGAAAGGAACCGTGGGCATGAACTACCACAGTTTGTTACAGTTATATAGAATAAAATAAAAATATTCGCTACAAACATTGAAATATATATAAATATATAGAATAAAAATATTCGCTACAAACATTGGTATCTGGAATTTCGTGAAATACCGCCTTCATCTCATCTCTTGTAATCTAACTCAACTGAAACAAATTATTCTAAACTATCAGCAGATACTCCGAACACGCAGAGATTACGTCACGGGGAAACAATGTTACGAAGACAAAGTTAAGTTAGCGAACAAACAACAACATCCAAGAGATTAACCTGCTTATCAATGTTTCTCCTCTAGTGATGCTATTTCTATAATAACATTATAGATATTTCTCCGTTTCTTTATATAAGAAGCCTTGGTAGCTTAGGGGCTAAACGCTCGCTGTAAATTTTGTAGTACGCGAGCAGTCCGGGTTCGATCCCTATCGACACAAATTACATTGTTAATTGGAATTTTTAGTACTGATTTTCCATATGCTACGTACATACGAGTAAATTAATAAAATTGAAGTGACAAACGGACTTACCGATGGTAAGTGGCTAAGTTAAAAAGAAGTATATAAAAATGCGTAGTCACTTCTGAGGATTAAGATATAATGCCTCACAGGCTGTAATTATATTAGCTCTCTATACACTTAACACCGGAACACAGCAGTGTATTTAGTATAGTTAATATAGATTTTCTTCGATCCGTAACCTACCATTGGAAAACTGGCGCTTTGTTTTAGATACGAGGAATGAGGATTACATACTTGCTTAAATATAATATAAAAATTAGAATAATATTTTGAAATTCGTTTAAATTTTTCTTAAATAGCAGAGGAGGCAAACGAGCAAGCGGCTCACCTGATTGTAAGTGACTGCCGCCGCGCATAAGCAACTGCAACACTAGGGGAATCGCAGATGCATTACCAGTCTTTAAAAAAATAAAAGGTTCTTTTCTTGAATGTCCCTAAGTCGTATCGGTTCCTTCTTCTAAATCGCACAGTGGTGGACCGCCAATCATCCAGATGGTATGGCGAGTTTTGTCGCGATGTGCGATGGCGAAATTGAGTGGCTGGAATTAGTCCGAACAATTCCTCAGAGCACTCCCCGTGGTAGATGCGATAAAATACGCAAAGAGATGCAACATCTCTTCGCAGTTCCAGTGAGTCAAGCTGATCGGAAAAAACTCAGTCGTCGACGATTCGAGCTGCTCTGCGCTGGATGCGATCAAGTGGAAGGAGTTGGCACTGGGGAGCCCCTGCCCAGAGATGGGAATAGTATTCCTTGTGGGGTTGAACCTGCGCCTTGTAAAGTTGCAGGCGGTGTGCCGGCATGAAATACTGTCCCGCTCTGCTGAGCACGCCAAGCTTTTTAGAGGCCAATTTGACCTTCTCTTCCAAGTGACCACGAAACTGCACATCACTCGATATGTCAACTCCGAGGATATCAATACTGGCTGAGGCAACAAGGGGCGTGCCTTGAAACTGAGGAGATACGACAAAGGGGTTCTTTTTAGCGGTAAACGCGCAAACTTGTCTTCTGTCGATTGAACTGGACCAGATTTAGTCGCCCCCAATCCAGGACTTTTTGCAACAAAGAATCGACTTCAGATTTAAGTTTGTTCCGGAACTCGGCGACGTTTTCCTAGGAAATATTGGCACGACCGGTGTATAAAGCATCACCAGTTCTGTCGTCTGCAAAACAATGAATTTTACTGGTTTACAACATATCACTGATATGCAGAAGAAACAGCGTTGGTCATAACACGCAGCCTTGTGGAAAACCAGCATTAATAAGCTTGTAATCGGAACATGCACCGTCTACTACGACCGTGATGCTCCGATCTGCATGAAAACAGGTGATGCAATTGCACAATTTAGTGGTTAGCCCATAGGAAGGAAGTTGGCGTTAGTCACCGAGAATAACGATCTCTGCGGATAGGACCTGTTGTAGCACGGAGTCTGCAGCCATTTGGACGTGTTCGATGAGTCGGTCTGTGTCCGCATTACCACTTTGGGACCTATAAAGGTACCCGTAGACGCAGGGATGGGCATCACTGTCTACGTGCAGCTATAGGATGAACAGGTCCTTACCTTCAAGACTGTCGAGGCGTCGAAAACAGATGTCCTCTCTGACGTATACGTAAACGTCTCGGTTAGAAAGAGCAAGGCTGGCTTTGCCGTCTCCAGATGGTACGAGTAGTGGATGGCGTTAAGGTTCCCTGATGTTGCAGAAATTCACGGAGAGCGTGGCAGGGGTCACCTTTCTTTTATTGCTCCGTTTGCCCTGGTCAGTATTAGTCGCGAGCGGAAAAGGTGACCAATAATGCCATTTTATGATATTGATCTTGTTTGCTGTTAAAATAAGATATGATTTTACAACTTTAACATTTTTCATTTAATTTTTTAAATAAATTGTCTCTTCAACAATTATCACATATTAAAATCTGTTCAAATTTGTGTAATACGGCGTTAAATTACTCCATAATTATAACTGCAGTGAAATTGTCGACGTGATTATGGATAATTTGCAGTGATAGTCGAGTCATGCATAATTTGTCGAACGATATTGCTTGCGAACACATATGCAATATGTACGTGTACTAAAGCAATTGCTTTTGATGCATATTGTACGGAATCAATCAGGGTTTGATCTTCACCAATTAAATAATAAAGTTCAATTTTAAATACTGATGTACCTCGTCTCCAGCGGTGAAGGAA
Source organism: Parnassius orleans (assembly GCA_029286625.1). Taxonomy (NCBI): domain Eukaryota; kingdom Metazoa; phylum Arthropoda; class Insecta; order Lepidoptera; family Papilionidae; genus Parnassius; species Parnassius orleans. Next base: position 3,436,073 of record JAGSMP010000107.1, on the reverse strand, counting down.
AATCTTCGTGAGGAAACCAACATGTCAGAGAAATAAAACATCGAGGATATGTGAAATCCACCAACACGTACTAAAGCAGTGCAACGGAATAATTGTCCCATAATCCTGTCAGAATAGAAAGGGGATATCTGCACTCTGCAATTGATAGATTGACATTATGGCTTTGTTATTGAAACCGTGATGATGTTGAATAAATAAACTATCAAGAAAATGTTGTGGACCAACAGACGGCACAATAACAAATGCGTCTTTCGCTTTATTTAATCAGGAGTGAACTTCGAGTATAACAGGCTAATTAAACAAGGATCAACATTAAATGGCGAATCGTACTTACCTATCATGTCTTTGTAATGCTGTTAGTGCAGCCTCGCACTAGTTTGAACAACGAGAGAGTATTTGTGCGTATATAAAAGCATAAAAATTATCTGGGCGTGCGAGCACTAACATATACAGAGACGCTGCAAATCCAAAAGCACAGAAGCCATTATTATCTTGAACTCTAAGAAAATTGATGGGTTTTTAACAGTCTTCAAGTTGAATGAATAAAATACTTTACGAAATGATTAATTTTTACCTAAAAAGTTAATCATTAAACTAAGTATTTTAAAAGGCACACAAAAATGTATTTTTCGTAATGCTTTCATGCCGACTCATTTTAAATTTTAGGTAATAATTAGGTTTAAACAATAAAATAATTATATCAGCCGTCACCTTCGCAGTACTTTATAGAAGTAAGTGTAAGAGTAACGAGTGCACCTGATAATAATTGGATGATGCGACCCTTAAACACCTTTATTGAGTCGACGTCGTGAACACATTCAGAGCGGTCGTGTCGTGAGTTTCGTGATTCGCAATCGTAAAATGTCACTTTCAGTTCAAGTTCAATTTAACAGTTGTAGTAAAACAGTATTATTACAAGTCAATAAGAAATTTACAGTGATAAGTTATATCGCTCTTTTATAACAATTGCAAGGAAATTTTGTAATAAGCAAGCAACATATCAAAAGAAGTTTACCTTATCGACGCCATAATACTTACGAAAAGAAAAAAGCGCCTAAGATGAGCGTATTAAGATCACCTAAAGCCACAAATAGTGATGGCGGGTCACTACCAGACCTATCGCAGTTAAAAGATATGGCAGATTTCAATATTACTCAACGAAAGCGTTAGCAACTAAAGACGGACTTTGATTGTAAAACAGAATTATCAGATTTCCGTAAGAAGGTTAAGGAAATGTTAGAAATTCTTATAAAGTCACAAAAATAATTATTTTCCTCTATACGTGATTACCTTTCGCAAATAATAACAAAAGTAAATAATGTGCAAAGTACAACAGAAAATCTTGCATCGGAACAAAGCAAAATATTAAATGAAATTTCCGAATTAAAAAACAAGAACACTATATTGCTGAAGAAAAAGTTGCGAAAATCGAAGGTGAATTTGAAAAATTGAAAAGTGAGGCATCTTTAAGCGCATCATCCACTTCTCATTTAAGTAAACAAGAACACCTCGTTCGAGAAATTTTTAAACGTTCTAATAGGGAAAAAACGGAAGACTTTGAAATACAATTGCAACACAGTAAACGAGCGGTTATATTTGGCGATTTTAACATAAGGCTATTAGATAGAGACATAACCACTATGCGTTACACAAAAATATTGCAGAAATCCGGATACAGCATTGTAAACAAAATAAATAAAGAATATGCAACACATACCACAACTACAACAAATACTATATAATTACAAGAGACTGGACGGTATGAGTTTGATTCCATGGAAGATGAGCCGGGTGCTGGTATGGGATGCAACCTGTTCAGACACACTTGCCCCTTCCCATCTACATGGAACCAACAACAGAGCTGGTGCGGCTTGTGAAGCGGCTGAAAAAGCTAAA